>CM065896.1:24367500-25617500 GCA_033439115.1 Firmiana major | reverse complement strand
GAGCTGTCTTGATCCATAAGCCGCTATTTTCTGGTGTTCCATTAGCACATAGCCCAATCCCTAGAGAGATACATTACTATACACTACAAATCCCCCAGAGCCTGATGGCATGGTCAATACTGGTGCCGATGTCAACTTCTATTTAAATTGCTGGAAACTATCCTCACACACATCTGTCCACTCAAACTTGACATCTTTACATGTGAGGCGTGTCAAAGGAGCAGCTATCGTAAAAAAATCTTTCAATAAACCAACGGTAAGGTCACGACCCTCCGTGACTTAACCAAAACCACTATAAATTTTTTCGCCTTTTACTTATTTTTTTCCTCATCAATAGTTGGGTTGTGATTCGATGCTGGTATCCTCGCTTACCATACCATTCATCCATTATCATACATACATGTCAATATACTATCTACTGACTGTAATGTCTTTTATAATATAAATGAACTCATGTAAAATCTAATATAAATGCATCCCCCATAATTTACATCATTTACATCACTGTGTTATTTATATGTTTAGATACAGAACCGTACAAAATATGTATATCTATCGATCAATCGGACAACAGGAGCATTATCCCTCTCTCGTAATTGCTCTACTACAAATGCTCTATAGAGAGGTGTAAAACAAAGGGGTGAGCTCACAGCTCAGTAAGGAAATCAGGCAAGCAAGTAGACATCTACACTATCTACTCAAAATAATGTTATGCCTCGAAAATATTATTTCCTTAACTCACTTTAAAAGCATGTCTTTATATATATATATATATATATATATATATATATATATACTTGTACATATTAAATCCCATGTACAAAAGTCATGCTTAGTTCTCAAATGTAGGCATTTCATGCAAAATAATGCATCTTTATAATTTCACAATGTCTTTAGAAAAATCATGCCATTTATATTCAAATCGCGGTAAATATGGCATTTAAATCATTCACAACACAACAATCGAATTTCGACCCATCCCTCAAGTCCATCCGTATCATAAAATCAATCAAGTGATATAACATGTGAGACTCTGTGGTTAAATGTAATAATATCCTAGACTATGGTCATATCTTATAATGGTGATCCTAGGCTACACAGGCCTCGATTTGTGGGGAAATCACTGCTGCAACGGGAGGGGGGTCAGTCCATCACAACCGCCAGCTATCAACTCCTCAACTCCTCATACATATCACAACAATACACGGTACAACGTACTCCGTGACATACACACGATATAACGTACACCTATAGACCCTATCTCAATGGATAATCAATACCACATCTCTAAATCCACGTGCGAACATCTCAACAGTGTGACACTCAGTCTATACGAGGAAATAGTCACGATTTTCAACATGTCTTATGTATCACAGTAAAACTATAGTACGCGCCTTTGAGTGCAACTCATAGTCGACACTCCGCTCAAACACTGTTTCACACATCATAAACTCAAACTCTAGTGCGAGTAAACCTCCAGCACTAAGTCATGCATAGTTCATGTTTCAAATCAAGTACGAGCAATCGCTCCAGTACCATGCTATGCACAAAACATATAAAACTGAGTACGAACAATAGCTCGAGCACTCTATCATGCATAAAACATATAAAATTGAGTACGAGCAATAGCTTCAGCACTCTATCATGCATGTCAAGGAAATCTAGTGCGAATCATACTTCAGCACTAATATATGTGGAAAACCTATGAAATCAAGTGTGAGCTGTGCTCTAGCATGATTTATTCCCAGAAAATTCGATAGATGGCTTTTTAAAAAGGGATGATTTTCAAAACATCAAAATCAACACTATAAATTGTGCTATTTCTCATCAACCATGAAAAAATTAGCCCATCTACCTACTCTTCTGCTAAATAGAAGTAGAAACACTCATAATTATGGTTTCCATGCTTTTTACAACTTTTTCCAAAAGTTGATTTTTTTCCTAACTAGGGTAAAATTATAATTTGCCACTATCGGGTTGCTATAATTATTATTCACTTTCTCTGACCCTCATAGTTTTTAACTGAATGCAAAAGCAGACAAAAATACGTGCAGGTATCTCTAACTACTCACAAAAGTCCCTTACCTATAATCACTCGAGAAATTATACTTTCTCAACGCTGCTCGATCTAACAGTCTGATTAGCTCCTCCAATAATCTCTGGAGCTGTATATAACCATTCATCCAGTTATTTTTACTTTTCCTACTGTATTTCACATTTAATATAGTCTATTTCACTTAATGGGCTTTGATAAACCTAAATGTGCCTAACTCTACCTTAAGCTCATTTCCATTTTACTATTCATTTTCGTTTGGCCTATTGGGCTTGTAGGGCACATCAACTCTTATTGGGCTTATTCGAGATCGATTACATCACATTGGGCTAAAACCAATTGGGCATGGCCTATTGGACCTCTCGGCCACATGCCATGGCCGAGACCACACACGCCTAGCCATGTTGAGCACCACACCACTGTCGGCCACTTCACTAGCCATTCTCTTAGGTATTTTCTCAAACACTTGGTTAGTAATGTTCTTAAGCTTCACTTAGTTCATTTTGGCATTCTATCAAACACCTTGATTGCCAACTTAATTCATCCATCAATTGATCAAATTGATTAATTCTAACTATACCATAATCATTAACACATGTATATTAACTCATTCATGCCTTAAAATCATATGGGCATTCATCAATTTATCACTATCCACTCTCGGCCAATCCATGTTCATAGTGATTTCATATGTTTTAATGCTTAAAACATAGACCAATCTACTTAGAATAATTCATACATTAACATATATGAATTTGAATGCTTGAAATTATACCTAGTATAAACGCTCACACTTGGTCGAAACTTTGAAGCTTCTCGGTTTGCTCACTTTGGCTCCTTGATAACCAATTCCAACATATGTTAATCCTCTCTCAATTTGGAATAACGTTCATGAAGATTGTAAGTTCCAAATATTCCTTTTTCCTAGTGATTTCTAGAGAGATAAAGCTTGAATATGTGTTTTAATGGTTTCTTTCTTCTAGTCGAATTCTTAAGGAAGAAGATGTAGTTGTGTTGGCTGATTTATAAGTCCATTAATTAGTCATTAAGCCTTACTTTTTAGCTAACAAAATTCAATTAGAATTGATTTAGGTAATGGTTACCAAATTGGCTATGGTTACCTTTTACTAATGGGCTTGATTTTAACCAATTTGGGCTTAGTATTTCGGCTTCTTGGTTTGGGCCTTCCTAATGGGTTTTTGGACTGAAATTTTTACTATACATCATGCCTTTAATTTTCTAAATATTTGGCCCCCTAATCGGTCAAAAAATTTGGTCTAATAGACCAAAGAAATTCGATCTACACTTATTATACCTTAATGGGCTTTAAAATCTTCACTTTGGCCCATTACGTTTTTACCCATTAAATTTAATCCAAAATTTGTCGAAATAATTTTTCCGTACTTCATGGGATGATTTTTTTGTATTTTGACTAAAAATATTTTTCCCCAAAATTTTCTCCATACTTAGGTTATTTTTTTTAACCATGGTTAGTCAACTATGGTCAAAGTCCACTTTTCTTAACTATAGTTGACTTTTCTTGACCATTGATCACGTTTGACTTTTTTTCAAAAATCCAAAAGTGTTATATTTTATTGTTTACACTCTCGTCTTTACGTTTTGGCCGTTTCCGTTTGGTGAATATACCTAAAATACCTTAAACAGACCATTTTGGATTCGTTTAGCCCTTTTTGGCTTTTACTCTTATTCTCTATATTCGGGACCAAATCAAACCGACTTTCCTTCATGAGCTCTCTATATTTTCTCATTTTAAGTTCTTCTCTTTAGTCAGAATGATTCAGATCCACTCGGTTTAGTCATGTGGATCCACTCGGTTTAGTCATGTGGCTCTTATAGCCCTTTTTCGACTTTTATGTAGCTTATAAGTGTTAAAGCATTTCACTAACACTTAAATCAAGTAAATACTCTTCTTATGATTCAAATAACTTAATACAATGTTTGTATATATATAAATCATAAGGAACAAGCTACATAAAAATACGGGTCTTACAGGTAATACCCAGCCAATCCCAGAAAACTGTCGATCTCGGTGACTGTCTTTGGCCTATCCCATCTCAACACAGCCTCAACTTTAGAAGGATTAACTGATACTCCATCTTTTATCACCACATAACCCAAAAATGAAATTTGTTCTAACTAGAACTCGCATTTGCTAAATTTGGCATAAAGTTGCTGATCTTGGAGAGTCTATAGAATAGTCCTTATGTGGTGTTCATGCTTTTCCCAGGACATAGAATAAACCACGATGCTGTCAATAAACATTATTGCAAACTGATCAAGAAAGGGCTTGAATACCTCATTCATAAGACTCATGAATGCTGCTAGTGCATTGGTTAACCCAAACGACATAACTAAGAATTCAAAGTGCCCATATCGGGTCCTGATTGGGGTGTTTGGAAATCTTCACCTCTAACTCTCAACTGGTGATACCTAGACCTCAGATCAATTTTTGAAAATACCTCTGCAACTTGCAACTGATTAAATAAATCATCGATTCAAGGTAATGGATAGTTATTCTTCACTGTGGCCTTATTTAAAAGTTGATAGTCGATGCATAATAAAAGGCTACCATCCTTTTTACGGACAAACAGAACCAGAGCGCCCCACGGTGAAACACTCGGGCGTATAAAACCCTTACCTAGTAACTCATGGAGTTGTTTCTTCAATTCATCTAACTCCATCAAAGACATATGATATGGGGCCATCAAAATAGGCTGAGTTCTAAGAAACACATCAATTATAAACTCAATCTCTCTTTTAGGAGGCATTCCCAGTAAGTCATCTGGAAATATATCAGGAAACTCTCTAAACTATTGGGATCTCAGATAACTCTAGATTTACTCTATCTATGTTCTCCACAAAAGCCAAGTAACTTTCACAACACAACACATATTCACATAAGAATTCAAAACAAAAAGTATTGTTTCATTTCATTACTTTGCAAAATCGATTACAACTGACTCAGGGAGAGAAAAGATTACACTATTCTTACTACAATCTACAATGGCATAGTCGGTGGCCAACCAATACATACCCAAAATCACATATACATTAATCATATTCAGTAAAATTAAGTTAGGCTCTAACTTTTTCTCTTCAACTTTAACTTTACACTTTTTACATATAGATTCTGTCATCTGAGACTCTTTAAGTGGAGTGCTTTTGTGCAGCATAATCCTAGTGACTCGAGCTCTATATTCAGTCTGTTTACAAATAAAAGAGAAATAAATGAATGCGTAGAGCCTGGATCTATTAAGCATAATGCTTCAAGACTAGAGATTAGAAGCTTACCCTTAAGGATAGAGCAGGAAACGTCTGCGGCCTCCTGGTCAAGAGCAAATACTCTGCCTTGAGCTACCGTTCTCTTACCCTTATCAATAGGCTTAGCTCTCTCGATAGTAGCAGTAATAGTGGTAGCTACAGTCGGTCTCTCAGGTATTTTTTTTAACTAGTTTCATCATCAGACAATCACTGATTAGGTGTGACGCCCCAGAAGCATAGAAAACAGGGCAAATTTAAAACTTTTTATTCATCCATTCACAATTAAGGGTGTATTCTTGTGCAGTGTGATGCATCATCATACATAATTTATAACTTTCACCTCAGGATCTTATCATCTCATAATTATATATCACACAATATACATTACTCAATTCAAGGTTAATTAATTCTAATACATCATATACATCACTATTCATCAAGTGTTTGCAAATACAATTTAAGTCTGGGTATATGAAATGATAAATTATACCTCTAAGTACAATATATGGATTGGAGCTCAAGTCCTCCACTAGCCACTACTCCGTACGTCGCAGGGAAACTCTCTTCACTTGAAGAAATCTAGGGGGAGAAAAAATAGGGTGAGTTTCTAAATCGCTAAGTAAGAGGGTAAGGGATTCATTATTAAGAAAATGATTTACACAACACAATCATTTTGTTTTACATGTTAAACTCAACAAACTTTGTGGAAAATGTAGCATGAATAATTAAAAACATCATCTCAACTCATTTCTCAAAGCTCATGTAGAAACATGATAATAAATGGCTCAAACCATGATTACAAGCATGTATAAAACAGGATGCAATAATGGCTTTTCTCATAAAACATGATGAAAATCACCGCATTAGTAATGCACGTGGCTCAACCACCAAATACAAACTCATGTGTAAAATGAGACTAGGTAAATAAAACTCATATAAAACTCGTCATGGTACATCAAAACAATTGAACTCGTCCCCTAGGCGGACATCCCCAATCGAGGGATTTCGTCGACAGTAATACACCCATGGCCATGGTTCGCTGTAGACTTGATCAAAGTCGTACAGCCGACGGTCTTACATGCTATCAAAGCACGGCCCGATCTTACTTACTATCAGAGCAATGCCACACATCGCTGCCACGGAGTGGGGTCATGTCACGTTACCAGAATGGAGGAGTCGGTCTTACGTGCTACTAGAGCACGGCCCGGTCTTACATGCTACGAGAGCAAAGCCTGATGTGTATTTAACATGACGCGCCTAAGTCTCAGTAATAGCCATTATCAAATAAAACGTTTTGCCTTCACGTAGCGTTCATATGGTTTTTCTCATAAAACTCATCTCAAAACAGTTTTGTAGTCAACACAAAATATGTCAAAATCGAGCTCAAACCGACAAAATCACGCACACATTTCTCAAATCTCAGTAAGCCTTAACGTAGAGCCCAAATCACTTTTCACTTTTTAAACTCAAAACTGTTGTAATATAATTTCACATTTAGTTTACAACTCAAAACAATTGGAACCCAACCGGCTATAAAATCGTGTGCAATAACTCATTCACAACTCATAAAAAATGTTTGTTTTCTCAAATCACAAAATCACACACACAAATGAGTTTAAGTTTTCCCTTACCTCGTTGCACCTCGTATAGTGCAATCGTTCCCCCAAATGACGGACTAGCCACGCATTCCTCTCTGGAACTCCCGAGCTATCCAAACGATGTTAAAACATCAATAATTCATCTCAATCACATCATCGAGCACATATTTGCTCATATTCTCGTTAAATACTACAAACCTCATTTTTCTCATATTCCTATCCTAATCGACATTCTCATCTACTACATTTCAAATCCCAGATTTTTCATGCATAATATCCGTGCCAAAATCACCTCATTGCCTCATTCCAATTTATAGCTAAAATCTCAAAATTACCACAATTGTATAATATCATCATCATTCCTACAAAATCAAAATTTCATCAACTCTAATCATTTCCTAGCTATTTTATCACAACACCCATAGTCACAATCACCAAAATCACCTCAATATCAAAGATTTAAGCTTAGAAATTTACCCCAAACTTATGGAGAGCTCTATTCACACCTCAATTTTTTGATTCGTCCTTCGATTTTAAAGTATGTTGCTCTCCTTTGGATGAGGAACAACTTTCTTTCTTGCCACAACCTCTGATTCAAATGGAAATGGGTGATTTAGAGGAGAGAGAAAGCTAGGGTTTAGTTGAAATGAGGTTTTTAGAGAGAGAAAATCTGAGATGCAGGAAAAATGCAGGAGTCCTTTTATAGACGAAGGGTAGGAGATCGATCTGATCCTTGATAAGATCAATCATTTTTTGAATTTGGAAACATTTTGGGGTAATTTTATGCCTAGGAGATCGATCTGTAGTGGGGTGAGATCGATCTCTTAATTGCTTCATGAGATCGATCTGCTCCAATTATGAGATCGATCTTCTATTTACGTAACGCTTTATGAGATTGATCTGCTCCTTGAAGAGATCAATCTTCTGTTTACAAAAAAATTTTGAGATCGATCTTCTTGCCTATGAGATCCATCTGCCTATCAGTTCTTGCACATTTCCTACATTCTGGAGCCATGAGATCGATCTCTCATCCTTGGAGATCGATCTGGCCTTCACAGATTGTACTGCTGCTGTATCAATTTGTAGAAAACTCAATGTAAAACTTCTCAAAATCTACCCCATAATCTATATTTCAGTCCATACACATTCAAGACTTAAAAATCTCTTCTTCTTATACTTCATCATATTTAAAACTTATGTGTACACAAACATATCATAATTACATACACAAAATTACAATTCTCATAAATGGGGTATACAAAATTCACAGTCCTCACATCCTCCCCACCTTTAAAGAATTTGGTCCTCCAAATTCAACTCGACTCATCAAATAGATGGGGGTACTTCTCCTTCATGAGACTCTCCAATTCCCAAGTTGCCTCTTCCATCGAGTGATGTTTCCATAAAACTTTCACTAATGGGATGCTTTTGGTTCTAAGTACCTTCTCTTTTCTATCGAGAATCTAGACGGGTTCCTCAGTGCAGCTCATGTCCTCTTGTCTGTCCATCTCTTCATACTCTATGACATTAGAAGGGTCCGGGTGGTACTTCCTCAACATAGATACATGAAAGACGTTGTGTATTCCGGACATCTGTGGGGGTAATGCCAACCTGTAGGCTACCTCTCCCACCCTCTCAAGAATCTCGAATGGTCCAATGTATCAAGGACTCAACTTCCCTTTCTTTCCAAATCTTATGATACCCTTAATCGGTGATATCTTCAAAAATATTGCATCACCAACATCAAACTCGAGTGGCCGTCTACGTACATCTACGTAGCTTTTCTATCTACTCTGTGCATCCCGTAATTTCTCACATATGAATTTCACACTCTATATAGCCTATTCAATAATCTCGTGAGCATTTATCTTTCTATCACCCACTTCTTCCCATGCTATAGGGGATCTACACCTCCTACCATAGAGAGTCCCAAAAGGTGCCATTCCAATACTCGTATGATGGCTATTATTGTACGCAAACTCTGCTAGGGGCAGGTGATCATCCCATGATCCCTTAAAATCCATCGTACATGCCCTCAACATATCCTCCAGGGTCTGAATAGTTCTCTCTGACTAACCATATTTCTGAGGATGATAGGCGGTACTAAAGCTCAATCAAGATCCCATGGACTCCTGAAAATGGGTCTAAAATCATAAAGTAAATTGGGAATCTCTGTCAGAAGTAATACTCACTGGAGCCCCATGTAATCTAGCTATCTCGCTGACATATAACTCAGCTAAGGCATCCACATTATCGGTGCTCTTAATGGCAAGGAAGTGGGCACTTTTTGTCAGTCTATCCACTATGACCCATATCGCATCACGACCCCTTTGGGTCCTCGGTAAACCCATAATAAAGTCCATGGTGACATGCTCTCATTTCCATGTAGCCACAGGTAAAGGCTGCAATAATCCTCCGAGCTTCTAATGCTCAGCTTTTACTTGCTGGATCACTAAACATCTGGTAACAAAATCTGCCATGTCTCGCTTCATACCACTCTACCAATACACCTTTCTCAAATCTCGATACATCTTAGTACCTCTTAGGTGTATGGTGTATTGCAAGCAGTGGGATTCTCTCAATATCTGTCTCTTCAGGGTATCATCGTTTAGTACACAGATTCGTCCTCTGAATCTCAATAATCCATCCTCACTGACTATGAGATCTGACTGCAAAGTTTGCTCGGCTTAGCTAACATATCGATCAACCTCTGATCATCACGCTGCCCAATCCTAATCCGATCCATGATCCTGGGCTCTATTCACAAACTAGCCAAAAATCCAGTCTCTTTCTCTTTAACTCTGATTCGGAGTTCAACGAACTGCTTCAATAAATCTCATTCCCTGATCATCATAGCAGATATCATACTCTTCCTGCTTAGGGCATCAGCAACTACGTTCGTCTTTCTCGGATGGTACAAAATCTTGCAGTCATAAACCTTAAGGAGTTCCATCCATCTCCTTTGTCTCATATTTAACTCTTTCTGATCAAACAGATACCTCAAACTCTTGTGGTCAGTGAAGATCTGGAATCTTTCCCCATATAAGTAGTGTCTCCAAATCTTCAAGGAAAACACCCAGCGACTAACTCCAAAGCATGGGTGGGGTAACTCCACTCATGATCTTTCAATTGTCGCGACCCATAGGCGACCATTCTTCCATGTTGCATTAGCACACACCCTAATCCTTGATGGGAAGCATCACTATACATTGAAACTCCTCCTGATCCCTCAGGGATAGTCAATACAGGTGCCGCTGTTAATCTCCTATTTAATTCCTGAAAATTGAGCTCACATTGATCAGTCCATATGAACAGAGGCTCCTTGCGCATGAGCTTGGTCAAAGGAGTGGCAATCCTGAAAAATCTCTCAATAAATCTTCCGTAATATCCTACCAAACCAAGGAAACTTCGTACCTCTGTAACTATCTTCGGTCTTTCCCAATTAAGCACGACCTCCACTTTAATTAGATCAACTGATACTCCCTCCGCTGAAACTATGTGACCAAGGAAAGATATCCGATCTAGCTAAAACTCACACTTACCAAGCTTTCCATGTAACTACTTATTTTGGAGTATCTGAAGTACTAACCACAAGTGTTGTGCGTGCTCCTCATAAGATCGAGAGTACACAAAGATATCATCAATAAAGACTATCATAAACTTGTCTAGATAATCTCTGAACACCTTATTCATTAATCTCATAAAGGCTGCAGGGGCGTTCGTCAATCCAAAGGGCATCACTAGAAATTCATAATGGCTATACCTCATCCTGAAGGCCGTCTTCGGAATATCGTCTTCCTTAATCCTCAATTAGTGATAACCCGATCTCAAATCAATCTTAGAGAAGACTGAAGCCCCTCTCAGCTGATCAAGCAAATAGTCAATCCTCGACAGTGGATATTTATTCTTCACCGTGACTTTATTCAACTGTCGGTAGTCTATGCATAATCTGAGACTACCATCCTTCTTCCTTATGAATAACATTGGTGCTTCCCACGGTGAGACACTGGGTCTAATAAATCCTTGATCCAATAAATCCTATAGTTGTCTCTTCAATTCCTCAAGTTCCACTAATGCCATCCTATATGGAGGTCTAGAGATAGGCTGAGTATCTGGTACCAAATCAATGGTAAACTCCAGCTCCCTCTCTGATGGTAAACCCGGCAACTCATCTGGGAAGACATCTGAAAATTCACACACCACAGGTATATCCTCAATCCTCGGATGTTCTCGCTTATCATCTGAGATGAGTATTTCATAACCTTCACATGAACAATCATATTTAGTACTCTCAAAAGCAACATCAAAATTTCAATTTGCTTACAAAAATTCCACACATTTATTTCCTCAATATTTCAAACGTACACTGTAAGGCTCAGGTAGGGAGACAGTTACAATCTTAGTGTAGCAGTCTAAACTCACTCGATTGGTTGACAGCCAATCCATTCTCAAAATTGCATCAAATCCATGTATATTTAGCATCATTAGATCTGCAACATCACTCTATCTCCCACCTTTATTTTACACCATCTACAAATTAAATCAGTTCTCTGGGACTCACGCATAGGGGTATTTACATGTAGTACACACTCTAGAGGTTCAAACTTTAAATTTAATCTACATGCAAAATGCTCAGAAATAAACGAATGCGTGGACCCTAGATCAATCAATACATGAGCCTTATGATTACAGACAGAAAGTGTACCTCTTATCGTTTTTGCTGATGTGTCTGTTGTTTCCTTGTCCAGAGCAAACACACGTCCCACTGTAAGGGCCTTCTTTCCTTTCTCTGCTACAGTGGCCTATATCGGGGGATTCACTCTTTGAGGCTGCTGTCTAGTAGGCTCCGAAGCATGTGGTCTCTGAGGTTGAGGGCAATCTTTTACTCTGTGATCCATGTCTCCACATCTAAAACATCCATGGATCAACCCAGTACAACTTCCCTCATGCGATCAGCCCATAATTTCTGCAAACTCTTATCTTAGGCCTGACATCTTAAGTAGTCTCCCTGATGATAGGATAAGCTCTGGGTCTCTCCAATCTGCCCTTCTGTACCTCAATCCTTCCTCTTATGAAGGAACCTCTCCAAACATCTGCCTGGGAAATCGTTGGCCTCTTGCCTTAATCCCAAGTCACTGCACTGAACTCATTCTAGGATTATACAATTTCGATTCCCCTCACAATCTCTTGTGCTCATCTCAGAGCATCTCTAAACTCAGTAATACATAACCCTATCAATCGATCTCTGATGATGGGCTTCAATCCATACACAAATCTCTCTGTGCAGAGCTCTTCATTTTTTAAGGTCTCTAGATCATACCTCAATAGAGCGATAAATCGACTCTCATAATCGTCCACAGACATATCGCCCTGTACCAGATTTAAAAACTCTGCCTGATTCCTTCTCTGAGTAGCTCATGGTACATATTGGGCTCTAAATGTCGTCTAAAACTCATCCCAACCAATCACATTCAGGATGGACATCAAAATACCATGGGTAGTACCCCACCAATCTCGAGCTCTCCCTTTCAACATATACACGCCCATATTGACCCTCTCAGCATCATTGCATCCCAAATAGTCAAATATGACTCTCAACTTAGTCAGCCACTCCTCAGCCTCTACGAGATCCTTTTTCCCTTTGAATGCAGGCGTATTCATTTTCAAAAAGTCTTTCAGTCAAACCATACTTCTGTCATCAAGCTGAGTGACAGGAGGCACCGTATCCATCTGTACTTAGGGTACGAGAGGTCCTTGTGGCGGTGTAGTAGTACCCGAGGCATTAACTCCAAAATGTTGTGCGAATAGCGCTGCCATTTGCTCAAAACCTTACCGTGCATCATGCTCAATTTGGGTAAATCGAGAGTTAGGACTCTCTGGTTGTGGGGCAGGTGGCGGAGGGGGCTCTTCCTGCCTCCTCGAACAACCTCGTCATCCACACATTCTCAATCTCAATACGTTCCCTGCGCGTACAAATTAAACTTGATTAAAATCTCAATCCTCAGTTTTAGTTCATGACCAGACTTCTATAGACACTTGGGATGTATTCTATTTCACTTGACCGACACTGACGGTACTAAATACCCCAAGCTCTAATACCAAGAAAACTCTGTGATGCCCCAGAAGCGCGGAAAGCAGGGCAAATTAAAAACAATTAAGGATACATTCTTGTGCAGTGTCATGCATCATCATACATAATTTATAACTTTCACCTCAGGATCTCATCATCTCATAATTATATATCATACCATATACATTACTCAATTCAAGGTTAATTAATCCTAATACATCCCATACATCATTGTTCATCAAGTGTCTGTAAATACAACTTAAGTATGGGTACATGAAATGATAAATTATACCTCAAAGTACAATATATGGCCTGGAGCTCAAGTCCTCCACTAGCCACTACTCTGTACGTCGCAGGGAAACTCTCTTCACTTGAAGAAATCCGGGGGGAGATAAAACAGGGTGAGCTTCTAAATCGCTCAGAAAGAAGGTAAGGGATACATTAATAAGAAAATGATTTGCACACACAATCATTTTGTTTTACATGTTAAACTCAATAAACTCAGTGGAATATGTAACACGAATAATTAAAACATCATCTCAACTCATTTCTCAAAGCTCATGTAGAAACATGATAATAAATGGCTTAAACCATGATTACAAGCATGTATAAAATAGGATGCGATAATGGTTTTTCTCATAAAACGTGATGAAAATCACCACATTAGTAATGTACGTGGCGTAGCCACCAAACACAAACTCATGTGTAAAATGAGACTAGGCAAATAAAACTCATAAAACTCGTCATGGCACATCAAAACGATTGAACTCGTCCCCTAGGCGGACATCCCCAATAGAGGGATTTCGTCGACAATAATACACCCATGGCCATGGTTTGCTATACACTTGATCAGAGTCGTACAGTCGACGGTCTTACATGCTATCAAAGCACGGCCCGATCTTACATGCTATCAGAGCAATGCCACCCATCGCTGCCGCGGAATGGGGTCATCTCACGTTACCAGAACGGAGGAGTCGGCTTATGTGCTGCTAGAGCACGGCCCGATCTTACATGCTACGAGAGCAAAGCCCGATGTGTATTCAACATGACAGGCCTAGGTCTCAGTAATAGCCATTATCAAATAAAACGTTTTGCCTTCACGTAGCGCTCATATGGTTTTTCTCATAAAACTCATCTCAAAACAGTTTTGTACTAAACACAAAACATGTCAAAATCGAGCTCAAACTGGAAAAACCACACACACATTTCTCAAATCTCAATACGCCTTAACATAGAGCCCAAATCACTTTTCACTTTTTAAACTCAAAACGGTTGTAAAACAATTTCACATTTAATTTACAACTCAAAACAATTGGGCCCTAATCGGCTATAAAATCGTGTGCAATAACTCATTCACAACTCATAAAAACATGTTTGTTTTCTCAAAACACATTTCATGCTACAATATCATCACAAAATCACACACACAAATGAGTTTAACTTTTCCCTTACCTCGTTGCACCTCGTATAGTGCAATCGTTCCCCCAAACGACGGACTAACCATGCATTCCTCTCTAGAACTCCCGAGCTATCCAAACGATGTTAAAACATCAATAATTCATCTCAATCACATCATCGAGCACATATTTGCTTATATTCTTGTTAAATACTACAAACCTCATTTTTCTCTTATTCCTATCCTAATCCACATTCTCATCCACTACATTTCAAATCCTACATTTTTCATGCATAATATCCGTGCCAAAATCACCTTATTGTCTCAATTCCAATTTATAGCTAAAATCCCAAAATTACCACAATTGCATAATATCATCATCATTCCCAAAAAATCACAATTTCATCACCTCTAATAATTTCCTAGCTATTTCATCACAACACCCATAGTCACAATCACCAAAATCACCTCAATATCAAATATTTAAGCTTAGAAATTTACCCCAAACTTATGGAGAGCTCTATTCACACCTCGATTCGATTCGTCCTTCGATTTCCAAGTATGTTGCTCTCCTTTGGATAAGGAACAACTTTCCTTCTTGCCAAAACCTCTTATTCGAACGAAAATAGGTGATTTGGATGAGAGAAAAAGTTAGGGTTTCAGTTGAAATGGGGTTTTTGGAGAGAGAAAATTTGAGATGCAGGAAAAACGCAGGGGTCCTTTTATAGATGGAGGGTAGGAGATCGATCTAGTCTTTGATGAGATCGATCTCTTTTTAAATTTGGGAACGTTTTGGGGTAATTTTATGCCCAGGAGATCGATTTGTCGTGGGGTGGATCGATCTCTTAATTGCTTCATGAGATTGATCTACTCCAATTATGAGATCGATCTTCTGTTTACAGAACGCTTCATGAAATTGATCTGCTCCTTGAAGAGATCGATCTTCTGTTTACATAAACATTTTGAGATCGATCTTCTTGCCTATGAGATCGATCTTCCTATCAGTTCTTGCACATTTCCTGCATTCTGGAGCCATAAGATCGATCTCTCATCCTTGGAGATCGATCTAGCCTTCACAGATTGTACTGCTGCTGCATCAATTTGCAGAAAACTCAATGTAAAACTTCTCAAAATCTACCCCATAATCCATATTTCAATCCATACACATTCAAGACTTAAAAATATCTTCTTCTTATGCTTCATCATATTTAAAACTTGTGTGTACATAAACATATCATAATTACATACACAAAATTACAATTCTCATAAATGGGGTATACAAAATTCACAGTCCTCACATCAGATTCCCTTTTTTTTCACATTTAAAGTAAGCACTCGTAACCAAGTGACATGTCTTACCCTTATGAAAACGTTTACACCAAGAACAAGGTTGATCAGACTTAAGCTTTGTGACCTGTGATCGAAGCTCATTAGTCTTCTGCCTCTTCTCTTTACCTTGACCTTTACCTTTATCTTTGGATTTCTTTTTAGGAGCCGAATCACTCTGAGTCAGGCGTTTACCTTTACCCTTACCCTGGGTCTCATAGCGAGCCTATGTCTTATTCAGATCTTACTCAACAAACTAGGCTTTTTGAACTGCCTTAGAGTAAAAGGTGATGTTCAATATAGACATACGTCCCCTGATAGCCGATCTCAATCCATCGATAAATTTCACTACCTTTCGAGACTCATCCCTCAAAATCAGTGGTTCATACCTGCTCAGAGTGGTGAATTTAGACTCATACTAGTCTACCGTAAGGTTTCCCTGATCAAAACTCAAGAACTTGGTCTATTTTTATCTCCGAGCACCCTTAGAGAAGTACTAAACATAAAATACTGTCAGAAACCTATGCCATGAAATCACTGGTTCTTAAATCTATAACACTTCTTTAGTAGATCTCCACTAATGTGTTGTCTCTCCTTCAAACATGTAAGCGGCTAATGGCATCTTCTCTTCAGGTTGACAACCCATATACCGAAAAACTTTCTTTATCTTCATTAGCCATGTCTTTGCCACATCTAAGTCTTTCACCCCCCTTAAACGTTGGTGGATTCATTTTTTGAAACGGTTTAAACCTGTCTACACTTGGCACTACAAATGAAACTACTGTAGGTTATGGAACTGGAATTGCCTACAGCTGAGGAGTTGGTGGCTGAGGAACTGGCCGTGGAGCAGGTTAAGGAGTTTTAGGAGCCTGTGGTGGAATAGAAGCTGGAGGTGGAGCTTATGGTTGTGCTTAGGGTACTTGAGGTTGTACATTCTGTGGTGGTGGGGGCCATGCTTGTTGCAAGTTACCTAACTATTGTACCAACAATGTAGTCATATCAGTTAGGTTATGTAATGCGATTGTGATATGCATAAAATTTCGCTCTATGTAGTTCATGCGAGCGAGTAAATCAAGCGTCTCTAGCATCCGCGGAGGAGAAGAAGGAGCGGATGGTGTTCCCTCTATTTTCGACTTTTCAACAAACCTGTATAAAAAATAGCATGCATTAAACCAATATCCATTTCAAACTCACAGCTTATATTCAGACAAACCAATACAAAGGGATGTGTACATGATGTAAATGACTCAAAGGCCCTTTTTTGGACTAACCCTATAAGATGATTCTGCTTTGATACCATAAAATATGTCACATCCTAAGGAACATTACGTCACTATCACTTATTGTGAAAACATAGCTTTTATGACTCATTTATTCAATAACACTAACAATTATTTATCGTGCGATTATAGTCCTACAGTCATATTGTGCATTCATCTATGCAATATCAATTTAAGACACTTTGTCTAGGGTCTCAGTCATATTCTTAAATCAAAATTACGATCAGAAACAATTTCGACAGAGTTTTCACGTAAACGAGTATTTTTCCCCTATCAGTCAATACAAAAAAATAGCCTGAAAAACATTCCATTGCAGTTCAAATTCAAAACTTAACATGCAATTATCTTTAACACTCCCATATCTACTTGCCGCAATATTTTCATAATTTTTGGAGTTTATCTTGGGCACTAGAAAATTGAACAACGAAATAATCTATTAATTCACTATTTCTAACACTTGGTCAATAATCAATGCATTTACATCCCAATAACCCGAGTTTCGATAATATAAACATTTAGACACTTAGTACACATCTCGCTTTAGCTA
Source organism: Firmiana major (assembly GCA_033439115.1). Lineage (NCBI taxonomy): Eukaryota > Viridiplantae > Streptophyta > Magnoliopsida > Malvales > Malvaceae > Firmiana > Firmiana major. The sequence continues at coordinate 25,599,948 of CM065896.1, read as the reverse complement.
CTGGCATAATTCTGTCTGAAAAGAAAACAATTATATAGTTAAATGTATACCGATAAAGGTGTTGCGAGAGTTTCAAAGTCAAAAACTTCAGTATCAGACACTACTATCGATCACAACTAAGACTGCAATTGACTTGTGATGGAAAAGAGAGGGGGTGAACTTTGGGGAAGCTCAGTAAGCCAACCACATAACTACAGAATCAACCAAAACAGAAATACTGGCTTAAGGGAAATGTATATTGTATAAATCACATTTCGAAATCAATTATCATGTCAAAGTTTCCTATTATAAATCAGAGTTTTTCAATAAATCACATCTGGTTGGATTTCAGACTAGAATCTATTTAGGTGCTATCAAGTTTTTCAGGCAGAGAGGTATTTTGAAAAACCTCAATTGGCCATCAAACCTGACCACCTTGACGAAATACGATACACATGAGTTTGAAATACGATAAAATATTCAAATGCAGAAAATCGAGGTTTAATGCAAGTTCAGAAGACATAAATTTTTACGTATCAAATTTCTTAAATTGAACATTTACAACAAAATACATTTCACTACACATTTCCCATATACTTTCACAAGGTTCAGTAAACCGAATCAAAGACGATGGATCGATAAAATTAGTATCGTGTTCATATATCAAAAAACAATTTCGAAACCATATAGTTCGATATGTTATTCACAAAGTTCGATGATTGGATCGTAAGAATATAAGCGAAGTCAATAACTATATCCCAATAAAGGATTTCCCACTGTAGCTATCAGTGAACCAAAACTACCCCAGAAACTAGAGTGTTACCTACGGCCACAAATTCGAAAGTCTTCAGTCTTAGTGATCAGGCAGAACCAAAACCAGTCACGACAATATCGAACAAGCCAAACTACTCGTATAAGAGTTGTAAACTTAAGGTTGTCTCCATATGCTTTATCGGGAATAAAACAGCTAGAACGCCCATTTTTCACGACCCCTTTTTGTCAAAAATCACTACAATTTTTTTTCTTTTTCAATTCCTTTCCTGGTCGTGAACATTCTCGCCGATAACAGTTGGGCTATGAGTTAGTATTAATCATCATTTACCATCCATCTATTAATTGTTCTTGAGTAAAAACATACATTTTGAAATTTAAGTTCTATACTTATACATATTTGCTAACATTTACATCCCTCATATTACATTTCCAAAATGATTATTGTGCTATTACATGTTTAGATAAAAAAGATTTCTGTGTGTATACCTCTTGGCGATGGAGAGCAGCAGATATCCAAATACGACTCCTCAGTCTCTCACTAAACTACTGTGTGCGCTCTGTAAAGGGGGAAAATGAAGGGGATGAGCAACCACACGCTCAGCAAGGCAATAATGCAGGCATGGTAGATAACTACACTATCTACATGCTTATAATGTCATGGCATAAAGATCAGTTATATCCAGAGCATGAGGAAATATTAAAACTATGTCACATGAATATACATATATCATGTACTGAAAACATGAAAATAGGCATGTAAACATGGAACATCATCATGTACGACCACTCATGCTCATCATAATAAAACTCATTCTTTTCATCTCAATTCATAAATTTCACACTCATCATAAAACCATCCCTCAAGGTTTAACAACTTCTTAAAACTTAGTAAAACTCATTACAAAACAACGTATCTTCCTTTAAAAACATCCCACAAGGCTCGACCCTCCCTCGGGTCTACCCTGGCTAACACACAACGTGTTTAGTATATAAAACCATGTGATATCATGTGAGATAGGTGGTCACTATATATATATAATCGAGGACTTTGTTGGCCAACTACGTCACTATCATCCCAGACCACACAGATCCCGATGTGCGGGGCATCATGCTGTAACGGGAGGGGGGTTAATCCTACCCCCAGGCTTTAAATCAACATCATTACCACACGGTACAACGTACTCCATGTGATATACACGGTACAACGTACTCTATGGACCCATATCACAAATGGGGGTGCCTGCCATAGGTCTTATCTACCCCATACCATATATAACCGACTCAATCTCAAGTGCACGTGCGAGCATCTCATCTGTGTGACTTTCAGTCTACACAAGACAACCAGCACGGATAGTACGAGCATCTCATCCGTGTGACACACAGTCTACACGAGGCATCCAACACGACTCATTACATATCACAGTGTGAAAAGCCCAGTGCGAGCAAAGCTCCAGCATGGTTTCATGCATAATCGATAAAATCCTCGTACGAGCAACTCTCTAGTACGGCTTTATGCAAAATAAACAATGATCAAATCATGTACGAGCATAGATCCACTACGATTATATGCATAAGAAATAAATATAAACCCACACACGAGCAAAAGCACTAGTACGGTTTGCATGCATCTCAATTCAAAATATGGTGCGACCTAGGCTCGAGCACAATTAAACTCATATAAATCTGATAGGCAGCTCTATTTCAGCAAAACACGCTCAAAATCAAAGTTAGCACCTGACTCGTGCTATTTCATGAAGTTATGAAATCAAATAGCCAGCTTATCCATCAATTTTACTAAAATCGAAGCAATGTATTTCATAAAAACATCAAAACGTGATGTTTATGCAATTATTAGCCTTACTACCCTTTTTTTTGTAAGATTTACTACTAAGACAAAATCATCTTTTTTATCTATATCTAAATCGTTCGCACAAATCATTATTTCCTTTCTAGATAACCAAGCAATTATAAAGCCCTATAAACACCATCAAAAGACGTGTAGCTACCTCTATATACTCACAAAATTCTCTTACCTAGAATCGCGTCGAGTGATTCCACTTCCTCAAAGCTGCTCAATCGTGCAGTTCGATTCGCTTCCAATGAAATCTCCGAGGCTGCACGAAATTACTTACCACATCAATTTAACCTAAAGTAATACAATTCTTGCGTTTACTATAGTCGATTCGACTTATTATTTTCATTAACACTTATAAGGCCTCACTTTCTCTTAAGTCCATTTTGATTGCTCTATTTATTTCTCGAGAATCTATTGGGCTCTTTAGGTCTATTGATTCACACTGAATCGGCATTAAGCTCATAATGCCTCTAGCTCATCATTTCCTTCACTAAGGCAATTTATCAAACACCTTTTATGCCCATTTCTAATCATCATCCATTCCAACATATGGATTTCACAAAGTTATCTTAAAATCATCTATACATGTTTAAATCATCATCAACTTCATGCCATTTCAACTCTCACACAGCCCATTTTAGGTCATGGTCGTTTAAACATGTACATGAACATTTCAGACAACATTATATGCACCAATCAACCCATCAAAATGTCTAGATCAACATACTGAAAGATGGTGTATTGAAATCTTACCTTACTTTACTTTTTTCCCTCTTTTTGCCAAATTGGGGAAAAACTTCTTTTCTCCTTCAATCTAAAGTTTGACCTTCTAATCCTTGACTATGTTGTTCTCTTCCTCACTATGAACAACTTTGCCTAAAGGAATTTCTCTCAAATCTGATTGAAAGGTGATGATTTTTAGAGTGAGAAAGCTAGGTTATTATTAAAAATGGTATAAATTTGGGCTGTCTCGTGGAAATGAAGATTCAGCTATGGAGTTTTATAGAATTTGCCTTATCAGATCGATCTCCTAAGGTGAAAGATCGATCTGCCCTTGTTTAAACTCCTTCAAAATTCGACTTACAAGCTAGGGGATTGATCTGCCCATTTGGAGATCGATCTGCCTATTTGAATGAGATCGATCTGCTCAAGGGATAGGATCGATCTTTTCCAGGCAGGGGACTTTAGAGATAGATCTGGCCCTGAAGAAGAGATCGATCTTTGCTAACCAAGGGTAACTAGAGCTCGATCTGCCTTATGAGGGGAGGTCGATCTTATCCAAGCAGAAGCAACTTGAGATCGATCTCCCTCATGCAGAATGCTTAACATTGTATTTCAAGGAAATGAGATCGATCTCTTCTTGCAATGAGATTGATCTGCCCTTCATCTGCAGTATTTTTGCTATAACAGATTTTCAAAGTTAAACTCACATTCAATTGCTCCACTACTCATTTTGCATTCTAATCCCACTTAGAGTATGGAAAGGTTCATTTCTTATGATTCACTTACAATGTGACTTGTGTGTACCGCTTAAAATCAAAAAAGGCACACAAAATTCATAGTTCTTGCATTACCATTTCGTGTTTTAAGTCCTTATATTTAGTATGAATGTATTGAGTTCCTTTTGTTTAGTCTATGGCCACTTCAACCCTTATTTTTCCATTACATGTATTCACGAGTATACATGCATTCTCTTTGCAATCTCATTCACACACACATATATATATATAATCAAAATCATTTGTCTTATCATTCCATCAATATATAACCAAGTCATACATATATGGGGTCTCACCAATCTCCTCCTCTAAAGAAATTTGGTCCTCCAAAGTAGAACCAAATCAGTCTGAGAATAACTCTGGTTACTTCTCTTGCATTATACTCTCCAACTCCCATGTGGCTTTCTCCAAAGTGTGATATTTCCAAAGAACTTTCACTAACGGGATCATCTTCGATCTTAACACTTTCTCTTTCCTATCTAATATCCAAACCGACTTCTCAACATACGATATGCTCTCATTGAGCTCTAATGGCTCATATCTTATCACATGCGTCGAATCTGGTTTGTACTTACGAAGCATAGAGACGTCGAAGACGTTATGAACTCCCGCTAGCTCTAGTGGCAATGCTAGCCTTTAAGCCTTATCTCCCACTCTATCAAGTATCTCAAATGGCCCGATATACTCAGGGCTTAACTTCCCCTTCTTACCGAATCTTAAAATCCCCTTCGAGGGAGAAACTCTCAAAAATACCTTCTCACCCACAATAAACTTAGTGGTCTTCGTCTCCTATCAAAATAACGCCTTTGTTTGCTCTGAGCTATCCGTAATCTTTCACAAATCAATTGGACGTCCTCAGAGGCTTACTGCACTAAATCGGGAGTGAAAATTTGTCTGTCACCAACCTTTTCCCTTCCAATAGGGGAACGACATCAATGGCCATACAGTGCCTCATATGGTACCATCCCGATACTCGCATGATAACTGTTATTATTGGTGAACTCGGCTAGTGGTAGGTGATCATCCCAAGAGCCTCTAAAATCCATCACACACACTCTCAACATGTCCTTCAAGGTTTGTATAGTCCTCTCTGACTGACCATCTGTTTGAGGATGGAAAACGGTGCTAAAACTCAATTGGGTTCCTATCGCTTCCTGAAAATGTTCCTAAAAGTGGAAAGTGAAGCGGGCATCCCGATCAGAAACAATGCTCATTGGAACACCATGTAGCTGAACTATCTCTCGAACATACAAGTTCGCCAACTGATTCAAAGTATCAGTAGCTCTCATGGCTAAGAAATGGACTGACTTGGTCAACTGATCAATAATTAGCCAGATAGCATCATGACCTCTGCGGGTCTTCAGTAAATCCAAAACAAAATCCATGGTGACGTGCTCCCACTTCCATGTCGGTATCGGTAGAGGCTGCAATAACCCTGCAGACTTCTGATGCTCTATCTTCACCTATTGACAGACGAGACATCTAGCGACATACTCAGCAATATCTCTATTCATTCCAGACCACCAATAAATCTTTCGAAGGTTCTTATACATCTTAGTACTCCTCGGATGTATCGTATACCTCGATGAGTGAGCCTCTGTCAAGATAAACATTCAAATCTCTAGATCATCGGGAACACATATTCTACCCCAGAACCTTAGCAATCCATCTGAACTTAACTCAAAATCAGTCTCTATACCCCTTTGTATCTGCCCGATAACATCACTGTACTACTGATCAATCCGTTGAGCCTACCGGATACGATCCACCACATCCAGTTCCAACCGCAGGCTAGCCACCATACAACCATTATTAGTATCAGGTGGGCTCACATCTAAACTGAGTCTCGTGAACTTTTCCAGCAGCTCGTGTTCCTTAATCATCATATAAGACACCAACCCGAGGTTCTTCCTACTCAAGGCATCGGCAACTAGATTCGCCTTACCTGAGTGGTACAAGATTTCCTAATCATAATCCTTCAGGAGATCGAGCCATCTCCTCTGTCTCATGTTCAGCTCCTTCTGTGAGAATAGATACTTAAGGCTCTTGTGGTCTGTAAATACCTAAAATTTCTCACCATAGAGGTAGTGGAGCCATATCTTCAACGCAAATACTACAGCAACCAACTCTAAGTCGTGAGTCGGGCAGTTCCTCTCGTGATTCTTTAATTGTCTAGATCTATAGGCAACTACCTTCCCATCCTGCATAAGTACGCAGCCCAGTCCCTGGTGTGATGCATCCGTATACACAGAGAAACCTCCTGAGCTGGTAGGAATGGTGAGAATCGGAGCAGTGGTCAACCAACGCTTAAGCTCCTGAAAACTCTTCTCATATGCCTCGTCCCATGCAAACTCAACATCCTTTCGTGTGAGACAAGTCAACGGAGTAGCTAGTCTGGAGAAACCCTCTACAAATCTCTGATAATAACTTGCCAATCCCAGAAAACTTTTGTACTCAGTGACTGTCCTGGGCTATTCGCACTGAATAACTGGCTCAATCTTGGATGGATCCACAGATACCCCATCCTTCGGTACTACATGGCCTAGAAATGAGATCTGCTCCAGCTAAAAGTTACACTTTCTGAGTTTGGCATATAACTCCTTCTCTCGGAGGGTCTGCAAAACTATCCTCAAGTGCTGCTCATGATCTTCCCTAGACTTGGAATAAACTAAAATATCATCAATAAACACAATCATAAGCTGGTCCAGGTATGGGTTAAACACATCATTCATCAAGGCCATAAATGATAATCCGAATGGTATAACTAAAAACTCGTAGTAGCCATAACGGGTACAAAATGCTGTCTTGGGTACGTCTCCGTTCTGTATCCTTAACTGATGGTACCTAGACCATAGATCTATCTTAGAAAAGACTTGTGCTCTCTGAAGTTGATCCAATAGATTATTAATGCATGGAAGGGGGTACTTATTCTCGATGGTAGCCTTATTCAACAGTCGGTAATATATGCACAATCGGAGGCTCCAATCCTTCTTCCTTACAAATAGAATCGGAGCTCCCTAGGGTGAGACGCTCGGTCTAATAAACCTCTTCTCTAGCAACTCTTACAACTGCTTCTTTAGCTCCTTCAACTCAATTGAAGCCATTCTATACGATGGTTTAGATATCGGCTCTGTACCAGGTACTAACTCTATACAAAACTCTATCTCCTTGTCGGGTGGTAACCCTGGTAAATCATTCGGGAAGACATCCGAAAACTCTGCAACCACTGGAATATCTCTCAATTTTGGACGTACCTTATCTGTGTCAACTACGTATGCAATAAACCCTTCAAATTACCCTTTTCGACCATTAGTAACATAGGTCATCACATTAACATTTATGTTTAACAAGCAAATTCATCTCTTAAGCATGATGCATTAAAATTATACTCTTCCCACTACAATAATCATATTCTTTCATTTCCTTTCAACAATACTTACAGTACACTTTCTAGGAATAACTTGCAGTAAAGCTATCTATCCCAGAAAACGTTACTGTTTTAGCATAACAATCTAAAATAGCAGGGTTCATGGACAACCAGTCCATTCCTAAAATTACATCAAAATCACTCATATTTAATAGAATAAGATTGGTTGTCATATCTTTTCCCTCTATTTTTAGCCTACAATCCTAATATACATATTCAGTCAACTGATTATCATTCATAGGTGTTGAAATCAACAATATTCTATCTAATGATGTACGACAACTTACATGAAAATGAAGGCGATATAAAAGAATGTATGGCACCAGGATCAAATAACACAAATGCTTCTAAATCAAAATTTTGGATAGTACCTTTAATTACATCTGTTGAAACGTTTGCGGTGTCCTGGTCCAATGTGTGCACTCGCCCACTACCAACCACCTGTTTCCTTTTTTTCCTCAACTGTAGCTTTTCTCCTCAGAGCAGAAGTCTCAACAGGAGCTCTCTCCGGCTCTTTACCCTTCTGTAGGGTAGTCTCAATCATCTCCGGACAATACCTCACAATATGCCCTGGCTTCCAACATCTGTAACACACTCCAGGAGTCATCGGACAAGGTCTGGTACCATGAAATCTACCACATCTTCTACACTACTCAGTAGTCGGTCGTAGTCCTCCAATGACTATACCCCTCGGTGGAGCTAAAGCTGGGTACATAGGAGGTCTAGCAACTCTCTCTTGTATCTCTTCAATCTGAGGTCTTTTCCAAAATAGTCTCTTACCTCCTCTCCTGAAGTCTCTATTATCTCTGGATCTCTTTCGATCCTTATCTCTCCTGCTACTAACCTTTCTAAATTCAGAGGCATTCTGCTCAAAGTCTTGTTCACATAACTGCGCCCTGCGCACTACCTCCTTATAAGTGAGGATGTCAAACGGAACCAATCTAGATCTGATGACTGGTCTCAGTCCATCCATGAACTTTTGGACCTTCATAATCTCACTGCTCAATGTATCCAGGTCATACCTCTCCAAAGATATGAGCCTCGACTCATAGTCATAAACAGAATGGTTCCCATAAACCAAATTCATCAACTTCATCCGTAGCTTTCGTTGCGCAATGGCCAAAATATACTATCTCCTAAAGGCCTCCAAAAATATTTCTCATGTAATCACTGGGTATCGAGCTCTTAGGATAGATACTATGGATCTCCACCAGTGCTCTGCCTCACCCTTCAGCAAAAATACGACAAAGGTAACTCTCTCAATTGATGTACATCTGAAGAATCTATACAATTTCTCCATCTCATATACCCAATCTTCGGCAACAACCGGCTCCTTCACTCCTCTAAAGACTGGAGGTTTCAACTCCTGGAATTGTTGTAACCTATCCAATTCACAATCATAACCCAGATCACTACCGCTCGGCTATGGAGCGACAGGAGAAGCGGTATCCTGAATCGGTGGTGGTGTAACGGTTTCTGTAGTCTGAGGTCTCTCTACAGCCGTCTGTCCAGTAGCAGTAGGCTACCCGGCTGGACCTCTTTTATCACCAGCACCCAACACCTGCGTGACTATCTCCACAAGGCTCTCAATACTCTGCTCTATCTTAGCGAAGCATTCCTCAGTATCCCATGGTCTCTTAACAGGGTCCTGTGGAGCCTGATCAATCTGTGGCTCCGTACGGCAGGTGACAAGCATATGCCTAATTTCCTGTATCCATACTATATATTAGTCTTATTCCATCTCAGTATACACAATTACATCTAAACAAAGTACAGTAATATGCGAATGTAACTTTTCTACTTACTAACATCGACTCGTATCAAGTCAACTCAGCTCTGATACCAATCTCTGTCACGACCCCTTTTGTCAAAAATCATTACAAAATTTTTTGGTTTTTCATTTCCTTCCACGGTCATGAACATTCTCACGGATAACAGTTGGGTTATGAGTCAGTATTAATCATCATTTACCATCCATCTATTAATTGTTCCTGAGTAAAAACATACATTTGGAAATTTAAGTTTTATACTTATACATATTTGCTAACATTTACATCCCCCATATTACATTTCCAAAATGATTATTATGCTATTACATGTTTAGATACAAAAATATTTATATATGTATACCTCTTGGCGATGGAGAGCAGCGGATATCTGAATACGACTCCTCAATCCCACACTAAACTACTGTGTGCGTTCTGTAGAGGGGGAAATGAAGGGTATAAGCAACCACACGCGTAGTAAGGTAATAATGCAAGCATGGTAAATAACTACATCATCTACACGCTTATAATATCATGGCATAAAGATCAGTTATATCCAGAGCATGAGGAAATATTAAAACTATATCACATGTATATACATATATCATGCACTGAAAACATGAAAATAGGCATGTAAACATGGAAAATCATCATATACGACCTCTCATGCTCATCATAATAAAACTCATTATTTTCATCTCAATTCATAAATTTCACACTCACACAACGTGTTTAGTATATAAAACCATGTGATATCATGTGAGACAGGTGATCACTATATATATATATATAATCGAAGATTCTGTTGGCCAACTACGTCACTATCATCCTAGACCACACAGATCCATGTGTGTGAGGCATCATGCTGTAACGGGAGGTGGGTTAATCTTACCCGCCAGGCTTTAAATCAACATCATTACCACACGGTACAACGTACTCCATGTGATATACACAGTACAACATACTCCGTTGACCCATATCACGTATGGGGGTGCTTGCCGTAGGTTTTATCTACCCCATACCATATATAACTGACTCAGTCTCAAGTGCACGTGCAAGCATCTCATCTGTGTGACTTTTATTCTACACGAGGCATCCAGCACGGCTCGTGCGAGCATCTCATCTGTGTGACACACAGTCTACACGAGGCATCCAGCATGACTCATTACATATCACAGTGTGAAAAACCCAATAGGAGCAAAGCTCTAACACGATTTCATGCATAATCGGTAAAATCCTCATACCAGTAACTCTCCAATATGGCTTTATGCAAAATAAACAATGATCAAATCTCGTATGAGCATAGCTCCAGTACAGTTATATGCATAAGAAATAAATGTAAACCCACGTACGAGCAAAAGGTTCAGTACGGCTTACATGCATCTCAATTCAAAATATGGTGCGAGCTAGGCTCCAGCACGATTAAACTCATATAAATTTGATAAGCAGCTCTATTTCAGTAAAACACGCTCAAAACCAAAGTTAGCACCTGACTCGTGCTATTTCATGAAGTTATGAAATCAAATAGTCAGCCTATCTGTCAATTTTGCTTAAATCGAAGCAATGTATTTCATAAAAACGTCAAAACGTGATGTTTATGCAATTATTAGCCTTGCTACCCCTTTTGTAAGATTTACTACTAAGACAAAATCATCATTTTTATCTATATCTGAATCGTTCGCACAAATCATTATTTCCTTTCTAGATAACCAAGCAATTATAAAGCCCTATAAAGACCCTCAAAACATGTGTAGCTACCTCTATATACTCACAAAATTCCCTTACTTGGAATCGCGTCAAGTGATTCTACTTCCTCAGAGCTGCTCGATCGTGCAGTTCAATTCGCTTCCAATGAAATCTTCGAGACTGCACGAAATTACTCATTACATCAATTTAACCCAAAGTAATACAATTCTTGTGTTTACTAGAGTCGATTCGACTTATTGTTTTCATTAACACTTATAAGGCCTCACTTTCTCTTAAGTCCATTTTGATTGCTCTATTCATTTCTCGAGAATCTATTGGGCTATTTAGGTCTATTGATTCACACTGAACTAGCATTAAGCTCATAATGCCTCTAGTTCATCATTTCCTTCACTAAGGTAATTTATCAAATACCTTTTATGCCCATTTCCAATCATCATCCATTCCAACATATGGATTTAACAAAGTTATCTTAAAATCATCTATACATGCTTACTAACATCTCTACATGTTTAAATCATCATCAACTCCATATCATTTCAACTTTCTCTCACTAAGCCCATTCTAGGTCATGGTTGTTTAAGCATGTACATGAACATTTTAGGCAACATTATATACACCAATCAACTAATCAAAATGTCTAGATCAACATACTAGAAGATGGTGTATTGAAATCTTACCTTGCTTGACTTTTTTTCCTCTTTTTGCTAAATTGGGGAAAAACTTCTTTTCTCCTTCAATCCAAAGTTTGAGCTTCCAATCTTTGACTATGTTGTTCTCTTCCTCACTAGGAACAACTTTACTCAAAGGAATCTCTCTTAAATCTAATTGGAAGGTGATGATTTTTAGAGTGAGAAAGCTAGGTTATTGTTAAAAATTATGTAAATTTGGGCTGTCTCGTGGAAATGAAGATTCAGTTGTCAGGTTTTATAGAATTTACCTCATCAAATCGATCTCCTAGGGTGAAAGATCGATCTACCCTTGTTTAAACTCCTTCAGAATTCGACTTGCAAGCTAGGGGATCGATCTGCCTATTTGGATGAGATTGATCTGCTCAAGGGATAGGATCAATCTTTGCCAGGCAGGGGACTTTAGAGATCGATCTGCCCTTGTTTAAACTCCTTCAGAATTCAACTTGCAGGCTAGGGGATCGATCTGCCTATTTCGATGAGATTGATCTGCTCAAGGGATAAGATCGATCTTTGCCAGGTAGGGGACTTTAGAGATAGATCTGGCCCTGAAGAAGAGATCGATCTTTGCTAACCAGGGGCAACTAGAGATCGATCTGCCTTATGAGGGGAGATCGATCTTATCCAAGAAGAAGTAACTTGAGATCGATCTGCTTTGAATGAGGGATCGATCTCCCTCTTGCAGAATGCTTAACATTGTATTTCAAGGCAATGAGATCGATCTCCTCTTGCAATGAGATCAATTTGCCCTTCATCTGCAGCATTTCGGTTGCAATTTTTCCCAGATTTTCAAAGTTAAACCACATTCAATTGCTTCACTACTCATTTTGCATTCTAATCCCAATTAGAGCATGGAAGGGTTCATTTCTTATGATTCACTTACAATGTGACTTGTGTGTACCGCTTGAAATCAAAAAGGGTACACAGAATTCATAGTCCTTACATTACCATTTCGTGTTTTAAGTCCTTATATTTAGTCTGAATGTCTTGAGTTCCTTTTGTTTTGTTTGTGGCCACTTCAGCCCTTATTTTTCCTTTACATGTATTCACGAGTATACATGCATTCTCTTTGCAATCTCATTCACACACACACACGCATATATATATATAATCAAAATCATCTGTCTTATCATTCCATCAATATATAACCAAGTCATACATGAATGGGGTCTCACACCATAGACGATAAAACATTCGAAAATCACGCTGCCAAAAATCATATAACAATCGAGATGAAAATCAGTTTATCCTTAAATCCAAAAACACTAAGCATAAGCTAAATAAGCTATGTGATCCAATTACTCCAAAATAAATTCAAAATGAGATTATAAAGCAATACATGCATGCAGATAAAAATCTGTATAAGCTTTTAAATCTCTCACACAATGCCATGCAAAGATTTTAATGTATGAAAATCATCGTAAGGTTCAAAACATGTCAAAACGAATTGAAATCACATTTTCGATAACACAAGATCGAAATATATAGACAATTGATGAATTTTTTGCAGTAAAACCAGGTAATAATTAATTGCTCATTACCCAGCCTGCAAAGTAGAGAACAATTCATATCCCCAATTCAGTTGATTCAATATGTTTCATATTTCAAATCAATCAAAAGGTTCACATACTTATTTGAAAAGTTCAAACAAAACATTTATGGTAATCAAAGGCTCAATTCAAAACATGAAGCAATTGATAGGGGGTTAACCTGCAGCTTATGCAATTGAATTTACTGAAGCTTCACTAATACTTCGCTTATCACAGCTTGTCAAATCACTCCCACACACCATAATTTCACTTCAAAATCCTATAACATAGCACACTTAGCTTAGTAAGCCATTTGAAATGCCCTAAAGCTAGTTAAAGGATATGTTTTGACTCAATTTAGCTTAGTTCACATAATATTACAAAGTGACAAAAGTTATCAAATTTCATTTTCTGATCATTCTAACTTCACATACTGCTTGTACCTATGCTTAATACTGACCTAGGACCAAAATTACATTGCAAGGGTAAAATTACCAAAATACCATTGCTATGGTACATAATGAACCTATAATCATTTTGAAGCCACATTATGGTTCATTTCATGTTCCATTACATGAATCACATTAACTAATGGATCCCTATTTGGCCTAAACTCCCTCCAAGAACAAGGGCTAATTTTTCTTTAATATAAACACATACAAATACTCCTTATTATTCCCTAGACAACATACTTTAAGCTTGTAAAAGAAAGCAATTGAAAACCCCTTGAAAATGACCAAAACCAAAGCTTAAGAAAAGTTAAAAACTCATTCTTGATCTCCCAAACTACATAGAATTTGCTTACCCATTTTGATTATGTTGTAGGGGAAGTGATGAGGAGAAACTTTGTAGAAGAAATGAAAGTCCAAAAATGGCTACAAATGGGAGCAAAGTTGGTGGCAAAGCTTGTTATTCATGAAAATAGTGTTTTTCATTTTCCATGAATTTTCATATGGGTTTTTGGCTCTTTTTTTTTTTGGTGATGGCCGACCATTGTCTTAAGAAATGAATAAAAAATGTTGGCATGTGCCAATCATGTGCCAATCATGTGCCAACTTATAAAAATAAATAATTAATTAATTATTAAGATTATAATGAAAATTTCATAAATATGACTTTATGTCATTTTTTCATTGAACCTAAATTCTACTGGTCCACTTGTAATTTTTATACAATTTTCATTATTTAGATGTATATTGCATGTAAATAATGTATTATAGGTGAAATGGACCAAAAGATATAGTCGCTTAACCTTTATGGATGAAATTTACCAAATTTTAATTATTTTGATCTTTTTTAATATTTTCGTTTGATAATTCAAAAAAAAAGTCTGACATGATAAATTAAAGACTTGAAATGTTTTATTTTATACCCCTAATTCATTTCACAGTGTCCACTTAGTCACTATTGAAAATTTGACCTATGGATAAAATTATCTTTTTGATAATTATTGCACGTTTATCGAGATAAGTCAAAAAATAAATCTCTATGGGTTCAAAATTTTACTTGAGGCCATATATCATCATATTAAGATGATTTGGATATGTCTGCCTAGGTGCATACTCTTGTGGGGCCCATGACCCTCTCTGTACGCAAGAGGCCCTATTTGCACCAAAATGGGCATAAAAAAACATTTTAGTAATTTGAACTTTTCTAAAGACGTACAATAGCACACTGAATAATAATTTTACAGTTATTACAGAGGTACTCCGCTTGATACTGAAAAAAAGGCTGAAGAATTGAATCTCATTAAAGGAATTTCTTCGTCGAATTCTTCAATCTCAATCACTCATTTACAGTTTGCTGATGACACAATTCTCTTCCTAGATGCAAACATTGAGGTATTTCAAAATGTCATTGCTGTTTTAAAATGTTTTGAATTAATTTCAGGCCTGAAAATAAACTTCACAAAATCATGTATTTTCTCGTTAGGAGCTGAGAAGAATCTGGTTGAGGCCTTACCCAAAATCTGTGGTTGCTAAATTGGCTCTTTCCTTTTTAAACACTTAAGTTTCTAGATAGGAGTTAATCCATGTAGACTATCTTTATGGAACCCGATAGTTGATAGCAAACAAAACAAACTAGCCATGTGGAAATGCAGATTTTTGTGCTTTGGTGGAAGAGTTGTTCTAATCAACTTTGTCTTGTCCTTCCTTCCCATCTTTTATATGTTTTTATACGAAATTACCAAAAAAGTCATTAAAAAAATTTATAAGATCAGGAGAAAATTTCTTTGGGGAGGGTGTGAGGGAAAAAATAAAATGGTCAGGGTCAGATGGAGTAGTTTGTGGACTGAAACACCTAGGTGGGTTAGGATCGCTGATTTAAAAATCAAGAACTCAGCATTACTATCCAAATGGTGCTAAAGGTTTTCGAGGGAGTAAGACTTTTATGGAAGAAAGTGATTGTGGCCAAACATGGCAAAGGCATTTATAGCTAGATCCCATCCTCGACAATGGAAAATAAAATGTCTTCAGTATGGAGAGAGGTTGTCAACCTTGCTTGTAACAAAGATGTGAAAAACTTTATTGGAATGGATAGTTGCAGATGTTGTGTTGATAATGGGAAGGGAATTTTATTTTGGTATGAGAAATGGTTGGGTGACAATCTTACCAAATTTCATTATCCAAGACTTTTTATGTTGGCTAACGATAAATTTGCTAGAGTTTTAGACGACTGTATTCAGGGTTTTTTTTTCTCACGATCGTTGGGAGAGTTTTTTCTCTCGTCATTTAGTGGATAGAAAAATAACTTGTCTAACTTCTCTTGTATCTTCAATCAAAGTTTTTGATCTAGATCCTTCAAAGAATGATGTCAGTATTTGGAAGTATGATAAGCATGGTTTATTTTTTGTTAATAAGATGTCAAACCTTCTTATACAGTAAATCTTTAACCTTTCCTTGAAGCAAGCTTAATTTAGAACCTTAAAATCCCTCCAAATATTCAATGTTTTCTAAGGTTTATGGTTTTAGGCTGTGTTCCTATTAAAGCTTTTATTAAGAGCAAACAAATTCATCTCCCTCAAAATAAAAGTTCGTGTGATGCTCTTTGGCAAAGGAAGATAAAAATCACCTATTTTTTGAATGTGTGTGGATGGTAAAATTTTTGTACTCCTTCTTCGAATTGTAGAATGTCTCCTGGTGCAATCCCTCTTCATGGCATCTTTTCTTATTTCATTGCCTAACACTCCCTTTCTCAGGTATGTTAAAAATTTGGTTGATATCTTCATTTGATGTTGCCATCTGGTTGATATGGTTGGTTAAGAATAATGTGGTGTTCAACAACAAGACCATTAATATTGGTGAACTTTTTTTCTTAGTCAAATTGCATGCCCTGTATTGGATCAAAGCATTCAAGGATGACAACTGGTTTTTGAAGCTGCATGGTGGAATGATCCTTCCCTTTATGCCTCCTATAGATCTTCTCCTTATATAATATATATATATATATCTTATTGGCTACCTTCTCCAGTTGATTTCCTTAAATTTAATATCGATAGTTCAACCAAGGGAAAAACGTGGACCAGGTGGTTGTGGGCATTCTAAGAGACTCAAATGTGAACATACTTGCATTTTTCTCAAGGACCATTAGGTGTGATTGACTCAAATGAGGCTAAACTTCAAGCTATCAAGGTGGCTCTCGATCTTTTTGTTAACTCCAAGTGGTATGAAGGCTTAAAATTGATCATTGAGTCAGATTCAATGATAGCAGTTTTTCATGATGTTTCCTAAGCCTAAGTCGCTAGACATTACTTTCGTGCAGTTATCTCCAATTTTTTTTAATTTAAGTGTGATTGAGCACCTATTTGATTTTTTTTTTTTTTTTGAATTCAGTAGGATGCATACTATTTAGTTAATTCTAATAATCTATTGCTAGATTAAAACTTAAGTTCTTAACATTTTTAATCACATAAAGATAGAGGAAAACCTCAGTTTAAGTTGAACAAATCAAGTTCTTATATTTGCTGCTTAATTTCAATTAAGATGTTTCTAAGATTCTAATGTTACTAATAAATTATATTTAGGGAGTTCTTTCTAATTAGTTTAAGTAGTAGGGATTAATAACGAAGTTCTCTTGTAATTAACTAAGAAGTAAGCAAAGATGGTGTTACCACTGTTTAGATTGAATGCTTAATTTAATGAAATTTTTAGAATTCAATGAACATCAGTTAAAAACTAAGATAATCAAGATCCATGCTAACTGAACTTTCTTTGAATTTTATGAAAATTGATTTCTAATTTTAGATTTTTAAGATTTTATTTATTTTATTTTAAAAACTGAATTATTCATAAAATCCCTCTTTTCGATTTTAATATTTATTTTTAGAACTTTAATTTTTCTAAATAATTTAATTTCTTCAATGTTTATGGGGTCGACCTTTACTCTGCTATCTAAAAAGTAGTTGTTTAGAGAATAATTTATTTTTGGTGAATTGACACGTATCAATTCTTGCTAATCGACTTAAGGCTTTTATTAATAGTGTGGTTGGTGATACCTAATTGGCTTTTATCAAAGAGAGACAGACCCTAAACGGTGTTCTTCTTGCCAACGAAGTAATTGACTCTCTATAAAAGTTGAAAACAAATTTTAAGGGAGTTATCCTTAAATTAGACTTTGAAAAAACTTATGACTATATGAAATGGGACTTCCTTGATCATGCTTCAGAGAAAATAAGATTCAACTCCAAATGGAGACTATAATTCAAGAATGTTTATCGTCAGCTAGAGTGGCAGTCCTTGTAAATGGATTTACTATAAATGAATTCTCTATGTGCAAGGGTTTAAGGTAAGGAGATCACTTCCCTCTATTTCTCCTTATCATTGATATAAAGGTTGTCACATCCTGATGAACATGATGTCATTATCACTTATTGCGGAAACATAGTTTTTAGAACTCATTTATTCAATAAGACTAATAATTATTTGTCGTGCGAGTACAGTCCTACAGTCATATTGTGCATTCATTTATGCAATATCGGTTTAAGATATCTTAACTAAGATCTCATTCATACTTTTAAATCAAAATTACGATTAGAAACAATTTTGACAGAGTTTTTGTGTAAATACGCATTTTCACCTATCAGTCAATATTATTTAACTTAGTCATAATTGAGTGGCCTTGAAAATTCTTTTAAGATTTCTCCATCATTCTGGATGAACTCTATCTCACCTCAAAGTATTCAAAGGGTACCATTCGACTCCCTTAAAGAGGTTTGATTGTCATAATTATTTTCTTAATTTTTATAGATTTATCCTAATTTGTTTATTTGATCTTTCATAATTATTATTATTTTATTATAAAAAATTTATTATGATTTTAATTATTATGTTTTTATTATTTAGCAGTTATTTTTTTGGTTAAGGGAAATATTTAATAACTAAAAATGAGGATGAGATTGCTTGGATTCGAACTCAAGCCTTACAATTGCCATAACTCTTATTTAACTACTCGATCAAAAAGTTAAATTATTAATATTGAAAATATCTTCTAAATTTTCTATCATTCTAGATAAACTTTGGAAACTTTCCTCATCTAAACATTTCTTGAATGCTACTTATTCGCAATCGCCCCAAGGATTCTATTATCAGAATTATTATTTTATCATTTTATTAATTTTTTTTTTTTTGCTTTATCTCTGTTGTTAAAATAAATCTATTTTACTACTACTATCATTATTTTCATAATTCTTGTTTCAATTTTTTTTTTTGGAAGAACAAAGTATCAACCTTTATTTTTTAAAATGCTTTCTAAATCTTCTATCTTTCCCAATAAACTTAGAAAGACTTTCTTACCTAAGAATTCTCTGAATGTTACTCGTTCATAATCGCGTTAAAGATTCCATCATCGAACCGATTTAACTCATTTCAATGTTTATTTTATCATGATTGATTAATTGGATGTTTATTATGTCAGACCCAGATTTTTGTAGCTTATTTCCTTGTGATTCATATGTGTATGAACACTCTGTAATTATAGTTGAATCATAAGAAGAGTATTTACTAGACTTAAAGTGTTATTGAAATGAATTAACACGCAAAAGCTACATAAAATGCCTAATGTGAGCGATGGGTATCACAGGCTAAACCGAGTTATTCTAAATCATTTTGACTGAAAATAAGAACTTAAAATAAGAGAGCGTAGAGGGCTCATGAAGAAAAGTCAGCTTGATTTAGACCCGAACATATAAAACGAGAGTAAAAGCTAAAAAGGGTAAAATGGACCTTTTTGGCGAAATAAGGTGTTTCAGGTGAAATTATCCACCGGGAGCGGTTGGAATATAAAGACGAGAGTGTAAGACATAAGATATGACACTCTCGAAATTTTAAGAAAAAAGTCAACATGGTTAATGGTTAAGGAAAAAGTCAACTATAGTTAAGAAAGTGGACTTTTACCATAGTTGACTAATCATGGTAAAAAAAAAAAAATTAACCTAAGTGTGGAGGAAAATTTGGGAAAAAATATTCTTGGCCAGAATACAAGATAATCATCCCCGGAAGTAAGAAAAATTTATTCGGAAGGATTCCGGAATAAATTTAATGGTTAAAAACGGGATAGGCCTAAGGTAAAAATTTTAAAGCCCATTAAGGTATACTAAACGTATATCGAAATTCTTAGGTCCTTTAGACCGAATTGTTGGACCAATTGATTAGCTAAATTTTGAGATAATTAAAGGCCCGAGGTATAGTAAAAATTTCAGCCCGAAAGCCCATTAGGAAAGCCCAAACCGAGAAGCCCAAATGGAAAAGCCCATGAGATAAATATCTAACCATAGTTAAAGTTAACTATGACTCATAAGGTGACTCATAAGGTGACTCATGGCTAAGGTTTGGAAAGTCAAGCATAATGGCTGAAAAGTAAAGCTTAATGGCTAAGTATATGGCTTATAAATTCAGCCACACCATTGTCATCTTCATCACACCAAATCCGGCTAGAAGAAGAAACCATTGAAATATATTTTTCAAGCTTTCTCTCACTAGAAATCACTAGGAATTAGGCATATTTGGAACTTGCATTCTTCATGGAAGTTGTTCCAAATTGAAAGGAGATTGACATATGTTGGAATTGGCTATCAAGGAGCCATAGAGTGCAAACCGAGAGCCTCCAAAGTTTCAGCCAAAGGGTGAACACAACAATTGGTATATTTTCTAATTTCCAATTTCATATATGTTAATGTATGAATGATTTCAAGTATGTTGATATATGTTTTGAGCATTGAAACATATTTAATCACCATGAAGTGGGTTAGGCCGAGAGTGAGTAATGGGATGTTAAATTATGTCAATATGATTTTAAGATATAAATGGATTAGTGTACATGTATTAATGTTAATGGTGTAATTAGAATTAATCAATTTGATTAATTAATACATGTAATTTGTTGGCAATCAAGGTGTTTGATAAAATGCCTAAATGAACTATGTGATGATTGGTAATGTTGCCTACCAAGTGTTTGTGAAAATGCCTAAGTGAAAATGGCTAAATAATAGGCATGGATGGCATGCCATGGTAAAACCGAGACATGAGTAGCTCTCGGCCATGGCATGTGGCAGAGAGGCCCAATGGGCCAAGCCCAAAATTTTTAGGCCCAATAGGGTGTAATGGGCCTAGTACAAGCCCAATAAGAGTTGGTGGGTCCCACAAGCCCAAAAGGCCCAACAAAAGTGAATAGTAAAATGAAAATGGGCTTAAGGTATGTTAGGCCCATTAAGGATTTTTAAGGCCCATTAAGGGAAAATAGACTGTATTAATGTGTAATACAGTAGGAAAATTATAATTAACCTGAGGAATGGTTATTTACAGCTCCGGAGTTTACATTGAGAGCTGATCGAACTGCAGGATTTAACAGCACCGAGGAAGTGAGGTCACGTGATGTGATCCGAGGTAAGAGACTTTTGCGAGTAGTTAGAGATACCTGCACGTATTTTCGTCTGCTTTTACATTCACTTAAAAACTCTGAGGGTCAGAGAAAGTGAATAATAATTATTGCGACCCGATAGTGGCAAATTACGATTTTGCCCCTAGTTAGTCAAAAAGTCAACTTTTGTGAAAAGTTGCAAAAAGCATGGAAACAATTATTGTGAGTGTTTAATTGCTGTTTAGCATGAAAATAAATAGATGGGCTAATGATTTTAAGGTTGATGTGACTTAAGCACACTTTATAGTGCTGATTTTGATGTTTTATAAGCAATCCCTTTTAAAGAGCCATCTGTCATATTATGTGAGAATGAATCGTGTTAGAGCATAGCTCGCACTGGATTTCATATGTTTTCCACATACAGTAGTGCTGGATTTTTATACGCACTAGATTTCCATGACATGCATGATAGAGTACTGGAGTTTTACTCGTACTCAGCTTTTAATGATATATGCATGACATAGAGTGCTGGAGCGATTAGCTCGTACTCGAGTTTTACATGAGATACATGACAGAGTACTGGAGCGTTGCTCGTACTCGATTCTTCATGGTTTATACATGACATAGTACTAGAGCTATGGCTCGTACTTAATTTGATGATATTATGCATAGCATAGTACTGGAGCTATTGCTCGTACTTGATTTAATACATGAACTATGCATTGACCTAGTAGCTGGAGATTGCTCACACTAGAGTTGAGTTTGTGATGTGAAACAGTGTTCGAGCGTAGTGTCGACTGTGTGTCGCACTCAAGGGCGCACTCTGTATGTGATATTATATACATGGTACCTATTCATGCCGCATTCTTGTGTGACTGGGTGTCACATTTTGAGAGGATGGCCAGCATGAGGGTATTTGAGATGTGGTATGATATTTCTACAGGCGCGAGGGCTAAGACCTATAGTAGGCACCCTGACTGTGATGTTGATATTCCACGGGTGCGAGAGCTAAGACCTATGGTAGGCACTCTGGCCGTGAGGACGGGTCCACGGGTGTACTTTGTACCGTGCCTGAGTGGCGCGAGGTGTACGCTGTACCGTGTGTTGTTGTGGAGTTGAGGAGGATATAGCTGACGGTTGTGATGGACTGACCCCCCTCCCATTGCAGCAGTGATGCCCCGCACACCGAGATCTGTGTTGCTTGGGATCACATTTCGGATATGATCATAGTCCAGGATACTATTTGCACTTAACCACAGAGTCTTACATGATATATCACATTGATTGAATGATTTAAACTGCGGACAGACCTGAGGGATGGGTCGGACTCCGATTTTGTGTTGTGAATCATTTGATGCCATATTTATTGTGATTTAAATATACATGGCATGATTTAAATAAAGGCATGATTTATATACGATGCATTATTTTGCACTACATGCCTACATTTGAGAAAGAAAGCATGATTTTCTGTACATGGGATTTATTCTGTACAAGTATATATATTATATTTCAAGACATGCTTTTAAAGCGAGTAAAGGAAATAATGTTTTCAAGGCATAGCATTATTTTGAGTAGATAGTGTTGATATCTACTTGCTTGCCTGATTTCCTTACTGAGCGCGTTGTATGCTCACCCCCCTTTCTTTACATCTCTCTACAGAGCGTCAGTAGAGCGAGAGCTATCGAGGGATAGTGTCCCAGAGTCCACTACTAGTTCCTATCGATCTCCAGGTATACCTTTATGTACAATTGTGTATATAAACATAGAAACAGCACAGTGATGTATACAATATATATTATGGGGAATGTATTTGTATTAGATTTTATATAATCTTACATGTATAATAAAAGCAGTTACAGTCAGTAATAATATATTGACATGTATGTATGAAATGGATAATGTGGTAAGTGAGAACTCTGACATCGAATCACAGCCCAACCATTGAAGAGCGGAAAGGTAAGTTAAAAAAATGCGAAAAATTTATAGTGATTTTTGGATAAAGTCATGGATTGAGAACGGGTCCTGACAGAATGGTATCAGAGCAGAGGTTGGTCTGATGTGAGTCGATGTTAGGAATTAGGAAAGTGTACATCCCCATAGTACTGTGCTGTGTTTAGATATAATTGTGTATACCAGATAGGAGACGGACTAATTCATTATTATGAATGCAGGAACTTTACCTAAATGGCAAATACGCGTAGTGGTAGAGGTATGAGAGGTAGGGCTCGAGGCCGGGGAGATAGACCCGAGGGACGAGTTGCTGCCGGACCATTACCTACGCATGAGACTCCAGGTGCTACTAAGGCACCCGATTGTGCAGAGACGCGCTTCACGAGATTAGAGCGTGGTCTCGAGACTATTATTGAGATACTGGCATAGACGATGTCAGGTAGGCAGGGACAGGAGGCAGGAGCTGCTACAGGAGAGGCAGTTGCCCCTGATACACCTACGCAGACAGCTGATGCACAGAGGACTATAGATACTCCTACACCCCCACCGGTTTTGGGTGGTAGTGGATTAGGATATGGATGTGATCTGCATCGGTTGCGAGAATTCCAGAAGTTTAAACCTCCATCCTTTAGTGGGGTCAAAGACCCAGTGGCTGCTGAGGAGTGGTTAGCAGAGCTGGAGAAGCTTTATGGATTCTTCGAGTGTACGACCTCGGAGATGGTCGCGTTTGCTGCGTTCCTACTGAAGGGAGCTGCAGAGCATTGGTGGAAGTCCACCCGACCTATATTGAGATCCTGACACACAGATATCAGTTGGGATATATTTTTGGAGGCCTTCAGGAGGCAGTTTGTTCCCGACACCGCACAGCGGAAACTACAGGCAGAGTTTTTGGGACTACACCAGGGGAGTTTATCTGTGGACGAGTATGAGACTCGATTCCTATCCCTAGGAAGATATGACCCGGATACCATGTATAGTGAGACCAGGAAGGTCCACAGGTTTATCGATGGGTTGAGACCGGTTTTACGGTCCAAGTTGGTCCCATTAGACATAGTGACCTATGAGGAAGCAGTGCGCAGGGCGCAATTATGTGAGCAGGATTACGAGAGAAATGCTTCTGAGTTTGGGAAGTTTAGCCGTAGCCGAGATATACAGAAGAAGAGGCCGACTAGAGATTTCTGTTATCGAGGAGGGAGGAGACTCTTCGGTAAGAAATCACGAGTAGAGGAGGCACGAGAGAAATATGCTAGACCTCCTGCTTATCCGACTGTAGCCCCAGCAAAGGGCATTGTCATAGGAGGACAGAGACCTGCTGCAGATCAGTGCAGAAGATGCGGTAGATCCCATGGAGATAGACCGTGTTCACAGGGTGCTATGGTATGTTTTCGATGTGGGAAACAGGGGAACATGGCTAGAGAGTGCCCAGCGACATTTGTGACTGCACCACAGAGGGGCAGGGAGTTTGATAGAACCCCAACTGGTACGTCTGCTCAGAGAGGTAGAGCGACGGCAGAGGAGAAGGGGAAACAAGTGATGGGTCAAGGGCGAGTACATGCTTTGGACCAGGGAACAGCTGATGCTTCATCGGATGTGATTCGAGGTAACATCCTGATTTATGATATTGAAGCATATATTTTAATTGATCCTAGTGCCACGCATTCTTTTGTATCGCCTTTATTTGCATGTAAATTAGCAAGACATGTAGAGCGTATACATTTATGTATGATGATGTTGATTAGTACGCCTATGAATAGTAGTTAAGTGGTAGAATATGTATTTAATGACTGCAAGTTGAGAGTAGGGGATAAGGAGATGACAGCCAATCTAATATTACTAAGTATGAGTGACTTTGATATAATATTAGGAATGGATTGGCTATCTGCAAACCATGCTGTTTTAGATTGTTATGCTAAGACAGTTATGTTTCCTAACCCTACTAGATATGTTGTAAAGTTTAATAAGAATAAATGAAAGGAGTAGTTATGATTATTACATGATTACTGATTTAGAAAACCTTCAACATATCAAGGTTTCATTGGGTACGTGGTAGATATGGATAAGGCACATCCGGAGTTGTCAGATATTACTGTGGTCAGTGAGTACCCATATGTTTTCCCGGATGAATTGCCAGGGTTACCACCAGACAGAGAGATGGAGTTCTGCATAGATCTGGTACCTGGTATGGAGCCTATTTCGAGACCACCATATCGCATGGCCTTAGTTGAGCTGGAGGAGCTCAAGAGACAGTTACAGAAACTGTTGGATAGGGGTTTTGTTCGACCGAGTGTTTCACCCTGGGGAGCACCGGTTCTGTTTGTGAGGAAGAAGGATGGGAGCCTCCGATTGTGTATAGACTATCGATTGTTGAATAAGGCCACCATCAAAAATAGATACCCCCTTCCACGCATTAACGACTTGTTAGATCAGCTACAGGGAGCACAGGTCTTTTCCAAGATTGACCTAAGGTCTGGGTACCATCAGCTGAAGGTTCGAGGTGGAGATGTACCCAAGACAGCATTTCGTACCCGATATGGCCATTATGAGTTCTTGGTCATGCCATTCGGATTGACGAATGCTCCAGCTGCTTTCATGGCTTTGATGAACGATGTGTTCAAGCCAATTTGGACCAGTTTGTTATCGTCTTCATCGATGACATATTGGTGTATTCGAGATCCAAGGAGGAACATGAGGAGCACCTCAGGATCGTGTTGCAGATGCTACGGGAGCATGAGTTTAAGCTAAGCTCAGTAAGTGTGACTTTTGGTTATCACAGATCTCGTTTTTGGGACATGTTGTATCGAGAGATGGTGTATCAGTTGATCCATCTAAGATAGAGGCTGTAGTTCAGTGGGAACAGCCAAGGACAGTCACCGAGATCAGGAGTTTTCTGGGTTTAGCTGGATACTATCAGAGATTCGTTGAGGGATTTTCGAAGTTGGCTGCTCCGTTGACATGTCTTACTCGAAAGAGTGCACCGTTCATATGGAACGAGGATTGTAAGAAGAGTTTTGAGGAGTTGAAGCGTCGATTGACCACCGCTCCAATTCTCACTATCCCTACTAGCTCAGGAGGATTTGCAGTGTATACCGATGCTTCGCATCAGGGACTGGGCTACGTATTGATGCAGGATGGGAAGGTAGTTGCTTATGGATCCAGACAGCTGAAGGATCATGAGAAGAACTATCCGACCCATGATTTGGAGCTAGCTGCAGTAGTGTTCGCGTTGAAGGTATGGCGCCACTACTTATATGGCGAGAAGTTCCAGATATTTACCGACCACAAGAGCCTCAAGTATCTGTTCTCACAGAAAGAGTTGAACATGAGACAGAGAAGATGGCTAGAGCTTCTGAAGGACTACGATTGCGAGATACTTTATCATCCGGGTAAGGCTAACGTTGTAGCCGATGCCTTGAGCAGGAAGAGCCTGGGGATGGTATCGTACCTGATGGTTAGGGAACATGATTTGCTAGAGCAGTTTGCTAGCCTCAGTTTGAGAGTCGTGCCTTCTGACATGGATACAGGCTATGTGATAGCTAGTCTACGCTTGGAGCCGATCTGTTGGACAAGATCAGAGTAGCTCAGCAGACTGATCCATTTTGTATGGATGTGGGTAGTCAGATGCAGAAGGGCACCGTGACTGACTTTGAGTTGAGTTCTGATGGACTACTGAGGTTCAGAGGCAGATTGTGTGTTCCAGAGGATCCAAGACTCAGGAGATTGATATTGGCGGAAGCTCATTCATCGAGGTATACGTTACATCCAGGGAGTAACAAGATGTATCAGAACCTCCGGAAGGTATACTGGTGGTCGGGTATGAAGAGAGATGTAGCAGACTTCGTGGCAAAGTGTCTCATATGTCACCAGGTGAAGGTAGAGCATCAGAAACCTGCAGGATTGTTGCAGCCTCTACCTATACCGACATGGAAATGGGAGCATATCACCATGGATTTCGTAATGGATTTACCGAGAACCCGCAGGAATCACGATGCTATATGGGTGATCGTTGATAGACTGACGAAGTCAGCCCACTTCCTAGCTATGAGAGCGACTGATACTCTGAGTTCATTAGCGGAAATGTATGTACGCGAGGTAGTGAGGTTACACGGTGTACCAGTGAGCATAGTCTCTGATAGGGATTCTCGCTTCACCTCCCACTTTTGGGGACATTTTCAGGAAGCCGTGGGAACCCAGTTGAGTTTGAGCACCGCTTTCCATCCTCAGACAGATGGTCGGTCAGAGAGGACCATACAGACTCTGGAGGACATGTTGAGAGCATGTGTGCTAGATTATCGAGGCTCCTGGGATGACCACCTGCCACTAGCCGAGTTCACCTACAACAACAGTTATCATTCGAGTATCGGGATGGCACCATATGAGGCTTTGTATGGCCGTAGATGTCGTTCCCCTATTAGATGGGAAGAAGTGGGTGACCGTAAGATTTTCTCTCCTGACATGGTTACGCAAGCATCTGATGACGTTCGCTTGATTGTAGAGAGACTAAGGACATCTCAGAGCAGACAGAAGAGTTACGCTGACAGGAGACGTAGGCCACTAGAGTTTGCAATTGGTGAATCCGTGTTTTTGCGAGTTTCTCCTTCCAAGGGCATAGCAAGATTTGGGAAGAGAGGGAAACTAAATCCTCGCTACATTGGACCCTTTAAGATACTTGATCGAGTGGGAGATAAGGCGTATAGGTTGGCATTGCCACCGAACTTATCAGGTGTCCATAACGTCTTCCACATATCGATGCTTCGAAAGTATCACCCGGATCCGGCACATGTGATTAGTTACGAGCCTTTGAAGCTCCAAGAGGACATGTCATATGTTGAGAGACCGATTCGGATATTGGATTGGAAGGAGAAGGTATTGAGATCAAAGACCATCGGGTTAGTGAAGATTCTCTGGCAGCATCATACTTCAGAGGAAGCTACTTGGGAGCTAGAGAGTCTGATGCGAGAGAAGTACCCTCACCTATTTGATGACTGACTTGGTTCTAATTTGGAGGACCAAATTTTTTGAGTGGGGGATTATGAGGAATTGAATTCATCATAATGAGCATAAAGAGGAATACGAACTTGAATGTGTCTGGAACCACCACCTCGAAGCAAACTTATTTTTCTTAGACAAAAAACTTCCACTTGAGTTCCAAAAGTGCTATTGATGTCTTTCCTTTTGAGAAGAGCTCACTTAACAAAAACCATTTCTGCACATGAAAAATGAAATGTGTAAAAACATCATCAGGAGACTCAACGAACTCCTAAAGAGGCTTATTGTTGGCTAAGGAACCTCTGAATAAAGGGTTAAGAAAGAACTTTCAAATCTTTCTCCTTAGCCCCGACCACTATCTCTCTTATAAGTATCACAGTTATTTGAGATTTTTTTTCCCTCATCTCCTAAAGAATGACCCTTAGATCACGGGTTCTCATAGACGATGTCTACAGGAGTAAAGGAGGATTAACGGGAATGTCCACAATACTCATAGATTGAAAAATTTTGGTCCTTAAAGGCTCTATGCCTATGCATAAACCTCATTAGAGAGGGATACCTATGACCTTTTAAGACTCTAACGATGAACCAATCAAACTCGCATCTGAGAGGTTATCTTGGGAGTTCCTTAAAAAGTCTATCTGAAACCCTTTTTTGAAGACATATTGTACAGAATAAGGTACTAACCCATAGAATTTGTGAATCCTGAAAAAGGCACTCAGCAAAGGGATTAATGGCACAACCCCACTCATATAGCAAACTAGGGAAAAGTCCACTGGTTAAGCCTACGGATGAAGGTGAAGAGTCTTTTGTGATAATTTCAAAAATTAGGGTTGCGAGAGAATATGAATATAGACTCAAAACGATAATAAAATAATTATTATATACTCTTCCACAAGGTATACCTTGTGAAAGAGTGAGGAGCAATTGATGAAAGTTATATTAAAGGTCATGGGGTCATGTTATAAGTAAGAGTTAAGGTTATTGGGCCTAAAGATAGACTGAGTCAAAGAGAAAAGAGAACTCAGGAAGACCATGAAAGATTCATTATGAAATCATTTAAGTTGTGGGACTTGATGGTAATTACACACAAAATAACTCTTATAAATTGGTCTTAGGTATCATCTTTACACTCTACGCTCTACTTATTGTGTTGAGTTAATGTATTTTGAAATGACAAAACATGTTAAAACAATAATGTTAAGATGGTATACAAACATGTTTAGAAGATATCAGGACCAGAACTTAGAGTTCTGCTGATGAAAGATCGATCTGGGGTATGAGAGATCGATCTCCTGGGATTATACTTGATGAGAGATCGATCTCATGATGGAAGAGATCGATCTGGCAAGCCTTAAAACGGTGTAAAAGGTTTAAGGTAAAAAGAGATCGATCTGCAAGGGTTAAGAGATCGATCTGCTCAAAGTCAGTGAGCTTTAGAGATCGATCTGGTGTATTGAGAGATCGATCTTGCCTCAAACAGAGAGGATAGGAGATCGATCTGCCTATTCGACAGATCGATCTGCCTCTGCCTATTTAAACTAACAGATCGATCTGGTAATGTATAAGATCGATCTCCCTGTGTATTTGTGCTTTGTCATTGCAGGATTTAAAACTAGGAGATCGATCTGGCCAAGATAGGAGATCGATCTGTCTGACCACTGGAGGTTCCCAACGGCTATTTTCTTCAAATCTCAACGGGAAAAACTACATTTAATGCTCCAACTACCCAACCTTCAGTATATAACCAAGCATTGAAGACAAAGCAAAGAGAGAGACTATCACTGAATATTCCAAACATTCTCAAGCTTTAATTCTTTCATTCATTGTATCTCTATTGCTCATTTTATTGAGATTAATTGTACAAGCTTATGTACTACAAGCTTTGTTAGTCCTACCCACTAAAAAGCCTTATTCTGTATTCATCCACACCTTAAAAGAAAAGAGGATTGTTCCTCAGTGAGTGTTATTGTAAAAGGGTGAATACATTTTCTGTATTGCTAAGGGTAGAGAGGTTATTCCTTAACCTGTAAGAGGAACTTTGTAAACTCTGTTGAAAGAGAGAAAGAAACCACTTGACAAGAAGGTCAAGGAGAGAGGACGTAGGCAAGAGTTGGCCGAACCTCTATAAGTCGCTGTGTTTGTTTTTCTTTCCCTCTCTTTGCATTAAATTGTTATATTGCACTGTTTTATTCATTATCACTTGTGTTTAAATTGTGATTGTTTTAAAATCTCCCATAATTGTTAGAAAACCGATTCACCCCCCCTCTCGGTAGAGCCAACAATTGGTATCAGAGCTAGGACTCTCTAATCACATAGGAACAACTTCCTAAGAGTAGAAACGATCAAATGGCTCATAACAATGTAGCAACTAATTTGATAGGAGAGGGGCACTCCACTGTTAGACCTCCCATGTTCAATGGTGAACATTATTCTTATTGGAGGACTAGGATGATGCTATTTATTCAAGCAAACGATTATGAAGTATGGAGAATTATAGTTAAGGGACCTCAAATCCCTACGAAGAAAATAGAGGGAAGAGATATTCCCAAAGAAGAAGATGAATGGGACTCTAATGACATTAAATGTGCACAACTAAATGCTAAAGCTATGCACACATTATTTTGTGCTTTAGGTCCTAATGAATATAATAGAGTATCCGGGTGTGATAATGCCAAGCAAATATGGGATAAATTGGCAATAACTCATGAGGGTACAACCCAAGTGAAGGAGACAAAAGTAGGTATGCTCACACATGATTATGAGCTCTTTAGGATGAAGGAAGAAGAATCCATTAGTGATATGTTCACTAGGTTTACCGATATAATCAATGGATTAAAATCTTTAGGAAAAATATATTCTAATATTGAAATGGTAAAGAAGATTTTAAATAGCTTACCTAAGTCATGGGAAGCTAAAGTGACAGCAATAGAGGAATCTAAGGATCCACACACATTATCCTTAGATGAATTAATAGGTTCCTTGCTAACTTATGAAATGAAGCTTAAAAGAAATGAAGAGCCACCCAAGAAAGTGGGTGTTGCTCTAAAATCCACTGCTGAAAAGGAAATTAAAAATGAGAGTGGCAGTGAGGAGGATATTGAAATGGCAATGTTTGCCAAAAGATTCAATAAATTCATGAGGATGAGAGCTGGTAATAGCTATAGGAGAAACAATAGGAGAGAACAAGAGGAATTAGGTAGAAAAGACTCTATTGTATGTTTTGAATGTAAAAAACCTGGACACATAAAGTTTAACTGCCCTCTTCTCAAAAGATCTAATGATAGGTTTCATAAAAAGAAGGCGATGGTAGCAACATGGAGTGACAGTGATTGCTCCGATGATGAATCAAATGAAGACATTGCCAACCTATGCTTCATGGCAATTGATGAGGATGAGAAGGTGATTGAGCATAGCCACAAAGCTAAAACAAAAGAAGCTTGGTACTTAGATAGTGGATGCTCAAGGCACATGACGGGTGATAAAAGCCATTTTAATTCCTTCAAATCGAAAATTGGTGGAGAAGTCACTTTTGGGGACAACTCCAAAGGCCAAGTGGAAGGGAGTGGCTCAATAGGTAATGATCATTTCTCCTTAGAAAAAGTATTACTTGTTAGGGGTCTAAAGCATAACTTGCTAAGCATTAGTCAACTTTGTGACAAAGGTTACAAAGTAATTTTTGATTGCATGAAATGTAATGTTATAGATCCTAAGTCAAATAAAATTCTTCTTCTAGGTCATAGGCAAGGTAACATATATATAGTCTACCTTAATGAACTCAAAAATGAAAACATATGCTTAATGGTAGATAATAAAAAGGAATCTTGGTTATGGCATAGAAGACTAGGCCATGCAAGCATGGGTGTGCTATCTAAGTTAGCTAGAAAGGATCTAGTTGTAGGCTTACCCAAAATACCCTTTGAGCATGAAGAAATATGTGAAGCTTGTGTTAAAGGAAAACACAAGAGGACAACCTTTAAGCCTAAGAATAGTGTATCCACCTCTAGGCCTCTTCAATTACTACATTTAGACTTATTTGGACCCACTAGAACCACTAGCCTAGGTGGAAAACACTATGGATTTGTAATAGTTGATGATTACACTAGGTACACTTGGGTGTTCTTTTTGAGAGTAAAGAATGAAGCCTTAGAGAAATTCATAACTTACTCAAAGGTGACTCAAAATGAAAAAGGATATACAATAACAAGCATTAGAAGTGATCATGGCAAAGAATTCGAAAATATAGGATTTGATGAGTATTGCAATGATCAAGGAATTAGTCATAACTTTTCAGCCCCTAGGACACCACAACAAAATGGTGTAGTTGAGAGAAGAAATAGAACTTTGGAAGAGATGGCTAGGACCATGTTATGTGAAAATAACTTGCCAAAGTACTTTTGGGCTGAAGCAATAAACACATCATGTTATATAATCAATAGAGCTATGATAAGACCCATGCTAAAGAAAACTCCTTATGAGCTCTACAAAGGTAAGAAGCCTAACATTAGTTACTTCCATCCTTTTGGCTGCAAATGCTTTGTTCTAAATAATGGAAAAGATAATTTAGGAAAATTTGATGCTAAAAGTGATGAGGGAATATTTCTAGGATATTCATTGAATTCAAAGGCTTATAGAATTTATAACAAAAGAACATTAATGGTTGAAGAATCTATTCATGTTGTATTTGATGAATCAAATAATATATCTAAAGATTCAACCAACAATGATGAAAATGTTGAGACATTTGATGAAGGCTTAGAAGATGACTTTCTAGAAAAGCTTGATTTGAATAAAGAAGATGAAGAAGAAATAGAAGTTTTAGAAAGAGAACCTAGAGCACCAAGAGAGTTAGGATATGTAAAAGATTGTGAAATAGTAGGAGATCCAACTCTTGGAGTTAGAACTAGGTCATCCTTAAGGAATATGTGCCAATATATAGCCTTTGTATCTCAAATAGAGCCTAGGAATGTCAATGAAGCCTTAGAGGATAATAATTGGTTCCTAGCAATGCAAGAAGAGTTAAATCAATTTGAGAGAAGCAAAGTATGGAAACTAGTTCCAAGGCCTAGTGATCACTCTATAATTGGAACTAAATGGATATTCAAGAACAAAATGGATGAAAATAGTGTGATCATAAGGAATAAGGCTAGGCTAGTTGCTCAAGGCTATAGACAAGAGGAAGGCATAGACTATGATGAAACATATGCACCGGTAGCTAGATTAGAGGCAATAAGAATGTTACTTGCCTTTGCATGTTATAAAGATTTCAAGTTATATCAAATGGATGTAAAGAGTGCATTCTTAAATGGTTTCATTAATGAAGAAGTCTATGTAGAGCAACCTCCCGGATTTGAAAATCATGAATTTCCTGAACATGTTTTCAAATTGTCTAAGGCACTTTATGGGTTAAAACAAGCTCCTAGAGCTTGGTATGAAAGGTTGTCAAAGTTCTTAATAGAAAAAGGATTCTCAAGAGGAAAGGTAGACACCACATTATTCATCAAAAATAAAAATAAGGACTTACTAGTTGTACAAGTATATGTAGATGATATTATTTTTGGTTCAACTAATGAGTCTTTATGTCAAGAGTTTGCTAAGATCATGCAAGGGGAATTTGAGATGAGCATGATGGGAGAACTCACATTCTTCTTGGGACTTCAAGTGAAGCAAACAAAGGATGGAACATTCATCAATCAAGCAAAGTACACCAAGGACTTGCTCAAGAGATTTGGGATGGACAATTGCAAACCTCAAACCACTCCAATGGGCACCAACATCAAGCTTGACAAAGATGAAAGTGGTAAGTGTGTAGACACTAAACTCTATAGGTCTATGATTGGCTCTTTGCTTTATTTAACTGCTAGTAGACCAGATATATTGTTTAGTGTGTGCCTTTGTGCTAGATTTCAATCCTCTCCTAGGGAATCACATCTATTGGCAACTAAGAGAATTTTTAGATACCTCAAAGATACTCCCTCACTAGGACTTTGGTATCCCAAAGACTCCACTTTTGCCCTTCATGCATTTTCAGATGCTGATTTTGGAGGCTGCAAAATAGATAGGAAAAGTACTTCAGGTACTTGCCAATTCTTAGGAAATAGGTTAATTTCTTGGTTCTCCAAGAAGCAGAACAGTGTTGCTCAGTCCACAACTGAAGCTGAGTATATAGCAGCTGGTAGTTGTAGTGCTCAAGTGTTGTGGATTAAACAACAAATGAGAGATTATGGCATTGACATGAAACAAGTGTCTATTAAATGTGATAATACCAGTGCCATTAATCTGTCTAAGAATCCTATACAGCACTCCAGAACCAAGCACATAGAAATTAGACATCACTTCCTTAGAGATCATGTACAAAAAGGGGATATAATCTTAGAGTATATTGATACTACACATCAAATAGCTGATATATTCACCAAACCCCTTGATAGAGATAGGTTCTGTATCCTTAGAGGTGAATTAGGACTCATGAGTATGCCTTAGGACTTTCATGTTGTAAAAATCTTGATTTCAAGTTGATTTTTAAAGAGTTTTTGCAAAAATTTTCTGGCAAAGAGGATGAGAGATCGATCTCCTTGTGATATAGATCGATCTCCATGCTTCTATCAAGCCTAAATTATCAAGGTTAAGCTAAGCAGATCGATCTTCTAACCATAAGATCGATCTCCTTTCGTCTCTGTTTAGAGGCAGATCGATCTGTCCACACGACAGATCGATCTCATCAAGCTTCCGCATTCTACAGATCGATCTGTGCATGTACCAGATCGATCTCCTTAAGCCTCTGTTTGCGACCAGATCGATCTGTCCCTATGACAGATCGATCTCTCTTCGCTTCTGGGAGTACCAGATCGATCTGTCGCCTCAACAGATCGATCTCCTATGCCTTGGAGTATAAATACCCGCGAAAAATCCCCAAATCTCCCAAAACCTAAAATTCAAATTCTCCAATTCCCTCGCATCCTCTTCTTCAATTCCTCCTCAGATCGATCCTCGTACAGTCTTCCTTGCGTCTCGGTGTCAAAATTTCGGTCTAGTAACCTACATTTCTCACGAATTTCTCAAAAATTTTCTCTGATTTGTGTTGTTATTCATTCTAGGGCAACTTAGGTACTGTTTCATTGCTTCTCTCTTTGTTGAATTCATTTAGCAAATCTTTAAGGTCTAAGATAATGCCTAGGAAGTCAGTAGCAAACAAACCCCCTAGAACCACAGGAGAGGCAGGTTCCTCATCCCAACCCACTTCCATCGCTTCTTTCAATAGGTGTTTTAGAACACCAGCCAAAAGAAAGCGGTATGAGGAATTTTTCTCAACCATGCCAATCAAGCATTGGCGCACCATTGATTTTTCCTTCCTCAATCACATAGACTTTCCATACCTCACAAAATTTGAGGAATTTGGTTGGGCGAAATTTTTGAAAATAAACACTCCCGTACCTCAAAATCTCGTTCGTGCATTCTTTTCCAATGCCGAACTCAATTACGATCCCATTGATTCCTGTCAAATACTTGGTTTCACAACGTTTGTCATGGGACGCTCAATTGCCGTAACCCCTGAAATTTTAGCCCAAGCCTTCGACATACGTGACGAAGGTTTGACAAACGAAGATGAAGAGGTTCCCTTAGAGTTTGATATTCCCGGGGAAAAGGCAAGTGAACTTCCGATGCATCCCCGACTACTCCATCTCATCATCTCGTGGAACCTTCGTCCGTTTGGTACTCGACATTCAACTATTCGGAGGCTAGATAGGTTTTGGATTCATCATATCCATACCACCAGTCAAAAACCCAATCTAGTTCACTTCATCTTCCAAGACTAGTTAAAAATAGTCCGAGGACAAGCGACAACGATAGTGTTCCCTCAACCGTTGGCATACTTTCTTCAACGCCTCAAGATAGACAGCAGTTGCGAAACCGGAGAACTGCCCTCTCCCAAGAGCGTCCTCAACATCGGGACCCTCCATCACATGGGATACTACAAAGATATCCGAGGCAATTGGACGAAAAAGAGGGAACAGCAACCTGCTGAGGCTGAGGATGACCACACTGCTGAACCAGCACCTGCAGCACCCGCTCCAGAACCGTCGTCCTCCACGGCTGCGCCAACTGCACAAACATCGTCTCCTGCTGACTTGGCGCTGATCGTGAAGATGATAAGCGACCTCAATCAGAGGATCGATGAAGGACATACCACTCAGCAGCGTATGATTGCCGAATTGACTCAACGAGTGGATAGGATTCAAGACACTCAAAAGGCGATGTTCGATAGATTTCAACACACTCAAGAGGCAATGTTCGATGAACTCCAAGTGACGCGCACGCATGTTGAGGAGCTTTTGGATCGTGATCCTCCCTCACATTAGGCATTAGGTGCTTAGATTTAGTGTAGTTGCAACATTGTTAAGCTACTTAATGTTCTTTGTGAAAAATTTGCTTGAATGAAATGTTGATTGACTTGTGTTAATGAAATGTCATTCTTGTGTTAATGCAAAATATTATTTTGAAATGATGAGTATTCCATTCTTGTCTTATTGATATGACAAAAAGGGGGAGAAGTCACATAAGAAACAAACATGCATGTTGTTATGTTTGTGTTCATAGCTTACAAGAATGATTTAATTGAGGGGGAGTTAAGACATGTGTAAGGATGATAGGATGATTTAATTGAGGGGGAGTTAAGAGCTAGAGCTGACTAAGGGGGAGTTAAGATTTAACTAAGGATGAGTTAAATCTTTAACAAAGTCAAAAGCTCACAAAAAGGGGGAATTTTGAAAATTCACTAAACATGTTTATTGGATGAGTTTTGTCATATCAAAAAGGGGGAGATTGTTGAGTTAATGTATTTTGAAATGACAAAACATGTTAAAACAATAATGTTAAGATGGTATACAAACATGTTTAGAAGATATCAGGACCAGAACTTAGAGTTCTGCTGATGAGAGATCGATCTGGGGTATGAGAGATCGATCTCCTGGGATTATACTTGATGAGAGATCGATCTCATGATGGAAGAGATCGATCTGGCAAGCCTTAAAACGGTGTAAAAGGTTTAAGGTAAAAAGAGATCGATCTGCAAGGGTTAAGAGATCGATCTGCTCAAAGTCAGTGAGCTTTAGAGATCGATCTGGTGTATTGAGAGATCGA
This sequence comes from Firmiana major, assembly GCA_033439115.1. Taxonomy (NCBI): domain Eukaryota; kingdom Viridiplantae; phylum Streptophyta; class Magnoliopsida; order Malvales; family Malvaceae; genus Firmiana; species Firmiana major. The sequence continues at coordinate 25,562,792 of CM065896.1, read as the reverse complement.
TCTTGCCTCAAACAGAGAGGATAGGAGATCGATCTGCCTATTCGACAGATCGATCTGCCTCTGCCTATTTAAACTAACAGATCGATCTGGTAATGTATAAGATCGATCTCCCTGTGTATTTGTGCTTTGTCATTGCAGGATTTAAAACTAGGAGATCGATCTGGCCAAGATAGGAGATCGATCTGTCTGACCACTGGAGGTTCCCAACGGCTATTTTCTTCAAATCTCAACGGGAAAAACTGCATTTAATGCTCCAACTACCCAACCTTCAGTATATAACCAAGCATTGAAGACAAAGCAAAGAGAGAGACTATCACTGAATATTCCAAACATTCTCAAGCTTTAATTCTTTCATTCATTGTATCTCTATTGCTCATTTTATTGAGATTAATTGTACAAGCTTATGTACTACAAGCTTTGTTAGTCCTACCCACTAAAAAGCCTTATTCTGTATTCATCCACACCTTAAAAGAAAAGAGGATTGTTCCTCAGTGAGTGTTATTGTAAAAGGGTGAATACATTTTCTGTATTGCTAAGGGTAGAGAGGTTATTCCTTAACCTGTAAGAGGAACTTTGTAAACTCTGTTGAAAGAGAGAAAGAAACCACTTGACAAGAAGGTCAAGGAGAGAGGACGTAGGCAAGAGTTGGCCGAACCTCTATAAGTCGCTGTGTTTGTTTTTCTTTCCCTCTCTTTGCATTAAATTGTTATATTGCACTGTTTTATTCATTATCACTTGTGTTTAAATTGTGATTGTTTTAAAATCTCCCATAATTGTTAGAAAACCGATTCACCCCCCCTCTCGGTAGAGCCAACATATTGAAACTCTAAAAAAATCATATTTGACTTAAGCATGAGATTGCACGCGCTAGAAAAAGCCTCTGCGCCCCTCTGATCGTTTTCTTCTTTGCATAAATCTTGAAGATAGGTCAGCCAAATATCGAGATCATTACATCATCAAAATTTATTGTTGTGGACAAGCCACAACAAATATAATTATTTCTTTTATTTAATTAAATAAATATTTATGTTAGTTTCTTTAATTGTCTCGCTCCTAAAAATATATATACACCATTAGTTTGGCAAACTCGCACGTGTATGTATGTATGTATATATATATATATATATATATATATATTCTTTATTTACTTAATGTATATATATATATATATTCATCCATTATATCTACATTAATTTTAATCATTTAGTTTATTATTTCTAATCAAGTGCACAAAACTCAATTCCTAATTTCATCATTTCAAAGAATAACACTATAAAATATATTTCAACATTTACTTTACTTCATCTGTTCATTTATATACAATTCTAGTAGAGTAAATTTGCAGTCTTCACAAATGTTACTCACCACTCTTGTCTTTTTCCCCCACACAACTTTTCTCTTGTAGTTTCTTATTAAAGTAATCAATATCAATCAAGAATAATTTTATACAAATTAATCTCAACACATCATAATGAAAAAGACATAAAGAAACTCAAAGAATGACCAAGAAAGTAATAAAGAAAAAATAATCAAGAAATACAATACAGTTAGATTACAATTAATAAGAGTAATCAAATCAAGAACGTAAGACGCAAGAGAAGATTTAATTGGACTCAAATTCTCGAAAGAATAAAGTTTAGAAATCTTTATATCCCTTTTTGAATGAATTCAAGATGAATTAAAATCCTATCTCCTTTTTCTTGATTTTTGAAAGAATTCATGTAGAATTAAAACTCTATTTTACTTTGAATAATCAATCAAAAAATTCTTTTTCTTTTTCTTTTCCTTTTTTTATTTTCTTTTTTTGTATTTTTTCTCTTTTACCTTTTTTTTTCTTCTTATATTTGCAAGAATTGAAATCATAAAGAATCAAAAACAAGAAATTAAGAAGAAGAAAGTGTTTAAGAAAGAAGGAGAGAAATTTCTTCCCAGAAGCAAACAAAAAAGTTTCGGCCAAAAAGAAATATAGAAGAATAAGACACAAAGAAGAATCAAAAGACACTTAAGGTGGCAAAGAAACGAAAAGAAGAAAAAGATGGTTTAAGGAATTTAACAAGAATTAAAGAAAGAATACTAGAAGAAACTGTAGATGAAGATTTCACAAACCTGATTTAAAAACTTTACTCTGATACCAGGATGATGCGAACCTCAAAGATGAAAATGAGACCGACAATCATATTACATGTATTTAACCTAAGAAAGTTTAAAATAGATTTCATAAGAGCAAATAAAATGAAACTTTGACCTAAAGTTTACTTGAAATAAAGAACCAAAAACATAGTTTTGACGTCACACTCAAAAAAGAGTTGAGAAAGTGAGTGATAGGTCAAAATTGTTAAACATTACAAGAACAAATCCCTTATAATTTTTGAAAAGTTCTCAAACAAAGGAAAGTCTCTCGATAAAAAACTCAAACATATGCATTCTATTTTCCTCAAAAGGTTACATGCCTATTTATAACTAAAAGAATCTTAAAACTAAAAATAAGCTACAATCCCTATAAATAAGAATATCCTAAAATTCCTAGGAATAAAACCCCAAATATTGAAATAATCATAATAAAATAATAAGCTATCAGGGTGTGCAATCCCAACAGACATAAACCTAATAAAATAATAAATCAAAAGAAATCTTAACAATACAAACTTAAGAATGCAATTTGCACAGGGCGTGCAACCAGCCCAAAAAACAAGCATACAATCCAGCCCATTCCAAGCATGCTTATCAGCTCAATGGTGATCTTGACCCAATAGTTATTTGGCCCATATTCAATGAAGTTGATCTGGTACTTGTATGATGTTGGCCAAGCTTTGGCCATCCTTCAAGTTTTAACTGAAAGTCTAATGTTTTTCAATAAATCCAATCAAAGACTCATCTCTGCTTGAGATCTTGCTTGTGCTTATTAAATTTTTTAATCTCGATCTTAATCTTGATGCTCATCACTGCTCTAAGGGTTATTGAATAGGGCTCAATATTCTAAAAACTTTTTAGAACCAGGGAGATGTTAAGGTTCAAAATGAACATACAGTGGGAACTAAATTTTGTCAAGAAAGATTCTTGTGTGACGTATGTCATCGTTCACACAAATGGCGGAACAGTTCAAAGTCATCATGAGTATTGATCAGCCAATAAAGTAAACATACATTCACAATGGAAGGTCAAAAAGGTAATACTTACCCATCTTATGCAGGTTTTCGATTGTTAAACTCTATTACCAAGTCAAAAACTTTTGATGTCAAAATTTACGTCTTGTCATTCTAGCTTCCTCTTTCAATTTTTTATTTATGTGGAGATTGTTGGAAATGGTCATTTAATTAACCATTTAATTGTCATTTAAAAGTTAAAATTTGAGTGAGAATTCACTTTATGTTAGTAAAAGTTTATACACTCAAAAAGATATATTGGTGAATGAAAAATTGATACCCATTGTAATTTTCATTGAATTTCTAACTACCATTAGATTTGTAGTTGCCATTGGATTAAATTATCTGAATTAAATTTCAGATTTGCAACTGTCAATGGTTTAATTAAAATATATAACTGTTAATGGAATATGGTTGAATTAATTTTTGGATTTAATTCAAATATTTTGAAGGATCAAAGTGTCCTTGAATGAATGCTATGAAAAGGGACCTCCTCTAATTTGTTTTATACCCAAAAAAAAAAAATTCCAAAAGCATATTCTTTAGCTTCTCTCTATAGTTTATTCTTTGTTTAAGCTCCTGGTTTTGGAATTTGAAAGTTCAATTGGAGTAGATTAGTGGTGCGCCTTAACTATTTAGTTATCATTGTATCTTAAGAGATAGATACCTAAGTTATTCAAGCACCAACAGTGAGAAGGCGAATCTAATTTAAGGAAACTATGTGATACATAGGCCTTGGTTCACTCTTTTGTATTTTTGACTTATTCTATTTTAGTTATAATTAATTGTATTATTGTTATTGAAGATTTATTCCCGTATATATATACTGTTATTATTTTCCTACAACATTTTGATTAAAAATTACAATTATAATTATCATATTACATTTTTTGAACAGGTAATTATAAAAATAATTTTACTCATTTTAAGTAAATTAATAAATAATTAAAATTATTTAAATTAGTAAATAATTAAACTAAATTCAAATTTACATATAATAAAACCTAAATATATAATCTCAAAATTTTAAAATCTTTTCATTGTCACTAAATTAAAGACTCCTTCATAAAATATTTTATTTGAAAAAATATTTTAAGATCTTTTCATCGTCATTAAATTAAAGATTCCGAAAAATATTTTAGTTTAATAACTATCTTTACATCTTTACATTGTCACAAATTAAAGCTCATTCTGCTTCACGACAACCACCGTATTAAGGACAGGTTAGCTTTGTCTATTTGATGCTATAATTTTGCTCCTCTACGACTTCATAGGTGTAACTGCCTACGACTTAAGCGGCCATAACTGTCTGTTAAAAAATAATGGACCGATGGGGCCTCCGCCTCGCCTATCCTAGCATTTCAATAAAACACAGGTCTTTTCGCTCCGCTTTTCCGTCCTCCAAAAATATCAGTATGATGTATACCTTACCAGACGTCTTCGATAAAACAGTTTAATGGCCACAGATGTGCCAAGTAGCAAAACAATAGAAATCTTTCCCAACACAATAAAACAAAGAGCAAGGAGACCTCAGCAATCAGTCCTAAAAAAAAATAAAAAATAAAAAAATCATGGCTCGACATTATTTCTCCTATCTGCCAACCCCATTCAGACTTGAACCAAAAGAGTCACCAGACTAGCTATTTTTAATATTTGAAAGACTGTGCTTGGACAAGCCCGGGCATTTATGATTCGCAGCAATAACTAAGGCACATCATATGTGAACAAGATTTTTTTTTTTTGGTTACAAATGTTAACAAGACATTGCGAGCTTAAATACAGGGATATACGAAAGCCTAGAGATATCTTGGAGATGAGATAAATTAGGTTACAAAGTTACAAGTAACAACGGATCGGCTAATGGAAGAAAATCCATCACTTCACAAAATTTCCCAAGACTGAGATTGATTTCACATGAACTCCCCGATTAAATCCCGTTGGTACTAGACAACATTCAAAAGGCCTAGTCCTCAGCAAGAAGACATAGATTAAGCATGCTCCCTTCGTCCCCACTGTTAGTGACGCATTATCACTGTCCGAAAACTTGGTCGGGTAAGGGTTGAAGACACTAGAGACAGCTACTGCAGTTACCCAGTTCTTGAGCTACTGCTTCCATGGATGGTCTTTCTATTGGAGAGTCATGAGTACAAAGCAAAGCAATTCTTGCAAGTTTAGCTGCTTCATATTCAAAGAACCTACCATGGAGGTTTGGGTCAATAAAATCTTGGTATCTGCAAGATTCAGCTCCAAGTCTTATCAAACTTGTGACATTTCGTTTCCCAGAAAGGACTTGGAAAACAACAACTCCAAATGCATAAACATCACTCTTCTCGGTAAAACGGCCTGTACTAGCGTATTCAGGAGCTAAGTAACCCATAGCAGCACTAGCCTTGAGTGCTGCGAAGACAATGTCGTTGGTAAGGAGGTTATGCAAGCCAGAATCTGAAAGCAGTGGATTGAACCGCGGATCGATGAGAACTTTTTCAGCTGAAATATTTTGGTGAAGGAGAGCTGGTTTGTTTAATTTGTACCCATGCAAATATGCTATACCTGCTCCAGAAAAGATGATAGCTCAGTAAAGGTGAATCAAGGACAACCAGATGCTAAATTAGTTGTTATTTTAGCATAAGGGAATTATACAGAATAAGATAAAAAAAAAATGTCAATAATCTCAAGTTGGTTTATATCGCTGCAATGGTAAATTACAAGTTGTAGAGAGAAGCATTGAGACATAATTAAACAAATTAAAGGAGACCAGCGGTTTAACCAGCAATAGATAAAAGGCAGAAGTAAACCAACCTTTGGCTATGCCTTTAACGATGGAAACTCTTGTGGACCATTCCAGAACCTGGCCATCACCATCCTTCACATCAAGATAGCGCAGCAAATTCCCATTGGGGACAAAATCATAGATGAGAAAACACTCTCCCCGGGCCTTTGAACAACAAAATCCTCTCAACCGCACTAAATTCTCATGCTTCAATGAAGCCAAAGTATCCAATCCCTTCAAGAACTCTGCATCATCAGATTTGCAACTACTTTTACCAATGCTTTTAATAGCAACGCTAGATCCATCCCTCAGAATCCCTTTATACGTTGCAGAAAAGTTGGTCCTCCCCAATAAATTTACGTCTGAAAAGCACCGAGTAGCTGTCTCCACCTCTTCTAAATTGAATCTGAAGCTTTGAAAGACATCTTCGGCAAAGCCACTGAAATTCCTGCCATCAGCCAAAGGATCCCAGCCATTAGCATACTCAAGGCTAATGAGTGGAAAGCCATTCTTCCCGTCAACCCTCTTGCTCTTATCAATGCTACAGTGGCTATCAGAAATTTCAAATGAGCTACAAAGTTTCTGTTTCCGAAGACGATAATGTGTGAATGTGAGGATTCCTATACCTGATAACACAACTGTGACTATAATTAGGCCAACAAGAATAGGACCCCTTAGGGAACTGGATGGCTTTGAGCACTGAGTTTGTTCACAATGTAACCGCAGATTCGCCGTCTCCGGTATTTCTCTAGGAAGACCAGTTGCCCCCGGAACATACGCCTCAGGTCTGCTTGGATTAATATGATCAGAAGCATTGCATGCTTTCAGTGATGAAAAATCAGACCCACATAGACCCAGATTATTTTGAAACAGGAATCCATCATTCAGTCTCTTAAGCGCTAGAGAAAACAAGTAAAAAAAATCTAGTGGAGTTAAATTTTTTGGTCAGAAGATAAGCTGAATATCAATACAATGAAAAGATGATTACCAAGAGGAACAAAGCCAGAAAGAGAATTGTTTCGGATGTCTAGAACTTCGAGGAGAGGAGCATCAGCTAGTTTCATAGGGATTGAACCAAAGAGACGATTGAAGCTCAAATCAAGTCTCATCAATGTACTCAAATCCCCTAAACTTGCAGGGATTGCACCAGTAAGTTGATTGGACTGTAGCGCAAGAACATTAAGCTTCGTCAAAGATCCCAGCTGCGTCGGTATGCTTCCTGTGAGCTCGTTATAACAGAGTTGCAACACTACAGAGTATATGCCCAAATAATAATCAAAAACAAAAAACCAGTTAAGGGAATATTAGATTTAAAAGACAAAATGAATCAAAACCTAGAACAAAAACCAGTTAAGTGAAGATTAGATTTGAAAGACCAAAAGGAGTCATGGGTTTAAAAGTTGAATCATTGTCGGGCTCAACCTTGGCAACTAAACATTGTTTCGCAGCAGGGACAAAATGGAAATGTTAACAAGAGGCAGGCTTGAGTAAATTGTAAGTGTTTAAAATATTGTTTTGTTTTCCTAAATGAGAAGAAAATTATGACATTAATTTTGAGGCAGATGTCTGTGTGTCTACCTGTCTATGATTAAATAAATTTTCGCTGAATCCAAACATAGCAAGATTTGAAATTCTTTCAGTTCAACAACAAATCATTGGCCAAAATAAAGAAAACGCAGGTTAAATGGGAGATTGACATCGGCGCTAAATAAAATAAAATTCAAAATTTAAGAATGAAATATAATTAGCACTAACCTTGCAAGCTACCCATATTACCAACCTCCGGAGGAATCTCACCAGAGAGATTATTCATATTCAAATATAAATCACTGAGCAGAGTCAAGTTAGCTATTTCTCTTGGAATCTCGCCGTGCAAAGAGTTGTAATGCAAGTAAAGCCCTTTCAGGTGCTTAAGCCCAGCAATAGCTGGTGAGACCTTGCCAGACAGCCCCTTCCCTTGCAAAGAAATGTTGGCTATTTGCCCTTTCTCGTTACAACCTATGCCTTCAAAAGAACCATCACAAGGGTCACCATTGATGGTCCACGAAGGTAGATACTTTTCATCCGGATCCAAAGCAGCTTTCATATCCATGAGTGCCCTCAGCTCAGTATTTGCACTAAAACAAGATTTGGCTGTGAAGAGAACAAAGAAAAAGAAGAGAGGTACTGAAAAATCCATGGTTTTGGTTTCAGACTTTCAGCTAAAGAATGATAGCTAGAAGAAAATGGGTTGTTTTGCTTCTCAGAAAAATAGGAAAAAAAAAAAAAGCTTCTTATCCTTTTGGCTGGTCATTTGTTTGGTCGCCTCTTGTCTTACAGGCAATAATACCATAAGCTTTTTTTTTTTTTTTTTCTTTTGGCGTTCTCAGTTCTCAAGTCACGCTTCCTATCGTACAAAGAGAAGATGGCGAGGAAAAGACAAAAAGACGCAGAGATGTAAATGCCTTCCTTCAGTGGAAAAGGTTTATGTACTGATACTATTACAGGGGTTAATGCCAGAAAAAGAGAGAGAGCGAGAGGGTGGGTCGTTGGATTTATGATTGACCATTTAAAAAAAGAGTAACAAAGAATAGTAGTGGCTAAGTTTGCATGTTCAGGTGAGGATCGGCAAGGGTTAATTTAATCACATGGTGTGATTAATTTTTTAAGAAAATAATAATTAAAAATATATATTTTTAATAAAATAATAAAATTTAAAATTAATGTAAAAAATAATTTTATTTTTATTAAAATTTTATGGTTTGTTAAAATAAATGTATTGATGCCAAATGCAATATAAATCAGTCTAAGTTTGAATCTTACTTTACTTGTGATATAATGAAATTAGTGATAAACAGTTTCCATAGAACAAATTTTTTTTTTTTGTAAAATAATTTTTTACTCTTGATTGTTAATTATTTTATTAAAAATATATTTTGTAATGATTATTTTATTTTTTAAATTTAATCCAAATTAATTTTACTTCATTAAAATCAATTTTACTGCTATCTAAATTAACTAGTAAAAAAAATGAGACTTTGGTTCATCCCTGATGGTCTCCACATTCCTTATGATAAAGAGATTTCACAAGGGGGAAGCTGGCCTAGTGTATGTCCACTCATATAACCTAGTATTAAGTGTTTTTTTCCTTAGCTTATAAATAGCCTGGTATCGGGCATGGACCCATCCTGAATTAGGTGTGATAACAGTACGTAATTTCTTTACAAATTTTGGTAAGAGTGAAGATTTTTTTTATTTTTTATTTTTTATTTTTTATTTTATAGCGTCACGTGTGTGAAACCTACTAAGAGTGAAGAGAATGAGATAGATATTAACTTAAATTATTATTATGAAAATAATTAGAAACAAAGTTTAAATTTTGAAGGGCTGTTTCTTAACTTGAGCTGTAGATTAAGCCCATGTGTTAACAGTAGTAGGTAAATTTAATAATTTATGTGTATAATTTTTATTTTATGTACAAATACCAATAATTTTATATTACATAAAATATAAAAAAATTTATATTAAAAAATAATAAACAGAAAAAATATATTTATTTTTTAAAAAATTTCATCCTATTTATTTATAATTTTTACACCATTTTAATCATTTCTATTTATATATTATAAATTTATAATTTGTCTGTCAAGACCTGATTTTTTTTAGTGTACTTCACAGTCAGTCAAAAAGAATGGGCCCATGAAACTTTAAAAAGAAAACAATTACGTCTTCCACGTTTTCGTTTGTCGGTGATCTGTCACGGTACTTACGAGGTGCAGGTGTGTAGCCGTTCTGGACACCAAGGATTGGAGATTCTTTTCTTCCCCGCTCAGGGGAGAAATTCGAATTTGAAAAGCTACAATAAGACCTTGAGAAACGATTTTGTACCATTGAATTACAAGATAAGTAGTCAAGGTGCATCGTTGGTGAACCGCAGGTGATAAAAAAGAAATTCAAAAGTTCAGAATAATTAGTACTAATTTAATGGGGTTGGGACTTTATTTATTGGTTTCTGATTGTGCTGCGTCGAAACTGACATGACTGCCTGCTCTCCGCTTTCCTTTATTGTCCGTTGAGTTGAAGGGTTAACTTAGGAGACCAAGAAATTAGTGATTTTGATAAAATTATAAAAATAATTATAAAAATATATATTTTTAATAAAATAATAAAAAATTAAAAAAAAAAGAAAAATATAATTTTAGCCATAAAAATTTTTATTTTTATTTTTATTTTTTACACCCTCCATCCCGTAACAGTACACTAATCCTCCAGTTACATCCAAACTCCCCATTAGACTTCCTTCTCTTTGACTGGATTTTTACCTTTTTTCTGACAAATATTTTGAGTAGTTATTATGAGTAGTTTTGTTTCTAATTAGTCTTGTTTATCCCTTTTGTCAGTTTTTAAAATAGAAAACCATCAATCCAAGCTTGTTTCTTTTTGGCATTTTCAAAAAAATAAAAATCAACTCAAAAATATATAAGAAAAACAAATTAAAAAATACAAATCAACTCAAAAATATTTTTTAATTTTTTAAAAGAAAAAAATTCAAATACATGCACCATGTTTTAAGGACAAAATCTTTATAAGAATCGAAGTTTTTGATTACAAATAAAATATCTTGTGGAAAATCTAAATTTTTTATATGTATAATTTTTTAAAATAAAAAATAATTATTTTTTCAATTTTTTAAGAGATAGGAATTTATATATATTAAAATTATAAAATAAATCAATTATATATTTTAATTTTTAAAAATTAGACATTTATATCGATATATATTAAAATTAAAGAAAAATCACATCTCATTTATTATTTTTTACACTTCTTTTTTTCTATATATATATATATATATGTATTATTATTTTTTATATACATCAAAAACATATTTATAGAAAATAATTAATTTTGGTATAAATTTTTTACTAAGATGCACTTTTTTTAAAGAAATATATATATATATATATGTGTGTATGTATATATATATATATATATATATATATATATTTATTTATTTCATATGAACACGTGACATGTGTAGTTAGATGAATTTTCTTTTTCATCGTTAAGTAATCAAAGACCTGTAAGACCCGAAATTAATTAAAATACGAAATAAATGAGTATTCGTGAAGGGAAGTCAGGTTAAATTAATCCCTAATACGTGTAAGGGCAAAACGGTCAAAAGATCGAAAGTCAGTATAAATTCGATAAGAAAATTTAATTAAAAATAATGGATTGAGGAATCTTGGTCAATAAAGGTGAAATAAATTTATTTCGGGTTAAATTGATCAAGATATGAATTTATGGGAATTAATCGGAATTTTTAGTTCGGAAAAATAATCGAAAAATATACCGAAAAGTCATTCGGGACAATATCCCGAAAATACGAAGAAATTATATCCGAAAAATGGTTAAAATATAATAAATAAATTAAATTAAATTAAATTAATTAAATTGGAATAAAATAATAATTTTAAGGGATATTTGGGTATTTTTAAGGTATTTGAATGATTAAAATAATAAAAATAAATAATAAATAAAATAAATTAAAGAATTGAAAAAAAAAATCTGAAAACGGGTCGGGGAGAGAGAAAGAGAAGGGAGAAACGGAAACGGAAGCAGCCAAACCGAGGAGTCCGATGAGCCACCGGCGGCCGTTGAGCCCAGGCGAAGGTCGGAAAAGCTAGAGCGAATCCCGACGATTCCAACGGTACCATCAACGCGCGTCGACGGCAGCTAATCCCGGCGAATTGATCGACGGAAGTTTCGGGGAGAAATCGCCTCTGTCCCGGCGAACGGCGGCGTCTTGGCTCCGATCCGACCCCGCAAAACGATCCCTAGGCCAAGACGGTTCTGTTGAGGCCATTGGATGCCGACGAAACGGCGGGAATCGCCGGCGACGACGAAGAGAAAGAAATGGGTTTTCGACGCCGGGGAGAAGAGGCCGAACCGGCGGCGTTCCGACGGACTTGGGTGAAACCGAGGGTAGATTCGTGCTGCGGACAACCTCACGGAGCTGCTGGCGGTGGAAACCGGCGGAGAATCGGCCGGCAAGGCGGTGAACCGGTCGAACCGGAGTGAACCGGGGTGAACCGACGGGTCTGAACCGGTCCGAACCGGACTGAACCGGTTCAGCCAAAAAGAGAGGAAAAAAGAAGAAAAAGGGAAAAAGAAAAAGAGAAAAAATTGGGGAGAAATCCCGACGATGCAATCGAGCTACGGGTAAGTCAGTAGTGGTCGAAATTGACCCGATTTAAATTTCGGAGTATTTAATTTAATTAATTTTGGGCGGAAAACTTACCCGAAAAAATTGTGAAATTATGTAGCTCGATGATTGGCATCCACCGAGAGCTTGAGATAGCCTCGATTTACGTATTAGCATGGAATCTCGGGTAAGTGACCCTTATTTACGACAATTTACATCGTTATGCGTGTTTCGGATTTAAATTCCGCATAAATTGAATTAAATTATGGAAAATTTAGATAAATTGTCGTAAATATTAAATTTAGCTATTCGAGAGTTAGAACGAGGCCCAATAAATTATTGGTGGGCCCAATGAGCCCAATAGGCCTCGATAATGTGAAAATTAAGTGAAAAACGGGCTTAAGGCCGATTAAGGCCTATTAAAGTGTAATCGGGCCCAATAGGGGTAAACGGGCCCAATGATTTAAATTAAGCCCATAAAATAGGAAATACAATTAAATTGTATAATATCTGACCTGAGGAATATTGATACGCAGTTCCGGGCATTTGATTGGGAGCATAACGGACTGCGCGACGAGACAACAGTGGAAAAGAAAAGGTCAGACTCGACAGGAAAATACGGTAAGGGAATTTTACGGGCTACTAGAGGTAGCTTTACGCAATTTTGAATTCATATACAGTCTTTTAAAAATGTTCTGGAGGGTCTAGAGGTCGAAGAATAATTTTAGTGCCCCGTATGGGCAAAATTATCGAAATACCCTTATTAAGGGTAAATGTTTCCAACTTTAGGAAAAATTGGGAGGAGCAAGGACAAGAGGTTCCTGCTCGTTCTGGAGGTATTTTAACACATGCATGAGTAGGCTGGCTCACTTTTAAAGAAAAATGCATAGCATTGCATACCTTAAACGATGTAATTTCTGTGAAAACTATTTGGAGATAACCGAGCCGCCTACGTGTTTTTATTTACATGTGACGTGCTAGAGCTCAGCTCGCACGATGTTTGATTTGTGTGATGCATGCATTAGTGCTGGAGCGAGAGCTCGCACTAGAGTTTTACATGCATGGGTGCTAGAGTCTAACTCGCACCAGATTTTACATGATTTTCGTGACAGGGTGCTAGAGTCTAACTCGCACCATATTTTTACATGATTTTCAAGATAGGGTGCTGGAGTTTAACTCGCACCAGATTTTATAAGATTTTCATGTGATTCATATATAGAGTGCTAGAGCCTAGCTCGTACTAGTTTTACTGGATTTATTGAGAGTAGCACTTTCTGCCCTTGGAGTCAGCCAAAAGGCCCAACAGGCTCAAAAGACCTCTTAAGTGGGGGGTGAGAGTGAGGGATGAGGTTGGCGGCCTTGTGGGGATGTAAAGCGGGCTCTGTCGATTTTACTTGATTTGATGAGAGTGCTGAGCATCGCTCGCACTGATTTTATGAGAACATGCGATGAGCCGTGGTTGGAGCATCGGGTAGACTGCGTGTAACCGATTTAATAGGCTCGCACGTGCGTTTTGAGACGTGGCATGAGTATTGAGAAACAAAACCTCTCTGTGGGAAGCAGGCCATTTGGGCTGGAGTACCTAGAGTGATATGGGTCCATGGAGTACGATGTACCGTGCAAGTAGCATGGAGTACGATGTACCGTGGGGTATCTTCGGATACGGTATCTTTGTGATACGGGGTATCTTCGGATACGGTATCTTTGTGATACGGGGTATCTTCGGATACGGCATCTCCGGATGCGTAGGATCGGATAAGACCGACGGGTTGGATTGACCCACCTCCCGGGCGGTTCCCGATCAGGGTGAGACCCGCACACTGGGATCCGTGAAGCTAGAGGGACTCATGAGGACACATATTGGCCAGTCCTGGTTATTGCCGATATACAGATGTTGCCTAGTCTCGCATGTCGACGATTTTGATGAGATCAAATCGGGTTTTAAATTAAATGTGCATGATGCTATTTCCATGCTTTTTAAACCCATGTGTGATGTAAACCGACTTTCATGGTTTTGTGTGAATCAGGATCACCCGAAGGAGGGGTCGAGTCCTGACTTTATTGTGAAATTTTTAAATGAGAAAGAAATGATTTGAAATAATTGCATGTTGAATTTTTCGTGCAAACTTGATTTACATAACATCATAACTCATATCATCTGTTTTAAAATGTGTGGAGAAAGGGTGGTTTATACATGGCACCACGTTCATGTAGGTAGTATGGTTACCTACTTGTTCGTAGGATTGCCTTACTGAGCTTGATGTGCTCACCCTTTTCATTTTCTCCCACAGATAATCTCCAGTTGAAGTTGAGGCGACTCAGTACTGCATTCCGGATGTCTGCTGCTGCCCATCATTTAAGGTATATACACTTGTACATATTGTATCTACATAAGCATAGCACAGTAACATGTTTGTAAGTAACTTTAGGGGATGTATAATTAATGTAAACAATTATAAATGACTGGAGAAGAAATAAGTTAGATGGTAAATATATGGTGGGACTGGCATTGACGCACAGCCCAATTTGTTAGTGGAGTGTGGTCACGATCAGAAGACATGTAAGAATTTAAGTAAGAAAATAAACAAAAGCGAAAAATTAACTCTGATTTTTGGGTAGTTTGGGTCGTGACATATAAAGGTGGTATCAGAGCAGCGATTGGTCTGATGTGTGTCAGTGTCAGTAATTAGAAAATTACATCCCCGTGTTACTGTGCTTAGTTAGATACAATAGTGTATATCGAGATGGGTTTTGACTAAGAAATGGTTGAGAATGCAGAAATGCCTAATATGAGTCGTGTCAGATGAGATAGTGCACGAGGCAGAGGTCGTAGAGGTAGACCTGAGCCTGCTAGTCGTGCTGAGTTGACCTGTGAGAACCAGGATGAAATTGAAATGGAGGCTAATGTTGAACACGCCCCACTGAGTCCGACAGAGGGATCGGACAGTATTGAGACACGCTTCACGAGGTTAGAGCGAAGTGTGGAGATTATTTTGAGGAGTTAATTGCTCAGATTATGAATAAGATAAGAGGGCACAGCGGATGCATTGGTGGAATTCCGCTCGACCCATCTTAAGAGCTGATATGGGAAATATCTTGGATATATTTCGGTGACAGGATATCCCGGACATGATTTAAAGGAAATTTTGGATTAAAAGTCCTTACTCTGACCCAGAGGATTTGATTTATTGATGAGTATGATTTATGAGTATGAAACTCAGTTATATTCTTGGACAGATATTACCTCGACACTATGAACAAGTGACAGTCGAGACGTCTAAAAGTTCATGAAATGGCTCAACTTTTGAATTAGAGACTGATTGGCCCGTAAGATATTACCTATACCGAGGCAGTGCGCAGATTTACAGTTGGGTAAATAAGAACATGAATTGCACGCCTCTGAGATTGGGAAAGGTAGTGAGGGCTGAAATAGAGACAGAAAAGAGAATCGAGAAATGACAAAGATGTTAAAATGGGAAAATGGTAATTGGTAAAAGATTTAATTTGACGAGTCATGGAGTAAGATAATTGGTAAGGCCCCAGTGCATACAATTTTGGCACTCTTGAGGGGTATTGTGATTGGAGGACCCCGACCTGCTACGAAGCAGTGTAGCAGTGTAAGCACTGTGAGCAGTGTAGGATGTGTGGTAGATACCACGGAAAGAGGGTCTATATCTACACTGTATTGATGAAAATGGCCGTTAAATGTGGTAAGACAGACCATTGATTTTGATTGCACAGGGTTGAGCGAGATCGCCCCACAGAAAAGTAAAGAGACAGGGAAAAACTTCGTTGGTATAGCTGCAACGAAAAGGGAGGCCATAGCCGAAAAGAAAAAGGAAAGTAGGCTGTTGGACGAAGGCGAGAGGATGTCTTGGACCAGGACACTATTGATGTTTCATGGATATGGTGTAAGATACCACACTTGTTATGAATAATGAAGTACATATGTTCATTGATCCTGGTGCCACACATTTATTCATACCGCATTCATTCGCATATAAGTGAGTAAAAGGCATGAATGCCTACATCATTGGGCACAATACTGATAAATGAGTACCCCAATAGAGGAGGATTAATTAACGGAATATGGATATAGAGATTTTAAGTTAAAAGCAGGGGTGAAAACATCACTGAAAAGTATACTGTAAGTGTTGACAAGTGATAAAAAGGGGTGCAACAGTTGAAATTAAAGGAGTAAAGGATTGTACTCACGGAATGAATAATGAAAGAGTTTTGTCATAAGGGATATACGAAAGGAGATAATCTTTAAGATAAGATAGATCCTAAATACAAGATGTATTGGAGTAAGAGACATTCTAGGTAAGGAATACCCTTAATATGCGAAGTGATTAGGATTAAAGCAATTAGTAGCGAATATAAATTGTAACCACATGGACTGATTTGTAAAGTAATTGTGGTTAAGTCTGAAGGTTAATAAAGGTATTTCAAAATACCTCACCGCCTGAAGACTTGACAGCGTCTAAAAGTATATATATATATCCTATAACGTGAAATCGATCGTCGTAATAAATACCTTTAGCATTAGGATACCTTTACTAAGACGATAAGAATATTAAAATTCGACAAATCATAAAGGTTAACATAGTAAAAATTTAATAAGAGCCGTTAAGATAAGAAAAGGAAATGATGCAGGTTAGCACCTGAAAAACGTAAGCGATTTTGAAGGATCTTATACGCTTATGCGTAAATAAGTCAAGGATTAGACCGATTTGTAATCATCATTATCGATGATATGTTGGGTGTAGTTAAAGTCTAGGGCAAATTGTAAGCAATAATTGAAGATGGCTTTTACAAATGGGTTGTTGCGAGTTCTCAATATGGTCTACTTGGTTGACACGTTTAACTAAAAAAACGTGGTCTTTGAATGAGATGATAAATAAGATGATAGATGTGACATGAATTTCGGTGTAGTGAAGTATGAACTGACCACAGTGATTAATTTCACCATACCCAACAGCTCAAGAGGTTCTCAGTGAGTATGGATACCTCAAAATAGTGAAGGAGCTGTGTATTGATGTATAATGGGAAGATAGTCAATTATGGAGTCAGACAACTCCTTAATCATGAAATAAACTATCTGACCCATGATTTAAAGTTGGCAACAGTATTTGTACTGAAGATATGGTACTACTAGGTACACGATGAGGAATTATGGATATGCACTGATCATAAAACCCGAGTATATGTTTTCACAGAAAGAGGTGAATATGAGAATACATAGTGGGTTAGAGCTTCTAAGAGGTTTTGGTTTGTAAAAATTGTACCACCAAGGGAAGGCTAATGTGATGGCTGATGCCTCGAGTATAAAGAGCCTCGGGATAGTACCACATATGATGGTCAGGGAGCGTGAGCTGCTTGAACAGTTGTGGACCTCAGTAGTGATGTGACCCTTTCTGATGATGACAGTGATTATGTGACAGCTAGCCTGATGATTAGAACCGGATGAGAGTGCCCGGATTTGACAGGCTTAGCGTGATGATAGGCAGGATGTCGATGGTTTGGGTCAGATTCAGAAGGGTACAGTGATAGAGTTCACAGAGTATGATAATGATTTACAGAGAGGTTCAGAGACAGTATAAGTGCTCCTCAGGACCACAGTTGATGAGATAATAATATTGTCAGAAGCTCACTCTTCGGGATATACAGTGCATACAGAAGGTAATAAAAATATATTGAAATCTCAAAAAGGGTATTGGTGGTCAGATATGAAAAGAGATATGGTAGAAATTGTGGAAAAGTGCCTAGTATGTCAGCAGAATAAGGTAGAGTATTAAAAGTCTTCAGAGTTATTGCAGCACCTACCTATATAGACACGGCACGAAAAATGAGAGCAAGTCTCCATGAATGTCGTGATGGGTTACAGAGAACCCAGGTGAATTATGAGGCTATTTAGATGATAGTCGATAGAGTGACTAAGTCTACCCACCTTCTGGTTATGAAATCCCAAAATACTCAAAGTGTATATAAGGATTTATGTGTAAGGAAGATTGTGGAACATGATGTAGCGTTCCAGTGAGCATGGTATCATATAGGGATTCCCGCTTCACTTCTTACTTCAGGGAATATTTTTCAGGAAGCTATGGGAACCCAACTGAGTATTAGCACAGCTTTTCATCCTCAGACAGATGGTCAGTCAGAGAGGACTGTACAGGTTCTGAAGGATCCGATGAAAGCGTGTGCCCTTGATTTTTATGCTCTTGGGATGATCAGTTATTACAAATCGAATTCGTCAATAGTGACAGTTGTCACTTGAGTATCGGGATAACAAGATATGAAGCAGTGTATGACTGTAGGGGTTGTTCCCCAAATTGGATAAGAAAAAGTGAGTGACAGATAGAATCATTTTTGACTTTGGATAATAAGTCTCTGAGGATGTTTAGTTAAGAGTGAGAGATTAAGAACACCTCAGAGCAGGTAGAAAAGTATTGAAATTCACCCTTGGTGAATTAGTATGGTTGAAAGTTACTCGTCCTAAGAGAATAAGGACATAGCGAACTTTTGGAAGAAGGTAAATTGAGTTGCGCTGGATGGAATATTTTGAGAGATTGGACAAGTGGGAGATAAGACCTGTAAGTTGGTGTTATCACCTGAATTAACAGGCACCCACAATGTGTTTCAGTTTTTGATGCTTCGGCAATACTATCCAGATCCAGCATAGGTAATCGAATATGAACTCCAAAAGTTCAGTTTAATGAAAATATAAGTATATTGATAAGTTGATTTGGGCATTAAACAGGAAAGAGAAAGTATTGAGGTTTAAGATGATCTCCCTAATTAAAGTCCTTTGGTAGTAATACACTTCGGAAAAAGGTCACATGAGAATTAAAGAAGTATGCTACGATTGATGTACCCGGAGTAGTCTATAGACTCATATGAATTGGTTCTAATTTGGAGGACCAAATTCCTTAAGTGGGGGAGATTTGTAAGACCCGAAATTAATTAAAATACGAAATAAATGAGTATTCGTGAAGGGAAGTCAGGTTAAATTAATCCTGAACACGTGTAAGGGCAAAACGGTTAAAAGACCGAAAGTCGGTATAAATTCGATAAGGAAATTTAATTAAAAATAATGGATTGAGGAATCTTGGTCAATAAAGGTGAAATAAATTTATTTCGGGTTAAATTGATCAAGATATGAATTTATGGGAATTAATCGGGATTTTTAGTTCGGAAAAATAATCTCGAAAATAATCGAAAAATATACCGAAAAGTCATTCGGGACAATATCCCGAAAATACGGAGAAATTATATCCGAAAAATGGTTAAAATATAATAAATAAATTAAATAAAATTAAATTAATTAAATTGGAATAAAATAATAATTTTAAGGGATATTTGGGTATTTTTAAGGTATTTGAATGATTAAAATAATAAAAATAAATAATAAATAAAATAAATTAAAGAATTGAAAAAAAATAAAAAATAAAAAAATCTGAAAACGGGTCGGGGAGAGAGAAAGAGAAGGGAGAAACGAAAACGGAAGCGGAAGCAGCCAAACCGAGGAGTCCGACGAGCCACCGGCGGCCGTTGAGCCCAGGCGAAGGTCGAAAAAGCTAGAGCGAATCCCGACGATTCCAACGGTACCATCAACGCGCGTCGACGGCAGCTAATCCCGGTGAATCGATCGACGGAAGTTTCGGGGAGAAATCGCCTCTGTCCCAGCGAACGGCGGCGTCTTGGCTCCGATCCGACCCCGCAAAACGATCCCTAGGCCGAGACGGTTCTGTTGAGGCCATTGGATGCCGACGAAACGGCGGGAATCGCCGGCGACGACGAAGAGAAAGAAATGGGTTTTCGACGCCGGGGAGAAGAGGCCGAACCGGCGGCGTTCCGACGGACTTGGGTGAAACCGAGGGTAGATTCGTGCTGCGGACAACCTCACGGAGCTGCTGGCGGTGGAAGCCGACGGAGAACCGGCCGGCAAGGTGGTGAACCGGTCGAACCGGAGTGAACCGGGGTGAACTGGCGGGTCTGAACCGGTCCGAACCGGACTGAACCGGTTCAGCCAAAAAGAGAGGAAAAAAGAAGAAAAGGGGAAAAAGAAAAAGAGAAAAAAATTGGGGAGAAATCCCGACGATGCAATCGAGCTATGGGTAAGTCAGTAGTGATCGAAATTGACCCGATTTAAATTTCGGAGTATTTAATTTAATTAATTTTGGGCGAAAAACTTACCCGAAAAAATTGTAGAATTATGTAGCTCGACGATTGGCATCCACCGAGAGCTCGAGATAGCCTCGATTTACGTATTAGCATGGAATCTCGGGTAAGTGACCCTTATTTACGACAATTTACATCGTTATGCGTGTTTCAGATTTAAATTCCGCATAAATTGAATTAAATTATGGAAAATTTAGATAAATTATCGTAAATATTAAATTTAGCTATTCGAGAGTTAGAACGAGGCCCAATAAATTATTGGTGGGCCCAATGAGCCCAATAGGCCTCGATAATATGAAAATTAAGTGAAAAACGGGCTTAAGGCCGATTAAGGCCTATTAAGGTGCAATCAGGCCCAATAGGGGTAAACGGGCCCAATGATTTAAATTAAGCCCAGAAAATAGGAAATACAATTAAATTGTATAATATCTGACCTGAGGAATATTGATACGTAGTTCCGGGCATTTGATTGGGAGCATAACGGACTGCGCGACGAGACAACAGTGGAAAAGAAAAGGTCAGACTCGACAGGAAAATAAGGTAAGAGAATTTTACGGGCTACTAGAGGTAGCTTTACGCAATTTTGAATTCATATACAGTCTTTTAAAAATGTTCTGGAGGGTCTAGAGGTCGAAGAATAATTTTAGTGCCCCGTATGGGCAAAATTATCGAAATACCCTTGTTAAGGGTAAATGTTTCCAACTTTAGGAAAAATTGGGAGGAGCAAGGACAAGAGGTTCCTGCTCGTTCTGGAGGTATTTTAACACATGCATGAGTAGGCTGGCTCACTTTTAAAGAAAAATGCATAGCATTGCATACCTTAAAAGATGTAATTTCTGTGAAAACTATTTGGAGATAACCGAGCCGCCTACGTGTTTTTATTTACATGTGACGTGCTAGAGCTCAGCTCGCACGATGTTTGATTTGTGTGATGCATGCATTAGTGCTGGAGCGAGAGCTCGGACTAGAGTTTTACATGCATGGGTGCTAGAGTCTAACTCGCACCAGATTTTACATGATTTTCGTGACAGGGTGCTAGAGTCTAACTCGCACCATATTTTTACATGATTTTCGAGATAGGGTGCTGGAGTTTAACTCGCACCAGATTTTATAAGATTTTCATGTGATTCACATAAAGAGTGCTAGAGCCTAGCTCACACTAGTTTTACTGGATTTATTGAGAGTAGCGCTGTCTGCCCTTGGAGTCAGCCAAAAGGCCCAACAGGCTCAAAAGACCTCTTAAGTGGGGGTGTGTGAGATCTGAGAATTTCAGACATATTTTATTGATGTAATAATAATTTAAAGTGTAAATTATTGTGCTAGATGAATTGTGAGAATTATAATTGGAGATTTATATGTTAAGTGTGTAAAATGAGCGTGAAGTATGAGGACAGATCGATCTGGGAGAAGGAGAGATCGATCTGGTGAGTTAAAAATGATGAGGAAGGAGGAATTTGAGGAGCAGATCGATCTCCAATGGAAGAGATCGATCTCCAAATGATTCTGTTTGAGAAAGGATCGATCTCATGAGGAAGAGATCGATCTCCAAATGATTCTGTTTGGGAGAAGATCGATCTCCTTAGGAGCAGATCGATCTCATAAAGCCATAAAGAGATCGATCTCACCCCTCGACAGATCGATCTCTTAGGCATAAAATTGCCCAGATCGTCCCCAAATTTCAAACGCAGATCGATCTCATCAAGGGGCAGATCGATCTCCTACCTCCAGTCTATATAAGGAACCCGTGTTTTTCTCCTGCAATTTCATTTTCTCTCTCTTCCAACCCCCATTTTTTCGAAAACCTAACTTTCTCACTCATCCAAATCCCCCATTTCCGGCCGAATCAGCTGTTGTGGCAAGAAGGAAAGTTGTTCCTCATCAAAGGGAGAACAACATACTTGGAAATCGAAAGACGGATCGAATCGAGGCAAGAGATAAGCTCTCCACAAGCTTTGGGTAATTTCTAAACCTCGATCTTGATATTTGAGATGATTTTGATGTTATTGGTGGTTGTCATTGCGTTGAAATAGTTGAGAAAGGATTAGGGATTGATGAAATTGCAATGTAGTTGGAGTAATGTAGATATTTGGTGATTTTGGTAATTTTGAGAATTTGTGCTATAAATGGAAATATAGACAATGTGGTGAATTAGCATAGATAATTGGTATTAGAGATATAGAACGTCAAGATGTTGTGAATGAGGTTGTAGTTTAGGGTTGAGTTACGAGAATAAAGAGATTTAAGGAGTTATGAGCAATTATGCTCGATTTTGAGAATTGAGGTTTATGAGATAATTGAGTATTGATGTTTTAACATCGTTTGGACAGCTCGGGAGTTCCAGAGTGGAATGCGAGACTAGTCCGTGATACGGGGGAAACGATTGCACTATACGAGGTGCAAAGAGGTAAGGGAAATCTAAACCATTTGTGTATGTGAATTGTAAACTATTTTATCATGAATTGTGGTTTATAAAACAAGCATGTTGGGCTTTGTGTTGAGATTAAATTGACGATTTTTATAGCCGGTTGGAGCCCAATGTTTTTATGAGTTTATAACTGGGCTCTACGTTAAGGCAATATTGAGATTTGAGAAATGTGTGCGTGTGCTTTGCCGGTTGGAACTCGGTTTTATTACGTTTTGTGTTGAGTACAAAACGATTTTCAAATGAGTTTTATGAGAGAAAAACCATTATGAGTTCTACGTGAAGGCAAACCAGTCTTATGTGATAAGACTTAGGTGTGTAGTTGTGAGTACACACCGGGCATTGCTCTGGTAGCATGTAAGCCCGATTTCTTCTCCGTTCTGGTAACGTGAGAATAACCCATTCAGTGGCTGTGCCACGTTGAGAAACCCCATTGGTGGCTGTGCCACGTTATACCCCATTGGTGGCTGCGCCACGTTGAGAAACCCCATTGGTGGCTATGCCACGTTATACCCCATTGGTGGCTGTGCCACGTTGAGAAACCCCATTGGTGGCTGTGCCACGTTATACCCCATTGGTGGCTGTGCCACGTTGAGAAAACCCTATCCTGTGGCTATGCCACGCGAGAAATTAAATCTGTGGCTACGCCACGCGAGAAATTAAATCTGTGGCTACGCCACGCGAGAAATTAAATCAGTGGCTTTGCCACGTGTGTTTTGTGGCTATGCCACGCGAGAAATTAAATCAGTGGCTATGCCACGTGTGTTTAGTGGCTGTGCCACGTGCATTATTTTTACTGTGATTTTATCACGTTATTTGAGAAAGCGTTTAACGCGTTATTTTCACATGCTTTGTTATTGCTCTAGAGTGAGCCTTTTACTTCATGTTTTTACATGATTTGAGATATGAGAATATCGTTTTGAGTATTTTCATGCTATGGTTTTCAAATGAGTTTCACATACAAATAAACATTGTGTGATGTGTATTTTGGTGTATGAAATGAGTTCCTTACCCCCTTTACTGAGCGATTTAGAAGCTCACCTTGTTTTCCTTTCCCCCCCAGAGTTCTTCAAGTGAAAAAGGATCTCCCTGCGACGTACGGAGTAGTGGCTAGTGGAGGATTCGAGCTCCAGGCCATATATATTGTATCTTGAGGTATATTTTATCTTTTCATGTACCCAGACTATTAATGTAATTGCAGACACTTGATGTATAACAGTATATGGGATGTATTAGGATTATTTTACTTGGAATTGAGTAAGGTGTATAATATCGTATTTATTGTATCATGATGAGATCCTGAGGCATGATAATTATGATGATGTATGACACTGCACAGGAATGCACCTTTAATTGTGAATTAATGAGTAAAAAGTTTAAATTAGCCCTATTTTCCGCATATTCGGGGCGTGACAGAGTTTTCTTGGTATCAGAGCTTAGGGTGTCTAGTACTGTCAGTGTCGGTTAAGTGAAATAGAATACATCCCAAGTGTCTGTAATAGTCTGGTCATGAACTGAAATTGAGGATTGAGATTTCAATCAATTTTGATATGTACGCGCAGGAGACGAGTTGAGATAGAGAATGAGTAAACGACGAGGTCGTTCGAGGAGGCAGGCAGAGTCCCCTCCGCCACCTGTCCCACAACCAGAGAGTCCCAACTCTCGATTTAATCGGATTGAGACCGATGTGAGGCAAGGTTTTGAGCAGATGGCAGCGTTATTCGCGCAACACTTTGGAGTTAATGCCTCGGATACTACCCCTACACCACCACAAGGACCTCCCATACCCCCAGTGCCTCCCGTCACTCAGCCTGAGGACAGAAGTATGGTCCGACTAAAGGATTTTCTGAAGATGAATCCACCTGCATTTAAGGGAAAGAAGGATCCTACAGAGGCTGAGGAGTGGTTGACGGAATTGAGAGTTATATTTGATTTTCTGGGGTGCACCGATGCTGAGAGGGTAAGTATGAGTGCCTATATGCTGAAGGGGAGAGCTCGAGATTGGTGGGGTACTACCCAGGGTATTCTGATGTCCCGCTAGGATGTGATTGGTTGGGAAGAGTTCCAGACAGCCTTTAGGACCCAATATGTACCACGAGCCGCCCAGAGAAAGAAACAAGCTGAGTTTTTGAGTTTGGTACAGGGTGACATGTCTGTGGATGACTATGAGAGCCAATTCACAGCGCTATTGAGATATGACCCAGAGATCTTCAAGAGTGAAGAGCTCCGCACAGAGAAGTTTGTGTATGGGTTGAAGCCTGTCATCAGAGATAGATTGATAGGGCTATGTATTACTGAGTTTGGAGATGCTCTGAGACGAGCACAAGAGATTGAAAGAGGAATTGAGATGGTACAATCCCAGAATGAGCTCAGAGCAGTGAATAGAGATAAGGGTAAGAGGCCAGCACTTTTCCAAGCAGAGACTCGGAGAGGTTCCTTCAGAAGAGGAAGGATTGAGGTACAGAAGGACAGATTGGAGAGACCCAGAGCCTATCCTATTATCAAGGAGACCCCTCGATATGTCAGGCCGGAGATAAGGGTTTGTAGAGACTGTGGCCGATCGCATGAGGGAAGTTGTACTGGGTCGATCCATGGATGTTTTAGATGTGGTGACATGGGTCACAGAGTGAAGGACTGTCCCCAACCTCAGATACCACATGCTCCGGAGCCCACTAGACAACAGCCTCAGAGAGTGGATCCCCGGAGACGGGCCACTGCGGCAGAGAAAGGGAAGAAACCTGTGGCACAGGGACGTGTATTTGCCCTGGATAAGGAGACCGCAGACACTTCGACAGAAACTATAAGAGGTACACTCTCTGTCTGTAATCATAAGGCTCATGTGTTGATTGATTCAGGATCCACGCATTCCTTTATTTCTGAGCATTTTGCATGTAGATTAAACTTGAAGTTTGAACCTCTAGAATACATACTACATGTAAATACCCCTATGCGTGAATCCCAGAAAACTGAGTTAATCTATAGAGGATGTGAAATAAAGGTGGGAGATAGAGTGATGTTAGCAGATCTAATCATGTTGAATATACATGGGTTTGATGTAATTCTGGGGATGGATTGGTTGGCAACCAATCGAGTGAGTTTAGACTGCTACACTAAGATTGTAACTTTCTCCCTACCTGAACCTTACAGTGTACAATTGAGATATTGAGAAAATGAATATGGGGATTTCTAGTAAGTAATTTGAGAATTTTGATATTATTTTGGAGAATATTAAATATGATTATTCATGTGAAGGTTATGAGACACTCATCTCAGACGATGAGCGGGAACATCCGAGGATTGAGGATATACCTGTGGTGTATGAATTTCTGGATGTTTTCCCAGATGAATTGCCAGGTTTACCACCAGAGAGAGAGCTGGAGTTTACCATTGATTTGGTACCAGATACTCAGCCGATCTCTAAACCTCCCTACAGAATGGCATAGTGGAACTTGAGGAATTGACGAGACAACTACAGGAGTTATTGGATCAAGGGTTTATTAGACCCAGTGTTTCGCCGTGGGGAGCGCCAGTACTATTTGTTAAGAAGTAGGATGGTAGTCTCAGATTATGTGTAGACTGCCGGTTGTTGAATAAAACTACGGTGAAGAACAAATACCCACTACCCAGGATTGATGATCTATTTGATCAGCTGAGAGGGGCATCAGTCTTTTCTAAGATTAATTTGAGATCGGGCTATCACCAATTGAGGATCAAGGAAGAAGATATTCCAAAGACGGCCTTCAGGACGAGGTATGGCCATTACGAATTTTTGGTGATGTCCTTTGGATTGACGAACGCCCCTGCAACATTTATGAGATTGATGAACAAGGTGTTCAGAGACTATCTAGATAAATTTGTGATAGTCTTTATTGATGATATCCTGGTGTACTCTCGGTCGTATGAGGAGCATGCACAGCATTTGTGGTTAGTACTTCAGATACTCCGAGATAAGCAATTATACGGAAAGCTTAGTAAGTGTGAGTTTTGGCTGAACCGGATAGCTTTCCTTGGTCATATAGTCTTAGAGGAAGGAGTATCAGTGGACCCAAGCAAGGTGGAGGCTATGCTTAGTTGGGAGAGACCGAGGACAGTCACTGAGGTGCGAAGCTTCCTTGGTTTGGCAGGGTATTACAGAAGATTTGTGGAAGGATTTTCAAGGATTGCCGCTCCTTTAACTAAGCTCACGCGCAAGGAGACTCCATTTATATGGACTGACCAATGTGAGCTCAGTTTTCAGGAATTAAAGAGGAGATTGACAGCGGCACCTGTGTTAACTATTCCTGAGGGATCAGGAGGATTTTCGGTGTATAGCGATGCATCTCACCAAGGATTGGGGTGTGTGCTTATGCAGCACGGGAGAGTAGTCGCATATGGATCGCGACAGCTGAAGGACCATGAGTGGAATTACCCCACGCATGACTTGGAGTTAGCCGCTGTGGTATTTGCTTTGAAGATCTGGCGACACTACTTATATGGGGAAAGATTCCAGATCTTCACTGATCACAAGAGTTTGAGATATCTCTTTGATCAGAAAGAGTTAAACATGAGACAAAGGAGATGGATGGAACTCCTTAAGGATTATGACTGCGAGATTCTATATCATCCGGGTAAGGCGAATGTGGTTGTTGATACCCTTAGCAGGAAAAGTATGATATCTGCTATGATGATCAGGGAATGGGATTTGTTAGAGCAGTTCGCCGAACTTCGGATCAGAGTTAAAGAGGTAGAGACTGGATTTTTGGCTAGCCTGCGGATAGAGCCCAGGATCATGGATCAGATTAGAACTGGGCAGCGCAGTGATCAGAGATTGATAGATATGGTTAGCCAAGCTGAGCAGAGTTCGCAGTCGGATCTCACCATCAGTGAGGATGGATTTTTGAGGTTCAGAGGATGGATTTGTGTACCAGACGATGATACCCTAAAGAGACAGATACTGAGAGAATCCCACTGCTCGCGATACACCATGCACCCAAGGAGTACTAAGATGTACCGAGACTTGAGAAAGGTGTATTGGTGGAGTGGTATGAAGCGAGACGTGGCAGAGTATGTGGCCAGGTGTTTAGTATGCCAGCAAGTGAAAGCTGAGCATCAAAAGCCCTGAGGACTACTGCAGCCTTTACTTGTACCTACATGGAAATGGGAGCATGTCACTATGGACTTTATTATGGGTTTACCGAGGACCCGAAGAGGTCATGACGCTATATGGGTTATAGTGGATAGATTGACCAAGAGTGCCCACTTCCTTGCCATCAAGAGCACAGATACTGTGGATGCCTTAGCTGAACTGTATGTCAGCGAGATAGCTAGATTACATGGGGCTCCAGTGAGTATTACTTCTGATAGAGATTCCCGATTTACTTCCAGATTCTGGACCCAGTTTCAGGAGTCCATGGGATCTCGATTGAGTTTCAGTACCTCCTATCATCCTCAGACAGATGGTCAGTCAGAGAGGACTATTCAGACCCTGGAGGATATGTTGAGGGCGTGTACGATGGATTTCAAGGGATCATGGGATGATCACCTGCCCCTAGCAGAGTTCGCATACAATAACAACTATCATGCGAGTATTGGAATGGTACCTTTTGAGGCTCTATATGGTAGGTGGTGTAGATCCCCTGTAGCTTGGGAAGAAGTCGGTGACAGAAAGATAAATGCTCCTGAGCTTGTTGAGCAAGCCGTACAGAGCGTGAAACTCATATGTGAGAGGTTACGGGCTGCCCAAAGTAGACAGAAAAGCTACGCGGATGTGCGTAGACGGCCACTCGAGTTTGAGGTTGGTGATGCAGTATTTCTGAGAATATCACCGAGTAAGGGTATCATGCGATTTGGGAAGAAAGGGAAATTGAGTCCTCGATACATAGGACCATTCGAGATTCTTGAGAGAGTGGGAGAGGTAGCTTACAGATTAGCATTACCCCCACAGATGTCCAGAATACACAACGTTTTTCATGTGTCTATGTTGAGGAAGTATCACTCGGACCCTTCTCATGTCATAGAGTATGATGAGATGGACATACAGGAGGACATGAGCTACACTGAGGAACCCGTCCGGATTCTCGATAGAAAGGAGAAGGTACTGAGAACCAAGAGCATCCCATTAGTGAAAGTTTTGTGGAAACATCACTCAATGGAAGATGCAACGTGGGAACTAGAGAGTCTCATGAAGGAGAAATACCCCCATCTGTTTGACTAGTTGAGTTGAATTTGGAGGACCAAATTCTATTTAAGGTGGGGAGGATGTGAGATCTGAGAATTTCAGACATGTTTTATTGATGTAATAATAATTTAAAGTGTAAATTATTGAGCTAGATGAATTGTGGGAATTATAATTGGAGATTTATATGTTAAGTGTGTAAAATGAGAGTGAAGTATGAGGACAGATCGATCTGGGAGAAGGAGAGATCGATCTGGTAAGTTAAAAATGATGAGGAAGGAGGAATTTGAGGAGCAGATCGATCTCCAATGGAAGAGATCGATCTCCAAATGATTCTGTTTGAGAAAGGATCGATCTCATGAGGAAGAGATCGATCTCCAAATGATTTTGTTTGGGAGAAGATCGATCTCCTTAGGAGCAGATCGATCTCATAAAGCCATAAAGAGATCGATCTCACCCCTCGACAGATCGATCTCTTAGGCATAAAATTACCCAGATCGTCCCCAAATTTCAAACGCAGATCGATCTCATCAAGGGGCAGATCGATCTCCTACCTCCAGTCTATATAAGGAACCCGTGTTTTTCTCCTGCAATTTCATTTTCTCTCTCTTCCAACCCCCATTTTTCTGAAAACCTAACTTTCTCACTCATCCAAATCCCCCATTTCCGGCCGAATCAACTGTTGTGGCAAGAAGGAAAGTTGTTCCTCATCAAAGGGAGAACAACATACTTGGAAATCGAAAGACGGATCGAATCGAGGCAAGAGATAAGCTCTCCACAAGCTTTGGGTAATTTCTAAACCTCGATCTTGATATTTGAGATGATTTTGATGTTATTGGTGGTTGTCATTGCGTTGAAATAGTTGAGAAAGGATTAGGGATTGATGAAATTGCAATGTAGTTGGAGTAATGTAGATATTTGGTGATTTTGGTAATTTTGAGAATTTGTGCTATAAATGGAAATATGGACAATGTGGTGAATTAGCATAGATAATTGGTATTAGAGATATAGAACGTCAAGATGTTGTGAATGAGGTTATAGTTTAGGGTTGAGTTACGAGAATAAAGAGATTTAAGGAGTTATGAGCAATTATGCTCAATTTTGAGAATTTAGGTTTATGAGATAATTGAGTATTGATGTTTTAACATCGTTTGGACAGCTCGGGAGTTCCAGAGTGGAATGCGAGACTAGTCCGTGATACGGGGGAAACGATTGCACTATACGAGGTGCAAAGAGGTAAGGGAAATCTAAACCATTTGTGTATGTGAATTGTAAACTATTTTAGCATGAATTGTGGTTTATAAAACAAGCATGTTGGGCTTTGTGTTGAGATTAAATTGCGCACGATTTTTATAGTCGGTTGGAGCCCAATGTTTTTATGAGTTTATAACTGGGCTCTACGTTAAGGCAATATTGAGATTTGAGAAATGTGTGCGTGTGCTTTGCCGGTTGGAACTCGGTTTTATTACGTTTTGTGTTGAGTACAAAACGATTTTCAAATGAGTTTTATGAGAGAAAAACCATTATGAGTTCTACGTGAAGGCAAACCAGTCTTATGTGATAAGACTTAGGTGTGTAGTTGTGAGTACACACCGGGCATTGCTCTAGTAGCATGTAAGCCCGATTTCTTCTCCGTTCTGGTAACGTGAGAATAACCCATTCAGTGGCTGTGCCACGTTGAGAAACCCCATTGGTGGCTGTGCCACGTTATACCCCATTGGTGGCTGCGCCACGTTGAGAAACCCCATTGGTGGCTGTGTCACGTTATACCTCATTGGTGGCTGCGCCACGTTGAGAAACCCCATTGGTGGCTGTGCCAAGTTATACCCCATTGGTGGCTGTGCCACGTTGAGAAAACCCTATTCTGTGGCTATGCCACGCGAGAAATTAAATCTGTGGCTACGCCACGCGAGAAATTAAATCTGTGGCTACGCCACGCGAGAAATTAAATCAGTGGCTATGCCACGTGTGTTTAGTGGCTGTGCCACATGCATTATTTTTACTGTGATTTTATCACGTTATTTGAGAAAGCGTTTAACGCGTTATTTTCACATGCTTTGTTATTGCTCTAGAGTGAGCCTTTTACTTCATGTTTTTACATGATTTGAGATATGAGAATATCGTTTTGAGTATTTTCATGCTATGGTTTTCAAATGAGTTTCACATACAAATAAACATTGTGTGATGTGCATTTTGGTTTATGAAATGAGTTCCTTACCCCCTTTACTGAGCGATTTAAAAGCTCACCCTGTTTTCCTTTCCCCCCCAGAGTTCTTCAAGTGAAAAAGGATCTCCCTGCGACGTACGGAGTAGTGGCTAGTGGAGGATTCGAGCTCCAGGCCATATATATTGTATCTTGAGGTATATTTTATCTTTTCATGTACCCAGACTATTAATGTAATTGCAGACACTTGATGTATAACAGTATATGGGATGTATTAGGATTATTTTACTTGGAATTGAGTAAGGTGTATAATATCGTATTTATTGTATCATGATGAGATCCTGATCCATGATAATTATGATGATGTATGACACTGCACAGGAATGCACCTTTAATTGTGAATTAATGAGTAAAAAGTTTAAATTAGCCCTATTTTCCGCATATTCGGGGCGTGACAGGGTGAGAGTGAGGGATGAGGTTGGCGGCCTTGTGGGGATGTAAAGCGGGCTCTGCCGATTTTACTTGATTTGATGAGAGTGCTGAGCATCGTTCGCACTGATTTTATGAGAACATGCGATGAGCCGTGCTTGGAGCATCGGGTAGACTGCGTGTCACCGATTTAATAGGCTCGCACGTGCGTTTTGAGACGTGGCATGAGTATTGAGAAACAAAACCTCTCTGTGGGAAGCAGGCCATTTGGGCTGGAGTACCTAGAGTGATATGGGTCCATGGAGTACGATGTACCGTGCAAGTAGCATGGAGTACGATGTACCGTGGGGTATCTTCGGATACGGTATCTTTGTGATACGGGGTATCTTCGGATACGGCATCTCCGGATGCGTAGGATCGGATAAGACCGACGGGTTGGATTGACCCACCTCCCGGGCGGTTCCCGATCAGGGTGAGACCTCGCACACTGGGATCCATGAAGCTAGAGGGACTCACGAGGACACATATTGGCCAGTCCTGGTTATTGCCGATATACAGATGTTGCCTAGTCTCGCATGTCGACGATTTTGATGAGATCAAATCAGGTTTTAAATTAAATGTGCATGATGCTATTTCCATGCTTTTTAAACACATGTGTGATGTAAACCGACTTTCATGGTTTTGTGTGAGTCAGGATCACCCGAAGGAGGGGTCGAGTCTTGACTTTATTGTGAAATTTTTAAATGAGAAATAAATGATTTGAAATAATTGCATGTTAAAATTTTCGTGCAAACTTGATTTACATAACATCATAACTCATATCATCTGTTTTAAAATGTGTGGAGAAAGGGTGGTTTATACATGGCACCACGTTCATGTAGGTAGTATGGTTACCTACTTGTTCGTAGGATTGCCTTACTGAGCTTGATGTGCTCACCCCTTTCATTTTCTCCCACAGATAATCTCCAGTTGAAGTTGAGGCGACTCAGTACTGCATTCCGGATATCCGCTGCTGCCCATCATTTAAGGTATATACACTTGTACATATTGTATCTACATAAGCATAGCACAGTAACATGTTTGTAAGTAACTTTAGGGGATGTATAATTAATGTAAACAATTATAAATGACTGGAGAAGAAATAAGTTAGATGGTAAATATATGGTGGGACTGGCATTGACGCACAGCCCAATTTGTTAGTGGAGTGTGGTCACGATCAGAAGACATGTAAGAATTTAAGTAAGAAAATAAACAAAAGCGAAAAATTAACTCTGATTTTTGGGTAGTTTGGGTCGTGACAAGACCCACCAAGAGTAGAGATGTAAACGGGGTGGGACCGACTAATTTTGAGATACTCAACCTCAAATCTGGTTATTAACTAAAGAACCTGGACTTAATTATTACTCGATTATTTTTCAAAAAAATATTACCCGAACTTTACCTTAATAAATTTCATACTACTCATTTATCACCTAAACTCGTTTAATTAGTCGATAATCAACAAAATTTTTTTACAAACCCGTTAATTGACCCGAACCCTAAAATCAATTATTCTAATATTTAATTTTCTATTAATTAATAATATAAAACTAAATAAGGACATA
The DNA here is from genome assembly GCA_033439115.1 of Firmiana major. Taxonomy (NCBI): domain Eukaryota; kingdom Viridiplantae; phylum Streptophyta; class Magnoliopsida; order Malvales; family Malvaceae; genus Firmiana; species Firmiana major. Next base: position 25,529,741 of record CM065896.1, on the reverse strand, counting down.
CAAATTCCATCATAATTCATTAAACTTTAGTAATTCAACACTTAAAACTCATAAAAATATGCTTATAAAACTACAAATAAATATAATTTAATAAAAATATATATATTTAATAAAAGTTAATCAGGTTCATGTTTAAAGGTACCCTAAATGCACTACTCGAACCTGACACAGATAGTGGAATCACTACTCTAACCTGATTGAAGCTCAATTATAAGGTATCTGAACCCGACTTAATTGAGGCGGGTAGTTCTGGGTACATGTTTAAGTGGTACCTGGTTTCATCCCTAACCAAGCGTCACCTGGTCATTGATCTAAGGTTACATTTATAATCTTAATAAAAATAAGTTTTTGATAATAATTTTATATCTTATATAAATATATAAAAGTTAAAAACTTTGGACTAAAAAGAAAATATCTTTAATAAAAATATCCTAAAGTTTTAAAGTCTTTTATCAAAAAATTAAAACTGGGTATTTAAGTTTATATATTTTAGCATCGAACTAAACTTCCACGACATTTTTTTGGATTTCCATTCCATGCCTTTTTTAAATTTATCTGTTCAATCATTTTTTTATAGATAATTATCCAATATACTGCTAATAACGTTTTTAGACTACAAACATGGTTAAGATGATGAAACATATCTCATTTTATTTTTAAACTATTTTTAATATTTATAGAGGATATGTGTCATCATTTTAATATATATATATATATATATCCAACAACTTTTTGACCGAGTGGTTAAAGAAGAGTTATGACATATTGCAATGTTTGGGTTCGAATCTAAGCAATCTCACCCTCAACCCTAATTATCAAGTGTTTCCCTTATACCCCCCTCCCAAAAAAAGAAAAAAAAGAAAATGTCTATATGGATTATTTATTCTTTTGAAACGTATATTATCTTAAATATTGTATTTAATTATCTTTAATTGATATAAATTTCAAAAATTCAAATAATAAATTATAATTATAATTATTTTTATTTACATTTTTATTTTACTTACATTTTATGTTTAAGATTATTATAAATAAAGCTTTTTCCAAAACCTTAAAAAATAGAGTTTTCAACTCTTACTTATATAAGATTAATCTAGAGTCATTTAAATTCAAAATTTAAAAATAAATGAATTTCAAATAAAAATAAATGAATTTCAAATATGAAATATTAACCGATACTTTAGATCTGTTATATTTAATGACTAATATAGTAAGAATTGCTTTCACTAAGGATGGAGCCATTTAATTAATTTATTTAATATTTGATATTAAATAAATTTAATATAATTTACTATAATTTTTCTAATTGGTATTTGATTAAAATTATTTCTTAATCTGTGTGTAAATATGCATCAAGTTATTTTATACAATATTGAACATGTATTTTCAAAATATGTTTTTATAATTTTATTATTTTTTAAAAAATATTATAAATTAAAATGATATTATGCATTGAACGAGTTTAAATATAATAGGAAGGAGTCATACTGAATATTATTGGGCCTTGTTATGAACCAGACTAAAGGTCATTAGGCTTAAAAATAAAATGAGCCCAAGAGTAAAGAAGACTCCGAAAAACCATGAAAAATCCATTAATTGGTCATTTCAGCTGTGGGTCTTAACAGTAATTAGGTGCAAAATAACTCATATAAATAAGTCATAAGTATTATCTTTACACTTGAAACTTTATTTGTTTACTGAAACTCTGACAAAATCCTATCTGATTGAAGTATCGGAGTGTGTAAGTGTCACATCCCGAAGGACATGAATTTTCATGATCATTTTGTTTGAAAATTTAAAATTAAAAAAATTATATAAATAAATCAATTATTAAACTTTATACTTCCAATCAAAACAAAAATATGAAATATATCTTTAAAATAATAAAATTGAATGTTTTTTATCCCAATCTAAGTTTGGTGTTAAGAAAATTATAAGACTTTTAAATAAATAATTCTTCATAAGTAGTTAAGACAAGGTGAATATAATATTATACTACAAAAATTAACAAAGATTTAATTATGCCAATTTTTTTAATAAACAAAAAAAATTTAACGTTATGTTGGCTCAACCGAGAGGGGGTGAATCGGTTTTTCTAGCAATTTACTAAATTTAAACTTTTTTAACTCAAATTGTACTTAACCAAATAAATGACAGCAATAAGCAATAGAGTAAATATGCAGTAAAAAGAAGATAAAGAGGAAGAGTAGCAAACACAGTAATTTGTAGAGGTTCGATCAAATCTCTTACCTACGTCCTCTCTTCTTGACCTTCTTGTCAAGGAGTCTCTTTTACTAATCAAGGTGATCTTTACAGCTTCCTTTTCAAGGTGAAGGAGTAACCTCTCTACCCCTTAACCAATGAAGCTACCCAAACTCTTTCACAATAGCTTTCACTCAGAGGAACACTTCCCCTCTTTTTTATAATAGAGAATGAATACAAACAAAAGCTTCCTCACAAGGTAGTTGATGAATTCAAATAAATTAAATACAGCTTAATCGCTTTGGACACAAAGAATGTTTCTCAAGAATATTCAGAGTTTTTTCTGCTTGCTTTCTCTCTTCTCCAATGTCTTTATGGCTAGTATATATACACCAAATTGGTTGGTGAAGCATTTAATGCATTTTCTCTCGTTAAAAACCTGCAAAAGTAGCCGTTGGAGTTCTGTAGATGAAGTCCAGATCAATCTCATTTATCTAAGGAGATCGATCTCTTAATTCTAGGACCTGCAACACAAAGGAACTCTACGAAGTGAAGATCGATCTTATTATCGAGCGATCGATCTTCTCATTAGTCATTACACTCAGTAAAAACAAGGAAGATCAATCTCTTGTTAAAGAGGAGATCGATCTGTAAACCCCACAAATTTCCTACGTTTAATTAGATTATATTTTAATGGAAGTGTGGATGTTCGTTGTAGGGCTCGAGAATATAGGAGCCGAGAAACCCGCGAGTGACCGAGAACCCGAAGATACAAGATGTGATGAAGCAAATGCAAGCATGGAGAGATCGAAAATAATCTTGATGAGAAAACTTATATCGGGAATTATAAGGAGTGATGAGATCCCAATAATATTTCATTTTCGAAATAATAAAAATTTCGTGGAAGGCATGAATATTGTCATTATGTGATTTTATAAAAAAAAAAAGAAGGAAATAAAATGTATATATATATATATATATACATAGGTATAATATATATATATATATACTAGACAAATTTAAAATGGATAAATGATGATATATATATATATGTATATATATGACAAATATATATATATATATATATATATATGTATTGTAAAGTATAATGTATAAGACATTTAAAAAAAAGTGGAAACAAAACAAATAAACAAAAAAATAACACTAACACTAAACAAAAAATAATAATACAAATATATCTATCTATATATTAAAATAACATATATATATATTAATATATTAAATATAACATATATATATATATATATTAATATAATATATATATATATATGTATGGTACGGAATTGGCTTTCAAAGAAAGCCAATTCCGTTTCTTCATTTCGAAAGAGGCAGATTAGCTTTGCTGGGCGGGAAGCAAAACAAAGAAAAGAGAAGGGGAAGAAGAAGAGAAGGGAAGAAGGGTGGCTCGGCTGGGGAAAGAAGAGAAGAAAAGAAAAGAAAGAAAGGAAGAGGAGGGAAGAGGAGAAAAAGGGAACCAGGAAAACAAATCAGGAGCAGGAGAGTTGATCGGGGAAGGGGGAAGGAAGAAAGAAAAGAGGAAAAGAAAGAAGAGGGAGATCGATTGGAGGAGCAGCAAACGGGGCTTGAAATTTAATCAGTGAAGCCGTGGAGCAGGAGGGCCACAAAGCTGGAAACAGAGGCGTGAAGTGGCTCCTCCTCCTGATGTTTTGAGCTGGGTGAGGACTATCCTTTCGGGTGGTTTGGAGCTGATACAGAGTGGACCAAGAACTGGGAAAAGTTGCAGCAAACCGAGACTGAAGGAAGCAGACCGAAGCAGGGGAGGCTGAGTGAAAAAAGCAGGACCCGAGGAAGAAGAAGCAAACGAGAGGCAAGCTGGAAAACCGAGATTGATGAAGGAGGAACCGAGAGTCAGGGCTGGAAACCGAGACTGAAGAAGGGATGAGGCTGGAACCGAGACTCCATTAAAGCAGGACTTGGGAAACAGAGAACAAAACCGAAACAGGGGCTGGAAATGGAGGGAAATCGAGAGGCTTGAGGGAAGAAGAAGACTGAATAGTGAAGATTGAAACCGAGGCAGGGGAATTGAGGGGAGAGAAGCAGAACCGTGAGGAAGAAGGGAGAAAATAGGAAGGAGGCAGGGGCTGGAAATTGAAACAATTGAGGAAGAAAGGAGAAAACCGTGAGAGAAGAAAAGCAAGCTGGAAAAAAAAAGGAAGAGAATACATACATGTATATATGTGTATTAATGTACATGAATATATATGTGTGATACATGTATAAGCATGCTAGTATAGTTTGAATTAGATTAAAAATGGAATGATGAGAAGTAGGCCAAAAAAAAAATATATTTGTGATATTGAATAATGGAGACAAGTGATAATATATATATATGTAATTATGTGAATAAAAAAAATATATATTTGGGTATGTACATATAGGTATGTATAATGAAAGGGTATGTTAGTATATGTACATATATTTGATAATGAATAAGGAAAGCCAATGATAAAATAAATATGAGTATATACTTAGGTGTATATACATATAGGAGTATATGAAAAATGTGTATATACTTGGGTGTATATACAAAGGATTATATAAAATAAATGTGTTTTAGTATATGTACAAACAAGGACATATTTATATATATATGTGATAAAAAAATAGAAGACAATAATATATATATAGGAGTGTATATATATATATATGTATATATATATTAGATGCATATACAAATGGGTGTATATAGGATGAATTTGTGCTAGTATATATATATATACAAAGAATGTATATATGAGATAGGAAAAGAGTGAAAACAAATAAATAAATATATATATATACATATGGGAGTGTATATATATGTATTTATGTGTACATACATGTAGAGGTATATAATAAGGTGTATGTCAATAATTGTACATACAAAATAATATGTGGTAAGGGAAAATATATAAACGTGCGTGTTGACTTAGGTACGTACAATAATATGTACACACGCAGTAGTAACGAATATGTTACGATTTTAATGCAATTCGGGTAATTATCACGAATAGGGTGCTAAGTGTACGATTTCGGTGTAGGTGATCGTAGAAGGAATTAAGGGAGGTACTAAGAGGCGTCACCACTCGAGCACGGAGATTTCGATAGATCGAGGTAAGGGGATATAATTTAAAACGGTAATAGTTACTTACCGAAACTTGATAAAGAAAGCTTGCAAAGACATGAAGTATGATTTTCATGCATGTTTCTAAATTATATTTCTGATCAAGACTATGCTCTCTGTGTTTATGTTTTTGAATAATTGTATATAACTGAATTTGATTTCGTAATATGAGCATGTCTTTTAAAATGATCTTTCGAATAAGATGAATTTATTTCGATATTTTCGTATATGAAAACTATAGTTGTTTTGAGACTAAGGGCCATTTATGTTGTGTGCTTACGCACGTCAACTTCGCCTGTGTGGCGTCTGAATTCGCCTGTGTGGCATTTGAACTCGCCTGTGTGGCGCCTTTATTTCGCCTGTGTGGCGCCTGTATTTCGCCTGTGTGGCGCCTGTAATTCGCCTTCGTGGCGCCTGTAATTCGCCTTCGTGGCGCCTGTATTTCGCCTTCGTGGCGCCTGTATTTCGCCTGTGTGGCGCCTGTATTTCGCCTGTGTGGCGCCTGTAATTCGCCTTTGTGGCGTCTGTATTTCGCCTTCGTGGCGCCTGTATTTATCCCGTGTGGCGCCTGTTTTTCGCCTTTGTGGCATCGTGAATTACCCTTAAGTTCTGAATTCCCTTTACGGAGGATGACCGGGTTATTTTGCCGCGTGATTACCTTGTTATTTTGCCGCATGATTACTTTGTTATTGCCGCGTGATAAATTTGTTATTGCCATGTGATAATTATATGGCCGATATAGTCTCGATTTGAAAATTTAAACTCTGTTTTCAGAACCGGATTTGATAGGTATTCCTGTTTGGAATTCTGAATGTACGACCAGTTTTACGTAATATCTGTTAAGTTCAAATACTTAAAGATTTACGTTTTGAATCTCGATGTTTCTAATTTTCTTTAATCTGTGAATATTATTATTAGTTTCAGAAAGTATCATCATACGCATTATCATGTTTTATACATATTTAAATTGCTAGAATCGTTTTAAATACATCTTCTTACTGGGCTTTTTCTCGAAAACTCACCCCTCTACCTCTCAGATTACTTGCAGTGATCCGTAGGCGCTACCTGCCGCGTACACGACGTAGGCTGGTGGGGAGAGCTCCCTAGGCTACTTTTTGTACACGCAAAAAGGTATACATTTACATTCCTGTACCAGACATAATTGTATGCACAGACATATATTGGAAATATCAGTTGGGATGTAATTTTGTAAGGAACGATGTAAACATTATTATTTTGAGATAATGTTTTGAGATAATATTTGAGATGACTAGTATTAAATTGAAATAGATGTATTGAGTGGTAAAGATGAACTTGGAAAGTATGCTTGGTAGTGGTGGATATCTAGGATTGCCAAAAAAACAACTGATTTGCAGGTGGGTAGGCTCATATATAAGCCGTTGTGCTGTCGAAATTTTTATCGGCCACATAAGCTAAAATATAGAAATTAATTATAATCACGAGTAAAGTATTAGGAAAAGTGTTTTGACACTGCACAGGAATACAACCTAAGTGAATAAGGGAATAAGTGGGTAAAGTAAATTCAAAAAAAAAATTTCCCCGATTTTCAAGGGTCAAGGGTCGTTACACGATCTCTGCTTTGAAATATTGCTACCGCTTATAGGAGATCGATCTCATAACCCCATGAGATCGATCTTACAATGTCTCGGTCAAAAGAGGATCGATCTCATTATTCTTTGAGATCGATCTTGCAAAGCCTCTACCTTGAGGAGATCGATCTTGCAAAGCCTCTGCTTTGAGGAGATTGATCTTACCATTCCTTGAGATCGATCCTACAATGCTTTTTCTTAATGGAGATCGATCCGTACAAACTCTTAAACTGATTTCTTTAGCTTGATTTTCAGTTTCCCGCCAAAGTTTAGTTTTAGAAAGATTTGTAGGTTGACAATATTTCTAAGTGAACATATGATTTCAAGATAATTTCTTAAAAATAGTTTCTTACAAATGATTTGAAAATAAGTTCATTGAGTTTAATGTTTTTTTCATTTCAAAATACATCATTCAAAGTTAACAATCTCCCCTTTTTTAATATGACAAAACTTAATTCAATCATTTAAGATTTTGGTTCCTAAAATATGTCAAATCATTTGTATGTAAAATTTGCTCCCCCTCTAATATATGCTCCCTCTTAAGATATGCTCCCCCTTAAGATATGTTCTCTTTCTTCCCCTTTTTGTCATATCAAGAAGGCAAGCATGATCATTTCAAATCACCAAGTAATAAAGAACATACATTAAATGTTAAATAAGTAACATAAGTAAGCAAACATAATATAGCAAATGTCATTTCAAAATAGAAGTAAGTATATCAACGTATATCACAACCAGATATTCAAGTCATACTATCAACCGGGTGGTCCTAAGAAGGCGAAGGAAAATGATCAAAGAGCGTGTCAACACGGGTACGTGTGGTGTGTTCTGCAGTTCATCAAACATTGCATGTTGAGTCTCTTGAAGGATTGCAACTTGAGACTCAATATTTGTAAAGCGCTGATCAATGGTCTGACGAAGGTCTATAATCATGGTCGCAATAGAGTCCAAGGTGACCGAGGATGAAGCAACAGGTGCGGGTTCCTCAGCAGCAGGTGCTGCACGCTCAGTTGGAGCATCTGTCTCCATCTCTGCATCGTGCATGGGAAGTCCAGTCTTCTTGCGCCAAGTTCCATCGTCATCTGTATAATATCCGGCATGGTGAGGCGTGCTGATGTTGATAACACTCTTCTGTGATGGTAGTTCACCAGCTTCACATGTGCAGTCAACACCAAGGTGCCAAAGAAGAAAGGCAAGTGGTTGTGGAAAGATAATGGTGTTGGCTTGCCCCCTAATGACCTTAAGCCAATTTTCGAAAATGAAATGGATCAGGTTTGGCTTTCGACCGGAAGGAGAATGAATGTTATAGAGCCAAAATCGATCAAATTTCCTAATGGTCGAGTGACGAGTGCCAAAAGGATGATGTAAACACCGCAAAATTTTTTGTACTTAATTAGATAATAAAACTAAATGAAAATATGTTATAAGAATATATATATTTTTGTTAAATTGAAAATGTATTTAAAGATAATAAAAATAAATACAATAAATATATATTTTTATTATGTTGAAAATGTAATTAAAAAAATAAAAAATAAAAAATAATAATAATAATATATATAAATATAAATATAATATATATAATAAAAATATATAATTAAAAAAGAAGAAGGAAAAATCGGGGTCAGATTGCGCGACAAGGAAACCCCATCGCGCGAGAGCCCCCCCTTTCCCCTATTTTTCTCCTCTGCTCGTCGAACCCTCTTTACTTTTCCCTTTCGCCGGTCGACCACGTCCATTCACTGCCGACGATCCTACCCCACCGGAACTGACCGATCGACAGCCTCCCCTTCACCCGAACGCAGACTAGCCCTCCATTCTCTCTTTTCCCTTTGCTTAGCCCAAAACCCTCTCTCTGGTTTCTTGTCGATCGCAGCCAAGGACGCCGGTGACCGAGAACCAGCCCAACCGACGACCTTCCTCCCCCTCCGACCACCGACAACCATTTCCCCTTTCCTTCTCCTCTCCGTTCGCCTGAAACCAAAACGAAACAGAGGAGCTTTCCTCTGTTTCGTGAACCGTCGAGCCTTGACGACAGAACCCAAGCCTCGGCGACCTCCCTTGCCCTATCCTTCCCCGTTTGGCCTTCCCTTTCTGACACAATAGTGTCAAAAAAAATATAGATAAAATACCTAATTTTTACTTCCCTATTTTTGTACCAATGGATTCCTAGGTAAAAACCCAAACTTTATCTAGTTTAATGTATGTATAAATTGTATTATAGAAGCATGATTGTTGTATGAATTAATTTAAATTTGATTGTGAAGAAATTAGGGGACTAGAGATTAATTTGACAAATTGGGGATTTTGAGAATTAGGCAAGGAATCAGACATTAGGAGTTGAATTATCAAGAATTGGAATTGAAGATTGAAGATAATAAAATTAAGTATGTATTTGGTCATTTTGTGGATGATAAATTTGGGTTATTCTAATGATGAAGATGAAAGTAGGGAAATGAAATTTTTTTGGGTAGCTTAAAACGGGTCTTGAATCGACAAAACCAAAGAAGAAATGAGAAGTAGACAAATAATAATAATAATAATAATAATAATAATAATAATAAAGAAATAAATAAATAATAATAAAATAAGTAATAAATAAATAATAATATATATATATATATATATATATATATATACTTATGTATATATATATATATATAATAATAAATGTGCGTGTTAGTATAAGTGTATATGAACAAAATATAAATATACATGTTTTAGCCTAGGTATGCACAAATGTATACACACACAAGCAGTAGCAGGTAGGAAATGTATAGGGTGATAAGAGAAAAGGATGATTTAATTGGGAATATAGCTATAGACTTTGTAGTAGGAATTAGACTTCCGTATGTATGATAAAACAGGAAGAAAAGAGGAAATTTGGTGAACTCAATGAGGTTAAATAAGCGTATTTGGATGCAATATTAAGAAGTTAGAAATAAATTTCAAGTGTATTTTCCCTAGGTAAGCAAGGTTACGATTTTGACGCATTGTGGACAATTCGAATAAATAGGATACTAAGAATACAAATTTCAGTGTAGGAAAATCGTAAAAGGATTTAAGGAAGATACTTGGAGGCGTCACTACTCGAACTTGAAATTTTTGATAAATCAAGGTAAGGGGTATAATTTAATTTAGTTATGATAACGAACACACATTGCACTGATAAAAAGATTTTTATGAAGCAATGTTATGTTTTAAAATGATTTATGATTGTTTTCATACTTATGGAACGATTTTCGAAACATGATTTCGTTTTATGAAATGTTCACTAAGTACATCTGTGTTTATGAAATGAATTTCCTGAAGTATGAAAATGCATGGGAGTTTTATGATGGTTTGTAATCCTATGCTTTGGAAGAAACTTTTGATATTTTTAAAAGTATTTAATAAAATGGAAAAGAATTTTTTTGAGACTATGGGCTTCATGCATGGCTACTTCTTGTGGTGCACCGACTCCACCACTTGAGTGCCGGTACGTAGGGCCCCTGTAGCAGTTAACTCTACCTGTGTGGTAGATGTCTCACTACTTGTGGTTAATGATGATGTTTTGGTAGTATCTCGTGCCTGCGCAGTAAGTATGAATGTTTCCTGCGCGGAGAGTGCCTTTGGTACCCGTGCCCTAGCTAGGTGCTAGAGAAAGTAAGAAAGATAGATACTATCCATGTTTTATGAAAATGTTGTACGACCCTGATCCAGTCTACAGCCCCCACTAAGGCCATAGGTATGATGATGACCCTTTACGGAGGATGACACATATCACATGAATTAGTTATAGCCTAGTCTCCACGATTACGATTACGATTACGATTATGATTATGATTATGATTATGATGATGATGCTCATGAATGACTATGTTTTTATGAGATTATGACGAATGTTTACGAACAATTATGTTTTATGAAATGTTTATGAATGATGATGATTTTATGAAATCATCCATGAATGATGGAAATTTTATGTAACAGTTAAACATGTTATTTGATTTAAAGAAACTCATGCTTCATATATTTTATGATAACTATGCACGTAACGGAAGTTTACACATCTTTCAAAAGATTGGTTTATGAATGATTTTATATGCTTTTACATATCAGAACTACTTTAAACATATTATCTTACTGAGCTTTTTTTCGAAGGCTCACGCCTTTACCTTTTAGACTATTTGCAGTGATCTACAAGCGCTACCTGCCGCGTACATGACGTAGGCTGGTGGGAAAGAGATACCCTAGGCTACTTTTTGTACATGGAGAAAAGGTATACTATTACATTCCTTTACCAGACACATTTTGTATGCACAGACATATATTGGAAATATTTTGTTGGGATGTAATTTGTAAGAAAACAAATGTAAAGAACATTCCTTTTGGGAATTTGTCTTGAAGTAATTGGTCTTAATTTGAAATGGATGTCTTGGTTTGATGATGTGGAATTGAAAAACATGTATGGTAGTTGTGGATATCTAGGATTGTTAAAAACAATTGGTTTGCAGGTGGGTAGGCTTATATATAAGTCGTTATGCTGCCGAAATTACTATTGACCATATAAATCCAAATGTGAAACTTAAATATAATTACGGATAAAGAAGTAAGAAAATGAGTTGACACTGAACAGGAATACAACCTGAGTGAATAAAGGAATAAGTGGAAAATTCAAGTTAATAAAAAAACTCCCCCAAATTTTTAGGGGTTAAGGGTCGTTACAGTTTAAGGTAGTATCAGAGCGAAGGTTGTCAGTACTGTCAGTGTCGAAAATAAGGATAAAATTACATCCCAAATGTTTGTGCTTATTTGGTTGTAGGCAATGTATACCTAATAAAGTTAAGATTTGAATTTTTGTTTACGCAGGTATTAGATCACATGCATAATGAGAGGAAGACGAGGACGCCCTCGGAGGCAAGCTCAGCCACCTCCACCCCCTTTACCTTAGCTAGAGAGTCCAAATACTCATATGACTCGGTTTGAGCAGCGTTTGGAGCTGTAACGACCCTTGACCCTTGAAAATCGGGGAATTTTTTTTTTGAATTTACTTTACCCACTTATTCCCTTATTCACTTAGGTTGTATTCCTATGTAGTGTCAAAACACTCTTCCTAATACTTTACTCGTGATTATAATTAATTTCTATATTTTATCTTATGTGGCCGATAAAAATTTCGGCAGCACAACGGCTTATGTATGAGCCTACCCACCTGTAAATCAGTTATTTTTTTGGCAATCCTAGATATCCACCACTACCAAGCATACTTTCTAAGTTCATCTTTACCACTCAACACATCCATTTCAATTTAATACTAGTCATCTCAAAACATTATACCAAAGTAGTAATGTTTACATCGTTCCTTACAAAATTACATCCCAACTGATATTTTCAATATGTGTCTGTGCATACAATTATGTCTGGTACAGGAACGTAAATGTATATCTTTCTGCGTGTCCAAAAAGTAGTCTAGGGAGCTCTCCCCACCAGCCTACGTCGTGTACGCGGCAGGTAGCGCCTACGGATCACTGCAAGTAATCTGAGAGGTAGATGGGTGAGCTTTCAGGAAAAAGCCAAGTAAGAAGATGTATTTAAAACGATTCTAGCAATTTAAATATGTATAAAACATGATAATGCGTATGATGATACTTTCTGAAACTAATAATAATATTCACAGATTAAGGAAAATTAGAAACATCGAGATTCAAAACGTAAATCTTTAGGTATTTGAACTTAACAGATATTACGTAAAACTAGTCGTACATTTAGAATTCCAAACAGGAATACATATCAAATCACATACTACAAATCCGATTCTGAAAACAGAGTTTAAATTTTCAAATTGAGACTACATCGACCATATAATTATCATGTGACAATAACGAATTTATCACGCGGCAATAACCAATTTATCACGCGGCAAAATAACCTGATCATCCTCTGTAGAGGGAATTCAGGACCCAAGGGTAATTTCAGACGCCACAAAGGCGGGGTACAGGCGCAACGAAGGCGAAATATAGGCGCCACACAGGCGAAATACATGCGCCGCGAAGGCGAAATACAGGTGCCACGAAGGCGAATTACAAGCGCCACGAAGGCGAAATACAGGCACCACAAAGGCGAAATACAGGCGCCACACAGGCGAAACACAGGCGCCACAAAGGCGAATTACAGGCGCCACACAGGCGAAATACAGGCGCCACGAAGGCGAAATACAGGCGCCACGAAGGCGAGTTCAGACGCCATACAGGCGAAGTTGACAAACGTAAGCATACAACGTACATGGCCCTTAGTCTCAAAACAACTATAGTTTTCATATAAAAAAATATCGAAATAAATTCATCTTATTCGAAAGATCATTTTAAAAGACATGCTCATATTTCGAAATCAAATTCAGTTATATACAATTATTTAAAAACATAAACACAGAGAGCCTAGTCTTGATCAGAAATATAATTTAGAAACATGCATGAAAATCATACTTCGTGTCTTTGCAAGCTTTCTTTATCAAGTTTCGGTAAGTAACTGTTACCATTTTAAATTATATCCCCTTACCTCGATCTATCGAAATCTCCGTGCTCGAGTGGTGACGTCTCTTAGTATCTCCCTTAATTCCTTCTAAGATCACCTACAACGAAATCGTACACTTAGCACCCTATTCGTGCGAATTACCCGAATTGCGTTAAAATCGTAACCTATTCGTTACTACTGCGTGTGTACATATTATTGTACGTACCTAAGTCAACACGCACGTTTATATATTTTCCCTTACCACATATTATTTTGTATGTTCAATTGTTGACATACACCTTATTATATACCTCTACATGTATGGACACATAAATACATATATATACACTCCCATATGTATATATATATATATATATATATATATATATATATATATATATATTTATTTATTTGTTTTCACTCTTTTCCTATCTCATATATACATTCTTTGTATATATATATACTAGCACAAATTCATCCTATATACACCTATATGTATATGCATCTAATATATATATATATATATATATATACACACTCCTATATATATATATTATTGTCTTCTATTTTTTTCTTATCACATATATATATATATATATATATATATAAATATGTCCTTGTTTGTACATATACTAAAACACATTTATTTTATATAATCATTTGTATATACACCCAAGTATATACACATTTTTCATATACTCCTATATGTATATACACCTAAGTATATACTCATATTTATTTTATCATTGGCTTTCCTTATTCATTATCAAATATATGTACATATACTAACATACCCTTTCATTATACATACCTATATGTACATACCCAAATATATATTTTTTTTTATTCACATTTTTACATATATATATATATTATCACTTGTCTCCATTATTTAATATCACAAATATATATATATATATATATATATATATATATATATATATATATTTTGCCTACTTCTCATCATTCCATTTTTAATATAATTTAAACTATACTAGCATGCTTATACATGTATCACACATATATATTCATGTACATTAATACACATATATACATGTATGTATCTTACCTCTTTTCTCTTCCTCTTTTTTTTTTTTCCAGATTGCTTTTCTTCTCTCACGGTTTTCTCCTCTTCCTCAATTGTTTCAATTTCCAGCCCCTGCCTCCTTCCTATTTTCTCCCTTCTTCCTCACGGTTCTGCTTCTCTCCCCTCAATTCCCCTTCCTCGGTTTCAATCTTCACTGTTCAGTCTTCTTCTTCCCTTAAGCCTCTCGGTTTCGCTTCATTTCCAGCCCCTGTTTCGATTTTGTTCTCTGTTTCCCAAGTCCTGCTTTAATGGAGTCTCGGTTTCAGCCTCATCCCTTCTTCAGTCTCGGTTTCCAGCCCTGACTCTCGGTTCCTCCTTCATCAATCTTGGTTTTCCAGCTTGCCTCTCGTTTGCTTCTTCTTCCTCGGGTCCTGCTCTTTTCACTCAGCCTCCCCTGCTTCGGTCTGCTTCCTTCAGTCTCGGTTTGCTGTAACTCCAATCGGTCTCCCTCTTCTTTCTTTTCCTCTTTTCTTTCTTCCTTCCCCCTTCCCCGATCAGCTCTCCTGCTCCTGATTTGTTTTCCTGGTTCCCTTTTTCTCCTCTTCCCTCCTCTTCCTTTCTTTCTTTTCTTTTCTTCTCCCGGCCTGCCCTCTCCTTCTCCCTTCCTTTTCTTTTCTTCTCTTCTTTCCCCAGCCGAGCCACCCTTCTTCCCTTCTCTTCTTCTTCCTCTTCTCTTTTCTCCCCTTCGGTTTCCCGCCCAACACCCCTGTAAATTTGATTTTCCTCTTCAATTGCAAATAGTGGCAGACGGAATTGGCTTAGAAAAGCCAATTCCGTACATGTCATTTTATAGATAATATTGTATTAATATATACATATATTATATTAATATCTAGATTATATTAATATATATATACCTTAATTGTTTATTACATTTTTTTATTATTTTATTTTTTTGTTTAATACTATATATTAAATTATACACACTAAACCATATATATATATGTTATATATATATTGTTATTCTTTTATTTAAATGTCTAGTATATATGTATATATATATATATATATATATATATATATATATACATATTAACCTATGTATATATCTACATATTTACATTTTCTAGTATAATTTATCCAAAAACATAATATCATGCCTTCAATGAAATTTTCCTTATTCCGAAAATAAAATAGTATCGGGATTCCATCATTCTTCGTAAATTCTCGATACAAGTGCTTACATCGACAATTTTCAATTTAACAATTTAAAATTCTCTAATCCCTCCGTACTTGCATTCGCCTTTTCACTCTTTATATCCTCGGGTTCCCGGTCATTCACGGGTTTCTCGACCCCTATATTCTCGAGCCCTGCAACGAACATCCACACTTCCATTAAAATATAATTTAATTAAACATAGGAAATTTGTGGGGTTTACATTCTCCCCACCTTAAAAGAATTTGGTCCTCCAAATTCATTCGGGTCCATCAAAATAGACGTGGGTACTCTTAATCAATCTGTCTACGATCACCCAGATTGTATCATGCCCCTTTCGGGTTCTTGGTAAACCTACTTACACCCATTCTTAATACACTGTGACCCAAGAGGCTCCGAGTCTCCTTAAATTTTAACACCAGTGCACTCCAAAGTGGGTCACTCAATCCAAAAATCTCTCCTTCATATAACTTTTATAATTGCCCTCTTAGCATTTCACATCCAAGCAAGGTCACTCAGTACAGTGGTTTGTGTACTTAATTCGATACCACCTGCTAAATCAATTCTAGAACTTCCCCTTTTAGTTTAGGGGTAACTTTGATAAATTATTTGATCATATGTCAGAAAACTTTCTTAGTTTACAGGGATGTTTCCATACTCCGAACATGCCCTATCTTAATTTCACAATTCCTATACACCATATTAGTCCTTCGGGATTTATACAGGGGTGTGGTAACGTGTAACATGAAATCTAGAGGCTTAGGTTTCACAGGCAGTTTACATGCCAAATGGGGTGATATATAAATAAATAAATAAATAAAAATGCGTAGAACTTGAACCCAATAATACATGTGTCTCGTGATTGCAAATTGAAAGCTTACCCAGGATGGTCTCAGCGGAGGCATCAACAGTCTCTGTACGTACAGCAAAGACCCTCCCATGAGTGACAGGCTTCTTGCCCTTCTCTGCTGCGGTAGCCCGTCTCTGTGGGTCTTGTCTTGGGGGAGCTTGCCTCTCAGGTTGTCGTGGTAGTTCTGGAAGCTGTGGAAACTTATTTAATGGACAATCTCTAATCCGGTGTCCCCTCTGTCCACACCTAAAACAGCTCCCTGAGGACCAATGGCATACACCACTATGGAAATTACCACAACTAGGGCACAATCTCTCGTACTGCTGGAAGCCTCTAGTAGTCTGTGGGGTAGCTATAGGAGCCATGGGCCTATCAATCCTAGCCCGAGACTCATCTGTCCTCTGCCTCTTAGGCTGGCCCCTCCTAAAATCTCGTCTCGCCAACTCCATCTGTACACGATCATCTCTGGTCCTTCCCTTAAAACCATACTCCATCTGGATGACATTGAGGCCCCTCTCGACCATCTGTGCTCTACCCGGAGCATCCTGAAATTTCGTAATCCATAGCCCTAAAAGACGGTCTCTGATAGCTGGCCTTAACCTTGCTAAGAACCTCTCAGTCCGAACTCTTTATTCTGGAACGTCTTTGGATCATACCTCATCAGCATGGTGAATTTACTCTTGTACTCATCCACGGTCATACTGCCCTGTACCAAACTCAAAAAGTTCATCCTCAACTTCTGCTGGGCAGCTAGTGGAACATATTGCTTCCTAAAGGCTGTGGAGAAAGCATCCCAACTAATCACCGGATGCTGACCAGTCAGAAGGACCTTAGTGGATCCCCACCAATACTCTGCTTGGCCCTGCAACATGCAAGTGGCTATAGAGACCTTCTCAACATCAGAACACCCCAGAAAGTCGAAGATCTTCCCAAGGCTCACCAGCCATTCTTCGGCCTCTACCGGATTCTTAATCCCCTTAAATGCTCGAGGCCTCATCTTCAGAAAATCTCTCATCCTACCGATATTTCTCTCCTCCCTCCGGGCCTGTACAGGAGGTTGAAGCGCCAAAGGTACTGGAGGAACTGGTGGAGGAGGAGGTGGCGGTGCTTGCGGAGGAGTCTGCACCGGAGTAGGAACTGGTGCCGTGCCAGCAGAATCAGAAACATTTTCCCCTAGGTGTTGGGCAACCATGGCAGCTATCGACTCCAAACCTCGCTCGAGGCGCTGCTCCAATCACTGCTCAAACTGAGCCATACGAGTACGAGGACTCTCTGGCTCGGGTGGAGGAGGTGGAGGTGGCTGAGCCTGCTTCCGAGTACGTCCGCGTCTCCCACTCATCGTGCAGTGATCTAATACCTGCGCGTAATTCCAAAGATCGAATCTTAAAGTTAGTAGGTATACATTACCTACAACCAGACAAGCACAGACATTGGGATGTAATTTAATCCTTATTTTCGACACTAACAGTACTAGACAACCTTCACTTTGATACCACTTAAACTGTAACGACCCTTGACCCTTGAAAATCGAGAAATTTTTTTTTTGAATTTACTTTACCCACTTATTCCCTTATTCACTTAGGTTGTATTCCTGTGCAGTGTCAAAACACTTTTCCTAATACTTTACTCGTGATTAAAATTAATTTCTATATTTTAGCTTATGTGGCCGATAAAAATTTCGACAGCACAACGGCTTATGTATGAGTCTACCCACCTGCAAATCAGTTGTTTTTTTTTTTTGTTATCCTAGATATCCACCACTACCAAGCATACTTTCTAAGTTCATCTTTACCACTCAACACATCCATTTCAATTTAATACTAGTCATCTCAAAACATTATACCAAAGTAGTAATGTTTACATCGTTCCTTACAAAATTACATCCCAACTGATATTTCCAATATGTGTCTGTGCATACAATTATGTCTGGTACAAGAATGTAAATGTATACCTTTCTGCGTGTACAAAAAGTAGCCTAGGGAGCTCTCCCCACCAGCCTACGTCGTGTATGCGGCAGGTAGCGCCTACGGATCACTGCAAGTAGTCTGAGAGGTAGAGGGGTGAGCTTTCAGGAAAAAGCCCAGTAAGAAGATGTATTTAAAACGATTCTAGCAATTTAAATATGTATAAAACATGATAATGCGTATGATGATACTTTCTGAAACTAATAATAATATTCACAGATTAAGGAAAATTAGAAACATCGAGATTCAAAACGTAAATCTTTAGGTATTTGAACTTAACAGATATTACGTAAAACTAGTCGTACATTCAGAATTCCAAACAGGAATACATATCAAATCACATACTACAAATCCGGTTCTGAAAACAGAGTTTAAATTTTCAAATTGAGACTACATCGGCCATATAATTATCATGTGACAATAATGAATTTATCATGCGGCAATAACCAATTTATCACGTGGAAAAATAACCCGATCATCCTCCGTAGAGGGAATTCAGGACCCAAGGGTAATTTCAGACGCCACAAAGACGGGGTACAGGCGCAACGAAGGCGAAATACAGGCGCCACACAGGCGAAATACAGGCGTCACGAAGGCGAATTACAGGCGCCACGAAGGCGAATTACAGGCGCCACGAAGGTGAAATACAAGCGCCACGAAGGCGAATTACAGGCGCCACACAGGCGAAATATAGGCGCCACAAAGATGAATTACAGGCGCCACATAGGCGAAATACAGGCACCATTCAGACGTCACACAGGCGAAGTTGACAAGCGTAAGCATACAACGTACATGGCCCTTAGTCTCAAAACAACTATAGTTTTCATATATGAAAATATCGAAATAAATTCATCTTATTCGAAAGATCATTTTAAAAGACATGCTCTTATTCCGAAATCAAATTCAGTTATATACAATTATTCAAAAACATAAACACAGAGAGCATAGTCTTGATCAGAAATATAATTTAGAAACATGCATGAAAATCATACTTCATGTCTTTGCAAGCTTTCTTTATCAAGTTTCGGTAAGTAACTATTACCATTTTAAATTATATCCCCTTACCTCGATCTATCGAAATCTCCGTGCTCGAGTGGTGACGTCTCTTAGTGTCACGACCCTAACTACCCAAAAATCAGAGTGAATTTTTCGCGTTTTATTTATTTCCTTACTTAAATTCTTACCTGTTCTCGAATCGTGACCAACACTCCACTAAAAATTGGGCTGTGCGTCAATGCCAGTCCCACCATTCAATTACCATCTAACTTATTTATTCTCCAGTCATTTATAATTGTTTATATTATTTATACATCCCCTAAAGTTACTTACAAACATGTTACTGTGCTATGCTTATGTAGATACAATATGTACAAGTGTATATATACCTTATGTCGATGGGTAGCAGCGGATATCCGGAATGCAGTACTGAGTCGTCGCGACTTCAACTGGAGATTATCTGTGGGAGAAAATGAAAGGGGTGAGCACATCAAGCTCAGTAAGGCAATCCTACGAACAAGTAGGTAACCATACTACCTACATGAACGTGGTGCCATGCATAAACCACCCTTTCTCCACACATTTTAAAACAATGATATGCGTTATGATGTTATGTAAAACATATTTGCACGGAAAATCAACATGCAATTATTACAAATCATTTCTTTCTCAATTAAAATTTTCACAATAAAGTCAGGACTCGACCCCTCCTTCGGGTGATCCTGACTCACACAAAACCATGGAAATTGAGTTTCTCAAAAGCATCGATATCGAAAACATACGTATATATATATACAAGATACGAGACTAGGCAATACTGTATATCGGTAATAACCAGGACTGGCCAATATGTCCTCGTGAGTCCCTCTAGCTTCACGGATCCCAGTGTGCGAGGTCTCACCCTGATCGGGAACTGCCCGGGAGGTGGGTCAATCCAACCCGTCAGTCTTATTCGATCTCACGCATCCGAAGATGCCGTATCCGAAGATACCCCGTATCACAAAGATACCGTATCACAAAGATACCCCGTATCACAAAGATACCGTATCCGAAGATACCCTGTATCACAAAGATACCGTATCCGAAGATACCCCACGGTACATCGTACTCCATGCTACTTGCACGGTACATCGTACTCCATGGACCCATATCACTCTAGGTACTCCAGCCCAAATGGCCTGCTTCCCACAGAGGTTTTCATAACTCAATACTCGTTGCCATGTCTCAAAACGCACGTGCGAGCCTATTAAGTCGGTGACACACAGTCTACCCGATGCTCCAAGCACGGCTCATCGTATGTTCTCATAAAAATCAGTATGAGCGATGCTCAGCACTCTCATCAAATCAAGTAAACTTGGCAGAGCCCGCTTTACATCTCCACAAGGCCGCCAACCTCATCCCTCACTCTCACCCTACTTAAGAGGTCTTTTGAGCCTGTTGGGCCTTTTGGCTGACTCCAAGGGCAGACAGCGCTACTCCACAAATCCGGTAAAACTAGTGCGAGCTAGGCTCAGCACTCTGTATATAAATCGTATGAAAATCTTATAAAATCTGGTGCGAGTTAAACTCTCGCACCCTGTCATGAAAATCATGTAAAATCTGGTGCGAGTTAGACTCTAGCACCGTGTCACGCAAAAGCATGTGAAATCTGGTGCGAGTTATACTCTATCACCTATGCATGTAAACCTCTAGTGCGAGCTCTCGCTTCAGCACTAATGCATGCATCACACAAATCAAACATCGTGCGAGCTGAGCGCACGTCACATGTAAATAAAAACATGTAGGCGGCTCGGTTATTTCCAAATAGTTTTCACAGAAATCACATCAATTAAGATATGCAATGCTATGCATTTTTCTTTAAAAGTGAGCCAGCCTACTCATGCATGTGTTGAAATACCTCCAGAACGAGCAGGAACCTCTTGTCCTTGCTCCTCCCAATTTTTCCTAAATTTTTAGATTTTTCCCTTAACAAGGGTATTTTAGTAATTTTGCCCAGACGGGGCACTAAAATTGTTCTTCGACCTCTAGACCCTTCAGTTAATTTTAAAGGACTACGTATGAATTTAAAATTGCGTAAAGTTACCTCTAGCAGTCCGCAGAATTCCCTTACCTTAATTTTCTATCGAGTCTGACCTTTTCTTTCCCAATGTTGTCTCGTCGCGCAGTCCGTTATGCTCCCAATCAAATGCCCGGAACTGCGTATTTAATATTCCTCAGGTCAGATATTATGTAATTTAATCGTATTTAATACTTTCTGGGCTTAATTTAAATCATTGGGCCCGTTTACCCCTATTGGGCCCGATTGCACCTTAATGGGCCTTAATCGGCCTTAAGCCCGTTTTCCACTTAATTCTCACTTTATCGAGGCCTATTGGGCTCATTGGGCCCTCCAATAATTTATTGGGCCTCGTTCTAATTCTCGAATAGCTAAATTTAATATTTACGACAATTTAACTAATTTTCCATAATTCAATTCAATTTATGCGAAAATTAAATCAATATCACGCATAACGAGGTAATTGTCGTAAATAGGGGTCACTTACCCAAGATTTCGTGCTAGTTCGTAAATCGAGACTGTCTCGAGCCCTCGGTGGATGCCAATCGTCGAGCTACACAATTAATTACATTTTCGGGTAAACTTTTCTGTCGAAATTTAATTAAATAAAATATTCCAAATTTAAATCGGGTCAATTTGACCGCTTATCGACTTACCCGAAGCTCGATTGCATCACCGAAATTTTCCCCAATTTTTTTCTCTTTTTCCTTTTCCCTTTTTCTCTCTTTTTCTCCTCTTTTTGGCTGAACCGGTTCAGTCCGGTTCGGACCGGTTCAGACCGCCGGTTTTCTCCGGTTCGACCGGTTCACCGCCGGTTCACCACCTTGCCGGCCGGTTCTCCGCCGGCTTCCATCGCCAGTAGCTCCGCTGGGTCGTCCGCAGCTCGAATCTGGCCTCGGTTCGCCTCAACGTCGCCGGAATGCCGCCGGTCCGGCTGTTCTCCTCTTCGCCGTCGGACCCGTTTCCCTCTTTTGGCAGTCGCCGGCGATTCCGACCATTTCGCCGGCTGCTACGGTTGCAGAAAGGACCGCCGTCGCCTGGGCTTTCGAAATCGGGCCTTGGTTCCGGCCGAATCGCCGCCGTTCGCCGCCGGTGGCCGCTTCTTTCCCGCGACCTTTCTCTCCTCCGATCGGCTTCCTTCGGCGTCGGTAGGCTGCACCGTCGGTACCATTGAGATCACCGGCCTCCCCTCTTTCTTTTCCGGCCCTTGGTCGGGCCGTTGGCCGCCGGACGGTGGTCGGGCCTCTCCTCGGTTTGCTTCGGGTTTCCGTTTCTTCCGTTTCTGTTTCTTTCTTTCTCTCTCCCCGACCCCCTCTTTTTTTTTCTTTTGTTTTATTAATATTATTATTATTTTTATTTATTTTAATTATTTTACTATTCCTTAAAATACATTAAAATTACCCAACTATCTCTTAAAATTATTATTAAATTCTAAATTTATCAATTTAATTTTATTTAATTTATTTATTATATTTTAACCCCTTTTTCGGGTATAAGTTCTCCGTATTTTCGGGATATTGTCCCGGGTGACTTTTCGATATATTTTTCGATTATTTTCGGGATTATTTTTTTTTCGAACTAAAAAAAAAATCCAATTAATCCCGATTAATTCTAATAAATTAATATCTTGATCAATTTAACCCAAAATAAATTTTATTTCATCTCTATTGACCAAGATTTCTCAATGCGTTATTTTTAATTAAATTTTTCTTCTCGAATTTATACCGGCCTTCAGTCTTTTGACCGTTTTGCCCTTATACATATTTGGGATTAATTTAACCCGACTTCCTTTCACGAAAACTCATTCATTTCGTATTTTAATTAAATTCGGGTCTTACACTTAGTACCTCCCTTAATTCCTTCTACGATCACCTACAACGAAATCGTACACTTAGCACCCTATTCGTGCGAATTACCCGAATTGCATTAAAATCGTAACCTCTTTGTTACTACTGCGTGTGTACATATTATTGTACGTACCTAAGTCAACACGCACGTTTATATATTTTTCCTTACCACATATTATTTTGTATGTACAATTATTGACATACACCTTATTATATACCTCTACATGTATGGACACATAAATACATATATATACACTCCCATATGTATATATATATATATATATATATATATATATATATATATATATATATTTATTTATTTATTTGTTTTCACTTTTTCCTATCTCATATATATACTAGCACAAATTCATCCTATATACACCTATATGTATATGCATCTAATATATATATATATATACATATATATATATATATACACTCCTATATATATATTATTGTCTTCTATTTTTTTCTTATCACATATATATATATATATAAATATGTCCTTGTTTGTACGTATACTAAAACACATTTATTTTATACAATCATTTGTATATGCACCCAAGTATATACACATTTTTCATATACTCCTATATGTATATACACCTAAGTATATACTCATATTTATTTTATCATTGGCTTTCCTTATTCATTATCAAATATATGTACATATACTAACATACCCTTTCATTATACATACCTATATGTACATACCCAAATATATATATATTTTTATTCACATAATTACATATATATCTTATCACTTGTCTCCATTATTCAATATCACAAATATATATATTTTTTGCCTACTTCTCATCATTCCATTTTTAATCTAATTGAAACTATACTAGCATGCTTATACATGTATCACACATATATATTCATGTACATTAATACACATATATACATGTATGTATCTTACCTCTTTTCTCTTCCTCTTTTTTTTTTCCAGCTTGCTTTTCTTCTCTCACGGTTTTCTCCTTTCTTCCTCAATTGTTTCAATTTTCAGCCCCTGCCTCCTTCCTATTTTCTCCCTTCTTCCTCACGATTCTGCTTCTCTCCCCTCAATTCCCCTTCCTCGGTTTCAATCTTCACTGTTCAGTCTTCTTCTTCCCTCAAGCCTCTCGGTTTCCCTCCATTTCCAGCCCCTATTTCAGTTTTGTTCTCTGTTTCCCAAGTCCTGCTTTAATGGAGTCTCGGTTTCAGCCTCATCCCTTCTTCAGTCTCGGTTTCCAGCCCTGACTCTCGGTTCCTCCTTCATCAATCTCGGTTTTCCAGCTTGCCTCTCGTTTGCTTCTTCTTCCTCAGGTCCTGCTCTTTTCACTCAGCCTCCCCTGCTTCGGTCTGCTTCCTTCAGTCTCGGTTTGCTGCAACTCCAATCGGTCTCCCTCTTCTTTCTTTTCCTCTTTTCTTTCTTCCTTCCCCCTTCCCCGATCAGTTCTCCTGCTCCTGATTTGTTTTCCTGGTTCCCTTTTCCTCCTCTTCCTTTCTTTCTTTTCTTTTCTTCTCCCGCCCAGCCCTCTCCTTCTCCCTTCCTTTTCTTTTCTTCTCTTCTTTCCCCAGCCGAGCCACCCTTCTTTCCTTCTCTTCTTCTTCCTCTTCTCTTTTCTCCCCTTCGGTTTCCCGCCCAACACCCCTGTAAATTTGATTTTCCTCTTCAATTGCAAATAGTGGCAAACGAAATTGGCTTTTCTAAGCCAATTCCGTACATGTCATTTTATATATAATATTGTATTAATATATACATATATTATATTAATATCTAGATTATATTAATATATATACCTTAATTGTTTATTACATTTTTTTTATTATTTTGTTTTTTTGTTTAATACTATATATTAAATTCTACACACTAAACAATATATATATGTTATATATATTGTTATTCTTTTATTTAAATGTCTAGTATATATGTATATATATATATATATACATATTAACCTATGTATATATCTACATATTTACATTTTCTTGTATAATTTATCCAAAAACATAATATCATGCCTTCCATGAATTTTCCTTATTCCGAAAATAAAATAGTATCAGGATTCCATCATTCTTCGTAAATTCTCGATACAAGTGTTTACATCAACAATTTTCAATTTAACAATTTAAAATTCTCTAATCCCTCCATACTTGCATTCGCCTTTTCACTCTTTATATCCTCGGGTTCCCGATCATTCACGGGTTTCTCGGCCCCTATATTCTCGAGCCCTACAACGAACATCCACACTTCCATTAAAATATAATTTAATTAAACATAGGAAATTTATGGGGTTTATAGGAGCAGCGACTCGAGCGAGGCTTGGAATTAATAGCTGCCATGGTTGCCCAACACTTAGGGGCAAATGCCTCTGATTCAGCTGGCATAACACCAATCCCTACTCCAGTGCCAACACCTCTACAAGCACCACCTCCACCTCCTTCTCCACAAGTACCCTCAGTACCTATGGCACCTCAGCCGCCTATACAGACTCAGACGGAAGAGAAGGATATTAGTAGGATGAGGGACTTTCTGAAAATGAAGCCTCCAACATTCAAGGGAGTTAAGAATCCAGTAGAGGCTGACGAGTGGCTAGTAGACCTCAGGAAGATCTTTGATTATCTGGGGTATTTTGATGTAGAGAAGACTTCTATGGCCACGTACATGTTGAAAGGCCAAGCAGAGTATTGGTGGGGATCCACCAAGATCCTTCTGACCGTTCAACATTCGATGATTAGTTGGGATGCACCGCTCAACATCCGATAATTAGTTGGGATACATTCTTGACAGTCTTCAGAGAGCAATATGTTCCACGAGCGGCCTAGCAGAAGTTGCAGACGAACTTTTTGAATTTGGTATAGGGTAGTATGACTGTGGATGAATACAAGAGTAAGTTTACTATGCTGATGGGGTATGACCTTAAGACATTTCGGAATGAAGAGCGTCGTACTGAGAGGTTTCTAGTCGGGTTAATGCCAGCCATCCGAGACCGACTATTGGGGGTTATGGATTATTGAGTTCAAGAATGCCTTCGGTAGAGCACAGATGATTGAGAGGGGTCTAAATGTTACACAGATGGAGTATGGCTCTAAGGGAAAGAGCAAGGATAAGGGTAGGAAGACAAAGTTTGTTAGAGAGGATTATCGGAGGAGCCAGCCCAAGAGGCAGAGGACAGATGAGTTTTGAACTAGGGTTGATAGACCCACAGTTCCTGTACCTGTTCCCTAGATTACTAGAGGTCCACAATAGTATATTGTGTAAAGAGTGAGAAAAAATTCATGGAGGAGTTTGTCTTATAGCCACATGGAGCTGCTTTTGGTGTGGACAGATGTGAGACCTGAGAATTTTATACACATCTAATTATGTAATGTGAACATGAGTATAATTGATTGAGCTAAATGTGATGTACTCATATATTGAGGTGGTAAGGAAATGAAATTTCTAAGTGATGAATGAGTATTGAATGAGAAATAATCAATGGAGTAAATTATGGCAATTATATGTGGAGATTTTATGCCAAGTGTGCAGCCATAGTGTGAAACTATGAGGCCATATTGATATTGAAGAAGAGGGGATCAATCTGGTAGGCCAAAGTGACAAGGAATGAAAAGTCTAGACGAGCAAATCTATCTCCAAGGAAGGCAGATCGATCTCCTTATGATTTTTCCTTGAAGGGATTGATCTCCTACAAGAGGAGATTGATCTCCAAATGTTTCTGTAAAATGCAGATCGATCTCCTCACAAGGAGCAGATCGATCTCCTCAAGATTATGAGATCGATCTTGCCCCCATGACAAATCGATTTGGTAGGCATAAAATGTGCCCAAAACGTTCCCAAATTCAAAGGCAGATCAATCTCCTACAGGAGCAGATCGATCTCTTGCCCTCTGCCTATATAAAGACCCCTGCGTTTTTGCTGGAACTCATCTTCTCTCTCCAAAAAACTGAAATCCCTAACTTTCTCTCTCCTCTAAAATGCCTATTTTCATTCAAATCAGAGGTTGTGGCAAGAAGGAAAGTTATTCCTCATCAATAGGAGATCAACATACTTGGAAATTGAAGGACGATTTGAGCTGAGGTGTGAATTGAGCTCTCCACAAGTTTTGGGTGAATTTCTAAGCCTTAATCCTTGATTTGGAAGTAGATTTCTGCAATTGTGGCTCTAGATTTGTGATGAGTAGGCTAAAAATGGTTAGGGTTGTTAGAATCATTGAGGTATTGAGAAATTGTGAGAATGTGAGAAATTATGCTCGATGTTGAGATTTGAGACAATGTGATGGTATGTTGATGATGTTTTTACATCGTTTGGACAGCCTGAGAGTTTCGGAGAGGAATGCGAGGCTAGTCCGTCGTTCGGGGGAAACGATTGCACTATACGAGGTGCAACAAGGTAAGGGAAAACTTATATTCATTGTGTATGTGATTTTGTGATGATAATTGTAGCATGAAACGTTTTGAGAAAACAAGCATGTTTTACGAGTTGCGATTGATTTATTGCACACGGTTTTATAGTCGATTGTGGCTCAATTTTTATGAGTTGTAAACAAAGTGTGAAATTGTTTTACAAACCGTTTGAGTTTAAAATGTGAAACGGGATTTGGGCTCTACGTTAAGATGTATTGAGATTTGAGAAATGTGTGCGTGGTTTTGCCGGTTTGAGCTCGATTTTGACATGTTTTGTAATGAGTACAAAAAGGGGTTTTCAGATGAGTTTTATGAGAGAAACCATTATGAGCTTTATGTGAAGGCAAAACGGTTTTATATGATAATGGCTGTTATTGAGACTTAGGCGTGTCATGTGATAACACATCGGGCCTTGCTCTGGTAGCATATAAGTCTGAGCCTTACTCTGATAGAATATAAGTCCGATATTCCTCCGTTCTGGTAGCGAGAGATACCTCCGTTCTGGTAACGTGAGATGACCCCCGCTCTGGTAGCATTGGGTGGCCTTGCTTTAGTAGCATATAAGTCCAGGCTTTGCTTTGGTAGCATGTAAGATCGATAATGTGCATGAGGAGAGGCCTTTCTCTAGTAGCATGTAAGTCTGGGCCTTGTTCTGGTAACACGTAAGACCAATACACCATGTACACGACCATATTGTCGACGTTCCCTCTTTTGAGGATGCCTGGGATACGTACCCAGAGGAGATTATTTTGATGTGCCATGACGAATGTTTTTATCTGAGTTTTATTTGCCTAGTCTCCGTTTTACACATGAGATTGTGTTTTGTGGCTGTGCCACGTGCATCATTACTGAGGTGATTTCTATCACGTTTTTATGAGAAAAGCCATTATCACATCCTTATTTTCACATGCTTGTAACGATGGTTTTTATGCTGAGCCATTTACTCTCCTGTTTTTACATGGTTTTAGAGAAATGAGATGATAATGATGTTTTGATGATTTCATGCTACGTTTTCTACTGAGTTTATTGAGTTTCACTTACTAATCAAAACGATTGTGCTGTGTAATTGAGGATTTTATAAATGAGTCCCTTACCCCCTTACTGAGCAATTTAGAAGCTCACCCTATTTTTATATGCCCCCAGATTTCTTCAAGTGAAGAGAGTTTGACGTACGGAGTAGTGGCTAGTGGAGGACTTGAGTTCTAGGCCATATATTGTATTTGAGGTATACTTTAACATTTCATGTACCCAGACTAAAGTTGTATTTATAGACACTTGATAAATGATGATGTATGGGATGTATTAGGATTAATTAAATCTATATTGAGGATTGTATGCGCTATGATATATGAATATTAAATGATGAGATCTTGAGGTGAAAGTTTTATAATTTATATAAATGATGATGCATGACACTACACAGGAATGCACCCAAAATTATGTATTGATGTAAATAAGTTTTAAATTTGCCCTATTTTCTGCGCTTCCGGGGCGTCACAACAGAAGGGACACATGGTAAGGGATTGCCCACAGAACCAGATTCCACAACCCCCAGAGCAACCACGACAACTTGAGAGGCAAGTTCCCCAGAGATAAATCCCACAGAGACGGGCTACCGCAGCAGAGAAGGGCAAGAAGCTTGTCACTCATGGGAGAGTCTTTGACTTAGATAGATATACTGCTGATGCTTCCACTGAGACCATTTGGGGTAAGCTTTTAATTTGCAATCACGAGACACATGCACTATTTGATTCAGGTTCCACGCACTCTTTCATATCACCTTATTTTGCATGTACTCTGCATATTAAGCCTGAACCTCTAGATTTTACGTTACACATTAGTACACCCATGTATAAATCCCAAAAGACTGATATGGTGTGTAGAAATTATGAAATCAAGGTAGGAGATAGGATCATGTTAGCAGATCTAATCCTGTTGAATATGTATGGCTTTGATGTAATTCTGGGTATGGATTGGCCAACCACCAATCGTGTAAGTATAGACTGCTACACTAAGACTGTAACCTTCACTTTACCTAATAAGTTTGATGTATGCTTTGCAGTTAAGGAATAAATTACATGATTTTGACTGTTGATGAAAATTTTTGATGAATGTGTTAATGTGAAGGTTATGTTGTATTCATCTCCGATACTAGTCAGGAACGTCCAAGTATTCAGGACATACCAGTGGTATGCGAATTCCCTGATGAACTACCGAGACTACCACCGAAGAGAGAGTAAGAATTTGGAGGAAATTGGACTAGAAATAATTTTTAGGAATTTTCCAAAACAGAACAGAAAATTCCCCTGCTTTAGGAAACTGACCAGCTAATAGAACTCTTTAAAGTTGGAGACCTTCTAGAAATTGTTTAAACTTGATATTTTCCATATTTAATGTTGACTTATTAAGCTTTTCAAAATGCCAAAGAACACCTCGAAAGCTTTTGAAACAAGAGAGAAACCCTCCCCTGAAGTTGCTGTATGCGTCCTTCTTGCTTCCAGATTGCGTGATTTTTTCGACGGCCTTCCGGCCACTTTTAGGAAACTGTTAAAAGGATCAAATCTTCCCTTTCAAGTCCTCTATAACATATAAAAAATCCAACCATAAAGGAGTTTATTTACTAGGTGAAAACTTAGAGAGAAGAATATAGGCAGAATTTGCCATGTTTCGAGGTGAGAGAAAGCTTGACTTATAAAAGTTTTTGGTTGGTTTTTCTTATACTTTTTAATGATTCTAAGCTATATACATGTTGATTTATAGCTGAGGATTAGTTTTGAGGATAAAAAATGTGATCAACCTTGGTCAAAGTTGAGATAACTTCAGTCCCTTACTAGGCTACTATTTGCGCTCTGTGAGGGGGAAAATGAATGGGATGAGCTTACTAGCTCAGTAAGGCAATAATGCAAGCATGGTAGATAACTACACTATCTGCATGCTTATAACGTCATACATAAAGATCATTGATATCCAGAGCATGAGGAAATATTAAAACTATGCCACATGTATATATATATATATACATGTACTAAAAACATGAAAATAGGCATGTAACATGGAAAATCATTATGTAAAACTTCTCATGCTCATCAAAATAAAACTCACTAGTTTCATCTCAAGTCACAGATTTCATGCTCATCATATTAAAGAAAATTATGTTGGCCAACTATGTCATTATCATCCCAGATCACACGGATCCTGGTGTGCGGGGCATCATGCTGGAACGGGAGGTGGGTTAGTCCTACCGCTAAACTTTTAAATCAACATCATAACCACATGGTACAATGTACTCTGTGGACCCATATCATGGTTGGGGGTGCCAACCATAGTTCTTATCTACCTCATGGCATGTATAACCTACTCAGTCTTAAGTGCACATACGAGCATCTTATCCGTGTGACTAGCAGTCTACACGAGGCATCCAGCACGACTCATTACATATCACAGTGTGAAAAGTCCAGTGCGAGCAAAGCTCTAGCATGATTTCATGCATCACTAGTAAATACCCTCGTACGAGCAATGCTCTAGTATGACTTTATGCATAATAAATAATGAGGAAATCACGTATGAGCATAGCTCCAGTATGGTTATATGCATACGAAAATCAATGAAAACCCACGTACGAGCAAAAGCTCCAGTACGGCTTGTAAAACATCACAACTCAAAATATAGTACGAGCTAGGCTCCAACACATTTCATGCATATTAAAACATCAAAATTCAGTGCGAGCGAAGCTCCGGCACGATTAGTGTCATATAAATCTGATAGGCGGCTCTATTTCAACAAAACACATTAAAATCAAAATTTGGACCTGACTCATGCTATTTCATGAAATTATGGAGTCATTAGCCAGTCTATCCATAAATTTGCTTAAACCGAAGCAATGTGTTTCATAACAATATCAAAACATGACATTCATGCAATTTATTAGCCTTACTCCCCTTTTTGTCAGATTTACTTCCAAAACCAAAATCATCTATATCTGAAATCGTTTGCACAAATAATTATTTCTTTTCTAGATAACCAAGCAATTATAAAGCCCTATAAACACCCTCAAAATATGTATAGCTACCTCTAGATACTCATAAAATTCCCTTACCTGAAATTACGTCAAGTAATCTCACTTCCTCAGAGCTGCTCGATCGCGCAAATACTATTTGCTCCCAATGAAATCTCTGCAGCTGCACGAAATTACTTATCACATCAATTTAACCCAAGATAATACAATTCTCTCTTTTATAATAGTCGATTCGACTTATTTGGTTTATTAACACTTATCGGGCCTTACTTTCTCTTAGGTCTTTTTTCAATTATACTATTCATTTATCGGGAATCTATTGTTCCACCAAGCTTATTGATTCATATTGGGTCGGCATTAGTTTTACAATGCCTTAAGTTCATCATGCACCTCTTATGCTTATTTCAATTATCATCCATTTCAACATATGTATTTCACAAAACTATCTCATAATCATCTCTACATGCTTAGTAACATTCATTCATGCTCCAATCCTCATCTAATCCATGCCTATCAACTTTCTCTCACTTTCCTACACTAAGTCCATTCTAGATCATGGAAGATTCATCATGTTTTAGATAATTTCAACCAACAACGCATACACCAAATAACCCATAACAATGTATAGATAAACATACTTGAAGTTGGTGTATTGAAATCTTACCTAGCTTGACTTTTCTCCTTTTTGCCAAGTTTGGGAGAAAACCTCTTTGCTTCTTCAATCCAAAGTTTCAGCTTCCAATCTTTGACTATGTTGTTCTCTTCCTCACTATGAACAACTTTGCTCAAATAGCTTTTTCCTCAAATCTTTTTGGAAGGTAAGGAT
Source organism: Firmiana major (assembly GCA_033439115.1). Lineage (NCBI taxonomy): Eukaryota > Viridiplantae > Streptophyta > Magnoliopsida > Malvales > Malvaceae > Firmiana > Firmiana major. Next base: position 25,497,106 of record CM065896.1, on the reverse strand, counting down.
ATCCTAGAGTGAGAAAACTAGGTTGTTTTGGCTAAAATTGAAGGGTTTTGGGATTTTTGGGGAAGAAGGCTCAATAATCGGGTCTCTTTTATAGTAATGGCATTATGAGATCGATTTCCAAGGGTAGAGATCGATCTTCCCTTGCTTAAACCCCTTCAAAATTCGACAATGTAGGCTAGGGGATCGATCTGCCTCTTGAAGAAGGGATCGATCTGCTCATTGTAAAGATCGATCTTGGCCAAGCAGAATCCCTTAGAGATCGATATTTGTTAGCCAGAAGCAACTGGAGATCGATCTGATCATGGGGAGAGATCGATTTGCTCTTGCTAAATTAAGTGGGGATCGATATGTTCCTTACAGAATCACATGGGGATCGATCTGATTGAATGAGAGATCGATCTGCTTGGAATAAGAGATCGATATGCTTGAATGAGGGATCGATCTCCCATTTACAGAATACTTTGGTACTCTATTTCGAGACAATGAGATCGATCTTCCCTTGCACTAGGATCGATCTCCCCTTGCTCTGTAGCATTCCAACTACAGTTTTTCTCAGAAACTCAAAGGAAAGTTCACATTCAATTACTTCAATACTCATTTTGTGTTCAATACACACTTAGAGCTCAAAAATAGCCAATTCTTATGATTCATATCTTATGTAACTTGTCTGTACATCGTGGAAATCATAAGATTACATAGAAATTGACGGGCCTTACAAATCTAAGTTGTAAACTTGATGATTTTTAGTTGAAGGCTGATTTGGAGATTTATTAGAGTGATTTGTTGTCACGACCCTCACTCTCTGTCCGTGACCTTTACCTTACTTTCAAACAATTCGACTGTGAGTCAACATCCAATCCATATCTCATCCATTTATAGTTTAAATAAATTTATTTAAATGAAGTAGAATAGAAACTGGACTTTTATACATATGTGCGGAAGTGTTTACATCAGTTTCTATTATATACATCCCCCAATACAAAATACAAACTCTACTGTGCATTAATTTACAAGATACAAAATTTTTCATCTCAAGTGTATACCTCTATACTGCTGGATGAACGAAGAAACACAATAGCAAGAACGACTACAGTATACTCACTATTATGTATTATCTGTGGAGGAGGAAATAAGGGGGTGAGCTAACACGCTCAGTAAGGAAAATATGAAAGCAGGTAGATAACTACACTATCTACATGCCAAAAATATGTATTCATTTTCCTTATAAAACATATGCATTCTTTAAAATAACTTTCATCGATGCGAAATCATTAATTCGCTAGATGGGTATATGCATATTCACACAACATAGTCTTTTCACACAGCTCATCTTTAAAATCACACAGTACACATTTAGAAATCACTTTGCACTCAGAAATCAATATACATGAGACATAATTATGGGTTATCATATCCCGAGACGCACAGTAAGGGAAACATATGTCACCACACACAATCGTGACAATGTCATATTACTCAGATAAATATAGGACTTATGGCTATAGTCGGATTCCAGGCAAGCACTGATCAGTTGTGCGGGAACCCTATGCTTCGGGAGGCGGATCAACCATCCCTTCAGCTCATACTGAAATCACAGCACATCATCCCTATGGCTAACACTCACGGTACATCGTGCTCCTGTGGATCCTTATCACCAATTTCCATTATCTCAAAATCTTGTGCGGGAACCCTATGCTTCGGGAGGCTGATCAACCATCCCTTCAGCTCATACTGAAATCACAGCACATCGTCCCTATGGCTAACACTCACGGTACATCGTGCTCCCGTGGATCCTTATCACCCATTTCCATTGTCTTAAAATCTCGTGCGAGCATGTCAGTGCAAGATACACAACAATACACGACGGCTCCAGCATGGTTTTGTACTCATTGCATCACATCCATAAACCACGTGCGAGCAGGTCAATGCAAGACACACAACAATACATGAAGGCTCAAGCATGATTTTACTCAATACACAACATAATTATAAAAACCTCGTGCGAGCAACTCAGCGTAAGAGCACACAGCATACTCGAGGCATCAAGCACGATTTTACTAGGAAATTACATGCGAGCATAGTCAGAGCAAGACACACAGCAATACTCGAAGGCTCTAACATGATTCCCAAAAATCTAGTGCGAGCTCTCGAGTGGAACACACAACATCACCCGAGGCATCAAGCACCCTTTTGCTTTTCTCAAAATCCCTTTTGAAAATGATGTGCGAGCAGGACTGGTAAATCCACCGTTGCCACTTAAGCTCTAGCACAATTTCACATAGAAAAGAAATAAAAGGCTCCATTCACTGGGTGTGAGTGAGAGGGCAATCTCCCATCAATCACTTGTTAAAAGCTTTTCATGCAACTTTACTAAATCGAGAACCTGTCTATTTTTACTCTTTCTCAAAATGTTTGTAAAAACCTTTTTTCACAACAATAACATGGAAGTCATGCAACTCATACTTATAGGCTTATTCTCATACATAGTTTTCACCTAGATATATCAATATCTACACATTTATCACATATATTCGCACACAGCAGGTAAGAAAACATACGTATAGCTATCTCTAATAGCTTGCATAAATCCCTTACCTCGAATCACACTCAAATCACTTTCCTTCGATTTCCACTTCTCGTGACCCGGTCTTATCGACTCCAATTTTATCTTCTGGAGCTGAAATTGTGTACTACACACATCAATATACTTTCATATACTTCATTTCACTTACATGATATTCAAATCAATGCATTGAGCCATTTATATCTTATTTGGCCTCGTTACATCATTATCAGACTTTACTCTTTCTCGAGTCCATTTCGAGTATATAACTCATTTCTCGAGAATCTCTTAGACTTCTCGAGTTTATTGATTTGTATTGAACTGACATTAAGTTTATAATGCCTATAGTTTATCATTTTCTTCCTCTATGGCATTTCAATTTTCTCTCATTAAATTATTCTTGGTCATAGTTTTGTTTAAGCATGTATATGAACATTTCAACAAACATTTTATAAACAAATCACTCATTAACGTGCCTAGATTATCATACTAGGAAATAGTGTATAGAAATCTTACCTAGCTTGACCTTTTTCCTCTTTTACCAATTTTGGAGAAATCTTATTTTCTCCTTCAATCCAATGATTCAACCTTTCATTTTCAACTATGTCGTTCTCTACCAATCTAGGAACAACTTCCCTGAAATGAACTTTTCTCCAATCTCAACGGAAGTTGTTGATACTTCAAAGAGATAAACTAGGTTAGTTTACTTTCAAAAATGGAAGGTTTGATGTTTTCTGGGGAAGAAGCTGAATGTCGGGCTCCTTTATATAGAATTCACCTTATGAGATCGATCTTCTAGGGTAGTGATCGATCTCCTCTTGCCCCAATTTCATGATTTATAGCCTTGAAGATCGATCTGCTCTAAGGGATATGATCGATCTTGGCCAGGCAGAGAGCTTCAGAGATCGATCTGTCAGAGGGATGAAATTGATCTGCTTCTGGCCGAGACATAATGAGATCGATCTTCTTGAGGATCAAATCGATCCTTACTTGGCAGAAGCATACCGAGATCGATCTGGCTTGAAGGAGGGATCGATCTCCCCTTGCTCTGCAGCATACTTAGCTAAAATTCATCCCAGATTTTCAAGGCTAACTTCATATCAATTTGCTTCACTACTCATTTTGCATTCAATCCACATTTATCACTTAAAAAGGTCCATTTCTTATAATTCATACATAATGAAACTTGTGTGTACATCACGAACTCACATAACAAGTGCGTACATCAAATTTATGGACCTTACAACTCTTATGATTCATATTACATGTACAACGGTATACTTAGGGAATCATAAGGATTAATTATGAAAATACGGGCCTTACATTGGCTTGGGTCAAAGGTAAGAGAAAATTTATGAATGATGAAGATGATGAACAATGTTCTTGATTGGTGATTTTTAGAAATTTTGTTGTTGAATGAAATTGATGAAAATAATTTTAAGACTCTTTAGGGATTTGGCCAGCCTTGAATTTATGAGTATATGGTGTAATGTGGGTTATTTTAAGGTTGACAATTGTTAAAGATCATACCGAAAAGTCCAGTTTAAAGCTTAGTTTAACGAAAAACTGAAAAGTGTGAAATTTGACAAAATGGGTTTGATGGTAAGTATGAATGGTGTATGTGAATGAGTGTTTATGCCATTATGATGAAGAATATGAAGTTAGGATAATAAAATTTGTAAGGATAGCTTAAACCAGAGCTTAAATTGGTAAAACCGAGAAAATGAACAAAATTGGCAAAAAAGTCAAGATTTGGTCAATTTTAAGAAAGTAAATACATATTTGAATATTTTAAAGTAAGATTGACCGATATTGATGATTTGATATTATTTTGGAAAGCTCAGGTATCCGACATGCTAATCAAGACGATTCTAAAACCCGGTAATATTACGCTGCACCAAGGTGAAAGAGGTAAGGGATATATTCTGAGTAGTGTTAGCTTTCAAATACTCTACTTGGTTTGTAAAATTTGTTAGTATGCCAAACGTTAGAAAGAAAGCCTATTCAAAATCTGTAAAGCTACCTTTCTGTATAAACCAAAGAAAAAGCCATTTTTTCGAACACTCCGACCATGTTTTTAGCATGTTTTCTGATGGTTTTAAAAATGATTATGTTATGAAAGTTTGATTTTTGATATGTGTATATGTATTTTCAAAAGTATCTTATGTGTTTTGATATTTGTAAAGAACGATTTATGTTCGGTCAAAGTGATTTTAAATCTGATTGTGGGGGCCACCTCTTGAATCCTACGGGACTAAAGTGCCACACAAAAGTCACATTTTATGAAAGAATTTAAAAAATTTTGTTTTTGAGACTAAGGCAATATATAAATCTAAACATTTGTCATGATTAGTCTGAGTTGGAGTTTGGGCCATCGTGGTGCATTGCTTTTGGGCACTTGGGTACGTTTAGTCCATCGTGACTGCATGCCAGTCCCATGTTGGATATTTGTGTCACTTAAAGCCCGTGTGGAGTTTAGACCACCGTGGTGCATTGCTTTTAGGCACTTAGGTATGATTAGTCCTTTGTGATTGCATGCCGGATATATGGGCCACACAGAACATTTTTGATTCGCCACCCTCTGTTTTGGATATGTATGTTTAATGGCGTAGGGCATTGTATGACCCTGATCTAGTCTACAATCCCTCTTTACCATGGCCATAGGTACTCTGAATGTTGAATGATCATGACTTATGATTAATACATACAAATGCCTAGTCTCTATAACTTGTTTGTCCGATTTAAAGAAAAATGATAAGTTTCGTATCCGTTTTGATTTCGAATGATAAGTTTTGCAATCATTTTCAATTTAACTGATAAGTTATGTATCTGTTTCGAATTGAATGATTCATTTTTGTATCTGTTTGATTTGAATCAGTTTTGGAAACAAAGTTCTGTTATACACATGTTTTGACTTCAAAGAATATGTTTCGATTTGATTTGTTTTCTGAAAGTAAGAATGCAATTCGAGAAAGTATGTGTATAGATTTATTATTTCTACTATGTATGGCATAAATTCTACTACTTTCAGATATTATATTTCTCACTACTTTGATGCATTAATTATTGAGCTTAAAGAGCTCATCCCCCTTTTCTTTCCCCTTTTCAAATTACTTCCAGTGATCGCACTTATATCTGTTAAGCAGTGGTTATGGACGAGTGAATCCCGACCCTTTTTTGGACTGCTTTTTTATAAGCAAGGTATACTACACTTACTTTCCAGACATTATGTAAGGCATAGACTACTATTGTAAATGATGTTTTTGGGATGTAAGTTAGGAATGAATGTTGATATACAGAGTTGTAATTACGCAGTTTAATGATATGCATGTAATCTTGGTATTATTGAGTATTGCCATGACGATGAGATGTGTTTATGGCTAAGATAAAAGATTAAAATCAATTGGATTATGGATATAAACTACGTTTACACTTTGCAGGTGGGTTAAGTCAAATTGCAGCCGTTATGATGCCAAAATTTTTATAAAATAAATTGGTTAAGTAGGTGACACTGAGAGGAATGCAACATAAGTATAAGTTTAGAAAAGTTCAAATTTAGCCCATTTTTCAGCGCTTCCGGGGCGTTACAGTTTACGTGGTATTAGAGTAGGAGTTGGCTAGTATTGTCAATGTCATCTAGTATAGTTAGATTACATCCGAAAATATCTATGCTGGTCTAGTTATAAAGTAAGTATACTTGTAAAGATATGACTAAAGTTTCAATATACGTGTAGATAATCGATCACTGAGAATATGTGTGGTAGAAGAGGCCATCCACGGAGATAAGCACAACCTCCTTCGCCACCTCCCCCTCAGCTTGAGAGCCCTACTGATAGAATTAAAAGGCTCGAGGAAATCGTTCAGGGCATAAGGGAAGGAATAAATGCTTTGACTGCTATGATTACCCAACGGTTTGGGGCAAACGCTTCTGGCAATGAAGCCACACCTGTACCCGCACCTACTACCCCCCCACCACAGGACCCCCAGCTACCCCAGTACCTCAACTTGTAGTCCCACAGCCTAGGGATAAAAGAGACACCCGAAGACTAAAAGACTTTTTGAGAATGAGTCCCTTAGAGTTTATAGGGGTAAAGAACCCAATAAAGGCTGAGGAATGGTTATTGGACCTTGAGTCTGTGTTTCAGTATCTGGGATGCTCAGAATCAGAGAAAGTAACAATGACCATCTATATGTTGAGAGGTCAGGCAAAGTATTGGTGGAGGACCACTCAGACAGTTGTGGCTGACACCCATCAGATGTCACATGGGATGCATTTCTCGACGCATTTTAGGCCCAATACATCCCGCCTACAGTACAGAAGAGAATGCAAACAGAATTTTTGAATCTGGTTCAGGGCAGTTTGACGATAGATGAGGACGAGAATAGATTCACTACCCTGATGAGGTTGAACCAGATACAGTACAGAACCTTGCACGTCGAGCAGAAAAATTTTTGGCAGGATTAAGGTCCGAGATTTGGGATAGGTTATTGGGATTTCGGATCATCGATTTCAAGGATGCTCTAGGTCGAGCTCAAGAAATTGAAAAGAGCTTGGAGGTGACACAAGCTGAGCATGGGCACAGAGATAAGAGTCGGGATAAGAGAAAAGGACCTCAGACATCTTGATTTGAATTCAGATAAGGTCAGCCGAAGAGACAAAGAATAGAGGGAATTCAGTTAGTGGCTGGAAAGCCCAAGATCCCTATAATTAGTATTAAAGTCGCTCATGGTTCTAGTACCGAGGTACTTAAGTGTAAGAATTGTGGCAGACCACATCCTGGACCTTGTCGTTGGGTTACAGGCACTTGTTTTGGATGTGGAGAAATTGGGCATCAAATTAAGGATTGCCCGCAGATGAGAACACACACGCCTCTAGAATTACCAAGGTAAGCTGGGAGACAGATACAGATCCCTCTGAGACCAGCTCCACAGAGAAGAGCTATGACTACTGAAATGGGCAAGAGACCCATCTCACAAGGACATGTGTGAGCTATAGATTGGGAGACAGCTAACACCTCATCGGATATTATTAAAGGTACACTTATGATTTGTAATTGCTACGCACATGTATTGTTTGATTTAGGAGCCATACACTCCTTTATTTCCCCATAGTTTGCGCAAGAACTACACTTAGAACCTAAACCTTTGGATCATATGTTACGTATTAGTACAGGCATGCATGAATCACAGTTGACTAATATGGTGTGTAAAGATTGTGAGATTAAGGTAGAAGTTAGGAAGTTGTTCGTAGATCTAATTTTGTTAAATATGTCAGGTTTTGATGTAATCTTAGGCATGGATTGGTTAGCTGCCAACCGTGTAAGTCTAGACTGCTATAATAAGATCGTAACCTTCTCCTTACCTGAAAAATTTAAAGTATATTTTATTAATGAGAAATAAAGTGCATGGTATAAAGTTCTATCTGATTATAAGTGTTAAAAGTGTTTGAAAATTTCTGATTATATAATTCCTCCTTACTACTATAATAAGATCGTCGCCTTCTCCTTACCTGAAAAGGTAATGTATGTTTTATTAATGAGAAATAAAGTGCATGGTATAAAGTTCTATGTGATTATAAGTGTTAAAAGTGTTTAAAATTTCTGATTATATAATTCTTGTGAAGGTTAGGTTGCTTTGATTTCTGATATTAGTCGGGAACCACCAAGTATCCAAGATGTTCCAATTGTGTGTGAGTTTTTCGATGTATTTTTGGATGAATTACCGAGGTTACCACCAAAGAGGGAAGTTAAATTTGCCATTGATCTGGTACTTGACACTCAACCCATTTCCAAGCCACCTTATCGAATGGCACTAGTAGAACTGAAAGATCTGAAGAAGCAGTGGTAAAGGTTGCTTGATAAGGGGTTTGTAAGATCGAGTGTGTCTCCATGGGGTGCTCCGGTACTGTTTGTTAGAAAGAAGGATGGTAGCCTCCGCTTATGTGTTGATTATAGGCTGCTGAATAAGGAAACGATAAAGAATAATTACACCTGCCAATAGTTAATGATTTGTTTGATCAGCTAAGAGGGGCTTCAGTTTTCTCTAAGATAGACTTCAGATCGGGTTACCATCAGTTGAGGATTAAGGAAGCTGATATACCAAAGACAGCTTTTCAAACCCAACGCAGGCACTATGAGTTCTTGGCAATGCCTTTTAGACTGACTAACGCCCCCGCTGTATTTATGAATTTGATGAATGATGTTTTCAGGATATTTTTAGGACAAGTTTGTAATTGTGTTCATAGATGATATTTTGATTTATTCTAAGTCTCGAGAGGAGCACGAGCAGCATTTGAGGATAGTGCTCCAGACTCTCTGTGAAAAGGAACTGTTTGGGAAATTTAGCAAGTGTGCTTTCTGATTGGAACAAATTGCCTTCCTCGGACACTTTGTATCTAAAGACGGGGTATCTGTGGATCCGTCTAAAGTGGATACAATGTTTAAATGGGAAAGATCAAGGATAGTGATGGAGATTCAGAGTTTTTTGGGATTGGTAGGGTACTATCGGAGGTTTATTGAAGGATTTTCTCAGATTGCAGCTCCATTAACTAAGTTGACTCGTATGGATGTCCCATTTGAATGGTTTGAGCAATGTGAGCAGAGCTTCCAAGTGCTCAAGCACCGATTTACTACAGCCTCAATTTTGATCATTCCAAGTGGTTCAGGAGGATTCGCAGTATATAGTGATGCCTCATTCCAAGGTTTGGGCTGCGTGTTGATGCTGAATGGTTGATTGGTTGCTTATGGTTCCCGTCAGCTAAAGGACTAGGAGTATAATTATCCCACTCATGACTTGGAGTTGGTCGCATTGATTTTTGCACTAGAAATATGGCAGCACTACTTATATGGTGAAAGATTTCAGATTTACATTGACCATAAGAGCCTTAAGTACATATTTGATCATAAGAAGCTCAATATGAGGCAACAGAGATGGATAGAGCTCCTAAAGGATTATGACTACGAGATTTTATACCATATGAGCAAGGCGAATGTGGTAGCTGACGCCCTCAATAGAAATGGCATAGTGTCCTACATGATGACAAGAGAATGGGATTTGCTGGGACAGTTCGCCAAACTCAGGATCAATATGGATGAGATTGAGGATAGATTTATGGCTAGCCTACAGATTGAGCCCAGTATTTTGAATCAAATTAGGGTAAGTCAGAGGAATGACCAAAGGTTACTGGATATGGTTAACCAAGTTGAGGAAAGATCACAGTCAGACTTCTCAGTCAGTGATGATGGATTATTGAGGATCTGAGGTCGTATTTGTGTACCTCATGATGACACCCTGAGGTAGAATATTTTGAAAGAGTCCTATTATACTCGATTCACCATTCACCCAAGTAGTACTAAGATGTATTATGCTCTTTGTAAGGTGCATTGGTGGACAGAGATAAAGAGAGATGTGGTAGATTTTGTAGCTAGATGTTTAGTCTACCAACAGATCAAGGCTGAGCACCAGAAGCTAGCAGGTTTGCTTAAGTCATTGTCTGTACCTACTTGAAAATGGGAGCACATTTCTATGGACTTTATTATGGGATTACCAAGGACCCAAAGGGGTCATGATGCAGTTTGGGTGATTGTAGACCAACTGAAAAAGAACGCCTACTTCCTTGCCATCAAGAGCACTTATTCACTAGATAAGCTAGTGAATTTGTATGTCAGAGAAGTAGTACGTTTGCATGAGGCACCTATGAGCATCACTTTTGATAGAGATCATCGGTTCACATTGAGGTTTTGGACCCGTTTCCAAGAAGTCATGGGATCTCAATTGAATTTGAGCATTGCCTACCATTCCCAGACCGATGGTCAGGCCGAGAGGACTATTCAGACATTAGAGGACATGTTGAGGGCATGTGCATTAGACTTTAAGGGCTCATGGGATGATCATTTACCTCTTGCAGAATTTGCTTTTAATAACAGTTATCATGCTAACATTGGAATGGCTCCGTATGAAGCTCTGTATGGCAGGAGATGTAGGTCCCCAATTTCATGGGAAGAAGTGGGTGATAGGAAGACACTTGCTCCCGAATTGGTTGAACAGGCAATTAGAGATGTTCAACTTATTTGTGATAGATTGAGGACGACATAAAGTAGACAAAAGAGTTATGCAGATGTGTAGAGATGTCCTCTGGAATTTCAAGTTAGGGACTCTGTATTCGTAAAGGTGTCTCCGATGAAGGGTGTCATGCGCTTCGAAAATAGAGGAAAGTTAAGTCCTCGATTTATTGGTCCATTCAAAATATTGGAGAAAGTGGGAGACGTTACCTTCTGACTTGTACTACGCCTACATTTGTCATGAATACATGATGTCTTCCACGTTTCCATGTTGAGGAAGTATTATCCGGACCCTTCTCATGTTATTGAGTATGAACCATTGAAGATTCGGGAGGACATGAGTTATGTTGAGCAACCGATCCGGATCCTCGATAGAAAAGAGAAGGTACTTCGATCTAAGAGGATTCCATTGGTAAAGGTTCTCTGGCAACACCACTCGACGAAAGAGGTTACGTGGGAGCTAGAGAGCCACATGAGAAAGAAGTACCCACGACTATACAATGGACCAGCCTGAATTCGGGGGATTGAATTCTTTAAAGGTGGGGGGAAATGTAAAACCCAAAATTTTCACATTAGTAAGCAAATGAAAGTTGAGAAATAACCAAGTATTCAGAATAATGTTATGTAGGCCCTAAGTAATCAACACGCTCGAGATTGTGGAACGGGGCCTTGTGGCATGAAAATCGAGGTAAGGCTTTGAACCCAAGAATTCGCTTAAGATTATGCAAATGTTCATGATATGATGTTGGAAAGTCAAAACTAAAGTAAAAGAAGTGAAAAAGTTAATAAAACTCTAGTTTATGATAAACCGAGAAAAAATAGGCCTAGTTAAGAAAATAAATTTGAAATAAATTATAGTCAAGAAAATTATTCTGAGACCATGAGAAGTTAGTATAAGACAATATTTGCTTGGGAAATTAAAATTAAGTGGAAATATGGAGGTTCTGGTGTTCAAATGAATTTTTAAAGTAACCAAAAGCTTAAAGTCATTTTGTTCGGTATTGACCCAATCGAGTAAAATGAGCTCAATCGAGGAAATTTTCTTAAACAAGTAACCCCCACTAGAGACATGATAGAACATTTTATAAGTGGAAATTTGGAAGAAATTGGGTTAGAAATAATTTTTAAGGATTTTACAAAATAGGGTAGAAAATCTTCCTAGTCTAAGTCAGTGGACTACTCATGATAACCCTTGGATTTGATTACCCTCCTCTCATCTAATGGCTCCTATCTCCTCAATATTATTTGTTAACTTAATAAACTAACCAATGCCTTTGAATGTAACGACCCTTGACCCTTAAAAATCGGGGGATTTTTTTTTTTACTTAATTTACCCCCTTATTCCCTTATTCACTTAGGTTGTATTCCTGTTCAGTGTCAATCCTTAAAATTATTCCATTTCATTCATTCATATACAGGTTTCATCCCGACACATTACTTTCAATAGATGTCTGTGCATACAAATATGTCTGGTACAAGAATGTAAATGTATACCTTTCTGCGTGTACAAAAAGTAGCCTAGGGTAGCTCTTTCCCACAGCCTACGTCGTGTACGCGACAGGTTGCGCCTACGGATCATTGCAAATAGTCTGATAGGTAGAGGGGTGAGCTTTCGGGAAAAAGCCCAGTAAGAAGATGTATTTAAGAATGATTCTAGCAATTCAAATATGTATAAAATATGATAGTGTGTATAATGATACTTTCTGAAAATAATAATAGTAACATTCAAAGATTAAAGAAAATCAGAAAACATCGAGATTCAAGATCTAATTCTTTAAGTACGTGAACTTAATAGATATTACGTAATCTAGTCATAAATTCAAATCACAAACTACAAGTCCGGTTCTGAAAACAGAGTTAAATTTTCAAATTGAGACTACATTGGCCATATAATTATCATGTGACAATAACGAATTTATCATGCGGCAATAATCAATTTATCACGCGGCAATAACCAATTTATCACACGGCAATAACAAATCAATCACGCGGCAAAATAACCCGGTCATCCTGCGTAGAGGGAATTCAGAACCTAAAGGTAATTTTCGACGCCACAAAGGCGGAATACAGGCGCCACACAGGCGAAATACAGGCGCCACGAAGGCGAAATACAGGCGCCACACAGGCGAAATACAGGCGCCACAAAGGCAAAATACAGGCACCACATAGGCGAAATACAGGTGCCACGAAGGCGAAATACAGGCGCCACGAAGGTGAATTATAGGCGCCACGAAGGCGAATTACAGGCGCCACGAAGGCGAAATACAGGCGCCACGAAGGCGAAATACAGGCGCCACGAAGGCGAGTTCAAACGCCACACAGGTGAGTCAGACGCCACACAGGCGAAGTTGACAAACGTAAACATGCAACATAAATGGCCCTTAGTCTCATAACAACTATAGTTTTCATATACGAAAACATCAAGTTAAAATCATCTTATTCGAAAGATCATTTCATAAGACATGCTCTTATTTCAAAATCAAATTCAGTTATATACGATTATTCAAAAACATAAATACAGAGAGCATAGTCTTGATCAGAAATATAATTTAGAAACATGCATGAAAATCATATTTCATGTCTTTGCAAGCTTTCTTTATCAAGATTCAGAAAGTAACTATTACCATTTTAAATTATAACCCCTTTCCTCGATCTATCGAAATCTCCGTGCTCGAGTGGTGACGCCTCCACGTATTCTTCCTTAAATCCTTTTACGATTCTCCTCGGTATTTGTTTGTAATCCTTTATTGCTTCGACTTAGCGAGTCGACAAGCCCGATCTACTCGAGTTATTTCTGTCGGAACCCCTTTCCCTTGGATTTCCAAATCCTTGTGTCTTTTTCTCTATTCCAAATATATATATAATTATATATATATATATATATATATATATAAATCCCCCTTTATTATTATTATTTTTTTCTTTTCTCTCGGCTACTATTCATTTTTCACTATTCATTATTCATTTCATTTTTTTTTTCAAATTTTCCCGCCTTTTCTTCTTTTCTTCATTTCTATTTTGTAGGTCACTATTCATCATCTTTCTCCTGACCATCGGAGCTGCCACTCCTCTACTGTTGACGGTTTCTTCCGGCGCTGATGGTCCCTCCGGTCATGTCCTTTTTGGCCACCCGTTTCCAGCTCCAACATGTCGGCCCCGAGCCCTCCATTTTTTTTGCTGTTCATTTCTTCCTCGATAGATACTCTTCATCCTCGCCTCCGCTTCCTCAGATTTCCAACATCACCAGCATCACTCCCATGCCTCGACCATCTTCCTTCCTCGCTACTGACTCCTCCTCGTCTTCCATTGCCACTGCTCTAGCTCAACTTATCGACCCTGCTCCTATGTGCTTTGCTCATTCCCGTCAATGTCATCATCATCGTCGTCGCCTCCCGTAAGCTTCGGTTCCCCATTTTCCTCACTTCCCTCTGCCACTTCAGCCATCACCTCCACCACCATCATCATCTCCACCATTCTGTTCCAGTACCACCCTCATCATCATCACCTCTCGCACCCTCTGCTCTCCCCTGTTTTACTTCCCTCTCGGTTTCCTACTTCAGTTTTCTTCCGATTGTCAATGTAGCAGCCGACAGTCCCGATTGCCACCTGTTCTTGCTCTCTTCTCGGTTTCATGCTACTGCTTCTCCTTTTTTTTCAGCTTTTTGTTCTTTCTCTTTCTCTCCACTTTTAGAACCCTTCCCCGATTCTGCTTTGTCTCATTCCATTTCTTTTTTTTCCTTGCTGCAGTTTACTCTCCTAACTTGCTTCAGTTCTTTTTCATTCTTATTTTCAAACAAAATGCTGCAGTCCCCCTTTCATTTTCGGTTCAAACTTCTTTCATCCCTCTTTTCGGTCTTCAGATCATCACAACTGCTTTTATATCATTTTTCTACTGATTTTCTCTTCTCTTTTTTTTTTTTTAAACAGTACAGGCATAGCAGACCATCACACTCCACTGCTCTCCTTTCTTTTCAGTCTGCTTCACTACGGTCCCTCCTATCAATTCGGTTCAGTCCTCACAACTGCCCTTAGACTATTTTAAGTGAGTGTTATTTTTCTTCTTTGCCTTTTTCCCATGTTCCTATGCTGCCAGGATATCACCATCATTCATTTCCATTTTATTTATTTATTTATTTTCAAGTGGCCATCCTTTCCTTCGTTCCATCTTTTCTTCCCAAGCTATCTGACTTCCCCCATCCTTCATACGCCTTTTGTTGCTGTCTACAGCAGCAAATGGTGGGTTTTCGAGATTGGCTTCTTTTGGAAGCCAATCCTTGTACTTTATGTCATTATGTTGGACTTGAAATAATAATACTATATAATATAATAGCATTATACTTCTCTTGGCAAAGAGAAATTTCGTACATATTATATACTGCATTTCCAAAAATGCTATATACATTTATCTAACTCATAAAAATTATTTTTACACCTCATACTCATTTATTTATTCCCCATTAATATTATGTCATTTTTATACTAATATATTCTACAAGATAAAATATTTTATTTGATTTTAAATTCATCTAAGTCCCTCATGTTTTAATTAATTATCCACCATTATGCACATCTTCAATTTCATTTGTTTACTTTGCTAATCATAATCAAATTCAAATACAAAGGAATTCGTGGAGTTTACAAAATCACCTAATTTTCCCTCCTAACCCGAGAGAACCAGCCTTGTCTTCCTCCCTTGTTCATTCTCGAAATGGTACTGTACCACCAACTTTGAGGGATTTTTTCGGTAACCTTCCAGCCAGATTCAGGCAATGGCCAATAAGTGAAAAATATTCCCCTTTGAGTTCTATATAACATATAAAAAAATCCAGCCAAAAACAAGTTCATGTACTAGGGGAAATCTTAGAGAGAAGATCAGAGGTTTGGACTGCCCTGTTCATGAGTAAATGAAAGCTTGGATTTTTTTATGAATGTAGTTGATTTTTCTTGTCTTTTTGAGTGAATCTAAGTTGTAAACTTGATGATTTTCAGTTGAAGTCTAATTTGGAGATTTATTGGAGTGAATTGCTTGGGTCAAAGGTAAGAGAAAATTTATGAATGATGAAGATGATGAACAATAATCTTGATTGGTGATTTTTAGGAATTTTGTTGTTTAATGAAATTGATGAAAATAATTTTAAGACTCTTTAGGGATTTGTCCAGCCTTGAATTTATGAGTCTATGGTGTAATGTGGGTTGTTTTAAGGTTGACAATTGTCAAAGATTATATCAAAAAGTCCGGTTTAAAGCTTAGTTTAACGAAAAACTAAAAAGTGTGAAATTTGACAAAATGGGTTTGATGGTAAGGATGAATGGTGTATATGAATGAGTATTTATGCCATTATGATGATGAATATGAAGTTAGGATAATAAAATTTGTAAGGATAGCTTAAACCGGAGCTTAAATCGATAAAACTGAGAAAATGAACAAAGTTGGCAAAAAAGTTAAGATTTGGTCAATTTTAAGAAAGTACATATTTGAATATTTTAAAGTAAGATTGACCTATATTGATGATTTGATGTTATTTTGGGCAGCTTGGGTATCTAACATGCTAATCGAGACAATTCTAAACTCCGGTAATATTGCACTGCACTAAGGCGAAAGAGGTAAGGGATGTGTTCTGAGTAGTGTTAGCTTTCAAATACTCTACTTAGTTTGTAAAATTTGTTAGTATGCCAAATGTTAGAAAGAAAGCCTATTCGAAATCTGTAAAGCTACCTTTCTGTATAAACCAAAGAAAAAGCCATTTTTCCGAACACTCCAAGCATGTTTTTAGCATGTTTTTTGATTGTTTTAAAAATGATTATGTTATGAAAGTTTGATTTTTGATATGTGTATATGTATTTGGAAAAGTAGCTTATGTGTTTTGATATTTGTAAAGAACGATTTATGTTCTGTCAAAGTGATTTTAAATCTAATTATGCAGGCCACCTCTTGAATCCTACGGGACCAAAGTGCCACACAAAAGTCACATTTTATGAAAGAATTTTGAAAGTTTTGTTTTTGAGACTAAGGCAATATATAAATCTAGACATTTGTCATGATTAGTCCGAGTTGGAGTTTGGGCCATCGTGGTGCATTGCTTTTAGGCACTTGGGTACGTTTAGTCCCTCGTGATTGCATGTCAGTCCCACGTTGGATATTTGTGCCACTCGAAGCTCGTATGGAGTTTAGACCACCGTGGTGCATTGTTTTGGACACTTGGGTACGTCTAGTCCCTTGTGGTTACTTGTCAAACCACGTGCATTGCTTTTGGGCACTTGGGTACGATTAGTCCCTTGTGATTGCATGCCGGATATTTGGGCCTTACAAAGCATTTCTAATTCGCCACCCTCTGTTTTAGATATGTATGTTTAGTGGCGTAGGGCATTGTACGACCCTGATCTAGTCTACAATCCCTCTTTACCATGGTCATAGGTACTCTGAATGTTAAGTGAACATGACTTATGATTAATACATACAAATGCCTAGTCTCTATGACTTGTTTGTCTGATTTAAAGAAAGTGATAATTTCTGTATCAGTTTTGATTTTGAATGATAAGTTTTGCAATCATTTTCGATTTGATTGATAAGTTATGTATCCGTTTCGAATCGAATGATTCGTTTCTGTTTGATTTGAATCAATTTTGGAAACAAAGTTCTGTTATACACATGTTTGAATTCAAAGAATATGTTTCGATCGGATTTGTTTTCTGAAAGTAAGAATGCAATTCGAGAAAGTATGTGTATAGATTTATTATTTCTACTATGTATGGCATAAAGTCTACTACTTTCAGATATTATACTTCTCACTACTTTGATGCATTACTTACTGAGCTTGAAGAACTCATCCCCCTTTTCTTTCCCCCTTTCAAATTACCTCCAGTGATCGGACTTATATTTGCTGAGCAGTGGTTGTGGACGAGTGAATCTCGACCCTCTTTTGGACTGCTTTTGTATAAGCGAGGTATACTACACTTACTTTCCAGACATTACGTAAAGCATAGACTATTATTGTAAAGGATGTTTTTGGGATGTAAGTTAGGAATGAATGTTGATATAAAATGTTGTAATTACGCAGTTTAATGATATGTATGTAATCTTAGTATTATTGAGTATTGCCATGACGATGAGATGTGTTGATGGCTAAGATAAGAGATTAAAATCAACTGGATTATGGATATAAATTACGTTTACATTTTGCAAGTAGGTTAATTCCAATTGCAGCCGTTATGATGCTGAAATTTTTATAAAATAAATTGGTTAAGTAGGTGACACTGAGAGGAATGCAAAAGAAGTATAAGTTTAAAAAAGTTCAAATTAAGCTCATTTTTTTGCACTTTCGAGGCGTTACATCTACATTACAAATCTAGGTAACGGACGTGCACACGAGACATTTTGGTCTAAAAAAACACACGATTTTCAATTAAGCGTTTGTTTTAAGCTAAGCAAAAAGTCATAAGAACTTGATTTATGAGAAAACCAAAAATCCCACTAAGTGCATTAAAATATTTACATTTTAATAAATTACATAGTTTTAAATAAAATTGCACAAATTATGATTTTTAAATCGAATTCAAATAAATTAGGTTAATTATTTGATTTCTTTACTCGGTTTTAGCATCTCTTTCTTAGTGGGACTACCGAGATATGATTACGAATAAGTTTTGCCATGGGAATGATGATCCCAGTTTCTAAGAATTATGACTATGATTTATGTTTCTAAGTCAGGGGATGATGATTTTGATTTCTAAGTATTTAAGCTAAGATTAAGTTTAAGTTTTACTAAGAGGATGAAAATCCCAAGTTTTAAGAATTATGTTCTAAGCCTAAGTTCTTTAAGGGGATAATGATCCCAACTATAAAAATTAAGTTTTTTTTTTTTAATAAGTTTGACCTTAAGCGGATGACAAATCCTAACGAATTATGCTTTAAAGATATGTTTTGAGACTAGTAGGCTTCCCTGGTACACGCACCATTGGCAGTGCACAGTCAACCCCTATGTTACTAGGAATATGTATTGTCGCTATGATTATGTTAAGCTAAGTGGCATTAGACTTGCTCTAGCCTTCCCAGAACTCACCTGCCCAGTGGGACTGCGGACTTTGATCATGGCCATTAGATCACTTCCCTTATTGGGACCTATGTTATGATTGCATGATACTGCACAGATGTATGCCTCGTCTCACTTATGCTATGACTATGTTTTATAATTATGTTTTATAACTATGTTTTATGTAAGAAATTTTCGGCTACGAATTCATTTTGATTATGCTTTTAAGCTACGAAGTTGTTATGATTTATGTCTTTAGGCATGATTATGAAAATAAGAATTTTAAGCAAGCTATGAACTAATCTATGGTATGAACTATATTTTTGATCACTTTTAAAGAAAGTTTTAATCAGTTTTAGATCAAAATTCATAAAAATGATTTGATCTTAATTCATTATGATGCATAGCATGATTTTACGATTTTTGAGCTAACCCCTGTTTCTACATAATTTTTAATTGGTATACATACCACACTGGGCATAAGCTCATTCCCTTCAGATTACCTACAGTAGCCCGAGTGTCTTTTGGAGTAAGCCATTGGATGGCGTGTCTTCCACTTGCCACTGCCGCTTTTGACTTGAGGTATATATCCTCATAGTTCATTTTAGTTTATGCTTTTTGGACACCCGTAAATGCTCAATTTATGTATATTTGTGTTGGGATGTAAGCACTTTATTATTTTTAAGATGTATTAAGGCTATAATGGATATCTAATGTGGCACACGAGATTGTATTAGATGTTAATAATAATCTCATTAGGTTGTAAGGTAATTTATATTAATGTTCAAATTTTGACTCTCTGATTTACGATTTGCTAAAAACCAATGTTTAAGTCTAAGTTGTACGAAAATTTGGGAAGTCTACAAATCGATCACTTATGTCACATCAACACTATGACTGGACCAAGTTAATAAAAGCACTGGTAACAAAATTAGGTTAAGTAAGAATCTATACTGGATGTAGGCAAACCTAAGTAAGGAAAAATGAAAAATTTGTACGAAAATTTTAAGAAAATTGGTATGTGACACCTTTTCTTCTGATACTTTAAGCAAGCAATCCTCTTGGTGTTCCCACATATGAACAACTACTTGTTTTCAATTTACTATGAAATTGGTATGCCCATGTATCACTAAAAAGAATATAAGAAAGACAATTAACATGAATACAAACCTCTTTTTCTGATGCATTAAGTAAGTGTTCCTCTTGGTGATCCCACATATGAAAAACTACTTGCCAATAGTAGGATATATTTATTAAAGTTATGTCCTACTCCTAATCTAAGATGAATTAACAAAGAATTGTGTTTGCTAGAGTTCATGCTCTTGAAAAATTCCAACATATCAATGAAAAACACAAGTAAAAGGATAAATTAAAATTAAACTCTGACCAGTCCACATTTTTACACTGAAAAGATGATGCAAAAGAATGCTTGCATCTTAATTGTTGTAATTTAGATAATACGTGCTCATAACACCATAATTTGAAAAAAAACAAAACAAATAAAGAAAATAAATATCACATATCTTGAGTTGTTCATGTTCAAGCTCGAACTTAATGAGTATTACAAATAAGAACGAATGATAGTTCCAATATATATTGAAATGCATGTGTAAACCCCCAAATTTTTCTAGAAATTCGGCTCGAGCGTTATCCGATTTGAATTTAATTCATTTTACGTGCAGATAATTGTATTAATTTTTGTCGGAAAGGCAAGATTAGGTTAGGTCGGTATTTTTGTTAAGAATCCAATTTATGAAAATAAATTAATAATAAGAAAATAAAAATTAAATTAGATAAAATAAATAAATAGTAAATAAAATTTAAAAAATAAAAATAACAAGATCGAACAATGTGTATAGATATATAAACATTTAATTAAAGTTAATTAAAATTAAAAATTTAAATGAAGGTTAAAAAAATTGAAAAAGTTAAACGGTGTGTTTTAGGAGGGGGGCATGCAGAAAGCCCTGTGCGCTCGCCCGGCCTCCCTACACTAGCTCGTTTCACTGCACCCTGCCTCTCCCAACCACGCCTGTGCCCAGTACCCCCAGCGCCTGGCTCCTGCCCAGCCTCATCCTGCCAGCCCCAGCGCATTCAAAGTCGTGCACCAGCCCCGTACACCAGTCTACCGAGACCGTGCACACTAGCTTCACCTCGCCAGGCCCTATGCGCACGAACTCCTGCACCAGAGCCCTGTATCCTGCAACCTGCGTCTATCCCCTGCAAGACTAGAGCCTGCACACCATCTGCACTACGTAAGTCCTACACTGCGCATCAACCTGCCTCTATTGAACTACATAGTGTTTGCACGCAACAGCCAGGCCAGACGCCTGCATGCCACGCCAAACGCCTGCTAGTACCAAGACCTTGCCAAGCACGGTCCTGCACACCTCCTGCGCACCAGCTGCCCTGCCTCCACAAAACGCCAGACCACCTGCTGCCTAGTCCTGTACTCCTGCGCGCCCAATCCTGCACCCTCCACACCTCTGCCCATTGGATGGCTATAAATAAGACGAAAATGAGAGAGGAAAGGTTGGCTGGCGAGAGGAACATTATAGGAAGAGAGGAACAGAGGCAAATAGGGGAGGGGCATAAGGCAGCAAGGGGTGAGGTGATGAGAAGGAGGTCAGGCCGAGGAATGAAGTGGTGAAAGACGTTTTCTGGAAGGGAGAGAGAGATTGGAGGGAGGTGTTCGGTTGATGGTGAAGATGATGATGGTGATGAAGGTGATCAAGCCGAAGGGAGGAAGGAGATGGTAAGCAGCTCCTCGGGTGACCAGTGGAAGGGAAAATCGAGAGGAAGAGGGGTGATGGCGATGGTGTTGATGGTTGAGACCCAAGGCTGCTGATGGTGGTGCCTAAGATGGAGACGATGAAGGAAGCCGAGAAGGAGAAAAGGAAGAAGAAGAAGGAAGAACTCGGGGAAGAAGAAGAGAGGAAAGAATTTTGGCTGGAAAGGTTCAAACCAAACCGAGAGAAAAAAAAGAAAAAAAGAAAAAAGAAGAGAGATGGGTTGTATATTTATATATATAATATTATATATATAAAAATATATTTAGAAATGGAGAAAAAGGCATAAGGAAAAAAATTGGAAAATTCGAAAAAGAGCTCTGAGGAGAAAACTTAACCGAGTTAGCCGGGCCCAAACGTAAAGCATTTAGGATTACGTGCAGATATCGAGGTAAGAAAAATCAGGTTGTACTATTAGAGATGAATGCATGTATTTTTCGATGTTTTTGTAGATATGAATTTTAGGAAATATATTTATTTATGCTGTAGAAAATTACATGTGAACTGTCTAAATTATACTGTGTATATTTGCTATGTATTTGGAGACTGCGGACCCTAGGACAAAATTTTGATACGCGTGAACGTAGAAAATTCCTAGGCAAATTTTACTGCCCGAAATTTAAAAAGAAGTTTTAAGGAACCTCAAAATTTGCCCCGATTTTTTGAAATAAGCCTATTTAGTGTATTTAAATAAATATTAAAGTATTTTTAAAATTTTCGAGGAAAAACCTAAAATTTCGAATTTGTACCCGAAACTATGTTTTTTGGATTTTTAGCTGAAAAAGGCAAGACCAGTCCCTTTTAATTTGTTTTACACATTTTAATGAAATTTAAGTATTTTAAAAATAAAACCTGTGACAGTCAGACGTTTATTGCTGTGTGATCTTACACGGAACTGTCTGGACAAGAATTTGAGATGTTTTAAGGATAAAATAGTGCCAGCCGATCATGTATTGCTGTGTGATCTTACACGGACCCGCTCGTACGTGATTTTTAGTGATTTGATAAAATCGTGCCAGCCGATCGTGTATTGCTGTGTGATCTTACACGAATTCGCTCGCACGTGATTTTAACTGATTTGATAAAACCCTGCCAATCAATCATGTATTGCTATGTGATCTTATACGGACCCTTTCGCACGTGATTTTAAGTGAGTTGATAAAATCATGCCTGACAGACATGTATTACTGTGTGATCTTGCACGTATCTGCTCGCACGTGATTAGAGGCAAAGAGGCAATGATGAATTACATGGAAATGTGAATGATGAAATTATATAGAAATGTGAATGATGCCGAGGTCCATGGAGTACGATGTACCGTGTTATGTGCACGTGAGTGCGCTCTACCGTGTGATTGAGAAATAGTGAAATGAGTAAGCCAATTGGGTAGCTGACCACTCCCACCCCACTTGACATCCCTGCCCACCTGATCAGTGATTGCCCGGAGTCATTGACATTGACCAATTGTCCTATTGATTGATTATTGATGATGAATATTCTGCCATGCCTCACTTATTTGATTTATCTGAAATGAGTTTTGGTGAAGTGAATTTCTGATATGAAATGAGTTTTATTTTACTGCATTTGATTTAATTGATATTTTGCAGTAATGTTTTCTGTGATACTGACATTGTGAGAAAATGATAATTTTCACTATACTATACTGAACTATATGATATTACTTCGAGCCTGTATTTTATAGATAGTGTATTTATCTACCTGTCGCTTGATTTTTCTTACTGAGCATGTTGAGCTCAACCCTTACTTAACTCCACAGAGCCTCATCAATAGCTGGGAGTGTTTGTAAGTCGAATAAATGTGCACAGCCGTATGTCAGCGAAGGATTCTTCGGCAGTAAAGGTATACCTAGCATAGACATTTATATTGTATCTATATTTTGCAAGTACAGTAATGTATAGAGAAATGTGTTTGGGAAAATGTGAACATGAAGGAACAATTATGATGATTAATTTTGTTTAAATTTGTCACCAAAAAAATGAAATCTAGTACTCGTATTTACTGTTTTTGATCTGATATCGACTCATAGCCCTACTAGTAAAAGTATGAGTAAAATGGGTCATTACAGAAGTTGTATCAGAGCAAGGTTAGCCTGATACGGGTCGATAATAGAAGTAAGAGAAAATTTGAAAAGTTCACATCCCCAGCATTACTGTACATTGCTGAGATACAAACGGGTATACCTGGCTGTGTTTTATTGAGAAATTATATCATTGAATATATGAAAACTGATAGCTATGGTTGGTTGGTATTACAACCATATTAGTAGAAGAAAAGGAATTGTTTCTCGAGGTCGTAGAGATTGGCCTGAGAGATTTAGTGAACCCTCATCTGAATGTACAACCTTTTAGTTTAACTAAAATTTCTGAAGTCCACTATATAAGATTTGAGTGGATATGAAACAGTGATGACATTGTTCGGTTAAAGGTTAGCTGCACAACGATAATGATAATGATTGAGCTGTGACTTAGAGAAAGGCTGAGACAATTTCAAAAATAATACACTATTAAACATTGGAGTCAATTGTAAGCCGGAGTAAATGAATGGGAAAACCTATATGGATTTGTAGGATACGACTGTGAACATACACAATTTCAGAGGTTTGAGCCTTCGTTTTTCAGTAAGGTTAAGAATTCAATTGTGAGACCTGTGAATTCTATGTACTTTAGCTATAAGGTTACAATGTGAGATTTATAATTTTGTGAATGTGATTATGATATTTTGATATACGCACAAGTTCTAAATCTAATGAAATATAAGAAGATAAAGTTTTTAAGTCTTAAATGTGTATGGATTGAAATATGATCTATGGAGTAGATTGTGGTAAGTTTTACCTTGAGCTTTCTGCAAATTTATACAGCAGTAGTGAAATCTATGAAGGCCAGATCGATCTCCAAGGATGAGATATCAATTTAGTAAGGGTTTTTGAGGGGCTGGATCGATATCAAGTGAAGAAGGATCATCTTATAAGGGAACAGATCGATCTCCTAATGCCTCTTCCTAGCAAGAATCAATCTTGTCACAAGGACAGATCGATCTTTGATTTCATCGACCTGAAAAAGATCGATCCCTCCTTAGAAAACAGATCAATCTCTATTTGGTTCTGTAAAGAACAGATCGATCCCCACCCTCAACCAGATCGATCATGTAGTTGGTAATTGAGCAGTTGGAGTAGTTGAAACTAAGCAGAGATCGATCTCCACCAAATGCCAGATCGATTTCACACACTATGTCTATATAAGGATCACGAGATTTTTACCTGAATCTGAGTCTTTCTCACCTGCAAACACCAATACTCACCATTTTCACCCAAACCAAACTTTCTCTCTCTAAGATTCACCATGTTTTGGATAGAGTTAGAAAAAGAGGTAAGAGGCAAAGTTGTTCTTCTTAGTAAAGAGATCAACATACTAGAAAATCAAGGGTTGGTTTGAAGAAAAAGGGAGAGGTAAGCTTCTACACGTTTGGTCAAGAGAGGACAAGCTAGGTGAGCTCACAAGACCCTTGTTTTTAAGTATTATCATTATAAATATATACATTGGTGAATATATATATATATATAATTAGTTGGAAATGTTTAAGTCATGGAAAAACCAACAAATGGGTTTAGTTAGAAGATGGAATGTGGATGTCTTGTGATGGTCATGCGCTAGCTTGAATGTAGTTTAGGGTGTATAGGTGTAAATAGGATAAAAAGGGAAATGTTGAGTTAGAATGAGTAAGAGAAAGAAATCGACAATGAGAATGATGTATATTGACGATTAGATGATGTTTGGACAGTTCAAGAATCCGACACGGGAGACGAGACTAATCCGAGACCCAGGGGACATTGCATCACTCCGAGTGAAAGAGGTAAGGGAAATAAAATGTTTGTGCATGTGAATTTTTAAATGATGAAAATTCCTTCATAGCATGAAAAAGGTTTGATGAAAGAACATGTTTATGAGAAATGGGTTGATTTGATGCTTTGATGAATGTGTGAGTGTTTTGCTGGTTTGAGCTCAGTTTTGATGAATTTTGTGTAATTATGAACACAATGTTTTATAACAGAAATGTGTTTTCGAGATAACCACTATGAGCTCTACGTGAAGAAAAACAGTTTTAATACAAGAATGGCATATTTTACTGAGACTAAGGCTTGTCATGAGATGCACATCAATACTCCGTTTTGATAGCGTTGAGTGGCTTTGCTCTGGTAGCATGTAAGATCGGGCCTTACTCTAGTAGCATGTAAGATCGATGCCTCCGTTCTGGTAACATGAGATGACCCCGCTCTGGTAGCGATGGGTGGCCTTGCTTTGATTGCATGTAAGACCGAGGTTGTACAACTTTGTTAAAGTCTACAACGATATCATGGCCATGGATAGATGTCGACGATTTCCCTCTTTTGAGGATGCCCTCCTTGAGGATGTTTTGATGTGACGTGATATGCTTATGACGTTGTTGTTTTATCTGAGTTTTATTAAATGCCCAGTCTCGGCTACTTTGATGAATGACGTGTTTTGATGACTGTGATTTCTATCACGTATTGAGATTTGATGTTATGATGATTTGTGATTTTATCACGTAAATTATGCTGATGCAAACTGATGCCATTATTATTATCATTATTTCCATAAATGTTTTACATGCTCGAATACTTCTATCATGTTTTTACATGCCCAAATGATGAGTTGTGATGTGATGATGATTTTATAAATCTCCCTTATCCTCCTTACTGAACGATTTGAGAGCTCACCCTTTTTCTTCCCCCCTCTAGATTACTTGCAGTGAGCGAGCTAGTGCCTGCCGTGTACGTGATATAGGCTGGTGGACAAGATCTCCCCAAGCTATCACTTGTACATGCACAAGGTATAAATTCAGTTCATTTTGTATCCAGACAATGATGTAATATAAACATTTGTGTTAAGTATTATTGGGATGTAATTAGGACGACATAAAGAGAATAGATTGAGTTTTGTGGGTTGATCCTTTTTGAATATTATGTAATTGATTTTATGCAGTAGAAAATTGTGTAATCCTGGGGATAACGATTTGTTATAAACACAAGTGATTAAATGACACTGTACAGGAACGCACATTGAGTAAGAAGTTTAATGCAAGAGAAAGTTTAAATTTGCCATATTTTTTGCGCTTTCACGTTGTCACAGATTTGTTTGGTATCAGAGTAAAGGTTACCTAGTACTATCAGTGTTGAGTAATTAGAAATAGATTACATCCCAATAGTCTGTATTGTTTGGTGATGAATTGAATTTAGTAGGTAAAATTATGATTGATGCTTAACGTATATGCATAGGTACGTAAAAGAGAAGAGCTGAGTGGGAGACGAGGTCGTCCCGGGAGGTAGGCATAGCCACCTCTACCACCTGAACCACAGTCGAAGAGTCCTAACTCTCGGATTAATCGGCTTGAGTAGGATGTACGACATGGGTTTGAGCAGATGGCAGTGCTATTGGTGCGACGCTTTCGGGCTAATGCCTCGGGTACCACACCTACCCCAACTCCTACACCACTACAAGATCCGCCCCCTCCTCCTATACAGATTGACCCAGTACCACCAGTTGCTCAACCTCTGACACAAATCGGGCCTGATGATGGAGGTAAGGGCCGATTGAAGTACTTTCTTAAGATGAATCTGTCGGTATTTAAAGGGATGAAGGGTCTAGTAGAGGTGGAGGAGTGGTTGATTGAGATGAGGGTCATCTTTGATTTTCTAGGATGCACTGATGCAGAGAGGGTTAGTATGGGTACCTACATGCTTAAAGAATAAGCCCAATGTTGGTGGAATACTACCAAGAGTATATTGGCTGCTATCCATCTGGTGATTAGCTGGGAGGCTTTTTAGTTGGTTTTTAGGACCCAGTATATCCCTCGAGCTGCCCAGAGGAAATTACAAGTAGATTTTCTGAATCTAGTATAGGGTAGCATGACAGTCGATGAATATGAGAATCGGTTTACTGCTTTTTTGAGATATGATCCGGAGATTGTCAAGGATGAGGAGCGTCGAACAGAACAGTTTGTTTATGGACTGAGACCAGCCATTCGAGATAGACTAATGGGGCTCTGCATTACTGAGTTTAATGATGCTCGGAGACGGGCGCAGGAAGTTGAGAGGGGACTAGAGTTGATACAGTCCCAGTCTGAGTCTCGAGTGATAACCAGGGAAAGGGGTAAAATACCTGTACCTTCCCACACCGATTTCAGAAGAGGTTCTATTAAGAGACATATGGACGAGGGACCTAAAGGGAGAGTTGATAGACCCAGGTTTCCTCCCATTACTATGGAGACCCCTCGAGGTACCAGGCCAGAGGTTAAAGTTTACAGAGATTATGGCCAACCACAGGAGGGAAGTTGTTCTAGAACCGTACATGGGTCATATAGTGAGAAATTGCCCGCAGCCATAAAAGCCACATTCTTAAGAGCCTCATAGACAGCAGCATCAGAGGATGATTCCCCAGATATGGGCTACGACGATTGATAAGGGTAAGAAGCCAGTCACAGAAGGACGTGTGTTTACTTTGGATAAAGAGACCGCAGACACTTTCTCTGAGACCATACGAGGTACGCTTCTTGTTTATAATTATGAGGCTCATGTGTTGTTTGACTCGGGATCCACGCATTCTTTTATTGATGTACACGAGTTTAAAGCATGAATCCCTAGATTATGTTTTACATGTAAATACCCCTATGCGTGAGTCCCAGAGGACTGCTATAGTATGTAGAAGGTGTGAGATCAAGGTGAGAGATAAGGTAATGTTAGCAGATCTAGTTTTGTTAAGTATGTATGATTTTGATATGATTCTAGGGATGAATTGGTTAGCGGCCAATCGTGTGAGTTTAGATTGCTATACTAAGACTGTAACCTTCTCCCTACTTGAAAAATTTAGTGTATGTTTGAATGTTAAGGAATGAAAATGTGTGAAGTTTATTGTGAGAAGTTTTTAGAATATAATGATGTTACCATAAAAACACTGATTAAATTATTGATATGAAGGTTACATCGCACTCATCTCTAACATGAGTCGGGAACATCCATGGATAGAGGACATACCGATAGTATATGAGTTTTTGGATGTATTCCTTGATGAATTGCCTGACTTACCATAGGAGAGAGAGAGTTGGAGTTCACTATCGATTTAGTGCCAGATACCCAGCCAATCTTTAAACCTCCCTATAGGATGGCATTGGTTGAATTGGAAGAGTTAAAGAAACAGTTGCAAGAACTACTTGACCAGGGTTTTATTAGACTCAGTTTGTCACCATGGGGAGCTCTGGTTTTGTTTGTGAGGAAAAAAGATGTTAGCCTCAGATTGTACATAGATTACAAATTACTGAACAAGGCTACAGTGAAGAACAAATATCCCTTGCCAAGAATAGATGATTTGTTTGATCAGCTGAGAGGGGCTTCTGTCTTTTCAAAGATCAACTTAAGATCGGGCTATCACCAGTTAAGAATCAAGAAAGAGGATATTTCAAAGACGACCTTCAAAACTAGATTTGGCTACTACGAGTTTTTAGTGACGCCCTTTAGTTTGACGAATGCCCATGCTGCTTTCATGAGTCTAATGAATGAGGTATTTCGAGACCATCTAGATCAGTTTGTGATAGTCTTCATTGATGATATCCTTGTGTATTCTCGATCTCACGAGGAATTTGTACAACATTTGAGGATTGTGTTGTAGATTCTCAAAGATAGGCAGTTTGATGGAAAGATCAGTAAGAGTGAGTTTAAGCTAGATCAAATAACTTTCCTTGGTCATATTGTATCTAAGGATGGGGTGTCTGTTGATCCCTCTAAGATAGAGGCTGTACTTAATTGGGAGAGACTGAGGATAGTTACAGAGATTCAGAGTTTTTTGGGGCTTGCAGGGTATTATAAAAGGTTTGTTGAAGGATTTTCTAGAATTGCCACTCCTTTAACCATGCTCACATGTAAGGAGATTCCTTTTGTATGGTCTGAGCAGTGTGAGCAGAGTTTTCAAGAATTACAGAGGAGATTAACGATGACACCTGTGTTGACTATCCCAAATGGACCCGGAGGCTTCGTAGTGTACAGTGATGCCTCTCAACAAGGATTGGGGTGTGTGCTCATGCAGCTTGGGAGAGTAGTCGCTTATGGTTCGCGACAGCTGAAGGATCATGAGTGAAACTACCCCACACATGATTTGGAGTTGGTCGCAGTGGTGTTTGCATTAAAGACCTGGCGGCATTACTTATATGGGGAAAGGTTCTAGATATTTACTGACCATAAGAGCCTGAGATATATATTCGACCAAAAGGAGTTAAACATGAGACAAAGGAGATGGATGAAACTCCTTAAAGACTATGATTACGAGATACTCTATCATCTGGGGAAGGCGAATGTAGTTGTTGATGCCCTAAGCAGGAAGAGTATGGTATTTGCTATGATGATAAGGGAATGAGACTTTTTAGAATAGTTCCTCGGACTCAGGATCAGGGCTGAGGAAGCAGAGGTTGGGTTTATGGCTAGCCTCCGGATAGAGCCCAATATTATGGATCAGATTAGAAATGGGCAGCGAAATGATCAGAGGCTATTGGATATGGTTAGCCAAGCTGGACAGACCTCGCAGTCAAATTTTAGGGTCAGTGACGATGGGTTATTGAGGTTTAAAGGTCGAATTTATGTTTCGAATGCTGATACCCTAAAGCGACAAATACTGAGAGAGTCTCACTGCTCGTGATGCACCATGCACCCAAGAAGTACCAAGATATACCAGGATTTGAGAAGGCTATATTAGTGGAGTGGTATGAAGCAGGATGTTGCAGAACATGTGGCTAAATGTTTGGTGTGCCAACAAGTGAAAGCTGAGCACTAGAAGCTTGAAGGATTGCTTAAACCTTTGTCTGTGCCTACATGGAAATTGGAGCATATCACCATGGACTTTATCATGGGATTACCGAGGACCCGAAGAGGTCATGATGCAACATGGGTGATAGTGGATAGATTAACGAAGAGTGCCCGCTTACTTGCCATCAAGAGCTTGGATACATTGAGTACCTTAGTCGAGTTATATGTTAGAGAGATAGCTAAACTACATGGGGCTCCAGTGAGTATTTACATCTGATAGAGATTCTCGATTCACCTTCAAGTTTTGGAATCATTTTCAAGAGGCCATGGGTCTCGGTTGATTTTTAGTACCGCCTATCATCCTCAGACTAATGGTCAATCTGAGCGGACTATACAGACCTTGGAGGACATGTTGAGAGCATGTACGATGGACTTTAAGGGATCATGTGATGATCACCTGCCCTTTGCTGAGTTTGCGTATAACAATAGCTATCATGCGAGTATTGGTATGGCACTATATGATGCTCTATATGGTAGGAGGTGTAGATCCCCTATAGTTTGGGAAGAAGTGGGTGACAGGACAGTAATAGCTCCTGAACTCTTTGAACAGGAAGTTCAGAATGTGAAAATCATTTAGGTTACGGGCTGCTCAGAGTCGACAGAAAAGTTACGCAGATGTGCATAGACGGCCACTCGAGTTTCGAGTTGGAGATTCTGTATTCCTTAAGATATCTCCACGTAAGGGTATCATGCATATCGAGAAGAAAGGAAAATTAAGTCCTTGATACATAAGACCGTTTGAGATTTTGGAGAGAGTGGGAGACGTTGCTTATCAGTTGGCTTTACCTCCAGAGTTTTTTGGGATACACAATGTCTTTCACGTATCCATGTTAAGGAAATATAATCTGGATCCCTCCCATGTCATCGAGTATGAAGCATTGAATATTCAGGGAGATATGAGTTATATGGAAGAACCCATTCAAATACTCGACAGGAAGGAAATAGTACTTCGGATGAAAAGGATTCCTTTGGTTAACGTCCTCTGGAAGCACCACTCAATGGAGGAAGCAACTTAGGAACTAGAGAGTCTTATGAAGAAGAAGTACCCTCAACTATTTAATGGATCGAGTTGAATTTGGAGGACCAAATTCTTCGAAGGTGGGGAGGATGTGAGACCTGTGAATTCTATGTACTTTAGCTATGAGGTTACAATGTGAGATTTATAATTTGGTGAATGTGATTATGATATTTCGATGTACACGCAAGTTCTAAATCTAATGAAGTATAAGAAGATAAAGTTTGTAAGTCTTAAATGTGTATGGATTGAAATATGGTCTATGGAGTAGATTATGGTAAGTTTTGCCTTGAGCTTCCTGTAAATTTATGTAGTTGTAGTGAAATCTATGAAGGCCAGATTGATCTCCAAGGATGAGAGATTGATCTAATAAGGGTTTTTGAGGGGCTAGATCGATATCAAGTGAAGAAGGATCTATCTCAAAGGGGAATAGATTGATCTCCTAATGCCTCTGCCTAGCAAGAATCGATCCTATCACAAGGGCAAATTGATCTTCATTTGCCTCGGCCTGGAAGAGATCGATCCCTCCTTAGAAAACAGATCAATCTCCATTTGGTTCTGTAAAGAACAAATCGATCCTCACCCTCTACCAGATCGATCCTGTAGTTTGTAATTGAGCAGTTGGAGTAGTTGAAACAAGCAGAGATCGATCTCCACCAAATGCCAGATCGATCTCATACACTCTGTCTATATAAGGATCACAAGATTTTTACCTGAAGCCGAGTCTCTCTCACCTGTAAACACCAACACTCACCATTTTCACCCAAACTAAGCTTTCTCTCTCTAAGATTCACCACTTTCTGGATAGAGTTAGAAAAAAAGGTAAGAGGCAAAGTTGTTCCTCTTGGTAAAGAGAACAACATACTAGAAAATCAAGGGTTGGTTTGAAAAAAAAGGGAAGAGGCAAGCATTCTACAAGTTTGGTCAAGAGAGGACAAGCTAGGTGAGCTTAATTAGTTGGAAATGTTTAAGTCATGGAAGAACCAACAAATGGGTTTAGTTAGAAGATGAAATGTGGATGTCTTGTGATGGTCATAAGCTAGCTTGAATGTAGTTTAGGGTGTATAGGTGTAAATAGGATAAAAAAGGGAAATGTTGAGTTAGAATGAGTAAGAGAAAGAAATCAACACTGAGAATGATGTATATTGACGATTTGATGATGTTTGGACAGCTTGAGAATCCAACATAGGAGACGAGGCTAATTCGAGACCTGAGGGACATTGCACCACTCCGAGTGCAAGAGGTAAGGGAAATAAAATGTTTGTGCATGTGAATTTCTAAACGATAAAAATACCTTGATAGCATGAAAAAAGTTTGATGAAAGAGCATGTTTATGAGAAATGGGTTGATTTGATGCTTTGATAAATGTGTGAGTGTTTTACCGATTTGAACTCGATTTTGATGAATTTTGTATAATTGTGAACACAATGTTTTATAACAGAAATGAGTTTTCGAGATAACCACTATGAGCTCTATGTGAAGGTAAAACAGTTTTAATACAATAATGGCATATTTTACTGAGACTAAAGCTTGTCATGAGATGCACATCGATACTCCTCTTTGATAGCGTTGGGTGGCCTTGCACTTGTAGCATGTAAGATCAGGCCTTGCTCTAGTAGCATGTAAGACCGATGCCTCCATTCTGGTAACATGAGATGACCCCGCTCTAGCAGCGATGGGTGGCCTTGCTTTGATAGCATGTAAGATCGAGGTTGTACGACTCTGATCAAGTCTACAACGATATCATGGCCATGGATAGATGTCGACGATTTCCCTCTTTTGAGGATGCCCTTCTTGAGGATGATTTGATGTGATGTGATGTGCTTATGACGTTGTTTTATCTGAGTTTTATTAAATGCCCAGTCTCGACTATTTTGATGAATGACGTGTTTTGATGATTGTGATTTCTATCACATATTGAGATTTGATGTTATGACGATTTGTGATTTTATCACATAAATTATGCTGATGTAAACTGATGCCATTATTATTATCATTATTTCCATAAATGTTTTACATGCTCGAATACTTCTATCATGTTTTTACATGCCCAAATGATGAGTTGTGATGTGATGATGATTTTATAAATCTCCCTTATCTTCCTTACTGAGCGATTTGAGAGCTCACTCTTTTTCCTCTCCCCTCCAGATTACTTGCAGTGAGCGAGCTAGTGCCTACCGTGTACGTGATATAGGCTGATGGACAAGATCTCCCCAGGATATCACTTATACACGCACAAGGTATAAATTCAGTTCATTTTGTATCCATATAATGATGTAATAAAAACATTTGTGTTAAGTATTATTGGGATGTAATTAGGACGACATGAAGAGAATAGATTGAGTTTTGTGGGTTGATCCTTTTTGAAAATTATGTAATTGATTTTATGCAGTAGAAAATTGTGTAATCTTGGGGATAACGATTTGTTATAAACACAAGTGATTAAATGATACTGTACAGGAATGCACCTTGGGTAAGAAGTTTAATGTAAGAAAAAGTTTAAATTTACCATATTTTTCGTGCTTTCGGGCTGTCACATCAGTGACTTTGGAAGATTGGATAAATGAGATGGAAAAGCTCTAGGATTCTGGAAGTAACTCTACCGAGAAAGTTGCTTTTGCAGCTTGTGTGCTAAAGAATCAGAGAAATTATATGGACTTTAAGGGACACCATTAAAAGGAAGGTAGTTCCCGCAGTGTCGATATTAAAATGGGAAGCCAAACCTTAGTGGAAGTTTCCCCCGATTTATTCTAAGAACCAGATATTAGAGGGTCTTATGGGATACATTCTTGGATGTTTTTAAATGGCAACAAATTATGGATAAAGTACAATGATAATTATAGATGAAAAGATCAGATCAGACATAAGGTAATAAGTTCGAGAATGAATATGAAACTGAATTCATGGTTTTGGAGAAGTATAATTCGATACGTGGAGTTGTGAAATGAAGGAAATCCAAAAACTTGTAGGAGATACTGGAACCCTTAAACAAGCTAGGGAAGCTCTATTTGACATTATTTTGAGGAAGCAGTACACAAGGCGCAACTGTGATGATACGAAATGTATATCTTCGAGGTTACCAAGGAAAATGGAAAGATAAATAGAGTGACAGAAGAGAGATCTACTAAAAAAATAGAGTCTTTATAACTAGAAGGAAGAACTACGGAACAAACTGTATAAATGGAACTTAAAGGTTACACTGCTTACATGATTGGTAAAGAAGAGCGTGTTTGGAGTGAAGAGACATCCCTGTAGATAGAAAGTTTTTCGATACATGTTCGAATGATCCATTAGAGTTACCACTAGATAAAAAGGATGAAGTTTTGAGGTGATTTAGTACTTGGTACTGAACTAAGTATTCAAACCCCCATACTAAATGGCTTCAATTTAATTAGAAGAATTGAAGAAGTGATTACAGGGATTATAAAATTTATATGATAAGGGGAATTATCAGACTGAGTGATCCACTTTGGAGTGTACGGGCATTAATTGTTAAGAAGTTTCGGAGTTTTCTAGGTTACAATATGTCAAGAACAGGATTCAATTGGATTCTCCTAAAATAGAGATTGTAGAACAGTGGGAAAGAC
The DNA here is from genome assembly GCA_033439115.1 of Firmiana major. Lineage (NCBI taxonomy): Eukaryota > Viridiplantae > Streptophyta > Magnoliopsida > Malvales > Malvaceae > Firmiana > Firmiana major. The sequence goes on along the minus strand of CM065896.1, from coordinate 25,462,175 downwards.
ACAAAACTGTTAAGATGATTCGAAGTTTGATGTATAAGGAGACTTTGGAATATGAGTCATGTATTGAATCTAAGGATTGTAAATTGTATATGCTTATGTTTCGAATGCAAGACTTAATTGGAATAAGGAAATGGTTTTGTCATAATCGATGTATGGAATGAGAACAAGTTTTGAAGTGTGATAAATTTTGGATACAAGATTATAATTGGAATGAGAGATATACACAACGTATGAATATTTTTGGGAATGTGAAATGATTCGAATCGAGCGAGGTGAACGATGAATGAATGATGACTAAAGGATAAATATGAAATTGCGATAAATTATGGTATCCTACTCTCTATAATGACTGAACCTTGAACCTCTACACCTATAATTAGTTATGTGGTCAGGTCTAATGACTAATAAGGGTATTTCAAAATGCCTCTCTGAGAAACTTGGCAGTGTCTAGAAGTACCCATAACCCATAAATTGAAATTGATAGTCATAATATTCGCGTTTAAATCAGGATACCATTTCTTGTGAGGTGAAGAATTATGGAATTTTATTGATCATGAAGATTTAAATATTAGATTTCACAAAGGCTGTCTAATACAAGAAAGAGGAAATGACTAGGGTTAGTGCTTTGAGCAGAAGTGATTTCGGGATGACATTTTATATATACATAGGTCAAGGACATGAGTTATTGAAATATTTAGTGAAACTTAACTAGATGTGGTTCCCTACTGATATTGACATTTTTATCGTGGTAGCTAGCCTGAGATTAGAACCGGATTTGATTAACAGAATCCGAAAGGCTCAGCATAAGGATAAGTTTTGCATAGATGTGGTTAGATAGACCTAGTTGGGTTCAGTGATAGATTTTGAAGTTAGCTCCGACGGTCTACTAAGATTCAAAGGCAAAATTTGTATTCTTGATGATGCACGATTGAGGAAATTAATATTGTCAGAAGTTGTCTCCTCAAGGTATACCCTACACCCAGGGAAGTAATAAGATGTGTCAGAATTCACGAAAAGTGTATTAGTGGTCAGGGATGAAGAAAGACGTGGCTGAATATGTGGCCGTTGACTTGTGTCAGCAGATTAAGGTAGAGCATCAGAACCTGTAAGGTTGTTACAGCCTCTACTGATACCAAAATGGAAATGGGAATACATCATGATGGATTTCATCATGGGATTGCCAAGGACCTGTAGGAACCACGATGCGATTTAGGTAGTAGTAGATAGATAGACAAAGTCCGCTCATTTCCTAACTACGAAGACTACGAATACCTTGAGTGCGCTAGTGGAGCTGTATGTACGGGAGGTTGCAAGACATACCAGCAATCATAGTATTTGACAGGGATTCTCGGTTCACTTCACACTTCTAGGAGCATTTCCAAGAAGCTATGGGAACCCAACTGAATTTTAACATGACTTTCCATCCTCAAACAGATGGCCAAAACGAAGAGGACCATTCAAACATTGGAGGACATATTGAGAGCATGTGCTCAAGATTTCAAAATCCCCTGAGACAACCATTTACCGCTAGCAGAATTTGCATATAATAACGGTTACCATTCAAGTATCGGAATGGCACCATACGAAGCGCTTTATGATCGAACATGTTGTTCGCCAATAGGATAGGAAGAAGTAGGTGATAGGAAGTTATTCATTCCCTATTTGGTCAAGCAAGCTTCTGAAGATGTACATTTGATATGAGAGATGCTGAGGACAGCCTAGAACAGACAGAAAAGTTACGCTGACCAAAGACGAAGATCCTTGGAATTTTCAGTAGGAGATTTGGTGTTTCTAAAAGTCTTTCCATCCTAGGGCATAATGAGATTTGGAAAGAAAGGGAAACTGAGTCCCTGTTATATTGGACCTTTTGAAATCTTAGACCGAGTAGGAGACAAAGCCTACCGATTGGCGTTATCGCCAGAGTTATCAAATATCCACGATGTTTTCCATGTATCGATGTTACACAAGTATCATCTGGATCCCATACATGTAATTAAATACGTGCCGCTAGAATTGAAGAAGGACATGACATACGTGGAGAAACCAATTCAGATTTTGGACAGAAAGGAAAAAGCGTTGCGATCTAAGACGATTTCGTTGGTCAAGGTTTTGTGGTAGTATCACACGCCAAAAGAGGCCACATGGGAATTAGAAAACTTAGTGCGAGAGAAATATTCGCAGTTATTTGAAAACTAAGGTACTCTTAAATTTGGGGACCAAATTTCCTAAAGTGGGGAGAATGTAAACCCCCGAATTTTTCTAAAAATTTGACTCAAACGTTATCTGATTTGAATTTAATTCATTTTACTTGCGAATAATTATATTAATTTTTATCCGAAAGGCGAGATTAGGTTAGGTCGATATTTTTGTTAAGAATCCGAATTTATGAAAATAAATTAATAATAAGAAAATAAAATTTAAATTAGATAAATAAATAAATAGTAAATAAAATTTAAATAATAAAAATAACAAGATCAAACAATGTGTATAGATATATACACATTTAATTAAAGTTAATTAAAATTAAAAATTTAAATGAAGGTTAAAAAAAACTAAAAAAGTTAAACGATGTGTTTTGGGAAGGGGACACGTAGGAAGCCCTGCGCGCACGCCCAGCCTCCCTACACCAGTTCCTTTTGCTACACCCTGCCTCTCCCGACCACGCCTGCGTCTAGTACCCCCAGCGCCTGGCTCCTGCCCAGCCTCAACGTGCCAGCCCCAGCGTGCTCAGCGCAGTGCACTAGCCCCGTACACCAGTTTGCCCAGACCCTGTACACCAGCTTCACCTCGCTAAGCCCTACGCGCACCGAGCCCTGTACCCGAGCCATGTATCCTACAACATGCATCTGTCCCCTGCAAGACCAAAGCCTGCACACCATCCGCACCACGCCAGTCCTACATTGTGCATCAGCCTATCTCCATTGACCTGCACAATGTCCGCACGCAACAGCCAGGCTAGATGCCTGCATGGCATGCCAAATGCCTGCCAGTACTAGGACCCTGCCAAGCATGGTCTTGCATACCTCCTGCACACCAGTTTCCCTACCTCTACAAAACGCTAGACCACCTTCTGCCCAGTCCTGTACCTCTGTGCACCCAGTCCTATACCCTCCACACTTTTGCCTACTGGATGGCTATAAATAAGATGGAAAGGAGAGAGGAAAGGTTGGCTGGTGAGAGGAACAATATAGGAAGAAAGGAACAGAGGCAAACAGGGGAAGGCATAAGGCAATAAGGGGTGAGGTGATGAGAAGGTGGTCAGGCCGAGGAATGAAGGGGTGAAAGAGGTTTACTAGAAGGGAGAGAGAGATTGGAGGGAGTTGTTCGGTTGATGGTGAAGATGATGTTGGTGATGAAGGAGATAGAAAGTAGCTCCTCGGGTGACCAGTGGAAGGGGAAACCGAGAGAAAGATGGTTGATGGCGATGATGATGATGGTCGAGACCCAAGGCTACTGATGGTGGTGCCGGATGATGGAGACGATGAAGGAAGCCGAGAAGGAGAAAAGGAAGAAGAAGAAGAAGAAGAAGGAAGAAGAACTCGGGGAGGAAGAAGAGAGGAAGGAATTTTAGCTGGAAAGGTTCAAACCAAATCGAGAGGAAAAAAAAAAGAAAAAAAGAAGAGAGAAGGGTTGTATATTTATATGTATAGGGTTGTATATTTATATGTATAATATTATATATATATAAATATATTTCGAAATGGAGAAAAAGGTACAAGGAAAAAAATTGGAAAATTCGAAAAAGAGCTCTGAGGAGAAAAATTAACTGAGTGGGCCAGGCCCAGACGTAAAGCATCTAGGACTACGTGCAGATATCGAGATAAGGAAAATTGAGTTGTACTATTAGAGATGAATGTACGTATTTTTCAATGATTTTTGTAGATATGAATTTTAGGAAATATATTTAATAATACTGTAGAAAATTACCTGTGAACTATCTAAATTATACTGTGTATATTTGTTATGTATTTGGAGACTGCGAACCCTAAGACAAAATTTTGATACGCCTAAACGTAGAAAATCTCTAGGCAAATTTTACTGCCCGAAATTTAGAAAAATATTTCAAGGAACCTCAAAATTTGCCCCGATTTTTTTGAAATAGCTTTATTTAGTGTATTTAAATAAATATTAAAGTATTTTTAAAATTTTCGCAGAAAAACCTAAGATTTTAGATTTGCACCTGAGACTATGTTTTATGGATTTTTAGCTGAAAAAGGCAAGACCAGCCCCTTTTAATTTGTTTTACATGTTAAAACAAAATTTAAGTATTTTAAAAATAAAACCTGTGACAGTCAGACGTGTATTGCTGTGTGATCTTGTACGGAGCTGTCTGCACGAGATTTTGAGATGTTTTAAGGACAAAATCGTGCCAGCCAGTCGTGTATTGCTGTGTGATCTTTCACGAACCTGCTCGCACGTGATTTTAAGTGATTTGATAAAACCGTGCCAGTCGGTCATGTATTGCCATGTGATCTTGCACGGACTTGCTCCTACGTGATTTTAAGTGATTTGATAAAATCTTGCCTGACAGACATGTATTGCTATGTGATATTGCATGTATCTACTCGCACGTGATTAGAGGCAAAAAAGGGCAATGATGAATTACATGGAAGTGTGAATGATGAAATTATATGGAAATGTGAATGATGCTGAGGTCCATGGAGTATGATGTACTGTGTTGTGTGCATGTGAGTACACTCTACCGTGTTATTGAGAAATAGTGAAATGAGTAAGCCAATTGGGTAGCTGAACACTTCCACGACACTTGATATCCCGGCACACCTGATCAGTGATTGCCCGAAGTCATTGACATTGATCAATTGTCCTATTGATTGATTATTGATGATGAATATTCCGCCATGCCTCACTTATTTGATTTATCTGAACTGAGTTTTGATGAAGTGAATTTCTGATATGAAAAGAGTTTTATTTTACTGCATTTGATTTAATTGATATTTTGTAATAGTATTTTCTATGATACTGACACTGTGAGAAAATGGTAATTTTCACTGCACTATACTGAACTGTATGATATTACTTCAAGCCCGTGTTTTGTAGATAGTGTATTTATCTACCTGCCACTTGATTTTTCTTACTGAGCATGTTGAGCTCACCCCTTACTTTACTCCACAAAGCCTCATCAATAGCTGGGAGTGTTTGTAAGTCGACTAAATGTGCACAACCATACGTCGGTGAAGGATTCTTCGGCAGTAAAGGTATACCTGGCATAGACATTTATATTGTATCTATATTTTGCAAGTACAGTAATGTATAGAGAAATGTGTTAGGGGAAATGTGAACATGAAGGAACAATTATGATGATTAATTTTGTTTAAATTTGTCACCAAAAAATGAAATCTAGTACTCCTATTTACTGTTTCTGATCTGATATCGACTCGTAGTCCAACCAGTAAAAATGCGAGTAATTAATACATGATCTTTTTGGGCAATTAACATGTGCTTTAATAACTTAACTATAGGCTTAGACTTATTGGATTGCTTGCAAAGGATATATAGAGTGAAAGTACATCTCATTACCTCTAAGCCACATAATTGAGCTTTAGTAATTGACTGCCAATATGGACCAAAAACAAATAATTTAAAATGATAAAAGCCAACAAAAAAAAAACCAATAGCAAAGTATGACAAGTTCCATTTGAAAACATAATGGTTACAAAGATTCTAAAACTTACCAATCCTTTTCCAGCTAGTTGTCTGGAAACCACCGTAAATGACTCAATCAAACATCCTCATACATAAGTAAAATTCCTGGTTCTATGAAAAGTTTCAAATATGTAGAACCTAATCAAAATGCACCTTCAAAGAGACCATAAATTCAAAACTTTAAAGAGAAACAAATGTAAATGCCATAACTTGAATTTACTTAAGGAAAACCCATATTCAACATGACAAACTTTTTAATCCGAAAATTAGTCAACATGTCACAATTAGAAACAAATTAATAGGGCATTTATTTATTTTTGCTAATTGTTTTCTACTTAACAAAAGTTATATTTTTAATTTTATTTAGTCAATGCAAAAAAATAAGTAATTAAAAAGTAGTAACAAATATTAAATTTGTTTACTTTAAGAACAAATGATAAATAAAATATATTACATAATAATTAAAGTTTAAAACAATTATTAACAATTATTAAATTCATTTGATTTATGAACAAGGTTAATGTGTATCCAGTCGCCATTTAGAAGTGCAAATGCATGTATTTTAAACGATAAACAAGATTAACTTCAAACACAAAGCTCATAAATCATGTTCTTTAGGTCAATATTTGTGACAGCCCGAAAGCGCGAAAAATAAGACTAATTTAAAATTTTCTTACATTAAATCCTCTTACTCTGGTTACATTCCTGTACAGTGTCATTTAGTCACTTGTGTTTATAATAGATCAATAACCCCAATATCACACTATTTCTATTTCATAAAATCAAATACACAATATCCCAAGGAGGTCAGCCCACAAAAATCAATTCATTTTCTTCATATTGTCCTAATTACATACCGAAAACACTTAACACAAATGTCTGTATTACATCATTATCTGGATACAAAATAAACTGAATTTATACATTGTGTTTGTACAAGCCATAGCCTGGGGAGATCTTGTCCACCAGCCTATATCACATACGCGACAGGTACTAACTCGATCACTGCAAGTAATCTGGAAGGGGGAGGAAAAAGGGCGAGCTCTTAAAACGCTCAGTAAGGAGGATAGGGGAGATTTCATAAAATCATCATCACATCACAACTCATCGTTTAGGCATACAAAAAGATGATAGAAGTATCCGAGCATGAAAAACATTAATGGAAATAATGATAACAATAATGGCAATAGCTTACTTCAGCATAATTTTACGTGATAAAATCACAAATCGTCATAACATCAAATCTCAATGCGTGATAGAAATCACAGTCATCAAAATACATCATTCATCAAAATAGTCGAGACGAGGCATTTAACAAAACTCAGATAAAAACAACGTTATAAGCACATCACATCAAATCATCCTCAAGGAGGGCATCCTTAGAAGAGGGAAATCGTCGACATCTATCCATGGCCATGGTATTGTTATAGACTTGATCAGAGTCGTACAACCTCGGTCTTACATGTTATCAAAGTAATGCCCGATCTTACATTCTATCAAAGCAAGGCCACCCATCACTACCAAAGCGGGGTTATCTCACATTACCAGAATAGAGGCATCGGTCTTACATGCTACTAGAGTAAGGCCCGGTATTACATGCTACCGGAGCACGACCACTCAACGCTATCAAAGCGGAGTATCGATGTGCATCTCATGACAAGCCTTAGTCTCAGTAAAATATGCCATTATTGTATAAAAATCGTTTTGCCTTCACGTAGAACTCATGGTGGTTATCTCGAAAACTCATTTCTTGTCACGACCCAAATTACCTAAAAATCAGAGTAAATTTTTCGCTTTTTTATTTCCTTACCCGTCGTGAACAGTTACACTACTAAACAGTTGGGCTATGATTCGGTGTTAGTCACCTCTCACCTATTTACCATTCCATTTTTATATTTCATTTACATATCAATTTATTTAAACTAAATACATCCCCAATATTACATCCATATACAGTACTGTGCCTCTATATGTTCAGATACAAAAATTATATAAATGTGTATACCTGATCTTGATAAGAAGCAGCAGATATGACTACTGTCGTTCTCTTCTACTGAATATACCCTGTGGGGTGGAAAATGAAAAGGTGAGCATAAACAGCTCAGTAAGGCAATAATGTAAGCAGGTAGATAACTATACTATCTACGTGCTGATAATGTCATGATATAAAATCATTTGTATTTGGAGCATGAGGTAAGACTAAAACGATGCCACATGTATGTATATATCATATAAGAGAAATCATGAAATCCATAAATAAAACAAACATGGAAAAATCCTCATGTATGTCATCTCATGCTCGTCACATTTAAAACTTATTTGTTTCATCATATACTCAACACTCAAAAACTTATTTGTTTCTTTTCAAACTCTTCTCGTTAAAACTTATTTGTTTTATCATAAAACAGCTTCATCAAGGTCAAACCCATCTCTCGGGAATACCTTGATTCATTAAATCACGTCTCTTTTAAAAACATAAATCAGGACATTACCCCTCCCTCGGGTTTGTCCTAGTCTATTCAGACCGTATGATATCATGTGAGGCATGTAGGTTACTATATGAAAATCGAGGACTATGGCCATACTTTGTCCCTGTGATCCCAGGCTACATGGATCCCGGTGTGCGGGGTATCACAACTACAACGGGAGGTGGGGTAAAGTCCTATCCGCCAGAATATCAAGTAACATCATAGAGTCATCATGACTGCACGGTACAGCGTACTCCGTGTGACATACACAGTACATCGTACTCCGTGGACCCATATCATAGTCTGGGGGTGCCTGCCGTAGGTCTTATCCACCCCAATACTATGTCGATAACCAACCCATGTCTCAAAGTATACGTGCGAGCATCTCAACTCTCTGTGACACACAGTCTACAGGAGGCTTCCGCACGACTATATGCATGTCAACTCACATCTAGTGCGAGCGAAGCTCCAGCACTACGCTATGCATATCATGATATCTAAAATCTCGTGCGAGTGAAGCTCCAGCAAGATTTTGTGCACACACAAATTTCTCGTACGAGCAATGCTCCAGTACGGCTTTTCATAAGAAATAAATCAGTAAACTTGAGTGCGAGAAAGACTCTAGCACTCTTTTTATTCATGTAAATACGATAGGTGGCTCAATCTTTATAAAATATCTTTTAAAATAGTAACCGGTCCAAACCGGTACCCTTTCGTATAAATCACGAAATCAACAGCCAACCTATGTGCATATTTGCTTAAATCAAAGCAATATATTCATATAAAGCAATAAAAACATGAAATCATGCAATTTATCTGCCTTACTACCCTTTTTGTAAATTTTACTCTAAGGGGCAAAATCATCTTTTTTCTTTATTCACCTAAGCCCCGGTTTTCGTAAAATTATCATTTCATTTTCTAAATACTTTAAGTAATTCTAGACCTTGTAATTCCCCTCAAAATTACGTATAGGTATCTCTATGCACCTACAAAATTCCCTTACCTCGATTCTCGTCGAGCGCGTATCTAAATTCCACTGTCGGAGGCTCGTCCGATCCGATTTGCTGCTAATCCAGTCTCTGGGGCTGCAGATAATTATTTATCACGTCAATTTAACCCAATAAATATAATTCTCCTGTTTACTATAGTTGATTTAACTAATTGGGCCAATTTACTCTTATTAGGCCCAATCGCACCTTAATGGGTCTCGACCCATTTTCAGCCCGTTTTTACTTATTAAATCCCTTCCTCGGGTTTACTGGGCTCATGCAGCTTACCAATAATTATCGAGCTTCATTCCAAACTCATTGGATAGCCCGTATACCATTTATGGCAATTACATTACAATTCCGAAAAATATTCCTTTCTATACGAAATTAATCCATAATTCCGTAAAATAATCGAAACTCTGTATTAAAGGACTCTAATTGTCGAAATTAAAATGTACTTACCCAATATGATGCGGGATACGGAAATCGAAGCTCAATCGGCTCTCGTTCGGGCTTTGTCGTACAACTGCACAATTATTATATTTAATCCCGGGTTACTTTTCGATCAAATATAATTTAAATAAATTTTTTGAAAGTCAAATTGGTCACTTTTGACCTCTTACCGACTTACCCGAAATCCGATGTATCCCCGAAAATTCTTTCCCTTTTTCTTTTTTCTCTTTTTCTCCTTTTTTCCCTTCTTTCTTGGCTGAACCGGTTCAGTCCGGTTCAGACCCGGTTTAGACCCGCCGGTTCACCCCGGTTAACTTCGGTTCGACCGGTTCAGGGCCTTGTCGGTCGGTTCTCCGCCGGTTCTCGCCACCATTCGCTCCGCTGGGTCGTCCACATCACGAATCTGGGCTTGGTTCGCCTCGAGCTCGTCGAAAAATGGCCGGTCCGGCCTGTTCTCCTCCTGCCGTCGGGACCCATTTCCTTTTTCGCCGTCGTCGGCGATTCCCGCCGTTTCGTTGGCTACCAATGGGCTCAAAAGAACCGCCTCGATACGGTGATCATTTGGCTAGGTCGAATCCGAGCTATGGCGCCGCCGTTCGCCGGAACCGACGCGATTTCCCCCTCGACTTTTCGTCCGTCGATTCGTCGGAAATGGTGGCCGTCGGCGCGCGTCGTTGGTACCGTTGGAAGCTCCGGGCTTCGCTCTAGCTTCTCCTACCGTCAGCTGGGATCATCGATCGCCGTGGCTCGTCGGCTTCCTCGGTCGGCTGCTTCGTTTTTTCGTTTTCTTTTTCTCTCTCTCCCCGATTCGTTTTCAACTTCTGATTCTTTTTTTTTCAATTTATTTAATTATTACACTATTCATTAAAATAATCTACAATAATCCAAAATATCTACAACTTATATTATTTTTTTCTAATTTAATTTAATTAATTTAATTTAATTTATTAAATACATTTTCTCCAATTTTCGATATTATTCCTTCGTATTTTCGAGGTATTGCTCCGGGTAATTTTTCGGTATTTCTAAAAATTTTGGATCTTGATCAATTGGACTCAAAATTATATAATTTCCTCATTATTGATCAAGATATTCTAAATCCTTATTTTTAATTAAAATTTTCTTATCGAATTTATTCCGACTTTCGATCTTTTGACCGTTTTGCCCTTACACGTGTTTGGGATTAATTTAACCGAACTTCCTTTCATGAACACTCACTCACTTCGGATTTTAAATCCTTATTTCCAATCCGAATCTCATTTAGTTAAATTTTTGACCATTTTCATCCCTCATAAAAATTTACGATTTAATTTCGGGTCTTACAACTCTCCCCCACTTAAGGAATTTGGTCCTTCAAATTAGAACCAATTCATATGAGTCCATAGACTACTTCGGGTACATTAATCGTATTATACTTCTTTAATTCTCATGTGACCTTTTTTCGGAGTGTAATACTACCAAAGGACTTTAATTAGGGAGATCGTCTTAAACCTCAATACTTTCTCCTTCCATCTAATACCCGAATTCATTTTCCAATCATACGTTAAACTTTCCTTGAGCTTCAATAGCTCATATCCGTTCACATATATCGGGTCCGGATAATATTTCTGAAGCATCATAAGATATGACACATTGTGGATGCCTGCTAATTCAGGTGGTAACGCCAACCTACAGGCCTTGTCTCCCACTTTGTCCAATCTCTTTCCGAATCTTGTTACGTCCTTAGGACCAATAACTTCCAATAATACTAATTCACCATCGGTGAATTCCAATGGTTTCTGTCTCTTGTCAGCATAGTTTGTCTATCTGCTCTGAGGTGTTCTTAATCCTTCACAATTAACTGAACATCCTCAGAGATTTGTCTTACCAATTCAGGAATAATTTTCTATCTGTTACCCACTTTTTCTTATCCAAATCAGGGAAACAACCCTTACGGCCATACGATGCCTCATCTGAAGTCATCCCGATACTCAAGTGACAACTGTCATTATTGGCGAATTCGATTAGTAACAACTGATCATCCCAGGAGCTTATCATATCAAGCACACACTCTCATCATATCCTCCAAAACCTGTACAGTCCTCTCTGACTGACCATCTGTCTGAGGATGGGAAGCTGTGCTAATACTCAGTCGGGTTCCCATAGCTTCCTGAAAAATATTCTCAGAAGTGAGAAGTGAAGCGGGAATCCCTATATGATACAATGCTCACTGGAAAGATACTTGGTGTTTCACAATTTTTCCATACACATAAATCCGCCTACACACTCAGAGTATCTAGGGATTTTCTAACCAGAAAGGTGGGTAGACTTAGTCAATTTATCGACTATCACCCAGATAGCCTTATGATTCATCCGGGTTTTCTATAACCCATCACGAAATTCATGATAACTTGTTCCCATTTTCCGTGTCGTGTCAATATATAGGTAGAGGCTGCACTAACCCTGCAGACTTCTAATACTCTACCTTATTCTGCTGACACACGAGACACATTTCCACAATCTCTACCATATCTCTTTTCACATCTGACCACCAATACCCTTTTCAGAGATTTCATATCTATATATTCATTAATTTCCATATGCATTGTATATCCCGAAGAGTAAGCTTCTGACAATATTACTACCTCATCAACTATGGTCCTGGGGAGCACTTATACTGTCTCTGAACCTCAGTAAGTCATCATCACTCTCTGTGAACTCTGTCACTGTACCCTTCTGAATCTGACCCACACTATCGACACCCTGCCGATCATCATGCTAAGCCTGTCAAATTCGGGCACTCTCATCCGGTTCTAGTCTCAGGCTAGTTGTCACATAATCACTGTCATCATCAAAAGGGATCACATCACTATTGAGGCTCACAACTGCTCAAGTAGATCACGCTTCCTGACCATCATATGTAATACCATCCCGAGGCTCTTTCTGGTCAAGGCATCAGCCATCACATTAGCCTTTTTTGGGTGGTACAATTTCCATAATCAAAATCTCTCAGAAGCTCTAACCCACTATGTATTCTCATATTCGACTCTTTCTGTAAAAACAGATACTCGGGGCTTTATGATAAGTGCATACCCAAAATTCCTCATCGTGTACCTAGTAGTGCCATCTACTCAGTACAAATACTATCGCTGCCCACTTTTAAATCGTGGGTCAGATAGTTTATTTCATGATCCTTGAGTTGTTTGGATCCACAATCGACTATCTTCCCTTTTTGCATCAATACACAGCTCATTCATTATTTTGAGTCATTCATACCCATGAAGAATCTCTTGAGCTGTTGGGTATGGTGAAAATAATCACGGTGGTCAGTTCACACTTCATTACACCAAATTCACATCACATCTATCATCTCACTTATCATCTCATTCAAATACCACGTTTTCATAGTTAAATGTGCCAACAAAGTATACCCTTTTTAGAACTTGCAGCAACCATCTGTAAAAGTAATTTCCCAATTGTTGCTTATAAATCACCCTGGACTTTAACTACACCCAACATATCATCAATAAGGATGATGACAAATCGGTCCAGGTAAAGTTTAAATAACTCATTGTAGTTGAGCTCCACTACATATTTCAATCATCCATATCCTTGACTTATTTACGCATAAGTGTATAAGATCCTTCAAAATCGCTTACGTTTTCAGGTACTAACCTGCGTCATTTCCTTTTCTTATATTAACGGCTCTTATTAAATTTTACTATGTTAACCTTTATGATTTGTCGAATTTTAATATTCTTATCGTCTTAGTAAAGGTATCCTAATGCTAAAGGTATTTATTACGACGATCGATTTCACGTTATAGGTTATATATATATACTTTTAGACGCTGTCAAGTCTTCAGGCGGGGAGGTATTTTGAAATACCTTTATTAACCCTTAGACTTAACCACAAGGACTAGTTATGGTTATATCCACCCTTATCCTTGATTATAATTCATATTTACTACTTATCGTTTTAATCCAAATGACTTCATATCGTAAAGATGTTCTTACCTTGCATATATCTCTTATTCCAGTCTATCTCGTATTAAGGATTTATCCCATCTTAAAACTTATCTCTTTTCGTATATCACTTATAACAAACTCTGTTATTACTCATTCCGTGAGTACAATCATTTGCTCCTTTAATTTCAATCGCTACACCCCTTTTATTACTTGTCAAAACTTACCGTATACTTTCCAGTGATGTTTTCACCCCTATTTTCAACTTACAATTTCTTCATAATTATTTCGTTAGTTAACCCTCTTTCATTGGGGTATTAACTATCGACATTGTGCCTATAGGTGTAGGCATTCACGCCTTTTACTAACTTATAAGCAGTTGAAGGCGGTATGAATATATACGTGGCACCAGGATCAATTAAAATAATTACTTCTCTATTCATAACCAGTGTGGTATCTTTCACCACATCATATGAAAATCAATAGTGTCCTGGTCCAAGGCATACACACTCGCCTTCATCCAACAGCCTACTTTCCCTTTCTCTCGGCTGTGGGCTCCATTTTTGGTGCAGAGATATCAACAAGGTTTTCTCTATCTCTTTGCTCTTCTGTGGGACAATCTTACCCAACTCTGAGCAATCATTAAATAATTGGCCCGTTTTACCACACTTAACGCCTATTTTAGTCAATAAAGTGTAGGTATAGGCCTTTACTTTCGCGGTATCTACTACACATCCTACACTGCTTACACTGTTAATTCTGCTTACACTGCTACACTGTTTCGTAACAGGTCGGGGTTCTCCAATCATAATATCCCTTATAAGTGTTAAATTGGATATTCTGGGGCCTTACCAATCATCTTACCCCGTGACTCATCAACTCTAATCCCTTATCAACTGGTCTATTTCTCGCTCTGACATTTCTGTCATTCTCTATTCTCTTCTGTCTCTATTTCGGCCTTTACTACCTTTCCAATCTCAGAGGCGTGCAACACATGATATTTTTCACGCAATTGTATTCTGCGCACTGCCTCGACATAAGTAGTGAGCCAATCGAACTCTAATTGGCAACTTGAGCCCTTCCATGAACTTTTGGGCTTTTCGACTCTCATGTCGGCTCTAGACGTCTAACTATTCAGATGGGTCAAGCGGACTCCCACCAATGCTCTGCCTCACCCTCTAACATAAACGTATTTAAAAGTCACCTTCTCGATCGACATACACCGAAAAATTCATAGCACTTCGCTATCTCATACACCCAGTCCTCAGCAACTATTGGTTTCTTTACTTCGCTATATATCGGAGGGGTGTGAAAATCTCTATAGTCTGAGGTATCTGTTTAGGCTTTACCTTGCCTATCCTCAACTATTTGCAGAGATTGAGTAATCAACTCCAAAATATTTTCTACACTCCACTCAATCCTCTCGGAGTGTGTCTCAATACTGTTTGGTCTCTTTATAGGACCCTGTGGAATATGCTCAACATTAGCATCCACCTCACTCTCCTCTCGAGTCTCATGTGATGACTCATTCGACTCTCAGACCGATCTCTACGGTCTCGAGCATGTATACTCGTCCCTCTCTACCATAGCGGCTATCGTTTATAAAAACTATATTATTGTATTCGAAACTAAATTCTTAGCTGCACTTCTATCTTGGTATACACAATTGTATCTAAACAATGCACAGTACATGGAGATGTAAATTTACTTAACTACTAACACCGACTCATATCAGGCCAACTCTGCTCTGATACCATCTTTTCTGTCACGACCCAAATTACCTAAAAATCAGAGTAAATTTTTCTTATGTGAGAACCCTGCTGCCCGCCCCACACCAGGTCACAGGCTTACGGCGAACTCATCACAAAAACCCGTATTGTCCTCTTTGCATGCCTCAGCCCACTCAAGGTTTTGTTCCGCTGGAGGGGCAAGCCTATCTCCAGCCAGACGCGTCACCTTCGAGGCTCGAACTCGGGTCTTCACCCTTGTTCTTGCACTCTTGGTAGCTCAATGGTACCAAGAGTGCAAGAACAAGGGTGAAGACCCGAGTTCGAGCCTTGCCCCTCCAGCGGAACAAAACCTTGAGTGGGCTGAGGCCTGCACAGAGGACAATACGGGTTTGTGTGATGAGTTCGCCGTAAGCCTGTGACCTGGTGTGGGGCGGGCAGCAGGGTTCTCACATTTCTGCTATAAAACATTGTGTTCATAATTACGCAAAATTCATCAAAATCGAGCTCAAACTGGCAAAACACTCACACGTTCATCAAGACACCAAATCAACTCATAAACATGCTCATTCATCAAACCCTTTTCACACTAAAAAGGTATTTTCATCATTTACAAACTCACATGCACAAACATTTTATTTCCCTTGCCTCTTGTACGTTGGGTGGTGCAATATCCCCCGGGTCTCAGACTAGCCTCGTTTCCTATGTCGGATTCTCGAGCTGTCCAAACACCATCAAATTGTCAATATACATCATTCTCATTTTTGATTTCATTCTCTTACATATTCTAACTCAACATTTTCCTTTTCATCCTATTTATACCTATATACCCTAAACTACATCCAAGCTATAAAATCTTACATGCATACATTGTCTCAAAACTCTTCCTATATCTTTATCAACCCTTCGCTAGCTTATGATCCCTTCTTGACTTAAACATTTCCAACTAAATAATTGTATTTATTCACCAATACATATATATATATATAATGATAATACTTAAAAACAAGGGTCTTGTGAGCTCGCCTAGCTTGTCTCTTCCCTCTTTGTTCAAACCAACCTTTGATTTTCTAGTATCTTGCTCTTTTTACCAAGAGGAACAACTTTGCCTCTTACCTCTTCTCTTACTGTGAGACCCCATATATGTATAACTTGGTATATATGTAAATGGTGATATATTTGTAATGTGAAGCATAAATGATGTAAAGTCCATAAATTAAATGTACACACTTGAGATAAGAGATTGTGATGTACATGCAAGTTTCATTAAGTATGAATATGAAGAAATGGACTTTTGTATGTGATGAATGTGAATGGAATGGAATATGAGGGGTGTGGTAAAATAGGATGAAGATTTACATGAGTTATGCTCTTTCATTTAGTTTATATCATATACCTTAGGTTATACAAAGATTCCATACAAGTTTTAATATGTATAAAGTATGGATGGATGTTATTTTCAAGTCTTAAAAAAGTAACTGGATGAGAAAATGACTATGGCTGCAAATTAAGGATATTTTGGTGTAAATTTCTACAGAAAACTATAGTAAAATTTAGAAAATATGAATGCCTGATCGATCTCATAGGATGAGAGATCGATCTGGAAGAGCCAAATGCTATTATTCGAGCAATGGAATAGGGCAGATCGATCTCTAATGGAGCCAGATCGATCTCCTAAACATTCTGTAATATGATGATCGATTCTTAAGGCAAACAGATCGATTTCCTTAACTCTTGGGTTGGAGCAGATCGATCTCCCCTAAGACCAGATCGATCTCTTTAAGCTTCTGTCTGAGACAAGATCGATCTCAAGGTTTCGACAGATCGATCTCTTGCCTTCAAATGTCATTAAAAAGAGAGATTTTAAGGGGATCAGATGGATCTCATATCTCGACAGATCGATCTCATCAAGCTAAATCTATAAATAGGAGCAGTTAGATATGCAGATTTCAGGACAAAACCTTTTCCTTCCATTTTCAATCTAAAAACCTAGTTTTTTCTCTCTAAAAAACGTTCATTTTCAAGAAGATTTGAGGGAAGGCTATTAGACACAAAGTTGTTCACATCAAGAAGAAGAACAACATAGCTTGGAGGCATTGCCCTATTTGTTGTCTTGAAGGAGTTAAGAGCATTTTCATTTAGAGTGAGAAGGAAATCCAAAGAGGTAAGTTTCTAAAGCACAAATCCAAGTACATTTGTTTAGTTATTGATTATGAAGTTGATTGGTGTGCTTATTCATGGAAGAAATTATCGAGAATGCAATGGAACAATTATAACCTAAAAATGGGTTAGTGTGAGAAAGTGAAATGTATGGGTATTAAGGATGAAGGTGATATCTTAAGGTGAAAATGGTATTGTGGGTATGATTTTAAGATGATGTTATGGAATAAATTGTAAGACTTACCCAAAAAGGGGTAAAATGAATATTTGAGGCATTGGGTAAAATGCATAGTTGAATGAGAGTTAGCAACACTAACTCGAGCGTTTGATGAATGAATTGTAGCTCCCGATGATACATCGGAGTAAGTTGATCCAAAAGCGCGAGAAGCGTAAAGGAAGAGAGTCGCACCCTAGTAAATCGAGTTAAGGGAATTGTGTGGACTCTTAGAGATACTTGTGCGTAATTTGGGCGCTTAAATGTTTTGCTAGAGTGCATGTGATACTAGGAAATGATATTAGGTGACTGAAGGGCAAAGGTTTGGTTTTGAGAAATGTACATGAAAACAAAAAGCATGATGCTTTGAAAACCTTGTTTTGTTGTTTTTTATCAAATGATTGGTAGGTTGGCTAATATTTGAAATGATTTGCAAAAGAAACGATTTAATTTGGTTGATAACCATGTTTTACAAAGAATTGAGCCACCTACATGGTTTTCCGTGAGAATGAAAGCATGCTAGAGTATGACTCGCACGAGATTGATGTGTTTTTACACGCATGAGTGTTGGAGCTTAGCTCACACTAGTTTTCACATGGATTTTTATGATGTCGTGCTAAAGTGGAGCTTGCACAAACTTTATACTGGTTTTGGTATGGTGCTGGAGCATAGCTCGCATTAGATGCCCACCATACTTGTTGTCGTGCTAGGAGCTTCGGGTAGACTGGGTGTCGCACCGATTAAATAGGCTCGAACGTGCATTTTTGAGAATTGAAATGTTGATAGACGTACTAGGAGCTTCGAGTAGACAAGACATCGTACCGATTAAATAGACTTGCACGTGCACTTTTGAGATGTGGCATGATATGATGTGTTGATATGGGTCCATGGAGTACGCTGTACCGTGCAGGTAGCATGGAGTACGTTGTATCGTGTTGAGATTGTGATATTCCATCTTCGGACGAGATCTTCTATAGACCGGTGGGCCGAACGTGACCCACCTCCCGTGTGGAAGCAGATAGTGGTGATACCCCGCACACCTGATCAGTGTAGCCTGGGATCACAGGATATGGCCGTAGTCATCGAGGAGATTTCCCTTATTATATTGCCTATCTCACATGTCTATTGTTTACGAATAAATCTATGTTTGAAATATTTTATGGGTCAAGACAGTCCGAGGGAGGGGCTGAGTCCTGACAAGTGTTGATTTTATGAGTTGAGAAAGTATGATTAATGGCTTTTAAAGTGCACTTACGCATGGTGGTTTTCCATGCTTTAAATATGAAATATGCATGATGATTAATGCCATGCTTTGAATTTGATTTGTGCACTAATAAATAGCATGATTTGCTTTACATGCCATTAACATAAGCATGAACTAATGCTTTAGAGTTGTGAATGAGAAACTGTATGGTTTTGAGCATGGCATCACGATCACGTAGATTGTGCAGTATCTACCTATTCGCATGATTGCCTTACTGAGCATGTGGTATGCTCACCCCCTTATTTTCCCTTCTCTACAGAGTTTTGAGTATAGATTGAGAGTGACTGGAGGCTTTCCCTTTTGGTATCCGCTGCATCCCATCACTAAAGGTATACACACTTGTAGAATTTTGTATCTAAACCTTCGATAGCACAGTAGCATTTTGTATGTAACTATTTGGGATGTAATGTAACGTAAACACATGTAACAACAACTCTGATGTATTTATACAAGTGTTTACTTATAAATTATATGGAAAATTAAATTATTATGGTTGGATGAGGTAGACATTGACACACAGCCCAACTGTTTGAGAGTGTAGCTAATCACGATCGAGGTAAGAAAAGTACGAATAATAAATAATGTATGAAAAGCGAAAAATTTGAGCTGATTTTTAGTAAGTTGAGGGTCTTGACATGATAATTCTATGAAAATAGAATTATTTGTGCTTAATTTTCTAATTAATTATTTAAATCCCCAATTTATTTTGTTAATTATCCCCTTTATTTAATTAAAATTTTCATGTTTGCAGATAAATGAAATTCGGATGAATTTTGAATATTTCGATAGAAAATGGACTGAAATTTGGTTAAAATCGAGATTGGACCACACAGACAACACGAACCATGCCACCTAGCACATCCAATTGGACAAGAAGACAGATGACATGGAAATATTTTTTCAAGGAGCCAATGGTGTGAAGACAAGTGGCCAAACAATGCCAACTCATCTAGGATGGAAAAATTATAATTTTACCTCTAAGTGTGTGTATAAATAGGAAAGGATGGCAAATGAAAAAAAAACTAGGTAAGTTAGGAGTAGTGTTAATGTAAGTTAGAAGTAGTGTTAATGTAAGGTAGTATAGAGTAGAATAGTTTTAGATTAAATTCTTAGATTTACTTTTTTTTTTGTTTTCCGTTAGCTTCCATTTACTTTTAATGTTCATTCTATGTTTATGTTCTTCATTTTTCTAGTCTTGGATGATTTTCTTTTCAATGGAAATCAATATCATTTTCATGTTCTCGGTTTGGTAAAAATCAGCTCCTTTATTTTTCAAGTTTTAATTTACATAGCTCATATCTCCTAGGTAGCTCTCGATTTCCATAAACAAAAAAATGCTTATGTTGTTTATTTGAAAAACCTATTTTTTTATTGCTCTCGGTTTGCCATGAATTAGCTAAAGCTGTTGCTGGATAATGCTAAAGCTTGCTCACTGCCGAGCATTGCATAGCAGCAGTAGTGTAGGAGATATAACACTATTTGGACAACAATAGTTTTGAAGAAGATGGTGGGGCGACTGCCATGGTTGCAGAACCAAGTGTGGACAATTTTTTGGAAACAGCTCAGGACAAATTTACATTCTCTGTTATACTTTGTTTCATGATTTATCCACTGTTCATTTTATTTACTATTGTTGCTCCTAATTGAACTAAGATTGCTGGTGCAGGGAATGACTAGCTAAGGCAAGGCATGACCGGTTTCCAAGGTAGGCTCATGGTAGTGCTTGAGGTAAGACGTTAGCAGAATGAAGGAAAGAACGTTGGTATAGTGTCGGTTTCTGGTTTACATCAGTGCAGGCAGTAGCTGAGATATGCGGAGAAGACGCTAGCTGGGCAGAACCAGCCAAGGAAGAACAGCAGTTGATATAGACTTGGACAGACCGGTAGCAACGCAGAAAGTGGATTTGTACACCACCAGGACAGTAACACATGCAGCAGATAGCAGAGGACAAACTGAGAGCAGGAGTTGGACATTGCTATGGAGAAGAAGAAGAAGAAGGAGCTGGTCTGGGCAGGCAGGAACGTGGGGCTGACGTGCTGTGCTGGGTTGTTGCAGGAATGGGTGCTACACACGAAATCGAGGCAGAGTTGGTTGATAGCATACTAGGACAGAACAGAGAACAAGATGGACACGCCTGGCAGCAAAATGAAAATGAAACAAAGAAGATGTGAACAGTGCACTTCTACACGGGACCGAGACTAGTTTTGCAATTTGATCAAGGCTTTGTTTGGCATTCATCTCTTGCATTAATCCATTTTTCTTGCATTTTTAGTATAGTTTAATTTCAATTTAATTTGTTAGCATAGTTTAGAGTCTTTAATTAAATTGCATGTTAGTATTCTTGCTTAGTGGTATAAAACTTAGTTTTAATTAGGTTGATAGTTAATTAAGTGTTCATTTAGAATTAGATTAGGGGTAAATTTATTTCATTAAATCTTAAGTTAGTTTAAATTTCATTTTGATTAAGTAGTTTGATTGCATTTTAGGTTTGTTAATTTTAGTTTAATTAATCTTGCTTTGTTATTTTCATAATTGCATTTTATTTTAATTGCATTAATTAGTTTTAACTGTTTTAATTATTTTTGTAGGTTTTTTATTTTAATTGCGTGGAACACTGTAAGTAATCTTAGCCCAGTTTTATTTAGTTTTTATTATTTTATTGCTTTCCAGTAATTTTAATGTTAGCCATGTAGAGCACCCACTTTAAATTCATAATTTGCTAGAATATACTTAGGGTAAGATTAACCGGTAGTTAATTAGGCTGATCAACTTCTCTGTGGGACGATAACTCGGGACTCAAATCTCATTATTACTTGTACGACTCGTGCACTTACGAATAAAACGTTCAAATCGTATCATGACAGAAGTTGGTATCAGAGCCGAGTTGGTTTGGCGTATGTCGATGTCTAAAATACTTAATAAGTTGGAAAATTACATTTTCATGTTACTGTGCTTGTTTAGATACAATTGTGTGTGTTAACCTGTTAACTAAGAAATTATTGTGAATATAGGAAATTGAGCATTATGCCTAATACCAGTTGCGGTAGAGGGACGAGAGCGTAAGCTCGAGGCAGTAGAGGTAGCCCTGGGGGTAGTGTTGAGCCGGAAACACACGAGGCTCAGGAAAAGATTGAGGTGGAGGCTGAGGTTGAGCATGCTCTACAGGGTCCAGAGGAGAGACCTAAGAGTGCTGAGGCACGCTTCGCAAGGATTGAGCAAAGCATAGAGATGATCTTGGAGTTAGTCACTCAGTCGTTGCCTGGAGTTGGGGGCAGACAGAGTCTCGCTACAGAGGGTGATGCCGAGCAAGCGACAGCTCCTAAGGCACGGGCATGCAAGCCCAGAGACCTCAGACGATAGATACCCCACCCGTACAGGATATGCCTACACCTGTTGCTACACCATAGGGCAGTAGAGGATGGGGTTATGGATGTGATTTGGATAGACTGCGACAGTTCCAGAAGTTTGGATCGCCGTCTTTCAGTGGAGTGAAGGACCCAGTAGCTGCGAAGGATTGGATAAATGAGATTGAGAAGTCATATGGGTTCTTCGAGTGTACTACTACCGAGATGGTAGCATTTGCCGCTTTCATGCTGAAGGGATCAATTGAACATTGGTAAAAATCCACCAGGCCTATTTTGAGAGCCCGACCTACAGAGATCAGCTGGGATGTGTTTTTAGAGGCTTTTCGGAGATAGTATGTTCCGAATACTGCACAGAGGAAAATGAAGATGGCATTTTTGGGACTGACCTAAGGGAGTAGGACAGTGGATGAGTATGAGACGACCTTTATCTCCCTGGGCCGATATGATCCTAATACTATAAGTAATGAGGTTAGAAGATCCAAAAGTTTGTGGATGGACTGAGACCAACCATTAGGTCCAGATTGGTTCCCTTAGATATACCGACCTACGAGGAGGCTGTGCGTAGAGCGCAATTGTGGGAACAAGATATTTATAGAATTGTCTTAGAGTTCAGGAAGGTTGGTAAAGTGAGGGATAAAGATAAAAAGAGACTAGTGATGGATAGAGGCTTCAGTTATAAGGGAAGTAAGAGGTTTGCTGAGAAGAGGTCGAGGATCGAGGAGATCCAGGAGAGGACAATTAATACTCCCATGTATCTGGCCATAGCTCCAGCTA
This sequence comes from Firmiana major, assembly GCA_033439115.1. Classification (NCBI taxonomy): domain Eukaryota; kingdom Viridiplantae; phylum Streptophyta; class Magnoliopsida; order Malvales; family Malvaceae; genus Firmiana; species Firmiana major. The sequence continues at coordinate 25,439,153 of CM065896.1, read as the reverse complement.
AGGGAATTATGATTGGAGGGCCAAGGCCTACTACAGAGCAGTGCAACAAGTGTAGCAGGTACCATGGTACTTAACCATGCTATGGACCTCCTGCAGTATGCATGAGATGTGGGAAACCAGGGCACATAATCAGGGATTGCACAGAGATGATAGAGAGAGTCCCACAAAAGGGCAGGAAGCCGAAGAGAGCTCCAATTAAGACAACTACTCCAAGGAAGAGGGCTACAACTAAGGCAAAGGGAAAGCAGGTAGTGGGTGTGAGCAGAGGGCGAGGGCACGCACTGGACCAGGACACTGCGGATCAATCTTCGGATGTGGTTAAAGGTACCATCCAAATCTTTGATTTAGAAGCATCTGTATTGTTTGATCCTGGTGCCACGCATCCCTTTATATCGCCATCCTTTGCATGTAAATTGTTGAAGCATGTAAAACCCACACTACTAGATAAGATGTTGATGATATCTACCCCTATGAATGATAGTCAATTGACTGAGCATGTATATAGAAATTGTAAGATGAGGATAGGAGATACAGAAATAGCAGCTCATTTAATTTTATTGAACATGAGTGATTTTGATGTAATCCTAGGTATGGATTGATTGGTTGCAAACCATATGGTTATGGATTGTCGTGCTAGAACCTTGATGTTTTCAGGATTAGACAATCTTATTATAAACTTTGATGAAAAGAAATGAAACGACAAATATTTATAAATGAGAAGAGTATGAGTTTAATTCATAATACTTGAGAGATGAATCTGTTTATTAATTGTGCATGCAAAGTAATGATTTGTGTTACTAACGATGGAAAGGATAATGTGAAGGGATCATTGCTTATGTGATTGAGACGGATAAGGCACGTCCGGAGTAGATAGACATCTCAGTGGTCAGGGAATTTCCAGATGTCTTCCCGGATGAATTACTAGGGTTACCGCTAGATAGAGAGATGGAGTTTGGTATAGACTTGGCACCTGGTATAGAGTCGATATCTAAACCACCGTACATAATGACTCAAGTTGAGTTGGAAGAATTAAGGAAGTAATTACAGGAGTTGTTGGAGAAGGGGTTCATCAGGTCGAGCGTCTTACCTTGGGGAGCACCGGTTCTATTTGTAAGGAAGAAGGATGGAAGCCTTCGACTGTGTATAGATTATCGATTGTTGAATAAGGCCACCATCAGGAATAAGTATCCCTTTCCACGCATTGATGACTTGTTGGATCAGCTTAGGGGAGCATAGGTCTTTTCTAAGATAGATCTAAGATCGGGTACCATCAGTTGAAGATACGAAGTGGAGATGTACGTAAGACAGCTGTTCGTACCCTGTATGGATATTATGAGATTATGGTTATGCCATTCGGGTTTACGAATACTCCCACAGCTTTTATGTCGTAGATGAATGAGGTGTTTCACCAGTATTTGGATCGATTCATTATTGTGTTTATGGATGATATACTGGTGTATTCAAGATCTAGAGAGGAGCATGAACGACACCTAATGATAGTGCTACAGACCATCCGAGAGAAGAAGTTGTATGCTAAACTCAGTAAGTGCGACTTTTGGTTGGAACAAATCTCTTTTTTGGGTCACATAGTATCGAAGGATGGTGTGTCATTGGATCCATCAAAGATTGAGGCAGTGATACAGTGGCAGAGACCCTGGATAGTGATAGAGATCAGAAGTTTCCTGGGTTTAGTTAGATATTATCAAAGGTTTGTGGATGGATTCTCGAGATTAGCTGCTACTTTGACACGTCTCACGAGAAAGAATGTTTAATTTGTGTGGGACGATAAGTGTGAGGAAAGTTTTCAGGAGTTAAAGTGTCGTTTGACTACAGCTTTTGTACTCACCATTCCTACCAGCTGAGGAGGTTTTTTGGTGTATACAGATGCTTCACACCCAGGACTAGGCTGTGTACTGATATAGGATGGGAATGTAGTAGCTTATGGATCAAGACAGTTGAGGATCATGAGAGGAACTACCCGACCCATGATTTAGAGTTAGCGGCTGTAGTGTTTGCATTGAAAATATGGCGCCACTATCTCTAAGGTGAGAGATTTCAGGTTTTTACAGATCATAAGAGCCTTGAGTACCTATTCTCGCAGAAAGAGTTGAAAATGAGACAGATGAGATGGCTTGAGCTTTTAAAGGACTATGATTGTGAGATCCTGTACCACACGGGTAAGGCAAATGTAGTTGTTGATGCACTGAGTAGGAAGCATCTCAGGTTGGTGTCATTTATGATGATTAAGGAACACGGGCTGTTGAAACAGTTCACGAACCTCAGTTTGTATGTGACCCCACCTGACTCTGATAGTGGATTTATGATAGCTAGCCTACAGTTGGAACCAGATCTGATAGATCAAGTCCGACAGGCTTAGCGAGTTGATCAGCAATGCAGTGATATTGTCGGGCAGATATAGAGGGGTACAGAGACGGACTTTGAATCAAGTTCGGATGGATTCTTGAGGTTCAGGGGTAGGATATGTGTTCCCGATGATCCAGAGGTCAGGAAGTTGATCTTGACAGAGGCTCACTCATTGAGGTATACGATACATCCAGGGAGTACTAAGATGTATCAAAACCTTTGAAAGGTTTATTGGTGGTTTGGAATGAAGAAAGACATTGCTGAATATGTCGCTAAGTGTCTCATTTGTCAGCAGATGAAGGTAGAGCATCAGAAGCCTGAAGGGTTATTGCAGCCTCTACCAATATCGACTTGGAAGTGGGAGTATGTCACCATGGATTTTGTGATGGGATTACCGAGGACTTGTAGAGGTCATGATGCCATATGGGTGATTGTGGATCAGTTGACGAAATCATCCCATTTTCTAGCTATAAGAGCTACTGATACTCTAAGCCAGTTAGCGAACTTGTATGTGCGCGAGATAGTGAGGCTACATGAAATTCCAGTGAACATTATTTCTGATAGGGATTCCCGCTTCACTTCCCACTTTTGGAAACGTTTTTAGGAAGCGATGGAGACTCAGTTGAGTTTTAGCACCGCGTTTCATCCTCAAATAGATGGTCAGTCAGAGATGACTATATAGGCCCTGGAGGATATGTTGAGAGTGTGTACATTGGATTTTGGAGGCTCCTGGGATGACCATTTACCACTCGCAGAGTTCGCTTATAATAACAGTTTTCATGCGAGTATCGGGATGGCACCATATGAGGCATTGTACAGGCGTAGATGCTGTTCCCCTATTGGATGGAAAGAGGTTGGTGACAGACAGATTTTTGCTCCTGACTTGGTTAGACAAGCCTTTGAGGACGTTCAACTGATTTTTGAGAGATTACAGACAGCTCAGAGCAGATAAAAGAGTTATGCTGATAGGAGACGGAGACCACTAGAGTTTACTATGGGTGAGTCTGTGTTTTTGAAGGTTTCTCCCTCGAGGGGGATCATGAGGTTCGAAAAGAAGGGAAAGTTGAGCCCTCGATTTATAGGGTCATTTGAGATACTTGACAAAGTGGGGGATAAGGCTTATAGGTTGGCATTGCCACCGGAGTTGGCAAGTGTACATAGCATCTTCCACGTATCCATGTTAAGGAAGTATCACCTAGACCTGGCGCATGTGATAAGGTACGAGCCTTTGGAGCTCAATGAAAGCATGACGTACGTTGAGAAGTCGGTTTAGATATTGGATAGAAAAGAGAAAGTGTTGAGGATAAAGACAATTCCCTTGGTGAAAGTTATTTGGTAACATCACACGGTGGAAGAGGCCACATGGGAATTGGAGAGTTTGATGTGGGAGAGGTATCCCGAGTTGTTCACAGAATGATTAGTTCCAATTTGGAGGACCAATTTTTCTAAGTGGGGGAGAATGTGAGACCCCATATATGTATAACTTGGTATATATGTAAATGGTGATGTATTTGTAATGTGAAGCATAGATGATGTAAAGTCCATAAATTAAATGTACACACTTGAGATAAGAGATTGTGATGTACATTCAAGTTTCATTAAGTATGAATATGAAGAAATAGACTTTTGTATGTGATGAATGTGAATGGAATGGAATATGAGTGGTGTGGTAAAATGGGATGAAGATTTGCATGAGTTATGCTCTTCCATTTAGTTTATATCATATACCTTTGGTTATACAAAGATTCCACACAAGTTTTGATGTGTATAAAGTATGAATGGATGTCATTTTTAAGTCTTAAAGGTAACTGGATGAGAAAATGACTATGGCAGCAAATTAAGGATGTTTTGGTGTAAATTTCTGCAGAAAACTACAATAAAATATGAAAAATATAAATGCCAGATCGATCTGGAAGAGCCAAAATGCTCTTATTCGAGCAATGGAATAGGGCAGATCGATCTCCAATGGAGCCAGATTGATCTCTTAAACATTCTGTAATATGAGGATCGATTCTTAAGGCAAACAGATCGATTTCCTTAGCTCTCGGGTTGGAGCAGATTGATCTCCCCTAAGACCAGATCGATCTCCTTAAGCTTTTGCCTGAGACAAGATCAATCTCAAGGTTTCGACAGATCGATCTCCTACCTTCAAATATCGTGAAAAAGAGGGATTTTAAGGGGATCAGATCGATCTCATGTCTCGACAGATCAATCTCATCAAGCTAAATCTATAAATAGGAGCAGTTGGATCTGCAGATTTCGAGACAAAACCTTTTCCTTCCATTTTCAATCCAAAAACCTAGTTTTTTCTCTCTAAAATCCGCCACTTTTCAAGAAGATTTGAGGGAAGGCTATTAGATACAAAGTTGTTCACATCAAGGAGAAGAACAACATAGCTTGGAGGCATTGCCCCATTTGTTGTCCTGAAGGAGTTAAGAGCATTTTCATTTGGAGTGAGAAGGAAAACCAAAAATGTAAGTTTCTATAGCATCAATCCAAGTACATTTGTTTAGTTATTGATTATGAAGTTGATTGATGAGCTTATTCATTGTAGAAATTATCGAGAATGCAATGGAACAATTATAACCTAGAAATGGGTTAGTGTGAGAAAGTGAAATGTAAGGGTATTAAGGATGAAGGTGATATTGATAATTCTATGAAAATAGAATTATTTGTGCTTGATTTTCGAATTAATTAATTAAATCCCCAATTTATTTTGTTAATTATCCCCTTTATTTAATTAAAATTCTTTAATGTGCAGGTAAATTAAATTCAGATGAAACTCAGTCATTTCAGTCAAAAATGGGCTGAAAACAGGTTAAAGGAGACTGGACCACTTCCAATTTGCAGACCGAGTCACCAGTTGTCTGGACACGTGGGATGCCGGGTGTTAATATTTTATTCGCTCCGAAACGATAAGATCGACGGACACCGTGCCAACTCTCTGAAAGGCACTCGTCGAGCCACATCGCACAACTAAGTGAACTAGAAGATGGATGACGTGAAAATATCTATTCTGCAGTAAATAAAATGAAGACAAGTGGCCAAACAATGCCAACTCATCTAGGATGAAAAATTACCATTGTACCCCTAAGTGTGTGTATAAATAAAGCATGATAGCAATTGAAGAAAACTAAGTAGTTTTAGTGTAGAACTAGTTAGAGTAGCATAGGTATAGGGGTGTAAAACGGGCTCAAGCCCGCGGGTTGGTCCGTAAAAACTGCGGGCTTTTAACGATCCGGTCCATTAATATGTGATCCGTTTAAAAACGGGCTTATATGGGTTAAGCCCGACGAGTAAATAATTTATACGGGCCAACCCGTAAAGGGTACAGGCCGACCCGCGGGCTATTTTACCAACCCACCAATCAAACCTAAGTTTTAAATCATTCTCATTCTACCTATTCTAATTTCTAAAGTTTAAACAAACAAAACTACAAAAGTAAAAAATTGAAAATTTACCAAAATAATGTTATTGTATTTTTATTTAATAATTGAAAATTTTATTTTATAGGTTGGAAAGATAATGAGGAAAACAAAGATAAATTGGTGGAAGAATCAAATGATTCAAATCATTTAAATAATGAGATTAACTCACAAGTTTAATGTTGTTTGATGTGGAGTTTAATGGATGCTTGTAGATTTTATGACTTTTAAACTTATTTACTATTCTTTATTTAATTATTTAGACCATAATATTATGTCATGTGTAATTTGTATTTGTAATGCGAGTTTGTTTAATGGGTTTTATGTTTGTGGATTTTATTTTTATTGGGATTAATATAATAATATTTGTATAACTATTTTCACAATTTTATGACTTGCTTGCTTATGATATAATATATTGCTTATGCTGATATATATATGTACACATATACATATATCACAAACCCATAATTTGCTTTTGTACATAATATATTGTTTTATGTGACTAACTTACAATTTGAAATTAAGTGGAGAACTCTAAATCATTTTGGTTTTTGCTTTGAACTTGTTATATTTGATCATGAATGAACTAATATTCCTCTTGTTAAAAAAATTGCAAATTAAACTTTGTATTTTAGTCTCAAATCTATGTGATTTGATTTTATAACAATTTTGGTTAATTCCCTAAGCCCAATAATCATTTAACAAATTAAAATTAGACTTAATTAAGTGTTTAGGCTCAATTCATTATTTTTTAAAGTCTAATTCTTTATTTCCAAAAAAAAAGTTAAGTTAGCCCGCAGGCCGATCCGGCCCGCATTAAAATCGGATCGGTCTCCACAAATTTAATCCGTTTAAATGCGGGCCTAAACGGGCTCAACCCGCTTAAACCCGTATCCGTATTAATCCGCATCGGTCCGCACCGTTCGACCCGTTTTACACCCCTACATAGGTAGAATAGTTTAGTTTTAAATTCCCTTGTTTTTTTTTTTAGAAGCATTTCCCGTTAGTTATTTTCTTAGCCACCATTTTCTTTTCTTCTTTGCTTTGTTTAATGTTTCAATCTCTTTTATTTTGACATATTTATTCACTGCTCATTTAACTATTGTTCTTTCAACTTCTTAATTCAGCCCTTATTTTTACTATCATCTTGTTTTGGATTTAGCAACCTAGGACTATGGGGGCTGATCTCGGTGGTACGTATAGAGAAGTAAAAAGGGGTAACCCGAGGAGGCTGTATTATACAGTATATCTTTCCCATGCTTCTCTTCCTCTATTACACCGTTAAGAGCCATTTAAATTTTATTTTAGCTAAAAATAAATAAATAGATTTATATTTATTTCCGTGAAAGATTTGTGAACTCGTTTCTTTGTAGCTTTTCTCTATTAGTAACTTCTGAGTTTATGTTATACAACTTCATTTGTGGGTTTAATTTTTATGTTAGTTTAACTGATAGTTGTTGGTTAGAGAGAGGTTTAAGGTTCTTGTCGATGGCAGAAGCTATTCCCGGTTCCCTCGCTAATTCCGAGCCCACTTGTATTCAGTGTTAGGCGGGTCTGTGTAGCAGTGAACTAGCTGGAGTAGTTGCTGGTTGGTGCTGAAGTAGGTGGGACGACTGTTGTTTGATACATAATAGAATCGGGATTGCTCATGGCAGTGGATAGGAACCCAAAATTTGTCCTCTGTTTAGCTCTGCTTTTGTGTCCTGTTACTGTTCATGACAGTTTATTTGTTTCTTTTTCTGTAAATTTGTAAATGTTGAAGCTGTAGTACTAACCCGTTAGTGTGTTCCTCTGTTGTTCAGTAATGATACCAAAGATGTTTCCATGGTGCTCTCGGTTGCAGGAATATGCAAAGATGAAGCTGAAGCATGTATCGCTGAAGTGAACATTTTGTTACTCTCGGTAGCATGCTGAAGCTGAAACATGCACAGCAGCAAGCTAATATCTAGTCTAATTTCGCAGCTTAAAGAGGTGCGATTTGCAAGAATGTATCAGCTGAAGCAAGAGCTAGCGTGAAGGCAGAGCATTGTTGATTGCAGAGGTTGCGTGCAGCACCTGGACACAGCTGAGGACAGCACCTGGATCAAACCGAGAACAACGCATGTAGCAGGAGCTGGTAACATGTGTGGGGAGCAGGTCTGGACAGGAAGCAGCTGGGCAAGGACGTGCTTAGTTGCAGTGAGATGTGCAAAACAAGATAGTGGCAGTATGCGGAGCTGTTGTTGCAGGGAATGGAGCATGGCAGGAGCAGGTAGTGCATGATGATGGTATTGTGCAGTTGGTATAAATCAGAGAACAAGGAGCAGCGGACATTACATGTAGCAGAAGGCTGGTGTCGAGGACAACGTCTGGAGCAATCTACTGGAGCAGAATAGGCAGGAATGAAGCACGTACAGGACAGGACCGAGAGCAACGTCTGGAGCTGGGGAAGAACGTGTACAGTGCCAGTACACGGGATCACTCAGCTGGGCATAATTCCTAAGGCCATGTTTGGCTACATTTATGTTCACAGATTATTATTTCATGCAATTACATTGCTTTGTCTAATTTTTGTTATATCTTTTATTACTTTCTAGCTTAGTTACATAGACTAGTTTAATTCTCTTAGTTTATTATTTTAAGTTTTAGTTTAATTTCATTAATAGTTAATTGGTGACTAAATTAGGATTTAAGAATTAGATTTTGCATTTAGAATTAAATTAGAGGAATATCATGTTATGCATTTTTAATTTTTCACTTGAAATAGAAAAATCCAAAAATATTTTTCATGCATTATTTAGATTTTGTTTGTAATTAGATAGAGTTAGATTTAAATTAGGATTAATTTTTAGGTAGTTAATTTCTTAATTAGATTTAAGAAATTCTTTAGGTTAATTGAAGTTTTATTTTATTAGACTTCAGGTTAGTTTAATTTGTATTTTTATTAATTAGTTAATTACATGCATATTTTATTTTTAGGATTGTTGAATTTTTGTTTAATTAATTTTGTTTCTCATTTTCATATTTGCATTTTTAATTGCATTAATTAATTGTTTTAATTATCTTTTGTAGGTTGTTGCTTTTAATCACTCGGAGCTCTGTTGTTGCTTTTAATCACTCGAAACTCTGTAAGTAATTTTATCTCGGTTTTATTTTCTTTACTTTATAGTTTTTATTATTTTCAGTATTATTAGCCATGTAGATCACCCATCAGCAATTCATAATTTGCTAGGATATACTTAGGGTAAGTCTAACCGGTACTTAATTAGACAATTCAGCTTCTCTGTGGGACGATAACTCGAGACTCAAATCCCATTATTACTTGTACGACCCGTGCACTTGTGGAAATACGTCTAGTTCGTATCAAATATCTTAAGGTGAAAATGGTATTGTGGGTATGATTTTAAGATGATGTTATGGAATAAATTGTAAGACTTACCCAAAAAGGGGTAAAATGAATATTTGAGGCATTGGGTAAAATGCATAGTTGAATGAGAGTTAGCAACACTAACTCGAGCGTTTGATGAATGAATTGCAGCTCCCGAGGATACACCGGAGCAAGTTGAGCCAAAAGCGCAAGAAGCGTAAAGGAAGAGAGTCGCACCCGAGTAAATCAAGGTAAGAGAATTGTGTGGACTCTTAGAGATACTTGTGCGGAATTTGGGCACTTAAATGTTTTGCTAGAGTGCATGTGATACTAGGAAATGATATTAGGTGATTAAAGGGCAAAGAGTTGGGTTTTGAGAAATGTGCATGAAAACAAAAAGCATGATGCTTTGAAAACCTTGTTTTGTTGCTTTTTAGCAAATGATTGGTAGGTTGGCTAACATTTGAAATGATTTGCAAAAGAAACGATTTGATTTGGTTGATAATCATGTTTTGCAAAGAATTGAGCCACCTACACAGTTTTCGTGAGAATGAAAGTGTGCTAGAGTATGACTCGCACGAGATTGATGTGTTTTTACACGTATGAGTGTTGGAGCTTAGCTCGTACTAGTTTTCACATGGATTTTTATGATGTCGTGCTAGAGTGGAGCTCACACAGACTTTATACTGGTTTTGGCATGGTGCTGGAGCATAGCTCACATTAGATGCCCACCATACTTGTTGCCGTGCTAGGAGCTTCGGGTAGACTAGGTGTCACACCAATTAAATAGGCTCACTCATGCATTTTTGAGAATTGAAATGTTGATAGTCATGCTAGGAGCTTCGAGTAGGCAAGACGTTGTACTGATTAAATAGGCTCGCACGTGCACTTTTGAGATGTGGCGTGATATGATGTGTTGATATGGGTCCACGGAGTACGTTGTACCGTGCAGGTAGCATGGAATACGTTGTACCGTGTTGAGATTGTGATATGTCATCTTCGGACGAGATTTGCTATGGACTGGAAGGCTGGACGTGACCCACCTCCCGTGTGAAAGCAGATAGTGGTGATACCCTGCACACCTGATCAGTGTAGCCTGGGATCACAGGATATGGCCATAGTCCTCGAGGAGATTTCCCTTATTATATTGCCTATCTCACATGTCTATTATTTACAAATAAATCCATGTTTGAAATGTTTTGTGAGTCAGGACAGTCCGAGGGAGGGGCTGTGTCTTGACAAGTGTTGATTTTATGAGTTGAGAAAGTATGATTAATGGCTTTTAAAGTGCATTTACGCATGATGGTTTTCCATGCTTTGCTTATGAAATATGCATGATGGTTAATGCCATGCTTTGAATTTGATTTGTGCACTAATAAATAACATGATTTGCTTTACATGCCTTTAACACAAGCATGAACTAATGCTTTTGAGTTGTGAATGAGAAACTGTATGGTTTTGAGCATGACATCACGACCACGTAGATAGTGCAGTATCTACCTGTTCGCATGATTGCCTTACTGAGCGTGTGGTTTGCTCACCCCCCTTATTTTCCCCTTTATAGAGCTTTGAGTATAGATTGAGAGCGACTGGAGGCTTTCCCTTTAGGTATCCGCTGCATCCCATCGCTAGAGGTATACACACTTGTAGAATTTTGTATCTAAACCTTAGATAGCACAATAGCTTTTTGTATGTAACTATTGGGGATGTAAAGTAACGTAAACACATGTAACAACTCTGATGTATTTATACAAGTGCTTACTTATAAATTATATGGCAAATTAAATTATTATGGTTGGATGAGGTAGACATTGACACACAGCCCAACTGTTTGAGAGTGTAGCTGATCACGATTAAGGTAAGAAAAGTATGAATAATAAATAATGTATGAAAAGCGAAAAATTTGCGTTGATTTTTGGTAAGTTGAGGGTCGTGACACTTACTCTGTCCATAATGTAGTGAATCTTAGAGAGAGAAAGCTTGGTTTGGGTAAAAATGGTGAGTGTTGGTGTTTGCAGGTGAGAGGGATTCGTTTTCAGGCAAAAATATCGTGATTCTTATATAGACAGAGCATGTGAGATCGATCTGGTATCATGGGGAGATCGATCTCTGCCTAGTTGCAACTACTCCAATTGCTTAATTACCAACTACAAGATCGAACCAGTAGAGGGTGGAGATCGATCTGTTTTTCACAGAACCAAATGGAGATCGATCTGTTTTCCAAGGGGGATCGATCTCTTCCAAGTCGAGACAAATGGAGATCGATCTGCCCTTGTGACAGGAATAATTCTTGCTAGGCAGAGGTAGTATGAGATCGATCTGCTCCCTTATGAGATCGATCTGCTTGTTTGCTATTGTGTACTCATTGCATTCTGGAGTCATGGGATTGATCTTCCTTCCTCATGAGATCAATCTGACCTTCATAATTTTCACTTCTGCTGCATAACTTTGCAGGGAACTTAAGGAAAAACTTACCACAATCTACTCCATATACCATATTTCAATCCATACACATATAAGACTTAAAAACTTTATCTTCTTATACCTCTTTAGATTTAAAACTTGTGTGTACATCGAAATATCATAACTATATTCACCAAATTATGAATCTCACATTGTAATCTCATAGCTAAAGTACATAGAATTCTCAAGTCTCACAATATTTCTTGCCAAACCACATGAGACAATACAATGCAAATCATCCTTTTATCAATAAAAAATATAGATTCTAGGCTTAAAGTTTGCAATTGCAGTTAAAACTATATAATATGTAAAATAAAGAGGCTCTTTTGTTTCTTTAAAGTAAAACTACATACATAATACTAGATGCTAGAAGAAATGATCTTTATTGATTCCAACAAGTTAGTACACTTCAAGTATAGCACGAACCTCCACAATTGCATCTCTTCCAGGCCGCACATTTAAAGTTGCCACCTCTTCAAAATTCAAGGATTATGGGTAGTCCCAAGTCCTTCTGTTATCATCCATTTATGGAAAATGATCAGTTATCCCATATGGACTGTAAAAAGTACTTTCTAAACTAGAAAATCCAAAAATGTATGCATTCATACTTATTGACCAATATAGGTTTTCCTAAACAAAAAAAAAAAAAAATAATTACCATTTTATCACATTCATACATGAAACACCTAAGTGTACAACATGAATAAACCACCAAGCAATTGAGTGATTTCGTAGCAGACAACTAATTTAATCACTAAGTGAGCAATAATTACTTTTAAGTAATAAAAACGAAAAAACAACCCAGAATTGAAAACCCAAAATTTAAACAAAAAATTCATTGTTAGAAGAAAAGAAAAAATAAAAAAAAAACCCAAAAGATAAAGACCACGATGGCTCGATAATCAGAGAAAGGAAAAAATAATTAACTAAGTAGTTGAACCTCTTTAATTTTGAAGTAACAGAAATGAAACCTAAAGATTGAGAAAAAATAGAAAATGTGAAGAGAAAGAACTCCATAGAGAAGTAGCAAAGAGAGGCATAAAAGAGGGGTTATCTACCTCGGGCTTGTGATGATGACCGTAAAAAGGAGAGGGCATGTTGTAACGACCCTTGAATATATCCGAGAAGCTTAAAATTCGGGCCTATTTTTTTACTTGCTATTTTCTTCGAAAGTTTGGTGCGATTAGTAGAAGCAACTTTGCGTTTATTAGCTTTTTTAGCTAAATTAGAAATCTGCAAACATATATATAGGCCCCACAAAACAAGCATATTTAGCTTATCGTAATTGAACCTAATTATTATGCCATCTTTAATATCCATAAGTTTTATAAAACCTCAAAATATAGATTCAACATAGATACACAATTGTCATATCTAAAACAAGTCCACAACATAATTACAAGTCAGTACCCCGGTTAGATATAAACATATACAAATATCCTTCAGGGATGAAAGCCACACCATCCACATTAAAATTGACCATCAAGATCTAAAATAAACCAAGACAGCATAAAACAACCTCAAAAGGATCATAACATCACAATACAGTCACATCTCAACTTCAGAGACTAAATACACTGAGAATTAACCTATTTAGTGTCTATATACAAGCATGCACACGAAATAAGCTTATGTAACGACCCAATTTTACGGAACTATATGGTTGGCTACAAGTCGATAATAGATCAGAACAATAAATTCGTCTATTCAATTCTATTTCTCGGTGACAAATTTAAACCAAACTAATGGTAGTACCTTCCAATTAAATCAGTGTAATCGTTCTTTTACAAAATATTCAATGTTCACATTCCCAGACACATTTCCATATATATTATTGTAGTTACAAAATTTGGATACAAAATAAATGCCTGTACAGGGTATACCTTTAACATGGAAGAATACTTTGCTGACGTATGGCTGTGTAAAATAATTTAACTTCCAAAAGCAAGCTCAGCTACTGGTGAGGCTCTGTGAAGGAAAGTAAGGGGTGAGCTCAACGTGCTCAGTAAGAAAAACACGCGACAGATAGATAAATACACTACCTATATATATGATATATGCCAAAATAGGAATTCTTATGAAAGTATACAGATAATTTGGCAATCCAGTATTACCAGTAAAATGAAAGACCAAAATCGATAATACCAGAATCGAAATTCGAAAACAGTATCAATACAGATAGTATAAACAGTTCACTGCAGTAAATGCAAGATTCTGAAAACTTCAAACAGTAGAATAAATGATTTCCACAAAATATTACAGTTCTTACGGCCAAATCTAGAATATCAAATAGATGAGACAAGGCAGACCATGCTATATCAAAATTCAGAATGACAATTGGCCAAAGTTGGTGACTCCGGGTCTCACTGATCAGGTGTGTCGGGATGTCAATTGCTGTGGGAGTGGTCAGCTACCCTAACGGCTCACAGAACAGAATGTTCGAAAACCAAAATACACGGTACATCGTACTCACGTGTGTGTCGAACGGTACATCGCACTCCGTGGACCACAGAAACAGAAACAGATAGTAGTGCAGCATGATTTAACCGTCGCCTTTATCTCAAAATCAGTGCGAGTCAGACCGTGCGACACACAGTCAGCACGTACGACACACAGTCAACACGCACTCAAGTACATATCCTCAGTATCACTTATAAGCAAATCTTTTGTCATTAAAATCAACTGTAATTTTAGTTCAAAAAAATATCAAATTCAAAAAGAGGTTATTTCGCCCTTTTTGGTTAAAAATCTCAGTAGACTGTCTATGGAAATTTTGTTCAAAAAAATTTCGATTTAAAACAATATTTACAAACTCCAGTGATATTTATCTAAATAAACTTAATAAATTTATATCAATAAATTGACTGATTCACTAAGATTAAAGTTTTTCCTAATTCCAAAAACTGTAAAATCGGCCTAGGGTTTTCTAGAATTCCGATAACTATAAAATTTGGCCTCGAATTTTATATCTACAATTCCAAAGAAAAATACGTGAATCTATCTCTAGCAGCACACAGAAGTTTTCCTTACCTCGGTATCTGCCCGCAGTCCTTAATGCCTAAGTGACTGGAGTCAGTGATTTCGATCTACTCAGTTCATTTCTCCGGAGCTCTTTCCCTCGGGTTTCCCAGTTTTCTCTGTCTTCTTTCCTATCTCCAAATATTTTTATTTATATATATAATCCTATATATATATATATATAAATATACCATTTTTCTTCTTCTTCTTTTTTTGAATTTCCTTTTCTTTTTCCCGCATCTTCCTTCCTTTCTTTCTTTCTTTCTTTCTTTCTTTCTTTCTTTCTTTCTCACAGGTTAGCCGATGTCCCTGTTCACGGTCTCCTTCCTTCTCCTTGGCGCTGCCCCCTCCTCTAACAGTCACGTTCTTGCCACCACCACCACCATCATCATCATCATCTTTGCTTCTATATCTTTCGGTCTTTCCCCTGTCACAGCTATTCACCCTCGCATCTTTCTCCCTCTTCCACTATTTCTTCCTTTATTTCTGTTTTCTAGGTGCCTACCACTATCGCCTCCCTAATCACGTCGTTGCTTCTGCCTTCCTCCCCTCTATTAGCCAAGTTCTTTTGTCACCACACACATCATCCTCTTTGACCCCAGCTCTCGAGTCCCTTCAAACGACCAGCCTTCCTCTAGTTTCTTTTGCTTCAGTTCCAGAGGATGGACTCATCTGTTTCATCTACTGCTTCAGCTGGGTCTTTTACCTCTCTCGATCTTTGCTCTATTTCAATAATCATGGTAAGGAATGAAGGCTGTCCTTCTACTGGCAGTTGGTAGAAGCTTTCCTCCTCCACATGGGTCACCACTGCTTCAATTTTCTTCAGCCTCGCCTTTCCTCGGCTCCCTCTCTATTCAACCTCTTTAAATTTCCCTTTCTAGTTTTCCAGCAAGCCTTTGTTTCTTGCTTTCCTTTCCTTACATTCTCTCGATTTTCTTCTTCCTTTTATTTCAGTCTCCAAGCATGCACAGGATATGGTATAGCAAGTATCCTGATGACGTGGGTGTGCACAGGGTGTGTGTGCAGAGGGTACAGTCCTTCTTGTCTTGTTTCCTTCCTAAGTTGTTACAACAGTAGCCCCTCGGGATTTCCCCCTTTTTCTTAGTTGTTCGGCATCATCATCCTCCATTTCCTTACTCCTTTTTACCCATAAAAAATCATCTCATCAACCCTTCTTGCACATGTTTTCTATTTCAGACATCACAGTCATTTAATTTAATGTCCTTTGCCTCTCTTCATACCTTCTGCATTCTTTCTATACCTTCCAATCCAGTTTGAAACAAGCACTTAGATTGCCATAAAAAATGGGAGTAATCTTCACTCTATAATTATGTTCTCATAATATTAACATCATATATTATATTTGATTATAGTATAATGTGGCATTTTATTGTTCTTAGTAATCTTGTCATTTTGTACTTATTTACATTACAAGATTTAATATTCTATTTAATTGAATTCACCTAAATGTTTCATGTTAAAATGAAATTTTAATTTAATTTAAACTCTCCCAAGTCTCAAAATAGAAAATATCATTTGAGTTTAAATTTTTTACTAAGGAATTGCATCTTTAATTGTAATGGCTGCATTATTAATCATGAATAAATCCCAATACATAAATTTTATGGCGTTTACAGCTTAACTTGTCGTATATATGTTTAACAAAAATGTTGAATAACCTCGGACAAGTAAAAAGACTCGTATCAACAAATAAGCTGCCTCGAATACTCAGTCTAGGATGAAGAAAGCAAAGTGGTGAGTTGGGGAGGCTCAATAAGGGCATATAAGTAGTGTAAGTAAAAACATGCTCAAAAACAATTTATGCCATGCATGCCAAATTACAAAAACTTTAAAAGCTCAACTTATGCAATTCAGTGAAAGTAAATAGTAAATCATGAGCTAAACATAGGAATGCACAATTAATTAAATCCTTAAAATTATCAAAATATCATAGACTTCGAAAACATTGAATACATCAAAACCATGCAAGATCACTAATGCATAGTGAGAAATCAAATCATATTTCAACTCATCATAATAAATTATGATCATATCGAAATAAAAGTGAGAAGGCATTTAATATAACATCATAGATATTTGAGCAATAAAGTAGCACTCTAGAAAGCAGTGCATTAACCTCGAACTCCCAAAACTAGGCACTACCTATGGTCATGGATCCTCAAAATGAATCTTCATTGATCAGATGGTGACGAGTGCTTATCCTGTTGACTCAGGATAAGTTCAAGGCTTTTAAAGAAGCTAAGTATAATATTGTTTCAAAGATCCTTGAAATATGCCATACAATCTCACAAGTTTCAAAGAGAGTACATCGAAATAGTTACCATCGAAAATCATCAAAATGGCATAAGTTACCATAACCAATTTCATCAAAATCCCATTTGCTTGAAAAAAAAACTCAAAGATGCAGTATTCCCCAGTTTCATTCTTTTCAAAGTCATGATAAATCATTTTTGTTATCATGTAAATCCAAAACTGTTTATAAACATGCATAAAAGATAAATGAGGTAAAATCAATATGTAAAACATGCTTAAACCGAAAACACGAAATAGGGTAATAAGCATCGAATAATTTCAACTCAAACCAAATGAAGGTTTCATGACATTGCACATTCGGGATAGTGACATATTTACATACATGTTAAGTTCAAAGCATTTTATAGATCAAATATCATGCACATTTAGACAAAATACTACTTATAAAATTCACTTACATTCTGAACTTACTAACTTGTGAGCTTTTGGCTCACCGTAACTATTTCCCAAAAAGATCAAGTGTTCAGACAAGTAGTATCTCCCTCCTTGGATACTCCTTCAATAACTAATCACATTGCATAAAAAAAGATTCATCAAAGTATATTTCATATCATAATTATATGGACACAACATGCATACTTCCTTAGCTATAATGCCGAATGCTTGAGATAGGTTGTCGTTTAGAATTCATTTCATTTAGGTATACATGAGTTTATCGTTTAAGTTCTCATCATGTCCTATAGTCAAAATTACATAATTTACATATGCCATCATATATTTTCTATAGCGACCGAATACTATATGAACTATTCTTAATGTTTTATGGTATCATTCGACCTTAATCACACAACCTCGAATCTGTAAGACCCGTAAATTTCTATGTAATATTTATGATTATTGAATGTACAGACAAGTTTCATTACATATGAATTACAAGAACTAGATGTTTTTAAGTTTTAAGTGTGAATAAATTACTAAATGAGTATAGAATCAATTGGACGAAAGTTTAACTTGGAAAATTTGGGAAAATTCCAGCTAAAATGCTGCAGGATGAATACCAGATCGATCTCATGCAAAGAGAGATCGATTTATGGCCTGGAAAACATAATTCCAAGAATTCTACAAGAGGGAGATCGATCCCTCACTCAAGCAGATTGATCTCCTCCTATAGGCAGATCGATCTCCATTGACCTCTGAATAGACCAGATCAATCTCCTCTTAAGATCAGATCAATCTCTAAAGCCTTTTGCTTGAAACAGATCGATCTCATTACCTTGAGCAGATCAATCTCATGCATTTCAAAAGATCGATCCCTTACCTGCAAATTGTCAAAAATTTGAAGGACTCAAGCAAGGGCAGGTCCATCCCCCCTTGGCGATCGATCTCCTAAGGCATTTCCTATAAAAATTGGGCAGTTGGATCTGCATTTCACGGGAACAAACTCATTTCCTCTATTTTTAACAAGTGACCTAGCTTTCTCACTCTAAAATCACCACTTTCCAATCAGTTTTGAGAGAAGTTCCTTTGAGCAAAGTTGTTCCCAGTGATGGAGAGAACAACATAGTCAAAGATTGGAAGCTCAAACCTTAGATTGAAGGAGAAAAGAGGATTTCTCCCAAATTAGCAAAAAGAGGAAAAAAGTCAAGCTAGGTAAGATTTCTATACACCATTTTCTAGTATGTTAATCTAGACAATATGATGAGTAATTTGGTGTATATAATGTTGGTTGAAATGTTCATATACATGTTTAAACAACTATGACCTATAATGGACTTAGTGAGAGCAAATTTAAAATGGCATAGAGCTAATGATGATTTGAGCAAGTAGAGATGTTAATGAGCATGTATAGATGATTCTAAGATGACATTGTGAAATCCATAAGTTGGATTAGATGAGGATTGAAAATGGGCATAATAAGTGTTTGATGAAATGCCATAGAGAGGGAAAATGATGAACTAGAGGCATTGTGAGCATAATGTCGGTTCAATATGAATCAATAGACTCGAGGAGTCTAATGGATTCTCGAGAAAATGAATAGAATAATCAAAATGAACTTAAGAGAGAGTAAAGTCCAATCAAGACGAACGAGGCCAAATTAGTGTAAAATGGCCTAATGCATTGAATTGAAATTCATGCCAGTGAAAATGAAATATATTGGGGGTATACTGATGTGAATTTTAATTCATTGTAGCTCATGGAGACATAATTGGTGCCGATAAGACCGGATCACGAGTATTGGAAATCAAGGAAAACGATTTAAGCGTGATTCAAGGTAAGGGACTTATGAGAGCTATTAGAGATAGCTATACGTTTGTTTTCCTACCTGATGTGTGCAAATATATGAGATAAGTATATAGATATTGATATATCTAGGTAAAAACTAAGTATGAGAAGAATCCTATAAGTATGAGTTGCTTGACTTCCATGTGATTATTGTGAAATGAGGTTTTACAAACGTTTTGAGAAAGAGTAATAATAGACGAGCTCCCGGTTTAGAAATTTGCATGAAAAGCTTTTAACAAGTGATTAAAGGGAGATTACCCTCTCACTCATACTTAGTGAATGGAGCCATCTATTTCTTTTCTATCTGAACCTGTGCTAGAGCTGATGTGGCATTGGTAGATTTACCAGCCTTGCTCGCACAACCCGTTTAAGAAAGGATTTTTGAGAAGAATAAAACCGTGCTCGATGCCTTGGTGATGCTGTGTGTTCCACTTGGGACCTCGTACTAGATTTTAGGAATCATACTAGAGCTAAAGAGTACTGCTTAGTGATCTTGCTTTGACTATGCTCGCATGTGACCCCCTCGATTTTAAAACCGTACTGGATGCCTCAGGTATGCTGTGTGTTCTTATGCTGAGTTGCTCGCACGTGGTATAATAAACTTTTTGTGTGATAAGAAAATCGTACTCGATGCCTCGGGTATTGCTGTGTGATCTTACGCCAAGTTGCTCACACGAGAGTTTATGAGTTTGCTGTGTGATGAGTAAAATCGTGTATTGCTTAGTGATCTTACACAGACATGCTCGCACGTGATTTTAAGACAATGGAAATGGGTGATAAGGATCCATGGGAGCACGATGTACCGTGAGTGTTAGCCATGGAGTACAATGTGCCATTATATCTTAGTGATTCTGTGTGAGCTGAAGGGATGGTTGATCCACCTCCCAAGCATAGGATTCCCGCACACCTGATCAGTGTTGCCTGGAATCCGGATTATGGCCATAAGTCTTTTTATCTGTGAGATACGACATTGTGTTACTATTGTGTAAGGTGACAAATGTCCCCTTGCTGTGTGATACAGGGTGATATAAAATCCCATTATATGTCTCAAGTGAATTGATTTGCAAAGTGTGTTCTGTGTGAACTGATAAATGAAGTTGCGTGGTTTTTAAAGATTGAGCTGTGTGGATTGATGATGTATATGCGTATACCCATCTAGCGAATTAATGGTTTCGCACCAATGGAAGCTATTTTCAAAGAAATGCATATGTTTTATAAGGAAAATAAATGTTAATATTTTAGCACGTAGATAATGTAGTTATCTACCTACTTTCATATTTTCCTTACTGAGCGTGTTAGCTTACCCCCTTATTTCCTCCTCCACAGATACTACGCAATAGTGAGTTACTGCAGTTATCCCTGCTACGGTGTGCTCCAGTTCTCTAGCAGTATAGAGTTATACATTTATGAGAGAAAATTTTTGTATCCTATAATTTAATGCACAGTCTAGTGATCTTTTGTACGAAGGGGATATATATATATATATATATATATATAATAAAAACCGATGTAAACGTTTTCGCATATTTATAAGAGAACAATTTCTATTTCATTAAATGAATTTAAAATTATGAACGGATGAGATGTGGATATGGATGTTGACTCACTGCCCAACTGTAAGTAGTTAGTTAAGTCACGGGAAGAGGGTCGTGACAGAGATTGGTATCAGAGCTTGAGTTGGACCAATGTGAGTCAATATCTATAGTTAGGAAAATATACATCCCTAAAGTATTGTGCATTATTTGGATACAATTGTGTATACCAAGCTGGAAATGTAACTGAGACACTTGTTATTGAGTATGCAAGATGTCTGATAGACGACGTACTAGTCGAGGAGAGAGTTCACGCTCTGAGGGGCATAGAGATGAGCCTGAGAGGCGTAGTGGGTCCAATTCTAGTAGAGATCTATTCGATCTTAGTGAGGCCACTAAGGCATGTATCGAGCAGCTACAGTGCAGTGTAGACACAGTTATAGAGATGTTTACACAAGCGATTGCCAAATTTGAGGGTAGATAGGAGAATCCTGTTGGTCAGGCTGCGGCACTTGAGAGACATGAGCCAGCACAACCTGCACCGAGACCCCGAGTTGTAGAGGCAAAGATTCTTGCACCCCCTCCAGTTCAGGACATTCTCCCACCAGTTCAGGATCCTGTAGCTCCACAATAGGTTGGTGGAGAGGGAGTTTATGATTGTGACCTGGGCAAACTGAAATAGTTCAAGAAGTTTGGACCACCTTCGTTCAGCGGGGTGAAGGACCCAGTGTTAGTAGAGCATTGGATTCGCAGTATGGAGAAGCCCTACAGATTCTTCCATTGCTCTGCCACAGAGAAGGTCACTTTTGTTGCCTTTGTATTAGAGGGTGAGGCCGAGCATTGGTGGATGGCTACTCAGCCGATTTTAAGTTCACGTCACCCGGTGGTGACTTGGGATATATTTTTGGATGCCTTCAGGAGGCAGTGCATTCCAGCCACTACTCAGAGGAAGATGCAAATGGAATTTCTGACCTTGACCCAAGGGAACCATACAGTTGATGAGTATGAGTTGAGATTCACATCCCTAAGCAGATATGACATAATGACCATGGGTTGTCAGGACAAGAAAGTCCAAAAATTTCTTGAGGGGTAGAGACCTTCGATCAGAGCTCGATTGACCCCATTTGACATTACCACCTACGATAAGGCAGTACGCAGAGCTCAGCTATGTAAGCAGGACTATGAGTTGCATGCCTCGGAGTTGAGCAAGAGTGGTAAGGGCAGAGATAGAGACCGAAAGAGGTCAGCGGATGATAAAGGGTTCAAAAAGGGTCGACGATTATTTGGTAAGGGGCCAAAGATTGAGGAAGTACGAGAGAGGCCTACAAAGCCTCCAGCTTATTCAATTTACCCAGCTCTACCTTCAGCATCGAGAGGCATCGTTATTGGTGGACCTCGACCTACCATCGAGCAGTGTAGGATGTGTGGTAGATATCATGAAAGTAGGCTATGCCCTGTGATTAGATCATGTTACAGATGTGGTAAACTAAGGCACATAGCTCGTGAATGCCCAGAGTTGATTGATATAGCCTAACGGAAAGGCAAGGAGCCAGAGAAGGCTACAATTGAGACACCTACACCTAAGAGGAAGGCCACAACTAAAGAGAAAGGGAAACAAGTTGTTGGTCGAGTGCAAGTGCTTGCATTGGACCAGGCATCTACAGAAGCTTCTACGAATGTGATTAAAGGTACCATCCTAGTCTTTGATTTTAAAGTATTAGCATTAATTGTTCCTAGTGCCACGCATTCATTCATATCGCCTATATTTGCATGTAAATTGATTGAACATGTAAAACCTGTACCTCTAGGTAGGATTTTGCTTATAAGCACTCCAGTGAGAGATAATGTAGTAACTGAATATGTATGTAATGGTTGTAAGTTGAAAGTAGGGGAAAAGGATATGTTGGTCAATCTTATTTTGTTAAACATAAAGGATTTTGATGTAATACTAGGGATGGACTGGTCAGCGGCAAACCATGCTGTTTTAGATTATCATTCTAAGACAGTAATGTTTCCTACCCCTGAAAAGTATGTTGTAAGATTTGAAAAGTAATGTAAGAAGTAGTAAATTATTTCCAAGGATAGATGGTTTTACTAACAAATATGATTATAATATGTTGAAGGTTTTATTGCCTATGTCGTTGATTTGGATAAGGCACATCCGAAATTAGTTGACATCCCAGTGGTTAGAGAATTCCTCGATGTCTTTTAGAAAGAATTACCAGGGTTACCACCAAATAGAGAAATGGAATCCTGTATTGATGTGGTGCCTGTAACTGAACCGATATCTAAGCCACCATATAGAATGACTCCAGTGGAATTAGAGGAGCTAAAGAAACAGTTGCATGAGTTGTTGGACAAGGGGTTTATTAGACCGAGTGTATCACCTTAGGGAGCATCAGTTTTATTTGTAAATAAGAAAGATGGGAGTCTCCGACTGTGTATAGATTATCAGTTGTTGAACAAGGCTACCATCAAGAATAAGTATCCCTTTCCATGGATAGATGATCTATTGGATCAGTTGCAAGGAGCACAGATCTTTTCGAAGATTGATTTGAGGTATGGGTATCATCAGCTTAGGATTCGGAGTGGAAATGTGCCTAAGACAACGTTTCAGACCCGTTATGGCCATTATGAGTTTTGGTAATGCCATTTGGGTTGACGACTGCTCCTGTAGCGTTCATGGCATTAATGAATGATGTGTTTAAGCCATACCTGGACAGTTTCGTGATTGTGTTTATAGATGACATTTTGGTATACTCAAAGTCCAAGGAAGAGCATGAGCAGCATTTAAGAACAGTGTTACGGACCCTCCGAGATCAGGAGTTGTATGCTAAACTAAACAAGTGTGATTTCTGGCTGAGTGAGATATCGTTTTTGGGTCATGTAGTCTCGAGAGATGGGGTATCAGTAGATCCGTCCAAGATAGAGGTTGTGATACAGTGGGAAAGACCAAAGACAGTTATAGAGATCCGCAGTTTCCTGGGTTTAGCAGGTTATTACTGAAAATTTGTCGAGGGATTCTCTAAGCTGGTTGCTCCGTTGACACGTCTCACTCAAAAGAATGTGGCATTTGAGTGGGATGATAAATGTGAAGGAAGTTTCTGCGAATTAAAGCACAAAATGGCCACCGCACCTATTCTTACCATACCCACCAGCTCATGAGGTTACTCAGTGTATACAGACGCCTCGGGACAGAGACCGGGCTGTGTGTTAATGCAGGACCGGAAGGTAGTAGCCTATGGATCCAAACAGCTTAAGGACCATGAGAGGAACTACCCGACCTATGATTTAGAGTTGGCAGCTGTGGTATTTGCATTAAAGATTTGGCGCAACTACTTGTACGATTAGAAATTCCAGGTGTATACAGATCATAAGAGTCTCAGATATCTGTTTTCACAAAAAGAGTTGAATATGAGGCAGAGATGATGGATAGAGCTTCTGAAGGATTATGATTACGAGATACTGTACCATCTAGGGAAGGCTAATGTTGTGGCAGATGCCCTGAGTAGAAAGAGCCTCGAAATGGTATCGCACATGATGGTCAGGGAATATGAGCAGCTCAAACAATTTGCTCACCTCAAGTTGGATATAGACCCTCTTTATGTTGACAGAGATTGTGTGATAGCTAGCCTACGAGTGGAATCGGATTTGATTGACCAGATATGACAGGCGCAACATGCTGATCTACTGTGTGAGGATCGTACGAGTCTGATTCAGAAGGGTGATATGGCCGATTTCTTAGTGAGTGATGATGGCCTACTGAGGTTTAGAGGCAGGATTTGCGTTCTCGATGTGTCACGACCCTCAATCCACCAAAAATCCACTACAAATTTTTTTATTTTTCATTTATTAATTATTATTTAATCTAATTCTTATTGTTTGTTCTTTACCTTTACCTGATCGTGAACAGCTACACCTCCAACAGTTGGGCTGTGTATCGGTGTCAATCTCATCCAATCATACCATTTCAAAATTACAATTCATTAAAATGTAAACACTTGTATTACTAAATCAGAGTCACTGTTTACAAGTGTTCACAATCTTTTACATCCCCAAAATTACATTTAAAGATATCATTGTGCTTTGACATGTCTACATACAAAACTATCCAAATGTGTATACCTCGTTTGATGGGATGCAGCGGACACCAAAAATCCAATTCTCAGTCGCCACTATCTACTGTAAGTGCTTTGTAGAGGGGGAAATAAGGGGGGTGAGCAAACCACGCGCTCAGTAAGGCAATCATGCGAGCAAGTAGATAACTGTACTATCTACGTAATTGTGATGCCATGCTTAAATCACATATTTATTGATCATACTCCAGAACGTATGTTCATGCTTGTGTTCATGACATGTAAAGCAATTCATGCTATTTAAATCAGTGCACAGTTCTCAAAACATAGCATAGAAAATCGTCACGCGTAAATCAAAATCAAGGCATGGTAAATCATCATGCAAAGTGCACTTATCACTCATTTCAAATCTCAACACAAACCGATACAAAATCATCACTTGTCAGGACTCAGCGCCTCCCATGGACTATCCTGACCCACAAACACAGTTCAAAACATGGATTTCTCATTCAACAATAGACATGTGAGATAGGCATACAATATCAATAAGGGTAATAACTAGGACTATGGCCATATCCTCTTTGATGCCAGGCTACACGGATCCTAGTGTGCGGGGTATCACCTCTATCTGCTTTCGCACGAGAGGTGGGTCACGTCCAACCTGCTGGTCCATAGAAGAATCCATCATCCGAAGACGACATATATAATATCACACACAATACAACAGTCACGACCCATTTTATCCTCTTATTACCCAAAATTACTCTAAATTTTTCGCATTTTTCTTTCCTTACTTGGTCGTGAACAACTCATCACCACATAGTTGGGCTGTGAGTCAATAATAATCCACTCTTAACATTCATTCCCTGTTAATAAAAGTGATGTCATACATTTGAAGTGAAATCATTCACTTATACAGAACATGTTTACTGACATCTACATCCCCCATAATTACAATTCAAATGACTACTGTGCTTTTACAATTGTTTAGATACAAAAAGAATCTTCATGTATATACCTCTTAGTGATGGATGGCAGCAGATATCCAAAATACAACGCCTCAGTCATCACTGGGCTGCTATGTACACTTTGTAGAGGGGGAAAGTATAGAGGGATGAGCAACCACAAGCTCAGTAAGGAAATAATGCAAGCATGGTA
This sequence comes from Firmiana major, assembly GCA_033439115.1. Lineage (NCBI taxonomy): Eukaryota > Viridiplantae > Streptophyta > Magnoliopsida > Malvales > Malvaceae > Firmiana > Firmiana major. The sequence goes on along the minus strand of CM065896.1, from coordinate 25,413,211 downwards.
GATCACTACTCTATCTACATGCTGATAATGTTATGCATAAGTCATTTATAACATGAGCATGAGGAATTAAAATTATGCCATATGAGTATACATATGTCATGTATTTAAATAATGGAAATTGGCATATAAAACATGGTAAAATCATCACGTACAAATCATCTCATGCTCATCAATCGTCAAATCTCATAGAAAAAGACAATTCATTTAAGAAACATCCTTTTGAAATCACATCTCTTTCTCAATTACATACAATCCCATCACAAATCATTTTCTCATTCACAAACATCATTGCCATTTCATAGATCAAATCCCACAAGACTCAACCCCTCCCTCAGGTCTACCCTGGACAGTCAAAATCACACTCAAGTATTAAGACCATGTGGTATTACGTAATAAGCAAGGAGACAGGTCACTATATCTCAATTGACTATATTGGCCAACTACGTTGTAAATCATCCCAGACCACATGGATCCCGGTGTGCGGGGTATCATGCTGGAACGAAGGTAGGTTAGTTCTCCTCCAGACTTTCTCATCAGTATCTCAACCACGCGGTACATCATACTCCATGTGATATACACGGTACATCATACTTCGCAGACCCATAACATGGTTGGGGGTGCCTACAGTAGGTCTTATCTACCCCATACCAAGTGAAACCTTTAGTCTCAAGTGCACATGGGAGTACTCTTAATACCAAGTCCTAGCCCCTCATGGCCTTGCTCGCCCCTATTGGGTTCCCTGATTCAGGTCCTAGCCCTTCACCCTCACCCCACTCAAGAGGTCTGTTAGGCCTGTTGGGTTCCCTGAATACCAATCCGTATTACCCTTACCATGACATCATACATACCACAGGGTGAAAACCTGCGCGAGCTACGCTCTAGCGTGAATTCATGCATCATAAACAAATCACCTCGTACGAGCAATGCTCTAGTACGACATTTATGCATAAAACATGAAGAAAACCACGTACGAGCATAGCTCCAATACAGTTATATGCATAAGAAATCCACTCGAAATCCACTTAAAATCCACGTACGAGCAAAAGCTCCAGTATGGTTTATAAAACATTACCACAATTCAAATTAAAGTGTGAGCTAAGCTCCAGCACGTTTCAAACATGTGAAAACATCAATATCCAGTGCGAGCTAGGCTCCAACACGGTTTAATTCACATAAACATGATAGGCGGCTCATAAACATACAAAAACCAATCTCAAAACACATTTAGCACCTCACATGGGCTATTACACAACATCATTCAAACATTTGCCAGCCTATCAGTCAATCTGCTTAAAACAAAGCAAGGGGTTTTGTGAAAACATTCAAAACATGTGATTTATGTAATTATTAGCCTTACTATCCCATTTCTTTATAATACCATTTCAACAACCAAATCTCATACAAATACTCATAGTTACTTCCATACATCGTCAAATACATTTCTATAAATTCATGCACATTTCCAAAACCCTATATACATACAAAATAGAAGCAGCTACCTCTATATACTTACAGAACTCCCTTACCTGGAATCGCGACATGTGATTCCACTTCTTTAAAGCTGCTTACTCGTGCGGTTCAATTCGTCTCCACCGGACTCTTCGGAACTGCGCATAATCGTATTTCACATCATTTTAGTCCATTATAACGCAACCCTTGTGCTTGCTATAGTCAATTCAATCTATAGCCTCTATTAACACTTGTAAGGCCTCGTTTCATTTCTCTATTCATATCTCGAATCTATGGATTCCTTTAGGCTTATTAACTCATTCCAAATCGATATTAAATCGACATTAAGCTAATAGTGTTCATATTTCATTGATTTCTTCACTATGGCATTTATCAAGCATTTACATACCCATTTTTCCATAATTTTCCCCAACTCATAATGTAGCTTCGTTTAACCACTACAAATCATTCGTATTACTTCAATAATCACTTATCACAATCCGCAAACCACAAACTCTTCAAAATCATACTTTATCACACTAGGTTCATCCCATTTTCTAGGTTACCTTAGTTCCATCATAACCTAGGTAGTTTAACTATCAACAAACATGCAAATCAACCCCAAAACCATTAAATAGATAATGTACTTGGGCTGAAGTGTTAGAAACTTACCAAATCTAGTTTCTCTTCTTGCTCCAAAGGGAAATGTTCCTTGCTCCTTCAATAGCAGCAATGAGGTTTTGATTCCCAACTATGTTGTTCTCTTCTTTAAGATGAACAACTTTGTATCTAATAGCTCCCCTTCAATTCTTACTGGAATGGGTGGATTTTAGAGAGAGAAAACTAGGTTTTGAAGGTTAAAATGGAAAAAAATGGTTCTATCTCAAAAAAATGCAGATTCATTGCTCCTTTTATAGAAATAGCTTAATGAGATGGATCTGCACTAGGAGGAGATCGATCTGGTCCCCTTAAATCCCTTTTTTTTCATGGCATTTTACAAGCAGGAGATCGATCTGTCAGATTGGAGATCGATTTTTCAGATTGGAGATCGATCTGTTTAAGGCAGAGAGCTAAGGAGATCGATCTGGCTAGGGAAAGAGATCGATCTACTCTTTTCAGTAGCTAATCGGAGATCGATCTGTTTGCTTTAAGGATCGATCTCTTTATTACAGAATGTTTAGGACATCGATCTGGCTCCATTGGAGATCGACCTGCTCTATTCCATTGCTCAAATAAGAGCATTTAAGCTCTTCCAGATCAATCTCTCATCTTATGAAATCGATCTGGCCTTCATATTATCTAGATTTTCTGTAGTTTTTCTGCAGCAACTCACACCCAACTTCCTTAATTTGCTGCCATGGTCATTTTCTCATCTAGTTACCTTTAAGACTTGAAAATGGCATCTATTCATACTTTATACACATTAGAACTTGTGTGTATTCATTGTATAGCCAAAGGTATACAATATAAGACCAAATGGAAGTATTTAGATTCATGCAACTTCCTTCCATTTACCACACTACTCATTTCTCATTCCACTCATATTCATCACATCCAAAAGCCCAATCCTTTATATTCATACACAATGAAACTTGTATGTACATTACAATCTCATATTACAAGTATGTACATCGAATCCATGAACTTACATCATTTATGCTTTACATTGTAAATACATCACCATACTCATGATTTCATAAAGTTTACATCCAAAATATGGGTCTTACAACAGTGTACTCCATGCTACTTGCACGGTATAACGTACTCCGTAGACCTATGTCCTCACAATATATCTTACCACATCTCAATACGCACGTGCGAGCCTATTTAATCGGCGTGGTACACAACCTACCCGAAGCTCCCAGCACGGCTGCCAAAATGTCAAAAAACCACGTGCGAGTAATCTCTAGCACGGTAACAAGTGTAATGGACATCAGTGTGAGCTATGCTCTAGCACCATGTCAAAACTCGTATGAAAACTAGTGCGAGCTAGGCTCCAACACAATGTCATAAAATCCATGTGAAAATTAGTGCGAGCTAAGCTCCAGCACTCATGCAATGTAAAAATCTAGTGTGAGCATCGCTCCAGCACTAATGCACCTATAAAACACGTTAAATCTCGTGCGAGCAGTGCTCTAGCACGTTTCATTTCCACAAAACTCATATAGGTGGCTCATTCTTTGCAAAGCATGGTTATAAAACCAAATCAAGCCATTTTTTCTACAAATCATTTCAAATGTTAGCCAACCTACCAATCACATGCTAAAAAGCAATAGAAAGATTTCAAAGTATCATGTTCTTGCCTTTAATGCACATTTCTCAAAAACCCAATTCTTTACCCTTCAAACATCCATTTCATTCTAAGACTCCTAAATATTTTAAGAAATCGCCCATACGCTCGAAAGGTGTACAGATTTCCCTAGGGCTAACACAATTCCCTTACCTCGATTCTCTTGGAAGCAACTCTTACTTCCTTTCCTGCTTTTCACGATTTGGCTCAACTTGCTCCGGATGTATCCTTGGGAGCTGCACACATTCATAATTCATATGAGTCAACACTGATAACTCATATATAGACTTCAACAAATCTATATATCTCATCGAGCCTATTTCATTAAGTTTGACCCATTATCATACTTCACCATCATTATGCCATTTCTAGTCAATTTAACTAGCAACACACTTGGTTTCTTATCAAACACTTGGCATAAATGTTTATCCATAATCTTTCATCATTTATGCATTCTCTACAACACCATTTATACATATTTTTATCACTTGACTAATCTCACAATGTGGCTTTATCACGACCGTCATCTGTGACTTGACCAAAACCACTACAAATTTTTCGCATTTTAACTTACCTTTCCTCTTATCAATGGTTGGGCTGTGATTCAATGTTAGAATCCTCGCTTACCATATCCATTATCCACTTTCATACATACAAGTTAATACATTATCTATTGACTATAATTTCTTTTATAATATATGTGAGCTCATATAAAAGTTAACACAAATACATTCCCCATAATATATATCGTATACATCACTGTGCTGTTTCTATGTTTAGATACATAACCGTACAAAATATGTATACCTGTTGATCGATAGGAAATAGCAGCGAATGATAAGAATACTATCCCTCAAAAGCTCTCACTCTACTGCTGATGCTTTGTAGAGTGATGTAAAGAAAGGGGGGTGAGCATACAACGCGCTCAGTAAGGAAATCAGGCAAGCAAGTAGATATCTACACTATATACTTAAAATAATGCTATGCCTCAAAACGTTATTTCCTTAACTCATTTTCAAAGCATGTTTTTAAAATATATATATATATATACTTATACAGATTAAATCTCATGTACAGAAATCATGCTTTCTTGATCACATGTAGGCATGTAGTGCAAAATAATGCATCTTTATAATATCACAATGCCTTTAGATAAATCATGCCATTTATATTTAAATCACAGTAAATATGGCATTTAAATCATTCACAACACAAAATCGGAGTCTGACCCATCCCTCAGGTCTATCCACAAGTAAATCAGTCAATCAGGTGATATATCATGTGAGACTCTGTGGTGAAATGCAAAAATGCAATAGCATCTTGGACTATGATCATATCCGACAATGGTGATCCCAGGCAACACAGTACTCGGTGTGCAAGGCAATCACTGCTGCAACGAGAGGGGGGTCAGTCCATCACAACCGCCAGCTATATCCTTTTGAACTCCACAACAACACACGGTATAATGTACTCCATGCCACATGCACGGTACAACGTACACCCGTGGACTCTACATCACAGTAGGGGTGCCTGCTATAGGTCTTAGCCCTCAAAACCATGGAATATCATACCATGTCTCTAAATCCTCATACGAACCTCTCATAGTGTGACACTCAGTCTACACGAGGAAATCAAGCATGGTTTTCAACATGTATTATATATCACATACAGTGCGCGCCTTTGAGTGCGACTCACAATTGACACTCCGCTCAAACACTGTTTCACATCACAAACTCAACTCTAGTGCGAGTAAACCTCCAGCAACTAGGTCAATGCATAATTCATGTTTCAAATCAAGTACGAGCAATAGCTCCAGTACCATGCTATGCATAAAACTCATCAAATCAAGTATGAGCAATAGCTCTAGTACTATGTCATGTATAGATCATGAAGAATCGAGTACGAGCAACGCTCCAGTACTCTGTCATGCATCTCATGTAAAACTCGAGTACGAGCTAATCACTCTAGCATTCTCTCATGCATAAATCACATAAAACTGAGTACGAGTAATAACTCCAACACTCTATCATGCATGTCATGGAAATCTAGTGTGAATCATAATCCCACACTAATATATGTGAAAAATATATGAAATCTAGTGCGAGCTGTGCTCCAGCACGATTTATTCTTACATAATGTGATAGATGGCTCTTTAAAAAGGGATGATTTTCAAAACATCAAAATCAGCACTAAAGTGTGCTTAATTCACATCAACTTTAAAATCATTAGACCATCTATTTATTCTTCTGCTAAACAGCAATAAAACACTCAAAATGGTGGTTTCCATGCTTTTTACAACTTTTCACAAAAGTTAACTTTTTGACTAACTAGGGTAAAATCGTAATTTGCCACTATCGGGTCACAATAATTATTTTTCACTTTCTCTGACCCTCAGAGTTTTTAAGTGAGTGTAAAAGCAGATGAAAATACGTGTAGGTATCTCTAACTACTCACAAAAGTCCCTTACCTGTAATCACTCAAGAAATTTTACTTTCTCAACGCTGCTCGATCCCTCAGTCCGATTTGCTCCTCCAATAATCTCTGGAGCTGCATATAACCATTTATCAGGTTAATTATATTTTTCCTACTGTATTTCACATTAAATCCAGTATATTTCCCTTTAATGGGCTTTAATAAACCGTAATGGGCCTAACTATGCTTTAAGCCCATTTCCATTTTACTATTCATTTTTGTTGGGCCTATTGGGCTTGTGGGGCCCACCAACTCTTATTGGGCTTGTCCTAGACCCATTACATCACATTGGGACTAAAATAATTGGGCTTGGCTCATTGGACCTCTCAGCCCTATGTCATGGCTGAGAGCACTCCATGCCGTCGGTCACACCATGGCATGCTATCCATGTCCATTTCCTTAGCCAATTCACTTAGGCATTTTGACAAACACTTGGTTGGCATGTCTTAAGCCTTTCCTATAGTTCATGTTGGCATTTTATCAAACACCTTATGTGCCAATATCATACCACCATCCATATGAGCAAATTGATTATAACTAACCATGCCATAATCATGTCTACATGCATATCAACCTATACATGTCTTAAAATCACATGGGTATTTATCAAAACTCATATACCAACTTTTAGCCATCACATGGTCATGGTGTTTTCATGTGTTTCAATCCATAAAACATATACCAATCAACTCCATATAACTCATAGATTAACATATATGAAGTTGGAAGCTTGAAATTATACCTAGTATTTGTGTTCACACTTGGCCGAAACTTTGAAGCCTCATGGTTTGCACACTATGGCTCCTTGATAGCCAATTACAACATATGTCACTCGCCTCTAAATTTTGAACAACTTTCATGAAGATTGCAAGTTCCAAATATGCCTTTTTCCTAGTGATTTCTAGTGAGAGAAAGCTTGGAAAACTTTTCGGTTATGGTTTCTTCACTTTACTGAAAAATGAAAAGATGAAGATGATTATGTGTTGGCTGGTATTTATAAGTCCATTACTTAGTCATTAAGCTAAAATCCAGCCACCTTAATTGACTTCCAAAAAGTTTAGGTAATGGTTATCATTTTAGACTTTGTTACCTTTCATTAATGGCTTTTAACTTATTCAAATGGGCTTTCAATTGGGCTTCTCGGTTTGGGCTTTTCCTTTGGGCTTTTAGGCTGAAATTTTTACTACCTATTAGTCCTTCAATTGTCTCAATATTGGGCCCACGAATTGGCCTAACAATTCGGCCCATTGGGCTTTCCAAATTCGGCCCACACTTATGATACCTTAATGGGCTTTAAAATTTCAAATTTTGGCCTATTGCGTTTTTATCCATTAAATTAAATCTGAAATCCTTCCGAATAAATTTTTCTTACTTTCAGGGATGATTATCTTGTATTCTGACCAAGAATATTTTTCCCCAATTTTTTCTCCATACTTAGGTTAATTTTTAACCATGGTTAGTCAACTATGCTAAAAGTCCACTTTTCTTAATTATAGTTGACTTTTTCCTTAACCATTGATGAAGTTGACTTTTTCTCAAAATTTTGAAAGTGTCATATCTTATGTCTTACACTCTCGTCTTTATGTTTCAACCGTTCCCGATAGATAATTACACCCGAAACACTTTAACTCGCTAAAAAGGTCCTTTTTTACCTTTTTTAGCTTTTACCCTCATTTTCTGTGTTCAGAACTAAATCAAGCTGACTTTTCTCCATAAGCTCTCTATATTTTCTCATTTTAAGTTCTTATTTTCAGTCAGAATAATTCAGATCCCCTTGGTTTAGCCTGTGACTCTTATAGCTCACATTAGGCTTTTTATGTAGCTTTTGCGTGTTAAATCATTTTACTAACACTTTAAATCTAGTAAATACTCTTCTTATGATTCAACTATAATAATAGAGTGTTCATACACATAAGAATCATAAGGTACTGGCCACATAAAATGCGGGTCTGACAGGCTTCATTCAATCATCTCAAAATCATGCACATTACCTCACTAACAACTTGATATAATCTTTCTTATCATCCAATCAACCACATTCTATTTTCTCACACTAAACTCATGCTAGGTTATGCTTGTTTCATTACATTCTAGGTAGTTTCATTCATCAATACATACACCAATCTACTCACAACAACCACTAGATAAATATAGTTAGACTTGGTGTATTGGAAACTCACCTAGCTTGACTTTCTTCTTTCTCAAGTTTGGAAGACTCCTTAGCTCCTTCAATCCAATGAGTTGAATGTTGGCTCTAAGCTATGTTGCTATCCTCCTCAAAATGAATAACTTTGGCTCTAATAGCTTTTTCCCAATTATTTTTGGAAGAGGGTGTATTCTAGAGAGAAAAAGTTTGGTATTTTGGGTGAAAATGGAAGAGGTGGTTGGTATGTTGAAGAAAAAGGTTTTGCCATGGGGTATTTATAGATTGAGAGTGATGAGATCGATCTGCTAGGGTGAAAAGATCGATCATCCTTTGGTTTTAGCCATCGAATTCTCAGGTTTGAAATGAGAGAGATCGATCTGCTCATTAGGGAGAGATCGATCTCGGCTTGGCAGAAGCTTGAGGAGATCGATCAGCTCATGGGGAGAGATCGATCTGCACTTAAGGGTGATCGATCTGGGCTTGACAGAGGCTAATGCAAATCGATCTGCTCATTGGGGAGATCGATCTGCTCAATGGGGAGATCGATCTAGCCTTGGCAGATTCATTTGGAACTGCTCTGCTTGCATAGGGATCAATCTGCCTTGGATAGGAGATCGATCTGGCCTTCATCTGGGGCATTTCCTGTTGCATTTTTTCAGATTTTTCAAGGGTAAATTCCTATTTCATTCCTCCAATACTCATTTTTCATTTTAATCCCACTTAGAGCATGGAAAAGACTCATTTCCTATGATTCACATACAATATGACTTATGTGTATTGCTTAAATTCATAAAGGATACTTAGAATTCACGGTTCATGCATTATCATTTTGTGTCTTCATTCCTTATCTTCAATTCGATTGCTTAAAGTTCTATTTGTTTAGTTTGAGGCCACTTCGGCCCTTATTCATGACATTCATTCATCCCATTGCAAATTCACTCACATTTACATGATCCGAAATCATTTGTCTTATAATTCCACTAACATATATTACAAAGTTATAGATACATGGGGTCTCACAATCTCCCCCACTTAAAAAAAATTGGTCCTCCAAATTGGAACCAATTCAGTCCATGAATAACTCAGGATACTTCTCCCGTATCAAACTCTCCAACTTGCATGTAGCTTCTTATACAATGTGGTACTGCCAAAGGACTTTCACTAAGGGGATCATCTTCGATCTCAACACCTTCTCCTTCCTATCCAATATCCGAACCGACTTCTCAACATATGTCAATTTCTTGTTGAGTTCCAATGGCTCATATCTTATCACATTTGCCGGATCTGGGTGGTACTTCCATAACATGGAGATATGGAAGACATTGTGAATGCCTGCTAGTTCAGGTGGCAATGCTAGCCTGTAGGCCTTATCTCCCACTCTATCCAATATCTCAAAGGGTCCGATGTAACAAGGACATAACTTTCCTTTCTTTCTGAACCTTGTTATACCCTTGGAAGGAGAAACTCGTAAAAACACCAGTTCACCCACTGTGAATTTCAATGGTCTCTGTCTTCTATCAGTATAACTCTTTTGTTTGCTCTAAGTTGTTCGTAACCTCTCACAAATCATTTGGGGACGTCCTCAGAGGCTTGTCTCACCAAGTCGGGAGTAAATATCAATCGGTCGCCAACCTCTTCCCATCCAATAGGGGAACGACATCTACGGCCATATAAAGCCTCATACGGTGCCATCCCGATACTCGAATGATAATTGTTATTATAGGCAAACTCTACGAGTGGCAAATGGTCATCCCAGGAGCCTCTAAAATTCAATGCACACGCTCTTAACATATTCTCCAAGGTTTGTATAGTCCTCTCTGACTGACCATCTATCTGAGGATGGAATGCTGTGCTAAAACTCAGTTGGGTCCCCATCGCTTCCTAAATCTCAGAAGTGGGAAGTGCGGGATCCCTATCAGAAACAACGCTCACTAGAACACCTTGCAATCTCACTATCTCGTGCACATATAGTTCCACAATGTACTCAGAGTATTGGTGGCTTTCATAGCTAAGAAGTGTGCCGACTTCGTCAATTTGTCCACTATCACCCAAATCGCATCGTGATTCTTGCAGCTCCTAGGTAAACCCATCACGAAGTCTATTGTGACATGCTCCCATTTCCAAGTCGGTATAGGTAGAGGTTGTAATAGCCCTGTAGGCTTCTGATGCTCTACCTTCACCTGCTGATAAACGAGACACTTTGCCACAAATTTAGCTACATCTCTTTTCATCCTTGACCACCAATACACTCTCTGGAGATTATGATATATCTTGTTACTTCCCGGATGCAGTGTATACTTCATTGAGTGAGCTTTTGTCAAAATCAACCTCCTGATCTCTGGATCATTGGGAACATATATCCTACCCCTGAACCTCAACAAACCATCTGAACTTAACTAAAAATCAATCTTTGTACCCATCTGTATCTATCCAATAATATCACTACACTGCTGATCAATCTGCTGAACCTGTCGAATTTGATCTACCAGATCCGGTTCCAACTGCAGGGTAGCTATCATACAACCACTATTAGCATCAAGCGGGGTCATATCCAAACTGAGGCTCACGAACTGTTCCAACAGCTTATGTTCCCTGATCATTATGTACGATACCAACCCAAGGTGTCTTCTACTCAATGCATCAGCTACTACATTTGCTTTACCCGGGTGGTACCAGATCTTACAATCATAGTCCTTTAGAAGCTCAAGTCATCTTCTCTGCCTCATGCTCAACTCTTTCTGTGAGAACAGATACTTAAGACACTTGTAGTCTGTAAATACTTGAAATTTCTCACCATAAAGATAATGGCGCCATATTTTTAAAGCAAATACCACGACCGCAAACACTAGATCATGGGTCGGGTAGTTCCTCTCATGATCCTTCAGCTGTCTCGATCCATAGGCTACTACATTCCCATCTTGCATCAGTACACAGCCCAGTCCTTGGTACGAAGCATCTGTATATACAAAAAAACCTCCTGAGCTGGTAGGAATGGTGAGAATTGAAACTGTAGTCAATCTCCTCTTTAACTCCTGAAAACTTTCCTCACATTTATCGTCCCACACAAATTCAAAATTCTTTCTCGTGAGATGTGTCAATGGAGCAGCCAATCTCGAAAATCCTTCCATAAACTGTCGATAATATCAAGCTAAACCCAAAAAACTTATGATCTCTGTGACTGTCTGGGGTCTCTGCCACTGAACCACTCCTTCAATCTTGGATGGGTCCACTAACACACCATCCTTCGATACAATATGACCCAGAAAAAAGATATACTCTAGTAAAAAATCACACTTACTGAGTTTAGTGTATAACTTCTTCTCTCAAAGGGTCTGTAGCACTATCCTTAGGTGTTGTTCATTCTCCTCTCTATATCCCAAATACACCAGAATATTATCGATAAATACGATAACGAACTGATCCAAATACTGGTGAAACACTTCATTCATCAATGACATAAAAGCTACGAGAGCATTTGTCAACTCGAATGGCATAACCATAAACTCAAAGTGACCATATCGGGTGAGGAAAGCTGTCTTAGGTACATCTCCATCTCGAATTCTCAACTGATGGTACCCAGATCTCAGATCTATCTTAAAAGACCTGTGCTCCCCGAAGCTGATCCAATAAGTCATGATGCGTGAAATGGGGTACTTATACTTGATGGTCGCCTTATTCAACAACCTGTCGTCAATACACAATCGAAGGCTCTCATCCTTCTTCTTTACAAACAGTATCGGTGCTTCCTAAGGTGATACACTCGGTCTAATGAATCCCTTATCCAACAACTCTTGTAACTGCTTCTTCAGTTCCTCTAACTCAATTGAAACTATTCTATACGGTAGCTTGGATATCGACTCTGTACCAGGTGCCAATTCTATACAAAATTTCATATCTCTATCTGGCGGTAACCCTGGTAATTCATCCGAAAAGACATCTGAAAATTTCTTAACCACTGGGATGTCTCGCAATTCCGGGCATGCCTTATCTGCCTCAACCACATACGCAACATAACCTTTCAAAATATCAATCATTAAATCAGTACAAGGATTCATATATTTCATTCATAACCACAACTGCTTTTATTACTTTTCAAGGGGATTTACATTACATTTCTCGAGGAAACTTACGGTAACATTATCTAACCCTGGAAAAGTTACTGTCTTAGAAAAATAATCCACTACAGCACGGTTTGTAGCCAACCAATCCATTCCTAGGATTACATCAAAGTCCCTTATACACATTAAAATGAGGTCAGCTGTCATTTTCTTTTCCCTTACTTTCAACTTACAATCTCTAAATACATACTCCATTAGCTGACTATTGTTCATGGGAGTGCTTATCAGCATCCTCCTGCTCAACGGGGTAAGCTTCACATACTTAAACAATTTACATGAAAATGCAGGTGATATAAATGAATGCGTGGCACCAGGATCTATCAAAACAAAAGCTTCAAGATCAAAGATTAAGATGGTACCTTTCACCACATCTGACGATTGATCTGTAGTATCTTGGTCCAAGGCGTGTACTCACCCTCTACCGACCACCTGTTTCCCTTTCTTTTCCACTGTTGCTTTCTATCTCAGAGTAGGAGTATCAGCTGGAGCTCTCTCCGGCTCCTTGCCCTTCTGTGGGGTACTCTTTGTCATCTCTGGGCAATTTCTGATCACATGCCCTTGTTTCCCACATCGAAAACATACTGCAGGAGATCCATAAGATGGCCGACTCCCATGGTACCTACCGCACTTATTGCATTTTCTGTAGTAGGCCGTGGTCCTCCAATCACAATTCCCTTTGCTGGAGATATGGCTGGATACACAGGAGGCTCAACTGTCCTCTCCCAGATCTCTTCAATCCTCAGCCTCTTCTTAGAAAATCTCTTGTTTCCTCTATAATTGAAGCCTCTATCCACTGTATGTCTCTTCCTGTCTGTGTCCCTCACTCTACCAACCTTTCCAAACTCTAAAGCAACCCACTCAATATCTTGCTCACACAACTGTGCCTTGTGCACTGCCTCCTCATAGGTCGGTATGTCAAAAGGGACTAATTGGGATCTGATGGATGGTCTCAGTTCGTCCATAAACTTTCAGAGCTTCTTGATCTCATTGTCTATTGTATCAGGATCATATCTGCCCAGGGAGATAAAATTAGTCTCATACTTATCCATCGATTTGCTCCCCTATGTCAAATCCAAAAATTCCATTTGCAGCCTTCACGGCGTAGTATCCGAAACATATTACCTCCGGAAGGCTTCCAAAAATACATCCCAACTGATCTCTATATACCTGGCTCTCAAAATGGGTCAGGTGGACTTCCACTAATGTTCTGTTGATCCCTTCAACAAGAATGTGACAAATGCTACCATCTCGGTAGTAGTGCACTCAATGAACCCATAGAGTTTCTCAATCTCATTCACCCAGTCCACTATAGCTACTGGGTCCTTAACTCCACTGAAAGATGGTGGTTTAAATTTTTGAAACTACCGCAACCTATCTAAGTCACATCAATAACCCCAATCTCTACTTCTCTGTGGTAGAGTAACAGTAGAAGGTGTTTCTTGTACTTGTGGGGGTGTGTGAGTATTTGTAGTCTGAGGTTCTTGGGCTGGATGTGCAGGCATCTGAAGAGCAACAGCCGGTTCATCATCATCTCCCTGTGCAGCTAGCTCTTGCCTGTCCCTAGCTTCAGGCAACGATTGGGCAATCAACTCCATAATCGCCTCTAAGCTCCACTCTATCCTCGTGAAGCACGCCTCAGTACTCTTGGGTCTCTCTGTCGGACCCTGTGGAGCATACTCAACATCAGCCTCCACCTCTACCTCCTCGTGAGTCTCATATGGCAATAACTCTGCACAGCTCCCAGGCCTACCCCTTTGGCCTCTAGCTCGTGCTCTCGCTCCTCTACTACGACTGGTGTTAGGCATCATGCTAAGATTCCTACATTCACAATCGTTTCTGAGTCAAACCCATCCGATATATATAGTTTTATCTAGACAAGCACAGTAACATGATGATGTAATTTTCCTAAATTTTTACATTAACACACATCAGACCAACTCAGCTCTGATACCACCTCTATCACGACCTTCAATCCACTGAAAATCCACTACGAATTTTTTTACTTTTCGTTTATTGAATATTATTTAATCTAATTCTTATTGTCTATTCTTTACCTTTACCTGGTCGTGAACATCTACACCTCCAATAGTTGGGCTGTGTATCCGTGTCAATCTCATCCAATCATACCATTTCAAAATTACAATTCATTAAAATGTAAACACTTGTATTACTAAATCAAAGTTACTTTTTACATGTGTTCACAATCTTTTACATCCCCAAAATTACATTTAAAGATATCACTGTGCTTTGATATGTCTAGATACAAACTATACAAATGTGTATACCTCATGTGATGGGATGCAGCAGACACTAAAAATCCAATCCTCAGTCACCACTATCTACTGTAAGTGCTTTGTAGACGAGGAAATAAGGGGGGTGAGCAAACCACGCGCTTAGTAAGGCAATCATGCGAGCAGGTAGATAACTGTACTATCTACGTGATCGTGATGCCATGCTTAAATCACATATTTATTGGTCATACTCCAAAACGTAAGCTCATGCTTGTGTTCATAACATGTAAAGCAATTCATACTATTTAAATCAGTGCACAGTTCTCCAAAACATAGCATGGAAAATCGTCATGCGTAAATCAAAATCAAGGCATGGTAAATCATCATGCAAAGTGCACTTATCAAGCATTTCAAATCTCAACACAAACCGATACAAAATCATCACTTGTCAGGACTCAGCCCCTCCCATGGACTATCCTGACCCACAAACACATTTTAAAACATGGATTTCTTATTTAACAATAGACATGTGAGATAGGCATACAAATTCAATAAGGGTAATAATTAGGACTATGGCCATATCCTCTATGATGCCAGGCTACATAGATCCTAGTGTGTGGGGTATCACCTCTATCTGCTTCCGCACGAGAGGTGGGTCATGTCCAACCTGTCGGTCCATAGCAGCATCCATCGTTCGAAGACGGTATATAAATAATATCACACACGGTACAACGTACATCATGCTACTTGCACAGTACAACGTACTCCGTGGACCCATGTCATCACAATATATCTTGCCACTTCTCAATACGCACGTGCGAGCCTATTTAATCGGTGTGGCACACAGCCTACCCGAAGCTCCCAGCACAGTTCCCAACATATCATAAAACCACGTGCGAGTAATCTCTAGCACGACAACAAGTGTATTGGAAATCTAATGCGAGCTATGCTCCACAACCATGTCAAAACTCATATGAAAACTAGTACGAGCTAGGCTCCAGTACAATGTCATAAAATCCATGTGAAAATTAGTGTGAGCTAAGCTCTAGCACTCATGCAATGTAAAACTCTACTGCGAGCATCACTTTAGCACTAATGCACATATAAAACACGTCAAATCTCGTGCGAGCAATGCTCTAGCACATTTCATTTCCACAAAACTCATGTTGATGGCTCATTCTTTGCAAAGCATGGTTATAAAACAAAATCAAGCCATTTTTTGTGCAAATCATTTTAACTACTAGCCAACCTACCAATCACATGCTAAAAAGAAATATAAAGATTTCAAAGTAGCATGCTCTTGCTTTTAATGCACATTTCTCAAAAACCCAATTCTTTACCCTTCAAACATTCATTTCATCCTAAGACTCCAAGATATTTTAAGAAATTGCCCATGCACCCGAAAAGCGTACAGATGTCCCTAGGGTTAACACAATTCCCTTACCTCGATTCTCTTGGAAGCAACTCTTCCTTCCTTTCCCGCTTTTCGCGGTTTGGTTCAACTAGCTCCGGATGTATCCTCGGGAGCTGCACACATTCATAATTCATATGAGTCAATACTGATAACTCATATTCAGACTTCAACTAATCGATATATCTCATTGAGCCTATTTCATTAAGTTTGACCCATTATCACACTTGGCCATCATTATGCCATTTCTAGTCAATTTAACTAGCAACACACTTGGTCTCTTATCAAACATTGGCATAAATGTTTATCCATATTCTTCCATCATTTATGCATTTTCTACAACACCATTTATGCACATTTTTATCACTTGAATAATCTCACATTGTGGCTTCATCCAATCATCTCAAAATCATGCACATTACCTCACTAACAACCTGATATAATTCTTTTTAGGCTTAATACCTAAATATGCCCTCAATGTTTACCAAAAAATGGAATTAAGCGCTCAACGTTTAATTGCATGGAAATAAGTCCCTTAAGTTTTATTTTTAGCAATTTAAACCTTAACGTTTCAAAAAAACATAATTAAACCCTTTTCCGTTAAATCCCAGAAACAACCGTTATTTAGGTATACGTGGTATGCTGACGTGGAATATTTGTGCCACGTGGATTGTTAATGTGGAAAATTTTTTTTCACGTGTACAAATATTACTGACGTGGAATATTGGGTCCCAAAATGTTTTTTTTTTACTTAATATCCAAATATGCCCTCAACGTTTACCAAAACATGGAATTAAGCCCTCGACGTTTAATTGCATGGAAATAAGTTTCTTAAGTTTTATTTTGAGCAATTTAAGCCTTAAAGTTTCAAGAAAACATAATTAAACCCTTTTTTTCGTTAAATCCCAGAAACAACCGTTAGTCAAGTATACATGGCATGCTAACGTGAAATATTTGTGCCACGTAGATTGTTGATGTGAAAATTTTTTTTTCACGTGTACAAATATCGTTGACGTCAACAATATTTGTACACGTGGAAAAAAAATTTCACATCAACAATCTACGTGGAACAAATATTTCACGTCAGTAATATTTTTTTAATTTTAATTTTTTAATTTTAATTTTTTTATATTTTTTGCACAAATTACTTTTTTTCATACTGTTATTTATATTTTATAAAATTACATTTTTTCCTCAAAATATATTTTTTTCAAAAATTACATTTTCTCTTGAAATGTATTTTTTAAAATTTCATTTTTTCAAAATTATAATTTGTTTGGACATTGCATTTTGTTCAAAGTTACATTTTTTTTCCAAAATTATAAGTTTTCTGCTAGAAACACCCAAAAATTAATAAAAAAAATAAAATTGAGAGAAGAAAAATATATAACTATACAAAATAATTCATCACAAATACAACAATAGAAGTAAAAGACAACTAACATATTCATTGCAATAAAATTAAGCTATAATAGCAGCATATTCAGAGCATAATCAAGTGTAAAACTACAGTTAATAACAATTACAAATCCAGATAATAAATTCAACATAAAAACAAGCTAATTATGGCAGTATCAACTTCAACTTGCCAGTCACAACTTTAACCAAAGACATTCTAGTTCTGACCCCCTCAACAGTTATGTTGTATAAAAAAAAAGGTAAAAATATATATATTAGCTCAGTTGTAAGAAGTCAAGTACCAATCTTCATTAAAAAAAACAGAAAAAAAAACCGAAGAAAACAGATATAAGCAGAAAAGAATGGAATATTACTTAACAACTACGTAAAAACCTTAAAGGCAAACATATCCATCTGCTAATCAAAACAATGTCAATTATGATGAAAAACGCCAAAGCAGCAGAACTTGCAATATATCATCACATAAGCCAAGCTAAATATGTCAGCCAAACATCCTCGTGGAAAACATATATAGAACCATAAATAAAACATACAGGGGTAAAAACAACAAATCCCAGCAAAGCATGCATCAAACACCAAAGTCTTAATCTAATTCCATGTGAGCGATATTTGTAATGTGAAAAGAATTTTTCCACGTCAACAATCTATGTGGCACAAATATTCTACGTCAGCATGTCACGTATACCTGATTAACAATTGTTTCTGGGATTTAACAAAAAAAGGTTTAATTATGTTTTTTTTTAAACTTTAAGGTTTAAATTACTCAAAATAAAACTTAAGGAACTTATTTTCATGCAATTAAACGTCGAGGGCTTAATTCCATGTTTTGGTAAACGTTGAGGGCATATTTGGATATTAAAAAAAAAAACATTTTGGGGCCCAATATTCCACGTCAGCAATATTTGTACATGTGAAAAAAAAAATTTCACGTCAACAATCCACGTGGCACAAATATTCCACGTCAGCATGTCACGTATACCTAACTAAAGGCTATTTTTGGGATTTAACGAAAAATGGTTTAATTATGTTTTTTTTTTAAACGTTAAGGTTTAAATTGCGCAAAATAAAACTTAAGGGACTTATTTCCATGAAATTAAACGTCGAGGGCTTAATTCCATTTTTTTTGTAAACGTTGAGGGTATATTTTGGTATTAATCTGTAAGACCCATATTTTTTGTATATAAACCTTATGAAATGCATAAGTATATACATGTACATGCTATGTGAAGCATAAATGATATAAGTCCATAAGTTGGTGTACACAATTGTGATATAAGCTTGTGATGTACACACAAGTTTCATTATGTATGAATGTGAAGAAATGGACTTTTCTCAATGATGAATGTGAATAGAACTCAAAATGAGTAGTGTGGTAAAAATGGAAGGAAGTTGTATGAGTTGCATAAAGCCTTATACTTCTATTTGATATATATATATATATATATATATGTATATTGTATACCTTTGGTTATATAATGAATGCACACAAGTTTTAATATGCATAAAGGATAAATGGATGTCATTTTCAAGCCTTAAAGATGGTTTAATGAGAAAATGACTATGGCAGCAAAATCAAGCATGTTTGGTGTGAGTTACTGCAGAAAAGTGCAGTAAAATATGGAAAATATGAATACCAGATCGATCTGATTGGAGGAAAGATCGATCTGGAAGAGCCAAAACTGCTTTTGTTTGAGCAATGAAACAAGGCAGATCAATCTCCAATGGAACCAGATCGATCTCCTTAAGCTACTGACTTGCAACAGATCGATCTCATGCAAGAGAAGATCGATCTCCTTAAGGTTTTGTGTTGTGCAGATCGATCTCATGCTAGGAGCAGATCGATCTCATTAAGCTTGGAAGGTCGGTTTCAAGAGGAAAAATACTGAGAAGATCGATTTCTTGGGGTAGTAGATTGATCTCATCAAGGCAATTTCTATAAAACAGGACCTGCTGACCTGCATTCATGGGAAAAACCAAAACCTTTCCATATTTTGACACCAAGTGACCTAAATCCCCCTCTAAACTATAAACACTTTCCATAGAGGTTGGAGGTAAGTTTGTTTCATCAAAGTTGTTCATAAAGTGGAGAAGAACAACATAGTTGGAAGCTAGAAGTTGAGGTGATCCATTTAAGGGAGAGAAGGAGTTTTTCCCCCAAAGTGTGCTAAGTGGAAAAAGCTGAGATTGGTAAGATTTCAATATCCCAATCTCATATATGTTAATTTATATACTTGTGTGAGTAGATTGGTATATAAATTAATGGTTAAAACATCTTAGAAGTGTTAAACTATCCATGACCCAGAAAATGGCTAAATGAGCCAAAATGAAGAGTTACTGAGTAGGCATGGATTTGATGATGATTTAAGCGTGCCTAGAGGTTATTAAGCATATATAGATGCTTATAAAATGATTTGATGAAGTTCATGTGCTAGAAACAAAAGTAGCTCAAATTGACTATAAGTGGTGTTTGATGAAATGCCACAATGAAGTGAAAATCATGAACTTGAGGTATTAAGCGTGTAATACCGGTTTAAGATGAATCTGTAAGACCCCGTATATGTATAAGGGTAATGTGTGTAATTGGATCAAATAATATGAATGGACTTGTAATGTAAAGCATGATTGATGTAAGTCCATGGATTCAATGTATGTATGTGTAATATAAATTGTAACGTACATACAAGTTTCATTGAGTATGAATACGAAGAAATGAGTTCTAGCAAGTGATGGATGTGATTGAGACTCAAGATGAGTAGTGTGGTAAAATGGAATGGAGTTATGCTTCCATTTGGTTTTATGTAGCATACCTTTGAACATACAATGAATGCACACAAGTTTCAATGTGCATAAGGTATGAATGGATGCCATTTTCAAGTTATAAAGGTTGATGGATGAGAAAATGGCCATGGCAATAGATTAAGGATGTGTTGGTATGAGTTGCGGCAAAGAAACTGCAGGAAATCTGGAAAACATGAGGTCCAGATCGATCTCATAGGATGAGAGATCGATCTGGAAGAGCCAGAATGCTCTTATTTGGGTGAAAGAATAGAGCAGATCGATCTCCAATGGAGCCAGATCGATCTGCCAAGCATTCTGTAGTGAAAAGATCGATCTTCAAGCACCCAGATCGATCTCCTTAGCTCTCTGTTTGGGACCAGATCGATCTCATGCTTCGACAGATCGATCTCATGCTTCAACAGATCGATCTCATTGCTTCGACAGATCGATCTCAGGCTTAAAAATGCCGTGAAAAAGAGGGATTTTAAGGGACCAGATCGATCTCCTCTTGGACCACATCGATCTCCTCAAGCCATTTCTATATAAGGAGAGCTGAAAATCTGGAAATCTCGGAAAAACATTTAACCTCACAATCTCAACCCAAAAACCTAACTTTCCCTCTCTAAAATCAGCCATTTTCAGTGAGATTTGAAGAGAGATCATTAGAGGCAAAGTTGTTCCTATCAAAGAGAAGAACAACATAGTGAGAGGGCATTTTCCCATTTTTGGAATTGAAGAAGTTAAGGGCATTACCATTGGAGCAAGAAGAGAAATCATATTGGTAAGATTCTAACACTCCAATCCAAATGTATTAGCTATTTAATTGATTTTGGAGTTGATTGGTATGAGTATTGATGGATAGACTACTTAGGAATGTAGTGGAATTGGTGTGACCTAGAAATCTAAAATGGGTATAATGTGAGGATATGTGGGATTGAATGAGCCTATGATTTATGGCATGCTAAAGTTGTTATTGGGGTAATATTTATGATTTTAAACGGTTAAATGAGATTACATTGTGAGTTTGGAGGAATTGTGGAAATGAGTATGAATATGCTTGATAAATGCCATAGTGAGGGAATTCATGAAATATGAACGCTATGAGCTTTATGTCGATTTGATATCGACTTTGAATAAGTTAATAGGCCTAAGAAGATCCATAGACTCGAGCTATGGGTAAAGTAATGAAACGAGGCCAAATAAGCTTTAATAGAGGCTATAGATTAAATTGACTATAGCAAGCACAAGGGTTGCAATATATGGATCGAATATAATGCGGGATACGATTTTGTGCAGTCCCGAAGAGTTCGTTGAAGGCGAACCGAACCGTACGAGTAAGCAGCTTAAGGAAGTGGAATCACGCATCGCGATTCCAGGTAAGGGAATTTTGTGAGTATATAGAGGTAGCTGCTCGTACTTTGAACTTGTGGGTGAATATTGGGTGTTGTATGAAATGCATGAATTGCTCAAATAAATGATTGATGGTATTCGTGAATGATGATGAGTATATGCGTGGTTTTGGATTTGAAGTGGATTTTATGAAATGGGATAGTAAGGCTAATAATTGCATAAATCTAATGTTTTGATGTTTTTCCAAAACGAATTACTTGGTTTTAAGCAAGCTTGTAGATAGGTCGGCTAGTATTGTATTGTTGTTGTAGAAAAGCATTTGTGAGTGCTAAACCCGAATTGCCGGGATTGATAAATTGTATATGAGCCGCCTATCATATTTGTATGACATAAATCGCGCTAGAGCCTCGCTCGCGCTGGATTTCTATGTTTTCATTTGTATGAAACGTGCTGGAGCCTAGCTCGCACCTTGATTTGGAAACTATAATGATATTTATAAACTGTACTGGGGCTTCTGCTCGTACGTGGATTGTGAGTGGTTGTCTTATGAGTATAACCGTACTAGAGCTATGCTCGTACGCGCCTCTTTATGAGAAGATGCATGAGTCGTGCTAGAGCTTTGCTCGCACAAGTTTGCACAATGGGATACGTATAAGGTTGTGAAAGTGGGTAAGATCCTTAAGCCTTACATCCTTAAGCCCAAAGAGGCGGGGAGGCTCTGTTAGGTGGGGAGGCTCTGTTTGGTGGGGAGGCTCTCTTACGGTGGGATCCTTAAGCCAACATCCTTAAGCCCAAAGAGGCGGGGAGGCTCTGTTAGGCGGGGAGGCTCTCTTACATGGTCATAGTAAGATCCTTAAGCCTTACATCCTTAAGCTAACATCCTTAAGCCCAAAGAGGCGGGGAGGCTCTGTTAGGCAGGGAGGCTCTGTTTGGCAGGGAGGCTCTCTTACGGTGGGATCCTTAAGCCAACATCCTTAAGCCCAAAGAGGCGGGGAGGCTCTGTTAGGCGGGGAGGCTCTCCTACATGGGTACGGTAAGATCCTTAAGCCCTACATCCTTAAGCCGACATCCTTAAGCCCAAGGAGGCGGGGAGGCTCTGTTAGGCGGGGAGGCTCTGTTCGGTGGGGAGGCTCTCTTACGGAAAGGATCCTTAAGCCCTACATCCTTAAGCCAACATCCTTAAGCCCAAGAGGCGGGGAGGCTCTGTTAGGTGGGGAGGCTCTATTCGGCAGGGAGGCTCTCCTTCACGGAATATGGAACACTCTTGGTATGGGGTAGATAAGACCTAAGAATGGCACCCCCAATCACGATATGAGTTTGCGGAGTACGCTGTACCGTGTATATCACATGGAGTATGATGTACCGCATGATGGTTATGTGATGAGAAAGTCTGGCAAGGGATAATCCATCTTCGTGCCAGCATGATACCCCGCACACCTGGATGCGTGTGGTCTGGGATGATTTATGATGTAATGGTTCCCATAGGCACTTTTGATATAGTGACCTAGTTTTATACACATGCGTGGATTGTGGAATGAAAATGTGGTTGTGATTGTGAGTTGATTTGGTGGTTTTATGGTGTTGGTTGAAAAAGGAGGTTTCTTAATGAATTGCCCTTTTATGAATTTAAATGAGATTGAGCATGAGATGATTTATACATGATGTTTCTACCATGTTTTATATGCCAATGCACATAATTTTGATACATGATATATATGTATATTTACATGGCATAGTTTTATTCCTCATGCTCCTACCATAAATGATTTATGCATAACACTATCAGCATGTAGATAGAGTAGTTATCTACCATGCTTGCATTATTGCCTTACTGAGCGTGTGGTTGCTCATCCCACTCTAATTTCCCCCCTACAGAACGTGCATAGTAGCCCAGTGAGGACTGAGGCGTATTATTTTGGACTCCGCTGCATCTCCATCGCTAAGAGCTATATACACAGTGATTCTTTTTGTATCTAAACAATGTAAAAGCACAGTATTCTTTTGAGTTGTACTTATGGGGGATGTAGATGTCAGTAAAACATGTATTCGTATAAATACACGATTAAATGCACATGTATGACATCGTTTTAATTAATTGAGAATGAATGAGATGTGGTGATTATTATTGGCTCACAGCCCAACAGTGTGTGGTGAGTTTAGTTCACGACCGGGTAAGGTAACAGTAAAATGCGAAAAATTTTCAGTGAATTTCGGTTAAAGAGAATGGAATTGGGTCGTGACAGAATCGATAGAGTCGAGGAGTCTAAGGGATTCTTGGAAAAAAGTTATAGACTCGAAATGAACTTGTAAGAGGATAAAGTCCACTAAGGCATAAAAAGGGCAAATGAGATGTAAATGGCTAAATGCATTGATTTGAATATCATACATGTGAAATAAAGTATATGACAGTATACTGATGTGTGTGATACACAATTTCAGCTACGGAAGATAAAGGTTTAGTTGATATGACCGGATCCCATGCTAGTGGAATCAAAGAAAAAGATTCAAGCGTGATTCGAGGTAAGGGACTTATGTAAGCTATAGAGATAGATATACGTATGTTTTTTTATTTGCTGTGTGAATTGTATGTGATAATAGATAGATATCGATATATCTAGAAGAAAATTACGTATGCAAATAAGTGATAAGCATGTGTTGCATGACTTCTGTGATTGTTGTGAAAAGAGATTTTTCAAATGTTTTGAAAAAGAACAATAATAGATAGGCTCTGATTTTAACCAATTGTATGAAATGTGTAGACAGAGTGATCGAAGGGAGTTTACCCTCTCACTCATACTTAGTGAAAAGAGCCATTCTATTTCTTTACTGTGTGGAGTCGTGCTGAGAATGAGAGGCAAAGGTAGATTAACAAGCCCTGCTCGTACATTATTTTCAAGGGGATTTTGAGAAAGTAAATGAGTGCTTGATGCCTCGAGGATATTATGTATTCCACTCGAGAGCTTGCACGTGATTTCGAGACAATAGAAACGGGTGATAAGGATCCATGGGAGCACGATGTACCGTGAGCGTTAGCCATGGGGTATGATGTGCCATGACTATCTGTGTGATAACTGTGTGAGATCTTGTGATATCTGTGTGATACTAAATGGATGGTTGATCTGCCTCCCTAAGCATGGGGTTCTCGCACACCTGATCAGTGTAGATTGGAATCTGACTATGGCCATAAGTCTGTAAAAGTTGCATAAATTTGTATCTATGTGATACGATATTGTCACTACTGTGTAAGGTGACAGACATCCTCCTTTGCTATGTGTCTGGGGATGGGATGACCCATGATTTATGTCTCAACGTGTAACTGATTTACAAAGTATAAAGTATTTTCTATATGTGATCTATGTGAATCGAGTATGTTGTGTAAACCTGTGTGGTATTGAAGATGATCTGTGTGAAGCTATGTGTTTACTGTGTGAAAAGTGATTTCAAGTGTGAACTATGTGCAGTTTTAAACTCTGTGGTTTTGTATGATAAATTGTGTGAATATGCACATACCCATCTGGCGAATTAACAGTTTCGCATTGATGGAAATTGATTTAAAGAACATGCATATTATTTTATAAGGAAATGGGAGTATGTATTTTAGCATGTAGATAGTGTAGTTATCTACCTGCTTGCACATTTTCCTTACTGAGCGCGTTATGCTCACTGACACGCCCTAAAAGTAATGTCCGTAAGTGCACGGGTCGTATAAGTAATAATGGGATTTAAGTCCCAAGTTATCGTCCCACAGAGAAGTTGGTTAGCCTAATTAACTACCGGTTAATCTTACCCTAAGATATTCTAGCAAATTATGAAATTAAGGTGGGTGATCTATTAATCTAGAATTGAAAATACCGAAAGTAATAAAATAATAAAACTATAAAATAAAAAAAATAAAACCGAGCAAAATTACTTACAGTGCTTAACGCAATTAAAATAAAAAACCTACAAAAGAAATTAAAACAGTTAAAACTAATTAACGCAATTAAAATAAAATGCAATTATGAAAATAACAAAGCAAGACAAAATTAAACTAAATTTAACAAACCTAAAATGCAATTAAACTACTTAATCAAAATGCAATTTAAACTAACCTAAGATTTAATGAAATAAATTTACCCCTAATCTAATTCTAAATGAACACTTAATTAACTATCATCCTAATTAAAACTAAGTTTTATACTACTATGCAAGAATACTAACATGCAATTTAATTAACAACTCTAAACTAAGCTAACAAATTAAATTGGAATTAAACTAAACTAACAATGCATGAAAATGGATTAAAGCTATAATGCAATGTGCCAAACATAGCCTTAAGTAAATTTAAATAAACTAAATCCCTCCCTTTACTGTTCACGTGTCATTTTTCTTTTCCATTTCCAGGTATGGCTAGGTTGTCCTTTGATCCAGGCATGCTGCTGTTTGTCCTCTGGTCCGCTGCTTCCTGCTGTTTCTACTTTTGTAGCATTATGATGTCCGTGAGCTTCTGTCTAGCTGCACTCATTCTGTTTCTCGGTTCTGCATACTGCTTTTGGTTTTGACTACACTGCATCTAGGCTTTCACGGTTTTGGCAATCTGCCATGCTTTCTCTTGGTTCCAGGTGCTGGTGTGCTGGTTGTATCCTCTGCTCCAGGTATTCAACTGCCATTCCAGGTTCGGATTACACACTGCATCTGGGTTGTTGTTCTCTGCCTCGGTTTCTGGTTGCCAACTGCCCTGCTCGGTTCTGCAATCTGCTGCTGCTCCAGGAAGGACTCTGCTTCTGCTGTTTCACGTTATCGGCTCTCGATCTGGACACGCATTGCTCCAAGCATTCTCGGTTCCAGGCTCACGGGTTCAGCTCCATGCTTTGCAACACAACCCTGCCAGCAGACAATATCCATGATGCAATTCCTGCAACATGGTTTATAAGCTGTTACAACCAAATGGGACAACATAGCAGCTACTCCAGCGAACTCCAAGCCTCCTCTTGTTTCAGTCCAGCACTCAGCAGCTTGACAGTAACCCGAGCCTCACTCCTACAGCAGGAAACGATGAGCAATGCAGGTTACAAACAACACAAAGATGAACAGTAATTACTTCACAATACAGAGGAGAGTTCTCGGATAGCTTGCTGCTGCATTTGCTACTCTCGGTTTCCTGGTCTGTTGCCTTGATCTCGAGTTTCTTTCATGGTTCATGAGATTAAACCAGCTCCCCACATTCTCGAGTAACAAGGACAGCTAACGAAAAGGAAAAATAAAACTAACAATGGAAGCAACCGAGAATCATTGAACCGAAAACAAAACAAAAAATAAAACTACAAATGGGAAGCAAAAAAAAAATGAGAACTATACTAGGAAATGAATGCTGTGCATCAAGACTTGAAAAATAAAAGACTGGATTACAACCAAACCGAGAAGAAAGATGAGTAAATGAGGCTGCAAATCAACATGAGAAGCTTTTCATAAATGAAAACAAATGAAGATGAACAGTAACGTAGAACATGGTTTCGGGAAAAACTTCTAACAATAATAATAACTAAACTAATCTAACTAAACGACTCTAACTACTTCTACACTAATACTACTCCTACTCCTTAAATTACATACTCTTTCAATTGCCATCCTTTCCTATTTATAAACACACTAGGGGTAAAATGGTAATTTCCACATCCTTGA
The DNA here is from genome assembly GCA_033439115.1 of Firmiana major. Lineage (NCBI taxonomy): Eukaryota > Viridiplantae > Streptophyta > Magnoliopsida > Malvales > Malvaceae > Firmiana > Firmiana major. Next base: position 25,385,886 of record CM065896.1, on the reverse strand, counting down.
TGAGTTGGCCTTTTTTTGGCCACTTGTCTTCACACCATTGGCTCCTTGAAAAGATATTTCCATGTCATCGGTCTTCTTGTCCAATTGGATGTGCTAGGTGGCATGACTCGTGTTATCCGTGTGGCCCAATCTCGATTTTAGCCCAATTTCGGTCCATTTTCTACCGAAATATTCAAAATTCATCCGGATTTAATTTATCTGCAAATATGAGAATTTTAATTAAATAAAGGGGATAATTAACAAAATAAATTGAGGATTTAAATAATTAATTAGGAAATTAAGCACAAATAATTCTAAAAATATAGAATTATCACTCACCCCCTTATTTCCTCCTCCACAGATACTACTCAGTAGTGAGTACTACAGTCGTCCCTGCTACGGTATTCTCTAATCATCCAGCCGTATAGAGAGGTATACACTATGTGATGATATGAAGAGAAATTTTGTATCCTGTAAATTAATTCACAGTCTAGTAATGCGTTGTACAAAAGGGGATGTATAGTTAATAGGAACTGATGTAAACGCTTCCGCATATGTTATAAAAGTCCAGTTTCTATTTCAATTTGTTTAATTACATTAATAAAACTATAAATGAGTAAGATATGGATTGGATTTGACTCACAGCCTAACTGTAAGTGGTAAGTGTTAAGGTAAAAGGTTGCGGAAGAGGGTTGTGACATAAGCCTTCTTTTTATAATCCAATCAACCACATTCTATTTTCTCACACTAAACTCATGCTAGGTTATGCTTATTTCATTACATTCTAGGTAGTTTCATTCATCAATACATACACCAATCTACTCACAACAACCACTAGATAATTATACTTAGAGTTGGTGTATTGAAAATTCACCTAACTTGACTTTCTTCATTTCCAAGTTTGGAAGACTCCTTAGCTCCTTCAATCCAATGAGTTGAATGTTGGCTCCAAGTTATGTTGCTCTCCTCCTCAAAATGAACAACTTTGGCTCTAATAGCTTTTTTCAAATTCTTTTTGGAATAGGGTGTATTCTAGAGAGAGAAAGCTTTGTATTTTAGGTGAAAATGGAAGAGGTGTGTTGGTTTGTTGAAGAAAAACGTTTTGTCGTGGGGTATTTATAGATTGAGAGTAATGAGATCGATCTGCTAGGGTGAAGAGATCAATCTTCCTTTGGTTTTAGCCATCGAATTCTCAAGTTTGAAATGGGAGAGATCGATCTGCTCATTAGGGAGAGATCGATCTCGACTTGGCAGAAGCTTGAGGAGATCGATCTGGGCTTGGCAGAAGCTTGAGGAGATCGATCTGCTCATGGGAAGAGATCGATCTGCTCTTGACAGAATCAAATGGAGATCGATCTACACTTAAGGGGGATCGATCTAGGCTTGGTTGAGGCTAATGCAGATCGATCTGCTCATTGCGGAGATTGATCTGCTCAATGGGGAGATCGATCTGGCCTTGGCAGATTCACTTGGAATTACTCTTCTTGCACAGGGGATCAATCTACCTTGGATAGGAGATCGATCTGGCCTTCATCTGGGGCATTTCCTGTTGCATTTTTCCAGATTTTTCAAGGGTAAATTCCTATTTAATTACTCCAATACTCATTTTTCATTTTAATCTCACTTGGAGCATGGAAAGACTCATTTCCTATGATTCACATACAATATGAATTATGTGTATTGCTTAAATTCATAAAAGATACATAGAATTCATGGTCCATGCATTATCATTTCTTGTCTTCATTCCTTATCTTCAATTCGATTGCTTAAAGTTCTATCCGTTTAGTTTGAGGCCACTTCGACCTTTATTTATCCTTTACTTGTATCTTGACATTCATTCATCCCATTGCAAATTCACCCACATTTACATGATCCAAAATCATAGTCTTATAATTCCATTAACATATATTACAAAGTTATACATACATAGGGTCTCACACGATGACCTAAAGTTAAAGAGACTGATTTTGACAGAAGCTCATTCATCGATATATACATTGCATCCAGGGAGTAATAAGATGTATCAGAATCTCCGAAAAGTGTATTGGTGGTCAGGGATGAAAAAGGATATCACAGAATTTGTGGCAAGATGTCTGGTATGTCAGCAAGTGAATGTAGAGCATCAGAAGCCGGCAAAGTTATTACAGTCTCTACCTATACCAACATGGAAATGGGAGCATGTCACCTTGGATTTCATCATGGGATTGCCGAGGACTAAAAGGAATTTGATGCTAACTGGGTAGTGGTAGACAAACTAACGAAATTCACCTACTTTTTAGCTATGAAATCTACATATACTTTAAGTATTCTGGCAGAGTTATATGTACGAGAGATAGTGAGGCTACATGGCGTTTCAGTGAGCATCGTATTGGATAGGGATTCTCACTTCACTTCCCACTTCTGGGAACACTTTCAGGAAGCTATGGGAACCCAGTTAAGTTTTAGTATCGCTTTCCACCCTCAAATCGATCGTCAGTCAGAGAGAACAATCTAAACGTTAGATGATATGCTTAGAGCGGGTGTTATAAATTTTAAAGGCTCTTAGGATGATCACCTACCGTTAGCCGAATTTGCTTACAACAACAATTATCACTCAAGTTTCGGGATAGCACCATATGAGGCATTGTATGGTGAAGGTATCATTCCCCTATTGGTTGGGAAGAAGTGGGTGATAGAAAGATTTTTGCTCCCGATTTGGTACAGCAAGCCTTTGAGGTTGTTTAGTTGATATGTGAGAGATTGAGAACAGCTCAGAGCAAGCAAAAAAGTTACGCTGACATGAGATGGAGGCCACTAGAGTTCACTGTGGGTGACTTAGTTTTCTTGAAAATTTCTCCCTCGAAAGGGATTATGAGGTTCGGTAAGAAGGGTAAGTTGAGCCCTCGATATATTGGACCATTTGAGATATTGAAGCGAATGGGAGATAAAGCTTATAGGCTAGAGTTGCCACCGGAGCTAGCAGGCATTTACAACATCTTCCACGTATCGATGCTTTGGAAGTACCATCCAGATCCAACTCATGTGATTCGGTATAAGCCATTGGAGCTCAAGGATGATTTGACATATATCGAGAGATCGATCCAGATACTGGATAGGAAGGAAAAGGTGTTAAGGAATAAGACAATTCCACTTGTTAAGGTTCTCTGGCAGTACCACAATTCAGAGAAAGCTACTTGGGAATTAGAGAACCTGATACGAGAAAAGTACCCCCAACTTTTCGATGAATGACTTGGTTCTAATTTGGAGAACCAAATTTCTTGAAGGAGGGGAGGAATGTAAGACCCATAAATTTCTATGTAATGTTTATGATTATCGAATGTACAGACAAGTTTCATTACATATGAATTACAAGAAATAGATGTTTTTAAGTTCTAAGTGTGAATGAATTACTAAATGAGTATAGAATCAATTGGATGGGAGTTTAACTTGGAAAATTTGCAGCTAAAATGCTGCAGGATGAATGTTAGATCGATCTCATGCAAGGAGAGATCGATCTCATGGCCTAAAAAACACAATACCAAGCATTCTGCAAGAGGGAGATCGATCCCTCACTCAAGCAGATAGATCTCAAGTTGTCTCGGGGTGGACCAGATCGATCTCCTCCATAGGCAGATTGTCACGACCCTTAACTTACCAAAATACGCGTAAATTTTTTGCATTTTCATGCGTTGTTTATTAATCATCCTTACCTCGATCGTGATCAGCTACATACTCAACAGTTGGGCTGTGTGTCAATGTCTACCTCATCCATTCATAACAATTCAATTTCAAAAGTAAACACTTATATAAATACATCAGAGTTACTGTTTACAAGTGTTTACATTTCTTTACAACCCCAATGTTTACATACAAAATGCTACTGTGCTATGTCTAGTTTAGATACAAAATAATCCAAGTGTGTATACCTTATGTGATGGATGCAACGGATACCAAAAGGGATAGCCTCCAGTCACTCTCAATCTACACTCAATTCTTTGTAGAGAGGGGGAAATAAGGGGGGTGAGCAAACCACACGCTCAGTAAGGCAATCATGCGAACAAGTAGATACTACATTATCTATGTGATCGTGATGCCATGCTCAAAAGCATTTAATTCATCATTATATCTTAAAACATGAGTGTAAAATTGTGTTAATGGTATGTAAAGCAATTCATGCTATTAAAATTTAGTGCACAAAACCCATTCAAAGCATGGCATTAACCATCATGCATATTTTATAAGTAAGGCATGGCATTAATCATCATGCATATTCCATAAGTAAAGCATGGCATTAAACATCATGCATCAGTGCACTTTAAAAACCATTAACATACTTTCATCTCAACAGTTCAACTCTAGTAAGTATTCGGTCCCTCCCTCGGACTATCCTGACCCACAAAACATTTCAAACATGGATTTATTCTCACAGCAATAGACATGTGAGATAGGCAATTTAATAAGGGAAATAACCTCTAGGTTTATGGCCATAACCTGTAATACCGGTTACACAAATCAGGTATGCGGGATATCACCACTATCTGCTTCCACACGGGAGGTGGGTCAAATCCTGCCCGTCGTTCCATAGCAGATCTCGTCCGAAGACGGCATATCACATCTCAACACGGTACAACGTAGTCTATGCTACCTGCACAGTACAACGTACTCCTTGAACCCACATCAACATATCACATCACGCCACATCTCAACTGCACGTGTGAGCCTATTTAATCGGTATGACCTCTTATCTACCGAAGCTCCTAACATGGCTATCAACATGTCAAAACATCACAAATGCACGTGCAGGCCTATTTAATCGGTGTGACACTCAGTCTGCCTGAAGCTCCAAGCACGACACAAATAAGGTGGGCATCTAATGTGAGCTATGCTCTAGCACCATGCCAAAACCAGTATAAAAATCCATGTGAAAACTAGTGCGAGCTAAGCTCCAGCACTCATGCGTATAAAACACATCAAATCTCGTGCGAGTCATGCTCTAGCACGCTTTCATTCTCACGAAAACCATGTAGGTGGCTCAATTCTTTGCAAAGTATACAAACTAAAATAACTCATTTCTTTTGCAATTCATTTTAAATGTAAGCCAACCTACCAATCATTTGCTAAAAAGTAATAAAACATGATTTTCAAAGCATTATGCTTTTGTTTTCATGCACATTTCTCAAACACCCAACTTTTACCCTTCAATCACCTAATTTCATTTCCTAACATGTCATGCATTCTAGTAAAGCATTTAAGCGCCCAAATTGCGCACAGATATCTCTAAAAGTCCACACAATTCCCTTACCTCAATTTACTTGGGGTGCGACTCTTTTCCTTTACGCTTCTCGCGTTCTTATCTCGACTTACTCTGGTGTATCCTCGGGAGCTGCAATTCATCCATCAAACACTTGAGTTAATGCTTTTAACTCTTATTCAACTATGCATTTATCCAATGCTTTAAATACACATTTTACCTCTTGTGGTAAATCTCACAATTTATCCCAAAATCAACACCTCCAAATCATACTCACAACATAATCATCATCTTAAGATAACTCATTCATCATTAATACCTATACATTTCACTTTCGTACACTAGACCATTTCTAGGTTATGATGGATTCTTTACTTTCTAGGTTGTTCCTATCATTCATATGTACATTAAATAACTCAAAAATCAATATCCAAATAATGTACTTGAGTTGTTTCATTAGAAACTCACCTAGCTTGATTTCCTCTTTGCTCCAAATGAAAATGCACCTTGATTCTTCAATCCAACAAGTGGGGAAATGCCTCCAAACTATGTTGTTCTTCTCTTTGATGTGAACAACTTTATGTCTGATAGCCTTCCCTCAAATCTTCTTCAAAATGGCCGGATTTAGAGAGTAAAATCTAGGTTTTTGGGTTTAGTATGGAAGGAAATGGCTTTGTCCCAAAATTTACAAATCCAACTGCTCCTATTTATAGATTCAGCTTGATGAGATCGATCTGCCTTAGGTGGAGATCGATTTGGTCCGCTTAAATTCCTCTTTTTCACGGCATTTTCAAGCATGAGATCGATCTGTCGAAACTTGAGATCGATCTGTTCCATCCATGATCGATCTGCATTTTACAGAATGTTTAGGAGATCGATCTGGCTCCCTTTGAGATCGATCTGTCTTGTTCCATAGCTCAAAATAAGAGCATTTTGGCTCTTCCAGATCGATCTCGCATCCTATGAGATCGATCTGGCTTTCATATTTCTAGATTTTATAGCAGTTTTCTGCAGGTACTTACACCAAAACAACTTTAATTTGCTTCCATAGTCATTTTCTCATCCAATCATCTTTGAGACTTGAAAATGGGATTCATTCTTACCTTATACACATTAAAACTTGTGTGTATTCATTATATAACCAAAGGTATACAATAAAAACCAAATGGAAGCATAAAGATTCACACCTCTTATGCAACTTAATCCATTTTTACCACACTACTCATATTCCATTCCAATAATATTCTTCACATGTTTAAGTTCATTTCTTCATACTCATATATAATGTAAGTTGTACATACAATGACAACTCTTATTACAAGTGCGTACATTAACTTATGGACTTACATCACGTATACTTCACATTACAAGTGTATCATCATACTTATGATTTCATTTACATATATATACAAGGTTTTAACCTATACGGGGTCTCATACAGATCGATCTCTTCTTAAGGCCAGATCGATCTCCAAAGTCTTCTGCCTAAAACAGATCAATCTCATTACCTTGAGCAGATCGATCTCATGCATTTCAACGGATCAATCCCCTGCCTGCAAATTATCGAAAATATGAAGGATTCAACAAGGCAGATCGATCCCCCTTAGAGATCGATCTCCTAAGGCATTTCCTATAAAAGATGGGCAGTTGGATATGTATTTCACGGGAATAAACTCATTTCCTCCATTTTTAACAAGTGACCTAGCTTTCTCACTCTAAAATCACCACTTTCCACTCAGTTTTGAGAGAAGTTCCTTTGAGCAAAGTTGTTCCTAGTGAGGGAGAGAACAACATAGTCAAAGATTGAAAGCTCAAACCTTGGATTGAAGGAGAAAAGAGGATTTCTTCCAAATTGGCAAAAAGTGGAAAAAGGTCAGGCTAGGTAAGATTTCTATACACCATTTTTCTAGTATGTTAATCTAGACATTATAATGAGTAATTTAGTGTATATAATGTTGGTTGAAATGTTCATATACATGTTTAAACAACTATGACCTATAATGGACTTAGTGAGAGAAAATTTTAAATGGCATAGAGCTAATGATGATTTGAGCATGTAGAGATGTTGATGAGCATGTATAGATGATTCTAAGATGACAATGTGAAATCCATAAGTTGGATTAGATGTGGATTGAAAATGGGCATAATAAGTATTTGATGAAATGCCATAGAGAGGGAAAATGATGAACTAGAGGCATTGTGAGCATAATGTCGGTTCAATATGAATCAATAAACTCGAAGAGTCTAATGGATTCTCGAGAAAATGAATAGAATAAGCGAAATGGACTTAAGAGAGAGTAAAGTCCAATCAAGACGAACGAGGCCAAATTGGTGTAAAATGGCACAATGCATTGAATTGAAATTCATGCAAGTGAAAATGAAGTATATTGGGGTATACTGATGTGAATTGTAATTCATTGTAGCTCTTGGAGACATAATTGGAGCCAATAGGATCGGGTTATGAGCATTGGAAATCAAGGAAAGTGATTTAAGCGTGATTCGAGGTAAGGGACTTATGCGAGCTATTAGAGATAGCTATACGTATGTGTTTCCTACCTGCTGTGTGCAAATATATGTGATAAGTATATACATATTGATATATCTAGGTAAAAACTAAGTATGAGAAGAAGCCTATAAGTATAAGTTACATGACCTCCATGTGATTGTTGTGAAAAGAGGTTTTGCAAACGTTTTAAGAAAGAGTAATAATAGACGGGCTCGCGGTTTAGAAATTCGCATGAAAAGCTTTTAACGAGTGATTGAAGGGAGACTTCCCTCTCACTCATACTCAGTGAATGGAGCCATCTATTTCTTTTTTGTGTGAACTTGTGCTAGAGCTGATGTGGCATTGGTAGATTTACCAGCTTGCTCGTACAACCTGTTTAAGAAAGGATTTTTTAGAAGAACAAAACTGTGCTCGATGCCTCAGGTGATGCTGTGTGTTCCATTCGGGAGCTCACACTAGATTTTGGGAATCATGCTAGAGCCAAAGAGTACTACTTAGTGATCTTGCTCTGACTATGCTCGTATGTGACCCCCTCGATTTTAAAACCGTTCTCAATACCTCAGGTATGCTGTGTGTTCTTACGCTGAGTTGCTCGTACGCGGTACGATAAGCTTTCTGTGTGATAAACAAAATCGTACTCATTGCCGCGGGTATTGCTGTGTGTTCTTACGCCAAGTTGCTCGCACGAGAGTTTATGAGTTTACTGTGTGATGAGTAAAACCGTGCTGGAGCCGTCGTGTATTACTTAGTGATCTTACACAGACCTGCTCGCACGTGATTTTGAGACAATGAAAATGGGTGATAAGGATCCACGGGAGCACGATGTACCATGAGCGTTAGCCATGGAGTACGACGTGCCATTATATCTTAGTAATTTTGTGTGAGCTGAAGGGATGGTTGATCCGCCTCCTCAAGCATAGGGTTCCCGCACACCTGATCAATGTTGCCTGGAATATGAACTATGGCCATAAGTCTTTTTATCTATGTGATACGACATTGTGTTACTACTGTGTGAGGTGACAAATGTCCCTCTTTTGTGTGATACAGGGTGATATAAAATCCCATTATATGTCTCAAGTGAATTGATTTGCTTAGTGTGTTCTGTGTGACCTGATAAATGAAGCTGTGTGGTTTTTAAAGATTGAGCTGTGTGAATTGATGATGTATATGCATATACCCATCTAGCAAATTAATGGTTTCGCACCGATGGAAGCTATTTTCAAAGAAATGCATATGTTTTATAAGGAAAATAAATGTTAATATTTTAGCATGTAGATAGTATAGTTATCTACCTGCTTTCATATTTTCCTTACTAAGCGTATTAGCTCACCCCCTTATTTCCTCCTCCACAGATACTACGCAGTAGTGAGTTACTGCAGTTGTCCCTACTACGGTGTGCTCCAATTCTCCAGCAATATAAAGGTATACATTTATGAGAGAAAAATTTTGTATCCTATAATTTAATGCACAGTCTAGTAGTCTTTTGTACGAAGGGGATGTATATAATAGAAACTAATGTAAATGTTTCCGCATATTTATAAGAGAACAGTTTCTATTTCATTAAATGAATTTAAAATTATGAACGGATGAGATGTGGATATGGATGTTGACTCACCGCCTAACTGTAAGTAGTAAGTTAAGTCACGGGAAGAGGGTCGTGACAGAATCATATACACAACACAAGTCATCAAATTGGCATTTGATTTACTTAATTTGTTCCATAGTCATCTATGCCAAGATATATAAATTATGCATGAGACATTCCCTACCACATTTCAATTTGTCATGTTTTTCAACATATACAAGCTAACTTGCCTTAGCATTCTCTTATAACCAAATGCATGCTACATTTCTTAAAGGCACTTAGTAATAATTTGTCTTATAAACATATAGCACATTATCAGAAATCATCACAATACATCAATTGCATCATTATAATGTAGCATCACTAATTAACTACATCCCTTTAAATTATTGCCACAAGATAAAATCCTATAGTCTTATTTTTCTTGCATTTGCAAATTATGACCTTATGGTATTTTGCTAGCCTTAGTTAAAGATTTCGAAATCCGATTGTCAAACTGTAAATTTTATATGAAACCTAACTTAAATTCCTTTTCAGAACGATAAGGTTCATAATTTAGTTCTTCTAGAGTCATTTCCAGTAAATTCTCAAAGTCAGTCCCTATTTCAGCAGTTTTAGGCATAAAGTTACACTGACCTATGTGCAATAAAATGCATTTATCTAATTGTATGAATATCCAGTTGATTCATGTAAACACTACAAATTTTTTACATTTAATTAGACTATATAAAAATAAGAATAATATATTTTAATGGAAGTGTGAATATTCGTTGTAGGGCTTGAGGAGTATAGGAGCCGAGAAGCTCGTGAATGACAAGGAACACGAAAATACAGGAAGTGATGAAGCAAATGCAAGCATGGAAGGATTGAAAATAATCTTGATGTAAAAAAAAACTTATATCGAGGATTTATAAGGAGTGATGAGATCCCAAGAATATTTCGTTTTCGAAATAATGAAAATTTCATGAAGGCATGAATATTATGTCATTGAATAATTTTGTGAGAAGAAAATTATATATATATGTATATGTATATATATATATATACTAGGAAAAAAATTTAAAATGGATAAATAATGATATATATATATATATATTGTAATGTATAATATATAATATATAAGTATTAATAATAAAAAAATAAAGCATGAGACAATTAAAATAAAATCGAAACAAAACAAATAAAACAAAAAAATAACAATAACAACAAACAAACAAATAATATATATATATATATATAAATTAATATAATGTATAAACATATATTAATATAATATATATGTGTTAATATAAAATATAATATATATATATATAATATTAATATATATATATATATAATGGTGTACGGAATTGGCTTCAAAAAGAAGCCAATCCCACACCTGGAAATGTAAAAAAATAGGTGACAAAATTCAAAGAAGCAAACTTCCTCTGCTGGGCGGGAACGAAGAGAAGAAAAGAAAAAAGAAGGAAAGAAAGGGGCTGGCCGGGAGAGAAAAGAAAGAAAGAAAAGAAAAGAAAGAAAGGAAGAGGAAGGAAGGAGAAGAAGAAGAGAATTGGAGAAAGACTGAGTGGCCAGGAGAGGGAGAAAAGAAAGGAAGGGAAAGAAAGGAGAAAGAAGAGAAGAGAAAGAAGAAAGGAGGCTAGCCGATCGGGGAGAAGAAACCAAGAGGTTGCAGGGGAAAAGAAATTGAAGCAGGCTGAAGCAGAACAGGGGGCTGGAAATAGAAGAAGACTGAGAGGCTGGAAGAAATTGTAGCAGATTGAGTGAGGAGAGAACAGGACCCGTGAGCTGAAGGGGAAACAGGGGTCTAGTGAAAGAGAGGAGAAGTGATCGATGAGGCAGTGAAGCAGGGGACGGGACACAAAAAAAATGGTGAAAAAGAGAAACAAGGATGATGATGATGGAAGGCTGGAAACCGAGAGCATAGGAGGACAATGAGCAAGGTTGTCGGGTGACTAGCGAGGGAAAAAAAAGAGAGAAGAAGAAAGGAGAAAGCTGGAAAGTAGACAAAAAAAAAAGAAAAGGTAAAATGTATATATGTATATATGTATAATTAATGTACATGTATATATATGTGTTATATACATAAGCATGCTAGTACGGATTAAATTAGACAAAATAAATGGGAAAGATGAGAAGTAGACAAATAAATAAATATTTGTGATATTGAATAATGGAAACAAATAATAATATATATATATACATATGGGTGTAAATAAGATAAATGTGTATGTTAGTTTATGTACATACAAAAAAAATATATATGTAGAAATAAAAATATATAAACGTGCGTGTTGACCTAGGTACGTACAATTATACGTACACACGAAGTAGTAACGAATAGGTTACGATTTTAACGCAATTCAGACAATTCGCATGAATAGGATGCTAAGTAAACAATTTTGGTGTAGGTGATCGTAGAAGGAACTAAAGGAATTACTAGGAGGCGTCCCCACTCAAATTCGAGATTTTCGATAGATCGAGGTAAAGGGGTATAATTTAAAACGGTAATAGTTACTTTCTGAACCATGATTAAGGAAAATTTACAAGATTTGAACTATGACTTTCGAGCATGATTTCTGCTTTTGTTTTCTGAGTAAGAACGTGTTTCCTGAAATTGTCTTTTGAATAAGATGATTTTATTTTGATATTTTTATATATGAAAATTACAGTATGTTTTGAGACTAGGCCATTTATGTTGTATGCTGACGCATGTCATGCTCGCCTTTGTGGCGTCTGAACTTCGCCTGTGTGGCATCTAAACTTCTCCTGTCTGGCGTCTAAACTTCGCCCTTGTGGCATCTGAATTCCACCTTCGGGTGTCTAAACGTTGTACGACCTTGATCCCGTCTACAGCCTTACCATGGCCATAGGTTCTGAATTCCCTCTACGGAGGATGATTTGGTTATTGCCGCATGATAATTTGGTTATTGCCGCATGATGATTTGGTTATTTGCCGCATAATGATTTTGTTATTGCCGTATGATAATTATATGGGCCAATGTAGTCTCTATCTGAGTTAAACTTGGTTTTCAGATTTGATTTTATGACATGTGATCTTACATGTATTCATGTTTTTGGAATTCTGAATATACGAAAAGACTATGTGATATCTGTTAAATACAAGTACGTAAAGAATTATGTTTTGAATCATGATGTTTCCGACTTTCTTATTTTCGAAAATCTTTCATATTTGTTTGCAGAAAGTAGTCATTATACGTATATTTATGTTTTTCTACATATTTGAATCACTAAGACCGTTTTAAATGCATTCTTCTTACTAGGCTTTTTCCCGAAAGCTCACCCCTCTACCTCTAAGACTATTTATAGTGATCCGTAGGCGCGACCTGCTGCGTACACGATGTAGGCTGTGGGAAAGAGCTACCCTAGGCTACTTTTTGTACACGCAGCAAATGTATACAATTACATTCCTTTACCAGACATATTTGTATGCATAGACATATATTGGGAATATTTTTTTGGGATGTAATTTGTAAGGAATACAATGTAAAGGATTTTACTTTTGGGATTATATTTTAAGATGATTGGTACTTAATCGAAATGGATGTATTGGGTTGTAAATGTGGATTTGGAAAGTATGTTTGGTAGTTGTGGATATCTAGGATTGTTAGAAAGCATGCTTGGTAGTTGTGGATATCTAAGATTGTTAAAACAATTGATTTGCAGGTGGGTAGGCTCATATATAAGTCGTTATGCTGCCGAAATTTCTATCGGCCATATAAGTCAAAATATGGAATTTAAATATAAATTCGGATAAAGAATTAGGAAAAGTGATTTGACACTGAACATGAATAGAACCTAAGTGAATAAGGGAATAAGTGGGTAAATTAAATATATATATAGTTCAAAACAAATCCCTCAATTTTCAAGGGTCAAGGGTCGTTACAGTTTAAGTGGTATCAAAGCGAAGGTTGTCTAGTACTATCAGTGTCGAAAATAAGAATTAAATTACATCCCAATGTTTGTGCTTGTTTGGTTGTAGGTAATGTATACCTAATGACTTTAAGGTTTGATTTTTAGAGTTACTCGCAGGTTTTAGATCACTTGCATGATGAGTGGAAGACGCGGACACCCTCGAAGGCAGGCTCAGCCACCTCCACCTCCTCCACCGGAGCTAGAGAGTCCTAATACTCGCATGGCTCAATTCGAGCAATGATTGGAGCAGCGCCTCGAGCGAGGCTTGGAGTCAATAGCTGCCATGGTTGCCCAATACCTAGGGGCAAACGTATCTGATTCAGCTAGCACAGCACCAATTCCTACTTCGGTGCCGACTCCTCCATAAGCACCACCTCCTTCCCCACCAATTCCTCTAGTACCTATGGCACCTCAGCCTCTTGTACAGGCCTGAAGAGAGGAGAGGGATATTGGTAGGATGAGGGATTTCCTGAAGATGAAGCCTCTAGCATTCAAGGGGATTAAGGATCCAGTAGAGGCTGAAGAGTGGCTGGTAAACCTTGGGAAGATCTTCGACTTTCTAGGGTGTTCTGATGTTGAGAAGGTGTCTATGGCCACATATATGCTGAAGGGCTAAGCAGAGTATTAGTGGGATCCACCAAGGTCCTTCTGACTGCTCAGCATCCGATGATTAGTTGGGATACATTCTCCACAGCCTTTAGAAACCAGTATGTTCCATGAGCTGCCCAGGAGAAGTTGAGGATGGACTTTCTGAATTTGGTACAGGGCAGTATGACTGTGGATGAGTACGAAAGTAAGTTCACTATGCTGATGAGGTATGATCCAGAGACGTTCCAGAATGAAGAGCGTCGGACTGAGAGGTTCCTAGCAGGGTTAAGGCCAGCTATCTGAGATCGACTTTGGGGTTGTGGATTACGGAGTTTCAGGATGCCCTGGGTAGGGCACAGATGATCGAGAGGGGTTTGAATGTCACACTGACGGAGTATGGCTTTAAAAGAAAGACCAAGGATAAAAGTAAGGGTACGAGTTTGTGAGACAGGACTTTCGAAGGGGCTAGCCCAAGAGACAGAGGGCAGATGAGTCTCGGGCTAGGATTGATAGGTCCACGGCCCCCATAGCTACCCTACAGATTACCAGAGGCTTACAGCAGTACGAGAGATTGTGTACTAGTTATGGTAATTTCCATAGAGGTGCGTGTCACTGGTCTTCAGGGAGCTGCATTAGGTGTGGGCAGAGGGGACACTTGATCAAAGATTGCCCACTGAATAAGGTTCCACAGCCCCCAGAGCTACCACGACAACCTATGAGGCAAGCTCTCCAGAGACAAGTCCCACGGGGATGGGCTACCGCAGCAGAGAAGGGCAAGAAGCCTGTCACTCATGGAAGGGTTTTTATTCTGGAGAGGGAGACTGCTGATGCCTCCACTGAGACCATTCAGGGTAAGATTTTAATTTGCAATCATAAGGCATATGTATTGTTTGATTCAGGTTCCACACACTCTTTCATATCACCACATTTCGCACGTAAATTACATGTTAAGCCTGAATCTCTAGATTTTACGTTACACGTTAGTACACCCATGTTAAATCACAAAAGACTGATATGCTGAGTAGAGATTGTGAAATCAAGGTAGGAGATAGGATCATATTAGCAGATCTAATCTTGTTGAGCATGTATGGCTTTGATGTAATTTTGGGTATGGATTGGTTAGCCACCAATCGTGTAAGTTTAAACTGCTACTGTAAGACTGTAACCTTCTCCTTACCTAGTAAGTTTGATGTATGTTTTGCAGTTAAGGAATAAATTTTATGATTTTGACTATTGATGAGAAATTTTGATGAATGTGTTAATATGAAGGTTATGTTGCATTCATCCTCGATACTAGTCGAGAATGTCCAAGTATTCAGGACATATCAGTGGTATGCGAGTTCCCGAATGTATTTCCTGAGGAACTACCGGGATTACCATCGGAGAGAGAGTTAAAATTCAATATAGAAGTGGTACCAGAGACTCAGCCAATCTCGAAGTCTCTTTACTGGATGGCCCTTATTGAACTTGAGGAACTGAAAAAGCAGTTGCAAGACCTACTAGACAAAGGGTTCATTAGGCCAAGTGTATCCACGTGGGGAGTTCCGGTATTATTTATGCATAAGAAGGATGGTAGTCTCAGGTTATGTATAGACTACAGGCTGCTGAACAAGGCCACAATTAAGAACAAGTATCCCTTGCCCAGAATAGATGATCTATTTGACCAGTTAAGAGGGGCTACGGTGTTCTCGAAAATTGACCTGAGATCGGGTTATCACCAATTGAGGATTAGGAAGGAGGATGTCCCGAAGATGGCCTTCAGAATGAGATATGGCCACTATGAGTTCCTCATGATGCCCTCTGGTCTAACTAATACCCCAACTGCATTCATGAGTCTGATGAATGAGGTGTTTCGGAAGTATCTAGATCAGTTCGTCACAGTTTTCATTGATGATATTTTGATCTACTCAAAGTCCCAAGAGGAGCATGAGCAGCATTTGAGATTAGTGCGCCAAACTCTCAAAGAGAAGCAGTTGTATGGGAAGTTGGATAAGTGTGAGTTTTGGTTGGAGAAAATAGCATTTCTGGGCCATATTATTTCTAAGGACGGGGTGTCAGTGGACCCGTCTAAGGTTGAGGCAGTACTTAACTGGGAGAGATCGAAAACTGTCACAAAAATCCAGAGTTTTCTAGGACTAGCTGGATACTACAGGAGATTTGTAGAAGGTTTCTCCAAGATTGTCACTCCACTGACTAAGCTAATACGCAAGGATGTTCCATTCAAGTGGACTGATCAGTGTGAGCAGAGTTTTGAAGAACTCAAGAAGAGGTTGACTACCGCCCCAGTCTTAACCATTCCTAGTGGGTCTGGAGGCTATGCAGTATACATTGATGCATCATACCAGGGCTTGGGGTGTCACGACCCAAATTACCTAAAAATCAGAGTAAATTTTTCACTTTTCGATTATTATTTAATTCTTTCCTTTCTCTCATCGTGACCATCCTACAAACTGTTGGGCTATGATTCGGTGTTAGTCACCTCACACTATTTGCCAATCCATTTTCATAATCACATTCACATATCAGAGTTTACTATCCTTTGACTTTGATTAAATACATACACAATGGTATTTATTACTCTACATCCCCGACATGATTTATGTTTACAGTACTGTGCATTACATATTTAGATACAAAACCTTACAAATGTGTATACCTGTCTCTCGATAGGAAGCAGCGAATACCAAGATGCAAGTCCTCAGCCGCTTACTAATTTCTGTGAGTGCTCTGAAAAGATTAGAAAATAAGGGGGTGAGCAAACTACACGCTCAGTAAGGCAATTATGCAAGTAAGTAGATACCTCCACTATCTACATGCTCATAATGCCATGCCCTTAAAATCCATTTCTTTTCATTAAAATCTCAAGCACAAATCATGTATGTCATCAATGACTTAGTTTATAAAAATTATTTGTGCATATATAAATCATGTAATTCATGCATCAATAGCATTTTATGTGACATCCTTAAATCATAATTGGCATGAGGTAAAACAAGATCATGCATTCTTTCATGTCATGTAAGACAAATCATGAATTTGAAATGAAAGCATGGAAAACATCATCATGCTACTACATTCAAATCATTTCATTTAAAACGCAGTATAAAATAACCCAAAGGGGTTAAGCATCTCATAATTCAAATTTCAACTCGTAAAATAATTCATTGTAAAACTTCGGTTATAAAACTACCCTTCTTTCAGGGTCACAAATCATAAAATCATAAAATCAGGGGCCTGACCCCTCCCTCGGGTCTACCCTGGTCTAACGACCAATAGTTATATCATGTGAGACAAGCAGGTGACTATATCAGTAACATAATAGAACTATGGCCATAACCTCATGATCCCGACAACACGGTACCTAGTGTGCGGGGTATCACACCTAAAATGGGAGGTGGGTCATCCTACCCACCAGAACAGTATAACGCCAGGATTGCGAGGGCAAGGCTTACTGCCTCGTGGCTAATACCACTCCACTCCAACAATCCCCACGGTACAGCGTACTCCGCGTGACATACACGGTACAACGTACTTCATGAACCCAAGCTCAATCAGGGGTGCCTGCAATAGGTCTTATCTACCCATATCATCTCTGTCTCAGTATGCACGTGTGAGCATATCATCTCACTGTGACACACAGTCTACAGGAGGCTCCAACATGGCTATATGCATGTAATATAAATCCCTGTGCGAGCGAAGCTCTAGCACGGCTCCATGCATATTCATGATATCAGAAAATCTCGTACGAGCGAAGCTCTAGCACGGTTTTATAGAAATCAATGAAATTTGCGCACAAGCAGCGCTCCAGTACGACTTAAACTGATTATAAATTCAAGTAAAATCCACGTACGAGCAATGATCTAGTACGGATATGTATAAAAACTCAGTGAAAACCTCATACTAGAAAAACTCCAGTACGGCTTTAAAATGAATTATAAAACTATATAAAACTTTGTACGAACAACGCTCCAGCACAAATGAATGCTAAAGTAAATCAAATCTCGTGCGAGTTACACTCCAGCACGACTTTATGCATAATTAAATCAAATCTCGTGCGAGTAACACTACAGCATGGCTTTATGTAATTTCATATCAAAACAGGATGCGAGCTAGGCTCCAGAATCTCTCATGCATGTCAAATCATAAAAACTAGTGCGAGCAATCACTCCAGCACCTTTTTATGCATATCACATCAAAACAATTCAAAACATGTCAAAACAGAGTACGAGCTAGGCTCCAGCACCTCTCATGCATTTCACAATAATAAAAATCAGTGCGAGCAACCGCTCTAGCACATTTCATGAATATGATGTCACACAAGTCAGTGCGAGCAATCGCTCCAGCACATTTATACACACTCACAAACACAGATATAGTGCGAGCTATGTGCCGGCACTATCTGTTTCCATATAAACTTGATAATTGGCCCTTTTTCCAAAGAAATTTCATTTAAATCTTAATAACACTTAAGTAGTGTTATTTTGTGAAACTTATGCAATTATTGGTCAATCTACCGATTTGCTTTGCTTAAAAACCAAGAAAATTCATTAATCGAAAAATTTCTTAAATCATGCATTACATGCATGTCATGCTTTCACCATCCTTAGGTGAACTTCCCTCAAAAGGGGTAAAATAGTATTTTTCTATTTTGAGTCCTTAAAATATTTTAAACCACTTTTAAGATCATTATACATAATCAGGGTATACATACATATTCAGTGTACAGAAAAGCTATTAAAATACGCGTAGCTACCTCTAGCTACTCACACAATTCCTTACCTCATTTTCTGTACAGTCTGACCTTTCCACTGATGACTCGTCACGTAGTCCAATTTGCTCACAATCCAAATCAAATCTTCGGCACTGCGAATAATTATTCATCAGGTCAAATACAATACAATTTAATTGTATTTCATATTTTTTCTGGGCTTAATTTAAATCATTGGGCCCGTTTACCCATATTGGGCCCGATTGTACCATAATGAGCCTTAATCGGCCTTAAACCCGTTTTTCACACTTACTATTCACATTATCGAGACCTATTGGGCTCACTGGGCCCATCAGTAATTATTGAGCCTCGTTCTAAACTCACGAATAGCTTATTTAGTATTTACGACAATTTATCCAATTTTCCAAAATTTAATTCATTAAATGCGAAATTTAAATCCATAATTTATGTGATAAATATCTATCACGCATAACGATACAAAATTATCGTAAATAAGGGTTACTTACCCATGATTCCATGATAGCACGTAAATCGAAATTATCTCGAGCTCTCGTTCTACGTAAATTGTCGAGCTACACAATTTAATATTTTTCCAGGTAAATTTTCAGTCGGATATTAATCAATTTTAAATATTTTGAAATTTAAATCGATCAATTCGACCGCTTACCGACTTACCCGTAACTCGATTGCATCACTGAGATTTTTTTCAATTTTTTCTCTTTTTCTTTTTCCCTTTTTTCTTCCTTTTTTCCTTTTCTTTTTGGCTGAACCGGTTCGGTCTGGTTCAACCTGGTTCAGACCGGTTCGGTCCATTTCGGTTTGACCAGTTCAGTGCCTTGCCGGTCGGTTCTCCGTCGGTTTCCTCCGCCAGTGGCTCCCTGGGCCGTCCGATGCACGGATCTGGGGTTGGTTTCATTCAAGGCCATCGGAAAGTGGCTGGTTCGGCTCTTCTCTCCTCTGCCGGCGGTACCGTTTCTTTTCTGCCCTTTTTCGGTGCTAGCCGTCGCCCCACCGACCGATTCAGCTGCCGATCGGTCGGTCTCCGTGTGGGCTACCTTCGGCTGTCGATGGTCGGGCCTAGATCGACGCCGGCCATCGAATTTTCTTCTCCCTCTCTCGGTTCTGCTCTCGATTTCCTTTTGGCCGTCGATCGCCATTTCGTTCGTGCCGCTGGTGCCGGCAGTAGTCGCCTCTTGGCTGGCTTCCTCGGCACCTTGCCTGGGACGCCGCCAACCGTTCCCTCCGGTGAGCAGAGGTCGGCTTCTGCTTGCTTCATCAAAAAATCGCGTTTTGCGATTTTCTTTTTTTTTATTTTTTTATTATTTATTTTTAATATTATTTTAATCATTAAAATAATATAAAATCCCAAAATATCTAAAAACATTAATATTTTATTCATTTATTCCGTAAATGAATTTATCAGTCCGATTTTACCTTTTCGATATTTTTTAATTATTTTCGAGATTATTTTTCGATACGAAAATTTCAGTTTATTCCAATAAATTCATATCTTGATCAATTTAACCCGAAATTTAATTATTTCTTCGTTATTGATCAAGATTTCTCAATCTCATATTTTTAATTATATTTTCTTGTCTCGATTAATACCGAATTTTGATCTTTTTTCCTTTTTGCCCTTCACGTGTTCTAGAATACCATTTCAATCCTTTTGCATTTTTAAATGCACTCGAAAATTTCTATTCATTCCATTTGCTCTTACGATAAAAATCGGGTCTTACAATCTCCCCCACTTAAGAAATTTGGTCCTCCAAATTAGAACCAAGTCAAATAGGTCCATAAATAACTCCGAGTACGTCTATCGCATCATACTCTTTAATTCTCATGTAACTTTTTCCGGAGTGAAATACTTCAAACATACTTAACTAGAGAGATCATCTTAAACCTCAACACCTTCTCCTTCCGTATAATACCCGAATCGATTTTTCAACATATGTTACACTTTCATTGAGCTAAGCTATTGGAGCTCATATCCGATCACATATGCTGGGTCCGGATAATATTTTCGAAGCATCATAAGATTGGACACATTTTGGATGCCTGCTAATTCAAGTGGTAACACCAACCTACAGGTCGTGTCTCCCACTTTGTCCAATCTCTTTTCGAATCTCATTACGCTCTTATGACAAATAACTGCCAACAATACTGATTCACCCTCGGTGAATTCCTGTCAGACCCGAATTTTATGTAGCTTGTTCCTTATGATTCCTATGCGTACAAACACTTTATTACATAGTTGAATCATAAGAAGAGTATTTACTATCATGCAATTGACTATTAAAGAATAACAATGCATGTAAGCTACATAACAGCCAGAAATTTGGGTTAAATTGATTCCGAACAAGTGCAGGGGTAAAACGGTCAAATGACTAAAATTCGGTATAATTTCGAGAAGACAATTTCATTAAAAATATGAAATTGAGGAATCTTGATCAAAATCGAGGAAAATATTGAATTTTGAGTCCAATTGATCAAGATATGAATTTATTTAATATTTTCATAATTTTTACCTCGAAAAATGATCTCGAGAATAGTGAAAAAATATACCGAAAAGGTAAAATCGGACTGATAAATTCATTTACGGACTAAATGAATTTAATAGGATATTTTTAGATATTTTTGAGATATTTTTGGGATATTTTAGGATTTTTATTATTATTTTAATAATAAAATAATAATAATAATATATTATAAATAAAAGAAAAAAATAGAAAAAAAATCTAAAATTTGAAACGCGGGGAGAGAGAAAGTTACAGAGGCAAACCGACTAAGAGGAGAAGACCACCGGACGGCTATCACCGACGACCCCACGGCCAGGACAGAGGCCGAAAAAGGAAGAGGATGTCCGTGCACACCCATCGGCGCCGACAACGCGCTCCACCGACGCTGGACGCCAGCGAATCGAAGAGGAGAAGGCCACGAAGGAAAAGAGGAATCCGGCGACCATTGTCGGTGCTTAGTCCCGATCGACGCCAGTCGAGAGGTCCCCAGGCTATGGCGCACCGAACGGCGGTGGTGATGCGTCAGGAACCGACCGGACGACACCGGCACAACCAAAGGAAGCCTGAACCGGTCGGCGGTTCAGTGAAGAAGGTTCTGCGCTGAACCGGTTCAGCCAAGGAGAAAATGGGAAAAAGGGGAAAAAGAAAGAAAAAGAAAAAGAAAAATTTTTGGGATTTCACCGGACTTCGGGTAAGTCGATACGAGGTCAAAAGTGATAGAATTGATTTTCGATAAATTTATTTAAATTATATTTAATCAGAAAATTGACCCGGAATGAAATATACAAAATTATGCAGTTCGATGATAAATTTCGAACGGAAGCCCGATCGAACTTCGATTTGCGTACCATCACATAATCTCGGGTAAGTATAGCTCATTTACGACAATTTATGTGATTATTGCATATTTAAGATTTATTTTACGCATTTTGGATTAAATTCCGCATTTAATGAATTATATTCGAAATTTTGAATTAACTGTCGTAAATGATATACGGGCTATCCAAAGAGCTTGGAATAAAGCCCAATGGGTATTGATAGGCCCAATGAGTCGATAGACCCTGATTGAAGGGAAATAATACGTGGAAAACGGGCTTAATATGGATTAAGGCCCAATTAAAGTATTTAGGCTCATTTAGAGTAAATGGGCACAAATAAGGGAAATATATTGTATTTAATGTGAAATACAGTAGGAAAAGTGTAATTAACCTAATAAATGGTTATATGCAGCTCCAGAGAGTATTAGAGAAGTAAATCGGACTGGTAGATCGAGCAGTGTTGAGAAAGTAAAATTTCTCGAGTGATTATAGGTAAAGGACTTTTGTGAGTAGTTAGAGATACCTGCACGTATTTTCATCTACTTTTACATTCACTTAAAAACTCTGAGGGTCAAAGAAAGTGAATAATAATTATTGTGACCCAATAGTGGCAAATTACGATTTTACCCCTAGTTAGTCAAAAATTCAACTTTTGTGAATAGTTGTAAAAAGCATGGAAAACATCATTTTGAGTGTTTTGCTACTGTTTAGCAGAAGAATAAATAGATGGGCTAATGATTTTGTTGATGTGAATTAAGCACACTTTATAGTGCTGATTTTGATATTTTGTAAATCATCCCTTTTTAAAGAGCCATCTATCATATTATGTGAGAATGAATCGTGCTGGAGCACAGCTCGCACTGGATTTCATATATTTTCCACATACATTAGTGTTGGATTATGATTCGCACTAGATTTTCATGACATGCATGATAGAGTACTGGAGTTTTTACTCGTACTCAGTTTTATATGATATATGCATGAGAGAGTACTGGAGCAATTAGCTCGTACTCGAGTTTTACATGAGATGCATGACAGAGTGCTGGAGCATTGCTCGTACTCGATTCTTCATGATTTATACATGACATAGTACTGGAGCTATTGCTCGTACTTGATTTGATGATATTGTGCATAGCATGGTACTGGAGCTATTGCTCGTACTTGATTTAATACATGAACTATGAATCGACCTAGTTGCTGGAGGTTTACTCGCACTAGAGTTGAGTTTGTGATGCGAAACAGTGTTTAAGCGGAGTGTCGACTGTGAGTCGCGCTCAAAGGAGCGCACTGTATGTGATATCTAATACATGTTGAAATCCATGCTTGATTCCTTATGTAGACTGAGTGTCACACTTTGTGAGAGGATATCCGCATGAGGATACTAGAGACATGGTATGATATTTCATGGTTTGAGGGCTAAGACCTATGGCAGGCATCCCGACTGTGATGTAGGGTCCACGGAGTACATTGTACCGTGCGAGTGGCATGGAGTACACTGTACCGTGTGGTGTTGTGGAGTTGAGGAGGATATAGCTGGCAGTTGTGATGGACTGACCCCCCTTCCCGTTGCAGCAGTGATGCCCCGCACACCGAGATCTGTGTTGCTTGGGATCACATGTCGGATATGATCATAGTCCAGGATACTATTTACATTTTCACCACAGAGTCTCACATGATATATCACATTGATTGACTGATTTAAATTGCGGACAGACCTGAGGATGGGTCGGACTCCAATTTTGTGTTGTGAATGATTTAAATGCCATATTTATTGTGATTTAAATATACATGGCATGATTTATCTAAAGGCATGATTTATGTAAAGATGCATTGTTTTGCACTACTTGCCTACATTTGAGAAAGAAAGCATGATTTCTGTACATGGGATTTAATCTGTACAAATATATATATATTTTAAATACATGCTTTTAAAGTGAGTAAAGGAAATATTGTTTTCAAGACATGGCATTATTTTGAGTAGATAGTGTAGATATCTACTTGCTTGCCTGATTTCCTTACTGAGCGCGTTGTATGCTCACCCCCCTTTCTTTACATCTCTCTACAGAGCATCAGCAGTAGAGCGAGAGCTTTTGAGGGATAGTATTCCTGTGTCCGCTGCTATTTCCTATCGATCGACAGGTATACATATTTTGTACGGTTATGTATCTAAACATAGAAACAGCACAGTGATGTATACGATATATATTATGGGGAATGTATTTGTATTAGCTTTTATTTAATCTCACTTATAGTATAAAAGCAGTTACAATTAGTAGCAGTATATTGACATGTATGTATGATAATGGATGATGTTGTAAGCGAGGATTCCGACATCGAATCACAGCCCAACCATTGAAGTGAGGAAAGGTAAGTTAAAAATGCAAAAAATTTGTAGTGGTTTTTGGTTAAGTCATGGATTGAGAACGGGTCCTAACAATTCCAATAGTTTCGGTCTCTTGTCAGCATAACTTTTCTGTCTGCTCTGAGGTGTTCTTAATCTCTCACAAATCAACTGAACATCCTCAGAGATTTGTCTTACCAATTTGAGAACAATTCTCTATCTGTCACCCACTTCTTCTTATCCAAATTAGGGAACAACTCCCTACGGCCATACAATGCCTCATATAAATGTTATCCCGATACTCAAGTGACAATTGTCATTATTGGTGAATTCGATTAATAACAACTGATCATCCCAGGAGCTTATCAAATCAATGGCACACACTCTCAACACATCCTCCAGAACCTGTATAGTCCTCTCTGACTGACAATCTGTCTGAGGATGGAAGCTGTGCTAACACACAATCGGGTTCCCATAGCTTCCAAAAACAATATTCTCAGAAGTAGGAAGTGAAGCGGGAATCCCTATCTAATACCATGCTCACTGGAATGCTACATAATGTATCACAATTTTTCATTCACATAAATCCGCTTACACATTCAAAGTATCTGGGGATTTCATAACCAGAAGGTGGGTAGACTTAGTCACTCTATCGACTATCACCCAGATAGCCTCGTGATTCATTAGGGTCCTTTATAACCCATCATGAAATTCATGATAACTTGTTCCCATTTCCATGTCAATATAGGTAGAGGCTGCAATAATCTTGCAGACTTCTCGTACTCTACCTTACTCTTTTGACATACGAGACACTTCTCCATAATCTCTACACTGTCTCTTCATATCTGACCACCAATACCTTTTCAGAGATTTCGATATATTTATTACTTACCGGATGCACTGTATATCTCGAAGAGTAAGCTTCTGACAATAGCACTATCTCATCAACTGTGGTCCTGGGGAGCACTTATACTATCTCTGAACCTCTGTAAGTCATCATCACTCACTGTGAACTCTGTCACTATACCCTTTTGAATCAGACCCACACTATCGACACCATGCCGATTATCACGCTAAGCCTGGCAAATCCGGTCACTCAAATCCGATTCTAACCTCAAGCTAGTTGTCACAAAATCACTGTCATCATCAGAAGGGATCACATCACTACTGAGGCTCACAACTGCTCTAGCAGCTCACGCTCCCTGACCTTCATATGTGATACCATCCCAAGGCTCTTTCTGCTCAAGGTATCAGCCATTAGGTTAGCCTTTCCTGGGTGGTACAATTTTCACAATCATAATCCTTAGAAGCTCTAACCCTTTTGGTTATCTCATATTCTACTCTTTTTGTGAACACAGATACTCGGGGCTTTTACGATCAGTGCATACCCAAAATTTCTTACCATTTAAGTAGCGGTGCCATACTTTTAGTGTAAACAGTACGACTGCCAACTCTAAATCATGGGTCGGATAGTTTCTCTCATAGTCCTTGAACTATCTGGATCCATAAACGACTATCTTCTCATTTTACATCAATACACAGCCCAATCCTTATTTTGAGGTATCCATATATACTGAGAAACATCTTGAGCTGTTAGGTATGGTGAGAATAGTTACGGTGATCAGTTTCTTACTTCAATATACCAAAACTCACGGAAGCTACTTTCATACTTATCATACCACTCGTATGAAATCTTTTTCCAAACAAGATGTGTCAACTGAGCAACCCATTTAGAAACTCACAACACCTCATCTGTAAGTCAATTTCCTGTTGCTACTCATGCTCTTCCCTGGACTTCAAATACATGAAAATGTCATCGCTAAAGATGACAACCAATCGGTCCAGGTAAGGTTTAAATACCTCATCGTAGTTAAGTTCCACTAACTATTTCAATCATCCAAATCCTTGACCTATGTACACATAAACGTACAATGTCATTTCAAAATTGCTTCTGTTCAAGCTACTAACTCGCGTCATTTCCTTTTTTCTTATATTAATGGCTTTTATAAAATTTTAATTTTTAAACCTTCATGATTAATCGAATTCTATATTTCTTTATCGTACCAGTAAAGGTACCCAAATTTTAAATGTATATATTACGACTGTCGATTTCAATTTATAGGTTATGTGTGCGCTTCTAGACGTTATCAAGTCTTCAGGCAGGGAAGTATTTTGAAATACCTTTATTAACCCTCAGACTTGATCACTTGGACTGGGTATGGATATATCCACCCTTTTATCCTTGGTCACAATTCGTATTCACTACATATCGCTACTCCTCTTTTTTCAATATATCTCGTATTCAGGATCTATCACATCTCAAAGCTTATCTCCTTTCATATTTCACTTATAACAAACTCTTTCATTACTTGTTAAAACTTACAGTATACTTTTCAATGATGTTTTCACCCCTATTTTTAATTTACAATCTCTATACCCATATTCAGTTAGTGAAAATCAGCTAACTATCATCATCTTGCCTAAGGGTACAGGCTTCACATCTTACACTAGCTTATAAGCAACTGAAGGTGGCATGAATAAATACGTGGCACCAGGATTAATTAAAATAATTACTTCATTATTCACAACCAGAGTGGTATCTTCCACCACATCATATGAAACATCAATGGTGTCCTGGTCCAAGGCATACACTCGCCCTCGTCTAACATCTTATTTCCTTGGTAACTACCCCATGTCCTACACTGCTTACACTGTTACGGAGCAGGTCGGGGTCCTCCAATCTCAATACCCCTCAAAAGCATTGAAATTGAATACATTGGGGCTTTACCAATCATCTTACCCTGTGACTCATCAGCTCTAATCTTTTATTAAACTACTTTTTTTCCCGTTCTGACATCTCTGTCATTCTCTATTCTCTTTCTGTCTCAATTTCGGCCCTTACTACCTTTCTCAATCTCAGAGGCGTGCAACTCATGATCTTATTCACACAACTGTAGTCTGCGCACTGCCTCGACATAGGTAGCGATATCTAACGGCCCAATCGGACTCTAATGGATAATCTGAGCCCTTCCATGAACTTTCAGACATCTCGACTCGCATTATTCATAGTGTCAGAGTCATATCTGCCCAAGAATATAAACTGAGTTTCATACTCATTAATCAACCAGTTCCTCTAGGTCAGAGTAAAAAAAATTTTCTGTAATTTCCTTTAAACAATATCCGGGATATTCTTTCACCGGAATACATCTGAAATTACTTTTCATGTCCATTCTGGATGTCTAACTCTTAAAATGGGTCGAGCGGACTTCCACCAATGTTCAAACTCACCCTCAAATCACATGTATACTCGGAGCAAATAGCTCACAAAATATTCTCCACATTCCGCTCTAACCTCGCGAAGCGTGTCTCAATACTGTCTAATTTCTCTGTCAAACTCTGTCTGATCTTTCTGTCGGACTCTGTGGGGCATACTCAATACCAGCCTCCACATCAATCTCATCTCGATTCTCATGTGGCAACTCAGTATGACTCTCAGGCCTACCTCTACGGCCTCGAGCTCGTGTACTTACCCCTCTACCATAGCGGCTATCAGTTAATGAGTTTATTCTTGCATTTGAAACCAAATTCTTAGCTGCACTTCCATCTCGATATACACAATTGTATCTAAACAATGCACAGTACATGGGGATGTAACTTCCTTAACTACTAACACCGACTCATATCAGGCCAACTTAAACTCTGATACCATTAACTCTATCACGACCCAAATTACCTAAAAATCAGAGTAAATTTTTTCCTTTTCGATTATTATTTAATTCTTACCTTTCTCTCATCATGACCATCCTACAAACAGTTGGGCTATGATTCGATGTTAGTCACCTCACACTATTTACCAATCCATTTTCATAATCACATTCACATATCAGAGTTTACTATCCTTTGACTTTGATTAAATATATACACAATGGTATTTATAACTCTACATCCCGACATGATTTATGTTTACAGTACTGTGCATTACATATTTAGATACAAAACCATACAAATGTGTATACTTGTCTCTCGATAGGAAGCAGCGGATACCAAGATGCAAGTCCTCAGCCGCTTACTAATTTCTGTGAGTGCTCTGAAAAGATAGGAAAATAAGGGGGTGAGCAAACCACACGCTCAGTAAGGCAATTATGCAAGTAAGTAGATAGCTCCACTATCTACATGCTCATAATGCCATGCCCTTAAAATCTATTTCTTTTCATTAAAATCTCAAGCACAAATCATGTATGTCATCAATGACTTAGTTTATAAAAACTATTTGTACATATATAAATCATGTAATTCATGCATCAATAGCATTTTATGTGACATCCTTAAATCATAATTGGCATAAGGTAAAACAAGATCATGCATTCTTTCATGTCATGTAAGACAAATCATGAATTTAAAATGAAAGCATGGAAAACATCATCATACTACCACATTCAAATCATTTCATTTAAAACGCAGTATAAAATAACCCAAAGGGGTTAAGCATCTCATAATTCAAATTTCAACTCGTAAAACAATTCATTGTAAAACTTCGGTTATAAAACTACCCTTCTTTCAGGGTCACAAATCATAAAAATAAAATCGGGGGCCTGACCCCTCCCTCCGGTCTACCCTGGTCTAACGACCAATAGTTATATCATGTGAGACAAGCAGGTGATTATATCAGTAACATCATAGGACTATGGCCATAACCTTATGATCTTGACAACACGGTACCTAGTGTGCGGGGTATCACACCTGAAATGGAAGGTGGGTCGTCTTACCCGCCAGAACAGCATAACATCAGGATTGCGAGGCAAGGCTTGCTGCCTCGTGGCTAATGCCACTCCACTCCAACAATCCCCACGGTACAGCGTACTCCGCGTGACATACACGGTACAACGTACTCCGTGAACCCAAGCTCAATCAGGGGTGCCTGCAATAGGTCTTATCCACCCATATCATCTCTGTCTCAGTATGCACGTGTGAGCATATCATCTCACTGTGACACACAATCTACAGGAGGCTCCAACACGGCTATATGCATGTAATATAAATCCCTGTGCGAGCGAAGCTCTAGCACGGCTCCATGCATATTCATGATATTAGAAAATCTCGTGCGAGTGAAGCTCTAGCACGGTTTCATAGAAATCAATGAAATCTGCGTATGAGCAGCGCTCCAGTACGACTTAAACTGATTATAAATTCAAGTAAAATCCACGTACGAGCAATGCTCTAGTACGGATATGTATAAAAACTCAGTGAAAATCTCGTACTAGAAAAACTCCAGTACGGCTTTAAAATGAATTATAAAACTATATAAAACTTTATGCGAGCAACGCTCCAGCACAAATGAATGCTCAAGTAAATCAAATCTCGTGCGAGTTACACTCCAGCACGGCTTTATGTAATTTCATATCACAACAGGATGCAAGCTAGGCTCCAGCATCTCCATGCATGTCAAATTATAAAAACTAGTGCGAGTAATCGCTCCAACACCTTTTTATGCATATCACGTCAAAACAATTCAAAACATGTCAAAACAGAGTGCGAGCTAGGCTCCAGCACCTCTCATGCATTTCACAATAATAAAAATCAGTGCGAGCAACCGCTCTAGCACATTTCATGCATATGATGTCACACAAGTCAGTGCGAGCAACCGCTCCAGCACATTTATGCACACTCACAAACGCAGATATAGTGCGAGCTATGTGCCGGCACTATCTGTTTCCATATAAACTTGATACTTGGCCCTTTTTCCAAAGAAATTTCATTTAAATCTTAATAACACTTACGTAGTGTTATTTTGTGAAACTTATGCAATTATTGGCCAATCTACCGATTCGCTTTGCTTAAAAACCAAGAAAATTCATTAATCGAAAAATTCCTTAAATCATGCATTTCATGCATGTCATGCTTTCACCATCCTTAGGTGAACTTCCCTCAATAGGGGTAAAATAGTCTTTTCCTATTTCGAGTCCTTAAAATCTTTTAAACCACTTTTAGGATCATTATACATAATCAAGGTATACATACATATTCAGCGTACAGAAAAGCTATTAAAATACGCGTAGCTACCTCTAGCTACTCACACAATTCCCTTACCTCATTTTCTGTACAGTCTGACCTTTCCACTGATGACTCGTCACGCAGCCCAATTTGCTCACAATCCAAATCAAATCTCCGGCACTACGGATAATTATTCATCAGGTCAAATTCAATACAATTTAATTGTATTTAATATTTTTTCTGGGCTTAATTTAAATCATTGGGCCCGTTTACCCATATTGGGCCCGATTGTACCATAATGGGCCTTAATCGACCTTAAGCCCATTTTTCACACTTACTATTCACATTATCAAGACCTATTGGGCTCACTGGGCCCATCAGTAATTATTGAGCTTCATTCTAAACTCACGAATAGCTTATTTAATATTTACGATAATTTATCCAATTTTTCAGAATTTAATTCATTAAATGCGGAATTTAAATCCATAATTTATATAATATATATCAATCACGCATAACGACATAAAATTGTCGTAAATAAGGGTTACTTACCCATGATTCCATGATAGTACGTAAATCGAAGCTGTCTCAAGCTCTCGTTCTACGTAAATTGTTGAGCTACACAATTTAATATTTTTTCAGGTAAATTTTGAGTCAGATATTAATCAATTTTAAATATTTTCAAATTTAAATCGGTCAATTCGATCGCTTACCGACTTTCCCGTAGCTCGATTGCATCACTTGGATTTTTCCTAATTTTTCCTATTTTTCTTTTTCCCTTTTTCTTCCTTTTATCCTTTTCTTTTTGGCTGAACCGGTTCGGTCTGGTTCAACCCAGTTCAGACCGGTTCGATCCTGTCTGGTTTGACCGGTCACGGATCTGGGGTCGGTTTCATTCAAGGCCACCGAAAAGTGGTCGGTTCAGCTCTTCTCTCCTCCGCTAGCGGTACCGTTTCTTTTCTTCCTATTTTTCGGCGCTAGCCGCCGCAACATCGACCGATTCAGCCGCCGATCGGCCGATCTCCGCTTGGGCTACCTTCGGCTGTCGGTGGTCGGGCCTAGATCGGCGTCGACCACCGTATTTTCTTCTCCCTCTCTCGGTTCTGCTCTCGATTTCCTTTTGGCCGTCGATCGCCATTTCGTTCAGGCCGCTGGTACCGGTGGTAGCCGCCTCTCAGCCGGCTTCCTTGGCACCTTGCCTGGGCCACCGCCGACCATTCCCTCCGGTGAGCGGAGGTCGGCTTCTACTTGTTTCCTCAGAAAATCGCATTTCGCGATTTTCTGTTTTTTTTTAATTTTTGTTTATTTTTTATTTTTTTATTATTTATTTTTAATATTATTTTAATCATTAAAATAATATTAAAATCTGAAAATATCTAAAAAATTATTATTTTATTCATTTATTCCGTAAATGAATTTATCAGTTCGATTTTACCTTTCTAGTATATTTTTCGATTATTTTCGGGATTATTTTTCGATACGAAAATTTTGATTTATTCCAATAAATTCATATCTTGATCAATTTAACCTGAAATTTAATTATTTCTTCGTTATTGATCAAGATTTCTCAATGTCATATTTTTAATTAAATTTTCTTGTCCCGATTAATACCGAATTTTGATCTTTTGACCGTTTTGCCCTTCACGTGTTTGGGAATACCATTCCAATCCTTTTGCATTTTTAAATGCACTCGAAAATTTCTATTCATTCCATTTGCTCTTACGATAAAAATCGGGTCTTACATGGGGTGTGTACTTATGCAGTATGGGAGAGTCGTTGCATATGGTTCTCGCCAACTTAAGAACCATGAAAGGAATTACCCCACCCATGACTTGGAGTTAGCTACGATTGTTTTTACTTTGAAGATATGGTGGCATTATCTGTATGGAGAAAGATTTCATATTTTTACTGACCACAAGAGCTTGAAGTATATATTTGATCAGAATGAGCTAAATATGAGGCAGAGACGATGGATTGAGCTCCTTAAGGATTATGATTGCGAGATTCTGTATCACTCGGGCAAAGCAAACGTAGTGACAGATGCTTTAAGTAGGAAGGGGATGATTTCTTTCATGATGGTCAGAGAATGGGAGTTGCTAGAGGAGTTTTCCAAACTCAGTGTTAGTGTGAAAACAACAGATGTTGGGTTCATAGCTAGTTTGCAGATTGAACCTAGTATACTTGATCAGATTAAAACTGGACAGAAGGGTGATCAGAAGTTATTGGACATGGTCAATCAGGCAAAACAGGACGTACAGTCAGACTTTATGGTCAGTGAGGATGGGTTGATGAGATTTAGGGGTCGTATATGTGTCCCAAATGATGATCCCCTACGGCAAAGGATCTTAAAGGAGTCCCATTGTTCTCGGTACACCATGCACCTGGGAAGCACTAAGAAGTACCATGATTTACGGAAGGTGTATTGGTGGGTCGGTATGAAAAGGGATGTAGCTGAGTTTGTGGCCAAGTGTCTGATTTGTCAGCAGATTAAGATCGAACACTAAAGGCTAGCAGGATTACTTAAGTCTCTTCCAGTGCCTACTTGGAAATGGGAGCACATTAATATGGATTTCATTATGGGTTTACCAAGGACCCGAAAGGGGTATGATGGAATATGGGTGATTGTAGACAGGTTGACTAAGAGTGTCCACTTCCTAGCCATCAAAAGTACAGACTCCTTAAGTGCTTTAGCAGAGTTGTATGTGAGAGAGATAGCTCGGTTGCATGGGGCTCCCGTGAGCATTACATCCGATAGAGATTCCAAATTCACTTCTAGATTTTGGGCTCATTTTCAAGAAGCCATAGGATCTCAACTTAATTTGAGCACAGCCTATCATCCTCAGACCGATGGTCAGTCCGAGAAGACCATTCAGACCTTAGAGGATATGCTGAGGGCATGCGTTTTGGAGTTTAAGGGCTCATGGGATGATCATCTACCTCTCGCAAAGTTTGCTTACAACAACAGCTATCATGCTAGCATCGGGATGGCACCTTATGAGGCCTTGTATGGTAGAAGATGTAGGTCTCCAGTGGCTTGGGAAGAAGTGGGTGACAAAAGGATCTTGGCTCCCGAGTTAGTGGAACAAGTAGCATAAAGTGTTCAGATAATCTGGGATAGACTTAAGACCGCACAAAGTAGGCAGAAGAGTTATGCAAATAAGCATAGGCGACCACTTGAGTTTCAGATTGAGGACTTCGTGTTTCTTAAGGTATCTCCAAGCAAGGCTATCATACGGTTCAGGAAGAAGGGGAAGTTGAGTCCTCGCTTCATTGGTACTTTTGAGATCCTAGAGAGACTGGGAGACGTAACCTACAAACTTACCTTACCACCGCAGCTTTCTGGGGTACACAATGTATTCCATGTCTCGATGTTAAGGAAGTATAATCCGGATCCCTCACACATCATTGAGTATGAACCTTTGAGCATCCAAGAGGACATGAGCTACGTTGAGCGACCTATTCGGATTTTGGACAGGAAGGCAAGGGTGCTTCGATCGAAGACGATACCTCTGGTAAAGGTTCTCTGGCAACACCATTCGATTGAAGAAGCTACATGGGAGCTAGAGAGCCTCATGAAGGAGAAGTACCCACATCTATTCTGATGGACCTGAAAGAATTTGGAGGACCAAATTCTTTTAAGGTGGGGAGAATGTAAACACCACAAATTTTCCACATTTAATTAGACTATATAAAAATAAGAATAATATATTTTAATGGAAGTGTGAATATTCGTTGTAGGGCTCGAGGAGTATAGGAGTTGAGAAGCCCGTGAATGACAGGGTGTAAGACCCGAATTTAATTAAAATACGAAATGAATGAGTATTCGTGAAGGGAAGTCGGGTTAAATTAATCCCGAACACGTGTAAGGGCAAAATGGTCAAAAGATCGAAAGTCGATATAAATTCGATAAGAAAATTTAATTAAAAATATAGATTTGAGAAATCTTGGTCAATAAAGGTGAAATAAATTTATTTCGGATTAAATTGATCAAGATATAAATTTATTGGAATTGATCGGGATTAATCAGAATTTTTAGTTCGAAAAAAAAAATATAATCCCGAAAATAATCAAAAAATATACTGAAAAGTCATTCGGGACAATATCCCGAAAATACGGAGAA
Organism: Firmiana major; assembly: GCA_033439115.1. NCBI lineage: Eukaryota > Viridiplantae > Streptophyta > Magnoliopsida > Malvales > Malvaceae > Firmiana > Firmiana major. The sequence goes on along the minus strand of CM065896.1, from coordinate 25,351,544 downwards.
ATTATACCCGAAAAAGGGTTAAAATAAATTAAATAAATTAAATTAAATTAAATTAATTAATTTGGAATAAAATAATATTTTTGGTAGATATTTGTTGAATAATTTAGAATATTTTAATTAATAGTGTAAAATTAAAATAAATAATATAAATAAATAAATAAAAATAAATTAAAGAATTGAAAAAAAAATCTGAAAACAGACGAAATCGCGAAAGGAAGCAAAAAACGGAACCCGAGCCCGACCTCTGCGGCACCATCGGAGGAGACCGACGGCAAGTCCGGACCCGAGGAGGCCATCAGTGGCAGCCCAGCCGAGCCACCGGCACCAACGAAGTGGTGAACGGCGGCGAACGGTGTGAGAAAGGGGGGAAAATCGGAACCAAGAGAAGAGAAGTCGATCCCGGTGACCGGCGCGATTCAGGCCCGACCGACCACCATCGAACGTCCCCGAGGCGCAGCAGAGCCAATTGGTACCGAGAACAGCCAACCGAGGCCAGATTCGAGCTGCGGACAACCTCACGGAGCTGCTGGCGGTGGAAGCTGACAGAGAACCGGCCGGCAAGGCCTTGAACCGACGGTGAACCGGTCGAACCGTAGTGAACCGACGGTCTGAACCGGTCCGAACCGGACTGAACCGGTTCAGCCAAAAAGAGAGGAAAAAAGGGAGAAAAAGGGAAAAAAGAAAAAGAGAAAAAAATTGGAGAAAAATCCCGACGATGCAATCGAGCTACGGGTAAGTCAGTAGTGGTCGAAATTGACCCGATTTAAATTTCGGAGTATTTAATTTAATTAATTTTCGACTGGAAATTTACCCGAAAAAATTGTGGAATTATGTAGCTCGATAATTGGCATCCATCAAGAGCTCGAGACAGCCTCGATTGGTGGACTAGCATGGAATCTCGGGTAAGTAACCCTTATTTATGACAATTACCTCGTTATGCGTGATATTGATTTGATTTCCGCATAAATTGAATTAAAATTATGGAAATTTAGGTAAATTGTCGCAAATAATAAATTTAGCTATTCGAGAGTTAGAACGAGGCCCAATAAATTATTGGTGGGTCCAATGAGCCCAATAGGCCTCGATAATGTGAAAATTAAGTGGAAAACGGGCTTAAGGCCGATTCAGGCCCACTAAGGTGCAATCGGGCCCAATAGGGGTAAACGGGCCCAATTATTTAAAGTAAGCCCAGAAAATAGGAAATACAATTAAATTGTATAATATCTGACCTGAGGAATATTGATACGCAGTTCCGGGCATTTGATTGGGAGCATAACGGACTGCGCGACGTGACAACAGTGGAAAAGAAAATGTCAGACTCGACAGGAAAATAAGGTAAGGGAATTCTGCGGACTGCTAGAGGTAACTTTACGCAATTTTAAGTTCATCTGCAGTCTTTAAAAAATTACCTGAAGGGTCTAGAGGTCAATTAATAATTTTAGTGCCCCGAATGGGCAAATTACTAAAATACCCTTGTTAAGGGTAGAACTTACAAATTTAGGAAAAGTTGGGAGGAGCAAGAACAAGAGGTTCTTGCTCATTCTGGAGGTGTTTTGATGCATGCATTAGTAGGCTGGCTAACCTTGAAAGAAAATGCACAGCATTTCATACTTTCAACGATGAAATTGTTTTGAAAACTGTTTTGAGGAAACAGAGCCGCCTACGTGTTTTTATTTACATGTGACGTGCTAGAGCTTAGCTCGCACGATGTTTGATTTGTGTGATGCATGCATTAGTGCTGGAGCAAGAGCTCGCACTAGAGTTTTACATGCATAGGTGCTAGAGTATAACTCGCACCAGATTTCACATGCTCGTTTCTTGACACGGTGCTAGAGTCTAACTCGCACCAGATTTTACATGATTTTCGTGACAGGGTGCTGGAGTTTAACTCGCACCAGATTTTATAAGATTTTCAGGTGATTTATATATAGAGTGCTAGAGCCTATCTCGCACTAGTTTTACTGGATTTGTGGAGTAGCGCTGTCTGCCCTTGGAGTCAGCCAAAAGGCCCAACAGGCTCAAAAGACCTCTTAAGTAGGGTGAGAGTGAGGGATGAGGTTGGCGGCCTTGTGGGGATGTAAAGCGGGCTCTACTGATTTTACTTGATTTGATGAGAGTGCTGAGCATCGCTCGCACTGATTTCAGAGATCATACGATAAGCCGTGCTTGGAGCATCGGGTAGACTGTGTGTCACCGATTTAATAGGCTCGCACGTGCGTTTTGAGACATGGCATGAGTATTGAGAAACAAAACCTCTCTGTGGGAAGCAGGCCATTTGGGCTGGAGTACCTAGAGTACGATGGAGTACGATGGGTCCATGGAGTACGACGTACCGTGCAAGTAGCATAGAGTACGATGTACCGTAGGGTATCTTCGGATACGGTATCTTTGTGATACGGGGTATCTTCGGATACGGTATCTTTGTGATACGGGGTATCTTCGGATACGGCATCTTCGGATGAGTGAGATCGGATAAGACTGACGGGTTGGATTGACCCACCTCCCGGGCGGTTCCCGATCAGGGTGAGACCTCGCACACTGGGATCCGTGAAGCTAGAGGGACTCACGAGGACACATATGGCCAGTCCTGGTTATTGTCGTTATACAGATATTGCCTCGTCTCGCATGTCGACGATTTCGATGATTTAAACTGGGTTTTTAATTAAATGTGCATGATGGTTATTTTCATGCTTTTTAAACCCATGTGTGATGTATACCGATTTTCATGATTTTGTGTTAGTCAAGATCACCCGAAGGAGGGGTCGAGTCCTGACTTTATTGTGAAAATTTTAATTGAGAAAGAAATGATTTGAAATAATTGCATGTTGAATTTTCTGTGCAAACTCGATTTACATAACATCATAACTTTCATATCATCTGTTTTAAATGTGTGGAGAAAGGGTGGTTTATGCATGGCACCACGTTCATGTAGGTAGTATGGTTACCTACTTCTTCGTAGGATTGCCTTACTGAGCTTGATGTGCTCATCCCTTTCATTTTCTCCCACAGATAATCTCCAGTTGAAGTTGAGGCGACTCAGTACTGCATTCCAGATATCCGCTGCTGCCCATCAACATAAGGTATATACACTTGTACATATTGTATCTACATAAGCATAGCACAGTAACATGTTTGTAAGCAACTTTAGGGGATGTATAAATAATGTAAACAATTATAAATGACTGGAGAAGAAATAAGTTAGATGGTAATTGAATGGTGGGACTGGCATTGACGCACAGCCGAATTTGTTAGAGGAGTGTGGTCACGATCAGAAGACAGGTAAGAATTTAAGTAAATAAACAAAATGCGAAAAATTTACTCGAATTTTTTGGGTAGTTTTGGGTCGTGACATGTTTAGTATCAGAGCAGAAATTGGTCTGATGTGTGTCAGTGTCAGTAATTAGGAATTACATCCCCGTGTTACTGTGCTTGGTTAGATACAATAGTGTATATCAAGATGGGTTTTGACTAAGAAATGGTTGAGAATGCAGGAATGCCTAATATGAGTCACGTTAGATGAGATAGTGCACGAGGCAGAGGTCTTAGAGGTAGACCTGAGTCTGCTAAGTCGTGCTGAGTGGACCTGTGAGAACCAGGATGAAATTGAAATGGAGGCTAATGTTGAGCATGCCCTACAGAGTCCGACAGAGAGATCGGACAGTATTGAGACACGCTTCGCGAGATTGGAGCGAGTGTGGAGATTATTTTGAGGAGCAAATTGCTCAGAGTATACATAAGATCAGAGGGCGCAGCGGAGCGTTGGTGGAAACCCGCTCGACCCATCTTAAGTGTTAAACATCCAGAGCTAAGATGAGAAATGTTTATGGATGTATTCCGGTGACAGAATATCCCGGACACTATTTAAAAGGAATTGATTTATTGATGAGTATGATTTATGAGTATGGAGACTCAGTTATATTCTTGGACAGATATTACCTCGACACTATAAACAGTGATAGTCGAGATGTCTAAAAGTCCACGAAATGGCTCGACTTTTCAGTTAGAGTCTGATTGGCCCGTGAGATATTACCTATACCGAGCCAGTGCGCAGATTTACAGTTGGGTAAATAAGAACATGAATTTCACGCCTCTGAGATTGGGAAAGGTAGTGAGGGCTGAAATAGAGACAGAAAAGAGAATCGAGAAATGATAAAGATGTTAAAATGGAAAATGATAATTGGTAAAAGATTTAATTTGATGAGTCATTGAGTAAGATAATTGGTAAGGCCCCAGTGCATCCAATTTTGACACTTGAGGGGCGTTGTGATTGGAGGACCTCGACCTGCTACGAAGCAGTGTAGCAGTGTAAGCACTGTAAGCAGTGTGAGATGTGTGGTGGATACCACGGAAGGAGGGTCTATACCTACACTGTATTGATAAAAATGGCCGTTAAGTGTGATAAGACGGACCATTGATTTTGATTGCGCAGAGTTGGGCGAGATTGCCCCATAGAAAAGTAAAGAGACAGAGAAAAACTTCGTTGGCATAGCTGCAACGAAAAGGGAGGCAATAGCCGAAAAGAAAAGAAAAAAAAGGAAAGTAGGCTGTTGGACGAAGGCGAGAGGATGTCTTGGACCAGGACACTATTAATGTTTCATGGATGTGGTGTAAGATACCACACTTGTTATGAATAATGAAGTACATATGTTCATTGATCCTGGTGCCACACATTTATTCATACCGCCTTCATTCGCATATAAGTGAGTAAAAGGCATGAATGCCTACATCATTGGACACAATACTGATAAATGAGTACCCCAATAGAGGAGGATTAATTAACGGAATATGGATATAGAGATTTTAAGTGATAAAAAGGGGTGCAACAGTTGAAATTAAAGGAGTAAAGGATTGTACTCACGGAATGAATAATGAAAGAGTTTTGTCATGAGGGATATACGAAATGAGATAATCTTTAAGATGAGATATGCTTAATTCTAAATACAAGATGTATTGGAGTAAGAGGCGTATGCTAGGTAAGAACATCCTTACGATACGAAGTCATTAGGATTAAAGCAATTAGTAGCGAATATAAATTGTGACCACATGGACTGGTATATAAAGTATATGTGGTTAAGTCTGAAGGTTAATAAAGGTATTTCAAAATACCTCCCCGCCTGAAGACTTGACAGCGTCTAGAAATATATATGTATAACCTATAACGTGAAATCGATCGTCGTAATAAATACCTTTAGCATTAGGATACCTTTACTAAGACGATAAGAATATAAAAAAAAAAATTTGACAAATCATAAAAGTTAACACAGTAAAAATTTAATTAGAGCCGTTAAGATAAGAAAAGGAAATGACGCAGGTTAGTACCCGAAAACGTAAGCGATTTTGAAGGATCTTATACGCTTATGCGTAAATAAGTCAAGGATTGGACCGATTTATAATCATCATTATCGATGATATGTTGGGTGTAGTTAAAGTCTAGGGCAAATTATAGGCAACAATTGGGAAATGGCTCTTACAAATGGGTTGTTGCGAGTTCTCAGTATGGTCTACTTGGTTGGCACGTTTAACTATGGAAAACGTGGTCTTTGAATAAGATGATAGATGTGACATGAATCTTGGTGTAGTGAAGTATGAACTGACCACCGTGATTAATTTCACCATACCCAACAGCTCAAGAGGTTCTCAGTGAGTATGGATACCTCAAAATTATGAATGAGCTGTGTATTGATGTATAATGGGAAGATAGTCAATTTTGGAGTCAGACAACTCCTTGAGCATGAAATAAACTATCTGACCCATGATTTAAGTTGCCAGCGATAGTATTTGTACCGAGGATATGGTACTATTATGTACAGATGAGGAATTGTGGATATGCACTGATCATAAAGCCCCGAGTATCTGTTTTCACAGAAAGAGGCGAATATGAGAATACATAGTGGGTTAGAGCTTCTGAGAGATTTTGATTGTAAAAATTGTACCACCCAGGAAAGGCTGATGCTTTGAGTAAAAAGAGCCTCGGGATGGTACTACGTATGATGGTCAGAGAGCGTGAGCTGCTAGAGCAGTTGTGAACCTCAGTATTGATGTGATCCCTTCTGATGATGACAGTGATTGTGTGACAGCTAGCCTGAGACTAGAACCGGATGAGAGTGCCCGGATTTGGCAGGCTTAGCATGATGATCGGCATGGTGTCGATAGTTTAGGTCAGATTCAGAAGGGTACAGTGACAGAGTTGACGGAGTATGATAATGAGTTACTGAGGATTCCGAGACAGTATGAGTGCTCTCTAGGACCACAGTTGATGAGATAGTAATATTGTCAGAATCTCACTCTTCGAGATATATAGTGCATACGAAAGTAACGAAAATATATCGAAATCTCGAAAAGGGTATTGGTGGTCAGATGTGAAAAGAGACATGGTAGAGATTGTGGAAAAGTGCCTAGTATGTCAGCAGAATAAGGTAGAGTATGAAAAGTCTGCAGGGTTATTGCAGCTTCTACCTATATCGACATGGCACGGAAATGAGAGCAAGTCTCCATGAATTTTGTGATGGGTTACAGAGAACCCGGTGAATCACGAGGCTATTTGGATGATAGTCGATAGAGTGACTAAGTCTACCCACCTTCTGGTTATGAACTCCCCAGATACTCAGAGTGTGTATGAGGATTTATGTATAAGGAAGATTGTGGAACATGATGTAGCGTTCCAGTGAGCATGGTATCATATAGGGATTCCCGCTTCACTTCCCACCTCTGAGGATATTTTTAGGAAGCTATGGGAACCCGACTGAGTATTAGCACAGTTTTCCATCCTCAGACAGATGGTCAGTCAGAGAGGACTGTACAGGTTCTGGAGGATACGATGAAAGCGTGTGCCCTTGATTTTATAAGCTCCTGGAATGATCAGTTGTCACAAATTGAAGTCGCCAATAACGACAGTAGGCAGTTGAGTATCGGGATAACAAGATATGAGACAGTGTATGGCTGTAGGGGTTGTTCCCCAAATTGGATAAGAAAAAGTAGGTGACAGATAGAATTATTTTCGACTTGGGATAATAAGTCTCTGAGGATGTTTAGTTAAGGATGAGAGATTAAGAACACCTCAGAGCAGATAGACAAGTATTGGAATTCACCCTTGGTGAATTAGTATGGTTGAAAATGTTTCTTGTCCTAAGAGAATAAGGACATAGCGAACTTTTGGAAGAAGGTAAATTGAGTTGCGCTGGATGGAATATTTTGAGAGATTGGACAAGTGGGAGATAAGACCTGTAAGTTGGTGTTATCACCTGAATTAACAGGCACCCACAATGTGTTTCAGTTTTTGATGCTTCGGCAATACTATCCAGATCCAGCATAGGTAATCGAATATGAACTCCAAAAGTTCAGTTTAATGAAAATATAAGTATATTGATAAGTTGATTCGGGCATTAAACAGGAAAGAGAAAGTATTGAGGTTTAAGATGATCTCCCTAATTAAAGTCCTTTGGTAGTAATACACTCCGGAGAAGGTCACACGAGAATTAAAGAAGTATGATACGATTGATGTAACCGGAGTAGTTTATGGACTCATATGAATTGGTTCTAATTTGGAGGACCAAATTCCTTAAGTGGGGGAGAGTTGTAAGACCCGAATTTAATTAAAATACGAAATGAATGAGTATTCGTGAAGGGAAGTCGGGTTAAATTAATCCCGAACACGTGTAAGGGCAAAATGGTTAAAAGACCGAAAGTCGATATAAATTCGATAAGAAAATTTAATTAAAAATATGGATTTGAGAAATCTTGGTCAATAAAGGTGAAATAAATTTATTTCGGATTAAATTGATCAAGATATAAATTTATTGGAATTGATCGGGATTAATCGGAATTTTTAGTTCGAAAAAAAAAATATAATCCCGAAAATAATCAAAAAATATACTGAAAAGTCATTCGGGACAATATCCCGAAAATACGGAGAAATTATACCCGAAAAAGGGTTAAAATAAATTAAATAAATTAAATTAAATTAAATTAATTAATTGGGAATAAAATAATATTTTTGGTAGATATTTGTTGAATAATTTAGAATATTTTAATTAATAGTGTAATAATTAAAATAAATCATATAAATAAATAAATAAAAATAAATTAAAGAATTGAAAAAAAAAAATCTGAAAACAGACGAAATCGCGAAAGGAAGCAAAAAACGGAACCCGAGCTCGACCTCTGGGGCACCGTCGGAGGAGACCGACGGCAAGTCCGGACCCGAGGAGGCCATCAGTGGCAGCCCAGCCGAGCCACCGGCACCAACGAAGTGGTGAACGGCGGCGAACGGCGTGAGAAAGGGGGGAAAATCGGAACCAAGAGAAGAGAAGCCGATCCCGGCGATCGGCGCGATTCAGGCCCTACCGACCACCACCGAACGTCCCCGAGGCGCAGCAGAGCCGATTGGTACCGAGAACAGCCACTGAAACCGGCGGACGGCGCCGAAAACGGCGGAAAGAGAAATGGGTTCCGACGCCGAAGAGGAAAACGACCGGACCGGCGACTTTCTGACGGCCTTGGACGAAACCGAGGCCAGATTCAAGCTGCGGACAACCTCACGGAGCTACTGGCGGTGGAAGCCGACAGAGAACCGGCCGGCAAGGCCTTGAACCGGCGGTGAACCGGCCGAATCGGAGTGAACCGACGGTCTGAACCGGACTGAACCGGTTCAGCCAAAAAGAGAGGAAAAAAGGGAGAAAAAAGGGAAAAAAAAAGAGAAAAAAATTGGAGAAAAATCCCGACGATGCAATCGAGCTACGGGTAAGTCAGTAGTGGTCGAAATTGACCCGATTTAAATTTCGGAGTATTTAATTTAATTAATTTTCGACTGGAAATTTACCCGGAAAAATTGTGGAATTGTGTAGCTCGATAATTGGCATCCACCAAGAGCTCGAGACAGCCTCGATTTACGAACTAGCATGGAATCTCGGGTAAGTAACCCTTATTTACGACAATTACCTCGTTATGCGTGATATTGATTTGATTTCCGCATAAATTGAATTAAAATTATGGAAATTTAGGTAAATTGTCGTATAAATTTAGCTATTCGAGAGTTAGAACGAGGCCCAATAAATTATTGGTGGGTCCAATGAGCCCAATAGGCCTCGATAATGTGAAAATTAAGTGGAAAACGGGCTTAAGGCCGATTAAGGCCCATTAAGGTGCAATCGGGCCCAATAGGGGTAAACGGGCCCAATGATTTAAAGTAAGCCCAGAAAATAGGAAATACAATTAAATTGTATAATATCTGACCTGAGGAATATTAATACGCAGTTTCGGGCATTTGATTGGGAGCATAAAGGACTGCGCGACGTGACAACAGTAGAAAAGAAAAGGTCAGACTCGACAGGAAAATAAGGTAAGGGAATTCTGCGGACTGCTAGAGGTAACTTTACACAATTTTAAGTTCATCTGCAGTCCTTAAAAAATTACCTGAAGGGTCTAGAGGTCAATTAATAATTTTAGTGCCCCGAATGGGCAAATTACTAAAATACCCTTGTTAAGGGTAGAACTTACAAATTTAGGAAAAGTTGGGAGGAGCAAGAACAAGAGGTTCTTGCTCATTCTGGAGGTGTTTTGATGCATGCATTAGTAGGCTGGCTAACCTTGAAAGAAAATGCACAGCATTTCATACTTTCAACGATGAAATTGTTTTGAAAACTGTTTTGAGGAAACAGAGCCGCCTACGTGTTTTTATTTACATGTGACGTGCTAGAGCTTAGCTCGCACGATGTTTGATTTGTGTGATGCATGCATTAGTGCTGGAGCAAGAGCTCGCACTAGAGTTTTACATGCATAGGTGCTAGAGTATAACTCGCACCAGATTTCACATGCTCATTTCGTGACACGGTGCTAGAGTCTAACTCGCACCAGATTTTACATGATTTTCGTGACAGGGTGCTGGAGTTTAACTCGCACCAGATTTTATAAGATTTTCAGGTGATTTATATATAGAGTGCTAGAGCCTAGCTCGTACTAGTTTTACTGGATTTGTGGAGTAGCGCTGTCTACCCTTGGAGTCAGCCAAAAGGCCCAACAGGCTCAAAAGACCTCTTAAGTAGGGTGAGAGTGAGGGATGAGGTTGGCGGCCTTGTGGGGATGTAAAGCGGGCTCTGCTGATTTTACTTGATTTGATGAGAGTGCTGAGCATCGCTCGCACTGATTTCAGAGATCATACGATAAGCCGTGCTTGGAGCATCAGGTAGACTGTGTGTCACCGATTTAATAGGCTCGCACGTGCGTTTTGAGACATGGCATGAGTATTGAGAAACAAAACCTCTCTGTGGGAAGCAGGCCATTTGGGCTGGAGTACCTAGAGTACGATGGAGTACGATGGAGTACGATCGGTCCATGGAGTACGATGTACCGTGCAAGTAGCATGGAGTACGATGTACCGTGGGGTATCTTCGGATATGGTATCTTTGTGATACGGGGTATCTTCGGATACGGTATCTTTGTGATACGGGGTATCTTCGGATACGGCATCTTCGGATGCGTGAGATCGGATAAGACTGATGGGCTGGATTGACCCACCTCCCGGGCGGTTCCCGATCAGGGTGAGACCTCGCACACTGGGATCCGTGAAGCTAGAGGGACTCACGAGGACACATATGGCCAGTCCTGGTTATTGCCGTTATACAGATATTGCCTCGTCTCGCATGTCGACGATTTCGATGATTTAAACTGGGTTTTTAATTAAATGTGCATGATGGTTATTTCCATGCTTTTTAAACCCATGTGTGATGTATACCGATTTTCATGGTTTTGTGTGAGTCAGGGTCACCCAAAGGAGGGGTCGAGTCCTGACTTTATTGTGAAAATTTTAATTGAGAAAGAAATGATTTGAAATAATTGCATGTTGAATTTTCTGTGCAAACTCGATTTACATAACATCATAACTTTCATATCATCTGTTTTAAATCTGTGGAGAAAGGGTGGTTTATGCATGGCACCACGTTCATGTAGGTAGTATGGTTACCTACTTGTTCGTAGGATTGCCTTACTGAGCTTGATGTGCTCACCCCTTTCATTTTCTCCCACAGATAATCTCCAGTTGAAGTTGAGGCGACTCAGTACTGCATTCCAGATATCCGCTGCTGCCCATCAACATAAGGTATATACACTTGTACATATTGTATCTACATAAGCATAGCACAGTAACATGTTTGTAAGCAACTTTAGGGGATGTATAAATAATGTAAACAATTATAAATGACTGGAGAAGAAATAAGTTAGATGGTAATTGAATGGTGGGACTGCCATTGACGCACAGCCCAATTTGTTCGAGGAGTGTGGTCACGATCAGAAGACAGGTAAGAATTTAAGTAAATAAACAAAATGCGAAAAATTTACTCGGATTTTTTGGGTAGTTTTGGGTCGTGACACAGGGAACCCGAAAATACAAGAAGTGATGAAGCAAATGCAAGCATGGAGGGATCGAAAATAATCTTGATGTAAAAAAAAAAACTTATATCGAGGATTTATAAGGAGTGATGAGATCCCAAGAATATTTCTTTTTCGAAATAATGAAAATTTCATGAAGGCATGAATATTGTGTCATTGAATAATTTTGTGAGAAGAAAATGTATATATATATATATATATATATATATATGTATACTAGGAAAAAAATTTAAAATGGATAAATAATGATATATATATATAACAAATATATATATATATATATATATTGTAATGTATAATATATAATATATAAGTATTAATAATAAAAAAAATAAAGCATGAGTCAATTAAAATAAAATGGAAACAAAACAAATAAAACAAAAAAAATTACAATAACAATAAACAAACAAATAATATATATATATATATATATTAATATAATGTATAAACATATATTAATATAATATATATGTGTTAATATAAAATATAATATATATATATATAATATAATATTAAAAAAAATATATATATAATGGTATACGGAATTGGCTTCAAAAAGAAGCCAATCCCGCACCTGGAAATGTAAAAAAATAGGTGACCAAATTCAAAGAAGTAGACTTCCTCTGCTGGGCGGGAACGAAGAGAAGAAAAGAAAAGAGAAGGAAGGAAGGGGGCTGGCCGGGAGAGAAAAGAAAGAAAGAAAAGAAAAGAAAGAAAGGAAGAGAAGGGAAGGAGAAGAAGAAGAGAAGAGGAGAAAGACTGATCGGTCGGGAGAGGGAGAAAGGAAAGGAAGGGAAAGAAAGGAGAAAGAAGAGAAGAGAAAGAAGAAAGGAGGCTAGCCGATCGGGGAGAAGAAACCAAGAGGCTGCAGGGGAAAAGAAATTGAAGCAGGCTGAAGCAAAACAGAGGGGACTAGAAATAGAAGAAGACCGAGAGGCTGGAAGCAATTACAGCAGATTGAGTGAAGAGAGAACAGGACCCATGAGCTGAAGGGGAAACAAGGGTTCGGTGAAAGAGAGGAGAACTGATCGGTGAGGCAATGAAGCAGGGGACGAGACACAAAAAAAATTGTGAAGAAGAGAAACAAGGATGATGATGATGGAAGGCTGGAAATCGAGAGCATAGGAGGACGATGAGCAAGGTTATCGGGTGACTAGCGAGGGAAAAAAAAGGAGAGAAGAAGAAAGGAGAAAGCTGGAAAGTAGACAAAAAAAGAAGGTAAAATGTATATATGTATATATGTATAATTAATGTACATGTATATATATGTGTTATATACATAAGCATGCTAATATGGATTAAATTATACAAAATAAATGGGAAAGATGAGAAGTTGACAAATAAATAAATATTTGTGATATTGAATAATGGAAACAAATAATAATATATATATATGTATATATATATATATATATATTTGTGTGTATATACATATGGGTGTATATAAGATAAATGTGTATGTTAGTTTATGTACATACAAAAAAAATATATGTAGAAATAAAAATATATAAACGTGCGTGTTGGCTTAGGTACGTACAATTATACGTACACACGAAGTAGTAACGAATAGGTTACGATTTTAACGCAATTCGCATGAATAGGATGATAAGTAAACAATTTCGGTGTAGGTAATCATAGAAGGAACTAAAGGAATTACTAGGAGGTGGTGTCACCACTCGAATTCGAGATTTTCGATAGATCGAGGTAAGGGGGTATAATTTAAAACGGTAATAGTTACTTTCTGAACCATGATTAAGGAAAATTTACAAGATTTGAACTATGACTTTTGAGCATGATTTCTTCTTTTGTTTTCTGAGTAAGAACGTGTTTCCTGAAATTGTCTTTTGAATAAGATGATTTTATTTCAATATTTTTATATATGAAAATTATAGTATGTTTTGAGACTAGGCCATTTATGTTGTATGCTGACGCATGTCATGCTGGCATGTGTGGCGTCTGAACTTCGCATGTGTGGCGTCTGAATTCCACCTTCGGGTGTCTGAACGCTGTACGACCTTGATCCTGTCTACAGCCTTGCCATGGCTATAGGTTCTGAATTCCCTCTACGGAGGATGATTCGGTTATTGCCGCATGATGATTTGGTTATTGTCGCATGATGATTTTGTTATTGCCGCATGATAATTATATGGGCCAATGTAGTCTCTATCTGAGTTAAACTTGATTTTCAGATTTGATTTTATGACATTTGATCTTACATGTATTCATGTTTTTGGAAATCTGAATATACGAAAAGACTATGTGATATCTGTTAAATACAAGTACGTAAGGAATTACATTTTGAATCATGATGTTTCTGACTTTCTTATTTTCGAAAGTCTTTCATATTTGTTTGCTGAAAGTAGTTATTATACGTATATTTATGTTTTTCTACATATTTGAATCACTAAGACCGTTTTAAATGCATTCTCCTTACTGGGCTTTTTCCCGAAAGCTCAACCCTCTACCTCTCAGACTATTTGCAGTGATCCGTAGGCACGACCTGCCGCGTACACGACGTAGGCTGTGGGAAAGAGCTACCCTAGGCTACTTTTTGTACACGCAGCAAAGGTATACAATTACATTCTTTTACCAGACATATTTGTACGCACAGACATATATATTGGGAATATTTTGTTGGGATGTAATTTATAAGGAAAACAATGTATAGAACATTACTTTTGGATGTACTGAGTTGTAAATGTGGAATTGAAAAGTATGCATGGTAGTTGTGGATATCTAGGATTGTTGGAAAGCATGCTTGGTAGTTGTGGATATTTAAGATTGTCAAAACAATTGAATTGCAGGTGGGTAGGCTCATATATAAGCCGTTATGCTGTCGAAATTTCTATCGGCCATATAAGCCAAAATATGGAAATTAAATATAATTACGGATAAAGAATTAGGAAAGGTGATTGGACACTGAACAAGAATACAACCTAAGTGAATAAGTGGGTAAATTATATATATATATAGTTCAAAAAAAATCTCTCAATTTTCAAGGGTCAAGGGTCGTTACAATTCAGTTCTAGAACTACTAAAAGCTAACTCAATTCCCTATTTGGAAATAAAGACCTCAACCTAATTTAATCTATGATATTTTCTATGAATTTTCAAAGTTAGAGATGGAATACAAGTTTTCTAGGCAGAGTGCCCTGTACTTTTTTGCTTATTTCTCCAACTACGAACTCTGAATTGAGGGATTCCAAAATTGAAATAAAGCTAACTTATAACGCTATATACTATAAAAATTTCAGGATTTGTATTCTTATAGATTAATTACACCGTATTTTTAAATTCAAGCAACTAACAGAACATGCATGCAAAATTTATTACCGATCAGTTTCTTCTCACATTCTAATGCCCAACAACATAAATTTTCTTAACCAAACTCATGCAACTCTAATTTAGGAAAATCCCCATTTTAGGTCATAACCCTAGTTGGAAATCTTCAAGAAACAATTATCTAATTAATCTCGATACTTGAAAGTACTACATTTTATAACATGTATAAATCAAACAATAGCTTACCCTTTACAACCTTGAAGTTGTCGAATACTTCTCACATTAAATCCTCAAATTTTTCCATTAAATTCTTGCCTTGAAACCCTTGATTCCAAAATTTCCAAGAGAAATATGCCTTAGATCGATTAAATAATGATATTTCAAAGTTGGATTGCAATTTCCTTGGATTTCTTGGTGGTTGCCAAAAATGATTTTTGAAATGAAAGCTTTGGTTCTAAGGTGATGAAATGGGTGAATGGTGTCGGATTGGAAAGAAAAGAATAGAGATAGAGTCACATGAGGTTTGGCTAAAAATTCAGCCAAGTGAACTTGTGTTCACACTACTAAATTGTTTATTTATTACTTTAACATTTTAATTAATAGTTATATATTAAAATAAATCCCAATTTTATTATTCCAATTCCATGTATGTACTTACTCAACATCATACATGTAATTATATTTTATTTCCACTCTAAATATCTTCAAAATTTCCAAATTTAAATTCGAGCTATTTTTGAATTAAGGAAACTACTTTTTTCCCTTCTTATCTCGGAATCTACCAAAATTTACATGTGACCTCGTATCATTCCCAAACTTCATAATCTGTCAATAATAAATCAAAATTTAGCTTAAATTAGGTCAACTTCCATTAAATTTATTTACAAAGAATATCGAAAATTCGAGACCGTCACACTTGTAAAGGAGAGGGGAAACAAAGGCATTCTTGAAAGTGAAGATGTGAAATTAGAAGGGGGCAAGACGATATAGCTTCAGTGAAAAGAAAATGAGGAATTTTGGGAGAAAGGCAGAAGAGGCAGGGAGAAATGAAAGTGAGAAGGGTTCTGTGATTTTAAGGTGAAATTATGTATATTTTTATTTTTAATTAAAAATAAAGAATTAAAAAAATTATTATATGCAACGTCTAATCTATTTTCTTCAATTTGAAGTTTATGAATTACAACACATGTAAAAACAAATTATTTATTAACTAATTAGCTTTTAAACGAATTTATTGTTACAAACTTTATCTTACTTGATTCCAATAAACTAAGTATCGTACTTTATAATATATATGTAAATATATATATATATATATATATATCATACTTTATTAAAAAAATACATATTGAACTTCATCAAAAATAGAAATTATATTTTTAAATAGTTATATATAGTCTAATGTTGTGTTTGGAAGCCCAGTGGACTCTAGCGCAGTACAATTGTGAAGAAAAAGATAAAATAATAGGAATGTAAAATTACCTTCCTATCCTGCTTGAAATTTTATTATTATTTATTGAAAAAGATATATCCTTAATAGTTTTTTCATCATTTTCAATCCCACACGAGCCAATTTTACTGTCAATCTAAACTAGCCAAAGTTAAATAAAGAAATTGCCAATAAAATTGTTAATTGATTCACAAATTACATAAATAATAATTATTTAAAAATATCTGAAAAATATTTTAATTGTGTCATATAAAATATATAGCCTAAATGTAAAAATGGTATGAAAGTTAAATTTAAGTAAGAACAAGTGCTTAGATTGGAAAAAAAAATTATAATAGGTATGTCATACTTTTTTTTTTCTTATAATGCTCAAAATGACTATGAAGTTCATTATAATTAGCTAAACAAATATTATTGTTTTTCTTTATTTTTTTATCATTGAAAAGGTCAAATTAATTGTAATGCATATTACGATAAAAATATTATAAATAAAATTATTTAAAAGTAGATGTGATATTTCTAGACATAACACGATGGAATAACACAAAAACAATAAAAAAAAGACATAAAAGTGACATAGTCTAAAATCTAATAAAAATTATATAGGAAGCTGGAAAAAACTAAAAAATTGTTTTGTATTTATATTTAATAAAAATTTGTTTTGTATTTGGCGCGAGCAAGAGAGAGAAGGAGTCGGGACTTATGAGTGATGAAATGCATAAATAATGAGTACCAAAGAACTCTAGTTAAGGACAATGATATTAGAGAAAAGTGGTATGATTATTTCAACAAGTTATTCAACGACGGATAAAGTCAAATTGTGGACAATATTTCAATGCCTCTCGAGGATTTGAACTGATATTTTATGCACAGAATCAAAAAGATAAAGATAAATGAGGCACTGAAGAAAATGAAAACAAGGAAAGTTGTTGTGCCTAAGGACATTCTTATTGAATCTTGGAAATGTCTTAAAGAGGTCGAAATTAGGTGATTAACAAATCCTTTTAACAAGATTTGACACACTAACAAAATGCTTGAAGAATAAAGAAAAAGTGCGTTAGTACCTCTCTATAAGAACAAAAGAGATATTCAAAGTTGTTCCAATTATCGAGGCATAAAACTAATGAGTCACACGATGAAATTATGGAAAAACAGTGATAGAACGAAGATTAAGGAATACTATAAAGATATCGGAGAACTAATTTGGTTTTAGACCTGGCTGGTCAACTATAGAAGCAATACACTTGTTTAGATAACTTGTGGAGCATTTTTGAGTACAAGGGAAAGATGTTTATATAGTCTTTATAGACTTGAAGAAAGTACATGATAAAGTGCCTAGGGAGGTGTTATGGTGGTCTTCAATTAAGAAAATAGTCCTCGTGAAATATATTGAAGTAATTAAGGACGTATATAGAGATGGAAGAACACATGTGAGGACATGTGGAGGGCAAACAAATGAATTTCCTACCACAGTAGGGCTACATCAAGGGTCGGCGTTAAATTCGTTTTTGTTCACTACAATAATAGACAAGCTGACAAAATCCATCCAAGATAATGTACCTTGATGTGTAATGTTTGTAAATGATATTGTCTTGTGCGCTGAGACTAGAGTTGAAGTTAATACTAAACTAGAACTGTGAAGACAGACGTTAAAGTCAAGAGGATTCAAATTAAGCAGAGCAAAAACTGAATATATAGAGTGTAAATTCAGTCTAAATAGAGAGGAAGATAGAAACATAGTGATGCTAGATGGGGTAGCGATCCCTAAGCAGGATCATTTTAGATATTTGGGGTCAATCGTTCAGATGGGTGGAAAGATTGATGGCGATGTGACCCATAGGATACAAATTAGTTGGAGTAAGTGGAGAAGCATTATGTCAGACCCGAGTTTTTTATTTACGTATGTAACTTGTACCTTATGATTCCTATGTGTACGAACGTTATATTTCATAGTTGAATCATAAGAAGAGTATTTACTATCATGCAATTGATTTATTGAGAATTAAAAATGCATGTAAGCTACATAATAGCAAGATAAGGGTTAAATTAATTTTCGAGCAAGTACAGGGGTAAAACGGTCAATTGACCAAAATTCGGTATAAATCCGATGAGAAAATTTCATTAAAAATATGAAATCGAGAGATCTTGATCAATAACGAGGAAAATATTGAATTTCGAGTCCAATTGATCGAGATATGAATTTAATTAATATTTTTGAAATTTTCGTCTCAAAAAATGAGCCCAAAAATAGTGGAAAAATATACTGAAAAAGTAAAATCGGACTGATAAATTCATTTGCGGACCAAATGAATTTAATTAGAATTTTTGAAAATTTTTGGGATATTTTAGGATTTTTAATATTATTTTAAGGATTAAAATAATATTAAAAATATATTATAAAGAAATTGAAAAAAAAAACGAACGAAATTCTGAAAACGCGGGGAGAGAGAAGGAAACGAAGCCGACGCAAACCGAGGGAGAAGAGCTCACCGGACGGCCACCAATCCGGCAACCAGCGGCCACGCACGCGACCGGGAAAGGAAGGCCGACACCGTGCGACCTCCCAGCCACCAGGACGCGCGCCACCGGCGCCGGAATCCGGCGAATCGAAGGGAGAAAGCCGCGGAGGAAAAAACGGGCATTCGACGGCCACCGGCGGGAGTTGGCTCCGATCGAGGCCAACCGAGAGGTCCCCTGTCCAATACGCTTCGAACGGCGGCAACGGCACACCGGGAACCTGCCGGACGTCGCCGGCACGACTAAAAAGGTACTGAACCGGTCGGCGGTTCAGTGGGAAAGTGACTGTGCTGAACCGGACCGGACCGGTTCAGCCAAGGAGGAGAGAGAAAAAGAGAAAAAAAAGAAAGAAAAAGGAAAAAGAAAATTTTCGAGAATTCACCGGACTTCGGGTAAGTCGATACGAGGTCAAAAGTGACCAATTTAATTTCTGATAAATTTATTTAAATTATATTTAATCAGAAATTGACCCGGAGTTAAATATACGAAATTGTGCAGTTCGACGATTAATTTCGAACGGAAGCCCGATCGAACTCCGATTCGCGCACCATCGCACAATCTCGAGTAAGTAAAGCTCATTTACGACAATTTATGTGATTTATGCGTATTTAAGATTTAATTTACGCATTTCGGATTAAATTTCGGATTTAGTGAATTATATTCAAAAAATTGAATAAAATGTCGTAAATGATATACGGGCTATCCAAAGAGCTTGGAATAAAGCCCAATGGGTATTGATAGGCCCAATGAGTCGATAGACCTTGATGAACGGGCTTAATACGGATTAAGGCCCGATTAACGTGATTAAGGCCCATTAAGCGTAAAAGGGCCAATTTAAGTGAAATAAACTGTATTAAATGTGTAATACAGTAAGAAAAGTGTAATTAACTCAGTGAATGATTAAATGCAGTTCCAGAGTCATATTGAGAGTTGACCGGACTGCGAGATTAGACAGCACAGAGGAAGAGAGGTCACACGACGTGATCCGAGGTAGGGGACTCTTGCAAGTAGCTAGAGATATCTGTGCATATTTTCGTTGGATTTTACATTCACTGAAATTGTTTGAGGGTCAGAGAAAATCTATAATAATTATAGGGACCCGATATGGGTAAATTACGATTTTGCCCCTAGTTAGGCAAAAAGTGAAATTTTGGGAAAAGTGGTAAAAAGCATGGAAATGATGTTTTGAGTGGTTTTTACTGCTGTGTAGCAGAAGAGTAGGTGGATGGGCTAATGATTTGAGGTCGATGTAAATTAAGCACACTTTATAGTGCTGATTTTAGTGATTTTTAACATCCCTATTTTTAAAGAGCCATCTACCGAATTATGTGGAAACAATCGTGCTAGAGCATAACTCGCACTTGATTTCAGATGTTTTTCACATACATTAGTGCTGGAGGTTGACTCGCACTACATTTATTTGACATGCATGATAGAGTACTGGAGCATTGCTCGTACTCAGTTTTTATGTGATTTGTGCATGATAGAGTGCTGGAGCGATTAGCTCGTACTCGAGTTTTACATGAGATGCATGACAGAGTGCTGGAGCGTTGCTCGTACTCGATTTTTCATGATTTGTACATGACATCATACTTGAGCGATTTGCTCGTACTTGATTTGTAATGAGAACTATGCATGACCTGGTGCTGGAGGTTCACTCGCACTAGTGTTGATATTTTGACATGCATATACAGTGTTTTGAGGCGGAGTGTTGACTATGTGTCACACTCAAGACGCGCACTGTAGTTTTTCGTGATATATACACATGTTAGAAAAATCGTGACGATTTCCTCCGTGTAGACTGAGTGTCACACTGTTGAGATGTTCTCACGTGGATTTAGAGACGTGGCATTGATTCCATAGTATGAGGGCTAAGACCTATGGCAGGCACCCCGACTATGATGTATTTCCATGGTATGAGAGGCTAAGACCTATGGCAGGCACCCCGACCATGATGTATGGGTCTACGGGTGTACGTTGTACCGTGCATGTGGCATGGTGTACATTGTACCGTGTTTTGTGTTGTGGAGTTGTGGAGGAGTGTGTTGATAGCTGACGGTTGTGATGGACTGACCCCCCACCCGTTACAGCAGTGATTACCCCGCACACCGAGTACTGTGTTGCCTGGGATCACCATTGTTAGGATATGGCCATAGTCCGGAGATACTCTCTTACGGTAAGATCCTTAAGCCCAACATCCTTAAGCCTGTTAGGCGGGGAGGCTCTGTTCGGCGGGGAGGCTCTCTTACATAGTCTAGAGAGATTGCATTTAGCCACTGAGTCTCGCATGATATATCACATGTATTTTATGATACGGGTATACCTAAGGGATGGGTCGAAACCCAGTTTATTTGTGTTGTGATGAGAAATGCCATATTTCCTGTGTTTTGAATGTAAATGGCATATTTTATATAAAGGCATTCTTAAATGATTAAATATGCACTGTTTTGCATGAATGCCTCTATTGATAAACCAGCATGTGTTTAGTACATGGGATTTTAAATCTGTACTATATTATATATATTTTAAACATGCTTTTGAAATGAGAGAAGGAAAGGCAAAGCACTATTTTCAAGTAGATAGTATGGATGTCTACTTGCTTGCCTGATTTCCTTACTGAGCGCGTTGATAGCTCATCCCATTCATTTTCCCCCCATCTCTACAGATTCTTATCAGTAGATCGAGTCGGCCAGGGTATTGCATTCCTTTGATCCGCTGCCACTCCCCATCTAGCAAAAGGTATACACACGCGTACTCTTTTGTATCTGAACAATGTATAAACACAGTGATGTACACGTTTTAATATGGGGGATGTAATGATGTAATTATATTTAAGAATACGAATTTACTTATGATATAAATGTCATGTATGTATGATACGAAAAAGAATGGTAAGGTATGTATGGATGAGGAGACTAATGTCTATTCACAGCCCAACTGTTGAGGAGATAAAGGTAAGTAAAAAGCGAAAAATTTATTGTGGTTTTTGGTAAAGTCGCGTGTGGGAGGAGGGCGTGACAGGAGTGGTATCAGAGCGTAGTTGGTCTGATGTGTCTAGGCATTTGTAATTAGGAAAATGTACATCCCCAAATCACTGTGTATACAAATGGGAAGTTGACAAATTAATGGTTGTGAATGCAGGAATTGAGCCATTATGGCTAATACCCGCCGTGGTAGAGGGACGAGAGGTAGGACTGGAGGCCGTAGAGGTAGGCCGGCTAGCCAGGGTGAGTCTTCGACTACCCATACACCCCCAGGTACTGCTGAGGTACCAGATACTACTGAGGCACGCTTCACGAGGATAGAGCGTAGCCTAGAGGCGATAGTAGGGCTGTTGGCACAAACTTTGCCAGGTAGACAGAGGCATGATGCAGAAACTGCGACTGGAGAGGCAGTTGCACCTGATACACCTGCGCAACCTGCACCTGAGATGCCACAGACTACTGAGACTCCTACACCCCCACCAGCTCAAGTTAGTAGAGGATATGGGTGTGATTTGGATCGGTTGCGACAGTTTCAGAAGCTTGGACCTCCATCTTTTCGAGGGGTCAAGGACCCAGCCAGTGCTGAGGAGTGGATTGGCGAGATGGAGAAGTTGTACGATTTCTTTGAGTGTACGACTTCTGAGAGAGTCGCATTTGCTGCGTTCCTACTGAAGGGAACGACAGAGCATTGGTGGAAGTCCACCAGGCCGATATTGAGAGCCCGACATGCTGAGATTAGTTGGGAGATGTTTCTAGAGGCCTTCAGGAGGCAGTTTGTTCCTGATACTGCGCAGCGTAGACTGCAGGCTGAATTTTTGGGATTGAGCCAGGGGAGTCTCATAGTGGATGAGTATGAGACCAGATTTTTGGCCCTGGGGAGATATGATCCTGATACCATGTACAGCGAGACCAGGAAGGTCCGCAGATTTATTGACGGATTGAGACCGGTGTTGCGGTCTAAATTGGTACCACTAGACATTGGTACATATGATGAGGCAGTGCGCAGGGCGTAGCTTTGTGAGCAAGATTTTGAGAGGCATTTCTCTGAGTTTGGGAAGTTTAGTCGGAGCTGAGATAGAGAGAGGAAGAGGCCGGCTAGAGATAGAGGGTTCAGTTATCGAGGAGGGAGGAGACTCTTCGGTAAGGGACCATGGATAGAGGAGGTGCGAGAGCGACCAGTCAGACCTCCTACATACCCGGCCAAAGCTCCGACGAAGGGCATTGTGATTGGAGGACCGAGGCCTACTACTGATCAGTGCAGCCGATGTGGCAGACATCATGGCGGTAGACCTTGTCCGTTGATCCCTGTTGTGTGTTTTCGATGTGGGAAACAGGGGCATATGGCTAGAGAGTGCCCAGAGACATATGTGATTGCCCCACAGAAGGGCAGGGAGCAAGATAGAGCTCCAGCTGGTACGTCTGCTCAGAGATGTAGAGCGACGGCAGAGGAGAAGGGTAAGCAGGTGATGGGTCGAGGGCGAGTACATGCTTTGGACCAGGACACAGCTGATGCTTCTACGGATGTGATTCGAGGTAACATCCTGATTTATGATTTAGAAGCATATGTTTTAATTGATCCTGGTGCCACACATTCATTTGTATCACCATCATTTGCATGTAAGTTAGAAAAGCATGTAAAGTGTACTCCTTTAAAGATGATGATGTTGATTTGTACTCCTATGGATTCCAGTCAGATAGTTGAGCATGTGTATAACGATTGTAAGTTAAGAGTAGGGGAAAAGGATATGACAGCCAATCTAATATTGCTAAGTATGAGTGACTTTGATGTAATATTAGGTATGGATTGGTTATCTGCAAACCATGCTGTTTTAGATTGTTATGCTAAGACAGTTATGTTTCCTAACCCTACGAAAGTTATTGTAAAGTTTGATAGGAAGAAATGAAAGAAATAAATATGTTGTTAATAAATAAAAATATTTTGCTGACTGAGAGATAAACATCTTGAAGGTTTCATTGCATACGTAGTGGATACGGATAAGGTACATCCGGAGTTGGTAGATATTTCTGTGGTCAGTGAGTACCCAGATGTTTTCCCGGATGAGTTGCCAGGGTTACCACCAAACAGAGAGATGGAGTTCTGTATAGATTTGGTGCCTGGTACTGAGCCTATTTCGAGACCACCGTATCGCATGGCCTTAGTTGAGCTGGAGGAGCTCAAGAGACAGTTACAGGAGCTATTGGATAGGGGTTTTATCAGACCGAGTGTTTCACCGTGGGGAGCACCGGTTCTGTTTGTGAGGAAGAAGGATGGAAGCCTCCGATTGTGTATAGACTACAGATTGTTGAATAAGGCTACCATCAAGAATAGATATCCCCTTCCACGCATTGACGACTTACTGGATCAGCTTCAGGGAGCGCAGGTCTTTTCTAAGATTGATCTGAGGTCTGGGTATCATCAGTTGAGAGTTCGGAGTGGAGATGTACCCAAGACAGCATTTAGGACTCGATATGGCCACTATGAGTTCCTAGTTATGCCATTCGGACTGACGAATGCTCCCGCAGCTTTCATGGCTTTGATGAACGATGTGTTCAAGCCATATTTGGATCAGTTTGTTATCGTATTCATCGATGACATATTAGTATATTCGAGATCCGAGGAGGAGCATGAGGAGCACCTTAGGATTGTATTGCAGACTCTACGAGGGCAGCAGTTGTATGCTAAACTCAGCAAGTGTGATTTTTGGTTGACAGAGATCTCGTTTTTGGGACATTTAGTGTCGAGGGATGGTGTATCAGTAGATCCATCCAAGATTGAGGCTGTAGTTCAGTGGGAACAGCCGAGGACAGTTACCGAGATCAGGAGTTTTCTGGGTTTAGCAGGGTACTATCGAAGATTCGTTGAGGGATTTTCAAAGTTGGCTGCTCCGTTGACACTTCTCACTCGGAAGAATGTTGCATTCGTGTGGGATGAGGATTGTGAGAGGAGTTTTCAGGAGCTGAAGAGTCGATTAACCACCGCTCCGATTCTCACTATTCCTACCAGCTCAGGAGGATTTTCAGTATATACCGATGCTTCGCATCAGGGACTGGGCTGTGTGTTGATGCAGGATGGGAGGGTAGTTGCTTATGGATCCAGACAGTTGAAGGACCATGAGAAGAACTATTCGACCCATGATTTAGAGTTAGCAACAGTAGTGTTTGCGTTGAAGGTATGGCGCCACTACTTGTATGGTGAGAAGTTTCAGATTTTTACCGACCACAAGAGCCTCAAGTACCTGTTCTCACAGAAGGAACTAAACATGAGACAGAGAAGATGGCTAGAGCTTCTGAAGGATTATGATTGTGAGATACTTTATCATCCGGGTAAGGCTAATGTTGTAGCAGATGCTTTGAGTAGGAAGAGCCTTGGGATGATATCGTATATGATGGTTAGGGAGCACGAGCTGCTAGAACAGTTTGCTAGCCTCAGTTTGAGAGTTGTGCCTTCGGACAGAGATGCAGATTGTATGATTGCGAGTTTACGCTTAGAGCCAGATCTGTTGGATAGGATCAGACAGGCTCAGCAGACAGATCTGCAGTGCATCAATGTGATTGGTCAGATGCAGAGGGGCACAGCGATAGATTTTGAGTTGAGTTCTGATGGACTACTGAGGTACAGAGGGAGATTGTGTGTTCCCGAGGACCCAGAGCTCAGGAGATTGATATTGTCAGAAGCTCATTCATCGAGGTACACGTTGCATCCGGGGAGTGGCAAGATGTATCAGAACCTCCGGAAGGTGTACTGGTGGTCAGGTATGAAGAGAGATGTGGCAGATTTTGTGGCGAGATGTCTCGTATGTCAGCAGGTGAAAGTAGAGCATCAGAAACCTGCAGGATTGTTGCAGCCTCTACCTATACCGACATGGAAATGGGAGCATATCACCATGGATTTCGTGATGGGTTTACCGAGGACCCGGAGGAATCACGATGCTATATGGGTGATCGTTGATAGACTGACGAAGTCAGCCCACTTCCTAGCTATGAGAGCTACCGATACTCTGAGTACATTGGCAGGGTTGTATGTACGCGAGGTAGTGAGGTTGCATGGTGTTCCAGTGAGCATTGTTTCGGATAGGGATTCCCGCTTCACTTCCCACTTTTGGGAACATTTTCAGGAAGCTATGGGAACCCAGTTGAGTTTGAGCACAGCTTTCCATCCTCAGACAGATGGTCAGTCAGAGAGGACGATACAGACTCTGGAGGATATGTTGAGAGCATGTGTGCTGGATTTTAGAGGCTCCTGGGATGATCATTTGCCACTAGCCGAGTTCGCCTACAACAACAGTTATCATTCGAGTATCGGGATGGCACCGTATGAGGCCTTGTATGGCCGTAGATGTCGTTCCCCTATTGGGTGGGAAGAAGTGGGTGATCGTAAGATTTTTGCTCCTGATATGGTTACACAGGCTTCTGAGGATGTCCGGTTGATAGTTGAGAGATTGAGGACAGCTCAGAGTCGACAGAAGAGTTATGCTGACAGGAGACGTAGGCCACTTGAGTTCGCAGTTGGTGAGTCCGTGTTTCTGAAGGTTTCTCCTTCCAAGGGTATAGCGAGGTTTGGGAAGAGAGGTAAGCTGAGTCCTCGCTACATTGGACCCTTCGAGATACTTGATCGAGTGGGAGATAAGGCTTATAGGTTGGCATTGCCACCAGATTTGTCAGGCGTGCACAACGTCTTCCACATTTCGATGCTTAGGAAGTATCACCCGGATCCGGCACATGTGATTAGTTAGGAGCCTTTGGAGCTCAGTGAGGACATGTCATATGTTGAGAGGCCGATTCGAATACTGGATAGGAAGGAGAAGGTTTTGAGATCGAAGAGTATCGGGTTAGTGAAGGTACTATGGCAGCATCACACTTCCGAGGAGGCTACTTGGGAGTTAGAGAGTTTGATGCGAGAGAAGCATCCCCAGTTGTTTGAGGATTGATTTGGTTCTAATTTGGAGGACCAAATTCTTTTAGTTGGGGAGGATTGTCAGACCCGAGTTTTTTATTTACGTATGTAGCTTGTACCTTATGATTCCTATGTGTACGAACATTATATTTCATAGTTGAATCATAAGAAGAGTATTTACTATCATGCAATTGATTTATTGAGAATTAAAAATGCATGTAAGCTACATAATAGCAAGATAAGGGTTAAATTAATTTTCGAGCAAGTACAGGGGTAAAACGGTCAATTGACCAAAATTCGGTATAAATCCGATGAGAAAATTTCATTAAAAATATGAAATCGAGAGATCTTGATCAATAACGAGGAAAATATTAAATTTCGAGTCCAATTGATCGAGATATGAATTTAATTAATATTTTTGGAATTTTTGTCTCTAAAAATGAGCCCAAAAATAGTGGAAAAATATACTGAAAAAGTAAAATCGGACTGATAAATTCATTTGCGGACCAAATGAATTTAATTAGAATTTTTGAAAATTTTTGGGATATTTTAGGATTTTTAATATTATTTTAAGGATTAAAATAATATTAAAAATATATTATAAAGAAATTGAAAAAAAAACGAACGAAATTCTGAAAACGCGGGGAGAGAGAAGGAAACGAAGCCGACGCAAACCGAGGGAGAAGAGCTCACCGGACGGCCACCAATCCGGCAACCAGCGGCCACGCACGCGACCGGGAAAGGAAGGCCGACACCGTGCGACCTCCCAGCCACCAGGACGCGCTCCACCGGCGCCGGAATCCGGCGAATCAAAGGGAGAAAGCCGCGGAGGAAAAAACGGGCATTCGACGGCCACCGGCGGGAGTTGGCTCCGATCGAGGCCAACCGAGAGGTTCCCTGTCCAATACGCGTCGAACGGCGGCAACGGCACACCGGGAACCGGCCGGACGTCGCCAGCACGACTAAAAAGGTACTGAACCGGTCGGCGGTTCAGTGGGAAAGTGACTGTGCTGAACCGGACCGGACCGGTTCAGCCAAGGAGGAGAGAGAAAAAGAGGAAAAAAAAAGAAAGAAAAAGGAAAAAGAAAATTTTCGAGAATTCACCGGACTTCGGGTAAGTCGATACGAGGTCAAAAGTGACCAATTTAATTTCTGATAAATTTATTTAAATTATATTTAATCAGAAATAGACCCGGAGTTAAATATACGAAATTGTGCAGTTCGACGATTAATTCCGAATGGAAGCCCGATCGAACTCCGATTCGCGCACCATCGCACAATCTCGAGTAAGTAAAGCTCATTTACGACAATTTATGTGATTTATGCGTATTTAAGATTTAATTTACGCATTTCGGATTAAATTTCGGATTTAGTGAATTATATTCAAAAAATTGAATAAAATGTCGTAAATGATATACGGGCTATCCAAAGAGCTTGGAATAAAGCCCAATGGGTATTGATAGGCCCAATGAGTCGATAGACCTTGATGAACGGGCTTAATACGGATTAAGGCCCGATTAACGTGATTAAGGCCCATTAAGCGTAAAAGGGCCAATTTAAGTGAAATAAACTGTATTAAATGTGTAATACAGTAAGAAAAGTGTAATTAACTCAGTGAATGATTAAATGCAGTTCCAGAGTCATATTGAGAGTTGACCGGACTGCGAGATTAGACAGCACAGAGGAAGAGAGGTCACACGACGTGATCCGAGGTAGGGGACTCTTGCAAGTAGCTAGAGATATCTGTGCATATTTTCGTTGGATTTTACATTCATTGAAATTGTTTGAGGGTCAGAGAAAATCTATAATAATTATAGGGACTCGATATGGGTAAATTACGATTTTGCCCCTAGTTAGGCAAAAAGTGAAATTTTGGGAAAAGTGGTAAAAAGCATGGAAATGATGTTTTGAGTGGTTTTTACTGCTGTGTAGCAGAAGAGTAGGTGGATGGGCTAATGATTTGAGGTCGATGTAAATTAAGCACACTTTATAGTACTGATTTTAGTGATTTTTAACATCCCTATTTTTAAAGAGCCATCTACCGAATTATGTGGAAACAATCGTGCTAGAGCATAACTCGCACTTGATTTCAGATGTTTTTCACATACATTAGTGCTGGAGGTTGACTCGCACTACATTTATTTGACATGCATGATAGAGTACTGGAGCATTGCTCGTACTCAGTTTTTATGTGATTTGTGCATGATAGAGTGCTGGAGCGATTAGCTCGTACTCGAGTTTTACATGAGATGCATGACAGAGTGCTGGAGCGTTGCTCGTACTCGATTTTTCATGATTTGTACATGACATCGTACTTGAGCGATTTGCTCGTACTTGATTTGTAATGAGAACTATGCATGACCTGGTGCTGGAGGTTCACTCGCACTAGTGTTGATATTTTGACATGCATATACAGTGTTTTGAGGCGGAGTGTTGACTATGTGTCACACTCAAGACGCGCACTGTAGTTTTTCGTGATATATACACATGTTAGAAAAATCGTGACGATTTCCTCCGTGTAGACTGAGTGTCACACTGTTGAGATGTTCTCACGTGGATTTAGAGACGTGGCATTGATTCCATAGTATGAGGGCTAAGACCTATGGCAGGCACCCCGACTATGATGTATTTCCATGGTATGAGAGGCTAAGACCTATGGCAGGCACCCCGACCATGATGTATGGGTCCACGGGTGTACGTTGTACCGTGCATGTGGCATGGAGTACATTGTACCGTGTTTTGTGTTGTGGAGTTGTGGAGGAGTGTGTTGATAGCTGACGGTTGTGATGGACTGACCCCCCACCCGTTACAGCAGTGATTACCCCGCACACCGAGTACTGTGTTGCCTGGGATCACCATTGTTAGGATATGGCCATAGTCCGGAGATACTCTCTTACGGTAAGATCCTTAAGCCCAACATCCTTAAGCCTGTTAGGCGGGGAGGCTCTCTTACATAGTCTAGAGAGATTGCATTTAGCCACTGAGTCTCGCATGATATATCACATGTATTTTATGATACGGGTATACCTAAGGGATGGGTCGAAACCCAGTTTATTTGTGTTGTGATGAGAAATGCCATATTTCCTGTGTTTTGAATGTAAATGGCATATTTTATATAAAGGCATTCTTAAATGATTAAATATGCACTATTTTGCATGAATGCCTCTGATTGATAAACCAGCATGTGTTTAGTACATGGGATTTTAAATCTGTACTATATTATATATATTTTAAACATGCTTTTGAAATGAGAGAAGGAAAGGCAAAGCACTATTTTCAAGTAGATAGTATGGATGTCTACTTGCTTGCCTGATTTCCTTACTGAGCGCGTTGATAGCTCATCCCATTCATTTTCCCCCCATCTCTACAGATTCTCATCAGTAGATCGAGTCGGCCAGGGTATTGTATTCCTTTGATCCGCTGCCACTCCCTATCTAGCGAAAGGTATACACACGCGTACTCTTTTGTATCTGAACAATGTATAAACACAGTGATGTACACGTTTTAATATGGGGGATGTAATGATGTAATTATATTTAAGAATACGAATTTACTTATGATATAAATGTCATGTATGTATGATACGAAAAAGAATGGTAAGGTATGTATGGATGAGGAGACTAATGTCTATTCACAGCCCAACTGTTGAGGAGATAAAGGTAAGTAAAAAGCGAAAAATTTATTGTGGTTTTTGGTAAAGTCGCGTGTGGGAGGAGGGCGTGACACATTACATGTGTGTTGTGTGACAAAGAAAATCCTATAGGGTTGAATGGCAAGTTTTACAGGACAGTTTTTAGACTTACATTACTTTATGGCAGTGAATGTTGGGCAATTAAATGAGTGCATACACAGAAGATGAGTGTAGCGAAAATGCGAATATTGCAATGGATGTGTGGATATACGAGAAAAGATAAAATCAGAAATGAGGACATTCATAAAAAGATTGGAGTGGCATCTATCGAAGACAAGATGAATGAAAGTCTTTTATGTTGGTGTGGACACATAGGACGTAGACCAGTGGACACTTAGTTAGAAGAGTGGAGGCTATGAATGATGTAAAAAAGGGTCAAGGCTAGGGGAAGACCAGAAAAGACTTGGAAGGAAGTGATCTGAAAAGATATAGTAGAACAAGAGTTGGAAGAACACATTGCAGTTAAATAGGAATAAGTGGAGAAGGAGAATTCATGCTGATAACTAAGCGTGAATTTGTATATTGGTTCATATAGTCTACCCCAGTATTAGGATAAAGGCTCTGATAATGATAATTATTTGGCTTGTCCACACAAAATTTTGACATGAAACTTTTATATTTTACATGATACAAACACGATTATATAACACAAAAGAAAAACACAAATTGCCTGATCAATTTAAAAGTGTATGTGTGATGCCCTAAAAACGTGAAAATATGAGCTAATTTTAACTTTCTAAATACTTTACTTAAGTTGTATTCCTATCAGTACCGATTTCTTAACCCTTTTATGTCATAAAAATTCACCAACAGAATGGAGTTTTTTTATCCTAACCCTCTTGTAAGGTACAAAACGCAGTTTATAATCGTAACCGGTTGATTTTAATTTCCATTTCTTACTCAACAGTACATCCATTCTCATTTCCATACTTTAACATTTTGGAATATACAATATTATGCAAACTATGTATTTACAACTTTATTTACATTAATTCTTACTTAACTTGCATCCCAAAACATTCTTTACAACGTCTGTCTATGCTTTACAAAAAGCCTAGCAGTAAAGTAAAAGTATACCTCGCTTGTACAAGAATAGCTCAAAAGGGGGTCGGGTCCACTCGTCCATGACCACTATACGACAGGTAGAGCCAGTGAATCACTTAAGATAATCTAGAAGAGAGAAAGGAAAGGGTGAACTCTTCAAGCCCAGTAAGACATGCGTTTAATGCAGTCTTAACAATAAAACTTGTAGAAGTAAAACATTGTAACATGTAACTTTAAAATCACGTAGCTCAGTTCAGTTTCAAATATCATATAACTTATAAAACACTGTAAACCCCACAAATTTCCTATGTTAATTAAATTATATAAAAATGGAAATAATATATATTAATGGAAGTGTGAATATTCGTTGTAGGGCTTGAGGACTATAGGAACTGAGAAGCCCGTGAATGACCGGGAACCCGAAGATGCAAAAAGTGATAAAGCAAATGCAAGTACGGAAGGATTGAAAAATTTTAAATTATTAGTTGAGAATCGATGATGTAAAAACTTGTATCGGGAATTCGTGAGGAGTGATAGAATCCTGATAGTATTCCATTTTCGAAATGATGAGAATTTCATGGGAGGCATAGATATTATGTCCTTGGATAATCTTACAAGAGAATGTGTATATATAGATATATATACATAGGTGTATATGTATATATAAATATACATGACATTTAAATAGATGGATAATATATATATATATATAACAAATATATATATATATATTATGTAATGTATAGTATTTAATATAGATGTGTTAGTAAAATTAAAATTAAAGCATGAGACAAGAAATTATAAATGGACACAAAACAACAAAACAAATAAACTAAACAAACAAATAATATATATATATGTTAATACAAAATATATATTAATATAATATACATACCCACTTGTACGGAATTGGCTTTCTTTGAAAGCCAATTCTGTAACACTGCATTCGAAAATGCAGAGTTGATAGCAGAGGAGCGGGAAAAAGGAAAATCAATGAAAGAAAGGAAGAGAAGGGAAGAAGGGTGGCTCGGCTGGGGAAAAGAAGAGAAGAAAAGAAAAGGAAGGGAGAAGGAGAGGGCTGGCCGGGAGAAGAAAAGAAAAGAAAGAAAGGAAGAGGAGGGAAGAAGAAGAAAAAGAGAAGAGGAAACTGAAGCTAGGAGCAGGGACGCGAGGAAGGGGGAGAAGAAATTGAGCTGACTGGGGTAGAAAGCAGGGCTGGAAATTGAAGCAAGGGCCGAGAGAGAAGAAAACAGCAGCAAAGGCTGAGAGATGAGAAAACAGAGCAGGAAAGTTGTTGCTGGAGGCTGACCGAGAGAGAAGATTGGAAAGGAGGGAGAAGGGTGAGCAAAAGAGAGAGTGGAAGATAGGGAAATCGGGAGCTGAAGCAGGACAGAATCAAAGTAAGCTGAAGCAACCAAGAGCAGTGGAGACTCTCAGCTAGGAAAACAGGACAGAACCAAGAACTGCTGCTGACTGAGAAGCAGGGGAGGCCGACGGGAGGAAGAAGAAGGCCAAAGATGGGAGCTGGAAACTAAGACTGAAGAAGGGGTGAGGCTGGAACCGAGACTTCATTGAAGCAGGACTTGGGAAACAGAGAACAAAACCGAAACAGGGGCTGGAAATGGAAGAAAACCGAGAGGCTTGAGGGGAGAAGAAGACTGAATAGTGAAGATTGCAAACCGAGAACAAAAAAAAAAGAAAAGGTAAAATACATATATGTATATATGTGTATTAATTGTACATGTATATATATTTATGTGATTGTGTATAAGTATGATAAGGTAAAGTGTATATATGTATATACATGTATGTATGTTCAATGTACATGTAGATAAATGGGTTGTAGATATAAGCATGCTAGTATAGTTTGAATTAGATTAAAAGTGGGATTGATGAGGAGTAGGCAAACATATATATATGTATGTTTGTGATATTGAATAATGGAAACTAATAATAATATATGTATATATATATATATGTGTGTATATATATATATATAAATATATATATATATATATATATTGGTGTATATACATGTGGGTGTATATAAGATAAAAGTGTATTTAAGTGAATATATATATATATATATATATTTGGGTGTATACATATAGGTGTATATAATGAAGGGATATGTTAAGTATATGTACATACAAGAATATGTATGTAAATGTGATAAGAAAAAATGGAAAACAAAATATAGATATATATATATATTTAAGTGTATATGCATATGGGTGTATATAAGATGAATGTGTGCTAGTTTAGGTACATGCAAAGAATGTATATATAAGATAGGAAAAGAATGAAAACAAATAAAAATATATATGTATACATATGGGAGTGTATATATATATATATATATATATATATATATATATATATATATATATATATATATATATTTATGTGTACATACATGTAGAGGTATATAATAAGGTGTATGTCAATAATTGTTCATACAAAATAATATGTGGTAAGGGAAAATATATAAACATGCGTGTTGACTTAGGTACGTACAATAATATGTACACACGCAATAGTAACGAATAGGTTACGATTTTAACGCAATTCGGACAATTCGCACGAATAGGGTGCTAAGTGTACGATTTCGGTGTAGGTGATTGTAGAAGGAATTAAGGGAGGTACTAAGGGGCGTCACCACTCAAGCACGAAGATTTCGATAGATCGAGGTAAGGGGTTATAATTTAAAATGGTAATAGTTACTTTCTGAATCTTGATAAAGAAAGCTTGCAAAGACATGAAGTATGATTTTCATGCATGTTTCTAAATTATATTTCTGATCAAGACTATGCTCTCCATATTTATGTTTTTGAATAATTGTATATAACTGAATTTGATTTCGGAATAAAAGCATGTCTTCTGAAATGATCTTTCGAATAAGATGATTTTAATTCGATGTTTTCATATATGAAAACTATAGTTGTTATGAGACTAAGGGCCCATTTATGTTGCATGTTTACGTTTGTCAACTTCGCCTGTGTGGCGTCTGACTCGCCTATGTGGCGTTTGAACTCGCCTGTGTGGCGCCTGTATTTCGCCTTCGTGGCGCCTGTATTTCGCCTTCGTGGCGCCTGTATTTCGCCTGTGTGGTGCCTGTATTTCGCCTGTATGGCACCTGTATTTCACCTGTGTGGCACCTGTATTTCACCTTCGGGGCGCCTATATTTCACCTGTGTGGCGCCTGTATTTCGCCTGTATGGCACCTGTATTTCGCCTTCGTGGCGCCTGTATTTCACCTTCGTGGCGCCTGTATTTCGCCTTCGTGGCGCCTGTACTTTGCCTTTGTGGCGTCTGAAATTACCTTTGGGTTCTGAATTCCCTCTACGAAGGATGACCGGGTTATTTTGCCTCGTGATTGATTTGTTATTGCCGCGTGATAAATTCGTTATTGTCACATGATAATTATATGGCCGATGTAGTCTCAATTTGAAAAATTAACTCTGTTTTCAGAACCGGACTTGTAGTATGTGATTTGAATGTACGACTAGATTACGTAATATCTGTTAAGTTCACGTACTTAAAGAATTACGTTTTGAATCTCGATGTTTCTGATTTTCCTTAATCTTTTAATGTTACTATTATTAGTTTCATAAAGTATCATTATACGCACTATCATGTTTTATACATATTTGAATTGCTAGAATCGTTTTAAATACATCTTTTTACTGAGCTTTTTCTCGAAAGCTCACCCCTCTACCTCTCAGATTACTTGGACTGATCCGTAGGTGTTACTTACCGCGTCTACGACGTAGGCTGGTGGGGAGAGCTCCCTAGGCTACTTTTTGTACACGCAGAAAGGTATACATTTACATTCCTGTACCAGACATATCTGTACGCACAGACACGTATATTGGGAATACTTTTGTTGGGATGTAATTTTGTAAGGAAACGATGTAAATAATATTATTTTGGGATTATATTTTGAGATGACTAGTATTAGATCGAAATAGATGTATTGAGTGGTAAAGATGGATTTGGAAAGTATGCTTGGTAGTTATGGATATCTAGGATTGTCAAAAACAACTGAATTGCAGGTGGGTAGGCTCATATGTAAGCCGTTATGCTGCCGAAATTTCTATCGGCCATATAAGCTAAAGTATGAAAATTAATTATAATTACGAATAAAGAATAAGAAAAAGTGTTTTGACACTGCACAGGAATACAACCTAAGTGAATAAGGGAATAAGTGGGTAAATTAAATTCAAAAAAAAAATTCCCCCGATTTTCGAGGGTCAAGGGTTGTTACAAACACATAGCATATAGCGTGTAGCATGTAAATCACGTAGTACAGAAATCACGTAGCTTAAATACTCATTCTTTAAAATAATTCTTTAAATCTCATCATTAACAGATTTCAGTTTCAAATATCATATAACTTATAAACCACGTAGCATATAACGCGTAACATGTAAATCACGTAGTATAGAAATCATGTAGCTTAAATACCCATTTTTTAAAACCATACTAAATAATTTTATGGAGACTAGGCAGAAACACATAGTAATAAAAGTCATGTTCACATAGATATTTCACGTAGGTAGATCACGTAGATAATTCATGTAGACAAAGTACCTATGGCCATGGTAAGGGAACTGTAGACTAGATCAAGATCGTACAGCACCCTACGCCACTTAAACAAATGGCAGAAATAAGGCATCAGGTGGCACAAATACCCAACGCGGTTATGCATACGCCACAAGGGACTGAACGTACACCAAGTGGCATATGGCACGCACCATGGAGGTCCAGAGTCCACACGGGCCACACATGACAAATCGCGTAGACTACATGTGGCCTTAGTCTCAAAACAGTATTTTTAAAGCATACTTTAAGTCTATTAACCCGTAAACTCGTAGAAACTACATTTTTGTTTTCATTTCGTAAACAAATCAGTATTCCATAAACTTTTATTTTCACGTAGTAAATTAACTTTTTAAAACATCTCATAGATAGCAAAAAGTACATTTAAAGAGCTCAAAAAAGGGTTTTCGGTTTAACGTGAGTAGTATATTTTCGGGTCTGGACATGCATTTTCGTAGATATGAGCAAACTTCAACATATTTATATGTCAAATAAGGTATTGGAATACCAATACAACTTTAAAACAAATCCCTTACCTCGTAGACCATGGGGCAGTGCAAAATCACCGGATCTCAAGATTGCCTCGATTTATGTGTTGATTTCATGAGTTGCCCAAAATGATACCAAATCATCACAGAGTGCTTAATAGCATCTCAACATATTCAAACATATATTTAGTTTCATAAATGTTGACCAATTTTGACATTTTGTCAACTTTTCTTATTTTCTCGATTTTACCGATTTAAGTGTCAATTTAAGCTATTTTAGTCAATTCTGTTATGCTAACTTCACCTTCATTATCTTAATAGCCTAAGTACTCATTCACATCATAATTCATACTTGTCATTATTCCAATTTTACCAATTTTCACACCTTTCGGTTTTTCACTAAACTAAGTTAAAAATCAGACTTTTTCGATATAAATTTAACTGTTAACAACCTTAAATTCATCCAAATTTCATAAAAACACATGAACCCTAGGCTGGCTGAACCTATACACTCTCCTAGAAATTACTTCTTTCAATTCTACTTAACCAAAAATCATTCAAAAACATCAAATAAGAACATACCTCAGGTTCATCATAATTCATTAAGTTTATCTCAACTTTGACCAAGGTTGACCATGTTTTTTATCCTCCAAATTGATCCTCAACTGTAGTTCAACATATACATAGCTTAGAATTAGAAAAAACTGCAAGCAAAACCAACCAAAATCTTCCAAAAATTTAACTTTCTCTAACCTTGGAACAGGGCAAATTCTGCCCCTGTTCTTGTTTCTAGTTTTTCACCTAGAAAATGGGCTCTTTTGTGGCCAGATTTATATGTTATAAAAGACAGAAGGAGGAAGATTTTACCCTTCTTGACCATTGCCTGAAAGTGGTCGGAAGAATGCCGAAAAAACCGCACAAGTTAGCTCTAGAGTTCATGCCTACGGCTAAATGAGGGGAGAGCTTCTCTCTCATCCAAGGTCGGTTGGGGATGATATTTACTATTTCAGAAGGATCATTAAGTGTTTTTTATATTTGGAAAATATCAGAGTTAACAAATTTCCAAAAGGTCTCCAAATTTAAAGATTTCTACTGGCTGGTCAGTTTTCTGAAGCAAGGGAAATTCATGTTCTATATTGGAAAGTTCCTAAAAATTATTTCTAGTCCAATTTCCTCCAAATTCTCACTTGCCAAGTGTTATTCTATGTCTCTAGTGTTTCCCATAAAAATTTAGGGGTCACTTGTTTGAGAAAAGTTCCTCGATTGAGCTCATTTTGTGCGATTTGGTCATCACCGAGCAAAATGGCTTAAGGTTTTCGATTTACTTTAAAAATTATTTGGATCCCCAAAACCTCCATATTTCGACTTGATTTTTATTTACCAAGTCAATTTCACCTTATACTAATTTTCTATGGTGTCGGAATAATTTTCGTGAATTTCTAGAATTTATTCCGAATTGTTTCTCTTACTAAGCCCTTTTTTCTCAGTTTAGCGTAAACCCGAGTTTTACTAACTTTTTCACTTTTACACATCATTTCATGCTTATACATGTACTTCTTAAGTAATTCTCGGGCTCAGAGCCTTACCTCAATTTTCATGCTAACGGGCCCCACGCCATTAACCCGAGTGCTTCGGTGGTTTTAGGCCTATATAACATTATTCCGAGTTCTCAATTACTTTTTAGTTTTTCCAAATAAGAAATAAAGTGGAAAAAAATTGGGTTTCACATTTCTTCCCATCTTTTAGGAATTCGGTCCTTCGAATTCAAGCTGGTCCATCGAATAACTGCGGGTACTTCTCTTTCATGTGGCTCTCTAACTCCCACGTAGCTTCTTCTGTCGAGTGGTGTTGCTAGAGAACCTTTACCAAAGGAATCGTCTTAGATCGAAGTACCTTCTCTTTTCTGTCGAGGATCTAGATCGGTTGTTTAACATAACTCATGTCTTCCTGAATCTCCAACGGTTCATACTCAATGACATGAGAAGGGTCCGGATAATACTTCCTCAACATGGAAACGTGGAAGACATCATGTATTCCCGACAACTGTAGTGGTAGTGCGAGTCGGTAGGCAACGTCTCCCACTCTCTCCAATATTTCAAATGGACCAATGAAGCGAGGACTAAACTTCCCTTTCTTTTCAAAATGCTTGACACCCTTCATTGGAGACACATTTACAAATACAGAGTCCCTAACTTGAAATTTCAAATGACGTCTTCGCGCATTTGTATAACTCTTGTGTCTACTCTGTGTCATCCTCAATCTATCACAGATTAGCTGAACACCTCTAGCTGCCTGTTTAACCAATTCAGGAGCAAATATTTTCCTGTCACCCACTTCTTCCCACGCTATAGGAGATCTACATCATCTGCCATATAGAGCTTCATAAGGATCCATTCCAATGTTAACATGATAAATGTTATTATAAGCAAATTCTGCGATAGGTAAATGATCATCTTATGAGCCCTTAAAGTCCAATGCACATGCCCTTAACATATCCTCTAAGGTATAGATAGTCCGCTCAGATTGACCGTCTGTCTGAGGATGGTAGGTAGTGCTCAAATTCAGTCAAGATCCCATGGCTTCCTGAAAACGAGTCCAAAACCTCAAAGTGAACCGAGAATCTCTATCAGAAGTAATGCTCACAGGAGCTCCATGTAACCATGCCACCTCTCTGACATACAAATCTGCTAGCTTATCTAGAGAATCAGTGCTAGTCAGTCTGTCCACAATTACCCAGACTGTATCATGACCCCTCTGGGTCCTTGGTAACCCCATAATAAAATCCATAGTGATATGCTCACATTTCCAAGTAGGCACCGGTAATGACTTAAGCAGTCCCACTGGCTTCTTGTGCCCAACCTTAATCTGTTTGCAGACTAAACATCTAGCAACGAAGTCTGCCACATCTTTTTTCATTCCAGTCCATCAATACACCTTACGGAGATCATGGTATATTTTAGTGCTCCCTGGGTGCATGGAGAATCGAGAACAATGGGATTCTTTCAGAATGCTCTGTCTTAGTGTGTCATCATGTGGCACACAAATGCGACCTCAAAACCTCAGCAACCCATCATTACGGATTGAGAAGTCTGACTACGATCTCTTCTCAGCCTAGCTAACCATGTCCAATAGCTTCAGATCATTCCTCTGCCCTGCCCTGATCTGATCCAATATATTGGGCTCCAATTGTAGGCTAGCCATAAACCCATCCTCAACCTCATCAACACTAATTCTGAGCTCGGTGAACTATCCTAACAAATATCATTCTCTAATCATCATATAGGACACCATACCCTTTTTATTAAGGGCATCTGCTACCACATTCGCCTTGCCCGGATGGTACAAAATCTCATAGTCATAATCCTTCAGGAGCTCTATTCACCTCCGCTGTCTCATATTAAGCTCCTTCTGATCAAAGATATACTTGAGACTCTTATGGTTAGTGAAAATCTGGAATCTTTCAACATATAAGTAATACTGCCATATCTTCAGTGCAAAAATTATTACAGCTAATTTCAAGTCATGAGTGGGATAGTTACACTCATAGTCTTTAAGCTGATGAGAACCATAAGTAACCACTCTACCATTCTGCATCAACACGCAACCCAAACCCTGGTAGGAGGTATCACTGTAAACTACAAATCCTCCTGAACCACTCGGAATGGTCAAAACTGGTGTTGTGCTCAACTGACATTTGAGCTCTTGGAAGCTTTGCTCACACTGCTCAGACCACTCAAATGAGACATCCTTACGGGTCAGTTTAGTCAGTAGAGTTGCAATCCAGGAAAATCCTTCCACAAATCTCCGTTATTACCCTGCCAATCACAAGAAACTCCGAACCTCTATCACTATCCTCGGTCTCTCCCATTTCAGTGTTACATCCACCTTAGATGGATCAACAAACACCCCGTCTTTAGATACGATGTGTTTGAGGAAGGCAATCTGTGCTAACCAGAATGCACATTTACTAAATTTCTCATACAGTTTCTTCTCACGGAGAGTCTGGAGCACAGTCCTCAAGTACTGCTCGTTCTCCTCTCGAGACTTAGAATAGATCAGTATATCATCAATGAACACAATCACAAACCTATCCAAAAACTCTCAAAAAATATCATTCATCAAATTCATGAAGGCAGCAGGGGCGTTAGTCAGTCCAAAGGGTATCACCAAAAATTCATAGTTCCTGTATCAGGTTCGAAAAGCTATCTTCAGTACATCAACCTCCTTAATTCCCAACTGATGATAACCCGATCTCAAGTCTATTTTAGAGAACATTGAAGCCCCTCTTAACTGATCAAACAAATCATCTATTCTTGGCAGGGGGTTATCGTTGCCTTATTCAATAGCCTATAGTCAATACACAAACGGAGACTGCCATCTTTCTTTCTGACAAACAGTACCGGAGCACCCCATGGAGACACACTTAGCCTAATAAATCCCTTATCGAGCAATTCATGCAACTGTTTCTTCAATTCCTCCAGTTTGACCAATGCCATTCGATAAGGTGGCTTGGAGATAGGCTGAGAGTCGGGTACCAAATCAATTGCGAACTCAACTTCCCTCTCCGATGGTAGCCTCGACAAATTATCTGGAAAAACATCGAGAAACTCACATACAACCGAAACATTCTAGATACTTTGTGGTTCCCGACTATTGTTTGAAATAAAGGAAATATAACCTTCACAAAAATTTATATTGTCAGCAATTTTTAATTAATTCAATACCCGATATCTTCATAAAATTTAACACCATGCACCTTATTTCTTATTAATAAAACATACATCAAACTTTTCAGTTAAGAAGAAGGTTAGGGTCTTAGTGTAGCAGTCTAAACTTACACGATTGGCAGCTAGCCAATCCATGCTTAAGATTACATCGAAACCCGATAAATTCAACAAAATTAGATCTGCTAATAATTTCCTATCTCCTACTATGATCTCATAATTTTTACATATCATATCAGTCTTTTATGATTCATGCATGGGCGTACATATATGCAACATGTAATCTAAGAACTCAGGTTCTAGATGTAATTTACATGTAAATTATGAGGAGATAAAAGAGTGGGTGGAACCTGGGTCAAATAATCCATGTGCTTCATCATTACAGATAAGGAGTGTACCTCTAATAGCATCAAAGGAAGTATCAGTTGTCTCCATGTTGATGGCGTATATATGTCCCAGTGAAACAGGCTTCTTGCTCATGTTGGCAGCAGTGGCTTTTCTCTCCGAAGCCTATCTCGGGGGAAGATGTACCTGCCACTCAGTCTGTCTTGGCTGCTCCCAAGGCTCCTGAGGTCTCAACAACAGACAATCACTAATCAAGTGTCCTACCTCACCGTATCTGTAATAGGCACCCATAGTCACGCGGCATGGTCCATAATGTAGCTTGCCACAGTTCTTCCATCTGCGTAACTCGGTGCCAATGTAATGCCTTGGAAGCGTGAAAATATGGGTTGTTTTAAACTTTCTCCAACTTTTACCTATGTTGCATTCCTATCAGTGTCACATACTTAACCAATTTATTTTATAAAAATTTTAGAAACATAACAGCTGCAATTGGACCTAACCCAACCTGCAAGGTGTAAACGCAGTTTATATCCATAATCCAGTTGATTAAAATCTCTTTTCTTAGTCATCATCAAATCTCATCATCATATCAAAACATCCACAATATTAAATTATATACATCTCATTAACTGCATAGTTACAACTTTATTTATCAACATTTACACCTAACTTACATCCCAAAATCATCCTTTACATTAGTAGTCTATGTTTTACCTAATGTCTAGAAGTAAGTAATAGTATACCTGACTTACACAAAAGTTATCCAAAAGAGGGTCGGGTCCGCTCGTCCATGACCAATACTCGGCAGATATAAGTGCTATCATTGGAAGTAATCTAAAAGGGTGAAAGAAAAGAGGGATGAGCTCATCAAGCTTAGTAACTAATGCATCCAAGCAGTGAGAAGTATAATATCAAAATAATCATAGGTTTTTCGCCATACACAATAAAATGATCATTATATTCATATACTTTTCTCAAATGTGCATACTTACTTTCAAAACTGAATCAAATCGACAAATCTGAATGCTTATCATTTCTTTGAAATTAAACAAACATATGTTAGAACTTAACTTTCAAAACGGATTCAAAATCAAAAAGGATACAGATGAGCATTCAAATCAAACATATACAAATCTTATCGTTCAAATCAAACGGATACTGAGTTATTCATTCAAATCGGAACAGATACAAAATTTATTCTTTCAAATTGGAATGGATACAAAACTTATTCTTTCGGAGTTAAAACAAATAAGGAACATATCACTTTTCTTTAAATCAGACATATAAGTTATAGAGACTAGGCATTTTCATGTATTAACTATAAGTCATGTTCACATAACATTTAAGGTACCGATGGCCATGGTAAGGAGACTGCAGACTAGATCAGGGTCGTGCAGCACCCTACGCCACTGAGTAAACATGTTCAGAATAAAAGGTGGCGAAAGAAAAACGCTCCGAGGGGTACAAATATCAGGCATGCAATCACGAGGGGCTGACCGCACCTAAGTGTCCAAAAGCAATGCACCATGATGATTCAAAACCCCACTCGGGCTAAGCATGACAAATGTCCAAATTTACATATTCCTTTAGTCTCAAAACAAACTTTCAAAAGTCTTTCTGTGTGGCACTTTGGTCCCTTAGGATTCAAGAGGGCCCCCACACTGCGTGGTATGTTGGTCCCGTAGGATTCAAGAGGTGGCCACCGTAATGCATGGCACATTGGTCCCGTAGGATTTAAAAGGTGGCCCCCACAGTCATATTCAAAATCACTTTTACATATCACAATCATTTTTCAAAAGTCTAAACACATATAGTATTCTTTCCAAATACTCATATACATATCAAACACAAATCTTTCAATCATAAACACATTCAAAAATATCAGAAAACATACTCGGAGTGTTTAAGGGAAGGGGCTATTCTTCACTTTTATACGGAAAGTAGCTTTTCAAATTCGAAAAGTCTTTCTTTCAAATCTCTTGGCATACTAACTGATTTCATAGTTTCAAGTAGGTTGTTTTGAAAACTAACACTACTCAAAATACATCCCTTACCTCTTTCGCCTTGCTGCAGCGCAATATTACCAGGTTTCAAAATAATCTCGAGTAGCATGTTGAATACCCAAGCTACCCAAAATAACATTAAATCATCACTTATAGGTCAATCTTACTCAAACATATTCAAATATGCATTTACTTCATTAAAGTTGACAAATTTTGACCATTTTGCCAACTTTGCTCATTTTTTCAGTTTTACCGATTTAAGCTTTGATTTAAGCTATCCTTACTAATCTTATCATTCT
This sequence comes from Firmiana major, assembly GCA_033439115.1. Classification (NCBI taxonomy): domain Eukaryota; kingdom Viridiplantae; phylum Streptophyta; class Magnoliopsida; order Malvales; family Malvaceae; genus Firmiana; species Firmiana major. Next base: position 25,307,839 of record CM065896.1, on the reverse strand, counting down.
AATTCCATATCCATCATCAAAATGGTCTAGATACTCATTCACATTTACATTTCATACTTAGCATCAAACTCATTTTGCCAAAATTCACACTTTTCGATTTTTCGGTAAATAAGCTTTAAACCGGACTTTTGGGTATAATCTTTAACAACTATTAGCCTTAAAATAACCCACATTATACCATAAGTTCAAAATCTCAAGGCTGACTAAAACCCTAAGGCATACAAAATCATTTCCATCAAATTCATTCAACACAAAAATCCATGGAAATCAAAATCAAGAACATGGTTTATCATCTTTAACATTCATCAATTTTTTTCTCTTACCTTTAACTCAAGCCAATTACTCCAATGATTCTCTAAATCAATCTTCTACTATAAATCATCAAATGTATATCTTAGATTCACTCAAAAACACAAGAAAAACCCAACAAAAAGCATCAAAAATCCAACTTACACTTACCCATGAACAAGACAGTTTCTATCCAGCAACTTCTCTCTAAGATTTCCCTAGGTAAATGAACTTTTTTTTGACTGAATTTTTTATATGTTAGAGAGGACTCATAGGGGAAGATTTTAACCTTCTTGGACATTCCATAATTCTGCTGGAAGGGCCCCGAAAAAATTGTACAATGAACCCAGCATAGAGCCGCTTATGGGAATGAGGAGAAGAAGAAGAATGTTGGTTCTCTTGAATTTTTGGGGATAATGAGGTGATTCTAAGGGAATTAGTTAGCTGACTTAATGTATTAATGATCTGGGGCATATGGGAGCCGTTGGATGAGAGGAGGATAATCAAATCTAAGGGTTATCATGAGTGGTCTGCTGACTTGCACTGGCCAAATTTTCTACCCTGTTTTGTAAAATCCCAAACAAATATTTCCAGTCCAATTTCCCACTTTTCCAATATTCTATTATGTCTCTAGTATCTCTCATAAAAATTTGGGGGTCACTTGCTTAAGAAAATTTCCCTGATTGAGCTCATTTTACTCTATTGGGTCAATACCGAGCAAAATGGCTTTAAACTTTCGGTTCACTTTAAAAATTCATTTAAACATCCAAACCTCCATATTTCCACTTGATTTTACTTTTTCAAGTATTTCTTACCTTATACTAACTTTCCATGGCCTTGGAATAATTTTCTTGAATTTCTATAATTTATTCCAAATTTATTTCTTAACTAGGCCCACTTTTCTCGGTTTATCGTAAACTCGAGTTTTATTAGCTTTTTCACTTCTATTACTTTAGCTTTCACTTCATAACATTGTTTTATGAACTTACATACATTCTTAAGTGAATTCTCGGATTCAGAGTCTTACCTCAGTTTTCGTTCCAGAGCCCCGTTCACAATCCCAAGCGCTTTAATCACTTTGAGCCTGCATAACATTATTCTGAGTACTTGGTTTTTTCTCAACTTTCATTTACTTCTTACTAATGTGGAAATTTTGGGTTACATTTCTCCCCACCTTTAAGGAATTCGGTCCTTCGAATTCATGCTGGTCCATCGAATAGCTGTGGGTACTTCTCTCTCATGTGGCTCTCTAGCTCCCACGTAGCCTTTTCTGTCGAGTGGTGTTGCCAGAGAACCTTTACCAATAGGATCATCTTAGATCGAAGTACCTTCTCTTTTCTATTGAGGATCCGGATCGGTTGCTCAATATAACTCATGTCATCTCAAATCTCCAATTGTTCATACTCAATAACATGAGAAGGATCCGGATAATACTTCCTCAACATGGAAACGTGGAAGATATCATGTATTCCTGACAAATGTGGGGGTAGTGTAAGTCGGTAGGCAACGTCTCCCACGTTCTCCAATATTTCGAATAGACCAATAAATCAAGGATTTAGCTTTCCTCTCCTTTTGAAGCGTGTGACACCCATCATCAGAGACAGATTTACGAATACAGAGTCCCTAACTTAAAATTCCAGAGGACATCTTCACACATCTGCATAACTCTTTTGTCCACTTTATGCCATCCTCAATCTATCACAAATAAGCTGAACACCTCTAGCTGCTTGTTCAACCAATTCGGGAGCAAGTATCTTCCTACCACCCACTTCTTCCCATGCAATCAGGGACCTACATCTCCTGCCATACAGAGCTTCATACGAAGCCATCCCAATGCTAGCATGATAACTATTATTATAAGCAAATTCAACAATAGGTAAATGATCATCCCATGAGCCCTTAAAGTCCAATGTACATGCCCTCAACATGTCCTCTAATGTTTGAATAGTTCGCTCGGACTGATCGTCGATCTGAGGATGGTAGGCAGTGCTCAAATTCAATCGAGACCCCATGGCTTCGTGAAAACGAGTCCAAAACCTCGATGTGAACTAAGATCTCTATCAGAAGTGATGCTCATAGGTGCCTTATGCAAACGTAAAACTTCTCTGATGTACGAATCTGCTAGCGTATCCACTGAATCAATACTTTTGATGGCAAGGAAGTGGGCACTCTTAGTCAGTTGATCTACAATTACCCATACTGCATCGTGACCTCTCTGGGTCCTTAGTAACCCCATAATAAAGTCAATAGTAATGTGCTCCCATTTTCAAGTAGACACTGGTAATGACTTAAGCAAGCCTGCTGGCTTCTGTGCTCAACCTTAATTTGTTGGCAGACTAAACATCTAGCCACAAAGTCTACCATATCTCTCTTCATTCCCATCCACCAATGCACCTTACAGAGATCATGGTACATCTTAGTACTACCTTAATGCATGGTGAATCAAGTGCAGTTGGACTCTTTCAAAATATTCTCCCTCAGGGTTTCATCATGAGGTATACAAATACGGCCTCGAAACCTCAATAATCCATCATCACTGATAAAGAAGTCTGACTACGATCTCTCCTCAACTTGGCTAACCATATCCAGTAACCTTTGGTCTTTCCTTTGACCTGTCCTAATCTAATCCAAAATATTAGGCTCAATCTGTAGGCTAGCCATAAATCCATCCTCAATCTCATCCACACTGATCCTGAGTTTGGTGAATTATCCCAACAAATCCCATTCTTTAATCATCATGTAGGACAACATGCCCGTTCTACTAAGGGCATCAGCTACCACATTCGACTTACCCAGATGGTATAAAATCTTGCAGTCATAATCCTTCAGGGGCTCTATCCATCTCCGTTGTCTCATATTGAGCTCCTTCTGATCAAAGATGTACTTAAGACTCTTATGGTCAATGTAAATCTGAAATCTTTCGCCATATAAGTAGTGTCGACATATCTTTAGTGTAAAAATCATTGCGGCCAACTCCAAGTCATAAGTGGGATAATTACACTCATGTTCTTTTAGCTAGCGAGATCCATAAGTGACCACTAGACCATTCTGCATCAACACATAGCCCAAACCTTGGTATGAGGCATCACTATACACTGTGAATCCTCTTGAACGACTTGAAATGATCAAAACCGAGGCTGTGGTCAATCGATGCTTGAGCTCTTGGAAGCTCTGCTCACACTGCTCAGACCATTCAAATGGGACATCCTTACAAGTCAACTTAGTCAATGGAGCTACAATCCAGGAAAATCCTTCAATAATCCTTCGATAATACCTTGCCAATCCTAGGAAACTCCGAATCTCCGTCACTGTCCCCGATCTTTCCCATTTCAGCACTGCATCCACCTTAGATGGATCAACAGATACCCCATCTTTAGATATAATGTGTCCAAGGAAGGTAATCTATTCCAACCAAAAAGCACACTTACTGAATTTCTCAAACAATTCTTTTTCACGGAGAATCTGGAGCACTATCCTTAAATGCTGCTCGTGCTCCTCCCAGGACTTAGAATAAATCAAAATATCATCGATAAATATAATTACAAACTTATCCAAAAACTTCCAAAAGACATCATTCATCAAATTCATAAATGCAACAGGGATGTTAGTCAGTCCAAAGGGCATTACCAAGAACTGAGTGCCTGTATCGAGTTTGAAAAGTTATCTTCGGTACATCAGCTTCCTTAATCCTCAACTGATGGTAGCCCAATCTTAAGTCTATCTTAGAGAAAACTGAAACCCCTCTTAGCTGATCAAACAAATCATCAACTCTTGGCAGGGGGTATTTATTCTTTATTGTTGTCTTATTCAGCAGCCTATAATCAACACATAAGCGAAGGCTGCCATCTTTCTTTCTAAGAAATAATACCGGAGCACCCCATGGAGACACACTCGATCTTACAAACCCCTTATCAAGCAACTCTTGCAACTGTTTCTTCAGTTCTTGCAGTTCTACTAGTGTCATTCGATAATGTAATACCCTTATTTTTTGTAAACTCCCATTTAATTATGTAAGGTGTATATTGGATTGTGAAATGAATACACGTAAATTTTAAAGTGTATAACGAGTGTAAGAAGGATATTTCCATGAGTGGAATGTGAATATATTGAGTTTTGAGTGGTGTGGTAAAATGGAATGAAGTTGCATAAGTTGTGTAAATCTTTGTACTTCCATTCAGTTTTGTATTGTATACCTTTGGTTATACAATAAATGCACACAAGTTTTAATGAGTATAAAGTAATGGATGTCATTTCAAGTCTTAAAGGTGGTTGGATGAGAAAATGACTATGGCAGCAAAATTAAGGATGTTTTGTGTGAGTTACTGTAGAAAACTACAGCAAAATCTGAAAAATATGAATGCCAGATCGATCTCATAGAATGAAAGATCGATTTGGAAGAGCCAAAAATTCTCTTATTCGAGTAATGGCACAGGGCAGATCGATCTCCAATGGGGCCAAATCGATCTGCTAAGCATTCTGGAATGAGGAGATCGATCCTCAATGCAAGCCAGATCGATTTCCTTAGCTCTCGGCTAAGAGCAGATCGATCCCATCCTTGTGCCAGATCGATCTGTTTAGCTCTCTGCCTGGAGAAGATCGATCTCATCACTTAGAGCAGATCGATCTTATTTACTAAAGTAGATCGATCTCAAGCCCTCGACAGATTGATCTCATGCCTTCAAAATGTCATGAAAATGAGGAATTTAAGCAAGGCAGATCAATCTCATCAAGCAATTCTATAAATAGGGAGTGGATGAAATCTGCATTTCACAGGAACAACCTCATTCTTCCATTTTCCAATTCAAAAACCTAGTTTCCTCTCTCTGAATCATCCCATTTCCAGTAATATTTGAAGAAAGACCATTAGATACAAAGTTGTTCATATCTAAGAGAAGAACAACATACTTTGGAATCAAAGCTACATTTATTGTATTGAAGGAGCTAGGAGCATTTTCATTTGGAGCAAGAAGGAAATCCAAATAGGTGAGTTTCTAATACACCAAGTCAAGTATATATTTGTTTAGTTGCTATTGTGAGTTGATTGGGTGGTGTATTAATGGTTGAAAACTACCTAGAAATAATGAATCTCCAATAACCTAGAAATAGGTTAGTGTTTAAAAGTGAAATGTGTTGGAATTAATGATGAATGGGATATCTTAAGGTGAAAATGGTGTCATGAGTTTGATTTTAAGATGGTGTTATGAAATGAATTGAGAAGACTTACCCAAAAAGGGTAAAATATGTATTTAAGGCAATAGGTAAAATGCATAAATGAATGAGAGAGTAAGGGTAGAGTACTTCACATCAAGTCCTAAACAAGTAAATAAGTGAGTTACTAGATAAATTGGTTGGAAATAGCTTGACGATGGCCAAAAGCAAAATGGGCCAAACTTAACGAAATAAGCTCAATGAAATATATTGACTAGTTGAAGTCAAAATGTGAGTTAGCAACATTTATTCAAGTGATTGGTGAACGATTTACAGCTTCCGAGGATACACCCGAAGCAAGTTGAGCTAAAGCGCGATGAGCCAAGAGGAAGAGAGTCACACCCCGAGTAAATCGAGGTAAGAGAATTGTGTGGAATCTTAGAGATATCTGTGCGTATTTTGGGTGCATTATGTTTTCTAGAATGCATGTGGTAATAGGAAATGAAATGGGTGATTGAAGGGCAAAGAGTTGGGTTTTGAGAAATGTGCATGAAAACAAAAGCATGATACTTTGAAAATCCTGTTTTATTGCTTTTTAGCAAGTGATTGGTAGGTTGGCTAACATTTGAAATGATTGCAAAAGAAATGATTTGATTTGGTTTATAACCATGCTTTGCAAAGAATTGAGCCACCTACATGGATTTCATAAGAACGAAAGCGTGCTAGAGTATGACTCACACGAGATTTGATGTGTTTTATACGCATGAGTGCTGGAGCTTAGCTTGCACTAGTTTTCACATGGATTTCTATGATGTTGTGTTGGAGCTTAGCTCGTACAAACTTTATACTGGTTTTGGCATGGTGTTGGAGCATAGCTCGCATTAGATGTCCACCATACTTGTTACCGTGCTTGAGATTACTCGCACGTAGTTTTATGACATGATTGATAGCCATACTAGGAGCTTCGAGTAGACTGGGTGTCGTACCAATTAAATAGGCTCGCATGTTCATTTTGAGATGTGGCGTGATATGATGTGTTGATATGGGTCAACAAAGTACATTGTATCATGCAAGTAGCATGGAGTACGTTGTACCGTGTTGAGATTGTGATATGCCGTCTTCGGACGATGTTTAGATCTGCTATGGACCGGTAGGTTGGACGTGACCCACCTCTCATGCGGAAGTAGATAGAGGTGATACCCTGCACACCTGATCAGTGTAGCTTAGGATCACAGAGGATATGGCCATAGTCCTAGAGGATATTTTCCTATTCTATTGCCTATCTCACGTGTCTCTTATTTATGAATGAATCCATGTTTTGAAATGTATTGTGAGTCAAGACAGTCCAAGGGTGGGGCTGAGTCCTGACGAGTGTTGATTTTATTGAGATGAGAAAGCATGATAATGGCTTTAAAGTGCACTTACACATGATGGTTTGTCATGCCTTATTTATGAAATATGCATGATGGTTATTCCCTGCTTTGAATCTGATTTATGCATGGAATTAAATAGCATGATTTGCTTTACATGCCATTAACACAAGCATGAAATAATGCTTTTGAGTTGCGAATGAGAAATTGTATGGTTTTGAGGATGGCACTACGATCATGTAGATAGTGCAGTAGCTACCTATTCGCATGATTACCTTATTGAGCGTGTTGTTTGCTCACCCCCTTATTTTCCCCCCTCTATAGAGTATTGAGTATAGGCTGAGGGCGACTGGAGGTTTCCTTTTTGGTATCCGCTGCATCCCATCACATAAGGTATACACACTTGTATGATTTTGTATCTAAACTTACCATAGCACAGTAGCATTTTGAATGTAATCACTGGGGATGTAAAGCAATGTAAACACATGTAAACAGCAACTTTGATTTATTTATACAAGTGTTTACTTCTAAATTATAATGCAAATTAAATTGTTATGGTTGGATGAGGTAAACATCAACACGCAACCCAGCTATTGAGAATATAGCTGATCACGATCGAGGTAAGGTAAGAACGAATAACAAATAATGTATGAAAAGCAAAAAATTTGTGACGATTTTTGGTAAGTTGAGGGTCATGATAGATAAGGTGGCTTGGAAATGGGTTGAGTGTCAGGTACCAAATCAATAGCAAATTCAACATCCCTCTCTGGTGGTAACCCCGACAATTCATCTGAAAATGCATCGGGAAACTCACACACAATTGGAACATCTTGGATACTTGGTGGTTCCCGACTAATATCAGAAATCAAAGCAACATAACCTTCACAAGAATTATACAATTAGAAATTTTCAAACACTTTTAACACTTATAATCACATAGAACTTTATACCTTGCACTTTATTTCTCATTAATAAAACATACATTAAACGTTTCAGGTAAGGAGAAGGTTACATTCTTATTGTAACAATCTAGACTTACACGGTTGGCAGCTAACCAATACATGCCTAAGATTACATCAAAACCCGACATATTTAACAAAATTAGATCTGCTAACAACCTCCTACCTCCTACCTTAATCTCACAATCTTTACACACCATATTAGTCAACTGTGATTCGAGCATGGGTGTACTAATACATAACTTATGATCCAAAGGTTTAGGTTCTAAGTGTAATTCTTGTGCAGACTGTAGGGAGATAAGGGAGTGTGTGGCTCCTAAATCAAACAATACATGTGTGTAGCAATTACAAATCATAAGTGTACCTTTAATAGCATCCGAATAGATGTCAGCTGTCTCCCGATCTATAGCTCGCACATGTCCCTGTGAGACGGGTCTCTTGCCCTTTTCGGCAGCTGTAGCCCTCCTCTGTGAAGCTGGTCCCAGAGGGATCTGTATCTGTCTCCTAGTTTGCCTTGGTAATTCTCGAGGCGCTTGACTTCTCATCTATGGGCAGTCCTTAATCTGATGCCTAATTTCGCCACATCCAAACAAAAGCCAGTAACCCAACGGCATGGTCCAGGATGTGGTCTACCACAAGTCTTACACTTAAGTGCCTCGGTGCCAGAACCACGGGCAGCATCAATACTGACTACAGGGATCTTGGGCTTTCCAACTCCTGACTGAATTTCCTCCACCTCTGTCTCTTTGGCTGGCCCCATTTAAATTCAAATCGGGATGTCTGAGGTCTCTTTCTCTTATCCCGACTGCTATCGATGTGTTTGTGCTCAACTTGTGTCACCTCCAGGCCCATCTCAATTTCCTGAGCTCGCCTCAGGGCATCCTTGAAATTGGTGATCTGAAATCCCAATAACCTATCTCGGATCCCTGATCATAATCCTACCATAAACCTCTCGGCCCGACGGGCAGTGTTCTGTACTGTGTCCAGGTCATACCTCATCAGGGTAGTGAATTTATACTCGTACTCATCTACAGTTAAACTACCCTGAACCAGATTCAAAAATTCTGTTTGCATCCTCTTCTGTGCTGTACGCGAGATGTATTGGGCTCGGAATACGTCGAGAATTGCATCCCATGTGACATCTGATGGATTGTCTGCCACAACTGTCTGAGTCATCCTCCACCAATACTTTGCCTGACCTCTCAACATATAGATGGCCATTGTTACCCTCTCTGATTCTGAGCATCCCAGGTACTGAAACACAAACTCAAGGTTCAATAACCATTCCTCAGCCTTTATCGGGTCCTTTACCCCTGTAAACTCTTGGGGAATCATTCTCAAAAAGTCTTTTAGCCTCAGGGTGTGTCATGCCCCAAAAGCGCGGAAAACATGGAAAATTTAAACTTTTATTTACATCAACACACATTTATGGGTGCATTCCTGTACAGTGTCATGCATCAATATTTGTATATATATCATAAATCCACACCTCAGGATCTAATCATCACATAATTAAATATATCAAATCAGATACATTCCTCAACTCAAATTGAATTATCCTAATACATCCCATATATCATAGTACATCTAGTATCTGTAAATACAATTATAGTCTGGTTACATGAAATAATAAAATGTACCTCAAGTACAATATGTGGCCTGTAGCTCGAGTCCTCCACTGGCCACTAATCCGTACGTTGCAGGAAAATTCTCTTCACTTGAAGAACTCTGGGGGAAAGATAAAACAGGGTGACCTTTTAAATCGCTCAGCAAAAGGGTAAGAGACTCATTAATAAGAAAATGATTTGCACAGCACAATCATTTGTTTTACACGATAAACTCGATAAACTCAGTGGAAAATGTAGCATGAATAGTTAAAACATCATCTCAAAACCCATGTAAAAACATGATAATTAAATGGCTCAATTTAAGGTTACAAGCATGTAGAAATCAAGATGCGATAATGGCTTTTCTATTTAAAACGTGATGAAAGTCACTGCAATAGTAATGCATGTGGCACAGCCACTAAATAAAATCTACACGTGGCACAGCCACTAATTAAAATCTGCACGTGGCACAACCACCAAACATATGTGGCACAGCCACTGATTTAGATTCGCACGTGGCACAGTCACTAAATACACGTGGCACAGCCACTGATTAAGATTCGCACGTTGCACAACTACTGATTTAGATTCGCACGTGGTAGGTAACCAACGCTACCAGAGTATGGGTCATCTCACGTTACCAGAACGTAGGAATATCATATAAGAGCACTCAATCCTTACCTCATTCTTTGTATGCCTTCTTCGAGCCTCCTTATTCTGGTACTAGGGCTCTCAGGCTGAGGGGGAGGTGGTGGAGGAGGCTGTGCCTGTCTCCGTGGATGGCCTCGTCTACCACTCATAGTTCAGTGATCGATTACTTGCACGTATACCAAGATTTTAGTCATAACTTAACAGATATACTTACTTTATAACCAGACAAGCATAGACAATTTGGGATGTAATCTAACTTTTCTAGTCGACACTAACAGTACTAGACAACTTTTGCTCTGATACCACGTAAACTGTAACGCCCCGAAAACGTGAAAATCTAGGCTAATTTTAACTTTCTAAATCCTTTACTTAAGTTGTATTCCTATCAGTGTCGATTTCTTAACCTGTTTATTTCGTAAAAATTTCGCTAACATAACGACGTATTTTTATCCTAACTTTCCTACAAGGTACAAAACGCAGTTTATAATCGCAACCAGTTGATTTTAATTTCATTTTCTTACTCAATAGTAAATTCATTCTCATTTCATACTTAAACATTCTGGAATATACAATGTTATGCAAACTGCATACTTACAACTTTATTTACATTCATTCTTACTTAACTTACATCCCAAAACGTTCTTTACAACGTCTATCTATACTTTACAAAAAGTCTAGCAGTAAAGTTAAAGTATACCTCGCTTGTACAAGAGTAGCTCAAAAAGAGAGTCGGGTCCACTCGCCCACGACCACTGTATGGCAAGTAGAACCGGTGAATCACTTAAGATAATTTAGAAGAAAGAAACAAAAGGGTGAGCTCTTCAAGCCTAGTAAGACATGCGTTTAAAACAGTCTTACCAATAAAACATGTAGAAGTAAAACATTGTAACATCTAACTTTAAAATCACATAGCTCAGTTCAGTTTCAAATATCATATAACTTATAAACCACGTAGCATATAACGCGTAACATGTAAATCACGTAGTACAGAAATCACGTAGCTTAAATACTCATTCTTTAAAATCATTCTTTAAATCTCATCATTAACAGATTTCAGTTTCAAATATAATATAACTTATAAACCACGTAGCATATAACGTGTAGCATGTAAATCACGTAGTACAGAAATCACGTAACTTAAATACCCATTCTTTAAAATCATACTAAATAATTTCATGGAGACTAGGTAGAGACACATATAAAAGTCATGTTCGCGTAGATATTTCACGTAGGTAGTTCGCGTAGATAGTTCATGTAGATAGAGTACCTATCGTCATGGTAAGGGAACTGTAGACTGGATCAGGGTCATATAGCGCCCTACACCACTTAAACAAATGGCGAAAATAATGCACCGAGTGGCACAAATATCCAACGCGATTAAGCATACGTCACAAGGGACTGAATGTACACCAAGTGGCATATGGCGCGCACCACGGAGGTCCAGAGTCCACACGGGCCGCACATGATAAATCGCGTAGACTACATGTGGCCTTAGTCTCAAAACAATACTTTTAAAGTATATTTTGGGTCTATTAACCCGTAAACTCATAGAAACTACATTTTTGTTTTCATTTCGTAAACAAATCATTATTCCATAAACTTTTATTTTCACGTAGTAAATTACCATTTTAAAACATCTCATAGATAGCAAAAAGTACATTTGAAGAGCTCAAAAAAGGGTTTTTCGGTTTAACATGAATAATACCATTTTCGGGTCTAGACATGCATTTTCGTAGATACGAGCAAACTTTAACATATTTATATGTCAAATAAGGTATTGGGATACCAATACTACTTTAAAACACATCCTTTACCTCGTAGACCTTGGTGCAGCGCAAAATCACCAGGTCTCAGGATTGTCTCGATTTGCATGTCGATTTGCCGAGCTGCCCAAAACGATACCAAATCATCACATAATGCTTAATATCATCTCAACATATTCAAACATATGTTTAGTTTCATAAATATTTATCAATTTTGACATTTTTGTCAACTTTTCCTATTTTCTCGATTTTACCGATTTAAGTGTCGATTTAAGCTATTTTAGTCAATTTCGTTAATCTAACTTCACCTTCATTATCTTAATAGCCTAAGTACTCATTCACACCATAATTCATACTTGTCATCATTCCAATTTTACCGATTTTCAAACCTTTCAATTTTTCACTAAACTAAGCTATAAACCGAACTTTTTCAGTATAAATTTAATTGTTAACAACCTTGAATTCATCCAAATTTCATCACAAACACATGAACCCTAGGCTGGCCAAACCTATACACTCTCCTAGAAATTATTTCTTTCAATTCTACTTAACCAAAAATCATTTAAAAACATCAAATAAGAACATATCTCATGTTCATCATCATTCATCAAGTTTACCTCAACTTTGACCAAAGTTAACCACGTTTTTGATCCTCCAAATTGATCCTCAATTGTAATTCAACATATATATAGCTTAGAATCATCAAAAACTCAAGAAAAACCAACCAAAATCTTTCAAAAATTCAACTTTCTCTCACCTTGGAACAGGGCAGATTCTACCTCTGTTCTTCTTTCTAGTTTTTCACCTAACAAATGGACTCTTTTGTGGCTGTATTTTTTATATGTTATAGAGGACTGAAGGAGGAAGGTTTTATCCTTCTTGACCATCACCTTAAAGTGGCCGGAAGGCCGCTGAAAAAATCACACAAATTAGCTCGAGAGTTCACACCTGCGGCAGAATGAGGGGAGAGCTTCTCTCTCATCCTAGGTCGGTTGTGGAGGATTTTTACTGTTCCAGAAAGCTTATTAAGTTTATTTTATATCTGGAAAATATCAGGGTCAAAAAATTTCCATAAGGTCTCCAAATTTAAAGATTTCTATTGGCTGGTCAATTTTCTGAAGCAAGGGAAATTCATGTTCTGTTTTGGAAAGTTCCTAAAAATTATTTCTAGTCCAATTTCCTCCAAATTTTCACTTTTCAAGTATTATACTGTGTCTCTAGTGTTTCCCATAAAATTTGGGGGTCATTTATTTAAGAAAAGTTCCCCGATTGAGCTCATTTTGCGCGATTTGGTCATTACCGAGCAAAATGGCTTAAGGTCCTCGGTTCACTTTAAAAATTAATTCGACCCCCTAAACCTACATATTTCCACTTGATTTTTATTTTCCAAGTCAATTTCACCTTATACTAATTTTCTATGATCTCAGAATATTTTTTGTGAATTTTTAGAATTTATTTCGAATTTATTTCTCTTACTAGGCCATTTTTATCAATTTAGCTTAAACCCGAGTTTTACTAACTTTTTCACTTCCAATACCTTAGTTTTCACTTTTACACATCACTTTATACTTATACATGTAATTCTTAAGTAATTCTTGGGCTTAGAGCCTTACCTCGATTTTCGTGCCATCGGGCCACACGCCACTAACCCAACTGCTTCGGTTGTTTTGGGTCTGCATAATATTATTTCGAATTCTCAATTACTTCTTAGTTTTTTCAAATAAGAAATAAAGTGAGAAAAATTTGGGTTTCACATATAAGATGACAACCTTCATGACACATCAAATATGACACCAATGATTTTCTTATGCACATATTACTTTTTAATTTTATTTAGTCTTTTCATTTAATTAAAAATAAATTCTCTTCTAACTGAATTTTTTTTTCTAATTTATTGGCGACATTTCAAGCTATTATTTATGTTATATGTACAGGACAAAAACATTATCGTCACTTATTAATTACACAATGATCATTAGTGATAGATAAATAACATCATAAATCAGTCGATAATTTGTGACATTATTCATGTCATTATATATTATCATAAATTTATGTGATGAAATTATATTGTCATTAATAATTATCTTTTGGAGACGCATTTATTTGTCATTATATTTTATTGAGTACATGATGAATCAAAATTATCATTCATAATATATATTCATAACAATGACGTTTGATTAAATCTCTTTACAAAACAAGATGTTATGCAATTCATCACCTCTATAAAAAGTTCACTTTATGATAAAAACACAAATGTCAAAAAAAATTTCGCTATTTAAATTTGGTAGTAAAATTTATCATCAAGTATTTAGTGGTGCTATTATAAAATAAGGTGTTATGCAATTCGACACAAGCATCATAAAATAAAAGGTTACAAAAAAAATTTTACCATTAAAATTTTCTAGTGAATTTTGGTGTCAAATATCTAGTGATATTATCATTAAACATTGTGTTATGTGATCACATATAAAGTGCACCTTTATGACAAAAACAAAAATGCCACCAAAAATTTAAAATAAAACGTCACATCACAAAAAATATTTCTACCATTTAAATTTGACGCTAAAATTTGACACTAAATATTTAGTGACGTTATTACAAAATGAGACTTTATGCAATTCATCATATACAAAAGTGACGAAAGTACAAATGTCACTAAATATTTTAAAACGTCACAAAAAAATTGCCTACCATTTATATTTGACAATAAAATTTGGCGTCAAATATTTAGTAACGCCATCATGTGACGATTTTATATATCGTCATATAAAATATGAAAACTATAGAGAAGCATGACGAATTATGTGTCAATCACGTATGATATACTTTGCGTGACAAAAAATTTTGCGTCACTTTAAAAAAATTGTCACAAATTGTTAGATTTGTTGTAGTATATGAAATGATTTTAATCAAAATAAGATGCCCGCTGTGTATGTAATATGTGAATCCCTTAGCATAGGTTGCTGGAAATCCATTTGAAATGTCAGAAATTTTAGGGAAGTGTTACAATATAAGTACAAGTTTCATTTCAGTAAATGGTTTGGTTTTACATTGTCTTGTGTAAATATGTGAGCCATAGCATTAGAACATGTTGAAAACATATTTAGCAACGAAAGAGACATGTTAAATTGGCTTCCATTTGACACATTAGTTTACTTTGTATTGTTGTTCTTGATTAAATGTGTACAGTGTATTTCTCTATATCTTGCCGATATATATGCTTTTTTAAGCCTTATGTTGCAATACTAATTCAACTTCTTGGTTTGCAGCGAATCTACAATTGCCAGCACTCTTGTAGCTTAAGTTGGCTTGTGGGTTGGTGCAATTTCGGGGTATTCCTAGTTCGATGTGGATGCTCTGAGTGAGCTAGATTGTGTTTCATTTTTGTTTCTATGAGATAATGTCCTGGTGTAAGACTTTAGTCTATTTTGCTTTGGTACTTCATTTATCATATGAATGAAGAACTTTTTTAATTTTGAAATGTAAAGTTTCACCCAATTCCTACATTATTGTTAACAGAGATTGTTGCAATGCGTTTGGTCTCCCCCTCTGCCTCTTGGAGTCTTTGAAGGGGTTAGTGTTGTTTATCATTGACCAGTAAACCGATTACAATGTTTGCAGAGGAGAAATTTTTACATCCAACAATAGTAACTATCAACAACCCTAACATGGACTTTGTTAACTACTATTTGAAGTTTAAATTCTATGTAGTAATTGCCAATGTATAATCTATATTCTTCTGGTGGTGGCTCGTTGCAATTGCATAAAATGGTGATTACATGCTTTGAAGTTTCAATTTTCAAAAGCATGGCTGGCCTTGAGCAAGGTCAGTCCATGCGAATTAGTCCGATTATAGTTGTATTTTTTTTTCCGTTGCAAGTGTTGAGTGGGAAATGATGCAAATCAAATTACCACAAAGAGGTCTTTGAACTTTTCTTTCATTCTCCAAGGCGAAAATAAATAAGAAAATTTTTAAATATGATCGGTTTACTTTAATATTTTATTTTTTTATGTGTTACGATTCAAATATAAAGGTATGAAGTGTGAATTGTAAATAAGTGAAAAGTATCTATATAAGTATGGTTTAATAGTAAAATATGCTTTTAATTTTCTGCATAAAAGAAATACAAGATTTCAACATAGTGTTACGCATAAATCAGTTCATAAATTTTTATTTTATTGTAAATAAATTTTTAATTTTTTAAAAAACACAATTAAGATCAAATTTATTAAATTGTATGTCTATCATTTGAATATTTTACGTGACATTGATAATTGATGTAGATAAATTTGTTAGTTATCTCATATCATGTTACATATGCATTCAAAATAAAATTTACTGATATTTAATACATTTAGATTTAATTTTATAATTTAAAAAATAAAAAACTTACTTATAATAAAATAAAAATTTATAAACTAATTTAAGTACAATAAATATCTTGAATTTATATGTATTTAAAAATATTAAAGATATATTTATTATTAATTTTTTTTATAAGAATTGACGATGAGCTCTGAAAATATGCCGTTATTTGAATGGGCTTAGTATGAATAAACAAAAGCCCTAAAGCCCAGGGGTCCCTTTGTTTTATGTTTTAACACCATTTACATCAACGCGCAAAAACCACATGCCACCGATACGCACAAGCCCAACCGTGCTGTTCCACTACCATTCACCTCGCACGAAAGTCGATACAGAAACCCTAGAAAAACCCAGACCAAAGCAGGGAGAATGGTTGTAGGGATTAGGCAGTTCACGGCAAGAGCAAGCAACGGTGCTGGAGAGCCAGTTCTCGATACAGATAACGGCGAGGAGCTTGTTCACGTCCAACCTTCCGTCTCCATCGCACTCGGGAATTGTTCCCCGGAATCCCCTGGCACTCTCTACATCACTACCAAGTACCCTCAAAACTCTCTCATACTACACAAATTGTTCATGTAATCAACGTCATTTTAATTCCATTAAAACTGAGGATTTATGGTTTTCCTGGGTCGTTGCAGGCAAGTGGTTTGGCTCAGTGACGTCGACAGAGTAAAGGGATACGTCGTTGATTTCTTGTCTCTGTCGCTGCACGCCGTTTCAAGGGACCCGGAGGCCTACCATTCTCCCTGTATCTACACTCAGGTTTTTTAATGCTTATATGTATAATATAATATTTATCCTTTGGTTACTCTGAAAAAACAGTTCCCCTTGCTCTTATTAAGTTTTGCTTAGGTTTTGTGATTCTTTTGCGACTTGGTTACTAATCATGCTCATGCTTTGTTTTCAATGGATCAGAACTGTAAAATTAGATTTTTATTTTGCATTAAGCTCTTTTTTTATGCTATAGTATCATTTTGTATCTTTTTTATGCTTTGTTTTCAATTGATCCAATATAGCGACGTGCTGCATTAGAGTCCGGGTGTAGTGAAAAATGTGCAAAGGTTATTGGATGGTCGTCCAGAAGCGACACACCACATCGATGTCTAGATGTAGTACCCAATAAGCAAGGTTCACATGCCATAATAGATAGGGGTGGGTAAAGAAGTTAGTCTATAATTATAAAGTTAGGTTAGGATCTTGAAATATAGGTACGCTTAATGATAAGTTCGTGAAAATTTGTGAGATTATGTGTAGGAGGAGAGTTAATATATTGTGTCTCCAAGAGACCAAATAGGTTGGGGAGAAGGCTAAGGAGATAGCACTTTGGCAGTATAAAGAATGTTTTAAATGTTATTGACGTATATGCACCACAAATAGGACTTGATAATGGATAGGGGTGGGTAAAGAAGTTAGTCTATAATTATAAAGTTAGGTTAGGATCTTGGAATATAGGTACGTTTAATGATAAGTTCGTGAAAATTTGTGAGATTATGTGTAGGAAGAGAGTTAATATATTGTGTCTCCAAGAGACCAAATAGGTTGGGGAGAAGGCTAAGCAGATAGCACTTTGGCAGTATAAAGAATATTTTGAATGTTATAGCGCATATGCACCACAAATAGGACTTGATAATATTGGTAAAAGATAATTTTGAGAGGATTTAGATAAGATAGTACAAGAACTGCATATAAGAGAGAATCTTTGTATTGGTGGTGACCTTAATGGCCATGTAGCTGTCAGTAGGGAGGGTTTTGAGAGCGTACATGAGGGTTTTAGTTTAATTGTAAGAAATGCTATCCTAGATTTTGCTTTATCTTTTATAACTCAATCCTAGTGAATACACTATTTAGAGAGAGAGAACCTCACCTTATAACTTTAAGAGTGGATCAAACACAAGTAAGATAGATTTCTTTTTTACTAGGAGAAGGGATAGATGCAGTTGTCTAAATTGTAAAGTTATCTTAAGTGAGAGTGTTACTGCGCAACATAGACTGCTAGTATCGGGCCTAAAAATTCATAAAGGACATTGTAAGAACCAACAAGAAAGAGTTACAAGGATTCGATGGTGGAAGTTAAAAGAAGATTGTTGTGAGGGATGTAGAAACAATTGGACCTAGAAAAAAAATTGGACAACAGAAGACCCGAATACAATGTGGAACAAGATGGCAAAGCACATTCGGGAGGTGGGTAAGGAGATATTAGGATTTCAAACATAAAAGCACTGACTAGAAATGACGCAACATGGTGGACTAAATCAGTTAAAGAAGTTATAAAAATTAAGAGAGACTGTTACAGAGTTTTGAAAACAAATAACATCGAAGAGAGCTTTACAAAATACAAGTTAGCTAGGAAGGAGGTAAAGAGGGCGGTGGCAGAAGGTAAGGCAAAGGTTGTGAAAAAGATTTATAACTAATTGGATGCAAATGAGGGAGAGAAAGAGATATATAACTTGGCGCGAGCAAGAACAAGGAGGAGTTGAGACTTAGGAGTGGTGAAATGTATAAAGGATGAGCATCAAAGAACTCTAGTTAAGGACAATGATATTAAAGAAAGGTTGCGTGATTATTTCAACAAGCTATTCAACGATGGATAAAGTCAAATTGTGGACAATATCTCGGTGCCTCCCGAGGACTCGAGCTGATTCTTTATGCGCAGAATCAAAGAGATAGAGGTAAAAGAGGCACTGAGGAGGATGAAGCCAGGGAAAGCGGTTCGACCTAATGACATTCCTATTGAAGTTTGGAAATGTTTTAGATGTCGGAGTTAGGTGGTTGACAAATCTTTTTAATAAGATTTGGCGCACTAACAAGATGTCTGAGGGATCGAGAAAAAGTGCGTTGGTATCTCTCTATAAGAACAATAGAGATATTCAAAGTTGTTCTAATTATCGAGGCATAAAACTAATGAGTCACACGATGAAATTAAGGGAAAGAGTGATAGAACGAAAATTAATGAAGACTGTAGAGATATCGAAAAACCAATTTGGGTCGACCGTTCATATAGATAGAGAGATTGATAGTGATGTGACCCATAGAATACAAGCTTATTGGAGCAAATGGAAAAGCGCTACAGGTGTGTTTTGTGACAAAAAAATTCTTATAGGGTTGAAAGGCAAGTTTTACAAAACAGTTGTTAGACTTATATTACTCTTTATAGCAATGAACGTTGGGCAATTAAAGGAGTGCATACACAAAAAATGAGTGTAGCGAGAATGCGAATGCTACAATGGATGTGTGGATATATGAGAAAAGATAAAATGAGAAATGAGAACATTCGTAAAAGGTTGGAGTGGCGCCAATTGAAGATAAGATGAGTGAAAGTCACTTGTGTTGATTTGGACACATAAGACATGGACCTGTGGACGCTCCAGTTAGAAGAGTGGACACTATGAATGACGTAAAAAGGGTCGAGGCTAGGGGAAGACCGAAAAAAACTTGGAAGGAAGTAATCTGGAAAGATATGACGTAACGAGAGTTGGAAGAACACATTGCATTAAATAGAAATGAGTGGAGGAGGATAATTCATGCTGACGACTTAGTGTGAATTTGTATATTGGTTTATATAGCTTATGCTAGTATTGGGATAAAGGCTCTATAGTGCAACTATGTTGATGAAACGGGCAATATAGTGTCTGAGATTGGCAATTTGTGTATATATTTTGTGTGTTCGTGTTTTGTCAAACACGAAAATTACCATGTCACAATTTGTTTCAGCACTCTAAACACTATTTTTTTAACAGTTCCAATCCATATAAAGTTTTTATCAAAACTTTAATCCTTGTTATGTTCATGTATTTTTTTCGTGTCATGTCATTAAATCGTGTCAACACTCTAAATACAATATTTTTTTAGCAGTTCCAATCCATATATAGTCTTTATTAAAACTTTATTC
The DNA here is from genome assembly GCA_033439115.1 of Firmiana major. Taxonomy (NCBI): domain Eukaryota; kingdom Viridiplantae; phylum Streptophyta; class Magnoliopsida; order Malvales; family Malvaceae; genus Firmiana; species Firmiana major. Next base: position 25,287,792 of record CM065896.1, on the reverse strand, counting down.
AGTGTTATGTTCATGTATTTTTTTCGTATCATGTCATCAAATTATGTCTAAAATTGCTAGGTACCTTGCTAGTTATTTCTTAGTTTAAACTGACATGATATTGAGTTATTGAATTCAATGTGGGATGTAGCTGTCAGCATAATCATACAAACATCATCTAGTCTCATCGAACTTTTTCAAATTATAAATTGAAAGAAAACTAAATTGTAGGAATTATCAAGAAAACTCTAAACTCTAATTTTGCATGATCAACTTTTTTTTTTTCAATAAAGTTTAAAGTCGTAAATTTAAAATGCATTTAGTAACTATTCTCATTTCCTGTTTAGTCATCTTCTCTCCACATTTTGAGTGGGGATATACAATGTTTCTGCTTCCTGATAAGTGCTTGTAATTCTTGTTTTTACCATTTATTGAAGGTTCTCTTCCTTCTTTTCTTTTTCCTTTTTGTTAGGCTGCTGGTGCTCCAGTTTTTTCTCTGGTGTTTTCTTCTATAATTAGTTTCATCCTTTCCCTCTTTAATACACGTCTTATTAATGGTTTTTTGCCTGAAGATTGAAACTGAAGCTGATGAAGATGAGCCTGAGGACTCAGATTCAGAATGTCATGAGGTTTTAGATTTATCCAAGGTCACAGAGATGAGGCTTATTCCTTCAGATGCTAGCCATTGTGCGTATATTTTAGTATTTTCCTCTACTAATGCTTAGATTGTTGTTATGCTGTTTTTATCTTTAGTGATGGAGAATGCTGATTTTTATATTCATTTATTCTGTGCTAGTGGATACTCTGTTTCAGATTTTTTGCGAGTGTGCTGAGCTAAATCCAGAGCCTCTTGAAGGTGAGTTCCACTACCCAATTTCGCTGTGGAGTTGTAAATGGAGAAGTGTTTTGCTGTTGTATGGGCATGCTTCCTTAATTGATTACATGGTGATTTACTGTTTTTGTTTATGTTTTCCTTAGAAGAAGAAGAAGAAGAAGAGCATAATTGGATTTTTAGTGCTGATCAGTTGGAAGATGAAGCTGGAGGTAAGGGATAAACAACATTGATAACTTCCGAAATGTCTTTCCATCGCGTCCTTTATGAGCTTGTATGTTATATACATCTGTAATAACATATTTTTATCTTCAGAGGGTGATGGTTCCGAATGGCATTTCCCCCAGAATCTGACAAGCTCAATCGGTCATTCAAATGGTGATCATGACCTAGCTCGTACGGTACTTGAGGTATGCAAGTGAACGTTCATTATACTGGGTGCTGGGCTGTCTTCCGTAATTCATTCCTAATGTGTCAACTTCATCCATTATTTCCTTCTGAATTGGCAGCAACACGTTGATCAATTGAAACTTTTCTAACAGAATTTTATTTTGTTTATATGATGTCTGTTGTTATTTTGTTTCAATATTTCTCCAGAGTAACTTCTTTTAATTATAATGCGTTCTATTCTCTTTTTTTTTGGGTTACTTTTATTTTTTCTACAATGCGTGGTTTGTCTCATTTAGCACATCTATTATTCATTTTAGTCAGCGACAAATTTTAGGGCTCTGATTAGATTGAATTTCTCATTGTTTTAGTTTCAGAATTTTCTTGCTTACTTTTGTTGTTGCTACATGCTTATTATCCCATTTCTGCATAAACTTGCAGCTTCAAATCGATGATCAACGGTTTGAGGATGCGGAGGAGAGGGAACACGCTAGTGATAGCAGTCATCATCGTCAGTGACTGTCGCAAGAGTGAACTGAATGCATGTGTTGCTTTTAACTTATTTTCTGTTATACCCTAAACTTTGTTGTTTGTACTTAACGACCAGAACAAGAAGCCGAGATGGCAATGTTCCGTTTTCAAGAAGCTTGCATTTTTAAATTATGTTCCACATTTCGTAAATCGTATAATAGGCAGCTTTTTAGATAATATCATATAATTATAGATATGTAGACACGGAAACAATTCTCAGAAAAAATTGTATATACATTTAATTTTACTGTGTTTATACATTTATTTACGAACTATAAATTTGAACATTTGGATTTTCTATAAATTTGATTTGGTGAAAACTTAAATATGAAATTTTTTATTATTGATTATTTTAACTTAAAAATTTAATAGTCTCACACCATTTCGCTAACCTTTTTGAATAGGTACATGTCATTATTTTTGTACATTTTATATTTGTATTCAAATGAATTAATTATTACAAAATGTATTTGATCAATTAATGTTGTTATTATATTTTTAATAACATATGGTTGATGAAATTTATTTTGGAGGTTGATATATTATTAAAATTAGAAGAAGATTTATTTTATTCATTATTCATATTAATGGATTTTTTGTTATTGTTTCTTTTAAAAGTCTTCTATTCTAATTGATTAAGTTTTAAATTGAATTGTTGTTGAAGTATTTTGTTTTTTTATCAACAAATTCATAATCAAGTTGATTTTAGAATTAAAGCTAGGCATTTTGGTTGTTGTGTGATGATGAAGTGCAAGGGCAAAATTTGTATTAGCTTTGCACATTTCTGTACTCAAAATAGTTTTTATATATTTTTTTGACAATTCTGTCTTCAAAATAGTTAATTGTTATGAAAATGTGACATTTTATCAATTAATGCCATTGTTATCATCTCTTACAAATGTTAGATAAATTTTTATTTTTGTTGGATGAGTAGTATTTTTTTTTTTTTGAATTTTTGAATTTCTGTATGAATTAAACAATTGACAATAAATTACTATATTCCAAATTTGATATAGTAATGCATGTGACAAAACATAGTCTATTATTAAAAAAATACAAAATATAAATTGGTTTTTGAAAAGCAAAAGGAAATTATTTAATTGAAAAGACTGCGGTTAAAAAAATTGAAACCTAGTATATCCTTTTAAAATAATATCACAATTTTAAATTGAAAAGCGCAATATAATTTATAGAATAGAGAACTATAACTACCTATTAATCTTAGTTTATTAGTGATAATATTTTACATATCAACCATAATGTAATATAATATATTAAACTATGTTTGAAGAAATTATGGTCTACATTTCCCAGAGAAAAAAATGAGTTGAAATAAGGTACGATTAAAAATGTAGTATTTTATCATCAACTTCGATCTTTAAACATAGTCTATGAATTATTTTCTAGCAGTGATTGTTGAAAACTGTCCTATATCGAGGGATATTCAAAGGAGACATAAGTTGTTCAATGAGTAGGTCTTCCAGGGTGACTAAAGAACCTAATCAAACTGCAAATTTGACCGCAAGTCAGGCCATGAAACAGATGAGTTTGACAAATTAGATTAATTTACCTCCTTTTTCTTATTTCATATTTTGAGAAGGATTACCAGCTCCACATAAGTGATTTGTATGTTTCCCCTGAACGATAGAGTTAGTGACATAAACCTATAAGGCTATCACGTACTTACATTTTAGGTTTAGTGCTTGAGCTGTATTTGCGTAATGTTTATTAATAAAAGTCTCTTTTCAGCCTATCACGTATTTACTTGATGGTGTAATGTTTTGCTTATTTGTTAGTAAAAGTCTTGATTTTGAAAAAAGAACAGAAAAGTGAATGTCTCATTGATTTCTTAGCAACAAAGCTACGATGTCTCAAAGTGACATTCGTTGAATATGTGACACCTGCTATTGAATTTAACTTTTTTTGTACGTCTGAAACAATTTTAAATTTAATTTTTTTTAAACTTCTGAAAGAATTTTAAATTTAATTCATTCTAAAGAAATGCAATAATGTTTAGATTAAGCCTTAATTCTTATTCCATTTTCATTTTTAAGTAAGGATAAATTACCTCACATAATTTTAATTTTAATTTTAATTTTATAATTGTATAACATCACATTTCTTTCAATGTATTAAAATTATAATATTGATTGTAAATTACTACCGAATCCAATGAAAATATTATTATAAATAATATTTTAATATATCTGAAAAGTGTTTTAAAAACATTCTTTAAATAAATAAATAAATTATTATTATTATTATTATTATTATTATTATTATTATTAATGAGTGACATCCATTAAAATAAGGCGACATCTTTTTAATTCACTTTGCTGGCTTTCCTATCAAAAATAATTAAATAAAAGATTCAAATAAATAGAATTAATTGCATTGTTACACAGAAGTGCTGAAATCTAAAAAATATTTTTAATAAAATATTTTTATACCTTTTCATTTAAATATATATTTAAAATTTTGAGAGAGTTTTTTCTTTTAAATATATAATTTAAATAAATATTGAACAAAATAATAAGTTTAACCATCATATTTTGACTTATTAGTTATTATCATACGTTACGAAAGATTAATTTCAAAGTTCGAATAACTCTTTTTCCTTTTACCTTAGTAGAAACAGAAAACAAATCTTATAAATTCTCTCTTTTAACATTATTTATGTACCTTAATCTTAAAAGTCATAAAAAAATTAAAATAAAAACCCAAATTTCTTGATTACAGCTGTAGTTAAAGCTTTAGTTGTTTTGATATAGGCTTTGAAGTACATTTGATTTAGTTTGAATGGACGGTGCAATTGATTATTATTTATTTCGATGAGATTGAAATCAACTGTAACAGCGATATTGATATTAAATTATGATATATTTGAATTTAATCGTAATTATATCAGTAAGATAAAATGATAAAATTATTATTAAAAATATTATAGTAAAATTAAAAAATAAAAAATAAAGACAAATATAATTGAAATGCCGTGAAAAATCTCACTTTTTGCGTCGTTGACGGGATGATTTTGAGGAACCAATAATGCAAACAATATGAAGGAGATGCAAGAAATTAAAGAGTAGATTGGATACCGTTTTTTCCTTGTTGCCTGCGGAAAATCACGTCGCCTTATAGAAGGCCCATTTATAATGCCCAACGGCGTCGAACATCAGCTTTGGACTGTGAGAGCTGGTCATTGGGATGCGATGGACTACAGCTTACATTATCGTCACAATAGATTGCTGTTTTTCAAATTTGATATAGTCGGTCATTTGATAAAACGTAATTTATTATTAAAAAATATAAAATATAAATGAGTTTTTGTAAAATAAAAGAAAATTATTTAATTAAAAAGGTAAGGGTTAAAAAGATGAAACGTAATTTATTCTTATAAAAAAAACACGATTTAAATTGATAAAATAAAATTTCATTTATAAAATAAAAGAATTATGGCTTTCTATTAATTATTGTCTAATACAGATAATATTTGATAATATGAAGTGTCATCTAATATAATCTATTAGATTACATTTAAAAAAACTGTAATCTATATTATTCGAGAAATAAACTATGTTGCTATAGATTAAGATAGAGAAACGTAAGTTTTTATTATAAATTATACTTTTTAAACGTAGTCAATAAATTTTCTTTTTTCTAATAGTAGTTATTGAAAACCATGGATATTCAAAGGAGATATAAGCTCTAAGATGGCTTTAAGTTTTCGAGGTGAATAAAGAAGCTAATAAAGCTGCAAATTTGATTGCAATTCAGGTCAATAAAGAGATGAGTTCCACAAATTGGACTTTAATTTAGTTCATTTTCCTTAATACATATTTTGGAGAAGGGATGGCCGCCTTACATAAGTGATTTGTTTGTTTCACCTAAACCATAGAGTTAGTGACGTAAGCGTATAAGACTATCGCGCACTTTCTTTTTAGTTTTTTAATGCTTGAATTGTAAATGTAAAAGTCTTACATTTTTTATTCTTCAAAAAAAAAAAAGTCTTATTTTTCAGTCTATTACTTATTTATTTGATGATGTAATGTTTTGCTTGATATTTATTATTGCTTGAATTGTAAATGTAAAAGTCTACATTTTTTATTCTTCAAAAAAAAAAAAAAGTCTTATTTTTCAGTCTATTACTTATTTATTTGATGATGTAATGTTTTGCTTGATATTTATTAATAAAGGTCTTGATTTTGGAAAAAAAATGAACAGTATCATTGACTACAAAAAAACAGTGATATTTATTGAATTCGTCTTGATTGTTGTTTCATTTTCGTTCTTACTTTAAATTACATCATTAACTTAATTTTAAATTTAATTTTAAAATCGTATTATATCACACGTTTTAATGTATTAAAATTATAATATTGATTATAAATTAAAATTTTATTATTTAATTTATTTGATGATGTAATGTTTTGCTTGGTATTTGTTAATAGAAGTCTTGATTTTAGGAAAAAAAAAAAAAGATGACAGTGACACTTGTTGGATTCGTCTTGATTGTTATTTCATTTTAATGCTTATTTTAAATTACATCATTACCTTAAATTTAAATTTAATTTTAAAATTGTATTATATCACATGTCTTAATGTATTAAAATTATAATATTGATTATAAATTACTATCGTATTCAATAAAAAATATTATTATAAATATTATTTTAATTAATCTTAAAAGTATTTTAAACCATTTCTTAATGAAATAAATAAATTATTATTATTATTATTATTATTATTATTAATGAGTGACATCCATTAAAATAAGGTGAGAGTTTTTTCTTTTGATTCTCGTTTGTTAGTTATCCTATTAAAAATAATTAAATAAAAGTTCAAATAAATAGAATTAATTGCAATGTTACATAGATCTGCTGAATTTTAAAAATATTTTTAATGATTTTTATACCTTTTTTTTTAAATATAAATATTTAAAATTGCGAGAGATTTTTTGCTTTTAAATAAATACTTTATATAAATATTGATCAAAATTTGATTATAAACCATAATTTTTTATTATTATTATTATTTCATAAGAAGATACAAGTAAAAAAGAAAATTTAACATTAAACTTATTCTCTTCTAAAAAAAAGATAACAATTACTGGTTAATTGTTACTAAACTTTTAACGTATAATTGAACTCTAATTAAATTGATTTCTATCAATCAACCAATAAATTTTGATATAATCATTTTTAAAAAGTAACCTCTTGACCTTAATAAGAAATCTTATAAGTTCTTTCTTTAAAATTAGTAGTACATACCTTAATCTTAGGAGTCATGAAAAAAAATTAAAGCTCCACCATTGTTAACTACCATTGTAGTTGAAGCCCTAGTTGTTTCGGTTTAGGCTTTGAAGAATAAATAAAAAATGCACTCGCGCGTTGTTTGACTGGAACAATATGAAAAGAGATGTTTGAAATCAAAAAGTAGACTTTTCTGCTATATTAATAGCGTTTTTTCAGTGTTGACTGTGAAAAATCATGTTCGGAAGAGCCATATAAAAGTCCACCTACTCAGCTTTATAAAAATCCATTTATTCAGCCATCTTAGAAAAAGATACCCATGACGTCGAACTTGTATGATAAGGTTACAGCTCTTGCCTGGAGGTAGAGCTGGCAAAAGTTGGCCCGAGCTCGAAAATTCACCCGAGCCCGTCCGATACCGAACTCGAGATCGGACCGAATTGACCAAAAAGTCAAAGGCCCGAGCTCGAGAAAAGTCCGACCCGAAAAAGTCCGAACCCGATAAAGCTCGAGCTCGAAAAAGCCCGAGCCAAAAAAAACCCGAGCCCGAAAAAACCCGAGCCCGAAAAAGCCCGAGCCCGATACAACCCGAACCCGAAACCGGCCCGATCCGAAACCCGAGAAAGCCCGAATTTATAACCCGAAAAAGTCCGAATTATAATTATATAATTATTATATTAAAAAAAATAAAAAAATAAATAATAATACACTTTTTCTAATTAAAATTTATAAAATTTTAAAACAATCATTATTTATTACATAATTATATCAATAATTTATTATCAACAAAATAAATATTAAATATTTACATTCAATTATTAAATAAAATTATTTTAAAACACAATATAAATATAATATTCAATATTATATAATTTTTAATATTATGCTTATTATATTTGTAATAATAAATAATAAATATATTATTAAATATAACGTTTGATTTTATTATAAAAATAATTATTATACTATTTTATTATATTTATTTCATATTAAAATTTTAATTTTAATACAATAATAAATAAAATATATATATATATAAATCATTATATAATTGTTACATTTATTTAAATTTGATATTTCATATAAAACATTAAATACATTATTAACAAAATTTGATATTTCATATAAAACTTAATTACCTTTGATCTTTGAATGGATGAGTATGAATGCCACGTGAGACTGAACTGGCACTCTTCAGCATACCTAAAAGCCGTTTATTACAAAACCGGCTCTTTAAATTACATGTCGTCGTTTATCCTTTCGCCAAGTCAACTCAAAAAGGTCGTCCAGATCGTATTAGATATCTTATTTAATTTTTTTAGAATAAATTAAAAATTAAAAGTGAAAATTAAATAAGATAAGGGTAAATTTAGAATAGAAATTAAGTTTCAGGTATTTCCCCACGTGCATTTGTCAAGAATCCATTCATGTCCAGCTAAGTAGTAGGTTTATTTGCCTATTTTGTATTATATATTTAATGTAGTGCTGGTTAATAAATTTCATATCCTACGAATTTAAAGGAATCATAACATTTTATTAATTAAAATTTTTTAAAATAATTATTAAAAAAATTTTATTTTGAAATTTATCCATTATTAGAATATCATGATTTGATTTAGGGTTATATTATATTTTTTAGGCGTAATCTTATGTATCTCGTTAGTTTTACGATCTAAAATTAATCTTATTTGAGTCGAAAATAAATTAAGGTAAATTTTTATCAACAGTGATGACTATAAAATTCAAATCTTATCCAAATATTTGGAGAATAAGTTTACTTTCACTTCTTCTAATCAGCTGTTGGTGATTTACTTAAATTATATAAAATTTATATATTTAAGGCATATTATCAACTCATTATTTGAATTTAAGAATTTATTGACTTTTATATGTAAATTTTTTGAAATTTACAAATCTCTTACCAACGAAAAATCGTAATGATTTGAATCTAAGTGTTTTATACTGAATACACACATTATCAATGAACAATTACTTGATCCACATGTAAATTAAATATTTAGTACATGTAGATGATTTCTTCTATAGTAGTCAACAAATTGTTTGCTATTATGGTATATCTTATTTATTAATAATAAAAAAATCAAATCGGTTTTAATTATTTTTTATATAATAAATAATGTCTGTTAAAGATAACATAATGAAATGTGTTGAATCATTTTAAATTTAAGATAATTTAAATAAAATTTGAGTTTGAATAAATTGAATTTGAATCATTAGTTTAAATCTTTCGAGTTTAATATTCAGATTATTTAAGTTTCAAAAAAATTAAATTCAAATTGTTATGTTTTAAAATTAAATAAATTTAATTTCAAATCATTTTAGGTCAAATTTTAATAATTTCAATTTGAAGTTAAATCGAATATAAATTGTAAATTTTTTTGATTAAATTTGATTAATATAAGTTCAAATTAGAAAGATTTTATATAAGTAACAGTAAATAGTATGTTATATATATATATATTTTTTATTATAAGATAAATATTTGAAAATTGAAGATAAAATTATTTGGATTCAAATTCAAATCTTACAATATGTTATAATTCTTTGTTAATTATTCGATTAAAAAATTGTTGGTAACAGTGTACCATTTATAGTCAATGTAGACTGTGACAAGTAATATACGGCATGAATTCGGTTTCACATTAATAAGTCTCTAACTAATACCTTCTAACTTTCAAAGTTGATTTCGAACATTTATTCTGTTCAACTTAAAGAATGTAAATCTAAAATATTCTAATTAGAGAAAAAAACCTTAAATTTCAATCAATTTAATATTTTTTTATTATTACACATTTAATTAAAAAAATTAAAATTACAACCACTCAATTAGTCGAATTGATTTAAGAGTTCGTTTTTTATACATTAATAATTAATATCATTTATCTTATACTAGAAATTAAGAGATAAATACATGATTTATTTTTTAACTATTTTCTTAATTAGTCAATAAAATCTAAAAACTTGTCCTTTAACGTTTGAGGTAATTTTTTTAAATATTATTATTATTTTTTTATAGATAGATTGTGCCCTTTATTCTACCAAATTAAAATAACTTAAAAAAAACAATTCTCTAAAATTTCAAAGGAAATATAACAATTGATTTTTAACAAACACATAACTATTAATTAAAGAGGAAATATCCACTTCTATAAGTATATAAAAAAATTTACTTTTACATTTTTATATATTTTTAATATTATTATTGAATCTTATATTCTTCCTATGTAAATTATACAAATCAAATTTTAAATTAATTGAAACTAGTTGACTTTTAAATGAATCTTACATTTTCATTTGTACAAAATATCAACATACGTTACAATTAGAAATCTTATATTCTTATATTCTTCCTATGTAAATTATACAAATCAAATTTTAAATTAATTGAAACTAGTTGAATTTTAAATGAATCTTACATTTTCATTGGCACAAAATATCAACATACGTTACAATTAGAAATCTGCATCCTCATCCATAATTTAATAATTTATCATGAAATCATATCATTTCTTTTCTTATTCTTTGAAAGCCTATCAACAATTTCAATTATTCTATAAATAGATTATATTTGTAGTCCAGTCAGATTTTTTATGCTCTTCAATTTTTCTTGGCCAAGACCAAAGAAATAAGCATATATTTAATAATTTTATTTAAACTTCTATATTATATTTAATAATTTTCTCAAACTTAAACTAATTGCATCTATCAATTGAGAATTTAACTACAATTATAAAACTTTAATTAGGTATAATTTTGTTAAGTATATATGATTATTTATTTATTTGTCTACCTTATCGGTTCATATCTATACCAGTCCACTAAAATAATATCAGTAGATATTTTTTCTTGTGCATTATGCAACGTGACGATCAAGACAAACATGCATCATTACTTGATTGTGCAAAAATGATTATTTTAAGTTAATTTTTTTATTTAAATTATGTAACTAATTTATTAAAAATTAAAAATTTGTTATATTTTAATAATTATTTTGATAATAAATAATTAAATTTTTAACCATGTTATTATATAATATGATAATTTTGTTTGAAAATTATTAAATTAATTATATATATACATTAACGTGCACTATTTATTTTATTCCATTTTATACAATAATTTAATAATTTATCATAAAATCATATCATTTCTTTTCTTATTCTTTGAAAGCCTATCAACAATTTCAATTATTCTATAGATAGATTATATTTGTAATCCAGTCAGATTTTTTATGCTCTTCAATTTTTCTTGGCCAATGCCAAAGAAATAAGTAAAACATTCATTTAAAAAAGAAGTGAAGAAGATAACATCTAGAAGTTGGAGGAAATCTGTAAAACTAAAAACAAACTAACAGAGGAAATAAAAAAAATATTATGAAACTTTTATTAATCTAATTTTAGTGACTTCTGTTTAAAATTTAAAAATTTATTATTTTAATCATAATTATCTACTTTAATTTCATAATTATTTATATTATGCTTTTTTTAAGCTCACAAAGTTTTTTTGTATAAATATATTTTTTTACTGTATTATATCAACTACAAAATATCAATTATATGGTAGTGTATAATTATATATGATATAATTATATCAAATATTAAAAATATATAATTTTTTTAATTTAATATTCTAAATTTTTAATGAGACATTTGATTAATTAATGTAAACGATTATATTTAATGCAATAATATTAATTATGATTTATGTACAAATAAAAAAAATAGAAATAAAATAGAGCTAATTAATTGATCATTTATTCATATTAAGCATTTTTTTGGTAAATGATAATATTAATTGGTAATTTTCTTCCTATAATATCTATATGTAATATTTTCTTTTGCATTTAATGAATATAATTATATCTACCAGTTTATAATAAATATTGTAAGAAATTAAAAAAGAGTAAATTATTTTTGTCAAATAATAAATATTAAAATATAGAAATTTGTTTTTATATAAATATTTATTAAAATATAAAACCATATAAAAATTAAATTAATTATTGCATTCAATTATTTTTTTAAAAAAATTATAACTAATAAAATTTCAAAATATTTCAAGCCGGCCCGCTAAACCCGCCGGACTAGAACCGGGACCGAACCCGAAAATGCCCGAACCCGAAGAAGCCCGAACCCGAAGAAGCCCGAAACCGAAAAAACCCGAAATCGAAAAAGCCCGAACCCGAAAAAACCCGAACCCGAAAAAGCCCGAACCCGAAAATAACAGAACCCGAAAAAGCCCGAACTCGAAAAAACCCGAACCCGAAAAAATCTGAACCCGAAAAAAACCCGAACCGAACCCGCCCGAGCCCGCCCGTTTGCCACCTCTACCTGGAGGGCTGCACATGGGGTGGCGAATGCAATGGACGAGCTGCTTATATTTTCCTGACGATAGATTACTGATTTCCAAATTTTACATAGTTATATATTTGATAAAACGTGGCCTATTATTAAAAAGATACAAAATATAAATAGGTTTTTATAAAATAAAAGTAAATTATTTAATTAAAAAGATTATGATTAAAAAATTGAAATATAGTCTATCCTTATAAAAAAATCAAGATTTTAAATTGAAAAAACAAAATCTAATTTATAGAAAGAGAACTATGACTTTCTATTAATTGTAGTCTATTACGGATAGTATTACACCATATCAATTGTAGTCTAATATAATGTGTTAAATTACATTTGAGTGTTAAAATCGATTACGGTTCGAAAAACGTAATCTTTTATTATAAATTATAATTTTTAAATGTAGTCAATATTTTTTTTTCTAATACTGGTTACTGAAATCTATATCCTATAACAAGAGATATTTACCGGAGAAATAAGCTCTACGATGGCTTTAAGTTTTCAATGATGAATAAAGAAGCTAATAAAGCTGCAAATTTGATTGCAATTTAGGCCAAGAAAGAGATGAGTTCAACAAATTGGATCAATTTACTTCAATTTCTTTATACATATTTTGAGAAGGATTACCAGCTCCACGTAAGTGATTTGTACGTTTCACCTAAATGATAGTCAGTGATGTAAGCGTATAAAGCTATCACGTATTTACGTTTTAGGTTCAGTGCTTGAGTTGTATTTGCATAATGTTAATAAAAATCTTACATTTTTTATTCTTAAAAAAGAGAAAAAAAACAAACACTTTAAAAAAAAAAAAGTCCTATTTTTTAGGCTATCACGTATTTATTTGATGATGTAATGTTTTTCTTGATTTGTTAATCAAAGTCTAGATTTTGGGGAAAAAAAATGAAACAGTGTCATTGATTACGTAATAATTAGTGACACCCATTAAAATAAGGTGAGAATTTTTTTTTTTAATTCACGTTTGCAAGCTTTCCTATTAAAAATAATTAAATAAAAGTTCAAATAAATAGAATTAATTGCATTGTTACATAGATGTGCTGAAATTTAAAAATATTTTTAATAAATTTTTATACCTTTTTATTTAAATATATAATTAAATTTTTTAGAGATTTTTTGTTTTTAAATAAATACTTTAAATAAATTTTGATTAAATTTTGATTAAACCATTATTATTATTATTATTATTATTATTATTATTATTATTTCATTGGGAGGTACAAGTAATAGGGAAAATTCAACCTTAAACTTAATTTCTTCTAAAAAAAAAAAGATAACAACTATTTCTTAATTGTAATGAATTCCGTACATACCATTGAACTTCTAATTAAATTGAATTCCATCAATCAACCAATAAATTTTGATATAATCGTTTTAAAAAGGTAACCTAATGACCTTAATAAGAAATCTTATAAGTTCTCACTGAAAAGTTAGTAATATATACCTTAATCTTAAAAGTCATGAAAAAAAAATTAAAGCTCTACCGTTGTTAACTGCCATTGTAGTTAAAGCTCTAGCTGTTTCGGCATAGCGTTTGAAGAATAAGTTTAAACAAAATTGTTGGGAAAATTGTAGTATAAATATGTCAGAATTGATTTTGAGGTTTGTAATATTATATTTTTTGAGTGTATTATTATTTCTCACAAAAATAAATTATCTCAATAATATTTCACACAAAAATAAATTACCTCAATATACAATAAAACCTTTAAAGTTTTTTTTTTTTGGGATTATGAAAATAGACTAATTTAACTGTAGGAAGTCTACTCTTTTAATAAAATCTAAAAAATTACAAATAAATAGTTATATATATATATTTTTTTTATTAATCACTATTCATTCAACGGACATAACTATTTTTCGGACAATCTGTCATAATTACTGTTGAAAGTAGTTTGAATTTAAAATTTTTTAAAAAAGTTTTAGTTGATAAAAAAATTTCTGTAAAAAAACAAAAAAGAATTTGATAACTCAAAAATAAAAAATCCAAGTACCTCATATTTGACCATTTTAAAATAGTCTTAATGTCCAAGTCCATTGGTCAAAACCCACATGTCCAATTTGCGTTTAAGTTGTACATTGAATTTGTCTTCTTCTTATAAAAGTTCGGTTTCTTGAAGTTGCACATTGAATTTGACGACTTTTTGGTGTCCTTTATGATTTCGATGATGTCAACAATATGGAAGAGATGTAAGAAATTAAAGAGTATACATTTTTTTTTTCTTAAGATATTAAAGAGTAGACTTTCTACCAGATTGGATAACATTGTTTTCCTTGTCGACTGTGGAAAATCATGTTCGGAAGAGCCATATAAAGGACCACTTAGCTTTATAGAAGTCATTTATTCAGCTTTCTATCTATCTTACAAACAGATACCCAATGATGTCCAACTTGTATGGCAAGGTTACAGCTCTTGCCTGTGAGGGCTGGTCATGGGGACGCGATGGAGTGGTTGCTTATACTCTTATGGCAGCCGCGGTAGCAATAGTCTGTTGTGCATTGTGGGCTAAGAAATTCACCAAAAGTACGCCGCCCCTGCCACCTGGTCCTCGAGGCGTGCCTATACTAGGAATGCTTCCTTTTATCCAACCTGATTTCCATCAATACTTTGCCAAACTCTCCCAAATCTATGGCCCCATCATCAGACTTCAGCTCGTGAGGAAGGTCTGTATAGTAATAAGTTCGCCTTCACTTGCCAAAGAGGTCCTCAAAGACCATGATGCTATCTTCGCCAACCATGACATTCCTGCTGCATCCATAGTTGGAATGTATGGTGACATTGACATGGTCTGGAGCCATAATGGCCCCGAATTTCGCAAGCTGCGTAAGCTTGTTGTTCGTGAACTTATGAGCAATAAAAGCCTTGATGCTTGCTATGCGCTTCGTCGAAGTGAGGTTCGAAAAATGGTGAAGGATATTTATGGAAAAGTTGGGTCATCCGTTAACGTTGGTGAACAAGTATCCCTAACCAGTCTAAGTGTGATGATAAGAATGCTATGGGGTGCTACGCACTTGAATGAAGAGGAAGGAATTAGGCTTAGAATTGAGTTTAGGAAACGATTGGAGGAATTTATAGGACTGTTAGGAGCACCTAACATTTCCGATCTTTTTCCTGTTCTTGCCCCATTCGATTTACAAGGAATTCAATCCAAATCGAAGAAGCATTTGGCGTGGTTTTATGAGATTTTCGAATCAGTGATAGTGCAGCGAACCAAGATTGGAGAGGGAAAGAAAGAGGAAGGAAGCAAGGATTTTCTGCAGCAGTTGTTGGAGCTGCACCAACGAGACGATTATAAAAGCTCATTATCCATGACAGAAATAAAGGCTTTGCTTCTGGTAAGTGGTCCAAACTTTTGATTATCCATTATTTTATGCCTCTTTTTCAGATATCTATCTTCAACCAGATCTGCATTATATTAAACTAAAATCAACTAAAGCATTTCTTTTAAACAAATAATGGAAAAATTATTATTTGTTCGTGATGCGTGAAAATATATTAATTAAACAATAAGTTCATTAATAATACATATTTTATAAAACTTATATTTACAAAAAAGTCTCAATTTGTATATTTAATATTTTTATTTGTAGTTTGTATATTACAATACAATAATTTAAAAATATTATATATTGGATATAATTATGTAAAATTCATAAAAATTAAATCAAAATCATATTATAATTTATTGAATAAAAAAATATCTAAAGAATTTGAAGAAATTGCAATTTTGCCTATCTAAATCAATCTTGAATACATTTTTTTTTAAATGAAAATTATGCAACAAATTCTTGTTGAGTTGAAGAGGTGCATGTTCCTTTCTATCTTTGAATGAGGTAACTTCACTTAGGGTATACTTGGTAGGATGGAAAAATGGAAGGATGAAAAGGAAATTATGGAAAAGTGAAAAAAAAGAAAATAAGGAAGATTGTTTTTTTTTTTCGAAAATCAAATCATTTCAAATTGAAATGAAAAATAGTGAAAAGAAAATGAGAGATGTAAGTTATGTACATATATTTATAAAATTATCTTTTATTTTTTAAAATTTTATTTTATTAACTTAACCCTACCAAGCACACATAAGAAAAAAAAGTTAATCCTTTCTATGTCTTCAGTTTTTCCTCCCTCAAATTTTTTATTTTTTTCATTTTTTTTCACCCTACCAAGTAAAATCTTAATGATTTAATGGGTTTCAAAAATAAAATAGAAGACATAGCAGTAATCTACAAATAATTTATTAAATACTAAATAATCAACATTAAAAAAAAACCATACTTTTATACATGTATAAAATATGTAATCAATGAAAAAAATATCCATTGAAAATATATTAATATCTATTAAAAAATATTTATAAGTTATAAAAACAAAGTATGTATAACAAATCTTAATATATGATAGAAAAAGAAATTTACGATATTGTTCGATATCTTTCCATCTGTGGATACATAGGATATGATGATCGGTGGTACGGATACAATACCCACTACTGTAGAGTGGGCAATGACAGAATTACTTCGGCATCCAGAGAAAATGAGAAGAGTTGTGGAGGAATTGGACACAGTGGTTGGAAACCAGAACATTGTGGAAGAGTCTCGTCTTCCTCAACTTGTCTACTTGGAAGCAGTGGTAAAGGAGACACTCCGACTTCATCCGCCTGCTCCATTGCTAGTGCCTCACATGCCAAGCACGACTTGCATTTTGGCTGGATATACGATCCCTAAGCATTCTAGGATTTTCATTAATGCATGGGCAATACAAAGGGATCCTGAATTTTGGAAAGACCCTCTTCAATTTGAACCTGGCAGATTCTTGGAAAGCACTGAGAAGAGTAATTTTGTGGGAAACAATTTCCATTTTATCCCATTTGGATCAGGGAGAAGAACTTGTGTTGGGATTCCTATGGCAGAAAAAATGGTAGGGTACGTGTTAGCTACCTTGGTGCATTCTTTTGGATGGAAATTGCCTAATGGAATAATGCCTGACATAAAAGAGAAACTAAGTTTTGTCTTGTCCAAAGAGGAACCACTTGCAGCAATACCCGTTGCGCGATTGTCGGATTCACTGCTATACCAATAAATGTGTATTTTAATTTCTTATAAATAAATGTTCTCATAAAGAGGCACTTTGAATTTACTGAATAAGTTTCTATTCAAAAAACCATGAAGGGTTGTAATCATATATGTAGACGTCATATTTTGTTTGGTTTTGTACAAGTTATTTGACTAGTCAATTTTTTTTTTTTGAGACTATTCAGTTATGTGAATTTATTGGACCATAGAGTTCAAATTAGTCCAAGGTTTGATGGGAGACAAAGCTCAATTTGATGTTAGGCTTAAATTATTGTTTAAGGTCCACATTTATTCTTCTTTTTAAATTATTTTCTTTTTCTTTTTTATTAAATAAGGATAAATTCGAAAATTAAAAAAATGAAAAATAAAAAAATAAATTACTTTTTTTTTTAATCAAGGATGATGTTATTTATTTATATAATAGAATGCTATTGAAACAGCGGACAAGTATCTTTTTCAGATTGGATGACAGATTCCACAAAACACGGAGAATCCTTCATCCAAAATACGTAATCTGAAACAGATTTAACATATTGAGCTAACATATGGGCAACTTGATTACAGTTTCTACTGACATGGTTCAACTTGAGAGCAAGAAAACTTGGAAGCGACAGCTTTATAGACTCTACAATAGAACCTATTATGGACTGGTCCAAAGTAGAACTGTGCTTAACAGCAGATATAGCTAATAAGGAGTCGCCTTCCACTTCAACCAATGAAATACCAAGATCTTGCATAAACAATAATGCTTTTTGAAGGGCAATGCATTCTGCAATATATGGATCAACCAACAGGAGCTTCTTGGATAACAACAAAGCTAGTACCTCAGCTGATTTGTCACGAACTGCTACTCCTATACCAATAGGAGAATCTGAAGTGAATACAACAGCATCGAAATTTACCTTCACAAAGTCATCTGCTATAGGTGGATGCCAACATTGCTGAGCTAGAGTTATAGACGTAGCAAGTGTGTGACATGCATTAACTACAACATAATCATCCAAACAGTTGTGTGCAGAACGTAGTATCTCAGCAGCAGTAGTTGATTTTGAGTTATGCAACCAACTATTTCTTGCATTCCAAAGCTTCCATATCAATATCCTAAACAATGAGCCATGGCCTGGATCAGTATTTTCCAGTATCAACATAATCCATTCGCAAGCTGAAGAAACTATCCTTCAGTAGGCAGGGAATGTAATTGTATACACAAATTTTCGTACCTAGAAAATTAGACCACGAATTAGTGATAAAATTTAATATTTTTATTTATGTGTGAGTACAAGTCTCTGTTTTGAATTCTTTACAAAAATGAATGATCCTTTGATTCGGTCTCCTGATTGCACTTGTTGAGGGTGTGACGCTTAATCCCGACGGCGTGAAAAAAGTGATTGTTGAGAGAAACGGCCAAAGGGCTTGTTGTTCCTCTTGAATTTGCAGCGGTGTGGCTGATCGTTGAGAGAACGGTCTGTGACTTGAAAAGACTTACTGAAGAGAAGGTTTGATCGTATGCTCTTCTTCAGTGCTTTCTGTTTGCTTCTTCTGAGTGTCTCCTCTGAGTCTCTTCTGAGTGTGGAAGAGCTCTCTATTTATAATACTTGATGGTAGAGAGTTCTAAAGGGACTTGATTACTCTGAGATTTATCTCTAATTAAATTAATTTAATTAGAGATAATACAATTGGTTAATAATTTTTATTTATCACCAATTTATTAGAAATTATTAATTAATTAAATATTTAATTTAATTAACTAATGATATTAATTAATGATTTTTTTTAATGCATACAAATGCCCCTACTTCAAGATACGGACGTGCGTATACTAGGCATGAAGTACGTATAGAACTTGAAGTCCATCAATGTCAAAAGCGTGCTAGCTATGACAAAATTCCTTAAATTTTTTTTTCTTTCTTTTTTTTTTTTTTTTGAATAGCACATTATTATTATTATTATTATTATTATTATTATTATTATTATTATTATTTTGTGCTTTATATATATATATATATATATATATATATATATATATATATATTGAATTTTGTGTTTATTTTCAACTCAAATTGAACTAAAGAAATAAATTACAATTACATCTTTTCAGTCAGAATTTAACTTAAATTCTTCTGTTAAACTATATATATTGACTGATAATCATAAACTCCTCTTCATAAATTTCAAGCAGCTCGGATCTTCTTTCATCAATTCTGCGGATCATTAGGTAAGACTCTTTTTTTTTTTTTATGAATGTATGCTCGTACACCCCCATCATAAACCATCTGTATGTCAATGTTTGAATTATTGTTATGTGGTCATCTGTACTGCTATTTTGCATGCTTGAATTTTGCTGCCTCTTTCCCTATTTTCTGGGGCACTGCACCTCGCTTCTTCGCATGTCTCTAACAGCCGCTATCCAAGCTTCTGCTTTGCTTTCGGGATTCTGTTTTGCTTCTCCATCACAGCAGACCTGCAGCTCCCTGTCTCATCATCTTCATCACAACTGCTAGCTTTCTATCACAGCAGCTAGTTCTCTGTCTCATCGTCTTCATCACAACTGCTAGCTTTCTATCACAACAGCTAGTTCTCTGTCTCATCGTCTTCATCACAATTGCTAGCTTTCTATCACAACAGCTAGTTCTCTGCCTCATCATCTTCATCACAGAAACCTTGAGTAGTGAACTGTCACAACTGCCTTTGATGATCCTACCACTGCCACCATCGTTCCCGGTTCCATGCATCGCCTCGTTTAATCGTACATCTCTGCTTAACTGTTTTACACAGGTTGGGCTACTGTTTGCACGTCTCTGCAATGGCCAATAAGACATCCGATGAGTAGCGTGGCGACTCCTACCGAAAGATCTTGGCTTCACTGTTCTGCCTTCTCCTTCAGATAACAACAAATATTTATTGATTACCATGTTTGTTACTGCATGGTGAGCTAACGAGAAGACTCTGTTTTGTCGAAAAGATGGAAAAAGGTTTGGACTTCAATTCACTTGAATAACCAATCATGTCGAAGACCAAGCGAATAGGTTGCTACTGTCCATTGTCTCCTTTGGCTTGTCGTGACCACGATTGCTCAACCTTTTTAGGAATCAAGCTGCTTCAAGCCTGCTTCATTATTTCTAGTCACCCGAGACTGGTGTCAAGCTGTCTCGTTTCATGCCTCAAACCTCCTGGAAAGTTCTTTAAAATTTAGCTTGCGACCCACCTAGTTTCACGCCATCTTCAGCTACCTCTGCCAATCTTTATCACAACAATGTGTCATTGATGGTACTTGGCCTGACCTAAGTAACAATCTGTGGGTTGGAAATCAGAGACAAGTTGGTGGACCTCTTGTTTCTAGTTTGAAGAATTTCACTGTACATCAATTAGAGTCTAACAGAGGAAATAATGGTCAGTCATCAAGCGTGCAGCATGGGCTGAACTTCACTCAATCGGGTCTGTGTTCTGAAATTTCCAGATGTCAAACGCAAAACCAATCACCAACTGCAAATGGCTATATGCAAGGGCATCAGGCCTTCCAGGCAAGGCAGAATGAAACAAACTTTTTGGGAGTGGATACAGCGTCTAGAGGCTTATCATTTCCTGATTCACAGATAGGAAATGGCCCTGATCTTCATAAAAGAAATTTGTTGAGGTTGGAATCTTCTGAATCCCCGATAAATTATGATGTTTTTTTTTAAGGACAACAGCAAACTACGGGACAACATCCTGGTATGATCCAGCCTTCGCCAAGGCAGCAGTCAGGGATGACTGACATGCAGCTGTTATAGGAACATGCTATACTTAAGCAAATGCAAGAATTACAGAGACAACAGATTCCAAAGCCACAGTTTCAGCTACCAGATGGAAGGCAGTTGAGCTCCTCGAATCAGGTTTCCTCTACTACTAAACAGGCACTAGATAGCCTTTCTCCAGCTCCAATCAATGGCGTTCCTGTCCATGATGCTTCAAATTATTCCTGGCAGCCTGAGCACATGACACCGAATGCAACTTGGCTGTAGCATGGTGCCTCTCCATCCATGCATGGTTCCTCTGGTGGATTTATGTTTTCCCCTGAGCAAGGCCAGTTGCATTTTTATGTCCCTGCATATAGCAACTGCACACTTCCCTGCAAAGACTGCTAACATCATGTCGCCACTCTGAAGATGACAAGGTCTTATTTTCAGGAACATCCCTTGTTGACGTAATATCAGAGCGACGATCTTCTTTTCTGCGATCTCTTCGACCAAGTAAACTTGTTTCTCTCTCCTCTTCACTCCAGTGGTGGCTGCTTTCAAGATCTGGTGCAGTCCTCCTCTAGTCTTTCTTGTCCTGAGACCCATCTAAACGCCAACTATCTTTCAGATTAGGATAACCAGAGGTTTCGCGGGATAACAAATTTGATGTTCTCATATCCCCAGAAACTCTAGCAGCTAATGTCTTAGCATCAGTCGTTCTAGCATAAAGCCATTATGGAGACAGAGGTATGATGCTCTCTGAAGTTGCTTGATCTTTGGTGTCATCAAGTGGCCCTGTGAGTCCTTTCTTCTCCAAGTTCCCATCCCAAGCTTGGTGCGAGAGGCGATCAGAGGTGATCTTGGAGGGGAGTAGATCATCAAGTAGATCAAATTTTTCGTCAGCCATCGAGAATATGAAGATTGAGTGAATCTGAAAGGCGGGGATCGGAGTGGAGACAGAGCGACGTTTAAGGTTTTGAAAAAAGACGACTCAACGAGAGAGAGAGAAAGGTTTCAAGAGAGAATGATTTGTAGAGAGCGAGAGATAGAGGAATCGCTAGGGTTTCTGAATTTGAAAGTTTGGGTCTTGATTTTGATCAGAACAAACAAATGCTTTGATTTTTTTTTACCACATATGCATTACGCATTATTATTTTGAGCATTACCTTTTATTTGAAATTATTTGATCCTCTTTACTTACCCTTTTTTTGTGTAGTCATGGACAAACTTCCTTCGTATCGTCTTCCAAGACCATCTATTGTCAAGCATTGCCAAGATGAAGTTAATGGTAGACCTTTTTTTTCAAAGACTCAAGAGGAGTATAAAGGTTATCTACGTGATTTTCTACTTATCCGAGACAAGTCCAATGAGAATATAAAGAAAGCTACTAGGTGTTTAATTCACACTCTAGCTATAGGTAGTAATGCAAATAATTGGGATTCCGATGTGGCAACTCTTTACCATTTGGATGTTTGGACTTCTGAAGAGGTCGATGAAGTATTTTCTTGCAATTCTCATGCTGCTCAAAAGGGTGCTTTTAAGACAGTGCTGAAGTTGCAAGATAGTCACCATGAAGAGAGCGTCAAATACAATGCACTCACCATTTTGGACCATCGTATTTGTAGACGCGAAGTTTCTTGGCATGGATTTTAACCACGCGAAGAATTTGTTCCTCCTCCTGGATATTGGGAAAGGTTAGAGATTATTTTGAGTCAGCACAAACAGATTTTAGAGCAAGCGGGCGTCTATAAATCGATCTTCGCTTTGCTGTTTGTTTATGACCAAGGTCGAAATATGATTCATGCTTTGTGTGAAGCTTGGTGTCTAGCCATTAATACATTTTTATCTTCTCGTGGGGAGATTTTCATTTCACTGTGGGATTTGAAGATTTTAGGAGGCCTTCCTATTGTTGGAGAGTTTTACGACGAGGTTGCCCCCAGCTTAGAAGAAATAACTGGTCTCGATGAATCTTCATGTCCCATTCTTCCGGTTAGTTGTCAATACTTTTTTATTGCATATCACCTCATCAGGCTGTAGGAGGATCATGGGGCTTCGAAAAGCAATGGAGTTTCTACTTTCGCTTGGATGAGATTTTGGTTTCGAGGCAAAAGCAAATACAATGATCCTTATGATTCAATCACGATCAAAGGCAAGAAAAATTCTCTATATACTCCTGATGGTCGTTTCAGACACCGCCTTCATACTAGAAAGGAAAATGAAGTTTTCCTTGATCTAGGTGTTCTTGACATTGATAGAGATGAGGTGTTCTTAGCCGTGTTCTTATCAGTCTGGTTATGCTCTTTTATTCTTTCGAGTCCCCGTGGTGATGTCATTCGGCCTGAGACTTTGGCTTCTTTCATAGCAAAAGGTACATGATTTAGTCTAGCTATTCTTGTCTTGGCAAGCATATACAATAGACTGAATCAAATTGCTACTTGTGTGGATGGTCCTAGTCAATGTAATGTTGCTCTTCCTTGGCATTTTGTGCATGCGTGGATGGCATCTTACCTT
Organism: Firmiana major; assembly: GCA_033439115.1. NCBI lineage: Eukaryota > Viridiplantae > Streptophyta > Magnoliopsida > Malvales > Malvaceae > Firmiana > Firmiana major. The sequence continues at coordinate 25,264,130 of CM065896.1, read as the reverse complement.
GGGACTCATCTTGGATTGAATAAAGCACCAAGAAGACCTAAAATGTGCATGTATGGGGGATCATTTGGTCACAAATCTTACGGTGAGTTCAAAAGTCGAGAAATCATTCAACAATTGCTTGGCATAGATTGGCAAGCCACTAGCATATTTGACACTTGTAAGACTAAACTCTTGGACACTCCTGGGAACCGACTTAAGCTCGACGATTTTGAATACCTGGTTAGCCTTCGATCCTCATTTTTGACTTTACGAAGAGGTAATTTTCACTTGGTAGAATCATATAGTCCTCATCGCTTCGCAAGGCAATTTGGATACTGTCAAGATGTTCCGGGATCTTTGACAACTGCTATTAGAACTGCCAGTTTGAGAGGGTTGTTGCGCTATTGGCGATGTAGCGTGTTGAGAGGTCCAAGCTGTGAAGTGACTATCCCTAAATGGAGTAGCACCAATGAACACTTGTTTGTAACAAGAAAATTCTTTGTATGGTGGCAACGTCAAATAGGATATTACTATCGTACTAGTATACCCATCTTAAAAGATAGCACAAGTACTAATTTCAGACTTGCTTCTTCTAGCTCTTGTAAAGAAAGATTATCGAAACAAGTACAACCTTTGATTGAGACTACTAACCTTGAGGCTAAAGATATTGATGATGTTACCATGACGCATCGCCTTGACATGGGGCAATTTGAACAAAACAAAGGTTCTTTAACCCCTACCGTGGATGGGAGAGAGGCTCTTAATGTCGGAGATGAACAACCTCATCAGTGTGAAGATTGTAGTGATAAACCTGTGGAACCTATCGGAAGTGATCACGATAGTGCCAGATGCAATCCCAGAAGGCTTGGGAGAGATGTGAAGTCTTCTTTGAAAAGAAAAGTGATGGTCTCCGAACAACCAAAGATTTCAAATCAAGTAACAAGGGTTGGTTCCCCTAAGAAATCTTGTCATGGTAGGTTTCATTTTTCCTTAAAGAGGAGATTTCCTGAAACTGATCGCGGGGAGTCTGAGAAGAAGACTCCGATTGCACAAGAAGAAGTTGCTGATTCGATCGATAATGATGTGATCCCTCTTACAGAGATGTTAAAGAAAGAGACAAAGAAAAACACTGTTGACAAGGTCAAAAATATTATGCCCGATGATGAGCCTTCAAAAAGTGAGGAATCTGTAAGTGATGCTGGTAAAGTTCGAAACCAAGTGAAACAGTTGTCTGAAAAAGTAGGCTCCACATCTTTAGCCAACGGTAGCTCTAAATCTGTTTCAATCAACTCATCGACTAAGAAAGCTCGAGGTGACGACACAGTTGGGAATAAACCTCCTAATCAGGATCCGTCCCAGTTGCCAATCAATCGCTCTCTTGAACAAGATACTATTTCTGTTTCGACTTATCATCTTGGCAAGTATTCTTCCAAGATTTTTAAAAAATCCATTAAAGGGATCGGACATGATTTCTTACTTCGACTTAGAGATGCCTCTTTTTCTCAAGTTAGTAAGCTTTACGAAGATGCTTCCACTGTTTATTCAGGCATTGAAAGTTTGCATGGTGATTCGACTTCCTTAAAAAAGATTGTTGATTCCTACATTTGGGAGGTGAAGGCATTGTTGTGTCTTGAGAAAGAACTTGATGGTCGTCTTTCTCAAAAAACTTTAGAAAGGAGGAAGGCTGAAGTAACAAAACAGCTGAAATGCGCAAGTCTTCATTGATGTTGAAGCAACAACATTATGAAGCACAAGCCACAAAGCTTTAGGCTTTGTAAGATGAACATGATGCACTAGAAGAGAAGTTGCATTTAATTCGGAAAGAGGAATTGAAGGCGAAGACTGATTTGGATGCTCGAGTTGTTGAAGTAAGCAAGGCCAATGATGAAATTGCTTCCTTTGAAAAGCTCATGATTGAATTAAAGGCCACGGTTTCCATTGCTGATGAAGACATGGAGAACATTGAAGAGCTTAGGAGAGCATTGCAGACTCATCGAGACTCTTTGGTTGACAGTTGGAGCAGCAAGTCCTAGATATTGCTTGAGCATTTTATTCGTTTTTTTTTGTAATAGACATTTTCAGCATTTCATCTATGTCATATAGGACTTTAATCATTATAATGATTTTTTTTATTTGGTGTGATTGAACTTATGATGGAGGAATTTCCTAAGCTGCCTACGTACCTTCTAAGAGAAGGATCAAGTCATTACATAGTTCATTTATTTATTTATTTATTTGTTATTTTGCCTTAATTTTTGCCTAGACCGCCCCAATGGGGTTTTGAATCTAGCAGGCTTTTTTTTATTTGATGTTGTGCATAGAAATTGGAGCTTTCAAGCATAATAGCGTTTTAAAAATTTTTCATTGATAGGGTCGACTCATAATCCTTCACTGTCGACTATCTTGTAAGCATTGTTTGTATAAACTTCTTGCACAACATAAGGTCTATCCCACTTGGAAGTAAACTTATCACTAGGATGATGATGAAAGTTAATTGGCCTGCGCATGGCGAGCACTAAATCTCCTACTTGAAAGGAGCGTGGGCAGACTTTCTTGTTAAAAGCTTTAGAGAGGCGTGCTTGATAACATTCAAGATGTTGTTGTGCTTGCAAACGTCTTTCATCCAACGTTTCAAGCTCTTGAAGGTGCAATTGGGCATTGCTCTCTCGTGTTAAGCCTTCTTAGATGGCAATTCTTAAGGTAGAAATTTGACATTCCAACAGAAGAATGGCTTCGACACCATAAACAAGGGCATATGGAGTAGCTTGCGTGGGTGTTCAATATGTAGTGCGATACGCCCAGAGTGCTTCTCCGATTCTTTCATGCCAATCTCTTTTACTCTTCGGAACAACTTTCTTCAACAAATTACAAAGTGTCTTATTGAATTCTTCTGCAAGGCCATTTGCTGGGGCATTATACATGGAAGAATTGTATTGTTTGAAATTAAATTTCTCGCATAACTTATCCATGAGGCTATTGTAGAATTGTTTGCCATTATCAGTGATGATGTACCGAGGAACTCCATAGCGATAGATGATCTGCACGTGAATGAATTCTACCACTTGTTCTTTCTTGACCTCTCTGAAAGGTAATGCTTCTGCCCACTTGAAGAAATAATCTGTTGCAGCCAGAATGTATAAGTGTCCTCGTGAAGACTCAGGCAATGGTCTTACAAGATCAAGACCCCATCCATCGAAAGGCCACGATGCAACTGTGGGATGAAGAGGCTCTGGTGGCTGATATATGTAATTGGCATGGTTGATATTTCTTTGCAAAATCTATAGCATCTTGCGCCATTGTAGGCCAATAATACCTCATTCTCTTGATCTTATAATGCATCTTCGGCCCAGATTGATGTGCGCCACAAATTCCAGAATGAACCTCTTCTAACACTTGTTTGGCTTCCTCACTTCCTAGGCAACGTAAGAATTGCCCATCAAATGACCTACGATACAAGGTATCTTTATAATGAATGAACCTTGTTGCTCTGCGTCGCACTTCAGACTTGTGATGTAAATCATTTGGAAGTTTGCCATACTGAAGATAATCAATAATAGGCTATCGCCAATCTTCAACTTCAATTGTGCATATCGATATTGCACTGACTTCTTCATGAACTATGCCTTGTAGAGGCATTATCCATCTGTAACATATTGGAACATTCAACTTTTCATCCTCATTGATGGCCAAAGTTGTTGCCAAGTTAGCCAAAGCATCTGCCTGTCGATTTTCACCTCTTGGGATATGCTTTAACGTTATGTAATTAAACTTATCCATTAACCGTTTAGCATATTTGAAATATGAAATCAAATCTTCTTTCTTGACTTCATATTCTGCCAAGAGTTGCTGTATTATCAGCTTAGAGTCTCCATACACTTCAATGTCCTTAATCCCCATTTCAAGTGCCATTTCTAAGCCTAAAATAAGTGCTTGATATTCAACAACATTATTAGAGCATAATTCGCTCAAGACAAAAGAATATGGCAAGACTTGATTGTAAGGGGTAACGAGAATTACCTCCACTCTTGCTCCACTTTGTCTTGAAGCACCGTCAAAGAATAACCTCCAGCTTGGCTTCAAGTCGACAAAGAGGACTTTTTCATCGGGTAAATCATCTGACAATTTCCAATCAGACGGGATAGGATGATCTGCTAGAAAATCTGCTAAGACCTGCCCCTTCACCGCCTTTTGGGAAACATAAACAATGTCATATTGTTGAAGGATTACTGCCCACTTTGCCAATCTCCCAGAAAGAACTGGTCTGGATAAAATATATTTCACAGGATCTGCTTGTGCCATTAAATGGACTTTGTATGCTTGCATGTAGTGTCTTAGTTTATCAACGACGAAGAACAAAGTAAAACACATTTTCTCAATAGGGGAGTAGTTTAATTCTGCCCCTACAAGTGTTCGACTTAAATAGTATAAATACCTTTGTTTCTTTTGCTCATCTTCTTATGCGAGTAATGCCCCCAAAGACTTGTCCTGTGCAGCAATATAAAGGATTAATGGCTTTTCATGAATTGGTGCTCCCAAAACTAGAGGATTAAGCAAGTATCTCTTAATCGCATTAGAAGCGTTGCTATAGGATTCATCCCACTCGAATCGTACGTCCTTCTTCATTAGTCGACTGAATGGTTGGCATATTCCAGCTAGGTTTGAAATAAACCTTCGAATGTATGCCAATTTATCCTGAAGACTTTAGAGCTATTTTAAGTTCTTAGGCTTTGGCATATTCTGGATAGCATCTATCTTGGACTGATCTATTTCAATGCCTCGGTGTCTTACGATAAAACCAAGGAACTTCTCAGATGTCACTCCAAAGGCACATTTCAATGGGTTCATCTTCAGTTGGTACTTCCTCAGCCTATCAAACACTGAACGAAGATCTTCTAAATGATCGTTTCTTCTCTTTGACTTGACCATAAGATCATCAACATAACATTCTACTGTTTTATGTAGCAAGACCAAAGGGCATTACTTTATAGCAATAAATCCCCTTAGGTGTTCGAAATACGGTTAGCTCTTCATCTTTTGGCGTCATTCGAATCTGATTATAACCAGATGATCCATCCATGAATGACAAAGCCTCATGCACTGTAGTAGCGTCAACCATTATTTCGGTGATGGGTAATGGAAAATCATCTTTTGGGCATGCATTGTTTAGATTGCGAAAGTCGACACAGATGCGAAGTTGTCCATTCTTCTTTTTGACTGGCACTATATTAGCTATCCAAGATGGATAATTCACTTCACGTATGAATCTCGCATCGATTAACTTGTTGACTTCAGCTTCTATGAGCAGGATAAGGTCAGGTCTATAGCGCCTTTGGGGCTGTTTAATTGGCTTTACTCCCTTTTGAACAACCAAGTTATGAACTACAACTTTCGGATCAAGTCCGGGCATCTCTTTATATGTCTAGGCGAAGACGTCTTTGTATTCTAACAATAGTGCGACATACTTTTCTTTTTATTTTGAGCTAAATAGTGCACTCAAAAATATAAGGCATGGTGCATTCGAGGTGCCAAGATTTGCCTCTTCAAGCCTGTCGACAGTTGCTTGCCCCCCCATCTTCTAAAGCAGCGGGAGCTTATTCTTCTTCGATTTTGGATGGCTCTTCAGACTCATCTTCTGATGATTCATCATCTGCACTTTCTTAGATGGTTACATGATATGTTAAATAAACTTTTGTCTCATCTTCTTTGAGATGTACAGATGAACTGGTGTCCACAATAGTATGACGTCGCACTTTCAATGGCCCTTCTGCAGAGATTTCAAGCTCTAAATGCCTCTTCATGCGAGATGGAATTGAGCTTTGGATTTTCTTATCATCCTTCAATTCAGTGCAGTTTTGACTCTCTTCTTGATGTACTTCACTGCTTGAAGCGTTTAATCTATCAAAAACTGAGTTGCGTCTTTTAGATGCTTGACGTAACTCAAGGTGAGGGACATTAAGTCTATCAAACACTGAAATACGAGTTGCTGACATTCCCAAATGATCAAATACTGATACATGAGTAGTATTTTGAGAAGGATGAGTTAGAGAAGTTTTTGGTTCATCACATTCTTCAGCAACCTCCACCGAAATGTGTTGATTACTGACCGATTTATTCTTCTGTACAATATGAATTCGTACCAGGTTTTGGGATTCACATCCTAATCCATCTTTTGAAAAAGGTTTCCCATCCGACTTGTTTATCAGCTTTTTATGAGTTTCAATGATCCCTTGCAACTTTGCAGTCGTCTTCCCATCATGCAACTCATTCATGGATGATGACTTGGAAAAGTCGAACCCAGGCTTAGCGATCAGTTTATAAGCCTTTGGATCGTAATTTTCAGTAGTACGACCTTGAGGCAAAGTCCCATGTTCTATTGCGCCTTAGGACGGTCGAACGAACCCATTCAACGGCTTCTTGGCTTGATTACGAGCCATGTTAGTCAGAGGCAATATGCAAGCATCCTTCAATAATTTTATGTCTTCTTTTATCTTGTCAGGAGAACACTCTACTTGATTAAATTCTGAGTATTCCAAGAATGGCGATTGACCTTCCTTGCGACGAGCCTTTAGAATATAGCGAAGAATTGGAGTTTCTTTTGCCTCGCTGGGTGAAGATTTAATTGGGTTGTCTTTTACAATATCTTCTAATGTAAGGTTAGATATACCCTCAAGGGATGCATTTAAAGGCTCTTTCATCATAGTAGTGTCTATTTTCTTTTTACCCTTAATTTCAATTTTTTCAGTGCTCGGCATTTGAGCGGGTAAAACTTCTTTTATATCATAGTTCTCTGAGTAGAACTTTGCATCAACATAGTGAGACTCGACCTCATTGAATGGTTTTAAATCAGCATCAACCTTTCTCGGTCCGTCTCGATAAAACTTTAAGCATTGATGCAGTGTAGAAGGTACAACGCCATTTGCATGAATCCAAGGTCGCCCAAGCAACAACTTATATGTAGTTCTAGCGTTGATGACATGGAAGATTGTACTCGACGTTAATTCATCGATCGTAACATCCACTCGTATTATTCCCAAAGCACGTTGCTCCATTTGATTGAAACCTTGGATCAAAAGTCAGCTTTTTGAAAATTCATTAATTGTTATGCCAAGTTCCTCCATTGTTGCTTTGGGCATGATATTAACTGCAGACCCATTATCAACCAACATGTGATTCACCCTTTGTTCTCGGATGTATCCATAAACAAAAAGTGGATGATTGTGGGGTTTTGATCCTAACAACAGATCTTCATCTGTGAATGCAAGAGTTGTCAAGCAGTAATCACAAAAACTATCATCTGAAGTAGGTTTCGTGGGAGCTGAAAGATGTGCAGCGTAAATTTTTGAGTTTTCCAAAGCATGCGCAATCGCGTCACGTGTTGCCTTTGGATACTGCAACAACTTGTAGATGGTAAAATGAGAGGAGATCCCTTTCAAGATCTTAAGGCATTCTTCCCGGACTGTTTTCGTCTGGCCATCTCCTCGAGCCTTAATAGCCTTTGAGCTTTCTCTCGCTGACTCCTCTTTAAACGAAACCATATAAACACCAACACTCATTTGCTCTTCCCTAAGAAAATCTTTAGGAAAGAATTCTTCTAGTGTTATTTGTTTTCGAGGCTTTTGCCTCAAAAATTTTTGGAATTGGGGATGCTTCATAGTTTTCTTCTGTCCTCGACGTGGATGCGAGTTATTTATCTGCTGAATTCGCTTTTGAAAAGGAAGGTTTGTGGATCAGACATATTGCTTTCACGATTTTCGTCGCGTTACCAATGACCATTGTTCTTCATCATCCGTAGCATATTCAACATCTTTAAAAGAGCTAGTAATTGAGCTTGTTATCGCAACTGGCAGGGCAACAGGTTCCAAGCAGCCAAATTGTATCAGTTGATATGTTATGCCTTTTATAGGCAAAAAAGTGAAAGTAGCATGATTTGACTCTACTATGTCGTCCATATCAAGTTCAATCTTGTGCTCATTCATTAGCTTCATTATCAAATCTTTCAGGTCAAAACATTTTTCAGTTGGGTGACCAATGATGCCATGATACTTGCAATACTTTGGATCAGTAACTTTTCCCTTTTCTCTTGGCCTTTTGGACTTTGGAAGTTCAATCAGTTTCTGGTTCAGGAGTTGATCCAACATGTCAGGCACATCTGAATCAGGGAAAGGATATTTCTTTGCTTCTCTTTCTTCGAAGCTCATGCGTTGTATATTTCTCATTTGAGGTCGCTTGATATTTTCCTCAACTTTCTTAGTGCCTCTGGAGGAAAATTTTAAAGGTTTAGTCTCAACGAACAAAGACTCCTTAGCAGTGCTCTTTAAAGGCTTCTCAACCTTCTTGAAATCCTTCTTGTCTCTCCTAGGGTCAAGAATCGAAGAACTTTTGTTACTAGAATAAGCAATACTCAATTCCATGTCATGAGCACGGGTGGCCAATTCTTTGAAAGTATGTGGTTTTATCCCTTGGAGAATGTAAAGAAGTTCCCAATGCATACCTTAGATGCACATCTCAACAGCAAAAATTTCAGAGAGCTTATCTTTGCAATCAAGACTTAATGCTCTCCATCTATTGATGTAGTCGACGACTGGTTCGTCCTTCCTTTGTTTGGTATTAGTTAGCTCTGTCATACTCACTGTGCGGCGAGTACTAAAGAAACGATTGAGAAACTCCCTTTCAAGTTGTTTCCAACTATCAATAGACTCAGATTCCAAGTCAGTATACCATTCAAAGGCATTTCCTTTTAGCGACCTTACAAACTGTTTAACCAGAAGATCTCCGTATATTCCTGCATTGTTACACATCTCCACTAAATGGGCCACATGTTGACGTGGATTTCCCTTCCCATCGAACTGCTGGAACTTAGGAGGTTGATAATTTGTCGGCATCCTTAAATCATCAATTCTCCTCGTGTACGGTTTAATGTATGCATAATAGGATTTAGATGACGATCCACCATACTGAGCCTTGATGGTATTCGCAATCATCTCTTGTAGTTGTTGAATCGACAAAGACCCAACTGATATTGACGATGATCCGTTTACTTCGGGGTTTTCAGCATCATGAACTGCTTTCAGTTTTCTAGCCGCTTCAGCAGTTGGTTTGTTTGGTGCTGGGTTATCATTGGATTCTTCGTCGTGTTGAGCTTCCAGTTGACTCTTCAACATCACAATTTCAGCATCCTTCTCCTCTACTATCTTGTGTAGAGTTGACATCATCCTCTCCATTTCAGAGATCCTTTCCTCTAGAGTAGTCGCAATAGTAACCATCGCAGACATGGTTTGGAGAGTAGACGCTGATTGTTCTGTTGGTACTTGTGAAGCAGATTTTCTTCCTGCCAAAAGATCCATCGAGATGACAGGTTGATGAGTAGCATTGTTGGTTCTCCCAATTAAATCTTGACCTTGTGTTGCAAGATACCGTACTCTAGTACGAGTCGTCGGTCCAATGTAACCAGGTTGCACAGTCACAACAGGATTGAATTTGTGACTTGGTGCAGCAGTCTTTGGAGCCATAGATCTGAGCAATTGGTTGATCTTGATTGATAATGGAGAGCGAGATGAGAGGCAGAGATGTCCCACTAGGTGTGCCAGAAATTTGTATACACAAATTTTCGTGCCTAGAAAATTAGAACACGAATTAGTGACAAAATTCAATATTTTTATTTATGTGTGAGTACAAGTCTCTGTTTTGAATTCTTTACAAAAAAGAATGATCCTCTGATTCAGTCTCCTGATTGCAGTTTTCTAGCGGCTTTCAGCATCATGAACTGCTTTCAGTTTTCTAGCGGCTTCAGCAGTTGGTTTGTTTGTTGTTGGGTTATCATTGGATTCTTCGTCGTGTTGAGCTTCCAGTTGACTCTTCAACATCACAATTTCAGCATCCTTTTCCTCTACTATCTTGTGCAGAGTCGACATCATCCTCTCCATTTCAGAGATCCTTTCCTCTAGAGTAGTCGCAATAGTAACCATCGCAGACATGGTTTGGAGAGTAGACGCTGATTGTTCTGTTGGTACTTGTGAAGCAGATTTTCTTCCTGCCAAAAGATCCATCGAGATGACAGGTTGATGAGTAGCATTGTTGGTTCTCCCAATTAAATCTTGACCTTGTGTTGCAAGATACCGTACTCTAGTACGAGTCGTCGGTCCAATGTAACCAGGTTGCACAGTCGCAACAGGATTGAATTTGTGACTTGGTGCAGCAGTCTTTGGAGCCATAGATCTAAGAAATTGGTTGATCTTGATTGTTAATGGAGAGCGAGATGAGAGGCAGAGATGTCCCCCTAGGTGTGCCAGAAATTTGTATACACAAATTTTCGTGCCTAGAAAATTAGAACACGAATTAGTGACAAAATTCAATATTTTTATTTATGTGTGAGTACAAGTCTCTGTTTTGAATTCTTTACAAAAAAGAATGATCCTCTGATTCGGTCTCCTGATTGCACTTGTTGAGGGCATGACGCTTAATCCCGACGGAGTAGAAAGAGTGATTATTGAGAGAAACGACCAAAGGGCTTGTTGTTCCTCTTGAATTTGCAGCGGCGTGGCTGATCGTTGAGAGAACAGTCTGTAACTTGTTGTCCTTTTGTAGATCTGCTGACGGCTTTGTTGAAGAAAAGACTTGACTGAAGAGAAGGCTTGATCGGAGAACGGTCGGTATTCTGCAGGCTTTCAATTCTCTGAGGAGGCTGAGACTTCTCTTCTCTGTGTGATATGCTCTTCTTCAGTGCTTTCTGTCTGCTTCTTCTGAGTGTCTCCTCTGAGTCTCTTCTGAGTGTGGAAGAGCTCTCTATTTATAATGCTTGATGGTAGAGAGTTCTAAAGGGACTTGATTACTCTGAGATTTATCTCTAATTAAATTAATTTAATTAGAGATAATACAATTGGTTAATAATTTTTATTTATCACCAATTTATTAGAAATTATTAATTAATTAAATATTTAATTTAATTAACTAATGATATTAATTAATGATTTTTTTAATGCCTACAGTAATATCAGCATTTTTCCAAACTTCCTTTGCTAGCTTACAATCCCTTAAAACATGCATTGTAGTTTCAGGAACACAATCCAACACTGAACATTGAGGATCAGGAACAATTTTCTTTCTACACAGATTAGAGAAAGTAGGAATAATCACCTTACAATAACGCTATGTAAATAATTTAACTTTATGTGGAATAGCCCCATCTCAAACCTTTTTCCAAGAATGATGTGATCTGTCTGAATAGGAAGAAAAGCCAAAGTGGTTCTTGCTATTACTCCCAGTGCTACCCTTGCTTTGATTATATTGAAAACAGGCCTTGTAACCAGACTTCACTGAATAAATTCCATTATGAGTATGATGCCAGCGAAGTATATCTTTCGAATTCAAACCCAATAGTGGAATTTTGAGAATCTGATCTGCATCAAAGGGTAAAAAAGGTTATCTATGAGCTCTTTATTCCAGCAACCATCACTTATTCGGATAAGATCTGACACTCTGGTAGTAGGAGTAGCATTTTGTGTTAGTTACTGGTTTGAAATTCCAGTCTAGGAATCATGGATCTTGCCAACTGAAAATTGAAGAGCCCGAACCAACTCTCTATCGTAATCCCAGTCGAAGTACTATACGACCTTAGCATAAACTTTTTCAGGTGTAAGAGGCATTTTGCCACCTATGCCTCCATGAATGAACAAATAGGGAAGTATTTAGCTTTTAACACCTTATTAACATAGAGAGTCAGAATATTTGATTAACCTCCAACCCTGCTTTGCAAGTAAAGATAGATTAAAAGTATTGAGACATTTAAAATCCAAGCCTTTTTACACCTTTGGAAGACAAAGCTTTTGCCAATGTAACCAATGAAGGCCCTGCTGGTTATCACCATATTGCCACCAAAATTTAGCAACCAACATGTTCAGTTTTTCAAAGAAATTCTCAGGTAATTTAAATACATTCATAGCATAATTAGGGATTGATTGGATCACAACCTCTATTGAGAATTTCTTTCCCAGCCTGCAATAATAACTTCTCCTTCCAATTGGATAACTTTTTCTAAATTTTTTCCTTAAAGGTATTGAAAAGCCATTGTTTGAAGTGGCTTAGAATGGGTGGCAAACCAAGGTATCTTTCAACAGTTTGGACCACTAGAACACCTAGAGAAGCAGCAACATGACTCTGTATACTGTCAGTTAGGTTGTGACTAAAAAACAAACTTGATTTTTTCAAGTTGATCTGTTGGCCTAAGGCTGATCATCAGCGAAAGATAGACTAGAAATAGGAGGACCAGCACGACAAACCTTAGCACCAGTAATATGTTGCGAAACTTGTGATTTCTGGATCATCTTTGCCAAACCTTCTACACAAAGAATGAAGAGGTATGGAGACAAAGGATCTCCTTGACGTAAGCTTTTTTCCGGATAGAAGCAACCAAATTGTTCACCATTTAGTATGACCGAAAAAGAAACTGTTCTGACACATGACATAATCTTCTCCACCCATATACCATGAAAAGCCCATTTTTCTCATAATAGACTCCCAAAAACACTAGTCGATTCGATCGTATGCCTTGGACATTTTCGATTTCAGAGTACAGTAACCATCCCAACCCTTCTTCCTAGACTTTAGATAACGAAGTACTTTATAAGCTGATGGTGGTTGTGTCACCAGAATCCACGTGTACAACCATCCGCCAACCATTGACTGCCATGTGTCAGAACAAGAATAAGCCACGTGGCTGATGTTGCGACAGAGTTGCCTGTAAAACGACAGAGTGTTTAGGGCGTTAGGCACTCTGTCACCCGGTATGTGTGCCGCACAGTAGGCGCGACAGACCTCCATCGCCTCTATTGCGACATAGGTCTCCCGCATTGCCCCCGTGGCAGAGGTCTCCAGCACAGCCGCCGTAGAGGTCTCCCGCACAGCCGCGATAGAGGTCTCCCGTACAGCCAGCGACAGAGGTCTTCCGCATAGTCTGCGGCAGAGGTCCATGGGTACTCTGCCGCCTGCCGACTCCCCCACAAGCTGCTTAACCCGAAGTGCGACAGAGTGCTCTATGACTCTGTCGAGGCCCAGACACGCGCCTGGGCCTCAACTTGAACCGACTTAGAGAAACCTATAAATATCCAGGTGAGCTCTCAGAAAAGGGGGACCAAGAACAAAAAGGAAGGGAAAAAACTTAAACTCTCTGAATTAAGTAATACATTCTCTTCTTCATTCCTTCATACACAACTCCCGATTTCTGACTTAATCATCGGAGTGCGCGTGCAGGGACAAATCCCTGCCCCCTCTGACTCCTGTTGTTTTTGCAGACTATACGAGGAACAAGTTGCATCGACCTCATCTCCTTGTCGTCAGTGCAATCCGAATACGTGGAAGGTATATTCCTGTTGCTGCTTAGCCAGGTTAACATCAATTGCCGCCATCTGTGGGAAGCTGACAAAAAGTCAGGTTCTCTATCCAAATGGTGAGGAAACGCTCTACAGCAGAGTTGACAGGAGGGCAGAATTCTGTGAGTCCCCCTGTCAGACCAGAACAGAGACGAAGACATAGTGGAAGGGGTGACAGAGAAGCCTTGGTTTGTCTAGAAGAATTTGAGACCCTGAAACGCAAAAATGAAGAGACTACGACAGCATTGAAAGCTATGGTGAGCTTCTTCAGAGACGCTCTCCCCCAATTCAGCTTGCCCCATGAAGTGCAGCAGTTAGTGGGGGAAAGCACGCCTAGGCAGACCTACGAGAGAGGTCAGCCCTCCACCCTGGTAAACGCTGGACAAGAGGCAGGAACACAAAATAATGTCACTGCAGATCCAGTAAGACAGAGTTCGTCCACAGCACTTGTGCGGCAGAGCTCACCTGCAGACCTCGCGTGGCAGAGGTCTCCCCCAGCAGATAGGCAGTAGAGCTCAACCGCGGACCGTAGGCGGCAGAGTTCGCCCATAACACCTGTGCGGCAGGGCTCACCCGCAGACCTCGCGCGGCATAGGTCTCCCGCAACACTTACGCGACGGTGCTCTCCCGCCGCCTATAGGCGTCAGAATTCCCCTCTGGCCGATAGGCGGTAGAGGTCTCCCGTCGCTCATAGGCGGCAGAGTTCCCCTCTGGCCGATAGGCGGCAGAGTTCCCCCGCCGCTCATAGGCGACAGAGTTCCCCCGCGGCCCGTAGGCAGCAGAGTTTCTCCACATGCCGCAGCTCATCTCCCGTGGAGTTTGTACAGGAGTTAGAAGAATATAGGGCTGGGGAGCAACGAAGACAGAGGGGTTCTGACCCACAAGAAGGTCTCGAAATGTCAAGTCCCAGAACGGGAGGTGCTGGAAGGGGTACTTATCAGTCAGATTCTTCTAGACCCGAAGGGACGGGAGCATACTCAATTCGAGGGTCGGAAAACATGGAGAAGGTCGTCCAAAGGATCTTGGAGAAGAAAAAACTGGTGTCTCCTGATGATGGCCAAAGGAGGAGGATTCCATTCAGCCTGGAGATCATGAACAAACCTTTGCCGAAGAAGTTCAAGATGCCTTCTATGGCCACTTACACCAGCAAAGCAGACCCTTATGATCACATACAGAGTTATGAGTCCCTCATGCTGCTACATGGGTGGGAGGATGAAATCATGTGCAGGGCTTTTTCTCTCACATTGTCCGGGCACGCTCTGAAGTGGTTCAACGGGTTGAGCGAAGGTTCAATCTCCTCTTTCGACCAATTGAGAAATGAATTCCTGAAAGTCTTCATGATCCACAGCCAGAGGAAGAAAGACGCTACTTACCTACTCACACTTAAGCAAGGGCATAAAGAATCCTTGAAGAGTTTTGTAGACCGCTTCCGAGATGCAACCTTGGAAGTGGAAGATCTACCGGTAGGGGTAGCCATGGCTGCAATATTGTAAGGGACGAGCTCTGAAAAGCTGTAAGAATCTCTCTCTCTTGACCAGCTGAAGACAATCTCCGATCTCTTTGCTAGGGCCAATAAGTATGTGGCCCAAGAAGAGGTGATGAAGATGATACAGCCCAGGGAGGCGAAGGAAGGAAAGAAGAGAGAGAGAGATGCACCCGAAAGAAGCTCTCCAAGACCCGTGAGAGTAGACAAAGCCCCTAGGCTCAGGTATGAGGGTTATACCAAGTTGAACGAGCCTCGCACTGCGATACTGGCAGCAATCGAAGGGGCGGGATTGTTGGAATTCCCCAAGAAGAAAATTGGAGACATAGGACGAAACTCTGAAGCCTACTGTAAATTTCATTACGCTCACGGTCACCCAACAGAGAGGTGCAGAGATTTAATGGATCAGTTAGAAAGACTGGCCAGAGAGGGGAAGATCAACCGCTTCCTGTGGAGGAGCGAGAGACCCCGTTATCCTCCGAGTGACCAAAGGAATGACCGTCCGCGGACCGGGACAAATAATGACAACGGAAGAAATAGGCCAAGGAACGAAGCATTCAGGCCTACGATCTCCCGTACCATTCCGCCAAACAACGAACCTACAGCCCCAGCAATAAATGTTATTGCGGGCGGGGAATCAATGGTGGGAAGCTCCTCTACTTCCCGCAAGAGCTACGCAAGGCAAGCGTACCAGGTTAACGTTGTGATGGAAGAACAAGCGGATGAAGAACCCATCATGTTCACTCCGGCTGACAAAGGTGATATTATCATGCCCCATGACGACCCCATGGTGATATCCACGGTAGTGGCCAAACACCCGGTGAGTAGAGTCCTGGTCGATAACGGGAGCTCAGTGAACCTAATCTATTGGAACTGCTTCGAAAAAATGAGCATATCCGAAGATAGGTTAAAGCCTGTTATGACGCCACTATACGGATTCACTGGCGAGCGAGTGAGGGTGGCCGGGTCCATAGAGTTGCCTGTGACTCTCGGAGAGCACCCGAAGGACGTGACCCAGCAAGTATTGTTCATGGTAGTCAGGTCAACCTCCGCTGCCTATAACATCATCTTGGGTAGACCAGTGCTGAACGATATGAGGGCGGTGATATCCTCTTGCTATCTATTGATGAAGTTCCCCACTCCCAACGGAGTCGGGCAAGTACGAGGAAACCAAAGGAGTGCCCGTACTTGTTATCTCGCTTCCACCGCCAACAAGGTAGAACAGAGGAAAGAAACCTTATGTATAGACGATCCGCCCAAGCCTCAGCCTATAGAAGACACAGAAGCCATTGAGCTAACAGAAGGGGATGGAGAAAAAAAGGCATTCATCGGGACTCAACTGGGCGAACAACTAAAGAATGAGATAGTCAAGTGCCTGTGAAGAAACTCGGATGTCTTCGCCTGGAGCCCGGCTGACATGCCCGGGATTAGTCCCGAAGTGATCTGCCATGAGCTTAACGTCATACCCGGGCACAGACCTGTCAAACAGAAAAAGAGAAGTTTCGCCCAGGAAAGACAGAAAGCAATCACTGAAGAAGTGAGTAAACTCCTGGGCGTCGGATTCATCCGAGAGGTCTACTACCCTGAGTGGTTGGCCAATGTAGTGATGGTAAAGAAATCTAGTGGGAAGTGGCGAATGTGTGTGGATTTCACCGATCTGAACAAAGCCTGCCCTAAAGATTCATACCCCCTACCTCGGATAGACAGACTGGTAGACGAAACATCCGGCTACGAATTCCTCAATTTTTTGGATGCTTTCTCCGGGTATCACCAAATCATGGTTCACCCAGAAGACGAAGAAAAGACTTCCTTTATAACCGACAACGGAACCTATTGCTATCAGGTAATGCCGTTCGGTTTAAAGAACGCGGGAGCCACCTATCAACGAATGGTGAACAAAGTGTTCAAAGATCTTCTGGGAAATACCATGAAGCCTACGTGGACGATATGATCATCAAGAGCCACGTAGGAGAGTCTCACGCTGATCAAATGTCCAGGGTATTCGAAGTATTGAGGAGATTCAACATGAAGCTAAACCCTGAAAAGTGCTCATTCGGGGTGAGATCAGGGAAGTTCTTAGGCTTCATGATCACTAACAGGGGCATTGAGGCAAATCCTGAAAAGGTACAAGCGGTCATCGACATGAAACCCCCAACCACCGTAAGAGAGGTCCAGAGATTGACAGGCAGAATAGCAGCTCTGAATCGCTTCTTGTCAAAGTCAGCAGAAAGGAGCTTGCCGTTCTTCAAAACTCTACGAGGGGGAAAGAACTTCGAATGGATGAGAGATTGTCAAAAGGCCTTCGAGGACCTCAAGGAATACTTGAAACAGTTGCCTTTATTAACAAGGCCCCTGGAAGGAGAACAACTCTATATCTATTTGGGAGTCGGTGATTTCGCCGTCAGTACGGTGCTACTGAAGAAAGATGAAATGGTGCACCGTCCCATCTACTACGTGAGCAAAGTGCTATTGGATCCTGAGACCCGCTACCCGCTAGCCGAAAAGCTAACATTAGCCCTTGTGATGGCCTCGCGAAAGTTGCGCCCTTATTTCCAAGCACATCCTATCACCATCTTGACAGATCAACCGTTAAGACAAATCCTTCAGAAACCTGAACACTCAGGCAGGTTAGTAAAATGGGCAGTGGAACTTGGAGGCTATGATATCACGTTCCAACCCAGACAGGCCATCAAGGGTCAAGCTTTGGCAGATTTTATGGTGGAATGCACTAGCCCGAGCGACTGCGATGAAAGGGATGTTCAACCATGGTCGCTGTATGTCGACGGGGCGTCAAGTGCAAACGGAAGCGGGGCAGGTGTAGTCCTGATATCACCAGAAGGGAAACCCTTGGAATACTCCTTACGGTTTGGGTTCTCTAGCTCAAACAACATAGCGGAGTACGAGGCCTTGATAGCCGGGATGAGGCTGGCTGAAATGCTGCAGGTTCACCACTTGGTAGCATGAAGTGACTCTCAATTGGTGGTGAACCAGTTCAACGGACAATATGAGGTTCGGGAACCGATGTTGGTCCCTTACCTGAAGAAAGTCCAATCTTTGGCACAAACCTTTAAAAGCTTTCAGCTGATACAAATCAACCGGTCTGAAAACACACATGCTGATTCATTGTCTAAGTTAGCCTCTTCCACCGAAACAAGAGGAAGGATAGTGAAGGTGGAGAGGCTCGAACGGCCTAGTATTGAAGAGGTCGAGGTGTGTGACATTGAAAAGGGAGACGACTGGCGATCCCCATTCAAGCAATATCTAGCTGAAGGTACAATCCCCCAAGATAAGGACGAGGCTCGTCGCTTAAGAATACAAGGGGCAAGATTCACACTCATCAACGGGGAACTGTACAAAAGGGGATACTCATCACCCTTGCTAAAGTGTCTGGGACCGGAGCAAGTAAATTACGCCTTAGCCGAAGTGCATGAAGGAATTTGCGGTGAACACCTGGGAGCTAGAGCCCTTGCTGCTAAAATACTACGATCGGGCTTTTACTGGCCGACGCTGAAAAAAGATGCAACGGACCAAACCCGTAGGTGTGACAAATGCCAAAGGTTTGCGCCTATCACAACAGCCCCAGTGACTCCTTCTCAAGGCACGATACAGCCGATCCCTTTCGCTCAATGGGGGTTAGACATTCTAGGGCCTTTTCCTTTAGCTACGGGTCAACGAAAATTCCTATTAGTCGCCACCGACTACTTTACAAAATGGATTGAAGTAGAGCCCTTAGCTACGATCACAGAAAAGAAGGTCGAGGCGATGATATGGAAAGATATTATCTGTCGATTCGGAATCCCACGCATCTTAAATGTCGACCATGGAAAGCAATTCGATTGTAATGCTTTTCGCGAATTTTGTAAGCGCCTCAACATTCAGCTAAGGATCTCTTCTGTGTCATATCCTCAAGCTAATGGACAGGCCGAGGTCAGTAATCGGACTATCCTTCATGGGCTGAAGACCAGGCTAGACAAAGCTAAAGGGGCATGGGTGGACGAATTGCCTAGTGTTTTATGGGCATATCGTACCACCAGTCGTGTGTCGACCAGAGAAACGCCGTTCAGCCTCGTATACGACACAGAAGCACTGATCCCTGTGGAAATTGGTGCGTTATCACCAAGAGTGGTGCCCTTAGTAGAAGAAGAAAATTCACAAGCTCTAAGGGAAGGCTTGGACCTACTCGACGAACATAGAGAAGTCGCAGCTATTCGATTGGCATCCTATCATCAGAGGGTGGCCAACTATTATAATAGCCGGGTGAGAGATAGGCCAATGTCTGAGGGAGATCTAGTGCTCAGAAAGTTGCATATCACGAATGCCCTAAAGGAGGATGGGAAATTCAGAGCCAATTGGGAAGGCCCATACAGAATCGGACATAAGATTGGGCCTAACACCTATATTCTGGAGACCCTACAAGGGAAGAGAATAGGGAAAACATGGAATTCAAATCACCTAAAACTGTATTTGAATTAAGCGCCATATTTTCTTTCCCAAACATTATTATCATTTATCTATACTATCACAAGATATTGTTATCAAATCATCACGCAGAATGTCCTCTTATTATACATCTGCAACTTCTATGCATCTAAATCTTGTGATAAGATATCAGAAGAGCCATAAGAGCTTGAGGCGCTATGCGTCACTGTGGCCAGGCGTACATTCAGAAGAGCCGTAAGAGCCTGAGGCGCTATGCGTCACTGTGGCCAGGCGTACATACAGAAGAGCCGTAAGAGCCTGAGGCGCTATGCGTCACTGTGGTCAGGCGTACATTCAGAAGAGCCGTAAGAGCCTGAGGCGCTATGCGTCACTGTGGCCAGGCGTACATACAGAAGAGCCGTAAGAGCCTGAGGCGCTATGCGTCACTGTGGCCAGGCGTACATATAGAAGAGCCGTAAGAGCCTGAGGCGCTATGCGTCACTGTGGCCAGGCGTACATACAGAAGAGCCGTAAGAGCCTGAGGCGCTATGCGTCACTGTGGCCAGGCGTACATATAGAAGAGCCGTAAGAGCCTGAGGCGCTATGCGTCACTGTGGCCAGGCGTACATTCAGCCGAGCCGTAAGAGCCTGAGGCTCTATGCGTCACTGTGGCCAGGCATACATTCAGCCGAGCCGTAAGAGCCTGAGGCGCTATGCGTCACTGTGGCTAGGCATACACTCCGATTAACCATAAGAGCCTGAGACGCTATGCGTCACTGTGGCCAGGAAATAAAAATATCAGGGCTATAAAAACTAAAGACGCATTTACGCCATAGTAATCAAGCTTTAAACAGTTATACGTTTACACAAAAAATTCTTTCTGAAAGTATACCTTTCTATCAAGAATTGGGGAGCATACACGAATACATCCAAAGCGAATATATACAAGAAAAATAAACAAACAGACAAAGAATGATAAATGATAAATAGAGAAGTAATGCGATACGAAGCATGAACAAAAATCTCGATTTCATTTCATTCAAAAGTCATTACAAATAGATCTTTAGTAGATCTTTACAATCACATTCAACAAAAGTACAAAATTAAAACAAAAAGACAACAAAGTACTTGAAATGAAAAACAAAAAACAGAAATAGCTATCTAATCTTCGGGAGAAAGCTGGGGATCAGCTACAGACGGACCTCCACTACCCAGGGACTGCTGACCCTCCTCGTCGTCCAAATCAAGAAGAGCGTCAATAGGCTCGGGAGCACTGCCCAAATCCGCGGGCTCCCAAAGACCGGTGAGGTTGGCGAGGTCATCTTGAGCGGTCCTCTTGAATAGTTCATCCGCGGGTTCAGCCCCAGGTTCATACTTGGTCCAGTCGGGGGCCTCGAATAGCATTGCCTCGTTCGTGTACTGGAGCTCGGGGAATTCCTCTCCTTCCCTATGCGCCTCTAACCATGACCGGGCAAGGTAGAATCCGTATTTCACATAGGGGTTTGAGAAATCCTCCTTCCGCCTCAAGCAGTCTTTGGAAAGGCGATACTCCCTTACGGCTTCCGCCCGAATGCTATCGATCTCTACTTGGGTCAGAATAGGAGCAGCTTGACCTTCTAACTCGGCAACGCGTTGCTCGAGCTCCTGATTCCGAGTAAGCAAAGACCCGTAGCTGGACTGCATACGGTCTAGTTCAGAGTGGGCCTCCTGAAGAATCTCCTGAAATTTGCCAGATCGGGCCGCCTCAACGGTGAGATCCCCCTTGGCCTGGTTCAGGTCCTGGTGAACCTTGGCGAGCTGTTCCTCCAAGCTTCGCACCAAATCCGAAAGTTTGGACAAGTTATTAACGGTGTTGGATAATTCCATAACCTTGTCCTTCAAATCCCGAATTTCTTTATCAGCTCACTCCCGATAGGCCCGGTGCTGGGCTTTGTTGGCCACGGTCCTCTGAGCCAGCTGCAAAGGAATGCAAAAAGTTAGATTCAAAGAATGTAGCAAAAAGGAGTCAAACGAAGAGGAGTATGAAACTTACCCTCAATGCCTCCATGTTGGCTAAGTCCTCCCCCTCCGGGTAATTCTGAAATATTCTCGCCTCATCCCGAGGAAGGATGGAAGACCAACTAATCCGGGAAGCCACCCCGGGAGTGTCCAAAGTATCGTTGTCGCGGACCCTGGGGTAAACTCAAAATTCGGCCCCTCTCATAATAAACCCCCCGTCCACGGGGTAGGACCTCTCGTCAGCAGGGCCTATCCTCGGTAGTATTGGCCTGTTTCCCATCGAGCCCTTGATGTATAAGCGCCTTCGATTCTTCCGCTGCGACGGAATGATATTGCACTCCGCACGCTCCTCGGAGCGGGACCGCCCGGATGACCCGAAAGCCCCCCGTGAAGATGAAGGGACTCTCCCCCTATCCCGAGAAGGATCCCTTTGTTCCGGAAGGGGAGGCATCGCCTGCCTAGAAGCGGGTGGGGTCCGAGCACGAGGTAACGGAGAGGGGACCGGTGCCTCGCTTAGGACATCGTCGGCTAAACGACGCCTCTTCCTGGTAGGAACACTGGAAGGACCGGCCTTCGAGACCTGACGAGCCAGCGATCGCCGGAAGTGACTCATTTCTGTAAAAAAGGAAAAGAAAACAAATCAGTGGTCAAAAACTGATCAAAAACAGCAAGTAGTAAAAAGAATTAAAAGTTACTGTCAGGAGAATCAAGATGCTCCTGAAGGGACTCTATATTTATTGCGTCGTCATCAGGGAGCACCATGAAAGTGGAGCCGAACCCTTCCCAGCCAGTTAGGTCAGCTAAGGGTTCGCTGCCAGAACTAGATTCTATGTTGGTACTCCCTATATCCTCCTGTAGCCTCGGAGGTTCAAGATTTAACTTGGGAGAAGTCGAAGGCGGAGGATCGGATGAAGGAACAGAAGGCCCGACAACAGGGGCCGAACTCACACCCCAGCCAGCTAATATCAAATTTTCATTTGATATAAGGCTGTCAAGGCTAATGGGATGATTGACCAACAGTTTGTTGACGTCTGAAGATAACTGCTCTCTAAGTGTGGAAATCCTAGGACCCTTGGGGATTTCTCGCCTATTCTCCCAACGAGTGGGGAAATCTAGGCCCTCGGGCACTTCCACAACAAGCCACTCCGTCTCAAAACCATGAAGCTTGTTAGCAGGTTTCTCGAATAACCTGTTCCCAAAACTGGGCTGATACACCCGCTGAAGCGAGTAAGGCACTAAGCCGGGGCTCCCTCGAAACCTAAAAAATACATCTAAGAGAGGAAGGGACGGAGGGACGCCCCTTAAATGGCAGTGCACGGTGAACCCTACTAATTGCATCCATGCATGAGGATGCAGTTGTCCCGGGGATACCCTGTGCGTCCTAAGGAAAGAAACCCCGAAGTCGGACAACGGGAAGCGGAGTCCTAATTCTAAGGCCGCCCTAAAAACGACTACCCCGTTGGACACACGACGTATGTCACTCTCCTGAGGTGTTGGGAGTCTATAGGAATATCCCTCGGGTAAAGGAAACCTAGATACTAGGTCTTGGACGTCGGCTTCCTTTAAAGTCGACTTAACACCTAGGTCTATTTGTTTTCCTACACCATGGCCAGCCATTTTAGGAGTCCAGAAACCAATGAGTGGGACTACGGATTATTAAATCACCTAAAATGAAGAAGAGAAGAACTGGCGACAGAGTCCCAAGAAGCTGCGACAGACTTGCGACACAGTGATGTGTACGCGGCAGAGTTGCGGCAGAGTTGCGATGGAGTTGCGGCAGAGTTGCGAGAGAGTGTCCTGAGAGTCGGGCAGAGTGTCTTTGTGAGAGAACTGAGTAGCGACAAGGACAGCAGGGGTCCAGTATATATAGTGGCCCGACTGCGTCGCCTCACGCACGGAGATCCGACCCGACCCGCGAAAAATCCGGACCCAGATCCTCTTCCGCAGGAAAAATTCCTACCAAAGAGTGGGGAGCAATTGATGGTGGTTGTGTCACCAGAATCCACGTGTACAACCATCCGCCAACCATTGACTGCCACGTGTCAGAACAAGAATAAGCCACGTGGCTGATGTTGCGACAGAGTTGCCACCCGACACAGTTGCCTGTAAAACGACAGAGTGTTCGGGGCGTTAGGCACTCTGTCGCCCGGTATGTGTGCCGCACAGTAGGCGCGACAGACCTCCATCGCCTCTATTGCGACATAGGTCTCCCGCATTGCCCCCGTGGCAGAGGTCTCCCGCACAGCCGCGGTAGAGGTCTCCCGCACAGCCAGCGGCAGAGGTCTTCCGCATAGTCTGCGGCAGAGGTCCATGGGTACTCTGCCGCCTGCCGACTCCCCCACAAGCTGCTTAACCCGAAGCGCGACAGAGTGCTCTATGACTCTGTCGCGGCCCAGACACGCGCCTGGGCCTCAGCTCGAACCGACTTAGAGAAACCTATAAATATCCAGGTGAGCTCTCAGAAAAGGGGGACCAAGAACAAAAAGGAAGGGAAAAAACTTAAACTCTCTGAATTAAGTAATACATTCTCTTATTCATTCCTTCATACACAACTCCCGATTTCTGACTTAATCATCAGAGTGCGCGTGCAGGGACAAATCCCTGCCCCCTCTGACTCCTGTTGTTTTTGCAGACTATACGAGGAACAAGTTGCATCGACCTCATCTCCTTGTCATCAGTGCAATCCGAATACGTGGAAGGTATATTCCTGTTGCTGCTTAGCCAGGTTAACATCATAAGCAATGAGGAAAATATCTGTTATCAATCGTCTCGGTATAAAAGCACTCTAAACATCTGAAACCACCTTGTGTAAGATTTGTTTCAGCCGATTAGCAAGTGTTTTTGCAATTATTTTGTAGATAACATTACGTAAATTAATAGGACGAAACTGTGACATATTCTCCAGTGATTTTACTTTGGGAATCAAGAGAAGGTGAGTGTAATTGATCTTTGAGAGATCCAGAGATCCATTTAGAAACTCCAAACAGTAGGACAACACAGCATTCAAAACAAAATACCAGAATTTTTTATAGAACAGAACTAACATGCCATCCGGTCCAGAGGCTTTGTCTGGAAACATGCTGATTAAAGCTTCCTTAACCTTTTTTATTATGAATTGTCGAACAAATAATATAACTCATGTCTTTTGTTATTACTTCATCCACTGCTTGTAACACTAGATTACCACTTTAATTGGCCAAGGATACAAGTAAAGCGGAAAAATAGGCCACAACAATGTTTCCCATATCAGATTGATTGTCATGCCAAACACCATGTGCGTCTTTCAATCGGACAGTTGAATTTGTCTTTCTACGAGCATTTGCACTTGCATGGAAATATTTTGAATTACAATCACCATATTGTAACCAGTCTACTAGGGATCGTTGCCTTCACATACATTCCTTTTTAACTAACATCTCATTCAAATTGAACTTTAACTTTCTCTCTTCTTGAACCATTGTATCAGTAACATCTGACTGTTAAACCTGACACAATGCTTCGGTAAGTTCCCTTATCTTTTGGTGTATGAAACCAAATGATGTACGGTTTCAAATATTCAACTTCATTCTAGTTTGCTGATTTTATTCATCAAAGAAAGCCTGTGACTGGAACCATTTTGCTGCCAAGCATCTTCAATAACCTGTCTCCATTCATTAGAATGCAGCCACATGGTCTCAAACTTTATTCTTTGTCGCCTTCTGAGTTGCACTGATGGAACAACTCTATGGAAAACTAACTTGATTGGAGCATGATTAAAGAAAGTGGATGGTAGATTATACACTTGGTAGTTGGGAAATAAGTTTCATGATTCCATAGTTCCAAGCATTCTGTCCAAACGGAGCTTCACAACCTTATTCCCACTTCTTTCATTCCACCAAGTAAATGATGGACCTATATAGCCAAGGTCTTGCAAACCACTAGAAGATAATACATCATGATATAACTCTATTTGGCAAACTGGTCTATGTAACGTCCCAAACTTCTCCTATTACAACAAGATTTTATTGAAATCCCCACCACATAACCAAGGAAGAGAGCTATTACCAGGGATTTAAATTACCGTTGCGGTCACGTTTTCGGTTACGTTGCGTTTATTACGGTTTCGGACATAACGGAGATTATTGCGGTCATAACGGTCATCGCGGTCGTGAATTTTTTTTAATATCGCATAACTTTTTTAACGGACGATAACGACAATAACGGTTGATTGCGGTAATAACGACCCTCGATAACGGTAATAACAGTCGATAACGGTAATAACGGTCCTCGATAACGGTAATAACGGATCAATTAGGTTATTGCGGGTGTGACACCCGTTATTTCACGCATAGCGGTAGCGGCCACTATCTCGGATAGCGGTCGCTATTTAAAACCATGGCTATTACTGCTCAGTCTTCGTAAAAGATCCCAACCTCTATATTTGGGATGTTTTTTGATTCACCGTAGAACCCAATGAACTGAAACTTTTGATGAGTATTAGTATCCTCCGCAACAGCATCTATATAATATTGTGAGAAACTATTCAACGAAACAACAAATTCATCATTCCACATCAGCAATAGTCCCTCACTATGACCCACATTGCTAACATATTTAGCTGAATTATAAGCACAATGGTGTTTCAATCTATCAGCTTTTGCTTTCCACAATTTTGTTTCAAACAGGAATACAAGATGTGGTCTTTCTTGTGAAAGGAGCTTTCTTAGCCCTACAATTGCTCATGATCTCTTAAACCATGACAATTAAGGCAAAGGATACTTATGGCTGTGGGCGGGGAAAATTCTCATTTGCCACCACCAATGAAGTTTTGTTGGACATATCACATATGGTGTCATTCTAGTCTGACTTGGTCACCATGACATAATTAGTAGGTTTCAGTACTGTTTTCATCTTCATGTGTAGGGACTCAGTAAATTTAGAAGATGCTAATACATCCACTTTATAGAATTTCTAGTATCCACACAGAAAAGATAAAATTTTGGAAATTACATGACTGTTAGGAAATTAAATTAAGATTCAAATGGTTCTCGAATCATGATGTTTGGACACTCCTACTGGTACATATGGAATCTTAAGTAAAGGTCAGAAAACTGCCCTGTAAAAGTGTTAAAAATAAGGTCGACTTTGAAATATCATTGTAATCAATCCACAATGAAATAGGTGATGAACTTCACACCTCTAAATAGGGAATTAATTCTAGAATCATATAAAATTTAATTTGAATCAATAGGATGTGTATACTGTTAGATATTAATGGAATAGTAAACATAGGTCAGGATTCCCTAATACAGAAAGTGACCTTTGTGAATTTTTGGTGATAATGGCTTAAATTTAAATGGAAAATTAAATCAGCCTTGATTTGAAATGATATATTGATTTAAGGTTCTTGTGTTAGGCTCGAATTAGCCTTGGTCGAATAGGCAAGGCTCTCAACCTTTTGAGATATGTGCTGGGTTGTCGGAAGTTACACTAGTATTGACTTTTTCTTATGGATACTGTTTGACTGGGCAAGGTAAAAATCAGCCAAGCTTTTGGGGGTAACAATAACTACTTATTGTTTTAAGCTTAAATATGATATTCTTGGCATGAAACTTGTTTGATTTGAATAAGATTATGCTTTCTTTGTTTGGTATAGTCTCGACTAAGGGTTAATACCACACCCGAAGCCTTTGTTTCTTGCATGTATGATTTTTATAACTTGAATTTAAAAACTATGTTTTATTTCGTTGTTAAATTGATTTAAAATGCTTGTTTTAACAATGAAATTTTATACTCGGATATTTAATCATGTTTTTTACTTGGCATGTTCTTAAAGACAATTTCTAACTTAAAATGAGTTTTCATAAAGGTCATACCTAAAGTTATAGTCTCCTGCCCGTTTGCTAATCGGTTTGGAAGTTACACTTTTGACTTGAATTTGTGAGCACCGAGGTGGGCAAGACCTCTCATGGTACCCCTTTACTTATTATGCTTTTATGTGAGAAAAGCATTTTGACTTATCCTTAGAGATAATTCGAATAGGTACTGGTTTCGCTTGGCTCGTGGAACCAATCGTGCATCTATGATAATAGATGGTGCCCTAGACATAAGGAGTGCAATGCACTGATAGCTACAGTGCCCTGCAATGGTACCTAATATATTATATGCTTCTGTATGTGATGATAACTAGCATATGATATGCCTTCTATATGTGATGATATGATTGCTTACTTTGATGACTTGTGATTTTATTATTATCAATTTAACTTCCTATGATATGACTCACATGCTTTTGTTTTGATTTGCAACTATGGATTATAATGATATCTTCTTTGCAAGTTATTTATAAAATGATTTATTCTAGCATGCAAGGTTTATAAATCTATTTTAATTTTTTTTCTGTTATTGTATAATTACTTACTGGGCTTCCCCAAGCTCACCCTCTCTCTTCCTTTCCACAGATTGAGCCTCAAGAACCTTACGGATATACAAAGGTCACTGTACAGCTTTCGAGGCTTTCGCTTTGCAGTACTCAAGGTACTTTTGGTTACAGTGATGTATATAGACACATATTTGATTTATTTTACACAGTGTACATGTGCATATAGTCTGGGATGATATTAAACTGAGTCTATTTAGATATTTGAGATCAAATGTAATTTCCAGTAAACTGAGTCTGTTTATGATATTTGAGATCATGATGATGTAATTTCTGGTAAACTGAGTCTGTTTGCGATATTAGAGATCATGATGATGTAATTTCTGGTAAATTGAGTTTGCTTTGTGATCTTAAGATATTAGTGATGTAATTCTTTTGTATTCATTGATGTTATGAATTATGGTATTTCAATATCGAGGCTGAGGTGTATATGATTCTATATGGATGGCTTTGACAATTTGGTTTAAAGATATTCTAATCATGTATTGTGTTTTTTATACTGTGGACCCAAATATTGTCTTATTCATGTTATATTTGTATTGATAGCCAGTTGAGTTGGTCGAAAAATGTGTTGGATATGTATGTTGATTTGGGTGATAGAGGATGTAGATCGAGACAATGACCAAATGTCTTGATGAATAAAATTGTGAGTTGTATCATATTCATTATGTGATGAGAATCTAGTTTAAAATGACCAATTCGGAAATGGTGATGGTAATGGTGAATGATAATAAGGTCGAGAGGCATTTTTGGTCAATTTCATGCCTTAACTGATGTGATCATTGATTTAGAATTAGGTATGCTTAATGATATGAATGAGATATATCTTATTTGGGAAAATTGAATGTGAAATGGTACATTGAGTTATGATAGGCCATGGTGACCAAAAAGCTTAAGTAGCTAGGACATGAGCAAATAGCTTATCTTAATGAAACTTTCTACCAAAACCATATTTGGGACTTGGAATGATAATTATCAAGTGAGTTAGTCAGACAGAGACTAATCACCTAGATGGCCTACGCATACACACACAAACGATATGAAAGTTTTAAAAAGTGAAAAATTGAACCGAAATTTTGTAACTTCTGAGGGTTCACGCAAAATGTGTGAAACCCAAATTTTTCCCTACTACTAATTAATTTAAGCTAAACCAAGAGGTCTAAGACTTATGTCAATGTTCATGTAGGGCCCAGAATGCTCGAGAAGCCCGAGATAGTGTCACGAAGCTCGAGGCACGCACTTTGAGATAAGAACCTAAGTTCAAGAATTCTTCAACAGTATGATTTAAAACATGAATTGATGATTGGGAAGTGAAACTAAGGTGTTAGAAGTGAAAAAGTTAGTGAAACTCGGATTTTCCCTAAATCGAGTAAATAAGCCTAATAAATTCGGAATAAATTCGAAATAAATTCAGAATAAATTCTAAAAATTCACAAAAATTATTCCGAGGCCATAGGAAATTCAAATAAGACATAATTGACATGAGGAATAAAGATGGAGTGGAAATAATGAGGTTTCGATCTTTAAATGAATTTTTAAAGTAAACCGAAAACTTTAAGCGATTTTGATCGGTAATGACCAATCGCATGAAATGGGCCCAATCGGGAAAAACTTTCTTAAAAATGTGAGCCCCAAATTTTTATGAGAGATACTAGATACATATTATAACATTTTAGAAGTGAGAAATTAGAAGAAATTGGACTAGAAATAATTTTTAAGGATTTTTTCAAAACTGATTAGTGGGCTGTCCTGTTTCAGTAAATGGTATACCCAGTCAAGTTGGCCCAAGTTGAGGCCCATCCAATGGTCCAAAAATTTCAAGCCTCTCCAGATTTAATCTACACCCTTTAAGCTTTCCATATCCCCTGAAATCACCCAAAAACACTTTGTCAATTGAGAGAACCAATCCCATCTTCTAGCCCTAGGCGTCACTGTACAGTCCAACTTGTGTGATTTTTTAGAGTCATTTCCAGCCATTTTCTAAGTTAAAAAAACAATCCCGAATCTTCCTACTTAACCCCTCTACAACATATAAAAATTTCAGCTACAATGAAGGTCATTTGCAAGGTGAAAATTCTATAGAGAAAGTTAAGGACAGAAACTGTCATGTTCAAGAGGTGAGAGAGCTTGATTTCAAATGTTTTTGGTTGGTTTTTATTGTTGTTTTGGATGATTTTAAGATGTATATATG
The DNA here is from genome assembly GCA_033439115.1 of Firmiana major. Taxonomy (NCBI): domain Eukaryota; kingdom Viridiplantae; phylum Streptophyta; class Magnoliopsida; order Malvales; family Malvaceae; genus Firmiana; species Firmiana major. The sequence goes on along the minus strand of CM065896.1, from coordinate 25,234,278 downwards.
ATGGTTTACAGTTGAGGACCAATTTAAAGAATCAAAGAAGTGGTCAACATTGGTCAAATGTGAGAGAAACTTGATGAATGATGAAGATGATGAGATATGTTTATGTTTGATAATTTTTAGTGATTTTTACTTAAGTGGAACTTGATGAAATAATTTGTAGAAACAAGTGTAGGTTCAGCTAGCCATGGACTATGGAAGAAATGGTGAAATTTGGTTGTGTTCTAGGTTGTGGAATGATTGAATAATACCGAAAAACTCGGTTTATAGTTCGGTTGAGTGAAAATTGAATAATTCGAGTAATTTGAATGGTTAAGTGAAACCTAAAATAAATGTTCAAGCTATTAAGTTGATAAGCCTTTAAATTGGTAGAAAGAAAACTAATGAAATAGCTTAAACCGGTACATAAATTGATAAAATCGAGAAAATAGGAAAAATTGACCAAAAAGTCAAGATTGGTCAAACTTTAAGAAAGTAAATGCATATATGAATATGTTAAAGTGAAATTGATCTATATATGATGAATTGGTATTATTTTGGGCAGCTAGGGGATTTGACACGTAAATCGAGGCTAATCCAAGACCCGTCAATATTGTACTGTCCAAGGTGTAAGAGGTAAGAGATGCAATCTTTTTGAGCATTTGTATTCATTACCCATGAAAAAGCTTTTATAGCATGAAAAAGGTTTTATATGTCACGACCCAAATTACCTAAAATCACTACAAATTTTTCGTTTTTCGATTATTATTTAATTCTTACCTTTCTCTCATCGTGCTATCTTACCAAACAGTTATGCTATGATTCAGTGTTAGTCACCTCTCACCTATTTACCATTCCATTTTCATACTATCTTTTGACTTTAACTAAATACATACACAATGGTATTTACATAACCTTACATCCCCGACATTATATATGTTTACAGTACTGTGCATTACATATTCAGATACAAAACTATACAAATGTGTATACCTGACTCTCGATGGGAAGCAGCGGATACCAAAAATGCAAGTCCTCAGCCGCTCACTAACTACTGCGAGTACTCTGAAAAGATGAGAAAATAAGGGGGTGAGCAAACCACACGTTCAGTAAGGCAATTATGCAAGTAAGTAGATAGCTCCACTATCTATTTGCTCATAATGCCATGCCCTTAAAATCCATTTCTTTTCATTAAAATCTCAAGCACAAAACTATGCATACATCAATGATATATTTTATCAAAACTATTTGTGCATATAGAAATCATGTAATTCATGCATCAAAGGCATTTTATGTGACATCATTAAATCATACTTAGCATGAGGTAAATCAAGATCATGCATCATTTCATGCCATGTAAAACAAATCATGAGAAAAAAAATTCATTTCATGAATCTTATCATTAACGCATGGAAAACTCATCATGCTACTGCATTTAAATCATTTCATTAAAACTACAGTATAAAACAATCCCTCTGGGTCAATCATCTCATAAATATATCTCAAAACTTATAAAACAACTCGTTATAAAATTCTGTCATAAAATCATCTGAAATCTAGCATCATAGTAGAAAATCATAAAATCGGGGGCCTAACCCCTCCCTCGGGTCTACCTTGGTCTATCGAGATCACAAGTTATATCATGTGAGACAAGTAGGTGACTATATCAGTAACAATGAGGACTATGGCCATAACCTAGTGATCCCTGGCTACACGGTACCTAGTGTGCAGGGTATCACACCTGAAACGGGAGGTGGGTTGGTCCTACCCGCCAGAACAGCATAACATCAGGATTGCGAGGGCAAGGCTTGCTACCTCGTGGCTAATGCCACTCCACTCCAACAATCCCCACGGTACAACGTACTCCGCGTGACATACACGGTACAACGTACTCCGTGAACCCAATCTCAGTCAGGGGGTGCCTGCAATAGGTCTTATCCACCCATACCATCTAGTCTCAGTATGCACGTGTGGCATATCATCTCACTATGACACACAGTCTACAGGAGGTTCCAACACGGTTATATGCATGTCAAATAAATCCCTGTGCGAGCGAAGCTCTAGCACGGCTCCATGCATATTCATGATATCTAAAAATCTCGTGCGAGCGAAGCTCTAGCACGGTTTTATAAAAATCAGTAACATCTGTGTACGAGTAACACTCCAGTACTACTTTAAAAGAATTATAAAAGAGTTGTAAATCCATAAAAAATCATAAATCATTCAAAACTTCGTACGAGCAACGATCCAGCACAGTTTCATGCATAAATAAATCAAATCTCGTGCGAGTTACACTCCAGCATGAATGAATGCTTAAGTAATTCAAAACTTCGTATGAGCAACGCTCTAGTACGGCTTTATGCATAAATACATTAAATCTCGTGCGAGTTACACTCTAGCACGGTTTTTATGCAATTATCATATCAAACTAGGATGCGAGCTAAGCTCCAACACCTCTCATGCATGTCAAATCATTAAAACTAGTGCGAACAATCGCTCTAGCACTTTTTTATGCATATCAAGTCAAAACAGTCAAAACAGAGTGCGAGCTAAGCTCTAGCACCTCTCACGCATTTCACAAAGTAAAATCAGTGCGAGCAACCGCTCTAGCACATTTCATGCATATAATGTCACACAACTCGGTGCAAGCAACCGCTCAAGCACATTTTATGCACACTCACAAATGTAGATATAGTACGAGCTATGCGCCAACACTATCTGTTTCCATATAAACTTGAAAGTTGGCCCATTTTCCAAATAATTTTCATTTAAATCTTAATAACACTTACGTAGTGTTATATTGTGAAATTTATGCAATTATTGACCAATCTATCGATTTGCTTTGCTTAAAAATAAAGAAAATTCCTTAAATCAGAAATTACTTAAATCAAGCATTTCATGCATGTCATGCTTTCACCATCCTTAGGTGAATTTCCCTAAACAGGGGTAAAATAGTCTTTTCCTATTTCGAGTCCTTAAAATCATTAATCTATTTCTAGGACCTTTATACATATTCAGTGTATACAAAAACTATTAAAATACGTGTAGCAACCTCTAGCTACTCACACAATTCTCTTACCTCATTTTTTTGTACAGTTTGACCTTTCATTGATGTCTCGTCATGCAGCCCGATTCTCTCTCAATCAAATCTTCGAAACTGCGCATAAATATACAACAGGTCAATTACAATACAATTAATTGTATTTCATATTTTCTGGGCTTAATTTCAATCATTGGGCCCGTTTACTCATATTGGGCCCGATTGCACCATAATGGGCCTTAATCGGCCTTAAGCCCATTTTTCACTTATTATTCACATTATCGAGGCCAATTCGGCTCATTGGGCCCATCAGTATTTATTGAGTCTCATTCTAAATTCTCAGATAGCTTAATGAATTATTTACGACAATTTATCTCTAATTCCAGAATTTAATTCATTTAATGCGAAAATTAAATCCGTAATTTATGCGGTAAATTTCTAACACGCATAACGATCCAATATGTCACGACCCAATACTACCAAAATCAGTACAAATTTTTCACTTTTGGAAAATCTTTCTTACCTCCTCGTGACATATTCCTCTTAACAGGTCGGGCTGTGAATCAATATCGATATACCATTTTTAACCATTAAATATCACACGTAATATATATAATTACATCAATCATATTATAATAGAGTGGTCGGTATGTTTTATACATCACATGATTCTATATGTACATCCCCAAATATTCTTTCATATACAATACTGTGCTGTAAGCATACTAATACAAAATTCTATACGTGGTGTATACCTGACAGTCGATGGGAAACAAAGATATCAGCTATGTCGTCTACTCTCTACACACGCTATCTCTATGGTGGAAACACTGAAAGTGGGTGGAAAATGAAATGGTGAGCTCCACATGCTCAGTAAGGCAATAATACAAATGGGTAGATAGCTATACTATCTACATGCTGATAAGAAATCAGGATTTATGTGAGCATGAGGTAAAAATAATGATATGCCATATATATAATATCATCTGTTCTAAAACAGGAAATCGACATATTAAAACATGGAATAATTCTCATGTGAAAACATCTCATGCTCAAATGAATCAACATGTTTTAAAATACCCCATCTGGCTCAAAATATGATACACTCACAATCAAAATCCATTTCAACAAAATTCTTTTTTTTCAAATCTCCGTTATAAAATTTCCCCTCTCACAGGGTTACAAATCAATGAAAGTTTCATAAAATCCCTCCATGGGAACAATCAAATCTCAATTGAAATCATAAGAAAATCGGGGCCTGACCCCTCCCTCGGGTCTGTTCTGGTCTATCAAGACCAATAGTTATATCATGTGAGACATATAAGCAACTATATCGGTAATATCCAGGACTATGGCCATAACCTCGTGATCCCTAGCACACGGATCCTAGTATGCGGGGTGTCACACCTGAAACAGGAGGTGGGTCGATCCTACCCGCCAGAACAGCATAATATCAGGATTGCGATGGCAAGACTTGCTATCTCGTGGCTAATACCACTCCACTCCGATAATCCCCACGGTACAGCGTACTCCGCGTGACATACACGGTACAACGTACTCCGTGAACCCAAGCTCAATTTGGGGTGCCTGTAATAGGTCTTATCCACCCATGTTAAGTATGTCTCAGTATGCACGTGTGAGCATATCATCTCACTGTGACACACAATCAACAGGAGGCTCCAACACGACTATATGCATGTCATATAAATTCCTGTGCGAGCGAAGCTCTAGCACGACTCCATGCATATTCATGATATCTGGAAACTTCGTGCGAGCGAAGCTCTAGCACGGTTTCATAGAAATCAATGAAATCTGCGTACGAGCAGCGCTCAAGTACGACTTAAACTGATTATACATTTAATTCAAATCCACGTACGAGCATTACTCCAGTACGGATAGGTATTAAAACTCAGTGAAAACTTCGTACGAGAAAAACTCCAGTACGGTAGTCATATGAAATAAATCTGTAAAATAGTGCAAGCAAGGCTCCAGCACTCTGTGTATGGCTTAAAATATAAAATCCAGTGCGAGCAGTGCTCAAGCACGGTTACAACTCATATAACAATGATAAGTGGCTCAATTTTATCAAAACATGTTAAATAAATACCAATTGGCACCTAACCTGTGCCTTTTCACTTAAAACATGAAAATAATAGCTAACCTATCCATAAATTGCTTGAATTAAAGCAATATCATCATGAAAACATTAAAATCATGAAATTCATGCAATTTTATAGCCTTACTACCCTTTTTGAAATTTTCCTAACTGAGGGCAAAATAGTCATTTATCACTATTTCCATATTTTTTCGAAAAATTATTATTTTGTTTTCGGGTAGCCTATTGAATTTAACGTAATGTAAATCCCCTCGAAACTACATACAGCTACCTCTAAGTGTTCATAAAATTCCCTTACCAGGAATCACGCGCGAGCTTATCCCGACTCGGCTGTACCAGGTCTCTCAGTCCAATTCGCTACGGAGCTGCATCTAACCACATATGGGTTCAGTTCAAATATATTGATCAGTATTTCACTCTTACTGATCGAATCTAAAGTTCTGGGCCCGTTTTACTCTATTGAGCCCGATTGCACTTTAATGGGCCTCGAACCCCTTTTTCAGCCCGTTTCCACTTTTAAAATCCCTTTTTCGGGTTTACTGGGCTCATTTAGCTTATCAATAATTATCGGGCTTCGTTCCAAACTCAGTGGATAGCCCGGATACTGTTTACGATAATTACGTTGAAATTTCGAATAAAATTCCTTTTATGCAGAATTAATCCGTAAAATCCGTAAAATAATCTTAACTCTGCATTTAAGGACTCATATTATCTAAATTAAAATGTACATACCCAATATGGTGCGGGGTACAAAAATCAGAGCTAAATTGGCTCTCGTTCGGGCTCTGCAGTGACACTGCACAATTATGCAATTTCGGGTCATTTTCCATCAATAAATATTAAATGAAATTCTCGGGATTTATCCGCAGGTCAATCCTGACTCTCGGTCACTTATCCAAATTTTGAGTCATCCTCGGGTACACTTTCTTCCTTTTTCCCCCTTTTTTTTCCTTTTCTTCCTTCTCGGCTATGGTGCCGTTTTGGCCCGTTTACCGTCACCGGTGATTTCGGCCATCTCGTCGGCCGCCAGTGGCCTCAACAGAACCGCCTTGGCCTGGGGAATGCTCGGCTAGGCTGAATCGACGCTAAGACACCGCCGTTCGTAGGGACCGACGCGTTTCTTCCTCGGAGCTTCCGTTCGTCAATTCGCTGGAAATAGCTGTCGTCGGCGCGCGTTGCTGGTACCGTTGGAACCGCTGGACTTCGCTCTTCCTTTTTCGACCGGTAGCTGGGCTCGTTGGACTCGGGTGGCTCATCGGGGGGTTTGGGTTTCAGACGGGTTTCGCGGGTCTCGGTTTCGGGTTTCTCTATCCCTAATTCTGATTTTCAGATTTTTCGTTTTTTTATTAATTAATTTATTATTATTTTAATCAATTAAATATATTAAAATACCCAAATATCTCTTAAAATATCCTAACAAAATATTATTTAATTCATTTATTCAATAAATGAATTTATCGGTCTATTTTCATCTTTCCCAGTATATTTTTCGATTCTTTTCGCGAAAATTTTTCTAATTAAAAATCTTGATAAATTCCGAATTAATTTCGATTAATTCTCATAATTTCCAATAAATTTATATCTAGATCAATCGATCTCGAATTTAAATATTTTTCTCGGTATTGATCCAGATTTCGCAAATTCCATATTTTAAATAAAATTTCTTATCGAATTTATACCGAATTTTGGTCATTTGACCATTTTACCCTTGCATGTGTTCGGGACCAAATTGAATCGACTTTCTTCATAAATCCACAATCTTTTCCCTATTTTCAATTCCTTATTTTCAGTCACCTCGATTTAATTCCTTAGACAAACTTGTTGCTTCTTTATTTTCCCAATTTATCCTTATTCAATTTTATGTAATTTATTTCGTTTCATCCACATTTATCAAATCCGAATCAACCATCTTATGAATCCAATAACATATAATAATGTCATACAATATGGAAATCATAAGGAACATCAAACCAAAATTACGGATCTCATAATCTCCCCCACTAAAAGGATTTGGTCCTCCAAATTAGAACCAAATCAGTCGGTAAACAACTTCGGGTATTTCTCCTGTATCATGCTCTCTAGCTCCCAGGTAGCTTCCTCCGGAGTGTGATACTGCCACTGAACCTTCACCAGGGAGATCGTCTTAGATCACAATACCTTTTCCTTCCTATCCAAAATCCGAATCGGTCTTTCAACATAGGTCATACTGTCACTGAGCTCTAACGGCTCGTAGTGAATCACATGTGACAGATTTGGATGGTACTTCTGAAGCATAGAAACGTGGAAGACACTATGTACACCTGCCAACTCTGGTGGCAATGCCAATCTATAGGCCTTATCTCCCACTCGCTCCAAAATCTCAAAGGGTCCAATAAAACGAGGGCTCAGTTTACCTTTCTTACCGAACCTCATGATACCCTTGGAAGGAGAAACTCTCAAAAACATCGACTCACCCTCTGCAAACTCTAGTGATCTGCGTCTCCTGTCAGCGTAACTCTTCTGTGGGCTCTGAGCTGTCCGCAATCTATCGCATATCAACCTGACATCTTCAGTAGCCTACTGTACCAAGTCAGGAGCAAATAACAGTCTGTCACCAATCTCTTCCCATCCAATAAGGGAACAACATCTGCGACAATACAGTGCCTCATACGGTGCCATCTCAATACTCGAGTGATAACTGTTATTGTAGGTGAACTTGGCTAATGGCAAATGATCATCCCAAAAGCCTCCAAAATTCAGCACACACGCTCTCAACATATCCTCCAAAGTCTATATAGTCCTCTCTGACTGACCATCTGTCTGAGGATGGAAAGCGGTGCTAAATCTCAACTGGGTCCCCAACGCTTCCTGAAAGTGTTCCCAAAATGGGAAGTGAAGCGGGCATCCCTATCAGAAATAACGCTCACTGGAACGCCATGTAGCCTGACAATCTCTCGAACATATAAGTTCGCCAACGTACTCAGAGCATCTGTAGCTCTCATAGCTAAGAAATGGGCAGACTTCGTCAGTCTATCCACTATCACCTATATGGTATCGTGACCTCTGCATCCCATCACAAAATCCATGGTGACATGCTCCCACTTCCATGTCAGTATCGGTAGAGGCTGCAATAATCCTGCAGGCTTCTAATGCTCTGCCTTTACCTGCTGACAGACGAGATATCTCGCAACATACTCTGCTATGTCTCTCTTCATCCCAGACCACCAATAATCTCTCCGGAGATTCTGATACATCTTCGTACTCCGCGGATGTACTGTATACCTCACTGAGTGAGCCTCTGATAAAATCCTCCTCCTGATCTCAGGATCCTCGGGAACACATATCCTACTGCGGAACCTCGGTAATCCATCAGTACTCAATACAAAATTTGTATCTGCACCTGTCTGTACCTGTCTCATCAACTGAATACATCCCTGATCACTCTGCTGAGCCTGTCGGATACGATCAATCAACTCCGGCTCCAATCTCAGGCTCGCAATGATCTCAACTTTGTCAATCTCAGGGGGTGCTATGTCCAAACTGAGGCTTGCGAATTGCTCTAACAAATCATGTTCCCGAACCATCATAAATGATGCCAACCCTAGGCTCTTACTGCTCAAAGCATCAGTAACTACATTAGCCTTTCCTAGGTGGTATAATATCTAGCAATCATAATCCTTCAGGAGCTCGAGCCATCTCCTCTGTCTCATGTTCAGCTCCTTCTGCGAGAATAAATACTTCAGACTCTTATGGTTTGTAAAGATCTGAAACTGCTCACCCTATAAGTAATGGCGCCATATCTTCAGTGCAAACACTATGGCCGCCAACTCCAAATCATGGGTCGGATAGTTCCTCTTGTGATCTTTCAACTATCTAGATCCATAGCCAACTACCCTCCCATCCTACATCAATACACAGCCCAGTCCCGAATGCGATGCATCTGTATATACCAAGAAATCTCCTGAGCTGGTAGGTATGGTGAGAATTGGAGCAGTGGTCAATCGACGCTTCAGCTCCCGAAAACTCCTCTCACAGGCATCATTCCACACAAACTCAATATCCTTCCGTGTGAGACGTGTCAACGGAGCAGCTAATCTGGAGAAACCCTATACAAATCTCCTGTAGTATCCTGCCAAACCCAAAAAACTTCGAATCTCTGTGACTGTCCTGGGCCGCTCCCATTGAACAACTGCCTCTATCTTGGATGGGTCCACTTGTCATGCCCCGCTTTCGGGAACCCTTCTATCTATACATTCTCTACTACGGTTGGGCTGTGAGAAGATGCAATTACTAAAAATTTATTTATTTACAGCGGAATATTTAAATCTTTAATTCACACTCCCAGGTGTGTGTGTAAATACACAAAATTAATTGTATAAATACCATGTGCTTACATATCATCCCCATAATACTGATTACAATTCCAAGATATAACTGTGCGATACGATATATTAGATACAAAATACTCGTGTATACAAATCTTATACCTTTGCGGATTGTGGGAGCTGTTCAACACAAAACACTTAGAGACCACCGCTCTCTTACTTCTCAGTACCTGGAGGGGGAAAAATAGTGGGATGAGCAAACCACGGCTCAGTAAGGAAATGTATGCTAGCAGGTAGATATCGTACTACCTACATAGCCCATGCATGCATAAACCAAAACCATGTTTTCGTTATAAATGGAAATATCATACGAACAATGCATTTAAATACATATTTCTCAAGAGCATTTTCGTGTAAATCAAATGTCAAACTTCCATTTAAAACATGTTCATAAATAGTGCCCCCATGGCACGAATGTGAAATCGGAGATTTATTAAAACACAAAATCTCTTTCACTTCTCAAATCATTCTCTTTCACAAATCTCTTTCTTTTTCTGAGATTGTCTCTGTTTCTCGATTCTCTGAGACAGGCATGGAATTTTAGGCAATCAAATATCCACGACTTATGGCCACAGTCAGTGATCCCAGGCCTCACTGATCGGGTGTGCACAGGGTATCACTTCGCCTGAAGGGGGATGGGTCAGTCCTACCCTCCGGCTCATCTCAATCCACCTCATCTCCTCGTATACTGACGGTGAAGATACGTCGTGTGTCATCTACGCGATACTCGTACTCACGTGCACCCAGCACGGTACATAGTATACCAACGGGTGACTACACTATTCTACATACAACCGTGGACCCAAGTCCATACTCCAACTCCGATGGACTTTTTATCCTTAAACCATGTCTCATATACCAGGCGAGCAAGCAGCGTGACACACAGTCAACGCAAAGCTCCAGCGCGGTACGATATATCGTTAAGGCCCAGCCCGTTCAATTGGCCGTCGGCTGGTATCCCCTTGGGTCCCAGACCCCCAGGTTTACCTTAACTCAACAAAACATGTACGAGCATAGTTCTCGCATTTTCTCAAAACCTCCGTGCGAGTTAATCTCCCGCACGGTACATCAAGGCTTTAAACCGGGTGTGAGCTAACGCTTCTACACCAAATCTCATCTCAAAACTGATAGATGGCTATTTTCTCTTTTTAAAAACTCAAAACAAGTTTATTCACATAGCATGCCTTTTCATGCCAAAACATGTAAAATTAGCCAAACTATCATCAACATTTCTCAATCATCAATAACCATGTAAAATGGAGAGTTTCATTGAAAACATGCATATCATGCTATTTCCTTACCCTATCCCATTTCTCAATACATATATATACATCATAGTACTTTTCATATTTCCACATCATTTCATAAACTTATAATATCGTACTAGTCCTAGCAATATATCTACGAAATTGCTGTAATTACGTACGAACATCTCTATAGCTAACACACAGTCCCTTACCTCGTTTTACTTGTGTGCAACTATCCGCCTTTACGCTTCTTGCGTTCTCATCTCGACTTGCTCCGGCGTATCATCCGAAACTGAAATTCATCCACCAACATTTGAGTTAATGTTTCTAACTCTTATTCAACTAAGCATTTATCCAATGCCTTAATTACCCATTTTTACCCTTTGTGGTAAATCTCCCAATTTATCCTAATATCAACATTTCCAAACCATTTCCACAACATACTCATCCACTCAAGATATCCCATTCATCAAAAATACTCCCACATTCCACTTTCTCACACTTGACTTTTTTCTAAGCTATATGCATTTCATACCATTTTAGGTAATTCTATTCACAATATGCACACCCAAATATCTTTATAATCATTAACTAACTCAATGTACTTGGATTTGTGCATTAGATCTTACCTCATTGGATTTCCTCTTGCTCCAATTAGGATTGCCCTCTATTTCTTCAATCCTTCAAATGGGAAAATGCCTCTAGACTATGTTGTTCTTCTCTTTGATGTGAACAACTTTGTCTCTAATAGCCTCTCCTTAAATCTCACTGAAAATGGCTGGATTTAGGAGTGAGAAACTAGATTTCTTTGAGTTGAAGTGAAATGGAAATGTTTGTCCCGAAATTCTGATGATCCAACTGCTCCCATTTATAGATTTGACTTGATGAGATCGATCTTCCTTGGGTGGAGATCGATCTGTTCCTCAAAAATCCCTCTTTTCTGAGACGTTTAAAGGTAGGAGATCGATCTGTCGAGGCTGGAGATCGATCTGCTGTCAAACAGAAGCTTAAGGAGATCGATCTGGTCTTATGGGAGATCGATCTGCTTCCAACCCGAGAGCTAAGGAGATCGATCTGCTTCCTTTGGAGATCGATCTGTTCCCTTCCAATTCTCACATAAGGGCATTCTGGCTCTCCCAGATCGATCTCTCATCCTATGAGATCGATCTGGCCTTCACAAATTCCAGATTTCCTGCAGTTTTTCTACAATAACCCTTACCAAACACCCTTAATTTACTACCATGATCATTTTCTCATTCATTCATTTATGAGACTTCAAAATGGGATCCATCCTCACTACTTACACATTAAAACTTGTGTAGAATCTTTGTATGACCAAATGTATACGATATTGCTCAAATGGAAATATACACTTATGTAAATCTTTCCTTCCATTTTACTATACTACTCATATTCCATTTCGATCACATTCTTCTCGTGTTCAAGTTTATTTCTTCCTACTCATTCATAATGCAACTTGTACGTATAATCACAATTCTTACTACAAGTGCGTACATAATCTTATGAACTTACATTGCATACACTTCACATTACAATACATCATTTTACTTATGATTTTATTTACATTCCCATGTTCCTACATACAGCTATACATATACGGGGTCTCACACCACTGACACCCCATCCCTCGATACTACATGGTCCAGAAAAGAAATCTGCTCCAACCAGAAGTCACACTTACTGAGTTTGACATACAACTGTCTCTCTCTAAGGGTCTATAGCACTATCCTCAAGTGCTGCTCGTGATCCTCTCTGGATCTGGAGTATACCAAAATATCATCGATAAACACAATCACAAACCGATCCAGGTATGACTACACATCATTCATCAAAGTCATGAATGCTGCGGGGGCATTAGTCAACCCGAATGGCATAACTAAAAACTCATAATGACCATAACGGGTCCTAAATGCTGTCTTGGGCACATCCTCTCTCCGTATCCTCAGCTGATGATACCCAGACCTCATATCAATCTTAGAAAAGACCTGTGCTCCCTGAAGCTGATCTAACAAATTGACAATGTGTGGAAGGGGATACTTATTCTTAATGGTAGCCTTATTCAACAATCTGTAATCTATACACAATCGGGGGCTGTCATATTTCTTTCTCACAAACAAGACCGAAGCTCCCCAAGATGATACGCTCGGTCTCACAAACCCTTTCTCAAGCAAATCCTGTAACTACTTCCTCAGCTCCTCCAACTCAATCGAAGCCATCCTATACGGTGGTCTCAAAATCGGTTATGTACCAGGTACTAAATCTATCCTAAACTCCATCTCTCTGACTGGTGGTAATCCTGGTAAATCGTCTGGAAAGACGTCAGGAAACTCCCTAACTACTGGAATATCTCTCAAATCTGATCGTACCTGGTTCGTATTAACCACATATGCGATGAATCCTACAAAATATAAATCATTAAGTCAACAAAATTTCATTGTTCCATTCAGAACAACCACTGATTTCATTACTTTTCAGGGAAATTTTACAACACATCTTTCGAGGGTATTGAACGTTAACGTCTTAGAAAAGCAATCTAACACAACATGATTGGCAGCTAACCAATCCATTCCTAGTATGACATCGAAGTCTCTCATATACATCAAAATAAGGTCGACTGACATTTTTTTTTCGACTTTCAACTTACAGTCCCTGACTACATACTCTACTAGTTGACTAGTGTTTATGGGGGTAAGTATTAACAATTTACTACTCAAAGGAATAGACTTTACATACTTAGACAATTTACATGCAAATGAAGGCGATACGAATGAATGCGTGGCACCGGGATCAATCAAAACATATACTTCTAAATCAAAGATCATAATGGTACCTTTCACCACATCAGACGACTGATCTGCCGTATCTTGGTCCAAAGCATGAACTCGCCCTGTTCTCTTCGATAGTAGCTCTCCTCCTCTGAGCAGGAACCTGAACTAGAGCTCTCTCTGGCTCCTTGCCCTTCTGTGGGGCAGTGTCCTGTCTCTCTAGGTAATCTCTAACCACATGCCCTGGCCTCCCACAACGATAACATACTACAATAGTAGCTATAGGCACTGGACAAGGTCTGGTACCATGATATCTGCCACATCGCCTACATCGATCAGTAGTAGGGCATGGTCCTCTAATGACAATGCCTCTAGCTGGTGGTAAAGCCAGATGAACAGGGGGTCTATCTGTTCTCTCCTGAACCTCCTCAATCTTCGGCCTCTTACCAGAGAGTCGTACCCCTCTCCTGGCAAATCTGTATCTCTCGGGTCTCTTCCGGTCTCTGTCTCAACTCCTACTAAACTTTCCTATCTTGGAGACGTTTCACTCATAATCCTGCTCACACAGCTGAGCTTTATGTACTGCCTCCTCATAAGTCGAAATATCAAAGGGAGCCAATCGAGATCTGATGGCTGGTTTCAGTCCATCTATAAACTTCTGGACCTTTCGATCCTCACTGCTCATCGTCTCTAAATCATATCTCCCTAAAGAGATGAATCGAGTCTCATACTCATCAATAGACTGGTTCCCCTGAACCAAACTCAAAAACTCCATCCTCAACTTCCACTGTGCAGTAGCGGGAACATACTGCCTCCTAAAGGCATCCAAAAATATCTCCCATGTGACCTCAGCATGTCAAGCTCTCAAAATAGGCTTGGTAGATCTCTACCAATGCTCTGCTCTCCCTGAAATATAAATACGACAAAAGCAACCCTCTCAGTAGTAGTGCACCTGAAAAGCCTATATAGCTTCTCCATCTGATACACCCAATCCTCAACTACAATTGGGTCCTTTCTCCCATGGAAGATTGGAGGTCTAAACTTCTGAAAATGTCTAAATCTATCCAGGTCACACTCATATCCAGCATTCTGAGCTGGCTGGGGTCTCACTGCCTCTGCAGCTTGAGCCTGAACCTCGGGTAACTCTGCGGCCTGTGCCGGCATCTCGGTATCAGTTACTACCTGTCCCACCGGATCTCGCCTATCTCTAGCCCGAGCACTGCCTGCTGCGCTACAATCTCAGCCAAGCTCTCAATACTCCGCTCAAGTCTAGCGAAGCGTGCCTCAGTCTCATCTGGTCTCACAGGAGTACCCTCGGGTACCTGACCAGTCTATATATAATCACCACGACCTCTAGGCCTGCCCCTACGGCCTCTAGCACGTGTACTATCTCCTCTACCACTACGGGTGATCGACATAATGTAAATCCTGTAATCCAAATCATTTGTTAATTTAGTTCCCATCTAGTATACACTTGACATCTCATACAACACAGTACTAAGGGGGGTGTAATTTTCCTTAATGACCACTATTGACTCTTATCCGATCAACTCTAACTCTTAATTGCTTACTTATCGATATTGATTCATGTCTGGCCAACCTCTGCTCTGATACTACTTTTTCTGTCACGACCCAATACTACCAAAATCAGTACAAATTTTTTGCTTTAAGAAAATCTTTCTTACCTCCTCGTGATATATTCCTCTTAACAGGTCAGGCTGTGAATCAATATCGATATACCCTTTTTAACCATTAAATATCACACGTAATATATATATAATTACATCAATCATATTATAATAGAGTGGTCGGTATGTTTTATACATCACATGATTCTATATGTACATCCCCAAATATTCTTTCATATACAATACTGTGCTGTAAGCATACTAATACAAAATTATGTAAGTGGTGTATACCTGACAGTCGATGGAAAACAAAGATATCATATATGCCGTCTACTCTCTACACCCGCTATCTCTATGGTGGAAACACTGAAAGTGGGTGGAAAATGAAAGGGTGAGCTCCACATGCTCAGTAAGGCAATAATACAAACGGGTAGATAGCGATACCATCTACATGCTGATAAGAAATCAGGATATATGTGAGCATGAGGTAAAAACAATGATATGCCATATATATAATATCATCTGTTCTAAAACAGGAAATCGTCATATTAAAACATGGAATAATTCTCATGTAAGAACATCTCATGCTCAAATGAATCAACACGTTTTAAAATACCCCATCTGGGTCAAAATATGATACACTCACAATCAAAATCCATTTCAACAAAATTCTTTATTTTCAAATCTTCGTTATAAAATTTCCCTTCTCACAGGGTTACAAATCAATGAAAGTTTCATAAAATCCCTCAATGGGAATAATCAAATCTCAATTGAAATCATAAGAAAATCAAGGCCTGACCCCTCCCTCAGGTCTACCCTGGTCTATCAAGACCAATAGTTATATCATGTGAGACATATAAGAGACTATATCGATAATATCCAGGACTATGGCCATAACCTCGTGATCCCTGGCACACAGATCCTAGTGTGCGGGATGTCACACCTGAAACGGGAGATGGGTCGGTCCTACCCTCCAGAACAGCATAATATCAGGATTGCGAGGGCAAGACTTGCTGTCTCGTGGCTAATGCTACTCCACTCCAACAATCTCCACGGTACAACGTACTCCGCGTGACATACACGGTACAACATACTCTGTGAACCCAAGCTCAATCAGGGGTGTCTGTAATGGGTCTTATCCACCCATGTCAAGTATGTCTCAGTATGCACGTGTGAGCATATCATCTCACTGTGACACACAGTCAACAGGAGGCTTCAACACGACTATATGCATGTAATATAAATTCCTGTGCGAGCGAAGCTCTAGCATGGCTCCATGCATATTCATGATATCTGAAAACTTCGTACGAACGAAGCTCTGGCACGGTTTCATAGAAATCAATGAAATCTGCGTACGAGCAGCGCTCAAGTACGACTTAAACTGATTATACATTCAATTCAAATCCACGTACGAGCATTGCTCCAGTACAGATAGGTATTGAAACTCAGTGAAAACCTCGTACGGGAAAAACTCCAGTACGATAGTCATATGAAATAAATCTATAAAATAGTGCAAGCAAGGCTCCAGCACTCTGTGTATGACTTAAAATATAAAATCCAGTGCGAGCAGTGCTCAAGCACGGTTACAACTCATATAACAATGATAGGTGGCTCAAATTTATCAAAACATGTTAAATAAATATCAATTGGCACCTAACCTGTGCCTTTTCACTTAAAACATGAAAATAATAGCCAACCTATCCATAAATTGCTTGAATTAAAGCAATATCATCATGAAAACATTAAAATCATGAAATTCATGCAATTTCATAGCCTTACTACCCTTTTTGAAATTTTCCTAACTGGAAGCAAAATAGTCATTTGTCACTATTTTCATATTTTTTCGCAAAAATTATTATTCTGTTTTCGGGTAGCCTATTGAATTTAACGTAATGTAAATCCCCTCGAAACTATGTACAGTTACCTCTAAGTGTTCATAAAATTCTCTTACCTAGAATTACGTGCAAGCTTATCCCGACTCGGTTGTACCAGGTCTCTCAGTCCAATTCGCTCGTCTACAGAGATGCATATAACCACATATGGGTTCAGTTCAAATATATTGATCAGTATTTCACTCTTACTGATCGAATCTAAAGCTCTTGGGCCCGTTTTACTCTATTGGGCCCGATTGCACTTTAATGGGTCTCGAACCCCTTTTTCAGCTTGTTTCCACTTTTAAAATCTCTTTTTCGAGTTTACTGGGCTCATTTAGCTTATCAATAATTATCGGGCTTCGTTCCAAACTCAGTGGATAGCCCAGATACTGTTTACGATAATTACGTTGAAATTTTGAATAAAATTCCTTTTATGCATAATTAATCCGTAAAATCCGTAAAATAGTCTTAACTCTGCATTTAAGGACTCATATTATCGTAATTAAAATGTACTTACCTAATATGGTGCGGGGTACAAAAATCGAAGCTAAATCGGCGCTCGTTCGGGCTCTACAGTGACACTGCACAATTATGCAATTTCGAATCATTTTCCATTAATAAATATTAAATTAAATTCTCGGGATTTATAAGCAGGTCAATCCCGACTCTCGGTCACTTACCCGAATTTTGAATCGTCCTCGAGTACACTTTCTTCCTTTTCCCTCCCTTTTTTTTCCTTTTCTTCCTTCTCGGCTACGGTGCCGTTTTGGCCCGTTTGCCGTCGCCGGTGATTCTGACCATCTCGTCGGCCGCCAGTGGCCTCAACAGAACAGCCTCGGCCTGGGGAATGCTCGACTGGGCTGAATCGACGCTAAGACACCGCCGTTCGTCTGGACCGACGCATTTCTTCCTTGGAACTTTCGTTCGCCGATTCGCCGAAAATAGCTGCCGTCGGTGCACGTTGCTGGTACCGTTGGAACCCCCAGACTTCGCTCTTCCTTTTCCGACCGGTAGCTGGGCTTGTTAGACGCCGATAGCTCGTCGGGGGGTTTGGGTTTCAGACAGGTTTCGCAAGTCTCGGTTTCGGGTTTCTCTCTCCTCGATTCTGATTTTCAGATTTTCCTTTTTTTTATTAATTAATTTATTATTATTTTAATCAATTAAATATATTAAAATACCCAAATATCTCTTAAAATATCCTAACAAAATATTATTTAATTCATTTATTCAATAAATGAATTTATTGGTCTATTTTCGTCTTTCTCGGTATATTTTTTGATTCTTTTCGGGAAAATTTTTCGAATTAAAAATCTCGATAAATTTCGAATTAATTCCGATTAATTCTCATAATTTCGAATAAATTTATATCTAGATCAATCGACCTCGAATTTAAATATTTTCCTCGGTATTGATCCAGATTTCGCAAATTCCATATTTTAAATAAAAATTTCTTATCGAATTTATACCGAATTTTGGTCTTTTGACCATTTTACCCTTGCACGTGTTCGGGACCAAATTGAATCGACCTTCTTCATAAATCCACAATCTTTTCCCTATTTTCAATTCCTTATTTTCAGTCCCCTCGATTTAATTCCTTAGACGAACTTGTTGCTTCTTTATTTTCTCAATTTATCCTTATTCGATTTTATGTAATTTATTTCGTCTCATCCATATTTATCAAATCCAAATCAACCATCTTATGAATCCAATAACATATAATAATGTCATACAATATGAAAATCATAAGGAACATCATAGAAAAATTACGGATCTCACATAATATTATCGTAAATAAGGGTTACTTACTCGAATTCCTTGATAGTACGCAAATCGAGGCTGACTCGAGCTATCGTTTGACGACAATTGTCGAGCTACACAATTATATATTTTTTCGGGTCAATTTTCAGTCGGATATTAATTAAATTAAATGTTTTAAAATTTAAATCGGTCAATTTCGACCGCTTACTGACTTACCCGTAGCTCGATTGCATCACTGAGATTTTTTTCCAATTTTTTCTCTTTTTCTTTTTCCCTTTTTTTTCTTCTTTTCCTTTTCTTTTTGGCTGAACCGGTCCGGTCCGGTTCAGCATACCCTCACTGCGCTAAACCGGCCGTACCGGTTCAGGCTTCATTTTGTCGTTCCGATGCCGTCCAGTCAGTTCCCGACGTGATTCCGGTGCCGTTCGACGCGCCATCACCTGGGTGTTCATCATCGGCCCTCGGGTTGGACCAAAACGGTGCCGATGGCCGTCGATTTCCTTTCTCCCTTTTCGAGTTCACCTCCGTCGATCTGCCGATTTCGGCGTCTCCACGGCGCGTCGCGGTCGCTAGTGGGTTTCCCGGTGGTCGGGCTCCTCCGCCGGCCCTCACCCGGCCTTCTCCCTTGGCGGTGGTCATCGGATAGAGGGAATTTGTTTCCCTCAATTTTTCGTCTTCTCCTTTCGTTTTCTTTCTGCAGAAATCGCGATGCTATTTCTTTTTTTTTTAATTATTTATTTTATTTTATTTTATTTTATTATTTATAATTTATTTTTATTATTATTTTATTCTTTAAAATATTATTAAAGTCTCAAAAATATCTTCAAAATTCATATTTAATCCATAAATGAATTTATCGGTCTTGTTTCGTCTTTTCGGTATATTTTTTGATTATTTTCGGGATAATTTCCCGATGTTAAAATTTTGATTAATTCCTATAAATTCTTATCTTGATCAATTTAACCCGAAATTTAATTATTTCTTCGTTATTGATCAAGATTTCTCAATCCCATATTTTTAATTAAATTTTCTTGTCACGATAAATATCGAATTTTGATCTTTTGACCGTTTTACCCTTGCACGTGTTCGAGACTACCATTTCAATCATTCATTTGATCTTTTCTCATTTCGTGTTTTAAATAAAATCGGGTCTTACAATCTCCCCCACTTAAGAAATTTGGTCTTCTAAATTAGAACCAAGTCAAATGGGTCCATAAACAACTCTGGGTACGTATATCGCATCATACTCTTTAATTCTCATGTAACTTTTTTCGGAGTGTAATACTACCAACGGACTTGACTAGGGAGATCATCTTAAACCTCAACACTTTCTCCTTTCGTCTAATACCTGAATCGATTTCATACGTTACACTTTCATTGAGCTAAGCTGTTGGAGCTCATATTCAATCACATATACTGGGTCCAAATATTATTTTCAAAGCATCAAAAGATGGGACACATTGTGGATGCCTGCTAATTTAGGTGGTAACGCCAACCTATCGGCCTTATCTCCCACTTTGTCCAATCTCTCAAAGGATTCAATCTAACGAAACTCTATTTGCATTCTTTCCAAATCTCGTTATGTCCTTATGCCCTTAGGACAAGTAACTGCCAACAATACTGATTCACCCTCGGTGAATTCCAATGGTTTTCTGTCTCTTGTCAGCATAGTCTTTCTATCTGCTCTGAGGTATTCTTAATCTTTCATAATTTAACAGAACATTCTCAGAGGTTTGTCTTACTAATTCGGGAACAATTCTCTATCTGTCACCCACTTCTTCTTATCCAAGTCGGGGAACGATCCCTACGACCATACCATGCCTCATATAAAATGTTATCTTGATACTCAAGTGACAACTGTCATTATTGGTGAATTCGATTAGTAACAACTGATCATCCCAGGAACTTATAAAATCAATGGCACACACTCTCATCACATCCTCCAGAACCTATACAGTCCTCTCTGACTGACCATCTGTCTGAGGATGGAAGCTGTGCTAACACTCAATCGGGTTCCCATAGCTTTAAAAAAATATTCCCAGAAGTGGGAAGTGAAGCGGGAATCCCTATATGATATCATGCTCACTAGAATGCTACATAATGTTTCACAATCTTCCTTAAACATAACTTCACCAACGCACTCAGAGTATCTGGGGATTTTATAACCAGAAGGTGGGTAGACTTAATCAACCTATCGACTATCACCCAGATAGCCTCATGATTCCTGCGGTCCTCTATAACCCATCACGAAATTCATGATAACTTGTTCTCTTTTTCGTGTCAATATAGATAGAGGCTGCAATAACCCTGTAACTTCTTTTGCTCTACCTTAATCTGCTAACATATGAGACACTTTTCCACAATCTCTACAATGTCTTTTTTCATATTTGACCACCAATACCCTTTTCAGAGATTCTGATATATTTATTATTTCCCAGATGCACTGTATATCCCGAAGAGTGAGCTTCTAATAATAACATTATCTCATACCTATGGTCCTGGGGAGCACTTATACTATCTCTGAAACTCTGTAAGTCATCATAACTCACTGTGAACTCTGTCACTGTACCCTTCTGAATCTGACGCACACCATCGACATCATGCCGATCATCATGCTAAGCCTGTCAAATTCGGTCACTCAAATCTGGTTCTAATCTCAGGCTAGCTATCACACAATCACTATCATCATCAGAAGGGATCACATCATTACTGAGGCTCACAACTGCTCTAGCAGCTCATGCTCCCTAACCATCATATGTAATACCATCCCGAGGCTATTTCTGCTCAAGGCATTAGTCATTACATTAGCCTTTCCTGGGTGGTACAATTTTCACAATTATTATCCCTCAAAAGCTCTAACCCTCTTTGTTATCTCATATTCTACTCTTTCTGTGAAAACAGATACTCGGGGCTTTTTATGATCAGTGCATATCTGAAATTTCTCACCGTATAAGTGGTGGCGCTATACCTTCAGTGTAAACGCTACGGCTGCCAACTGTAAATCATGGGTCGGATAGTTTCTCTCATGGTCCTTGAACTATCTGGATCCATAAACAACTATCTTCCCATTTTACATCAATACACAGTTCACTCATTATTTTGAGGTATCCATATACATTGAGAAACCTCTTGAGCTATTGGGTATGGTGAGAATAATTACGATGGTCAGTTTATTACTTCAATATACCAAAACTCACCGAAGCTATTTTCATACTTAGCATCATACTGGCATACAATCTTTTTCGAACAAGATGTGTCAATTGAGCAGCCCATTTCGAGAAACTCACAACACCTCGTCTGTAAGACAGTTTCCAGTTGTTACTCATGCTCTTCCCTGGACTTCGAATACATCAAAATATCATCGCTAAAGATGATAACCAATCGGTCCACGTAAGGTTTAAATACCTCATCGTAGTTGAGTTCCACTAAATATTTCAATCACCTTTATCCTTGACCTATGTACGTATAAACGTCTAATGTCATTTCGAAATCGCTTTTGTTTAAGATACTAACTCGCATCATTTTGTTTTTCTTATATTAACGGCTTTTATAAAATTTTAATTTTTAAACCTTCATGATTACTCGAATTCTATATTTCTTTATCGTATCAGTAAAGGTACCCAAATTTTAAATGTATATATTACGATTGTCGATTTCAATTTATAGGTTATGTGTACTTCTAGGCGCTGTCAAGTCTTCAGGCGGAGAGGTATTTTGAAATACCTTTATTAATCCTCAGACTTGACCACATAGACTGGGTGTGCATATATATCCTCCCCTTATCCTTGGCCGCAATTCATATTCACCACATATCGCTTAATCCAAATTACTTTACATATCAAAGATATTCTTACCTTGCATACGCCTCTTATTCCAATATATCTCGTATTCAGGATCTATCACATCTCAAAGCTTATCTCCTTTCATATATCACTTATAACAAACTCTTTCGTTACTTGTCAAACTTATAATACACTTTTCAGGGGTGAAAACATCACTATCTTAAGATAGCTATCTTAACAACATAGTTTGCAGCCGAATCAATCTATTCTTAAATATTACTTCAAAATTATTCATATTCCCTTAAATAAAATCGGTTGGCATATCCTTATACCCATATTCAGTTAGTGATAATCAGCTAACTATCATCATCTTGCCTAAGGGTACAAGCTTCACATCTTTCACTAGGTTATAAGTAACTGAAGGTGGTATGAATAAATGCGTGGCACCAGGATCAATTAAAATAATTACTTCATTATTTACAACCAGTGTGGTATCTTCCACCACATCAGATAAAACATCAGTAGTGTCCTGGTCCAAGACATACACTCGCCCTCGTCCAACAGCCTAATTTCCCTTTCTCTTCGGCTGTGGCCTCCCTTTTCGGTGCAGAGATATCAACAGGGTTTTCTCTGTCTCTTTGCCATTCTGTGGGGCAGTCTCACCTAACTCTGAGCAATCATTAAATAAATGGCCCGTCTTACCGCACTTAACACCTATTTTAGTAAATCAGGTGTAGGTGTAGGCCCTACTTCCATGGTATCTACCACACATCCTACGTTGCTTCGTAGCAGGTCGGGGTCCTCCAATCACAATACCCCTCAAAGTGTTGAAATTGGATACAATGGGGCCTTACCAATCATCTTACCCTGTGACTCATCAGCTTTAAGCTTTTACCAAACTATCTTTTTCCTGTTCTGAAATCTCTGTCATTCTTTATTCTTTTCTGTCTCTATTTCGGCCCTTACCACCTTTCCCAATCTCAGAGGCATGCAACTCATGATCTTATTCACACAACTGTAGTCTGCGCACTGCCTCGTCATAGATAGTGATATCTAACGGGGCTAATCAAACTCTAATTGACAATCTGAGCCCTTCCATGAACTTTCAGACATCCCGACTCTCACTGTTTATAGTGTCGAGGTCATATTTGGGCAGGTATATAAATTGAGATTCATACTTGTTAATCAACCAGTTCCTCTGGGTCAGAGTAAAGAATTTTATCTGTAATTTCCTTTAAGCAGTGTCCGGGATATTCTGTCACTGGAAGACATCTAAAATTATTTTCCATATGCATTCTGGATGTCTAACTCTTAAGGTGGGTCAAATGGACTTCCACCAATACTCCGACTCGCCCTCAAATCCCATGCATACTATGAGCAATTAGCTCCATAATATTCTCTACACTATGCTCCAACCTTGCGAAACGTGTCTCAAAACTGTCCGATCTCTCTATCGAACTCTGTGGGGCATACTCAATACCAGCCTCCACATCAATCTCATCTTGAGTCTTATGTGGCGACTCAGTACGACTCTCAAGCCTACCTGTACGGCCTCGAGCTCGTGTACTCGCCCTTCTACCATAGCGGCTATCAGTTAATGAGTCTATATTCTTGCATTTGAAACCAAATTCTTAGCTGCAATTCCATCTCGATATACACAATTGTATCTAAACAATGCACATTACGTGGAGATATAAACTTCCTTAACCACTAACACCGACTCATATCAGGCCAACTTAGCTCTGATACCAAAAACTGTCACGACCCAAATTACCTAAAATCACTACAATTTTTTTGCTTTTCGATTATTATTTAATTCTTACCTTTCTCTTATCGTGAACATCTTACCAAACAATTGGGTTATGATTCGGTGTTAGTCACCTCTCACCTATTTATCATTCCATTTCCATAATCACATTCACATATAAGAGTTTACTATCTTTTGACTTTAACTAAATACATACACAATGGTATTTACATAACCTTACATCCCCGACATCATATACGTTTACAGTACTGTGCATTACATGTTCAGATACAAAACTATACAAATGTGTATGCCTGACTCTCGATGGGAAGCAGCGGATACCAAAAATGCAAGTTCTCAGCCGCTCACTAACTACTGCGAGTACTCTAAAAAGATGGGAAAAATAAGGGGGGTGAGCAAACCACACGCTCAGTAAGACAATTATGCAAGTAAGTAGATAGCTACACTATCTACATGCTCATAATGCCATGCCCTTAAAATCCATTTCTGTTCATTAAAATCTCAAGCACAAAACCATGCAAACATCAATGACATAGTTTATCAAAACTATTTGTGCATATAGAAATGTCATGCCCCGCTTTCGGGAACCCTTCTATCCATACATTCTCTACTACGGTTGGGCTGTGAGAAGATACAATTACTAAAAATTTATTCATTTACAGCGAAATATTTAAAACTTTAATTCACACTCCCAGGTGTGTGTGTAAATACACAAAATTAATTGTATAAATACCATGTGCTTACATATCATCCCCATAATACTGTTTACAATTCCAAGATATAACTGTGCAATACAATATATTAGATACAAAATACTCGTGTATACAAATCTTATACCTTTGCGGATTGTGGGAGCTGTTAAACACAAAAGATCTAGAGATCACCGCTCTCTTACTTCTCAGTACCTGGAGGGGGAAAATAGTGGGATGAGCAAACCACGGCTCAGTAAGGAAATATATGCTAGCAGGTAGATATCGTACTACCTACATAGCCCATGCATGCATAAACCAAAACCATGTTTTCGTCATAAATGGAAATATCATACGAACAATGCATTTAAACATATATTTCTCAATAGCATTTTCGTGTAAATCAAATGTCAAACTTCCATTTAAAACATGCTCATAAATAGTGCCCTCACGGCACGAATGTGAAATCAGAGATTTATTAAAACACGAAATCTCTTTCACTTCTCAAATCATTCTTTCTCGCAAGTCTCTTTCTTTTCTGAGATTGTCTCTGTTTCTCGATTCTCTGAGACAGGCATGGAATTTTCGGCAATCAAATATCCACGACTTATGGCCACAGTCAGTGATCCCAGGCCTCACTGATCGGGTGTGCACAGGGTATCACTTCGCCTGAAGGGGGATGGGTCAGTCCTACCCTCCGGCTCATTTCAATCCACCTCATCTCCTCGTATACTCACGGTGAAGATACGTCGTGTGTCATCTACGCGATACTCGTACTCACGTGCACCCAGCACGGTACATAGTATACCAACGGGTGACTACACTATTCTACGTACAACCGTGGACCCAAGTCCATACTCCAACTCCGATGGACTTTTTATCCTTAAACCATGTCTCATATACCAGGCGAGCAAGCAGCGTGACACACAGTCAACGCAAAGCTCCAGCGCGGTACGATCTATCGTTCAGGCCCAGCCCGTTCAATTGGCCGTCGGCTGGTATCCCCTTGGGTCCCAGACCCCTAGGTTTACCTTAACTCAACAAAACAGGTGCGAGCAAAGTTCCCGCACTTTCTCAAAACCCTCGTGCGAGTTAAAACTCCCGCACAGTACATCAAGGCTTTAAACCGGGTGTGAGCTAACGCTTCAACACCAAATCTCATCTCAAAACTGATAGATGGCTATTTTCTCTTTTAAAACTCAAAACACGTTTATTCATACAGCATGCGTCTTCATGCTAAAACATGTAAAATTAGCCAACCTATCATCAACATTTCTCAATCATCAATAACAATATAAAATTGAGAACATCATTGAAAACATGCATATCATGCTATTTCCTTACCCTATCCCATTTCTCAATACATATATATACGTCATAGTACTTTGCATACTTCCATATCATTTCATAGAATTATAATATCGTACTAGTTCTAGCAACATATCTACGAAATTGCTGTAATTACGTACAAACATCTCTATAGCTAACACACAGTCCCTTACCTCGTTTTACTTGTGTGCAACTATCCGCCTTTATGCTTCTCGCGTTCTCATCTCGACTTGCTCCGGCGTATCATCCGAAACTGAAATTCATCCATCAACATTTGAGTTAATGTTTCTAACTCTTATTCAACTAATCATTTATCCAATGCCTTAAATACATATTTTACCCTTTGTGGTAAATCTCACAATTTTATCCCAACATTAACATTTCCAAACCATTTCCACAACATACTCATCCACTCAAGATATCTCATTCATCACAAACACTTCCACACTCCACTTTCTCACACTTGACTATTTCTAAGTTATATTCATTTCATACCATTCTAGGTAGTTCTATCCACAATATGCACACCCAAATATCTTTATAAGCATTAACTAAACCAATGTACTTGGATTTGTGCATTAGAACTTACCTCATTGGATTTCCTCTTGCTCCAATTAGGATTGCCCTCTATTTCTTCAATCCATCAAATGGGGAAATGCCTCTAGACTATGTTGTTCTTCTCTTTGATGTGAACAACTTTGTCTCTAATAGCCTCTCCTTAAATCTCACTGAAAATGGCTGGATTTAGGAGTGAGAAACTAGATTTCTTTGAGTTGAAGTGAAATGGAAATGTTTGTCCTGAAATTCTGATGATCCAACTGCTCCCATTTATAGTTTTGACTTGATGAGATCGATCTTCCTTGGGTAGAGATCGATCTGTTCCTCAAAAATCCCTCTTTTCTAAGACGTTTTAAAGGTAGGAGATCGATCTGTCGAGACTAGAGATCGATCTGCTGTCAAACAGAAGCTTAAGGAGATCGATCTGGTCTTATGGGAGATCGATCTGCTTCCAACCCGAGAGCTAAAGAGATCGATCTGCTTCCTTTGGAGATCGATCTGTTCCCTTCCATTTCTCACATAAGAGCATTCTGGCTCTCCCAGATCGATCTCTCATCCTATGAGATCGATCTGGCCTTCACAAATTCCAGATTTCCTGCAGTTTTTTTTTTTTGCAATAACCCTTACCAAACACCCTTAATTTGCTACCATGATCATTTCCTCATTTATTCATCTTTGAGACTTGAAAATGGGATCCATCCTCACTACATACACATTAAAACTTGTGTAGAATCTTTGTATGACCAAATATATACGATATTACTCAAATGGGAAATATACACTTATGTAAATCTTTCCTTCCATTTTACTATACTACTCATATCCCATTTTGATCACATTCTTCTCATTTCAAGTTTATTTCTTCCTACTCACTCATAATGCAACTTGTACGTATAATCACAATTCTTACTACAAGTGCGTACATAATCTTATGAACTTACATTGCATACACTTCACATTACAATACATCGTCTTACTTATGATTTTATTTACATTCCCATGTTCCTATATACATAGCTATACACATACGGGGTCTCACAAGAAATCATGTAATTCATGCATTAAAGGCATTTTATGTGACATCGTTAAATCATACTTAGCATGAGGTAAATCAAGATCATGCATCATTTCATGCCATGTAAAACAAATCATGAGAAACAATTCTTTTCATGAATCTTATCATTAACGCATGGAAAACTCATCATGCTACTGCATTTAAATCATTTCATTAAAACTGTAGTATAAAATAATCCCTCTGGGTTAATCACCTCATAAATACATCTCAAAACTCATAAAACAACTCGGTATAAAATTCTGTCATAAAATCATCTAAATTCTAGCATCACGGAAGAAAATCATAAAATCGGGGGCCTGACCCCTCCCTCGGGTCTACCCTGGTCTATCGAGACAACAAGTTATATCATGTGAGACAAGTAGGTGACTATATCAGTAACAATGTCATGCCCTCCTCCCACACGCGACTTAGCAAAAACCACAATAAATTTTTCACTTTTTTACTTACTTTTATCTCCTCAATAGTTGGGCTGTGAATAGGCATTAGTCTCCTCATCCATACATACCTTACCATTCTTTTTCGTATCATACATACATGACATTCATATCATAAGTAAATTCATATACTTAAATATAATTACATCATTACATCCCCCATATTAAAACGTGTACATCATTGTGTTTATACATTGTTCAGATAGAAAAGAGTATGCATGTGTATACCTCAGCCGACTCAATCTACTGATAAGAATCTGTAGAGATGGGGGGAAAATGAATGGGATGAGCTATCAACGCGCTCAGTAAGGAAATCAGGCAAGCAAGTAGACATCCATACTATCTACTGAAAATAATGCTTTGCCTTTCCTTCTCTCAATTCTAAAGCATGTTTAAAATATATATAATATAGTACAGATTTAAAATCCCATGTACTAAACACATGCTGGTTTATCAATCAGAGGCATTCATGCAAAACAGTGCATATTTAATCATTTATGAATGCCTTTATATAAAATATGCCATTTACATTCAAAACACAGTAAATATGGTATTTCTCATCACAACACAAACAAATCGGGTTCCGACCCATCCCTCAGGTCTTCCCGTATCATAAAATACATGTGATATATCATGCGAGACTCAGTGGCTAAATACAATCTCTCCGGACTATGTAAGAGAGCCTCCTCGCCGAACAGAGCCTCTCCGCCCACTCTGGCTTAAGGATGTTGGGCTTAAAGATCTTACCGTAAGAGAGCATCTCCGGACTATGGCCATATCCTAACATGTGGTGAAATCCCAGGCAACACAGTACTCGGTGTGCGGGTTATCACTACTATAACGGGAGGGGGGTCAGTCCATCACAACCGCCAGCTATCAACAACTCTCCTCCACAACTCCACAACAAAACACGGTACAGTGTACTCCATGCCACACGCACTGTACAATGTACACCCGTGGACCCATACATCATGGTCGGGGTGCCTGTCATAGGTCTTAGCCGTTCATACCATGGAAATACATCATAGTGAGGTGCCTGCCATAGGTCTTGGCCCTCATACTATGGAATAAATGCCACGTCTCTAAATCCACGCGAGAACATCTCAACAATGTGACACTCAGTCTACACGGAGGAAATCGTCACGGTTTTTCTAACATGTTTATATATCACGTAAAACTACAGTGCGCGTCTTGAGTGTGACACACAGTCAACGCTCCGCCTCAAAACACTGTATATGCATGTCAAAATATCAACACTAGTGCGAGTAAACCTCCAGCACTAGGTCATGCATAGTTCTTATTACAAATCAAGTACGAGCAAATCGCTTAAGTACGATGTCATGTACAAATCATGAAGAATCGAGTACGAGCAACGCTCCAGCACTCTGTCATGCATCTCATGTAAAACTCGAGTACGAGCTAATCGCTCCAGTACTCTATCATGCACAAATCACATAAAAACTGAGTACGAGCAATGCTCTAGTACTCTATCATGCATGTCAAGTAAATGTAGTGCGGGTAAACCTCCAGCACTAATGTATGTGAAAAACTTCTGAAATCAAGTGCGAGCTATGCTCCAGAACGATTGTTTCCACATAATTCGGTAGATGGCTTTTTAAAAATAGGGATGTTTAAAATCATTAAAATCAGCACTATAAAGTGTGCTTAGTTTACATCGACCTCAAAACATTAGTCCATCCACCTACTCTTCTGCTACACAGCAGTAAAAACCATTCAAAACATCATTTCCATACTTTTTACCACTTTTTCCAAAATTTCACTTTTTACCTAACTAGGGGTAAAATAGTAATTTACCCATATCGAGTCCCTATAATATTATCGATTTTCTCTAACCCTCAAACAATTTCAGTGAATGTAAAATCCAATGAAAATATGCACAGATATCTCTAACTACTTGTAAGAGTCCCCTACCTCGGATCACGTCGCGTGACCTCTCTTCCTCTGTGCTGTTCTAATTTGGCAGTCCGGTCAACTCTCAATATGACTCTAGAGCTGTATTTAATCATTCACTGAGTTAATTACACTTTTCCTACTGTATTACAAATTTAATACAATTCATTTCACTAAAAATGGGCCCGTTTACGCTTAATGAGCCTTAATCATGTTAATCGGGCCTTAATCTGTATTAAGCCCGTTCATCAAGGTCTATTGACTCATTGGGCTTATCAATACCCATTGAGCTTTATTCCAAGCTCTTTGGATAGCTTGTATATCATTTACGACATTTATTTTAAAATTTTGAATATATTTCACTAATTGCGAAATTTAATCCGAAATGCGTAATTTAAATCTTAAATGCGCATAAATCACTTAATTGTCGTAATTGAGCTTTACTTACCCGAGATTGTGTGATGGTGAGCGAATCGGAGTTCGATCGGGCTTCCGTTCAAAAATTTATCGTCGAACTGCACAATTTCGTATATTTAACTCCGGGTCAATTTCTGATTAAATATAATTTAAATAAATTTATCAGAAATTAAATTGGTTTCTTTTGACCTCGTATCGACTTACCCGAAATCCGGTGTAATCCCTAAAATTTTTCTTTTCCTTTTTCTTTCTTTTTCCTCTTTTTCCCCTTTTCTCCATGGCTGAACCGGTTCGGTCCGATTCAGTTTAGAAGGTTCTGCCCTGAACCGCCGACTGGTTCAGGGGTGATTTGGTAGTGCCGGCGTCGTCCGGCCAGTTCTCCGGGTGCCGCTGCTGCCGTTCGGTGCGCCACAGCCTGGGGAACGTTCGGCTATGATCGATCGGAGCCTAACACCGTCGGTGGCCGTCGGATTTCACGTTTACCTCCGCGGCAAACTTCTCCGTCGATCTCCCCTTTCTGGTGCCGGTGAGGCGCGTTACCAGTGGCTGGGAGGTCACGCCGTTGCCTTCTTCCTTTTCTGACCGTTTGTTGGCCGCTGGGGTCACCGGTGCTCGCCGTCCAGTGGTCTCTCCCTTGGTTCGGCTTCCGTCGGTTTCTCTCTTCTATTTTTCTCTCTCCCCGTGTTTTCAATTTGTTTTCTGTTTTTTTTTCTATTTTGTTTTTTTTATAATATGTTTTTAATATTATTTTTTAAATCCTTAAAATAATATTAAAAATCTTAAAATATCCCAAAAATTTATATCAAATTCATTTAGTCCGTAAATGAATTTATCAGTCCAATTTTACCTTTCTGGTATATTTTTTCACTATTTTTGAGCTCGTTTTTCGAGACAAAAATTTTAAAAATATTAAATAAATTCATATCTCGATCAATTGGACTCGAAATTCAATATTTGCCTCGTTATTGATCAAGATTACTCAATTTCATATTTTTTATGAAATTTTCTCATTAAATTTATACCGAATTTCAGTCAATTGACCGTTTTACCCCTGCACTTGCTCGGGAATCACTTTAACCCTTATCTTGCTGTTATGTAGCTTACATGCATTTTTAATTTCTTAAATAGTCGATTGCATGTTAGTAAATACTCTTCTTATGATTCAACTATGAAATATAACGTTCGTACACATAGGAATCATAAGGTACAAGCTACATACGTAAATCGAAAACTCGGGTCTGACAATCCTCCCCAACTAAAAGAATTTGGTCCTCCAAATTAGAACCAAATCACTCATCAAACAACTGTGGGTGCTTCTCTCACATCATGCTCTCTAACTCCCAAGTAGCCTCCTCGGAAGTGTGATGCTGCCTTAATACCTTCACTAACCCGATAGTTTTCGATCTTAAAACCTTCTCCTTCCTATCCAGTATTCGAATTGGCCTCTCAACATATGACATGTCCTCACTGAGCTCTAATGGCTCATAACTAATCACATGCGCCAGATCCAGGTGATATTTCCGAAGCATTGAGATGTGGAAGACGTTGTGCACGCCTGACAAATCTGGTGGCAATGCCAACCTATAGGCCTTATCTCCCACTCGATCAAGTATCTCAAAGGGTCCAATGTAGCGAGGACTCAGCTTACCCCTCTTCCCAAACCTCGCTATACCTTTGGAAGGAGAAACCTTCAGAAACACTGATTCACCAACTGCGAACTCAAGTGGCCTACGTCTTCTGTCAGCATAACTCTTCTGTCGACTCTGAGCTGTCCTCAATCTCTCAACTATCAACCGGACATCCTCAGAAGCCTGTGTAACCAAATCAGGAGCAAAAATCTTATGGTCACCCACTTCTTCCCATCCAATAGGGGAATGACATCTACGACCATATAAGGCCTCATACGGTGCCATCCCGATACTCGAATGATAACTGTTGTTGTAGGTGAACTTGGCTAGTGGCAAATGATCATCCCAAGAGCCTCTAAAGTCTAGTACACACGCTCTTAACATGTCCTCCAGAATCTGTATCGTCCTCTCTGACTGACCATCTGTCTGAGGATGGAAATCTGTGCTCAAACTCAACTGGGGTCCCATAGCTTCCTGAAAATGTTCCCAAAAGTGGGAAGTAAAGCGGGAATCCCTATCTGAGACAATGCTCACTGGAACACCATGCAACCTCACTACCTCGCGTACATACAACCCTGCCAATGTACTCAGAGTATCGGTAGCTCTCACAGCTAGGAAGTGGGCTGACTTCGTAAGTCTTTCTACGATTACCCATATAGCATCGTGATTCCTTTGGGTCCTCGGTAAACCCATCACGAAATTTATAGTGATATGCTCTCATTTCCATGTCGGTATAGGTAGAGGCTGCAACAATCCTGCAGGTCTCTGATGCTCTACCTTCACCTGCTGACATACGAGACATCTCGCCATAAAATCTGCCACATCTCTCTTCATACCCGACCACCAGTACACCTTCCGAAGGTTCTGATACATCTTGCCACTCCCCGGATGCAACGTGTACCTCGATGAATGAGCTTCTGATAATATCAATCTCCTGAGCTCTGGGTCCTCGGGAACACATAATCTACCTCTGAACCTCAGTAGTCCATTAGGACTCAACTCAAAATCTGTCACTGTGCCCCTCTGCATCTGACCAATCACATCGATGGACTGCAGATCTGTCTGCTGAGCCTATCTGATCTTATCCAACAAATCTGGCTCTAAGCGTAGGCTCGCAATCATATAATCCGCATCTCTGTCTGAAGGCATAACTCTTAAACTGAGGCTAGCAAACTGCTCTAGCAACTCGTGCTCCCTGACCATCATATACGATACCATCCCAAGGCTCTTCCTACTCAAAGCATCTGCTACAACATTAGCCTTACCCGGATGATAAAGTATCTCACAATCATAATCCTTCAGAAGCTCTAGCCATCTTCTCTGTCTCATGTTCAGCTCCTTCTGTGAGAACAAGTACTTGAGGCTTTTGTGGTTGGTAAAAATCTGAAACCTCTCACCATACAAGTAGTGGCGCCATACCTTCAACGCAAACACTACTGCTGTCAACTCTAAATCGTGGGTTGGATAGTTCTTCTCATGGTCTTTCAGCTGTCTGGATCCATAAGCAACTACCTCCCATCCTACATCAACACACAGCCCAGTCCTTGATGCGAAGCATCGATATATACTAAAAATCCTCCTGAGCTGGTAGGAATAGTGAGCATCGGAGCGGTGGTCAATCGACTCTTCAGCTCTTGAAAACTCCTCTCACAATCCTCGTCCCACACGAATGCAACATTCTTCCAAGTGAGACGTGTCAACGGAGCAGCCAACTTCAAAAATCCCTCAACGAATCTCCGATAGTACCCTGCTAAACCCAGAAAACTCTTGATCTCGGTAACTGTCCTCGGCTATTCCCATTGAACTACAGCCTCAATCTTGGATGGGTCTACTGACACACCATTCCTTGACACTATGTGTCTCAAAAACGAGATCTCTGTCAACCAAAAATCACACTTGCTGAGTTTAGCATACAACTGCTGCCCTCGTAGAGTCTGCAATACGATCCTGAGGTGCTCCTCATACTCCTCCTCGGATCTCGAATACACTAATATGTCATCAATGAAAATGATAACAAACTGATCCAGATATGGCTTGAACACATCGTTCATCATGGCCATGAAAGCTGCGAGAGCATTCGTAAGTCTGAATGACATAACTAGGAACTCATAATGGCCATATCGAGTCCTAAATGCCATTTTGGGTACATCTCCACTCCGGACTCTCAACTGATGATACCCAGACCTCAGATCAATCTTAGAAAAGACCTGTGCTCCACGAAGCTGATCCAGTAAGTCATCAATGCGTGGAAGGGGATATCTATTCTTGATGGTAGCCTTATTCAACAATCTGTAGTCTATACACAATCGGAGGCTTCCATCCTTCTTCCTCACAAACAGAACCGGTGCTCCCCACGGTGAAACACTCAGTCTGATAAAACCCCTATCCAACAGCTCCTGCAACTGTCTCTTGAGTTCCTCCAGCTCAACTAAGGCCATGCGATACAGTGGTCTTGAAATAGACTCAGTACCAAGCACCAAATCTATACAGAACTCCATCTCTCTATCTGGTGGTAACCCTGGCAACTCATCCAGGAAAACATCTAGGTACTCACTGACCATAAGAATACCTACCAACTCCGGATGTACCTTATCTGTATCCACTACGTATGGAATGAAACCTTTAAGATATTTATCTCTCAGTCAATAAATATTTTTATTTATTAACAACATATTTATTTCTTTCATTTATTCCCATCAAACTTTACAACAACTTTCGTAGGGTTAGGAAACATAACTGTCTTAGCATAACAATCTAAAACAGCATGGTTTGCAGATAATCAATCCATACCTAATAGTACATCAAAGTTACTCATACTTAGCAATATTAGATTGACTGTCATATCTTTTTCCCCTACTCTTAACTTACAATCGTTATACACATGCTCAACTAGCTGACTGGAATCCATAGGCGTACTAATCAACATCATCATCTTTAAAGGAGTACGCTCTACATGCTTTTCTAACTTACATGCAAATGATGGCGATACAAATGAATGCGTGGCACCGGGATCAATTAAAACATATGCTTCTAAATCATAAATCAGGATGTTACCTCTAATCACATCCGTAGAAGCATAAGCTGCGTCCTGGTCTAAGGCATGTACTCACCCTCGACTCATCACCTGCTTCCCCTTCTCCTCTGCCGTCGCTCTACCTCTCTGAGCAAATGTACCAGCTGGAGCTCTATCATGCTCCCTGCCCTTCTGTGGGGCAGTCACATATGTCTCTGGGCACTCTCTAGCAATATGCCCCTATTTCCCACATCGAAAACACACAACAGGGCTCAACGGACAAGGTCTACCACCATGATGTCTACCACATCGGCTGCACTGATCAGTAGTAGGCCTCGATCCTCCAATCACAATGCCCTTCGCCGGAGCTATGGCCGGGTATGTAGGAGGTCTAATTGGTCGCTCTCGCACCTCCTCTATCCATGGTCCCTTACCGAAGAGTCTCCTTCCTCCTCGATAACTGAACCCTCTATCTCTAACCGGCCTCTTCCTCTCTCTATCTCGGCTCCGACTAAACTTCCCAAACTCAGAGGCATTTCTCTCATAATCCTGCTCACAAAGCTGCACTCTGCGCACTGCCTCATCATATGTACCAATGTCTAGTGGTATCAATCTAGACCGCAACACCGGTCTCAATCAGTCAACAAATCTGCGGACCTTCCTAGTCTCGCTGTACATGGTATCAGGATCATACCTCCCCAAGGCCAAAAATCTAGTCTCGTACTCATCCACTGTGAGACTCCCCTGGCTCAATCCCAAAAACTCGACAAGCAGTCTACGTTGAGCTGTATCAGGAACAAACTGCCTCCTGAAGGCCTCCAGAAACATCTCCCAATTGATCTCAGCATGTCGTGCTCTCAATATCGGTCTGGTGGACTTCCACCAATGCTCTATCGTTCCCTTCAGTAGGAACGCAGCAAATGCGACTCTCTCTGAAGTTGTACAATCAAAGAAGTCATACAACTTCTCCATCTTGCTAATCCACTCCTCTGCACTAGCTGGGTCCTTGACCCCTAGAAAAGATGGAGGTCCAAGCTTCTGGAACTGTCGCAACCGATCCAAATCACACCCATATCCTCTACCACCCTGAACTGGTGGGGGTGTAGGAGTATCAATAGTATGTGACCTCTGTACAGGCTGCGCAGGTGTATCAGGTGCAACTGCCTCTCCAGTCGTAGTCTCTGCATCCTGTCTCTGTCTACCTGGCAAATTCTGTGCCAACAGCCCTACTATCGCCTCCAGGCTATGCTATATCCACGTGAAGTGTGCCTCAATCGTATCTGGTACCTCAGCAGTACCTGGGGGTGTATGGGTAGTCAAAGAATCACCTTGGCTAGCCGGCCTACCCCTACAGTCGCCAGCCTTACCTCTCGTCCCTCTACCACGACGGGTATTAGCCATAATGGCTCAATTCCTGCATTCCCAAACATTAATTTGTCAACTTTCCATCTTGTATACACAATTGTAGCTGAACAGAACACAGTGATATGGGGATGTACACTTTCGTAATTACTAATGCCTAGACACATCAGACCAACTACGCTCTGATACCACTCTGTCATGCCCTCCTCCCACACTCGACTTACCAAAAACCACAATAAATTTTTCACTTTTTTACTTACCTTTATCTCCTCAACAGTTGGGCTGTAAATAGGCATTAGTCTCCTCATCCATACATACCTTACCATTCTTTTTCGTATCATACATACATGACATTCATATCATAAGTAAATTCATATACTTAAATATAATTACATCATTACAACCCCCATATTAAAACGTGTACATCACTGTGTTTATACATTGTTCAGATACAAAAGAGTACGCATGTGTATACCTTTTGCTAGATGGGGAGTGGCAGCGGTCCAAAGGAATGCAATACCTCAGCCGACTCAATCTACTGACGAGAATCTGTAGAGATAGGGGGAAAATGAATGGGATGAGCTATCAACGCGCTTAGTAAGGAAATCAGGCAAGCAAGTAGACATCCATACTATCTACTGAAAATAGTGCTTTGCCTTTCCTTCTCTCAATTCAAAAGCATGTTTAAAATATATATAATATAGTACAGATTTAAAATCCCATGTACTAAACACATGTTGGTTTATCAATCAGAGGCATTCATGCAAAACAGTGCATATTTAATCATTTAAGAATGCCTTTATATAAAATATGCCATTTACATTCAAAACACAGTAAATATGGCATTTCTCATCACAACACAAACAAATCGGGTTTCGACCCATCCCTCAGGTCTTCTCGTATCATAAAACACATGTGATATATCATGCGAGACTCAGTAGCTAAATGCAATCTCTCCGGACTATGTAAGAGAGCCTCCTCGCCGAACAGAGCCTCCCTGCCCACTCTGGTTAAGGATGTTGGGCTTAAGGATCTTACCGTAAGAGAGCATCTCCGGACTATGGCCATATCCTAACATGTGGTGAAATCCCAGGCAACATAGTACTCGGTGTGCGGGTTATCACTGCTGTAACGGGAGGGGGGTCAGTCCATCACAACCGCCAGCTATCAACAACTCTTCTCCACAACTCCACAACAAAACACGGTACAATGTACTCCATGCCACAAGCACGGTACAACGTACACCCGTGGACCCATACATCATGGTCGGGGTGCCTGCCATAAGTCTTAGCCGCTCATACCTTGGAAATACATAATAGTGGGGTGCCTGCCATAGGTCTTAGCCCTCATACTATGGAATAAATGCCACGTCTCTAAATCCACGTGAGAACATCTCAACAGTGTGACACTCAGTCTACACGGAGGAAATCGTCACGATTTTTCTAACATGTTTATATATCACGTAAAACTACAGTGCGCGTCTTGAGTGTGACACACAGTCAACGCTCCGCCTCAAAACACTGTATATGCATGTCAAAATATCAACACTAGTGCGAGTAAACCTCCAGCACTAGGTCATGCATAGTTCTCATTACAAATCAAGTACGAGCAAATCGCTCAAGTACGATGTCATGTACAAATCATGAAGAATCGAGTACGAGCAACGCTCCAGCACTCTGTCATGTATCTCATGTAAAACTCTAGTACGAGCTAATCGCTCCAGTACTCTATCATGCACAAATCACATAAAAACTAAGTACAAGCAATGCTCCAGTACTCTATCATGCATGTCAAGTAAATGTAGTGCGAGTAAACCTCCAACACTAATGTATGTGAAAAACATCTGAAATCAAGTGCAAGCTATGCTCCAGCATGATTGTTTCCACATAACTAGGTAGATGGTTCTTTAAAAATAGGGATGTTTAAAATCATTAAAATCAGCACTATAAAGTGTGCTTAGTTTACATCGACATCAAAACATTAACCCATCCACCTACTCTTCTGCTACACATCAATAAAAACCATTCAAAACATCATTTCCATGCTTTTTACCACTTTTCCCAAAATTTTACTTTTTGCCTAACTAGGGGTAAAATCGTAATTTACCCATATCGAGTCCCTATAATATTATCAATTTTCTCTGACCCTCAAAGAATTTCAGTGAATGTAAAATCCAATGAAAATATGCACAAATATCTTTAACTACTTGCAAGAGTCCCCTACCTCGGATCACGTCGTGTGACCTCTCTTCCTCTGTGCTGTTCTAATCTGGCAGTCCGGTCAACTCTCAATATGACTCTAGAGCTGCA
Source organism: Firmiana major (assembly GCA_033439115.1). Classification (NCBI taxonomy): domain Eukaryota; kingdom Viridiplantae; phylum Streptophyta; class Magnoliopsida; order Malvales; family Malvaceae; genus Firmiana; species Firmiana major. The sequence goes on along the minus strand of CM065896.1, from coordinate 25,195,214 downwards.
TTTAATCATTCACTGAGTTAATTACACTTTTCCAACTGTATTACACATTTAATACAGTTCATTTCACTCAAATGGGCCCGTTTACGCTTAATGGGCCTTAATCACGTTAATCGGGCCTTAATCCGTATTAAGCCCGTTCATTAAGGTCTATTGACTCATTGGGCTTATCAATACCCATTGGGCTTTATTCCAAGCTCTTTGGATAGCCCGTATATCATTTACGACATTTATTTCAAAATTTTGAATATATTTGACTAATTGCGGAATTTAATCCGAAATGCGTAATTTAAATCTTAAATACGCATAAATCACTTAATTTTCGTAATTGAGCTTCACTTACCCGAGATTGTGTGATGGTGTACGAATCGGAGTTCGATCGGGCTTCCGTTCGAAAATTTATCGTCGAACTGCACAATTTCGTATATTTAACTCCGGGTCAATTTCTGATTAAATATAATTTAAATAAATTTATCAGAAATTAAATTGGTCACTTTTGACCTCGTATCGACTTACCCGAAGTTCGGTGCAATCCCAAAAAATTTTCTTTTCCTTTTTCTTTCTTTTTCCTCTTTTTCCCCTTTTCTCATTGGCTGAACCGGTCCGGTCCGGTTCAGTTTAGAAGGTTCTGCCCTGAACCGCCGACTGGTTCAGGGGTGATTTGGTCGTGCCGGCGTCGTCCGACCAGTTCTCCGGGTGCCGTTGCTGCCATTCGGTGTGCCACAGCCTGGGGAACGTTCGGTTGGGATCGATCGGAGCCTAACACCGCCGGTGGCCGCCGGATTTCACGTTTACCTCCGCGGCAAACTTCTCCTTCGATCTCCCCTTTCCGGCGCTGGTGAGGCGTGTTACCGGTGGCTGGGAGGTCACGTCGTTGCCTTCTTCCTTTTTCGACCGTTCATTGGCTGCTGGGGTCGCCGGTGCTCGCCGTCCGGTGGTCTCTCCCTTGGTTCGGCTTCCGTCGGTTTCTCTCTTCTATTTTTCTCTCTCCTCGCATTTTCAATCCGTTTTTTGTTTTTTTTTTCTATTTTGTTTTTTTCTTTATAATATATTTTTAATATTATTTTAAATCCTTAAAATAATATTAAAAATCCTAAAATATCCCAAAATTTTCTATTAAATTCATTTAGTCCATAAATGAATTTATCAGTCCGATTTTACCTTTCTGGTATATTTTTCCACTATTTTTGAGCTCGTTTTTCGAGTCAAAAATTCTAAAAATATTAAATAAATTCATATCTCGATCAATTGGACTCGAAATTCAATATTTACCCCGTTATTGATCAAGATTTCTCAATTTCATATTTTTTATGAAATTTTCTCATTGAATTTATACCGAATTTTAGTCAATTGATCGTTTTACCCCTGCACTTGCTCGGGAATCATTTTAACCCTTATCTTGCTGTTATGTAGCTTACATGCATTTTTAATTTCTTAAATAGTCGATTGCATGTTAGTATATACACTTCTTATGATTCAACTATGAAATATAACGTTCGTACACATAGGAATCATAAGGTACAAGCTACATACATAAATCGAAAACTCGGGTCTGACAAACAACAAGGACTATGACCATAACCTAGTGATCCCTGGCTACATGGTACCTAGTGTGCGGGGTATCACACCTAAAACGGGAGGTGGGTCGTTCCTACCCGCCAGAACAGCATAACATCAGGATTGTGAGGGCAAGACTTGCTGCCTCGTGACTAATACCACTCCACTCCAACAATCTCCACGGTACAGCGTACTCTGCGTGACATACACGGTACAACGTATTCCGTGAACCCAATCTCAGTCAGGGGGTGCCTGTAATAGGTCTTATCCACCCATACCATCTAGTCTCAATATGCACGTGTGGCATATCATCTCACTATGACACACAGTCTAAAGGAGGTTCCAACACGGCTATATGCATGTCATATAAATCCATGTGCGAGCGAAGCTCTAGCACGGCTCCATGCATATTTATGATATCTAAAAATCTCATGCGAGCGAAACTCTAGCACGGTTTCATAAAAATCAGTAACATTTGCGTACGAGTAGAACTCCAGTACGATTTTAAAAGAATTATAAAAGAGTTATAAATCCATATAAAATCATAAATCATTCAAAACTTCGTGCGAGCAACGCTCTAGCACGATTTCATGCATAAATAAATCAAATCTCGTGAGAGTTACACTCCAGCACGAATGAATGCTTAAGTAATTCAAAACTTCGTACAAGCAACGCTCTAGTACGGATTTATGCATAAATACATCAAATCTCATGCGAATTACACTCCAGCACGGCTTTTATGCAATTATCATATCAAAATAGGATACGAGATAAGCTCCACCACCTCTCATGCATGTCAAATCATTAAAACTAGTGCGAACAATCACTCTAGCACCTTTTTATGCATATCAAGTCAAAACAGTGAAAACAGTCAAAACAGAGTGCGAGCTAAGCTCTAGTACCTCTCATGCATTTCACAATAGTAAAATCAGTGCGAGCAACCGCTTTAACACATTTCATGCATATGATGTCACACAAGTCGGTGCGAGCAACCGCTCAAGCACATTTTATGCACACTCACAAACGCAAATATAGTACAAGCTATGCACTAGCACTTTCTGTTTCCATATAAACTTGATAGTTGGCCCATTTTCCAAATAATTTTCATTTACGTAGTGTTATATTGTGAAATTTATGCAATTACTAGTCAATCTATCGATTTGCTTTGTTTAAAAACCAAGAAAATTCCTTAAATCAGAAATTACTTAAATCAAGCATTTCATGCATGTCATGCTTTCACCATCCTTAGGTGAATTTCCTTCAATAGGGGTAAAATAGCATTTTCCTATTTCGAGTCCTTAAAATCATTAATTTATTTCTAGGACCTTTATACATATTCAGTGTATACATACATATTCAGTGTATAAAAAAACTATTAAAATATGCGTAGCTACCTCTAGCTACTCACATAATTCTCTTACCTCATTTTTCTGTACAGTCTGACCTTTCACTGATGTCTCATCATGAAATCCGATTTGCTCTCAATCAAATCTCCGAAACTGCATATAAATATACATCAGGTCAATTACAATACAATTAATTGTATTTCATATTTTCTAGGCTTAATTTCAATCATTGGGCCAGTTTACCCATATTGGGCCCGATTGCACCATAATGGGCCTTAGTAAGCCTTAAGCCCATTTTTCACTTATTATTCACATTATCGAGGCCTATTGGGCTCATTGGGCCCATCAGTATTTATTAAGCCTCATTCTAAATTCTCAGATAGCTTAATGAATTATTTACGACAATTTATCTCTAATTTCAGAATTTAATTCATTTAATGCGGAAATTAAATCCGTAATTTATGCGGTAAATTTCTAACACGCATAACGATGTAATATTATCGTAAATAAGGGTTACTTACTTGAGATTCCATGATAGTACGCAAATCGAGACTGACTCGAGCTCTCGTTTGACGTCAATTGTCGAGCTACACAATTATATATTTTTTCGGGTCAATTTTCAGTCGGATATTAATCAAATTAAATATTCCAAAATTTAAATTGATCAATTTTAACCGCTTACCGACTTACCTGTAGCTTGATTGCATCACTGGGATTTTTTTCCAATTTTTTCTCTTTTTTTTCCTTTTTTTCTTCTTTTCTTTTTCTTTTTGGTTTAACCGGTCCAGTCCGGTTCAGCATACCCTCACTGCGTTGAACCGGTCGTACTGGTTCAGGCCTCATTTTACCATTTCGGCACCGTTCGATAGATTCCCAGCGTGATTCCGGTGCCGTTCAGTGCGCCATCACCTGGGCGTTCATCATCGGGCCTCGGGTTGGACCAAAAAGGCGCCGATGACCGTCGATTTCCTTTCTCCCTTTTTGGCCTCACCTCCGTCGATTTGTCAATTCCGGCATCTCCACGGCCCATCACGGCCGCTGGTGGGTCTCCTGGTGGTCCGGCTCCTCCGTCGTCCCTCACTCGGCCTTCTCCCTCGACGGTGGTCGTCGGATAGAGGGAATTTGTTTCCCTCATTTTTTCGGCTTGTCCTTTCATTTTCTTTTTGCAGAAATCGAGATGAGATTTCCTTTTTTTTAATTAATTATTTTATTTTATTTTATTATTTATAATTTATTTTTATTATTATTTTATTCATTAAAATATTATTAAAATCCCAAAAATATCTTAAAAATTCTTATTTAATTCATTTAATCCATAAATGAATTTATCGGTCTTGTTTCGTCTTTTTGGTATATTTTTCGATTATTTTAGGGATAATTTCTCGATGTAAAAATTTCGATTAATTCTTATAAATTCATATCTTGATCAATTTAACCCGAAATTTAATTATTTCTTCGTTATTGATTAAGATTTCTCTATTCCATATTTTTAATTAAATTTTCTTGTCACGATAAATACAGAAGTTCGGTCTTGTGATCATTTTACCCTTGCACGTGTTCAGGACTACCATTTCAATCCTTCATTTGATCTTATCTCATTTCGTGTTTTAAATAAAATTGGGTCTTACATTATAAAATAAGCTTAATTCTTGAGAAAAATGTTTAACTTAAGATTTCTTACTTTGAGTGCACGTTTTGCCGTATTGAGCTCGGTTTGATGATTTTAAAGTTTTACGTACAAATATTTTTTATATTTGAATGAGATTTATAAAGAAAAACTATTTTCAGCATAATAATGTCATGTTTTTTAGACTTAGGGCACGAAGTACGCCATTCAGGGAAACCTGGGGGTCTGTTTAGCAAGACCTGGGATAAGACTAGACCTTAACCCTCACGTGCATATTTCTATATATTTGTCATGATGATTGCATATTGATGTATGACTTTGTTTTGATAGTGTTGAGATGGCTCCGATCTAATAGCGTTGAGATGACTCCGCTCTGGTAACGTTGAGACCATTCCTCTTTGGTAGCGATGAGATGACTATGCTTTGGTAGCATTGAGATGATTCTGCTTTGGTAGCGATGAGATGGCTTTGCTTTGGTAGTGTTGAGATGATTCCACTTTGGTAGCGATGAGATGACTTCGCTTTGGTAGCGTTGTGTTAGCTCCGCTTTGGTAGTGTTGAGCCGATGCTATATGACCTTGATCCAGTCTACAGCCTTGCCGTGGCCACAGGCATTGTATTCCCTCTTCAGAGGATGCCCTCGTTTGAGGATAGTGTGATGGTTACATTCATGACGTTGATATTAATGTCTAGTCTCCATAACTATTTTAAGTTGTGATATACTGTGAAAATGAGATGATGATTTGATGTTTGTGTGATTCTAATCAAGTGTTTCTAAATATGCAAAATTGTGTCATTATTTCATTTATGCTTTGATTATTATATTTAATCGTAATGCATTCCTTACTGAGCTAGTTGAACACCCCCTTTCTTCCTCCTCCTAGATTATTTACGATGAACGCTAGTGCCTACTACATACGTGACGTAGGCTGGTGGACGCGTTTCTCCCCAGGCTATTTCTCATACACGCTTAAGGTATAATTCATTTTGTTACCAGATACTTTATGTATTACAGACACTTGTATATAAGTTAACATTGGGATGTAATTTAGTCTTACATGTATATAAATGGGGTAAAGTGAGTCGTTTTCACATTATGTGGCATAATGAAATTAAATGTTGATGTTTGATAAATTCTTGAGTTTCCAGTGGATGAGAGATAAAATAAAATCAATTGGATTGTAGATATTTGTATTTGTTTTGGAAATTTGCAAGAGGATAGGGATATATATAAGGGGTTATGCTGCCAGATTTTTATTGAAAATGATATAAGTATAATCGAATATGAGAAAGAGTAATAACGATAAGATAAGAAGTAAACTGACACTGTACATGAATACACCTTGAGTAGGAAGTTAAACTATATATATATATATATAAGCTAACCCTAAATTCTACATTTTTGGGCTATCACAGATTTGTTTGGTATCAGAGAAAAGGTGTCTAGTACTATCAGTGTCGGTCAGTTGGAAATATATTACATCCTAAGTGTTTGTACTTGTCTGGTTATGAACTGAATATATCGATTAAAATTTTGATCAAGTTTGATGTGTACGCGCAGGTACATAGATTTACATTATGAAAGGGAGACAAGGTCATCCCCGGAGGCAAGCATAGCCACCTCCACCACTTGCCCCACAGCCCGAGAGTCCTAACTCTCGAATTAATCGGTTGGAGCAGGATGTGAGATAGGGGTTCGAGCAGATTACAGTGCTATTTACGCAGTATTTCGGGGCTAATGCCTCAGGTACCACACCTACCGCCGCTTCTACACCTACACCACTACAGGATCTGCCCCCATCTCCCCTACAGACTGACCTAGTGCCTCCCACCACTCAGCCTCCGACACAGACCAGGCCCAATGACAGAGGTATGGGTCAGTTACGAGACTTTCTTAAGATGAATCCGTCAACATTTAAGAAGGTGAAGGACCCCGTAGCGGCAGAGGAGCGGTTGACAGAGATGAGGATAATTTTTTATTTTTTTGGGTGCACTGATGCAGAGAGGGTTAGTATGAGTGCTTATATGCTTAAGGAGCAAGCACGATATTGGTGGAGTACCACCCAGAGTGTACTAACCGCCAGCCATCAGGTGATCAGCTGGGATACTTTTCAGTTAGCTTTTCGAACCCATCCCTCGAGCTGCCCAGAGGAAAATGCAAGCAGATTTCCTGAATCTAGTACAGGGCAGTATGATAGTCGATGAATATGAGAATAGATTCACCAAGTTGTTGAGATATGATCCAGAGACTGTCAGGGACGAGAAGCGTCGTATAGAGCGATTTATATATGGGCTGAGATCAGTCATCCAAGATAGATTGATAGGGCCCTGCATTACTGAGTTTAAGGATGCTCTGACACGAGCACAGGAAGTTGAGAGAGGACTAGATTTAATATAATCCCAATCTGAATCTCGGGTAGTGGTTAGAGATAAGGGTAAGAGACCTGAAGCTTCCAAAACAGATTTTAGGAGGGGTTCATTTAAGAGCCGAAAGATCGAGGGGCCTAGGGTGAGAGTTGATAGACCCAGGATCCCACCTAATGTTGCGGAGACCCCTCGAGGTGCTAGACCAGACATTAAGATTTACAGAGACTATGGTCGACTGCATGAGGGTAATTGTGTCCGGATGATATGAGGATGTTTTAGATGCGGCGATATGGGTCACATGGTGAAGGACTGCTCATAGCCTCAGAGATCGTATTTCCAAGAGCCTCCTCGATAACAGCCGTAGAGAGCAATTCCCTAGAGACGGGTCATTGCTGCTGATAAGGGTAAGAAACCTGTCATAGAGGGGCGCGTATTCGCTATGGATAAAGAAATAGCAGACACTTCATCTGAGGCTATTAGAGGTACACTTCTTATTTGTAATTATGAGGCTCATGTACTGTTTGATCCAAGATCCACGTATTCCTTCATTTCGCTACCCTTTGCATGTAAACTGACATGGTACAGGAATACACCTTGAGTAAGAAGTTAAACTATATATATATATAAAAAAAATAACTAGCCCTAAATTCTATGTTTTCAAACTGCCATAGATTTGTTTGGTATCTCTTCTTCCTCACAAATAAAAATAAACCAGAGCTCCCCATGGTGACACACTAGGTTGAATGAAACCCTGGTCGAGTAACTCCTGCAACTATTTCTTTAGCTCTTCCAGTTCAACCAATGTCATCTTATAGGGAGGTTTAGAGATCGGCTGGGTATGTGACACTAAATCGATAGTGAACTTCAGCTCTCTCTCCAGTGGTAACCCTGGCAACTCATCTGGGAACACATCCAGAAACTCACATACCACAGGTATATCCTCTATCGTTAGAGGTTCCCAACTCGCATCAGAGATGAGTGTAATGTAACCTTCACATCAATAGACTAATCAGTACTTTCAGGAGATTATAATTATGTCATAAGATTATTACACTGAACTTCACACATTTATTCCTTAATAGTCAAACGTACACTAAATATTTCAGGTAGGGAGAAGGTTATAGTTTTAGTGTAGCAGTCTAGACTCACGTGATTGGCCACTAACCAATCCATTCCTAAGATCACGTCGAAGCCACTCATATTCAACAAAAGTAGATCTGCTAACATTACTCTGTCTCCCACCTTAATCTCACACTTTCTACACACCTTATCAGTCCTTTGAGACTCACGCATAGGTGTACTTACATGTTGAATATGATCTAAAGTCTCAAGCTCTAAGTGTCGTTTACAAACTCAGGCTCTAAGTGTAGTTTACAAACTACTGAACAAGGCTACGGTGAAGAACAAATATCTCCTGCCAATAATAGATGATTTTTTTGATCAATTGAGAGAGGCTTTTGTCTTTTCTAAGATTAACCTGATATCGGGCTATCACAAGTTGAGAATCAGGAATGAGGATGTCCCGAAAATGACCTTCAGAACTAGATATGGCTACTATGAATTCTTAGTGATGCCCTTTGGTTTGACGAATGCCCCTGCTGCGTTCATAAACCTGATGAATGAGGTATTCAGGGACTATCTAGATCAGTTTGTGATAGTCTTCATCAATGACATTCTCATCTATTCTCGATCCCGAGAGGAGCATGCGCAGCATTTGAGGACTGTGCTCTGGATACTCTGAGATAAGTAGTTGTATGGGGAGTTCTGTAAATGTGAGTTTGGCTAGATCAGATAGCTTTTCTTGGTCACATTGTATCTAAAGACGGGGTGTCAGTTGATCCGTCCAAGATAGAAGCTCTACTACATTGGGAGAGACTGAGGACATTTACAAAGATTCAATTTTTTTTTGGATTGGCAGGTTATTATATGAGGTTTGTTGAAGGATTCTCCAAGATTGCAGCTCCTTTGAGTAAGCTCACACGCAAGGACGTCCCATTTGTATGGCCTGAGCGGTGTGAGTATAGTTTTCAAGAGCTTCAAAGAAGATTGACGACAGCAACCATGTTGACTATTCCTAGTGGATCTGGAGGCTAGCAGGGTACAGTGACGCTTCCCATCAGGGTCTGGGGTGCGTACTCATGCAGCATAGGAGAGTAGTCACTTATGGTTCACGCCAGCTTAAGGACCACGAGCTGAACTACCCCACTCATGATTTGGAATTAGCCACTGTGGTTTTTGCCTTGAAGATATGGCGGCATTATCTGTATGGGAATGATTTTAGATCTTTACTGACCATAAGAGTTTGAAGTACATCTTTGATTAGAATAAGCTTAATATGAGGCAGAGATGGTGGATGAAGCTCCTTAAGGATTATGACTGTGAGATTCTGTATCATCCGGGGAAAGCGAACGTAGTTGCTGATGCCCTGAGCAGGAAGAGCATGGTTTCTACTATGATGATCAGAGAATGGGATTTATTAGAATAACTTGTCGGATTCAAGATCAGTGTTGAGGAAGCAAAGGTCAGATTTATGGCTAGCCTACGGATAGAGCCCAGTGTTTTAGATCGGATAAGAGCGAGGCAAAGAAATGATCACCTCCAGATTTTGGACCCATTTTCAGGAAGTCATGAGATCTTAGTTGAATTTCAATATAGCCTATTATCCCCAGACTGACGGTCAATCCGAGCGGACTATTCAGACCTTAGAAGACATGTTACGGGCGTATACATTGGACTTTAAGGGATCATGGGATAATCACCTGCCCATTGTCGAGTTTGCCTATAACAATAGTTATCATACCAGTATCAATATAGTACCCTATGAGGCTTTATATGGTAGAAGATGTAGGTCCCTGATAGCTTAGAAAGAAGTGGGTGACAGGAAAGTAATTGCTCCCGATCTTGTTGAGCAGGAAGTCCAAGGCGTACGGATTATTTGTGATAGATTACAGGTTGCTCAGAGTCGACAGAAGAGTTATGCCGATGTGCATAGATGGCCAATTGAGTTTCAAGCTGGAGATTCTATGTTTCTTAAGGTGTCTCTAAGTAAGGGTATCATGCACTTTAGGAAGAAGGGGAAACTGACTCCTCGCTTTATTGGTCTGTTTGAGGTATTAGAGAGAGTGAGAGATGTTACCTACCAGTTAGCCTTGCCTCCACAGCTTTTCGAGATACATAATGTCTTCCACGTCTCCATGTTCAGGAAGTATAATTCGGATACCTCTCATGTCATCGAGCATGAAGCATTAGATATTCATGGAGACATGAGCTATGTAGAAGAACCTATCCGGATCCTCAAAAAGAAAGAAAAGGTACTTCGAACAAAGAGAATTTCGTTGATAAAGGTTCTCTAAAAGCACTACTCGATAGCAGAAACAACTTAGGAACTAAAGAGCCTGATGAAAGAGAAGTACCCTCGTCTATTCGATGGACCTGATTAAATTTGGAGGACCAATTTCCTAAAAAGGTGGGGAGGTATGTGAAACCCAAATTTTTCCCTACTAATAATTAATTTAAGCTAAACCAAGAGGTCTAAGACTTATGTCAATGTTCATGTAAGGCCCAGAATGCTCGAGAAGCCCGAGATAGTGGCACGAAGCTCGAGACACGTACTTCGAGGTAAGAACCTAAGTTTAAGAATTCTTCAAAAGTATGATTTAAAACATAGATTGATGATTGGGAAGTGAAACTAAGGTTTTAGAAGTGAAAAAGTTAGTGAAACTCGGATTTCTCCTAAACTGAGTAAATATGCCCAATAAGAGGAATAAATTCTAGAAATTCACAAAAATTATTTCAAGTCTGTAGGAAATTCACATAATACATAATTGACATGAGACATAAAGATGGAGTGAAAATAATGAGGTTTCAGTGTTCAAATGAATTTTTAAAGTAAACTGAAAACCTTAAGCGATTTTTATCGATAATGACCAATCACGTGAAATGGACCCAATCGGGAAAAACTTTCTTAAACAAGTGAGCCCCAAAGTTTTATGAGAGATACTAGAGACATGTTATAACATTTGAGAAGTGATAAATTGGAAGAAATTGGACTAGAAATAATTTTTAAGGATTTTTTAAAACTGATTAGTAGGCTGCCCTGTTTCAGAAAATGGTATACCCAGCTAAGTTGGCCCAAATTGAGGCCCATACAATGGTCCAAAAATTTCAGTCCTTTCCATAGTTAATATAAACCCTTTAAGCTTTCAATATCCCATGAAATCACCCGAAAACCCTTTGCTAATTGAGAGAACCAATCCCATCTTCCAGCCCTAGGCGTCACTGTGTAGTCTAGCTTGTGTGATTTTTTCGAGTCCCTTCCAGCCATTTTTTGAGTTCGACCAAGAAGGGCCAAATCTTTCTACTTAACCCCTCTACAACATATAAATATTTCAGCCACAATGAAGGTCATTTTCTAGGTGAAATCCTAGAGAGAAAGTCAGGGACAAAAATTGTCATGTTCAAGAGATGAGAGAAAGCTCGATTTTAAATGTTTTTTATTGTTGTTTTGGATGATTTTAATATTTATATATGATGATTTATAGTTGATGACCAATTTGGAGAATCAAATAAGTGGTCAACACTGGTCAAAGGTGAAAGAAACTTGATGAATGATGAAAATGATGAGATATGTTTATGTTTGATGATTTTTAGTGATTTTTACTTAGGTGGAACTTGATGAAATAATTTGTAGAGACAACTATAGGTTCAGCCAGCCATGGATTATGGAAGAAATGGTGGAATTTGGTTGTGTTGTAGGTTGTGGAATAATTGAATAATACCGAACAACTCGGTTTATAGTTCGGTTAAGTAAAAAACTGTGAAAGAGTGAAAATTGAATAATTCGAGTATTTTCAATGGTTAAGTGAAACCTAAAATAAATGTTTAAGCTATTAAGTTGATAAGCCTTTAAATTGGTGGAAAGAAAACTAATGAAATATCTTAAACCGGTACTTAAATAGGTAAAACCAAGAAAATAGGAAAAGTTAATCGAAAATTCAAGATTGGTCAAACTTTAAGAAAGTAAATGCATATATGAATATTTTAAAGTGAGATTGATCTATATATGATGAATTGATATTATTTTGGGTAGCTCAAGGTTTCGACACGTAAATCGAGATTATTTCGAGACCCGTCAATATTGTACTGCCCAAAGTGTAAGAGGTAAAGGATGAAACCTTTTTGAGCATATGTATTCTTTACCCGTGAAAAAGCTTTTATCGCATGAAAGAGGTTTTATAAAATGAGTTTAATTCCCGAGAAAAATGTTTAACCTGAGATTTCTTAGTTTAAGTACACGTTTTGCCGTATTGAGCTCGGTTTGGTGATTTTAAAGTTTTTCGTACAAATATTTTATATATTTGAATGAGATTTATAAAGCAAAACTATTATGAGGTCTACGTGAAATGCAAAACTATTTTTAGCATAATAATGACACGTTTTTTATACTAAGAGCTCGAAGCACGTGATTCAAAGAAACCTGGGGGTAGGTTTAGCGAGACCTGGGATAAGACTAGACCTTGACCCCGACGTGCATATTTCTATATATTTGTTATGATTATTGCATATTGACGTATGACTCCATTCTAGCAGCCTTGAGATAACTTCGCTTTGGTATCATTGAGATGATTCCGCTCTGGTAGCGTTGAGATGACTCCGCTTTGGTAGCGTTGAGATGATTCTGCTTTAGTAGAGATGAGATGGCTCCGCTTTGGTAGCGTTGAGATGATTCCGCTTTGGTAGCATTGAGATGATTCCGCTTTGGTAGCGATGAGATGACTATGCTTTGGTAGCGCTGAGTTGGCTCCGCTTTGACAGCGTTGAGCCGATACTGTATGACCCTGATCCAGTCTACAGCGTTGTCGTGGCCACATGCATTGTATTCCCTCTTCGGAGGATGCCCTCGTATGAGATATGAGAATTTTAGACATATTTAAATTATGTAATGAGAACATGAAGTGTAATTGATTGAATTAAATATGATGTTCTCATATATTGAGGTGGTATGGAATGAAATTTTAAGTGATGAATGAGTTATAAATGAGATTTTATGTTAAAGTGTGAAACTATGGGGCCAGATCGATCTTAGAGAAGAGAGGATCGATCTGGTAGGCCAAAAATGACAAGGAATGAGGAATTTAAGCGAGCAGATCGATCTCCAATGGAAGAGGATCGATCTCTTTATGATTCTATAATGAAGAGATCGATCTCATGAGGAAGGAATTGATCTCAAAATGTTTTTGTAAAGGAGAAGATCGATCTCCTCAAGGAGAAGATCAATCTCATGAAGCATTCTGTAAGGAGAAGATCGATCTCATGAAGCATTCTGTAAACTAGAGATCGATCTCACAATTGGATCAGATCGATCTCATAAAGCCATTAAGAGATCGATCTCACCCCACTACAAATCGATCTCTTAGGCATCAAATTGCCCCAAATCGTCCCCAAATTCAAATGCAGATCGATCTCATCAAGAGCCAGATTGATCTCCTACCCTCAGTCTATATAAAGACCCCTTCGTTTTTCCTGGAAATGGATCTCTCTCTCCCCCAAACCTCCATTTCAACTGAACCTTAGCTTTCTTTCTCTTCCAAAGTCTTCATTTTCGTCCAAATCAAGGGTTGTAACAAGAAGGAAAGTTGTTCCCCATCCAAAGGAGAACAACATACTTGAAAATCGAAAGACGAATCGAATCGAGGTGTGAGTTGAGCACTCCACAAGTTTGGGTAATCTCTAAACTTTAATCTTGGGTTTTTAAGTGATTTTTGGTGATTGTGAATATGGGCATTGTGATGAAATCGTTAGGAAAGGATTAGAGCTACAAAAATTATGATTTTATTGGAGTGATGATGATATTAAGAAAATTATGGTAAATTGGGATTTTTGTCTATAAATTGGAAATTGAGGTAATGAGGTGATTTTGGTATGGGTATTATGCATGAGCAATGTAGAATGTTGAAATGTAGTGGATGAGATTATGAATTGTGATAGAGTCATGAGAAATGGGATAATTGAGGTATTTAATGAGAATATGGGCAATACGCTCGATTTAGAGATTTGGAGGTTATGTGATAATGAGTTTTAATGTTTTAACATCATTGGACAGCTTGGGATTTCCAGAGTGGAATGCGAGGCTAGTCCTTGATACGGGGGAACGATTGCACTATACGAGGTGCAAAGAGGTAAGGGAAACTTAAACTCATTTGTGTATGTGAATTGTGAAATGTTGTAGCATGAATTGTGATTGAGAAAACAAGGATCTTTTATGTATTGTGAATGAGAGATTGCACACGATTTTATAGCCAGTTGGGGCCCAATTCCTATGAGTTGTAAACTATGTGTGAAAATGTTTTACAACTGTTTTGTGTTTAAAACGTGAAAAAGAGATTTGGGCTCTATGTTAAGGCATACTGAGATTGAGAAATGTGTGCATGGTTTTGCCGGTTGAAACTCGATTTTAACATGTTTTATGTTGAGTACACAAATGTTTTAAATGAGATTTATGAAACCATTATGAGTTCTAGGTGAAGGCAAAACGTTTTATATGATAATGGCTAATGATTGAGACTTAGACGTGTCATGTTGAATACACATCAGGCCTTGCTTTGGTAGCATGTAAGTCCAGGCCTTGTTCTGGTAACATATAAGTCTGATTATTCCTCCTCTTTGGTAGCGTTGGGAGGCCTTGCTCTGGTAGCATGTAAGTCCAATATTCCTCCGTTTTGGTAACGAGAGATGCCTTCGTTTTGGTAACGTGAGATGACCCCCGTTCTAGTAACGCTGGATGGCCTTTCTTTGGTAGCATGTAAGACCGATAGGGTGGGCCGCCTGGGAACCGACTCAGGGACCACATGATAGTGTGTATGAGGAGAGGCATTGCTCTGGTAGCATGTAAGGCTGGGCCCTATTCTGGTAATGCGTAAGTCCAATATACCATGTACACGACCATATGTCGATGTTCCCTCTTATGAGGATGCCTGGGATACGCACCCAGAGGAGATATATTATTGATGTGCCATTATGAAGATTTATATGAGTTTTATTGCTTAGTCTCCTTTTTATACACATGAGTTGTGTTTTGTAGCTATGCCACGTGCATTTTATTGCGATGATTTTTATCACGTTTTAATGAGAAAAGCCATTATCGCTTCATGATTTTCACATGCTTGTAACTGTGATTTATACTGAGTTATGTAGTCTCATGTTCTTACATGATTTTAGAGAATGAGATGAGAATGATGTTTTATTGAGTCATGCTACATTTTTTATCGAGTTTTCAACTATGAGTTAAAATGATTGTGCTGTGCAAATTATTATTTTATTGATGAGTCCCTTACCCCCTTACTGAACGATTTAGAAGCTCACCCTGTTTTCTCTCCCCCCAGATTTCTTCAAGTAAAGAGAAGTTTTCCTGTGACGTACGGAGTATTGGCTAATTGAGGACTTGAGCTCCAGGCTATATGTTTGTATTTGAGGTATAATTAACATTTCATGTACCCAAACTAATGTGTATTTACAGACACTTGATGTACAACATTATATGAGATGTATTAGGATTAATCAACTTGGAATTGAGCAATGTATATGATATGATGTATACTATTAAATGATGAGATCCTGAGGCATGATAAGTATGATGATGTATGACACTGCACAAGAATGCACCCTTAATTGTGAATTGATGAGTAAAAAGTTTTAAATTTGCCCTATTTTTCGCGCTTCCGGGGCGTCACACCTCGTTTGAGGATGGTGTGATGGTTGCCTTTATGACATTGATATTAATGCCTAGTGTCCATAACTATTTTAAGCTGTGATGTATTGTGAAAATGAGATGATGATTTGATCTTTGTGTGATTTTAATCACGTGTTTCTAAATATGCGAAATTATTCCATTATTTCATTTATACTTTCATTATTATATTTAATCTTAATGCAGTCCTTACTGAGCTAGTTGAAACTCACCCCCTCTTTTCTCCCTCCTCCCAGATTATTTACGGTGAACGCCAGTGCCTGCTGCATACGTGACGTAGGCTAGTGGACGCGTTTCTCCCCAGGCTATTTCTCGTACACTCTTAAGGTATAATTCATTTTGTAATCGGACACTTTATGTATTAGAGACACTTTGTTGAGTTAATATATTTTGAAATGACAAAACAAGTAAATTCAATAATATAGAAATGATTTAAAACATGTTTAAAGGTTATCAGTACCAGAAACTAAGTCTTTAAGGATGAGAGATCGATCTGATGAGATGAGAGATCGATCTCCTGGGCTTTCTAGTATGAGAGATCGGTCTCATGAGGATATGAGATCGATTTGCTAAAGGATTGAATTCTCAAAAGGATCTGTACAAGGTATTGAGGAAGCAGAGATCGATCTATAAGGTTTATAAGATCGATCGGTCTATTACAGGATGTTTATGAGATCAATCTGGTGTAGGAAGAGATCGATCTCCTTTAAAACAAAGGCTAAAGGCAGTAGATCGATCTGTAGATCGATCTATGCTCAAACAGAGAGTTTATGAGATTGATCTGGTATAGGAAGAGATCGATCTCCTCAAAGTCAGAGAGCTAAGGAGATCGATCTGGGTTAATTAGAGATCGATCTCCTCGCTACGAGAATACTTGGTAGATCGATCTGAAGATCGATCTTGCTCAAACAGAGAGATTGGAAGATCGATCTTCTGGTTCGACAGATCGATCTGCACTAACATTTTCAAATTGTAAGATCAATCTCTACATATATGAGATCGATCTCCTTGCTTCAATTTGCTTTGTCATCGCAGGAAATTAAACTAAGAGATCGATCTGGTCAAGATTGGAGATCGATCTGGCACTCTACTGGAGGTTTCCAACAGCTCTTTCTGTAAAACCGTCAACAGGAAAAATAGCATTTAATGCTCTAACTACCAATCCTCCAGTATAAAATCAAGCATTGAAGACACTGGGATTAGAGAGACTATTGTTGTAAATTCTGTACATTCTCAAGAATTTCATTCCAACATTCCATTTGTCTTCAATCTTCATTTATTGATATTGTTGTATAAGCCTTTGTGTAAAAGCTATATCTATCCTACCCACATAAGAAAAGCTTGATCTTGTATTCATCCTTATTTCAAGAGAGAAGATGAGTGTTCCTCAGTAAGATAAACTTTGTAAAAGGGTGAATATATCTTTGTGAAAAAAGGGTAGAGTGGTTATTTCTTAACCTGTAAAAGGGAGTGTGTAACATTCATTGAAAGAGTGAAAGAAAGCTCTTGACAAAGAGGTCAAGAAGAGAGGACGTAGGTAAGAGATTGGCCGAACCTCTATAAACTACTGAGTTTGATATTTCTTTCCCTTATCTTCTTTCAATTCATTATATTACATTTCATTGATTATTTATTATTTGCAATTAGACTTAATTTAGTTTAAATTTGCCATTAACCTTAGAATACCGATTCACCCCCTTCTCGGTAGAGCCAACAATTGGTATCAAAGCAAGGACTCTTTGATCATATAGGAATAACTTCTTAAGAGTTAGAAACGATCTAATGGCTCACAACAATGTAGCAACCAATCTAGTAGGAGAGGGGCATTCTACAGTTAGGCCTCCTATGTTCAATGGTGAACATTATGCTTATTGAAAAACTAGGATGATGCTCTTCATTCAAGTAAATGATTATGAGGTATGGAGGATTATAACTAAAGGACCTCAAATCCCAACTAAAAGAATAGAGGGAAGAGACATCCCTAAAGAAGAAGATGAGTGGGATTCAAATGATGTAAAATGTGCTCAGCTAAATGCTAAGGCCATACACACCCTATTTTGTGCTTTAGGGCCAAATGAATATAATAGAGTCTCTGGTTGTGACAATGCCAAACAAATATGGGATAAATTGGCAATAACTCATGAAGGGACAACTCAAGTAAAGGAGACTAAGGTTCACACATGGTTATGAGCTGTTTAGGATGAAAGAAGGAGAGTCAATTAGTGACATGTTCGCTAGATTCACTGATGTAATAAATGGGTTAATGTCCTTAGGAAAAAATTATTCAAATATAAAAATGGTCAAGAAAATATTGAATAGCCTACCAAAATCATGGGAAGCTAAAGTAACTACAATAGAGGAGTCTAAAGATCCCCACAAACTGTCACTAGATGAACTAATTGGATCACTACTTACGTATGAGATGAAGTTAGGAAGAAATGAAGAGCCACCCAAGAAAGTGGGAGTAGCTCTGAAATCCACTAATCAAGCGGAGAGTAAAAATGAGAGTGGTAGTGAAGAAGATCTTGAGATGGTAATGTTTGCCAAAAGATTTAACAAATTCATGACAATGAGAGCAAGTGTGAGCGGTAGGAGAAACCACAAGAAAGATCAAGAAGAGTTAGGTAGAAAAGATACCATTGTGTGCTATGAATGTAAAAAACCTGGACATATTAAATTTAACTGCCCTCTTCTTAAAAGATCCAATGATATGTTCCACAAAAAGAAGGCAATGATGGCAACATGGAACGACAGTGATAGCTCCGATGATGATTTGAATGAGGATAAGCCAACCTATGCTTCATGGCTATTGAGGATGAAAAGGTAACTTCAGACCTCAATGAATACTCTTTTGATGAATTGCAAGATGCTTTTGATGTTCTTGCATTGGAATATGAATGCATGAGTATGAAGTACAAAAAATTAATATCTAAATTGAAGAAAGAAAATGAGTTAATACTAAAGGATAAGTTAGAATGTGAAAAGAAACTAGAAATTACAAATCTTGAAATTCGTGACCTAAAAGAAAAAAATGGTAACTTACATAATTCTTTTAATAGATTTTATATGGGTCAACAAAAGTTAGATAACATGCTAGAAACTCAAAGGGCCTTCTTTGATAAAAATGGATTAGGATATGATGGAAAAAGTAGAGAGACTCATCTCAAAAGTTTCATAGCTAGAAAGAACATGCATAAACCCTCAACTATTTGTTCACATTGTAATAAGAAATGGCATGCATCATGTAATTACAGTATGAAGATGACCACTCTTAGAGGAAAAATAGTAAAAAGAATTTGGGTTCCAAAAGAAACAGTTAATTCAAAAGATATTAATGCTTTAGTAAAATGGATTCCAAAAGGGATCAAGAATTGTATTCACTAACCCCAAAAGACCCAAGAGAATTTGGGTACCTAAGCCATGAGCTTGAATTTTAATTATAGGTGATTGAGCATTGCCACAAAGCTAAAACAAATGAGGCTTGGTACTTGGACAGTGGATGCTCAAGACACATGACCGGTGATAGAAGCCACTTCAACTCATTTAAATCAAAAGTTGGTGGAGAAGTCACATTTGGGGACAACTCCAAAGGCCAAGTTGAAGGAAGTGGTTCAATAGGTAATGACTACTTTTCATTAGAAAAAGTGTTGCCTGTTAGGGGTCTAAAACATAACTTACTAAGTATTAGTCAACTTTGTGACAAAAGTTACAAGGTAACTTTTGATGCATGAAATGTAATGTTATAGATCCTAAATCTAATAAAGTTCTTTTCCTAGGTCATAGGCAAGGTAATATATACATTGTCTATTTAAATGAACTTAAAAATGAAAACATATGCCTAATGATAGATAAGGAAAAAGAACCTTGGTTGTGGCATAGAAGACTAGGTCATCTAGCATGCATGTGTTATCCAAGTTGGCTAGAAAAGATCTTGTTATAGGATTACCTAAGTTGTCCTTTGACCATGACAAAATATGTGAAGCTTGTGTTAAAGGAAAACATAAAAGAATAACATTTAAACTTAAACATAGTGTATCAACCACTAGGCCTCTTCAATTACTTCATCTAGATCTATTGGACCAACTAGAACAACAAGCCTATGTGGGAAACATTATGGGTTTGTAATTGTAGATGATTACACTAGGTTCACTTGGGTGTTCTTTTTGAAAGTAAAAAATGAAGCCTTAGAAAAATTCATTGCCTATACAAAAGTGACTCAAAATGAAAAAGGTTATATTATAACTAGTATTAGAAGTGATCATGGCAAGGAGTTTGAAAATATTAGATTTGATGAGTATTGCAATGATCAAAGAATTAGTCATAATTTTTCAGCCCTTAGGACACCACAACAAAATGGGGTAGTTGAGAGAAGAAATAGAACATTGGAAGAAATGGCAAGAACCATGTTGTGTGAAAATAATTTACCTAAATATTTTTGGGCTGAAGCTATAAATACATCTTGCTATATCATCAATAGAGCTATGATTAGACCAATTTTAAAGAAAACCCCTTATGAGCTTTACAAGGGAAAGAAACCTAATATTAGCTATTTTCACCCCTTTGGTTGTAAATGCTTTATCTTAAATAATGGAAAAGACAATTTAGGAAAATTTGATGCCAAGAGTGATGAGGGAATCTTTTTAGGCTACTCTTTGAATTCAAAGGCATATAGAGTATATAACAAAAGAACATTGATGGTTGAAGAATCAATTCATGTAATATTTGATGAGTCAAATGATTTATCTAAAAGTTCAACCAATGATGAGGATATAGAAATATTTAATGAGAACTTAAAAGAAATCTCAAACTTAAAAAATGATCTATTAGAGAAACTTGACATTAATAAAGAAGATGAAGAAGAACTATAGATATTAGAAAGAGAGTCTAGAGCACCAAGAGAATTAGGATATGTAAAGATTGTGAAATAGTAGGAGATCCAACTCTTGGAGTTAGAACTAGATCATCTCTAAGGAATGTGTGTCAATTTATAGCCTTTGTATCTCAAATTGAACCTAGAAATGTCAATGAAGCTTTAGATGACAATAATTGGTTCTTAGCCATGCAAGAAGAATTAAATCAATTTGAGAGAAGCAAAGTATGGAAACTAGTTCCTAGACCTAGTGATCACTCTATAATCGGAACTAAATGGATCTTCAAGAACAAGATGGATGAAAATAGTGTGATCATAAGAAACAAAGCTAGGCTAGTTGCACAAGGCTATAGACAAGAAGAAGGAATAGACTATGATGAAACTTATGCACCGGTAGCTAGATTAGAAGCAATA
This sequence comes from Firmiana major, assembly GCA_033439115.1. Classification (NCBI taxonomy): domain Eukaryota; kingdom Viridiplantae; phylum Streptophyta; class Magnoliopsida; order Malvales; family Malvaceae; genus Firmiana; species Firmiana major. The sequence goes on along the minus strand of CM065896.1, from coordinate 25,174,290 downwards.
AGAATGCTACTTGCCTTTGCATGTTATAAAAACTTCAAATTATATCAAATGGATGTAAAGAGTGCATTTTTAAATGGTTTCATTAATGAAGAAGTTTATGTTGAGCAACCACTCGGTTTTGAAAGTCATGAATTTCCTGAACACGTCTTCAAACTATCTAAGGCACTTTATGGTTTGAAACAAGCTCATAGAGCATGGTATGAAATATTGTCAAAATTCTTAATAGAAAAAAGATTTTCAAGAGGAAAAATGGATACTACTTTGTTTATCAAAAATAAAAATAATGATTTACTAGTTGTTCAAGTGTATGTAGATGACATTATCTTTGGATCAACTAATGAATCTTTATGCCAAGAGTTTGCTAAGATCATGCAAGGTGAATTTGAAATGAGCATGATAGGAGAGCTCACCTTCTTCTTGGGACTTCAAGTGAAGCAAACTATGGATGGAACCTTCATCAATCAAGCAAAATATACTAAGAAATTGCTCAAATGATTTGGAATGGATAATTACAAACCTCAAGCAACTCCAATGGGCACCAACATCAAGCTTGATAAAGATAAAAGTGGTAAGTGTGTAGACACTAAACTCTATAGGTCTATGATTGGTTCATTGGTTTACCTTACTGCAAGTAGACCAGATATTCTGTTTAGTGTATGCCTTTATGCTAGATTTCAATCCTCTCCTAGGGAGTCACACTTATTAGCCACTAAAAGGATCTTTAGATATCTTAAAGACACTCCCTCTCTAGGACTTTGGTACCCTAAGGACTCCACGTTTGCTCTTCATGCATTTTCTGATGCAGATTTTGGGGGTTGTAAAATAGATAGGAAGAGCACTTCAGGTACATGTCAATTCTTAGGGAATAGATTAATCTCATGGTTCTCTAAGAAACAAAATAGTGTAGCTCAATCCACAACTGAAGCAGAATATATAGCAGCAGGTAGTTGTAGTGCTCAAGTGTTGTGGATTAAACAACAAATGAAAGACTATGGTATTGATATGAAGCAAGTCTCAATCAAATCTGATAATACCAGTGCCATCAATCTATCTAAGAATCCTATTCAACACTTTAGAACTAAGCATATTGAGATTAGGCATCATTTTCTTAGAGACCATGTACAAAAAGGAGATATAATTCTAGAGTATATTGATACTTTACATCAAATAGCTGATATCTTCACCAAACCTCTTGATAGAGATAGGTTTTGTATTCTTAGAGGGGAATTAGGACTCATGAATGTTCCTTAAGATTTATCTGCTTCAAAACCTTGATTTTAAAATGATCTTAAACAAATTTTTCAATGATTTTTCTGGGCAAAAAGTATGAGAGATCGATCTCCTATCACCATAGATCGATCTTCATGCACCAAATTGGCCTAAAGCAGAAAGGTTAAGCTAGGCAGATCGATCTTCTTTACTATAAGATCGATCTCATTAAGCCTCTGTAAAATAGTAGATCGATCTATGCATTTGGCAGATTGATCTCATTAAGCCTCTGTAAAACAGCAAATCGATCTATACATTTGGCAGATCGATCTCCTTAAGCTTCTATGTTTTAAAGATCGATCCTTTGATTCAACAGATCGATCTCTTCAAGTCTCTGGAAATAACAGATCGCTCTGTCGTTGCGACAGATCGATCTCCTTAGCCCTAGACTATAAAAACTGCTTCAAAAATCCCCAAATCTCAAAAACCCAAATTTTCAAATCCCTAACCCCCTGTCGCACCTCAACCTTCGATTCTCCCTCCCAGATCGATCTCGGTAAGGTTTTTGTCAAATTTCTTCATCGTTTAGTGTTCTAGTAACCTACATTACTGAATTTTCTTCAAAAATTTCTTATTTTTGTGCTGAAATCTTTATTAGGGCAATTTTAGAACTGTTCCATTTCCTAGGTTTCTAGAGAACTGTTATCTAGGAACTACAAATCTATTTAGAGTGTGTCTAGTTGAAATCTTAATCATGCCTCGACCTAAGAGAGTTGGCCAAAAACCTCCTAGACCAAATGCTGATAGAGCGTCATCTTCCCAAACAGCTCCTCCCTCTTCTGTCACTACCTTTAACAGGTGTTTTCAAACACCTACAAAAAGGAAACGAAATGAAGAGTATTTCTCGACTATGCCAATTAAACATTGGCGAACAATTGATTTCTCGTTTCTAAATCGCATTAACTTTTCGTATCTGTCGAAAATAGAAGAATTTGGTTGGCTTCCATTTCTTAAAATCAATACCCCCGTACCTCCAAACATCGTTAGGGCCTTCTTTTCTAACACTAAACTCATCTACGACCCTGATGATGACTGTAAAATTCTAGGTTTTAAATCGTATGTCATGTTTAAATCAATCCCTATAGACACATCTATATTAGCCCAAGTGTTCAAAATAAAAGATGAAGGGTTGGCCAATGAAGAGGAAGAAGTCCCTTTAGAATTTGACCTTCCCGGGGATAAGGCGAGTGACCTACCGATGCACCCGAGGTTACTCCACCTTATCATCTCATGGAATCTTAGACCATTTGGTACTCGTCACTCCACGGTTACGAGATTAGATCGATTCTGGCTCCACCACCTCCACTCCTCAAGTCAAAAATCCAATCTGGTCCACTTCATCTATGAAGACTAGTTGAAGATTGTACGCGGCCAAGCCTCCACGATAGTCTTTCCACAACCGCTTATGTACTTGCTTCAACGAGTTGGGGTCGATTGCTCGTGTGAAACTGGTGAAGTGTCTTCCCCAAAGAGCGTATTAAACATTGGCACACTTTACCACATGGGATACTATAAAGATTTCTAAGGGCAATGGAGGAAAAAGCGAGAATAGTAGTCTGAGGCAGCCATGGAAGAAGAACCATTAGTAGAGCTTACTGCCCCACCAGCTGAGCCTACTGAGGTTTCATCTTCGTCGACTGCTCAGCCCACTACACCTACATCATCATCCGATGGGCTGGAATCGATTGTGGGGATGATTATGGAGCTTAACCGAAAGATGGATGAAGGTTTTGCAAACCTTCATGCCACCCAGCAGGCTATGTTCGATGAGCTGTAGGTTACTCACACTCGAGTCGAGGAACTCATGGGGCACTTCCCTCCTCAGCCTTAGGACATGATTGTTAGGGATGTTTTAGATAGTTTTACATGTTTGCTGTCTGTTATTTAACATATCATTTGCTTGAATACTACTTTGAAATGTAAGTTACTACATTGAAATTACATGTCTTTTGAAAGTTCATTGTCTTTTTATCTTTATTGCCATTGCTATGACAAAAAGGGGGAGAAGAATAAGAAAACGTGTTTAATGGTTTAAAGGAATGCTTAAATAACATGTTTTAAAGGAATGATTAAATTAAGGGGGAGTTTACAAAAAGGGGGAGTTTTATGAAAGCAAAACATAGTTTGTGCATAATGCAAATGGGTAACTAAACATGTTTATTGAATAAGTTTTGTCATATCAAAAAGGGGGAGATTGTTGAGTTAATATATTTTGAAATGACAAAACAAGTAAATTCAATAATATAGAAATGATTTAAAACATGTTTAAAGGTTATCAGTACCAGAAACTAAGTCTTTAAGGATGAGAGATCGATCTGGTGAGATGAGAGATCGATCTCCTGGGCTTTCTAGTATGAGAGATCGATCTCATGAGGATATGAGATCGATCTGCTAAAGGATTGAATTCTTAAAAGGATCTGTACAAGGTATTGAGGAAGTAGAGATCGATCTATAAGGGTTATAAGATCGATCTGTCTATTACAGGATGTTTATAAGATTGATCTGGTAAAGGAAGAGATCGATCTCCTCTAAAAAAAAATGCTAAAGGCAGTAGATCGATCTGTAGATCGATCTATGCTCAAACAGAGAGTTTATGAGATCGATCTGGTATAGGAAAAGATCGATCTCCTCAAAGTCAGAGAGCTAAGGAGATTGATCTGAGTTAATTAGAGATCGATCTCCTCGCTACGAGAATACTTGGTAGATCGATCTGAAGATCGATCTTGCTCAAACAAAGAGATTGGAAGATCGATCTTTTGGTTCAACAGATCGATCTGCACTAACATTTTCAAATTGTAAGATTGATCTCTACATATATGAGATCGATCTCCTTGCTTCAATTTGCTTTGTCATCGCAGGAAATTAAACTAAGAGATCGATCTGGTCAAGATTGGAGATTGATCTGGCACTCTACTGGAGGTTTTCAATGGCTCTTTCCACAAAACCTTTAACGGGAAAAACAGCATTTAATGCTCCAACTACCAATCCTCCAGTATAAAATCAAGCATTGAAGACACTGGGATTAGAGAGACTATTGCTGCAAATTCTGTACATTCTCAAGAATTACATTCCAACATTCCATTTGTCTTCAATCTTCATTTATTGATATTGTTGTGTAAGCCTTTGTGTAAAAGCTATATCTATCCTACCCACATAAGAAAAACTTGATCTTGTATTCATCCTTATTTCAAGAGAGAAAAGGAGTGTTCCTCAGTAAGATAAACTTTCTAAAAGGGTGAATATATCTTTGTGAAAAAAGGGTAGAGAGGTTATTCCTTAACCTGTAAAAGGGAGTGTGTAACATTCATTGAAAGAGTGAAAGAAAGCTCTTGACAAGGAGGTCAAGAAGAGAGGACGTAGGCAAGAGATTGGCCGAACCTCTATAAACTACTGAGTTTGATATTTCTTTCCCTTATCTTCTTTCAATTCATTGTATTACATTTCATTGATTATTTATTATTTGCAATTAGACTTAATTTAGTTTAAATTTGCCATTAACCTTAGAATACCGATTCACCCCCCTCTCGGTAGAGCCAATGCACTTGTATATAAGTTAACATTGGGATGTAATCTAATCTTACATGTATGTAAATAGGGTAAAATGAGTCGTTTTGACATTATGTGGTATAATGAAATTAAATGTTGATGTTTGAAAAATTCTTCAGTTTCCTGTAGATGAGATATAAAGTAAAATCAACTAGATTGTGGATATTTGTATTTGTTTTGGAAATTTTATATATATATATATATATATATATATATATATATATATATATATATATATATATATATATATATATATATATATATATATATATAAGAGGTTATGCTCCTGGATTTTATTAAAAATGATATAAGTATAATTGAATATGACAAAGACTAATAACAATAATAAGATAAGAAGTAAACTGACATTGTACAATAATACACCTTGAGTAGGAAGTTAAACTATATATATAAATAAATAAATAAACTAGCCCTAAATTCTACGTTTTCGGGCTGTCACAAAACGAGGCATGATATAATTTCAACATCAAGAGCTTTAATTTATTTCCAAAATAAGAATAAAAAATAAATATTAAGATAAAAAATTGTAAGCAAAAATTAGAAAACTAAGTAATTTAGATGACAGAGCCCCTTCACTAGAATGAGTGTGTTCTTTGTGAATAATCTTGAGGTGAGAGAAATTTTTTAGGAATTTTTTAGGAATTTTTGGAGGATTCCTGAAGTGATTTTCAATATTTAAAGTAAAAATCAAAACATAAAAAATGATAAAAAAAATAATAAAGACCATTTAAATTAAGGTTAAAATTAGATATTTAAAAAAATTAATTAGTATCGTCTAAGACGGGTGTTATGGGGGTGTTAATCTTTCCCCACACGTAAATGAACTCTTGAACCCAAGTTTCTAAACATAGACCAGTCCTTAGAGTCAATTAGGTGACCAATCACACCTAGGAAAAAAGATTAGTAACGACTCTTCATTTTACGTCTAATAGTTAGGTTAACGGCTAAAATCGTTATGACAATATATATATATGAAGAAAGTAACTTGAAATAAATGTAAGATCACTAACTCGTGCATCTCGATGCGTAGCTAAACACTAGATTATTTGAATGTTAATACACATATGTGTCCACGAATCAAATTAATTAGTTAATAAATTAGATTCATGTAAGTGATTAAGGTTAAAACCTAAATTTAATATACATACATATATAATATAAATGTAGTACATAAATCTAAGAAATATATTCATGCTAATTATAAAAACAAAATGAAATTTAATGATAAAATGTAGTTAAATTTTATAATTTTTATAATATAAAGACATAATTTAAAATGTAAATGTATATATATATATATATATATATATATATATATATATATATATATACACACAATTAAGTAAATACATAAATCAAAAAAAAAAGGGAAAACTATAGATCGCGAAATAGAAGGGCCTCTGTTTTGCGACACTCTATTTTCCCTTCCCTTTTCCCCCTTCTTCCACCTCCGTTTGCGCACCCAAGATCGCCGGCGATCGAAAACCCACACCCGAAATCGTCGCTCTTCTTCCTCCTCTGCTTCGAGAAGTCCAGCCAAAGAGAGGACGCTGACTTCCCCTTTCCCCGAGCCGAGAGCTCAGTTTCACCCATTGTCTCACCTCCTCCCTCACACCATTCTCTAACCCCAAAACCAGGAACAATTTTCAGCCCTTCCCTCTCCTCTTCGCACATCAACAATACCGCCAGCAGAAAACCATTTTCTGCTCTTCCATTGTTGAAAACATGTGAGCTTCAAGAGAAAAAACAAGGTGAGCAAAGCCTAGCTTTAGTTAAATTCTTGTTAAATTAGTATTGTATGAGTAAATTTAGTGTATGATTTAATTAGATTTTAGTTTTAAAGAAAATTAGAAGAAATTAGTGTTTGTAATTTGACAGAATTTGGAGGTTTTGATAATTGGATTAGAAACTGAATTTTTAGATAAAATTTATGACTATATTTAAGTTGAAATTACTGTTTGTGATGCCAAATTTCATTTATTGTTGAAATTATAATGTGAGCATTAGTATGGAGTATTCGGCCACTTACGAATAATTAGGGACAACTTGTTTTGCTGGAAATTTAATGTGAGGTCTGAGAATTTTACACATACCAAATTATGTAATGAGAACATGAAATGTAATTGATTGAACTAAATATGATGTACTCATATTTTGAGGTGGTATGGAATGAAATTTTAAGTGATGAATGAGTTATAAATGAAATTTTATGTTAAAGTGTGAAACTATGGGGCCAGATCGATCTTGGAGAAGAGATGATCGATCTAGTAGGTTAAAAATGACAAGGAAGGAGGAATTTAAGCGAGCAGATCGATCTCCAATAGAAGAGGATCGATCTCCTTATGATTCTATAATGAAGAGATCGATCTCATGAGGAAGGAATCGATCTCAAAATGTTTCTGTTAAGGAGAAGATCGATCTCCCCAAGGAGCAGATCGATCTCATGAAGCATTCTGTAAACTAGAGATTAATCTCATAATTGGAGCAGATCGATCTCATAAATCCATTAAGAGATCGATCTTACCCCACAATAGATCGATCTCCTAGGTATAAAATTGCCCCAAATCGTCCCCAAAATTTAAATGCAGATCGATCTCATCAAGAGCCAGATCAATCTCCTACCCTTAGTCTATATAAAGACCCCTTTATTTTTCCTGGAAATGGATCTCTCTCTCTCCCAAACCTCCATTTCAGCCGAACCATAGCTTTCTCTCTCTTCCAAAGTCCCCATTTTTGTTCAAATCAAGGGTTATGGAAAGAAGGAAAGTTGTTCCTCATCCAAAGGAGAACAACATATTTGGAAATCGAAAGACAAATCGAATCGAGGTGTGAGTTGAGCACTCTACAAGTTTGGGTAATCTCTAAACTTCAGTCTTGGATTTTGAAGTGATTTTTGGTGATTGTGAATATGGGCATTGTGGTAAATAGTTAGGAAAGGATTAGAGTTGACAACAATTGTGATTTTATTGGATTGATGATGATATTAAGTAAATTATGGTAAATTGGGATTTTTATCTATAAATTGGAAATTTAGGCAATGAAGTGATTTTGGCATGGGTATTATGCATGAGAAATGGAGAAGGTTAAAATGTAGTGGATGAGATTATGAATTTGATAGAGTCATGAGAAATGGGATAATTGAGGTATTTAATGAGAATATGGGCAATATGCTCGATGTAGAGATTTGGAGGTTATGTGATAATGAGTTTTGATGTTTTTATATCGTTTAGACAGCTCGGGAGTTCCAGAGAGGAATACGAGACTAGTCCGTGATACGGAGGAACGATTGCACTATACAAGGTGCAAAGAGGTAAGGGAAACTTAAACTCATTTGTGTATGTGAATTGTGAAATGTTATAGCATGAATTGTGATTGAGAAAACAAGCATCTTTTATGTATTGTGAATGAGAGATTGCACAGGATTTTATAGCCAGTTGGGGCCCAATTTTTATGAGTTGTAAACTATGTGAAAATGTTTTACAACCGTTTTGTGTTTAAAACGTGAAAAAGAGATTTGGGTTCTACGTTAAGGCATACTAAGATTGAGAAATGTGTGCATGGTTTTGCCGGTTGGAACTCGATTTTAACATGTTTTGTGTTGAGTACACAAATGTTTTAAATGAGATTTATGAAAGAAAACCATTATGAGTTCTACGTGAAGGCAAAACGTTTTATATGATAATGGCTAATGATTGAGACTTAGGCGTGTTATGTTGAATACACATCGAGCCTTGCTTTGGTAGCATGTAAGTCTGGGCCTTGTTCTGGTAACATGTAAGTCCGATTATTCCTCGGCTTTGGTAGCGTTGGGAGGCTTTGCTCTAGTAGCATGTAAGTCCAGGCCTTGCTCTGGTAGCATGTAAGTCTAATATTCCTCCATTTTGGTAACAGAGATGCCTTCGTTTTGGTAACGCTGGGTGGCCTTGCTTTGGTAGCATGTAAGTCCAGGCCTTGCTTTGGTAGCATGTAAGATCGATAGAGTGGGCCGCTTGGGAACCGACCCAGGGGCCACATGATAGTGTACATGAGGAGAGGCATTGCTCTGGTAGCATGTAAGGCTGGGCCTTGTTCTGGTAACTCGTAAGTCCAATATACAATGTACACGACCATATGTCGACGTTCCCTCTTATGAGGATGCCTGGGATGTGCACCCAGAGGAGATATATTATTGATGTGCCATGACGAAGATTTATATGAGTTTTATTGCCTAGTCTCCTTTTTATACACGAGTTGTGTTTTGTGGCTGTGCCACGTGCATTTTATTGCGGTGTTTTTTATCACGTTTTAATGAGAAAAGCCATTATCGCATCATGATTTTCACATGCTTGTAATTGTGATTTATACTGAGTTATGTACTCTCATGTTTTTACATGATTTTAGAGAATGAGATGAGAATGATGTTTAATTGAGTCATGCTACATTTTCTAACGAGTTTTCAACTATGAGTTAAAATGATTGTGTTGTGCAAATCATTATTTTATTGATAAGTCCCTTACCCCCTTACTGAGCGATTTAGAAGCTCACCATGTTTTCTCTTCCCCCCAGATTTCTTCAAGTGAAGAGAGTTTTCCCTGTGACGTACAGAGTAGTGGCTAGTGGAGGACTTGAGCTCCATGCCATATATTGTATTGAGGTATAATTTATCTTTTCATGTACCCAGACTAAAGTTGTAATTACAGACACTTGTTATACAATGATGTATGGGATGTATTAGGATTAATTAACTCGGAATTGAGAAATGTATATGGTATGATATATATTATTTTATGATGAGATTCTGAGGCATGATAAGTATGATGATGTATGACACTGCACAGGAATACACCCTTAATTGTGATTTGATAAGTAAAAAGTTTTAAATTTGTCCTATTTTTCACGTTTTCGGGGCGTCACATGTAAGAGTAAATTAGTAAATTCAAGTGTAAACAATATAGTTCTAGGATTTGCATGACTGAAATAAAAAGCTATGTAATAGGGAGTAATGGATAATAGGTTTCGGCCATGGTGAGATAGATTGGGAATTTAAAACTAAAATATATTTTTATTTATAAAGGCTTAGACTATGAAATTAACGTGAAATCAGTACCTATATCGGATTTCATGAAGTGATTGTGGATGAAAAGTTGGTTGGGATTTACAATGAAGTTTCGACCACCTTAAAATAATTGGGGTGTAAAGATTCTAATCGGCAAGGCTATAATGTAAACGACACTATGCTAAGGTTGTGTGAATAGGTTAGGACCACATGAATAGGGGTGTTAAGTCGTAAGTCTTGGTCGACTAGAAGGAAATTTGGAAAGTGGTTTGTACTTAGTTAAATGATAAATATATATATATATATATATATATATTTATATACATACATATGTATATGAGCTCTTATAAGATCAATTAATATAATATATAATATGTAAAATATTGTAAAGTGTCTAACTGAGAAAATTCGGTCAACCAAAATGTAGGTCGAAGTTCTATATAACCATAGAGATAGGGGGAACACATAATTAAATTTTGCTTACTTGATTTTGTTACCTAGCTGAATTTAAGAGTACATGTAAGACTAATCCTTTATATGAAACTTTAAGAGAATGTTAAAATGCAGGAAATTATTATTAAAAGGTAAACACGAGATAACTTGTAATAATTGTAAGATGATTTTATTTTTATTTACGAAATCAATAAAGTATACAAAGGGTAATTATTTAAGGATGACTTTGATTTGACTTAACAAAGGCAGGGAAGATATCGATAATAGCCTAAATTGGTGTTATACGCGCAAGATTTAAGTAATGCACCTAGTCGTAACTAAGAAACACACAAGCATGAGAAATGTTATACGAACTAATTTGTATAATTTATAGTCAGAAATGTTATGATAGAATGATGATAAGTTATTATTTGCTTTGGAAATTACAGCTAGCGCACCACCGGCGACCAAGGAGACTTAGGCACATACATGCGTGCCTAAGGCTAGGAAAGGAGCTAACTAGTGTTATCTACGATGTAAGGGGTTTATTTAACTTGCAGTTAATAGGATACCTTAGGTTAAGTTAGAAACTATACTAGAAACCATAGGCCACTAGTTTAGTTAGTTAGTTAGTTAGGATTTATTAAACTGAGTATATACCTTACTTGATTTTCATTGATTCTGTAACCATTTTCGTATTTGCTAGCCATAGCCAAGTCACTATTACAGTAGGTAAGTATATTGTTTCATATTAACAGATTTAAAGGCGGTTAAACCCAAATTGCATGCAAGCGCTACTTCTTTTGATTTTTATCATTTTACTAATTCATGCATAACGTTTATAACTTGGTTGCATAGGCTATTTTGACTTTGATTCAGGAAAGCACAATGTTGTGCGAAATGATGTTAACTTATTTTATAATAATATTACACGTTTAAAAAATTATTGGTTTACATTTCCCGAACACTTGATGGTTGAATTGAGATGATTTGCATGCTTTTACTATGCACCTATTGTTGTTGATTTTGAGATTGCTGTTAACCTTTGTTACGCCTTTGTGGCAGTCATGTTCCGTGAGAGCCATCTCTAGCACTGGTAAGAGGTTCTATGTAATTGTCCTACGGTGCCAAGTACTTCATGGAGATACCTTCGTGGCATCGAGATTTTCTATGCTACCAACTACTGTGGACCTTGATCCAGTCTTTAGTACCTTAGTCCGGAATCTGATCAGTTAGGATAAGGTGGTAGTCACTATGGCCATAGGTGTTTCCATTTGTTAAACTTGTTCCATGATGATGTTAAGGATTGTGCCACATCTCACTTACTCAGTTTGCCAATTTAAGTTAAGCCCATGCAATCGTTGCTAGATTTTATAAAGGAAGATTAGCCAAACCAAGTGAAGATCAGACAAGCAGAAAAATCAGCAACAATCGGATCTAACAGCAAGCATATCATAGTTTGAATTTTGAAATTCAAGTTTATCTGTAACTGATAGAAATCTAAGCCTTATTTTTAGCATCTAGTTTTAGAACCAGTGCTTGTAAATTCTGTATATATACTACACGAAAATAGTATATCATTGATGAGTTGCAATACACTTGTTCTTCATTAAAGACAAATACTCTGTGCATATTTATTTTTTAATATGGTATCAGAAGAGCCAAACTCTAATGAGAATTCGATCCCTATTCCAGAAATGTCTCCTGCACTCACAAGTAATCCCCCACCCACCACAGAAACCCCTCTGATTGCCTTCAACATTACATCCCAGATCAATGACAAACTTACTCCCTCCACATTTCCACAATGGCGTGCCCAATTTGAAGCCCTACTTATCGGCTACAATTTATTTGATTACGTTAACGGTGATAAACTGTGCCCTCCGATCAGAAATTTCTCCATTTCTGCCCTTCAAAAAACTCATTGGGTCAGGCAGGACAAATTAATCCTAAGTGCCATTCTAGCCTCCACTTCCCCCACCATAACCCCTTTCATCTCTGCTGCTACCACCTCCCAACAAGCATGGCAAAAATTAAAGATGATGTACGCAAGCAAATCTCGGAGCCGTGCAATGCAATTGAAGGAGGAACTCACCTTGATCAAGAAGGACAATCGCTCGATTCAAGACTATATGCACATTATCAAGGTTCTTGCCGATGAGATCGCACTCATCGATCATCCCATTTCAGAGGATGATCTTACTCTCTACATCCTCAATGGTCTCGGACCAGATTTTCGTGAGATTGTTGCTCCTATTCATGCGAGGGAACGTCCACTTTCCTTTGAGGAACTTCATGACCTTCTCATGAGCCATGAGAGCTATCTGCGTCGACTTGAAGCCTCCTCGTAGCAGCTAGTTACCACGGCCAGCTACTCTCATCGCAGGTCTTTCTCAAATCCTTCAGGCGGCAACACCAACTCCAAAAGTTTTAACAGAGGCAACAAAACTGGTCAACCCAGATCTGATGGCAATTCGATCCAAAATCGTCCTTATAGTGGCTCACGGGACCACAAGAAGAATAATAAGCCCACTGGTCAGCACCGGTATCAACAAAAATGTCAACTTTGTGATGAATTTAGCCATATTGCAAAGTCTTATCCTCGCATAAATCTCTCTGTGCCATCAGCAAATTGTGTTTCCACTGCAACAGCTTCTGACACCAAGTGGCCCATTGACTCGGCTGCATCTCATAATATTACTGGTGATCCTGCAAATTTATTGGTTCACTCCGAATATGATGGAACTGATGAAGTTGTCATCGGTGATGGATCAGGTTTGCGTGTCTCACACATAGGTTCTTTGGTCTTCCATTCACCCTCTCGAACTTTTCATTTAAATGATACCCTTTGTGTTCCTAGTATACGTAAAAACCTTGTTTCTGTTCATCACTTCACAACTCAAAATAAAGTTTTTGTTGAATTTCATCCCTTATTTTTTCTTGTGAAGGATCAGATCACGGGGGCTGTTTTACTCAGAGGTAAATGCGAAAATGGTGTCTACACGCTTCCAGACTCATTGGTCTCCACTCCCAAAATGGTTGCCAATGTGCACGAACGGACGTCGCTCGATGGGTGGTGCAAGCGTCTAGGACATCCGTCTCAAAAAATAGTTCAGCATCTTGTTAATTCTTTTTCACTTCCAATAAAAAATGAGCAAGTTTCTCATCTTTGTACTTCTTGTTCAATCAATAAAGCACACAAACAACCATTTCGATCAAATAGTCTTCAAAGTCATGCCCCGCTTGATCTTATTTACACAGATGTTTGGGGACCTTCCAACACGGTTGGTCTTGATGGGTCTCAGTTTTATTTAATCTTAGTTGATCATTTTACTAAATACATCTGGTTTTATCCTATGGCGACAAAATCCAGTGTCAGTAGTATTTTCCCTCAATTCAAACATCTAGTTGAAACAAAATTTGTGACCAAAATAAAAAGTCTTTATTCAGATAATGGTGGTGAATTTATTGCACTTAAACCATACCTCTCTACCCATGGAATAAGCCACTATACTACTGCCCCTCACACACCACAACAAAATGGTGTTTCCGAGCGTCGACATCGCCATTTAGTAGAAACGGGTCTCACTCTTTTACATGATGCGTCGCTTTCCTTATCCTATTGGCCTCATGCATTTTCCACAGCCACTTACCTCATTAATCGACAACCCACTCCCTTGTTACAAAATAAAACTCCATTTGAAGCTCTATTCAAGCAAACACCAAATTATCTTAAATTAAGAAAATTTAGTTGTCTTTGTTTTCCCCTCACCAAACCTTACAACACAAACAAATTTTAACCGAAAGCTGTTTCATGTTTGTTCATAGGCTATTCACAAGCCTAGAATGCCTACAAGTGTCTCGATCTAACAACGAACAAAGTTTACTTCTCTAGGCATGTTCTTTTTGATGAGACACAAACTCCCCTCTCAACTTTTCTCCCTGTGTCGCAATCAGTCCAGTCTCTGTCTTGGATCATAGCACCACCCATAAGCGTGCCGTCTCCACCAGTGAACTCGGATCGTGCCACCCCTTCCGCATCATCCTCAGGTACTCCCTCTGATCTCTCTTCACATATGTTCCTAGATTTTCCAGCAAATCCCTCATGCCCTAGCCCTAATTTTTCGCATCACATAGAGGGTTCTTCCTTATCTAGGCACCATGACACTACCTTGCCCCAATCCCATACGGATGTCACTGCTTCCCCAAATTCTCTAGCCCCTGTGCCCCCTGTTAAGAACATCCCTCAACCACAGAGAACCCATTCCATGGTCACTCGGTTAATGAATCAAATCTATAAACCCAAACAATTTCATGCTGTCACAAAACACCCAATTCTCCCCATTATTAAACCCAGCTGTGTGAGTCATGCACTCCGTGAGCCTCACTGGAGACAAGCCATGTCTGAAGAGCTCACAGCTCTAATGAGACACGGCACATGGGATCTAGTTTTGCCACCCAAACAATGTAATCCCATAGGTTGCAAATGGATGTTTCCGGTGAAGAGAAAAGCGGATGGGTCGATTGGTCGCTTTAAAGCGAGACTTGTAGCAAAGGGATACAATCAATGACTGGGTCTAGACTACAAGGAAACCTTTAGTCCAGTTGTGAAACCGGCCACGATTAAGACTGTTTTAACAGTTGCAGTAACCCAAGGGTGGTCCTTGAGACAACTTGATGTTAATAATGCATTTTTGCATGGACATTTGATTGAGGATGTATACATGGTCCAACCTCCGAGTTTTAAAGATGACACGAAACCTCACCATGTCTGCAAGTTAAAGAAAGTAATTTATGGTCTTAAACAGGCCCCACGAGCATGGTATTCAGCTCTTAAAGGAGCAATTCTAGACTTTGGTTTTCAAAATTCCAAGGCTGACCCTTCCTTGTTCATTTACAAATCCAAATCTACTCTTTGCTATTTTTTAGTGTATGTGGATGATTTGGTTATCACAGGAAATGATCCTACATTTGTTTCATCAATTATTACACAACTTGGACATAGATTCTCTTTAAAGGATTTGGGTCCACTTCATTTCTTCTTGGGTATGGAGGTTATTCCAACAAGAAAAGGGCTCCTCTTATCCCAACACAAATACATTAGAGATTTGTTGACAAAGACCAATATGCAAAGTGCAAAAACTATTACCACCCCGCTGTCCACCAGCACTTCACTTACTTTAAGTGCTGGAACATCTTCTATTGATAGCACCGAATTTAGGAGTGTAATTGGTGCTTTGCAATATTTGTCCCTTACACATCCGGACATCTCCTTTGCTGTGAATAAGTTGTCCCAATTCATGCATAAACCCACAACAACTCATTGGACAGCTGCAAAAAGGTTGCTTCAATACTTGAAGCACACTATTTTTCATGGGATTCACATTCAGAAGAGTTCATCTACAAATCTCACCACCTACTCCGATGCTGATTGGGCAGGTAATTTTGATGATCGAAAATCAACTTCTGTGTACATAAGTTTTCTTGGTTCTAACCCCATATCCTAGAGTTCAAAAAAACAAAGGGCTGTCGCAAGATTATAAACTGAAGCCGAATATCGAGCACTTGCAAATGCTGCTTCAGAAACACTATGGCTTCTCTATCTATTTGCTGAACTCGGTTTCCCTCTTCAAGCTTCTCTAAAACTATTATGTGATAATTTAGGAGCAACTCATTTGAGTCTGAATCCTTTCCAGCATTCCAGGATGAAGCATATTCAGATTGATTTGCATTTTGTTCGTGATATTGTGAAAAAGGGTACTCTAAATGTTCATCATGTCAACACCTAAGATCAACTTGTTGATCTCTTAACAAAACCTTTGTCAAAGCAGCGTACAGAAATTCTCAGAAACAAGATTGGAGTAGCCAATGGCACCTCCATCTTGCAGGGGCGTATAAAGGAAGATTAGCCAAATCCAAGTGAAGATCAGACAAGCAGAAAAATCAGCAACAATCGGATCTAACAGCAAGCATATCACAGTTTGAATTTTGAAATTCAAGTTTATCTGTAACTGATTGAAATCTAAGCCTTATTTTTAGTATCTAGTTGTAGAACTAGTGCTTGTAAATTCTGTATATATACTACACGAAAACAGTATATCGTTGATGAGTTGCAATACACTTGTTCTTCATTGAAGACAAATACTCTGTGCATATTTATTTTTTAATAGATTTACTTGTTTTCGATATGAATGTTATGTTACCAGATTTCGAGGTTTTTTTTTTAGGCTTTGAGTTTTGCACCATTGATTTATAAACTATGGATTGTTAGCTTACCTTACAAAGTTTTCTGTTTGAAAAGCTTATTGATATACCTCATCATACTTATCCGTGTATAGTGTGATTTCATGTTTTAAGATCCAAAATCGAGTTTTACGCATTGTCGTACAAAGTGCATGTTTTATTAAACGGATAAACTTTAAATAACCATTCACTTGGTATTTTATTAGTTTCGGTTATATGTTTTTTTTACTGAGCGTGTGGTTGCTCACCATTTTCTTCTAAAAACATTACAGATTGACTCGTGGGTGAACTGCTCAGACTTGCTGATCTTCCAACTAAGTGCGCGATTTTTGCTTTAAGGTATATGCAAAAAAGGGCTATATATATTTCAGACTTTTTATGTACACACGGACATATGAAATTGTTTACTTTGAGATGTATTAGCTGACCTTTATAGAAGTAGGAATATCGAGACGGGGAGCTTAGTTTTCTTCTATTCGAAATTTTGATGATGATGTGCTTAAGTCTCGGTCTTCGAGTAGAAGCTTGGCATTTGTTTTTCATGATAATATACCCATCTAAATAGGTTGATATGAAACTAGGTTGAATTTAAATTATGATGAACGGTATATGTTGAGGTAACGTTAATGTTACTTTGTGGATAACTAGAGTTGCTGATGTGATTTGAATTATGTGGTTGATGATTGCGAATATAAATTGGGTATTGGGCTTATTTGTAGGATGGATTAGGTCTAATTGTAGCCGTTATGCTGCAGAAATTTCTAGTAGATTATAGGACTTACACAAATTTCTCAACCTAATAATTGTAAAGCTTTAACCTATATCGGACACGAAAATGACAAGTAAAAGATCTATAAAAGAACTAATAACAACTTAGCTAATATTAGTTCTTCAATAACGTTTTCCGCTTAATTTACGTGCGTTGGGATGAGTAAGTTGGAGTCACGGGGCGTGACAATAAATCTTTGAGCTTGTTCACAATTCTCGCTTAATTAAGTCAATCATTTTAGACCCATCATTAACCAATTTGATTGAATTAGATCTGTGAGTTAATTTCAATGTATCATAAATTTAATTTACAAGTTAAATTCGATGTATAGATCATGTTTGATTTCTCAAGTCCTAACCTTCAAAATGTGGTTGTTTTGGAGGTAGGTACAAAAGGTTCATTTTTTTTTTCAATCAATAGCCTATATCTCTTCTTTATAAGAGTCCAAAGCCTCCCATTTTTCTCTAAAGATAATTATCATATAATCGTCAATGAAGTTTGTTGACTCCACAAGTGGAGTTAGGATAATGACACTTGTTTTTTTAAATATATAAAGAAATTAAAAATAAAATAAGACATATGTTATCATTTTAACCCGTTTATATAGTCAAAAAATGTCACTAATGGTGTATAAGATATTTATTCTCTCTAATCCTTTCCTTTTTTATTATTATTTTTTTTTTATCATCCAAATTTTTGTTTCCAAAAAGAATACTAAATCTAATGGTAAAGGGAAAACTGAGGATAAGCAAGAGATGTGTAAAAGATAAATAAAAAATATAACAAAAATATATAAAAATGGGGCAAGCATTTGAACATCGAGCCTAAATTTTAAATCAAATTTCAAAGGTTTAATAGCTAAATAAGTCTTCAACCTTTAGAATGAAATGGAATTAATCTCTTAATGTTTTATTGTATTGAAATCAATTCAAAATATTTTATTTTCCTGTAAATTAAACCAAAATCTACCAAAACTATGAAATTAAGTATATTTTCGTTAACTATCATTAACAATCGTTTTTTTCTGCACATGTGGACTTCAATATGGCGATGACATATCAATTTATGATGTCATAGTACTGACACGTATGATGATGTAGCATTTTTCAAAATTTAACACATCATCATAAATTTAATATGTAAGCGCAATGTCAAGGTCTACCTGTACAAAAATAATGGATACTAATGATAGTTAACAGAATTATACTTAATTCCATGATTTTGATAGATTTTAGTTTAATTTAATGAAAAATAAAATATTTTACACTGATTTTAATACAATAAAACGCTAAGAAATTAATTTCATTTCACCCTAAAAGTTGGGAATTTATTTAATTATTAAACCAATTTCAAACAACAAAATTCACCTAAAACCCGAAATCAGTAAGGCACAAACTCATTCCATTTAAATCTCAGAGTATTTCCAAACTCCAATTGATCATTAAACGAACCTAGGCCCAATTAACGCGTTAAAGTTCAATCAATCAGTATATGAATCTATAAACAAAACAAATTTTGAAATACTTGTTGAGAACCATAGACCTTCAAACTCAAACTGAGTACAAATGACTGAGTGGACTTAATTAGCATTAAAAGCTTATTAAACCATGGAAATCAAACCCCAGGTAAAAATGAGGTCTTTATAATCGCACATATAGTTTGAGTGTAAATCAATTAAACAAAAAATACAAGGCACCAAATTAATAAAGTAAACAATTTATTTATCAATATCTTAAATTATTCCGGACAACTCTTTTTTTTGAAGGTTACATCCACCGTGGGAAGTTGAAAACTTATTCAGTAAATTCAAAGTGCAACATTTATTTATATTGAAAGAAGAAATTAAAATAGACGTGCAGCTTATTGGTATAGCAATGAATTAGATAACCGTGCGACGGGTATCGCAGCCAGCGGCTCCGTTTTGGTCAAGACTGTTCCCAGTTTGTCTTTTAAATCAGGCTTTCTTCCATCAGGCAATTTCCATTCAAAAGAATGCACCAAAACACCTAACACGTAAGATACCATTTTTTCTGCCATACGAATTCCAGGACAAATTCTCCTCCCTGATCCGAATGGAAAATAACGGAAATCTTTTCCTGTATAATCACCTTTCTCAGTGTCTTTCAAAAATCTCTCAGGTTCAAATTGAAGAGGATTTTCCCAGAACTCAGGATCCCTTTGTATTGCCCATGCATTAATGAAAATCCTAGAATGATGAGGGATTGTATATCCAGCAACAACGGATGTCATGCTGGGCCTGCGAGGCACTAGCAATGGAGCAGCCGGATGAAGTCGGAGTGTCTCCTTTATCACTGCTTCCAAATACAGAAATCGAGGAAGATGATACTCTTCCACTATGTTTTGGTTTCCAACCACTGTGTCCAATTCCTCGATAAGTCTTCTCATTTTCTCTGGATGGCGCAGTAATTCTGTCATTGCCCACTCTACAGTGGTAGGTATTGTATGCGTGCCACCGATCAATATGTCCTGTGAGAGATATTAAGCATTTAGGATAACCTAGATCAGTTTTATTTTTTATTTTTTATTTTTTATTTTTCTAAAAAGCTTTAATTTATTCTAGTTTAATATAAATATAATCTAGATCAGTTGGTTGAAGAAGAAATTAAAGAGTAAGGATTGAATAAAATAATAATTTCATTCAGTATATATTCTTTTTATCTTTTGAAAACAAAACCATTAATGAATTTCTTTAAATAAATATTCACCCTTTGATATATTTGATGTATGATGTATAATAAATAATTAATTTTTTAATAATATAATTATATTACTTAATTTAGATAAAAAATATAAATAGACAAAGAGAGGGCACTGCCGAAAATCAAAAGTTTGTCCACATTACCACAAGCACGGCCTTTATTTCCGTCGTGGATATGGAGGTGTCATCGTCTCGTTGGTTCAGCTCCAACAACTGCTGCAGAAAATCCTTGCTTTCTTCCTTCTCGTTTCCCTCTCCAATCTTCTTCGTTCGCTGTACTATCACTGACTCAAAAATCGCATAAAACCACTCCAAGTGCTTCTTGGTTTTGGATTGAATTCCTTGTAAATCGAATGGGGCAAGAACAGGGAAAAGATCTGAAATGTTAGGTGCTCCTGACAGTCCTAGAAATTCATCCACTCGGTTCCTAAGTTCAACGTTAAGCTTGTTTCTTTCCACTTCATTCAGTGAACCGTCCCATAGCATGCTTATCAACACACTTAGAGCGGTTAGGAATACTTTTTCCGCAAGATTAATGGATGACCCAACA
Organism: Firmiana major; assembly: GCA_033439115.1. Classification (NCBI taxonomy): domain Eukaryota; kingdom Viridiplantae; phylum Streptophyta; class Magnoliopsida; order Malvales; family Malvaceae; genus Firmiana; species Firmiana major. The sequence continues at coordinate 25,153,706 of CM065896.1, read as the reverse complement.
TTTTCATAAATACCCTTCACCATTTTTAGTATCTCATGTCGACGAAGCGCATGGAAAGCATCAATACTTTTATGGCTCATAATTTCACGAACAAAAAGCTTTCGCAGGTTGCGAAATTCGGGGCCATTAGGTCTCCATAAAATGTTAAGTCCACCATACAATCCAGCTATGGCTGCTGCAGGAGTGTCATGGTTAGCAAAGATGGCATCATGGTCGTTGAGGATCGCTTTGGCAAGTGAAGGTGAACTTATAACTATACAGACCTTCCTCCCAAGCTGAAATTTGATGATGGGGCCATAGATTTGGGAGAGTTTGGCAAAGTATTGATGCAAATCGGGTTGGATGAAAGGCAGGATTCCTAGCATAGGTACGCCCAGAGGACCGGGCGGCAGGGGTGGCTTGCTTTTGGTGAATTTCTTTACCCACCATGCACAACAGACAATTGCTACCGCGGCTACCGTAAGAGTATAAGCAATCAGTCCATCGCATCCCCATGACCAGCCCTTGTAGGCAAGAACTGCAACCTTATCATACAAGTTCGACATCATTGGTATCTATTTCTTAGAAAGAAAGCAGACTGAATGAAGTTATTTATAGCTCTTCAAAACATATATTACCACAGGAAACTAGGAAAAAAGTTTTCCAGTCTAGAACATTTGGCGTTTGTTTGTCTTAATCATCGATTTTCAAAAGGTACGGCTGGAGCTTCAACTACATTTGTTAACAATTTGGGTTTTTCTTAATTTTCTTCATGATTTATCAGCACAAATTTAATTGGTCAATGAAAAATAGTTTCCCAATCAATGAAAATTAAGTTATTTTTTAAAAAATTATCTTACATATTCGAAAAGTGAGATATTTTTCAGAAAATAGCTGTCAATGTGTAAGGTTATTTACAAAACTCATCAGTATAATTCTACTTAAGTTATACTTTGGATATAATTTTTTTAAATTTTAATTTAATTTAACTCTACATAAAATATTATTATATTAATAATTTTTTTTAAAATTTTAAAAAATTAAAATATTAAGATTAAAAATCTTTTAATATTTTAAGTTTAAATATTTTATTTTTTATATTACCAATCTTAAATATTTTTAGGATAAATTTCATTTAGGTCCCTAAGATTTGGCACTTATCAACTTTAGTCCATTAGTTTTAAAAATAGACACTCCGCCCAAAAGTTTTATGTTGTGCAGGATAAATTAGTTTTTCCATTAATCAACCGTTAAGTCGACAATTAAAAGTTTAATGTTGAGATCATTTTACACCTTAAATTATTTGGAATACTTTAAATACTCAAGTCAATCAATCATGAATAAAGAAATATTAAGAGTTACCCGGTTTTGAAAGGCTAGTTTTCTTTTTCTTTTTTTTTGTTTATTTATTTACTTATTATTTATTATTTATTTTGTTTATTATTTTTATTTATTATTTTTTGTTTATTATTTTTATTTATTAGGTACTATACTAAATACACATTGTTGTTATTTTTATACCTTGTTTTAGTTGCTGACTTTCCATCGATTGCCTAAGAACCTAATAAATAAAAATAATAAACCAAAAATAATAAATAATAAATATATCTAAAAACAAATTAAAAAGAAAATCAACCTTTCAAAACTTAGTAACTCTTAGTATTTCCTTAATCATCATTAATTGGTTTGAGTATTTAAAGCACTTCAAATCATTTAAGAGGTAAAATGGTCTGAACATTAAGTTTTTAACTATTGACTTAACGGTTTACTAACGAAAAAATTAACTTGTATGCGCAATACAAAAGTTTGGAGCGAAATGTCCACTTTTGAAACTAATGGATTAAAGTTAGATTAGTATCAAGTCTTAGGGACATAGATGGAATTTACCTAGATTTTTAATATTTCAATAATAAACTATATATAAATTACTATTTTAATAATAAATATGTATTTATTATTTAACAATTTATTAAAATTTTAATTTAAGATATAATGTTCTTATATTTTATTGAAAAAATTTTATATTAATATTTTAATAATAAATGTAATAAATAATACATTTTTATGATTTTATTTGTAAACACCACAAATTTCCTTACATTTAATTAGACTATATGAAAATAAAAATAATATGTCTTAATGGAAGTGCGAATATTGGTTGTAGGGCTCGAGGAGTATGGGAACCGTGAAGCCCGTGAATGACAGGGAACCCGAAAATACAGGATGTGAAGAAGCAAACGCAAGCATGGAGGGATCGAAAATAATTTTGATGTAAAAAAAAAAATCTTGTATCGGGAATTTCTGAGAAATGATGAAATTTCAATAATATTTCATTTTCGAAATAATGAAAATTTCATGGAAGGCATGAATATTGTCATTGGATAATTTTATTAAAAAAAAGGAAATGAATATATATATATATATATATGTATATATATATATATATATATATACATACATATGTATAATATATATATATATATATATATATATATATATACTAGACAAATTTAAATGGATAAATAATGATATGTATATATAACGAATATATATATATATATATGTATATATATATATATATATATATATATATATATATATATATATATATATACATATATACTAGACAAATTTAAATGGATAAATAATTATATGTATATATAACGAATATATATATTGTAATGTATAAACGCTGTACGACCTCGATCCCGTCTACAGCCTTACCATGGCCATAGGTTCTGAATTCCCTCTACAGATGATGATTTTTGTTATTGTCGCATGATGATTTTGTTATTGCCGAGTGATAATTATATGGGCTAATGTAGTCTGAACTTCGCCTGTGTGGCGTCTGAACTTCGCATGTGTGGCATCTGAACCTCGCTTGTGTGGCGTTTGAACTTCGCCTGTGTGGCATCCTATGTGGCGTCTGAACTTCGCCTGTGTGGCTTCTGAACTTCGCCCTTGTGGCGTCTGAATTCCACCTTCGGGTGTCTGAACGCTGTACGACCTTGATCCCGTCTACAGCCTTACCATGGCCATAGGTTCTGAATTCCCTCTACAGATGATGATTTTTGTTATTGTCGCATAATGATTTTTGTTATTGCCGCATGATGATTTTGTTATTGCCGCGTGATAATTATATGGGCCAATGTAGTCTCTATCTGAATTAAATTCTGTTTTCAGAATCTGATTTTATAATATGTGTTTGAGATGTATTTTTGTTTTGGAATTCTGAGTATACAAAAAGTTTACGTAATATCTGTTAAGTTCACGTACTTAAAGAATTATGTTTTGAATCATGATGTTTTCGATTTTCCTTAATTTTGAATATCCTTTATATTAGTTTCAGAAAGAAATCATTATACGTATTATTATGTTTTCTACATATTTGAATAGCTAAGACCATTTTAAATACATTTTGTTACTGGATTTTTCCCCAAAAGCTCACCCCTCTACCTCTCAAACTATTTGCAGTGATCCGTAGGCGCGACTTGCCGCGTACACGACATAGGCTATAGGAAAGAGCTACCTTAGGCTACTTTTTGTACACGCAACAAAGGTATACCATTACATTCCTTTACCAGACATATTTGTATGCATAGACATATATTGGAAACTTTCTGTTGGGATGTAATTTGTAAGGAATACAATGTAAAGGATTTTACTTTTGGGATTATATTTTGAGATGATTGGTATTAAATCGAAATGGATGTATTGAGTTGTAAATGTGGATCTGGAAAGTATGCTTGGTAGTTGTGGATATCTAGGATTGTTGGAAAGCATGCTTAGTAGTTGTGGATATCTAGGATTGTCAAAACAATTGAATTGTAGGTAGGTATGCTCATATATAAGCCGTTATGCTGTCGAAATTTCTATCAGCCATATAGGTCAAAATATGGAAATTAAATATAATTACGGATAAAGAATTAGGAAAAGTGATTTGACACTGAACATGAATACAACCTAAGTGAATAAGGGAATAAATGGGTAAATTAAATATATATAGTTCAAAAAAATCCCCCGATTTTTCAAGGGTCAAAGGTCGTTACATTATTAATAAACAATTTTTAGTATAAAATATAATTATTTTAATACTATAAATATTTATAATATTTCAAAAATAAATATTAATATATTATTAATATTATATATTAACAAATTAATATTACTTCAATTTTTTAAAAATATTAATATAAGTGATAATAAATTGTTTTCTTTTAAATGTTTTAAGATGTAATATTTTATTATTAAATGTTATTTCCAAAATATAAATATTTTTAATATTAATAAATTAACTAATAAATATTAAATAATTTTTAATATTTTATTAGTTATGTTAATATCATTTGAAAAAAGAAAACAAAATTTTCAAAAAACAACAAAATAGCAGAAAATATTTTTCATTGACTCATTCAAACAATAAAAAATATTTAGATTTCCAAAAAATTAAAAACATTTTTCAGGATGCGTGAATCGCTGTCCCTAACCAAGCATTAGTAAGAAATATGAAAAGAAGAAAGGATGACAAATTTATTAATCAAACAATTAAGTTTAATTATCAATTTCGTACTATATAGTTTAACCATTAGATTAACTTTCTTTCTTACTTATTTCTATTTTTCCTACAAAATAAAGTCTTAAAAGTAATAGAACATATAAGATTTCTTAAATAAAGTTCCTTAGGTTTCTTGTTAAAAAGGATCATATTAAAATCTTATATAAATATATAAAAGTCAAAACTTTTGGTTACAAATAAATCATCTTATGTGAATAAATCAAAATGTTTGACAAATTTAATATCTTAAAATAAAATGAATTATTAATTTCCCATGTAACCAAAGAAAATGATTTATATGAAAATTTATTTTAAAAATCAAAATTTAGTGATTGATTGAGTTAAGTTCGATGGGATGATCAGATAAATGTAAGAATTTTTTTTTTCAAAATATCATTTATAATCCAAATTTAATCTTATCTATTTAAAAGGAAATTTTTTTCAAATTTTTTTAATAAAAATACTTAGATAAAAATGCAACAAAACTTATTAAAATGATTTTTGAGTATTGTAAAGTAAATCTATGTAACAATGCATTTAATTTTATTGGTTTGAATTTCCTTTTGTTACTGAAACGTTTAAGGTGATGGGAGACTTCCCAGTCTAGAGTCAGGGTGTGATAACCCGAAATTTTTCCACCTCGGGAATTTATCTCGAAATTATGGGACAATATCCCAAAAAAAGGGGTTATCTATATATGTATATTAATTAAATATATATTAACATATAAAATAATAATAAATAAAAATAATATATGTATAATTGATAAAATAATATATATATATGTAGATATTTTGTATATAATATATTATATTAATATATATAATATATATTAAAACAAAAAGAGACAGAGGAAGGGAATTTGGATTCCCGTCCATGTTTCTCCTCTATTTTCAACAGAGGAGAAACCCACGAAAGAGAAGAGGGCTAGAGGTCGAGAGAGGAGAGGAGAGATGCCAACCGGAGGAAAGATCCATCGTCGCCGTCAGCAAAGGACGGAAGAGGCAACGAAGGCAAAAGAAAAGCTGCAGATCAGCGAAGGGAAAAGGGGAGAGCGATGCTGAGAAGGAGAAAGGAAGAACTGGCCTCATCCCCACCAACCCAGACTTGCCAAAGCTAGCTCCTTACGTCGCGCGGCTGCGCGGAGCTGCTGGAAGTGGAAATCGGTGAAGAACCTGTCGGTAGAGCCCCGATCGGCGAGATGTGAGGCTAAACCGGTTTGGACCGGTTCAACTGAAGGGGAGTGAGCTAAATCGATTCGAATCAGTTTAGCCAAAAAAAAGAAAAAGGTAAAAAATTTTGGTGATGCCTCGGTTTAAGGATAAACCGATAAGCGGTCGAATTTCACCGTTTTAATTTTTCATAAATTTATTTAAATTTATATTTGACCGAAATTGACCCGGTTTAAATATAAAATCGTGTTGCACAATAAGAGATGACAAATGTGAGTTCGATCATGCCTCGTGTGTGCCATCACGGAATCTCGGGTAAATGAACCTCACTTGCTACAATCTGTATGATTATACAAGTTAAAAATTTAATTGTATAAGTTGTTGTGATGATTGTGCAACACTTTATTCCCCCACTATCTTCTTTGGCTACGCAGCGGAAGCCTCAAGGTTTTATTCCCCCAGGACATGTCCCCAGTGGTTTGAACCATGGACCCTTAAATCCATTTATCTTACACATTTGGTACCATTTGTTCCCACAAGATTCAAGAGTTGACCCCCACAGTCTCACTCAACGTATTGTCATATTTGGCTGCACAGCGGAAGTTTCAAAGTTTTGTTCCCTCAGGATGCGTCCTATAACGATGAATGTACGAAAAATTGTGTTTTCGAAAGTCACGTTACAATTGAGACGTAAAGCGATTTATGCTTAATTCGAGACACGAACCATCCGTTAAAATGAGATTATACAGATAATATCTGTACTGACTTTTAAATCTTTCATGAATTACCGTGCAATGATTTTGATGTCCTAAAATCATCGCGAAGTCCAAAAACATGTCAAAATGAGTCGAAATTACATTTTCGATAGCATAGAAGTCTTAATCCGAAATATTGGAACAAATGGCACCAAAGTGGTAAGGCTTGGGGACTTAAAGGTCCCAAGTTCGAACCACTATGGAGAAGCGAATTGAGGTGATAATCTTTGACAAAACCATGAGGGGCCTATGGGGCTGCCAAAGCGGACCATACAGATGAGTGAAACTGTGGAGGCCACCTCTTGAATCTTGCAGAAACAAAATGTCACATGGTCGTTATAGAATAGTAAGTAAAAAATGTAAACCCCACGAAATTTTTCGATACTTAGTTTTAAGTGATACTGATTGTGATTAAATTATGCTTAAATGTGGTTAATTAAAAAAAATTATATCTTAATGTTAATACAAGAGGCTCAAACTTAGACGAGGTTGATTTACAAAATTTTCTTTTACATGTATATACATATATACATGATGGAATATTAAATAATTACCTAGAATTGGTTAGTAAATAAATGAGAATTTATTTGAATACGTGGATGAGAATACACATGTATATATACATATTTATACATTTGTACGTGCCGTTGTAGGTATATATATATACAAACGCAGTGTGAACAAGAGTCTGAAGATAGGTAGCATATGTAAACGATACGTGTATATATACATGGAGAATTGTGGTGATTGACTGAAAGAAAAGAAAAGAAAAAAATAGAAAAAATGAAACAAGAGAAGAAACGAATGAAAGATGATGATGAGGTTCTGATCAACAAGGAAACGTGAAAAAAGGAAAAGAAATAAAGACAATTAGATAGTTGTATAATAGCCCACCGAATAGCTAGTCTAATCTGCCAGTGTAAGAAGAAAAAAACACATATATGTATATATTAGGCTAGATATGTAAGCTGTAGAAGGGTGGTTAATATTGCAGGAAAAGAGATGTGAAAGAGTAGAAAAAAAACGTGAAAGACAATAGAGAGCAAGCTACTATATAGTACTGGAGAACTGAGTAGCATAAATTGGCAGGACATAGGAAAACCCAACTGAAGTGACTGAAGAGTTAGAAACAGATGAGAGAAGGTGTGGGTGACTTTAAGCAAATAGGAAGGAACCAATAGGGTAGGTGAGATGGAAGACCCGAGAAGCATTGTAGAGCACGTAAGGAAAGACCCGAGTAGGAAAATGATGATGAAAACATGATGGCCGATTACTTGAGATAATTAAAGACCAGAAGGTTATAAATGACAGGGTAGGGTATAGACAGAAATGGGAGTGAAGATAAAGCAGGCCGAGAAAAGGGGACTAAACAAAGGTCTCTCTACCTCTGAAATACAAAGCTGAAGCAAGGAAAAAGGGCGAGAGAGAGTCTGAGAGCCTAAACCCGAAAACCTTAACCAAGAGTTGGGACCAAGAGATGAAGAAGTTAAAAGAATATAGAGGCAAGCTGAAGGAAATGGTGAGGCAGTAGGGAGGAGAGTGGAAGACGGTGAGTTGGAAACAATGGAGAGAACCGAGAAGGGCAGTGGTGAAACTTGAAACAGAGGATGTTCTGCCCTCTGGAAACCGAAGCCGAAAATGGAGTTGAGGAAATGGGATTAGAGGCTAACGAAACGAGAGCTGGAGGCCTTCTCCCGTGGGTAGAAGACTGGGAAGCTGACGAAGGATGGAAGGGGGAGACGGTAGCCGAGAAGGGAGGAGGAAGGATGGCAACGAGGAAGACGAGGGAGGAAAAGAGCTGTTGTTATGGAGGCTTTCGGCATGGGACAAAGATGGTGATCCTCGGCTGGAAAATGGCGAGCTGGGAAAACAAAGGAGGAATAAAACGATGAAGATAGTGGCAGAAACGGGATGAAGAAGGTAATGGTAGGATCGGGAAAGTAAGCGAGAAGATGAACAAAATCGGTGAACAATGAAGAAGAAGAAACGAGAAAGAAGAAATAAGGGAAAAAATGATGGCGGGAAGGATAAAAGGATTAAAAAAAATGATGATGAACAGTAAAAAAAAAAAAAAAAAGAAAGAGAAGAATGCTTATTTATATATATATATTATTTGTATATATGTATATGTAAATAAATAATGGGATTGAAGTTGGAGCAAAGTACATAAAGCAACTTGAGGAGTTTGAGGAAATAGACAGTTCGAGAATATTATTGTAAATACTAGCTCAAAAAAAAGGGCTCCAACGAAAATAACCCGAGTGGATCGGACCCATCGACTCGGTATGTCGAGACAATCGAGGACTACGGACAGACATTGAGGTAAGGAATTTATGCAAGTTTTAAAGATAACTGTACATATTGTATGATTTCATGTGTATTTTTTTCCTAGGTAAGCAAGGTTACGATTTTGACGCATCGTATGTAATTCGATAAATAGGATACTAAGAATATAAATTTCGGTGTAAGAGAATCATAGAAGGATTTAGGGGAGATACTTGGAGGCGTCACCACTAGAACTTGAAATTTTTGATAAATCGAGGTAAGGGGTGTAATTTAAGATGGTAATGGTATCCCTACCCTTAGACTCCGATTTATTTATGTGTTTTCGAACCTTCTCATGCAACCCTCGATTGTAAAACAAAATTCAACATCTGTTAAGCCCAAGATTTATTTGGTCATGTTTTCGAAATAAAGAAATGCCATATGAAATTGAATGCATAGTTTCGAGTATGATTTCTGAATACATGTTATGGCTTCGACTTACGTATGAATTGATTTTACATTTTCGAAAGAAATGAAATTTGGTATGTGAACATATGTTTAAGAAAAGAAATTTGTTTTCGAAAGGTGATTGTGGGGGCCACCTCTTGAGTCCTGCGGGAACAAAGTGCCACACAATCTTTTCGTTTTATGAAAGAGTTGCTAGATTACAAGAAACTCGATTTTATTACTCGGTGTGAGTTTTGGGCTATAAAACCCAAGAAAAATTTTGAAAACTCTGTTTTGAGACGAAAAGGCAATGTATAGTAAGATTGTGGGGGCCACCTCTTGAGTCCGACGGAAGCAAAGTGCCACGTAATTTTCACAATGACATGTGAACGTGGGGGCCACCTCTTGAGTCCGACGGGAGCAAAGTGCCACGTGATTCACAATGACATGCGATCGTGGGGGCCACCTCTTGGGTTTTGTGGGAGCAAAGTGTCACACAATCTGTGTGACTCTGGAGGCCACCTCTTGGGTCCTACAGATGCAAAGTGCCACACGGTCAATGCATTTTTGTCATGCGCGCCTTTGTGGCGTATATGAATTCTGCCTTCGGGTGTGTTTGATTTGTTATACGACCTTGATCACGTCTACAACCTTGCCATGGTCATGTCTATGATTTCCCTCTACGGAGGATGACTATGTTATCATCGTATGACAATCGTATAAGTTAGCCTAGTCTCCATCCGATATGAACTATATTATAAGATTTTGATCCTTCGATACATGTTTATGCATTAGTTATGCTTTTGAAGTTCTATCGATTTTGAAAGATTCTGAAATTCTGTATGTTTCGAAGGATTTTGATGTAACTGAATAGAATTGTTGCCTCGAAGTTATATTTCTATTGATTATGTTTTCCATTTACGCATTTTGGAAGCTATGTGATATTTGAAAAAAAAATGCTATCTTTTAGTTTTATCATACATTTAGTTTGATTTAGCCACCATGATCATTTTAAATGCATTTTTTACTGGGCTTTTTCCCAAAAGCTCACCCATTCAGCTCTCAGATGTGTTGTAGTGAAACTATAGTGATAATTGCTGCGTAGACGACATAGGCTAGCGGATACAAGTTTTCCCAAACTACCTTTGGTACATGCGTGAGGTATACATTTCTATCTCCTTACCAGACCATTTGTATGCGTAGACATCTATTTAAAGTAATGTGTCGGGATGTAATCTCTATAAGAATAAATGAAATATTTTTAAGGATTGATTGTTATAAGTAACTAGACGTGTTTGAAATATATAGAATGATTTGATGATATGACTTGGGAAGCATGTCTGATAGTTGTGGATAGCTATGGTTGATATGGTGAGAAAATTTTAGGTGGGTAGGCTTATATATAAGTCGTTATGTTGTCGAAATTTCTATCAACCATATAAATCCAAATATGAAACTTAATTATAATTACGGATAAAGAAGTAAGAAAATGAATTTACACTGAACAGGAATACAACCTAAGTGAATAAAGGGATTAAGTTGCTAGCTGAAGTTTCAAAAAAAAAATTTAATTTTTATAGGTCACGGGTCGTTACAGTTTAAGGTGGTATCAGAGCAAGGTTGTCTAGTACTGTCAATGTCAATAATAAAGATAAGTTTACATCTCAAATGTCTGTACTTGTCTGGTTGTAGACTAAGTATACCTAATGAAGTTAAGATGTAATATTTAGTTTGCGTGAGGAATTAGATCACGGGCTAGAGGCCACAGAGATAGGCCCAAGAATCATGCAGAGTCATCATATGAGACTCATGAATGATACCGAGATTGAAACTGATGTTGAGCATGCTCCATCAGGTCTTGTGGAAAGGACAGATGGTATTGAGATACACTCTGCTAAGGTTGAGTGGAGTATTGAACATATTATGAAAAATTAGAACACAAGCTATGTTAGGTGATGGGGTAGACGAAAGAATAGACAGACATATCACTCCCGATACGCCCGCACAGCTTGTAGAGATGTTTCAGAACTACAAATATGCATGCTCCTGTAGCTCCACAGCAGAATGATGATGAATTGGGATAGGAGTAGGAGCTATACGAGATGAGACAGTTTCAGAACTGCAGACCACCATTGTTAAATGGGATAAAAGACCCGGTAGTTATAGAGAATTGAATGAATGAGATTAATGAAACTACGAATAAAATTTATGGGTCTAGCTCAAGGAAATCGATCTGTCAAGGAGTATGAATTGTGATTTGTATCCTTGGAAAGGTATGACCCAACGTTATGAGCGGTGAAGTTAAGAAATGTTTGTAAGTTCACTAACGGATGGAGATCGAGCTGATTTCGGAGAATATTATGCTATTACATACTGGATTTAAGAATCCAATTGTAATGAAAAAATTGAAAAAAAATAATAATTAAATTGGAAAACTTGCATGGATTTTTAGAGTATGACTGTGAGCTTAATAGAATTGGGGCAGTTTCAAGAGTTTAAGCCTCTGTTTTTCAACAAGGTTAAGAATTCAATGATTCGGAGTGTTGAATGAATGAGGTAGAAAAACTTGATGATTTTAGAAGTAACTCTACCGAGAAAGTTGTGTTTGCAACTTTTGTGTTAAAGGATTGGAGAAGCTACACGGATTTTCAGAGTGTGCTACTATAAAGAAAGTAGGCTTTGTAGCATCAGTATCGAAATGGAAAGTCAAACTCGAAGGGAAGTTCCTCAATTTAATCCGAGAGCTGACATCAGAAAAGTACATGGGATATGTTTCTGAAGTCCCTTAGATGGCAACACATTCCGAATGAAACAAAGTGGCAATTATGGATGAAATAATTGCAACCAGACATAAAGTAACAGGTCTATGGATGATTATGAAATTAAATTGATAGCTTTGGAAGAGGAATAATTCGGATAAGTAGAGATGTAAAACGGAGGAAGTCCAGGAAACTCATAGGATTTACTGAGATTCTCAGTCGAGTTGAGTTAGCTTCACCAGATGTTATTTTGAAGGAGCAGTGCGTAAGGCGTAACTATGAGAATATGAGATATATACTCTCGAGGTTACTACGAAAATGATAAGGTAATGACAGTGACAAGAAAAGTGATGTACTAAGGAAGTAGTGAGAGTGATAGAGTAAAGTTAATGTAACTGAAGAGATGAACCGCATAACTAAAAGTATAAGTGAATGTCACACTACTTACATGGTTGATAAAGTTAGGGCGTGTTCGGATTAAAAAGACACCCCAGTAGACAGAGAATTTTTCGACACATATTCGGATGATCTATCAAAATTACCACTAAATTGGAAGATGAAGTTTGAAATTAATTTTGCAGTGGTATCGAATTAAATTATTTAGTCCACTGTATTGAATTGCTCTGATTAAATTAGAAATGCTGAAAAAAAACAATTACAATGACTATATGAAAAGAGGGTTATCAGACCGAGTGATTCGCTTTGGTATGTACTGGCATTAATTGTTAAGGAGACCTAAAATCTTCTAGGTCACAATATGTCAAGAACGAGAGCTAATTGGATTCTCCCAAAGCAGAAATAATGGATCAGTGGGAAATACCCAAACTGTTAAGAGGATTCAGAAAATTGTAAGAATATAAAGAGACTTTGGAACATGAAATACGTTTTGAATCTAAAAAATTGAAATTTGTATATGTTTACGCTTCGAATGCGAGACTCAATTTGAGTAAGGGAATGATTTCGTTATAACTGATGTATGAAATGAGATAAGTTTAAAGTAATAAATTTTGGATATCGGATTGCAATTGGAATTAGAGGCGTATACAAGGTAAGAAAATTTTCGATTTGGGAAATGATTCGGGTCAGTGATGTGAAATGAATATGAATTGTGGATAAAGGATAAATGTGAAATTGTGATAAATTATGGTATCCTACTTTCTATTGGGACTGAACCTTGAATCCTTATATCCATATCTAGTTTATGTGGTCAAGTTTGATGGCTAATAAAGGTATTTCAAAATATCCCCTGCCTGAGAGACTTGGCAGCATCTAGAAGTAGCCATAACCCACAAATTGAAATTGACAGTCGTAATATTCACGTTTGAAGCTAGGATACCACTACTTATGCAATGAAAAATTATAGAATCCTACTGATCAAGAAGCTTTAAATATTAAATTTTACAAAGGTCATCTAATACAAGAAAAAGGGAATGACTCAGGTTAGTGCTTTGTTGTCCACCGATTAGATGGAAGCAGTGGGTGAAAAGAATAGAATTATTTCTGACTTGGTTAAGCAAGCTTCTGAGAATATTTAATTAGTTGGTGGAAGATTGCAAAATGGCTCAGAGCAAGCAACAGAGTTGAGTTGACCAAAGATGAATATCCTTAAGTAGGAGAATTTGATGTTCTAAAAGTTTCTACTCCCGACAGGGTATAACAAGGTTTCGAAAGAAAGGAAAACTGAGTTCCCGATACATTGGATCTTTCAAGATCTTAAACTAAGTGAGAGCTGAGCTAATAGGTTAGCATTGCCTCCAGAATTATTGAGTACCCACAACGTTTTCCAACCTTTGATGTTTCGCAAGTATCATCCAAATCCAATGCATGTGGTAAGGTAGGAACCACTGGAGTTGAAAGAGGATATGACGTATATGGAGAAACCAGTTCGGATACTGGATAGGAAAGAAAAAATATTACGGTCTAAGATAATTCCTCTAGTCAAAGCTCTATGGCAATACCACACCTTGGAAGAAATTACGTGGGAATTAGAAAGTTTAATATGAGAGAAATACCTGCAATTGTTTAAACACTGATGTAATATTAAATTTGGGGACCAAATTTCCTAAGGTGGGGAGAATGTAAACCCCACGAAATTTTTCGATACTTGGTTTTAAGTGATACTGATTGTGATTAAATTATGCTTAAATGTGGTTAATTAAGAAAAAGATTATATCTTAATGTTAATACAAGAGGCTCAGACTTAGACGAGGTTGATTTACAAAATTTTCTTTTACATGTATATACATTTATACATGATGGAATATTAAATAATTACCTAAAATTGGTTAGTAAATAAATGAGAATTTATTTGAATACATAGATGAGAATACACATGTATATATACATATTTATACATTTGTACGTGTCGTTGTAGGTATATATATATATACAAATGCAGTATGAACAAGAGTCTGAAGATAGGTAGCATATGTAAACGATACGTGTATATATACATGGAGAATTGTGGTGATTGACCGAAAGAAAAGAAAAGAAAAAAATAGAAAAAATGAAACAAGAGAATAAACGAATGAAGGATGATAATGAGGTTCTGATCAACAAGGAAACATGAAAAAAGGAAAAGAAATAAAGACAATTAGGTAGTTGTATAGTAGCACACCCGAACAACTAGTCTAATATGCTAGTGTAAGAAGAAAAAAATACATATATGTATATATTAGGCTAGATGTGTAAGCTGTAGCAGGGTGGTTAATATTGCAGAAAAAGAGACGTGAAAGACCAAAAAAAAACGTGAAAGGCAATAGAGAGTAAGCTACTGTATAGTACTGGAGAACTGAGTAGCATAAATTGGCAGGAGATAGGAAAACCCAACTAAAGTGACTGAAGAGTTAGAAACAGAGGAGAGAAGGCGTGGGTGACTTTAAGCAAATAGGAAGGAACCGAGAGGGTAGGTGAGATGGAAGACCTGAGAAGCATTGTAGAACACGTGAGGAAAGAACTGAGCAGGAAAATGATGATGAAAAAACGATGGCTTGTTACTTGAGATAATTGAAGACCAGGAGGTTAGAAATGACAGGGTAGGGTATAGACAGAAATGGGAGTGAAGATAAAATAGGCCGAGAAAGGGGACTGAACAAAGGTCTCTCTACCTCTGAAATACAAAGCTGGAGCAAGGAAAAAGGGTGAGAGAGAGTCTGAGAACCTAAACCCGAAAATCGTAACCAAGAGTTGGGACCAAGAGGTGAAGAAGTCAGAAGAATATAGAGGCAAGCTGAAGCAAATGGCGAGCCAGTAGAGAGGAGAGTGGAAGACGGTGAGCTGGAAACAATGGAGAGAACCGAGAAGGGCAGCGGTGAAACTTGAAACAGAGGATGTTCTGCCCTCTGGAAACTGAAGCCGAAAATGGAGTTGAGGAAATGGGATTGGAGGCTAACGAAACGCAAGCTGGAGACCTTCTCCCGTGGGTAGAAGACTGGGAAGCTGACGGAGGATGGAAGGGGGAGACGGTAGCCGAGAAGGGAGGAGGAAGGATGGCAACGAGGAAGACGAGGGAGGAAAAGAGCTGTTGTTATGGAGGCTTTCGGCATGGGACAAAGATGGTGATCCTCGGTTGGAAAATGGCGAGTTGGGAAAACAAATGAGGAATAAAACGATGAAGATGGTGGTAGAAACGAGATAAAGAAGGTAATTGTAGGATCGGGAAAGTAAGCGAGAAGATGAACAAAATCGGTGAACAGTGAAGAAGAAGAAACGAGAAAGAAGAAAGAGGGAAAAAATGATGGCGGGAAGGATAAAAGGATTCAAAAAAAATGATGATGAACAGTAAAAAAAGAAAAAGAAAAAAAGAGAAGAATGCTTATTTATATATATATATATATTATTTGTATATAAGTATATGTAAATAAATAATGGGATTGAAGTTGGAGCAAAGTACATAAAGCAACTTGGGGAGTTTGAGGAAATAGACAGTTCGAGAATATTATTGTAAAGACTAGCTCAAACAAAAAAAGGGCTCCAACGAAAATCACTCGAGTGAATCGGTACGTCGAGACAATCGAGGACTACGGACAGGCATTGAGGTAAGGAATTTATGCATGTTTTAAAGATAATTGTACGTATTGTATGATTTCAAGTGTATTTTTTTCCTAGGTAAGCAAGGTTACGATTTTGACGCATCGTAGGTAATTCGATAAATAGGATACTAAGAATACAAATTTCGGTGTAGGAGAATCATAGAAGGATTTAAGGGAGATACTTGGAGGCGTCACCACTAGAACTTGAAATTTTTTATAAATCGAGGTAAGGGGTGTAATTTAAGATAGTAATGGTATCCCTACCCTTAGACTCCGATTTATTTATGTGTTTTCAAACCTTCTCATGCAACCCTCGATTGTAAAACAAAACTCAACATCTATTAAGCCCAAGATTTATTTGGTTATGTTTTCGAAATAAAGAAATGCCATATGAAATTGAATGCATAGTTTCGAGCATGATTTCGGAATACATGTTATGGCTTCGACTTACGTAAGAATTGATTTTACGTTTTTGAAAGAAATGAAATTTGGTATGTGAACATATGTTTAAGAAAAGAAATTTGTTTTTGAAAGGTGATTGTGGGGGCCACCTCTTGAGTCCTGCAGGAACAAAGTGCCACACAATCTTTTCGTTTTATGAAAGAGTTGTTAGATTACAAGAAACTCGATTATATTACTCGGTGTGAGTTTATGGGCTATAAAACCCAAGAAAAATTTTGAAAACTCTGTTTTGAGACGAAAAGGCAATGTATAGTGGGATTGTGGGGGCCACATCTTGAGTCGGATGGGAGCCAAGTGCCACGCAATTTCACAAGGACATGTAAAAGTGGGGGCCACCTCTTGAGTCCGACGGGAGGAAAGTGCCACGCGATTCACAATGGCATGCGATCGTAGGGGCCACCTCTTGGGTTCTGTGGGAGCAAAGTGCCACACAGTCTGTGTGACTGTGGGGACCACCTCTTGGGTCCTACAGATGCAAAGTGCCACACGGTCAATGCATTTTTGTCATCGCGCCTTTGTGGCGTATATGAATTCTGCCTTCGAGTGTGTTTGATTTGCTTTACGACCTTGATCATGTCTACAGCCTTGCCATGGCCATGTTTATGATTTCCCTCTACGGAGGATGACTATGCTATCATCGCATGACAATCCTATAAGTTAGCCTAGTCTCCATCCGATATGAACTATATTATAAGATTTTGATCCTACGATACATGTTTATGCATCCGTTATGCTTTTAAAGTTCTATCGGTTTTGAAAGATTCTGAAGTTCTGTATGTTTCGAAGGATTTTGATGTAACTGAATAAAATTGTTGCCTCGAAGTTATATTTCTATTGATTATGTTTTCCATTTATGCATTTTGGAAGCTATATGATATTTGAAAAAAAAATGCTATCTTTTAGTTTTATCATACGTTCAATATGATTTAGCCACCATGATCATTTTAAATGCATTTCTTATTGGGCTTTTTCCCGAAAGCTCACCCCTTCAGCTCTCAGATGTGTTGTAGTGAAACTACGGTGATAATTGCTGCGTAGATGACGTAGGTTGGCGGATACGAGTTTTCCCAGACTACCTTTGGTACATGCGTGAGGTATACATTTCTATCTTCTTACCAGACCATTTTTATGCACAGACATCTATTTAAAGTAATGTGTCGGGATGTAATCTCTATAAGGATAAATGAAATATTTTTAAGGATTGATTGTTATGAGTAACTAGACGTGTTAGAAATATATAGAATGATTTGATGATATGACTTGGGAAGCATGTCTACTAGTTGTGGATAGCTATGGTTGATATGGCGAGAAAATTTTAGGTGGTAGGCTTATATATAAGTCGTTATGCTGCCGAAATTTCTATCGGCCATATAAATCCAAATATGAAACTTAATTATAATTACAGATAAAGAAGTAAGAAAATGAATTGACACTAAACAGGAATACAACCTAAGTGAATAAAGGGATTAAGTTGCTAGCTAAAGTTTCAAAAAAAAATTTCGAATTTTTATAGGTCACGGGTCATTACAAAAAAGTTCACTATCTATTTGACAAAAAAAAAAGGGAAAAACGTTTATTATTTAGAGAAAGGTTAAGAAAAGAACTCTTAACTTAATTATCTCCTTATCTAATTCACCAAGTCAAACTCTTCAAGACATCTCAATAGTGAAGTTAACATAAAAATCTTACCTTATTTTAGGGTTTTCTACACTTCTTTTCAGTAAAAGTGCTATCCAATGAAGATTTTGATGTTATTTTCTGAATGAGCTTTTCCAAGAAGAGGTTATTATGTGAACGAGTTATTCTTAAAAGATGTTGTTTTATGAATGAACTATTCTAAAAAGACATTGTTATGTGAATAAGCTCTTATAAGAAGAGATAAAGAGATCTTTTGAGAAGATGTTGTTCTTATGAAATATTCCTTTTGAGAAGAGGTTACTCCATGGAAGAGTTATTCTTTGTTTTGTGAAACAACCTTATTATCTATTCTGACATTCCTTTATTATAGTATGAAACTTAAAAAGATAAAATATTAGTTTACAAAATAATATATTCACATTATACTTCATAGATATTAAACAAATATGATTTAAAATTGATTTAAATGATACTGATAAATAATATGGAATTAAATTAAATAGATAATATTTAAAATTGATTTGGAAGATATTAATAAATAATATTAAATTAAAAAGATAATATTTTTAAAAATAAATAATGTTAAATTTAATTTAATTAATTATATAATATTTAAAATAAATTTTAAAAAATAAATATTCAAAATGAAATTATGAATATATCATTCTTTTAATTTGATTTTATAGATAATGATATAGTTGATAGTTATTAAACAAATATTATTTAAAATTGATTCGGAAGATATTGATAAATAATATAAAATAAATGAATAACATTTCAAATTTTAAAAGATTTACAAGATTTAATACCACAATTAGTGCTACAGTTATGTTAGCTATTAAAGGAGAAGGAGTGGAGTGTTGTTTACGTGTCATTAAAGTAGACTAAACACGTAAGTGCCACATAAGTGAAAAAATGATAGATTAACTGTGAGACCCCGTATATGTAAAGTTGTAATGTGTAATGAATGTGAATGGACTTGTAATGTAAAGTATGATCGATGTAAGTCCATGGATTCAATGTATGTATGTGTAATATGATTTGTAACGTACATACAAGTTCCATTGAGTATGAATATGAAGAAATGAGTTCCTATAAGTGATGGATGTGATTGAAACTCAAAATGGGTAGTGTGGTAAATGGATGGAAGCTGCATGAATATAAATGCTTCCATTTGGTTATATATAGTATACCTTTGGACATACAATGAATGCACACAAGTTTCAATGTGTATAAGGTATGAATGGATGCCATTTTCAAGTTATAAAGGTGGATAGATGAGAAAATGGGCAGCAGATTAAGGATGTGTTGGTGTGAGTTGCAGCAAGGAAACTGCAGGAAATCTGGAAAGTATGAAGGCCAGATCGATCTCATAGGATGAGAGATCGATCTGGAAGAGCCAGAATGCTCTTATTTGGGCAATGGAATAGAGCAGATCGATCTCCAATAGGGCCAGATCGATCTCCTAAGCATTCTGTAATGAAAAGATCGATCCTCAAGCACCCAGATCGATCTCCTTAGCTCTCTGTTTGGGAGCAGATCGATCTCATGCTTCGACAGATCGATCTCATGCTTAAAATTTCGTGAAAATGAGAGATTTAAGGGGACCAGATCGATCTCCTCTTGGACCAGATCAATCTCCCCAAGCTATTTCTATATAAGGAGGGCTGAAAATCTGAAAATTTCGGGAAAAACACCAATCTTCCATTTCTAACCCAAAAACCTAACTTTCTCTCTCTAAAATCAGCCATTTCCAGCAAGAATTGAGGGGAGGCCATTAGACATTAAGTTGTTCATCTTGAGGAAGAGAACAACATAGTTGGAACCCAAAATTCCATAGTGGGTATTGAAGGAGATAAGGGCATTGACATTTGGAGCAAGGAGAAAAATCATATTTGGTAAGATTCTAACACTCCAATCTAAGTACATTGTCTATTTAATTGATTTTGGAGTTGTTCGGCATGAGTATGTATGGATGGAAACACCTAGGTTGTGTTAGAAACTAATGTAACCTAGAAAATGGAATGCCTCTAGTGTGAGAGTGTGATTTGGGGAGTTGGTGGTTTATAGGCATGCTAAAGTAGTTAAATGAGTAATGTGGATAATTTGGAATGGTTATGTGGAGTTATAATGTGAGTTTAAGTGGAATTATGAAAATGAGTATGTATATGCTTGATAAAATGCCATAGTGAGAGAATTCATGAAATATGAACACTATGAGCTTAATGTCGATTTAATATCGATTCGGAATAAGTTAATAGGCCTAAGAAGATCCATAGACTCGAGTTATGGGTAAAGTAATGAAACGAGGCCATATAAGCGTTAATAGAGGCTATAGATTAAATTGACTATAGCAAGCACAAGGGTTGCATTATATGGATCAAATATAATGTGAAATATGATTGTGTGCAGTCTCGAAGAGTCCATTGGAAACGAATCAAGTGGTACAAGTAGCAGCTTTAAGGAAGTGGAATCACGCATCGCGATTCCAGGTAAGGGAATTCTGTAAGTATATAGAGGTAGCTGCTCGTAATTTGCGGGATTATAGGGTGTTTATGAAATGCATGAACATTTGAGAAATTGGTTGTTTGGTATGTGAAAATAGTTGTGAATATTGGATGATTTGATTTTACATAGATGTATAAAAAGGGATAGTAAGGCTAATAATTGCATAAATCACGTGTTTTGAATGCTTTTACAAAACACAATGCTTTGATTTGAGCAAATAAAAGGATAGGCCGGCTAGTACTTAAATGATGCTGTGAAATAGCCCATGTGAGGCGCTAAGCATGTTTTGAGATGTTTTGAATGCATGTGAGCCGCCTATCGTGTGTATGTGATTGAATTCGCGCTAGAGCCTCGCTCGCGCTAGATTTCTACGTTTTTACTTGAGTGAAACGTGCTTGAGCTTAGCTCGCACTTTGATTTGAATTGTGACGATATTTTATAAACTGTACTGGAGCTTACGCTCATACGTGGATGTGAGTGGTTTTTCTTATGCATATAACCGTACTGGAGCTATGCTCGTACGTGGTTTCTTCATATTTTTATGCATAAATGCCGTACTAGAGCGTTGCTCGTACGAAGTGATTGGTTTTGATGCATGAATTCGCGCTAGAGCGTAGGTCGCGCTGGTTTTCACACTGTGGTATGTATGAGGCCGTGGTGAGAGATACGGATTGGTGTTCAGGGAACCCAACAGGCCTAACAGACCTCTTGAGTGGGGTGAGGGTGATGGGGCTAGGACCTGAATCAGGGAACCCAACAGGGGCGAGCAAGGCCATGAGGGGCTAAGACCTGGTATTGAGGTTACTCTCACACGCTCTTGAGACTATAAAGGTTACACTTGGTATGGGGTAGATAAGACCTATGGCAGGCACCCCCAACCATGTTATGGGTCCGCGGAGTACGATGTACCGTGTATATCACATGGAGTACGATGTACCGCGTGGTGGTTACTTGATTTGAGAAAGTCTGGCGGAGAACTAACCCACCTCCGTACCAGCATGATACCCCGCACACCGGGATCCGTGTGGTCTGGGATGATATGTGACGATTGGCCAACGTAGTCACTTGAGATATAGTAACCTGTCTCCTTGCTTGATTTACTTACTACCACATGATTTTAAATCTCTAGGTGTGATTTGTGATTGTTTAAGGTAGACCGAAGGAGGGGTCGAGCCTCATGGAATTGATTTGTGAAATGAAAATGAGGTTGTGATTATGAATTGATGTGATGAGATTGTATGTGTTGAGAAAGAGTTTTATGACGTGGGTTTAAAAAGGAGGTTTCTTAATGAATTGCCCTTTTTATGAATTTAAATGAGATCGAGCATGAGATGATTTATACATGATGTTTTTACCATGTTTTAGATGCCAATGTACATGATTTTGATACATGATATATATGTATACTCATATGGCATAGTTTTACTTTCTCATGCTCCTACTACAAACGATTTATGCATAACACTATCAGCATGTAGATAGAGTAGTTATCTACCATGCTTGCATTATTGCCTTACTGAGTGTGTGGTTGCTCATCCCTCTCTATTTTCCCCCTACAGAGTGTGCATAGTAGCCCAGTGAGGACTGAGGCGTGGTATTTTGGACTCCGCTGCATCTCCATCGCTTAGAGGTATATACACAGTGATTCTTTTTGTATCTAAACAATGTAAAAGCACAGTATTCTTTTGCGTTGTAATTATGGGGGATGTAGATGTCAGTAAAACATGCTTTTGTATAAGTACAAGATTAAATGCAAATGTATGGCATCGTTTTATTTAACTGAGAATGAATGAGAAGTGGAGTTTATTATTGACTCACAGCCCAACAGTGTGTGGTGAGTTAGTTCACGACCGGGTAAGGTAACAGTAAAACGCGAAAATTTTTTAGTGATTTTCGGTTAAAGAGAATGGAATTGGGTCGTGACATTAACATATATCTTGTAATACATATATATATATAGTTAAGATACCGGTTATATAATATCTATTTTTTTAAAAGAGTTGGTCATTTATGATGCACTGGTATCAAAACTCACTAAAACAATTTGAATTTTGTAAAATAAACCTATTTAGCAATGCATTTAATTGTATTTGTTTGAATTTTTAATAATA
Source organism: Firmiana major (assembly GCA_033439115.1). Taxonomy (NCBI): domain Eukaryota; kingdom Viridiplantae; phylum Streptophyta; class Magnoliopsida; order Malvales; family Malvaceae; genus Firmiana; species Firmiana major. Next base: position 25,131,024 of record CM065896.1, on the reverse strand, counting down.
ATTTTTATTTAATCAGTTTTGGGAATACCTAACCTAGTTTATGTTTATGGGTCAAAATTTTTAACCTTATTGCAAAGTCAAAGTAAAATACATATAATTAGAGCTGTTTATTGAAAATAAGTTTTGAAAAGTGATTTTCTTTACTAGTTTTTGGTTGACAAAAAATTGATTGGTTAACAGAAAATGACTTCCTAGTCAATGAAAAATTAAGTTATTTTTTTTAAATTATCTTAAACTTTTCAAAAAAGAAAGACATTTTCCTAAAAATTGTTGTCTATGTGTAAGGTTATTTACCATACTCGTGAATATAATTTTTGTAACGACCGAAATTTTCATACAATTTGGTTGGGTTACAAGTCGATATTAGGTCAGAACAATAACTTAGTCTGATTAGTTTTCTTTCTTAGTAACAAATTTTAAACAAAATATATTCACATTCCCTAGATACATTTTGTATGCATTATTGTACTTACAAAAATTTTAGATACAAAAGAATTGTTTAAACCTAGGTATATCTTCGATGCAGAAATATACTCCGCGGAATCATAACTGTGCGGATTGTCTTACTAACAGAAGCGATCCAAGCTACCGATGGGCTCTGTGGAGGAAAGTAAGGGGTGAGCTCAACATGCTCAGTAAAAATAACTCTCATAGCAGGTAGATAAATACACTATCTATATATATATACATATATATGTATATATATATATGTTTCTGCCACATTCAGAACCTTTCACAAAGTATACAAGTAGTTCGGCAAATTCACAGTTACCAAAAACAGATTTCAGAAATCAGAACATATATCGGTAGTAAAATTAGCTACTGTGGTAAATACAGAAATTTCAGAGCTTCTAATAGCAAAAAAACGGATTTTCAGATATCACAGTTCATGTAGACAGTTCAAAAAATATTTCAAATATTCACAGAGGCACTGCCAGATTCGAAAAATCAAAGTCGAAAAAATCCATGGCAATTTCAGTATGAAAATGGAACTGTAATCAATACCGTTTTCTTAAACTTTAAATAGCTTTTAAAAACGATAACGGTGTGACATTGTAAGACCCGAAATTAAATCGTAAATCTTTATGAGGGATGAAAATGGTCAAAAATTTAACTGAATGGGATTCGGATTGGAAATAAGGATTTAAAATGCGAAGTGAGTGAGTGTTCGTGAAAGGAAGTCGGGTTAAATTAATCCCGAACATGTGCAAGGGCAAAATGGTTAAAAGATCGAAAGTCGGTATAAATTCGAGAAGAAAAATTTAATTAAAAATAATGGATTGAGAAATCTTGGTCAATAAAGGTGAAATAAATTTATTTTTAGTTAAATTAATCAAGATATAAATTTATTGAAATAAATCGAGATTTTTACCTCGAAAAATAATCCCGAAAATAATCGAAAAATATACCGAAAAGTCATTCGGGACAATATCCTAAAAATACGGAGAAATTATACCCGAAAAAGGGTCAAAATATAATAAATAAAATTAAATTAATTAATTAATTAATTTGAAATAAAATAATAATTTTTGGTAGATATTTTAGATTTTTAATGTATTTTAATGATTAAAAATATTAATAAAATAAATAATAAATAATAAATAATAAATAAATAAATTAATTAGTTAATTGATAAAAAAATAAAGAAATCAGAAAACGAATCGGGGAGAGAGAGGAAGAAGCGAAAACGAAAAACGAAGCATGAGGCCGAGCCTCTCGCCGGCGATCGATGGCCGACGGAGGCCAAGGAAGGGAAGCCCGACGAGGGCTGAGCCACCATCGGCACCGTGGAGGCATCGACGGCGGCAAACGGCGGCGAAAACGAGGAAAGACCGAAACCGAGGAAGAAAAGAGGAATCGCCTGCGATCGGTGCCGATTCAGGCCCGACCGACCACAGTCGAATGTTCCCCAGGTGTCGGTGAGCCGATTGATGGCGGCCACGACCGGCGAAGCTGTCGGCAAACGCCGAAAACGGCGGAAAGAAGAAATGGGTTTCGACGGCAGGAGAGAAGAGGCCGGACCGACGACTTTTTGGCGACCTCGACCGAAACCGAGACTAGATCTGAGCTGCGGACGACCCAGCGGAGCTGCTGGCGGTGGAAGCCGACGGAGAACCGGCGGCAAGGCCCTGATCCGAGCGAACTGGAGTGAACCGACGGTCCGAACCGGGTCTGAACCGGACCGAACCGGTTCAACCAATGAGGAAAGGAAAAAAAGGAGAAAAAGGGAAAAAGAAAAAGAGGAAAAATTGAGGAAAAATCTCGACGATGTAATCGAGCTACGAGTAAGTCAGTAGTGGTCAAAATTGACCCGATTTAAATTTTGGAGTATTCAATTTAATTAATTTTCGATCGAAAATTTACCCAAAAATTTATGAAATTGTGTAGCTCGACAATTGGCATCCAAATAGAGCTCGAGATAGCCTCGATTTACATACTAGTACAGAATCTCGAGTAAGTAACCCTTATTTACGACAATTTACATCGTTATGCGTGATATGAATTTAAATTCCGCATAAGAATTAAATTTTAGAAATTTAGATAAATTGTCGTAAATAATAAATTTATCTATTCGAGAGTTAGAATGAGGCCCAAGGAATTGTTAGTGGGCCCAATGAGCCCAATAGGTCTCGATAATGTAAAAATTAAGTGGAAAACGAGCTTAAGGCCGATTAAGGCCCATTAAGGTGCAATCGGGCCCAATAGGGATAAATGGGCCCAATGATTTAAATTAAGCCCAGAAAATATTAAATACAATTAAGTTGTATAATATCTGACCTGAGGAATATTGATACGCAATTCCGGGCATTTGATGGGGGAGCAGATCGGACTGTGCGACGTGACATCAGTGGAAAGGTCAGACTCGACAGGAAAATAAGGTAAGGGAATTCTGCGGACTGCTAGAGGTAACTTTATGAAATTTTAAGTTCATTTGCAGTCCTTTAAAAATTATCTGAAGGGTCTAGAGGTCAAATAATAATTTTAGTGCCCCGAATAGGCAACTTACCAAAATACCCTTGTTAAGGGTAAAATTTACAAATTTAGGAAAAATTGGGAGGAGGAAGAACAAGAGGTTTCTGCTCGTTCTGGAGACATTTTAATGCATGCATGAGTAGGCTGGCTAACCTTGAAAGAAAATGCACAGCATCGCATACTTTCAACGATATAATTGTTTTGAAAACTGTTTTGAGGAAACAGAGCCGCCTACGTGTTTTTATTGACATGTGACGTGCTAGAGCTTAGCTCGCACGATGTTTTGATTTGTGTGATGCATGCATTAGTGCTGGAGCGAGAGCTCGCACTAGAGTTTTACATGCATTGGTGCTGGAGTCCAACTCGCACCAGATTCTTTTTATATGATTTTCATGACACGGTGCTAGAGTCTAACTCGCACCAGATTTTCACATGGTTTGCATACAGAGTGCTAGAGCTTAGCTAGCACTAGTTTTACCTGATTTGATGAGAGTGCTGAGCATCGCTCGCACTGATTTTATGAGAACATGTGATAAGCCGTGCTTGGAGCAGCGGGTAGACTGTGTGTCACCGATTAAATAGGCTCGCACGTGCGTTTTGAGATATGGCATGAGTATAGAGACATGATATGGGTCCACGGAGTACGATGTACCGTGCAAATAGCATGGAGTACGATGTACCGTGTGGTATCTTCGGATACGGCATCTTCGGATGCGGCATCTTCGGATGCATGGGATCGGATAAGACCGACGAGATGGATTGACCCACCTCCCGGGCGGTTCCCGATCATGGTGAGAACCCGCACACTAGGATCCATGTAGCAAAGGAACTCCCGAGGACACATGGCCATAGTCCTGGTTATTACCGATATACAGATGTTGCCTAGTCTCGCATGTTGATGATCTTGACGATGATTGAAACTGGGTTTTAAATTAAATGTGCATGATGATTATTTCCATGCTTTTTAAACCCATGTGTGAATGTAAATCGATTTTTTTATGGTTTTATGTGAGTCAGGACCACCCGAGGGATGGGTTGAGTCCTGGCCTTGTTGTGAAATTTTAAACGAGAAAGAAATAATTTGAAATAATTGCATGTTGAATTTTTCCATGCGAATGGATTTACATAACATCATAACTCATATCATCTGTTTTAAAATGTGTGAAGAAAGGGTGGTTTATGCATGGCACCACGTTCATGTAGGTAGTATGGTCACCTACTTGTTTGTAGGATTGCCTTACTGAGCTTGATGTGCTCACCCCTTTCATTTTCTCACACAGATAATCTCCAGTTGAAGTTGAGGCGACTCAGTACTGCATTTCGGATATCCGCTGCTGCCCATCATTTAAGGTATACACGCTTGTACATATTGTATCTAAATAAGCATAGCACAGTAACATGTTTGTAAGTAACTTTAGGGGATGTATAAATATTGTAAACACTTATAAATGACTGAGAAAGAATTAAGTTATATGGTAAATGTATGGTGGGACTGGCATTGACGCACAGCCCAATTTGTTAGTGGAGTGTGGTCACGATCAGAGGACAGGTAAGCATGAAAGAAAATAACAAAACGCGAAAAATTTACTCTGATTTTTGGGTAGTTTTGGGTCGTGACATATAAAGGTGGTATCAGAGCGCAATTGGTCTGATGTGTGTCAGTGTCAGTAATTAGGAATTACATCCTCGTGTTACTGTGCTTGGTTGATACAATAGTGTATATCGAGATGGGTTTTGACTAAGAAATGGTTGAGAATGCAGGAATGCCTAATATGAGTCGCGTTAGATGAGATAGTGCACGAGGCAGAGGTCGTAGAGGTAGACCTGAGTTTGCTAGTCATGCTAAGTTGACCTGTGAGAATCAGGATGAAATTGAAATGAAGTCTAATGTTGAGCATGCCCCACTGAGTCCGACAGAGAGATCGGACAGTATTGAGACACGCTTCGCGAGGTTGGAGCGGAGTGTGGAGACTATTTTGAGGAGCTAATTGCTCAGATTATGAATGAGATTCGAGGGCGCAGTGGAGCATTGGTGGAAACCCGCTCGACCCATCTTAAGTGTTAAACATCCAGAGCTAAGATGAGAAATGTTTATGGATGTATTCCGGTGACAGGATATCCTGGACATTGTTTAAAAGAAATGATAGATAAAAGTCCTTACTCTGACCTAGAGGATTTGATTTATTGATGAGTATGCTTATGAGTATGAAACTCAATTATATTCCTGGGCAGATATTACCTCGACACTATGAACAAGTGACAGTCGAGATGTCTAAAAGTTCATGAAATGGCTCAACTTTTCAATTAGAGTCCGATTGGCCCGTGAGATATTACCTATACCGAGGCAGTGCGCAGATTTACAGTTGGGTAAATAAGAACATGAATTGCACGCCTCTGAGATTGGGAAAGGTAGTGAAGGCTGAAATAGAGATAGAAAAGAGAATCGAGAAATGACAAAGATGTTAAAATGGAAAAATGGTAATTGGTAAAAGATTTAATTTGATGAGTCATGGAGTAAGATAATTGGTAAGGCCCCAGTGCATCCAATTTTGGCACTCTTGAGGGGCATTGTAATTGGAGGACCTCGACCTGCTACGAAGCAGTGTAGCAGTGTAAGCATTTTAAGTAGTGTGGGATGTGTGGTAGATACCACGGAAGGAGGGTCTATACCTACACTGTATTGATGAAAATGGCCGTTAAGTGTGGTAAGACGGACCATTGATTTTGATTGTACAAAGTTGGGCGAGATCGCCCCACAGAAAAGTAAAGAGACAGAGAAAAACTTCGTTAGTATAGCTGCAACGAAAAGTGAGGCCATAGCCAAAAAGAAAAAGGAAAGTAGGCTGTTGGACGAAGGCGAGAGGATGTCTTGGACCAGGACACTATTGATGTTTCATGGATGTGGTGTAAGATACCACACTTGTTATGAATAATGAAGTACATATGTTCATTGATCCTGGTGCCACACATTTATTCATACCGCCTTCATTCGCATATAAGTGAGTAAAAGGCATGAATGCCTACATCATTGGGCACAATACTGATAAATGAGTACCCCAATAGAGGAGGATTAATTAACGAAATATGGATATAGAGATTTTAAGTTGAAAACAGGAGTGAAAACATCACTGAAAAGTATACTGTAAGTGTTGACAAGTGATAAAAAGGGGTGCAACAGTTGAAATTAAAGGAGTAAAGGATTGTACTCACAGAATGAATAATGAAAGAGTTTTGTCATGAGGGATATACGAAAGGAGATAATCTTTAAGATAAGATAGATCCTAAATACAAGATGTATTGGAGCAAGAGACATATTCTAAGTAAGGAATACCCTTAATATGCGAAGTAATTGGGATTAAGTGATAAGTAGGGAATATAAATTATAACCAAGGATAAAGATGGATATAACCATAACCAATCTATGTTGTTAAGTCTGAAGGTTAATAAAGGTATTTCAAAATACCTCCCCACCTGAAGACTTGACAGCGTCTAAAAGTATATATATATATATATATATAACCTATAACGTGAAATCGATCGTCGTAATAAATACCTTTAGCATTAGGATACTTTTACTAAGACGATAAGAATATTAAAATTCGACAAATCATAAAGGTTAACATAGTAAAATTTAATAAGAGCCGTTAAGATAAGAAAAAGAAATGACGCAGGTTAGTACCTGAAAACGTAAGCGATTTTGAAGGATCTTATATGCTTATGCGTAAATAAGTCAAGGATATGGACGATTGAAATAAGTAGTGGAGCTCGACTACGATGAAGTATTTAAACTTTACCTGGACCGATTTGTAATCATCATTATTGATGATATGATGGGTGTAGTTAAAGCCCAGGGCAAAATTGTAAGCAATAATTGAAAATGGCTTTTACAAATGGGTTGTTGCGGTTCTCAATATGGTCTACTTGGTTGACACGTTTAACTAAGAAAACGTGGTCTTTGAATGAGATGATAAATAAGATGATAGATATGACATGAATTTCGGTGTAGTGAAGTATGAACTAACCACCGTGATTAATTTCACCATACCCAACAGCTCAAGAGGTTCTCAGTGAGTATGGATACCTCAAAATAATGAAGGAGCTGTGTATTCATGTGTAATGGGAAGATAGTCAATTATGGAGTCAGACAACTCCTTGATCATGAAATAAACTATCTGACTCATGATTTTAAGTTGGCAACGGTAGTATTTGTACCGGGGATATGGTACTATTATGTACAGGGTGAGAAATTTTGGATATGCACTGATCATAAAGCCCCGAGTATCTATTTTTTCACAGAAAGAGGCGAATATGAGAATACATAGTGGGTTAGAGCTTCTGAGAGATTTTGATTGTGAAAATTGTACCACCTAGGAAAAGCTAATGTAATGGCTGATGCCTCGACTAGAAAGAGCCTCAGGATGGTACCCCATATGATGGTCAGGGAGCGTGAGCTGCTAGAGCAGTTGTGGACCTCAGTAGTGATGTGATCCCTTCTGATGATGACAGTGATTATGTGACAGCTAGCCTGAGATTAGAACCAGATGAGAGTGCCCGGATTTGATAGGCTTAGCGTGATGATCGGCATGGTGTCGATAGTTTGGGTCAAATTCAGAAGGGTACAGAGGTTTCGAGACAGTATGAGTGCTCCCCAAGACCACAGTTGATGGGATAGTATATTGTCAGAAGCTCACTCTTCGGGATATATGGTGCATACGGAAAGTAAAGAATGTATTAAAATCTCGGAAAGGGTATTGGTGGTCAGATATGAAAAGAGATATGGTAGAGATTGTGAAAAAGAGCCTAGTATGTCAGCAGAATAAGGTAGAGTATTAAAAGTCTGCAGGGTTATTGCAGCCTCTACCTATATCGACACGGCATGGAAATGGGAGCAAGTCTCCATGAATGTCGTGATGGGTTACAGAGAACCCAGGTGAATTACGAGGCTATTTGGATGATAGTCGATAAAGTGACTAAGTCTACCCACCTTCTGGTTATAAAATCCCCAAATACTCAGAGTGTATATGAGGATTTATGTGTAAGGAAGATTGTGGAACATTAAGTAGCGTTTCAGTGAGCATGGTATCATATAGGGATTCCCGCTTCACTCACCTCTGAGGATATTTTTAGGAAGCTATGGGAACCCGACTGAGTATTAGTACAGCTTTCCATCATCAGACAGATGGTCAGTTAGAGAGGACTGTACAGGTTCTGGAGGATCCGATGAAAGCGTGTGCCCTTGATTTTTTTATGCTCCTGGGATGATCAGTTATTACAAATCGAATTTGCTAATAGTGACAGTTGTCACTTGAGTATCGGGATAACAAGATATGAGGCAGTGTATGGCTGTAGGGGTTGTTCCCCAAATTGGATAAGAAAAAGTGGGTGACAGATAGTAATTTCTTCTGAATTAGTATAATAAGTCTCTGATGATGTTCAGTTGAGTGAGAGATAAAGAACACCTCAGAGCAGATAGAAAAGTATTGGAATTCACCGAGGGTCAATTAGTATGGTTGAAATGTTTCTTGTCCTAAGAGAATAAGGACATAGCGAACTTTTGGAAGAAGGTAAATTGAGTTTCGCTGGATTGAATCTTTTGAGAGATTGGACAAGTGGAAGATAAGACCTGTAGGTGGCATTTCCACTTGAATAAGCAGGCACCCACAATGTGTCCCATCTTTTGATGCTTTGGAAATACTATCCAGATCCAGCATAGGTGATAGGATATGAGATCCAACAGTTTAGCTTAATGCAAATATAAGTATATTGAAAGTTGATTCGGGCATTAAACAGGAAAGAGAAAGTATTGAGGTTTAAGATGATCTCCTTAATTAAAGTCCTTTGGTAGTAATACACTCCGAAAAAGGTCACATGAGAATTTAAGAGTATGATAAGATCGATGTATTCGGAGTTGCATATGGACTCATATGACTTGGTTCTAATTTGGAGGATCAAATTCCTTAAGTGGGGGAGATTTGTAAGACCCGAAATTAAATCGTAAATCTTTATGAGGGATGAAAATGGTCAAAAATTTAACTGAATGGGATTCGGATTGGAAATAAGGATTTATAATGCGGAGTGAGTGAGTGTTCGTGAAAGGAAGTCGGGTTAAATTAATCCCAAACACGTGCAAGGGTAAAATGGTCAAAAGACCGAAAGCCGGTATAAATTTGAGAAGAAAAATTTAATTAAAAATAATGGATTGAGAAATCTTGGTCAATAAAGGTGAAATAAATTTATTTTTAGTTAAATTGATCAAGATATAAATTTATTGGAATAAATCGAGATTTTTACTTCGAAAAATAATCTCGAAAATAATCGAAAAATATATCGAAAAGTCATTCGGGACAATATCCTGAAAATACGAAGAAATTATACCCGAAAAAGGGTCAAAATATAATAAATAAATTAAATTAAATTAAATTAATTAATTTGAAATAAAATAATAATTTTTGGTAGATATTTTAGATTTTTAATGTATTTTAATGATTAAAAATATTAATAAAATAAATAAAATAAAAATAAATAATAAATTAATTAATTAATTAGTTAATTGATAAAAAAAGAAAGAAATCAGAAAACGAATCGGGGAGAGAGAGGGAGAAGCGAAAACGAAAAACGAAGCATGAGTCCGAGCCTCTCGCCGGCAATCGGTGGCCAACGGAGGCCGAGGAAGGGAAGCTCGACGAGGGCTGAGCCACCACCGACACCGTGGAGACATCGACGGCGACAAACGGCGGCGAAAACGAGGAAAGATCGAAACCGAGGAAGAAAAGAGGAATCGCCGGCGATCGGCGCCGATTCAGGCCGGCCGACCACAGCCGAATGTTCCCCAGGCGTCGGTGAGCGGATTGATGGCGGCCACGACCGCCGAAGCTGTCGGCAAACGTCGGAAACGGCGGAAAGAAGAAATGGGTTTCGACGGCAGGAGAGAAGAGGCCGGACCGGCGACTTTCCGACGACCTCGACCGAAACCGAGACCAGATCCGAGCTGCGGACGACCCAGTGGAGCTGCTGGTGGTGGAAGCCGGCGGATAACCGACCGGCAAGGCCCTGAACCGGAGTGAACAGGAGTGAACCGACGGTCCGAACCGGGTCTGAACCGGACCGAACCGGTTCAGCCAATGAGGAAAGGGAAAAAAGGAGAAAAAGGGAAAAAGAAAAAGAGGAAAAATTGAGGAAAAATCCCGGCGATGTAATCGAGCTACGGGTAAGTTAGTAGTAGTCGAAATTGACCCGATTTAAATTTTAGAGTATTCAATTTAATTAATTTTCGATCGAAAATTTACCCAGAAATTTATGAAATTGTGTAGCTCGACAATTGGCATCCAACGAGAGCTCGAGATAACCTCGATTTACGTACTAGTATGGAATCTCAGGTAAGTAACCCTTATTTACAATAATTTACATCGTTATGCGTGATATGAATTTAAATTCCGCATAAATTGAATTAAATTTTGGAAATTTAGATAAATTGTCGTAAATAATAAATTTAGCTATTCGAGAGTTAGAATGAGGCCCAAGGAATTGTTAGTGGGCCCAATGAGCCCAATAGGCCTCGATAATGTAAAAATTAAGTGGAAAACGGGCTTAAGGCCGATTAAGGCCCATTAAGGTGCAATCGGGCCCAATAGGGGTAAATGGGCCCAATAATTTAAATTAAACCCAGAAAATATTAAATACAATTAAGTTGTATAATATCTGACCTGAGGAATATTGATACGCAGTTCCGGGCATTTGATGGGGGAGCAGATCGGACTGCGCGACGTGACATCAATGGAAAGGTCAGACTCGATAGGAAAATAAGGTAAGGGAATTCTGCGGACTGCTAGAGGTAACTTTATGAAATTTTAAGTTCATTTGCAGTCCTTTAAAAAATATCTGAAGGGTCTAGAGGTCAAATAATAATTTTAGTGCCCCGAATGGGTAAATTACCAAAATACCCTTGTTAAGGGTAAAATTTACAAATTTAGGAAAAATTGGGAGGAGCAAGAACAAGAGGTTTCTGCTCGTTCTGGAGACATTTTAATGCATGCATGAGTAGGCTGGCTAACCTTGAAAGAAAATGCACAGCATTGCATACTTTCAACGATATAATTGTTTTAAAAACTGTTTTGAGGAAACAGAGCCACCTACGTGTTTTTATTGACATGTGACGTGCTAGAGCTTAGCTCACACGATGTTTTGATTTGTGTGATGCATGCATTAGTGCTGGAGCGAGAGCCCGCACTAGAGTTTTACATGCATTGGTGCTGGAGTCCAACTCGCACCAGATTCTTTTTATTTGATTTTCGTGACACGGTGTTAGAGTCTAACTCGCACCAGATTTTCACATGGTTTGCATACAGAGTGCTAGAGCTTAGCTCGCACTAGTTTTACCTGATTTGATGAGAGTGCTGAGCATCGCTCGCACTGATTTTATGAGAACATGCGATAAGTCGTGCTTAGAGCAGCGGGTAGACTGTGTGTCACCGATTAAATAGGCTCGCACGTGCGTTTTGAGACATGGCATGAGTATAGAGACATGATATGGGTCCACGGAGTACGATGTACCGTGCAAGTAGCATGGAGTACGATGTACCGTGTGGTATCTTCGGATACGGCATCTTCAGATGCAGCATCTTCGAATGCATGGGATCGGATAAGACCGATGAGATGGATTGACCCACCTCCCGGGTGGTTCCCGATCATGGTGAGAACCTCACACTAGGATCTGTGTAGCAGAGGAACTCCCGAGGACACATGGCCATAGTCCTGGTTATTACCGATATACAGATGTTGCCTAGTCTCGCATGTTGATGATCTTGACGATGATTGAAACTGGGTTTTAAATTAAATGTGCATGATGATTATTTCCATTGCTTTTTAAACCCATGTGTGAATGTAAATCGATTTTTTTATGGTTTTATGTGAGTCAGGACCACCCGAGGGATGGGTTGAGTCCTGGCCTTGTTGTGAAATTTTAAACGAGAAAGAAATGATTTGAAATAATTGCATGTTGAATTTTTCCATGCAAATGGATTTACATAACATCATAACTCATATCATCTGTTTTAAAATGTGAGGAGAAAGGGTGGTTTATGCATGGCACCACGTTCATGTAGGTAGTATGGTCACCTACTTGTTCGTAGGATTGCCTTACTGAGCTTGATGTGCTCACCCCTTTCATTTTCTCACACAGATAATCTCCAGTTGAAGTTGAGGCGACTCAGTACTGCATTTCGGATATCCGCTGCTGCCCATCATTTATGGTATACACACTTGTACATATTATATCTAAATAAGCATAGCACAGTAACATGTTTGTAAGTAACTTTAGGGGATGTATAAATATTGTAAACACTTATAAATGACTGAGAAAGAATTAAGTTATATGGTAAATGTATGGTGGGACTGGCATTGACGCACAGCCCAATTTGTTAGTGGAGTGTGGTCACGATCAGAGGACAGGTAAGCATGAAAGAAAATAACAAAACGCGAAAAATTTACTCTGATTTTTGGATAGTTTTGGGTCGTGACAGACACTTTGGTCCCGCAGGATGCAATAGGTGGCTCTCACAGTCTTTTATGCATTAAAATATTCAGTTCCATATGAAAATACAATCACACAGCCAATTCAGAAGTTCAAATAGACGAGACAAGGTAGACATGCTATATCAGATATCATAAATGACAATTTGCCAATGTCGGTGACTTTGGGCAATCACGGGCTAGGTGTGTTGGGATGTCAATCACTGTGGGGAGTGGTTAGCTATCCAAGTGGTTCACAGTACAGTATGTCCAAAGACTAGTAACACAATATATCATACTCACAGGCATGTTGCATGGTACATCGTACTCCGTGAACCACAGTAATAGTAACAATGACAGTTCAGTAACAGTGACAGTTTAGTAACAATAACAGTGGAGCATGACTAATCATTGCCTTTGTCTCAAAATCAATGCGAGTCGGACCGTGTGACACACAATCAGCTCGCGTTCAAGCACATTTCATCAGTATTTCTTTATAAACAAATCATTTTCCTCAAATCGTATATAAATTCAGTTTGATTCACAAAACTATTTAAAAGAGGCTGACTAGTCCTTTTTTCAGTTAAAATCCCCGTAAACAGTTTATGAAATTTAAAATTCGAGATTTTCGATTTTAAACAATAATTCAAGTCATATCAATATCTATGCAAATCATTTAAATTCAACCAGTAAAAATTAGGCTACTCAACCAGGCTAAAACCTCTAATTTTCAGTCATAAATTCGACCTAGAATTTTTATGTAATTTCGGTACTGCAAAATTCAGCCTAAAATTTTATATATACAAATATACGAAAATTACTCATATTTATCTCTCGCAGTGACGAAAATTTTTCTTACCTCAGTGTCTGTTCGTAGTCCTCAATTGCCTCAACGTTGCGAGTTGGCGACTCCTGTCCACTCGGTTTATTTTGCCCAAAATTTTGTACTAGTAATTGCAATAATATATCTGAACAGTCTATCCCTCGAATTTTCCAGGTTCCTTGCGTACTCTGATCCACTTAAATTTTTATTATTTATATATATATATATTCACAATATATATCTATACAAATAAATAAATAAACATCCTCTTTCTTCTTCTTTCTCTTTTTTTTTTGAATTATTTTTCTTTTCCTGCCATTTTTCTTCTTTCTCTTTTCTTTTTTTGTTTCGCTTCTGGCCATTGTTCACCTTCTTCTCCAATGGCTCGAGATTACCATCCTTCAATGTGGACGGCTCCATCCGACGCTGATGGTCTCTCCTTTCGTCTTCGTTTGGCCATCGCCATTCTCCTTTGCTCTCGAGTTCCCTCTCTCGCGCTCTTGCTTTGGTCCACATCCCTGTTTCCAAGCCTCTTCCCCTGTTGGTTTTCCAACTTTTGTTTTTGCCTTCCTGATCTTGCCTCTGCTTCAAGCTCTTCCGTTTCTCTCTCAGTCTCGTTCTTCTGTCACTACGCACACCTTCGGTTCCGTTCAGTTTTCCACCCCTGTTTCCAAGCCATCACAGCCCTTTCAATTTCCAGCTTCCCTTTTTTTTTCTCTACTATTTCCTTACCTTTCAACCTCACTATCCTCTCCACCGCTTCTTCTAGTTTCTGACACCACCATCATCATTCCATCACTCCCTTGGTTCGGCCATCATCATCTCCGCCTTGCCAACCTGTGTCCTCCTACTTCCTTTGTTTGCCACTTCGAGCAGACCAATACCAGTCCCTCTTACTGTTGTAGTTGCTTCAAGTGTTTCAGCTGCTGCTATGGTCGAATCTCTATTTCGGGGAGTGCCTGTTCCAACTGCATGCTGCCACCTTACGGTGGTAGTAGCTTCATCTTTCCTTTCCTCATCCAACAACCACCTCTATGGAGCCTGACTGTCCTATTTCTTGCTGCCCAGGAGCCCAGAACAGTCGACTCCTCCTAGTCTCACAGCTTACTCTTCATTTTATCGGTCTGCTCTATTTTCCTCTCATTGCTCCAGTTTCCTCTCCCTCGTTTCTATTCTGTCCTCCCTTCTCTGTTTCAGTTTCCTGCTCATCTAGCCATCTCTCAGTTTTCATTTTTTTTTCTTTTCCTTATACAGCCCATTACCGAGAACTCAATACCTGCTATTTCAGTTCAACAGGTCGAGTACCATATCTTTGGTCCCATGCCATTATCCCTTTGTTATAACCTTCAGCATTTCCTCTTCCACTTTGGTCATTCACACCTACTACATGCTTAAACATCATTTCACCTATTTCATATTAATCTGTACCAGTCCTTTATCAGCCTATCCATGCCTCGGGTTTTTCTTTTCTTTCTCTTTTCTTTGCTGCAATCTACAGCAAGCAATTATGGGCCTAGTTATATTTCTTTTGGAGTTTTTATTTTTACTCTTCATACTTCCATCGGCCATCACCATCATTCCTTTTATGGCCATACCGTTCAGCTATCCCTTCTCCTTTTGTTTCATTCTCTTCCCTAGGCTGACAGACATCATAAACTCATGTCCATTTCCTACCAGTCGTGGCCATCATTTTACCCTTTGGCCACTAGGCTCACCTCTCGTTTCGTTGGTTTCTTCCTAATTTTCATTTTGGTCTCATGCTTCACCATAGACTTCACAAATTCTGCTTCTTCTTTTTTTCCCGCTGAACTAGCCATCACTTGTAACGACCCTTGACCTTTGAAATTCGAGGGAAAATTTTTTTTTTTGAACTTAATTTACCCACTTATTCCCTTATTCACTTAGGTTGTATTCCTATGCAGTGTCAAAACATTTTTCCTAATTCCTTATCCGTAATTATATTTAATTTTCATACTTTGACCTATATGGCCGATAGAAATTTCAGCAACATAACGGCTTATATATGAGCCTACCCACCTACAAATCAATTGTTTTCGACAATCCTAGATATCCACAACTACCAAGCATACTTTCCAAATCTACATTTGCAGCTCAATACATTCATTTCGATTCAATACTAGTCGTCCCAAAATATAATCCCAAAATAATATTATTTACATCGTTTTCCTTACAAATTACATCCCAATAAAAATATTCCCAATATATGTGTCTGTGCGTACAATATGTCTGGTAAAGGTATGTAGTTGTATACCTTGACTGCGTGTACAAAAAGTAGCCTAAGGTAGCTCTTTCCCACCAGCCTACGTCGTGTACGCAGCAGGTAGCATCTGTAGATCACTGCAAATAATCTGAAAGGTAGAGGGGTGAGCTTTTGGGAAAAAGCTCAGTAAGAAACGCATTTAAAATGATCATGGTGGCTAAATCACATTGAATATATGATAAAACCAAGAGATAACGGTTCTTTACAAATACCACATAGCTTTCAAAAAAACGTACATATAAAACATAATCGATAGAAATATAATTTCGAAGTAACAAATCTATTCAGTTACATCACAATCTATCGAAACATACAAAACTCCAGAATATTTCAAAACCGATAGAACTTCAAAGCATAACTGATGCATAAACATATATCGAAGGATCAAAATCATATAGCATAGTTCATATCGGATGGAGACTAGGCTAACTTATAGAATTGTCATGTGGCAATAACAAAATCATCCTCCGTAGAGGGAAATCATAAACATGCCCGAAGGCAGAATTCATATTCGCCACAAAGGCGCGCATGACAAAAATGCATTGACCGTGTGACACTTTGCATCTGTAGGACTCAAGAGGTGGCCCCCACAGTAACATAGGCTGTATGGCACTTTGCTCCTACAGAACTCAAGAGGTGGCCCTCACGATAGCATGTCTTTGTGAACCGCGTGGCACTTTGCTCCCGTCGGACTCAAGAGGTGGCCCCCATGTTCGCATGTCCTTGTGAACCGCGTGACACTTTGCTCCCGTCGAACTCAAGAGGTAGCCCCCACGTTTGCATGTCTTTGTGAATCGCGTGACACTTTGCTCCCGTCGGACTCAAGAGGTGACCCCTACAATTCCACTATACAATGCCTTTTTTTGTCTCAAAACAGAGTTTTCAAAATCTTACTTGGGTTTTTATAGCTCATAAACTCATATCGAGTAATAAAATCGAATTTCTTAAGATCTGGAAACTATTTCATAAAACAAAAAGATTGTGTGGCACTTTGTTCCCATAGGACTCAAGAGGTGGCCCCCACAATCACCTTTTGAAAACAAATTTCATTTCTTAAGCATATGTTCACATATCAAATTTCATTTCATTCAAAAACATGAAATCAATCATACATAAGTCGAAACCATGACGTTTATTCAGAAATCATGCTTGAAGCTATGCATTTAATTTCATATGGCATTTCTTTATCTCGAAAACATGATCAAATAAATCTTGGGCTTAATAGGTGTCGGGTTTTATTTTACAATTAAAGGTTGCACAAAAAGGCATGAAAACACATAAATAAATCGGAGTCTAAGGGTAGGGATACCATTACCATCTTAAATTACACCCCTTTCCTCGATTTATCGAAATTTCCGAATACGAGTGGTGACTCCTCCTAGTACCTCCTTTAATTCCTTCTATGATCACCTACACCGAAATTGTATACTTAGCACCCTATTCATGCGAATTGTCCGAATTACGTTAAAATCGTAACCTATTCGTTACTACTTCGTGTGTACGTATTATTGCACATACCTAGGCCAACACGCACGTTTATATATTTTCTTTGCTATTTATATATTTTGTACATACAAATCTTAACATACACATTTATTATATACATCTACATGTATATACACATAAATAAATAAATAAATAAATATATATATATATATATATATATATATACTCCTATATATATATATATTATTATTTGTTTTCATTTTTCCTTATCACATGTATATGTTCTTGTATTTACATAAACTAATATACACCCTTATCATATACACCTATTTGTATATACACCTAAGTATATACACACATTCATTTTATCATTAAATTTCCTTATTCATCATCACATAAATATATATATATATATTTGTCTATTTTTTTTTCATCTCTCCCATTTTTATTTCACAACTACCTTAATTCACACTAACATGCTATATACATACAATACATATATATACATGTACATCAATATACATATATACATATACGTATTTTACCTCTTTTTTTTCCTCGGTTCTATATTGGTTCACGCCTTTTCTTTCTTTCTTTTCTTTTTTTTTCTTTTCTCCTTTTTCCTTTCTTCCCTCTCGGTCAGCCCAGCCCCGATTGCCCTTCTTCTTCTTCCTTCAGCTCTCAGTTTGCCGCTCTTTTTTCAGCCTTAAGCTCGTTCTTTACTCCTCCATTACCCTTTTGTTTCAGTGCTAGCTAGAGTATCCACCAGCCCCCTCGGTACTTAGCCAATCCGAGTAATTTTTCACCCTCTATTTCGCTGCCTCTTTCCTTTTGTCAGCTAAGCTTCAACTTCTTTTCTCCTTCCACTGCCTCCAACTTTTTTTTTTGTTCTCTCGTTTCCTGCCTTAAAGTTTTCCAGCCCATTTCAGGTTTATTTCCTTCAACCTAGGCCTTCACTCCCTCTCGGTTTCCAGCCTCTTGTTCTGCTCCAGTCAGTCATCCCCTGCCTCTCGGTTTTACCTCCAGCAACAACTCCCTCTTCCTCGGTCTACACCTTTCTTTCTTTCTTTCCTTTTCCCCCGGTCAGCTCTCCTGCTCCAGATTTGCTTTCCTGGTTCTGCTTCACTCCTCGGTCTCGGTCTGCTGCAGTTTTCCAGCTGCTCCTATTTTCTTCCAGCCCCTCGGTTCATGCTTCTTCTCCTTCTCCCCTGTCTCACAGTCCCACTTCCAGTTTTCAGTCTCGATTTTTTTTCTTCTCCTCTATTTCCCCAGTCAAGCAACCCTCCTCTTCTCCTCTTTTCTCTCTTTTGTTTTTTTTTTCTCACCCCCTGCTACCAATTCTGCATTTTCGAATGCAGAGTTACGGAATTGGCTTTCAAAGAAAGCCAATTCTGTACAACTTAGATATGTATATTATATTACTATGTATATTATATTAATATATATATATTGTATTAATATATATATATTATTTGTTTTGTTATTTATTATTTGTTTCATGCTTTATATATATATATATATTTTTATTAATACTTATATATTAAATACTATACCTTACATAATATATATATTTGCTATATATATATATATTATTATTCATCTATTTATTTTTAAATTTGGCTAGTATATATATATATATATATATACATATATACCTACGTATATATCTATATATATATATATATATACATACATATATATATATACATTTTCTTGTAAAATTATCCAATGACATAATATCCATGCCTTCCATGAAATTTTTATTATTTCGAAAATGAAATATTATTGGGATCTCATCACTCCTTATAAATCCCGATATAAGTTTTCTCATCAAAATTATTTTCGATCCCTCCATGCTTGCATTTGCTTCATCACTTCTGTATTTTCGGGTTTCCTATCATTCACAGGCTTCTCAGCTCCTATATTCCTCGAGCCTTACAACGAATATTCACACTTCCATTAAAATATATTATTTCCATTTTTATATATAGTCTCACTAAATGTAGGAAATTTGTGGGGTTTGCACCACTTCCCTATATATACGTATATGTATATATATATATATATATATATAGATACGCCCGAGGAACGAAGAGGAGGTTAGTGAAATAATAATTAATAAAGAAAACAAATAACAAACAATTAAAATAAAAGAAAACTTAAAACAAGAAGAAATAGACAATAGATAATATGCAGAAAGTAAAATAGCAAAATAAATTAGGCGGCAAAGCCAGCCATTAAGCAAAGAAAATAATGCAGTAGGTAAAGAAAATAATGCAGTAGGCGGCAAAGCCAGCCATAGAAAGAAAAGAAATGATAAAAGAAAAATTCATTTATCAAAATAGTACTTACATAGTTTTGACTAAGAATCCAGAAAAGTAAGAATGGGAATGGAAGAGGAAGAGATGTAAAGAGAGAAAGAGGGAGAGAGTATTTCCTAAGAGAAAATTTCTTAAAGGAAAAAACTTGTCCTCTCTCTTGGAAGAGGGTTACATTTATAGAGAAATTTTTGACACTTTACACTGTTTGATGAATAGTGTCTTGTCGTTTTTGTCACGCGGACACTGTAGATAAATAGGAGACTGTCGGTAGGCGGGTACTATTACTGAATAGTATTCTGTCGACAGTTTAACTATTTCTTCTTTGTCATTTTGCTGGAGGCCTGTTTTGCTGGAGGAATTCCAGGAATTCCATAGCAGTCGTCTTCATTATCATCTGCCAGGTTGATAGAGCCCATGGAAGATGCTTCTGAAGCAATGGAGTCAGCTGAAGATTCTGATCCGTCAGTAGAGAGGAGGTCCTTCATTATAGCAAAGTATTCCTCTTTTGTTTTGGCCGCTGCTAGGAGGGCACTGGTCTGAGTTTTTTGGGCCAGAAATTGGTTGTGTTCTGGTCCTGGATGGAGCAACCCCTGGGTTCTGAGCCACTTCTGTACTCCGGGAAGTGATAGGGAATCAGGAATCTTGAAGGAGTTCCACCATTTTGTTTTGAACCTTCTTTGGATTACTGTAATATTATTTTCAATTTTGTATTCTAAGCTCCAGGCCGATACCCATGGAACAAAGAATTTTGCTGATAGATGGCAGATTGGTGGAAATCTTCTTTCTGCCTCAGTTGGCTTAAAGTGAGTTTTGAACAAGTTGAAGCTGTCCTGTAATTCTGGTGGCAGGATGTCTTGGATGGCGCCGTAAAGGTTCCACCAATGGATGAACCAGGAAGGTAGGATGGAAATGTTGATTTTGTTGTTTAAGTAAAACAACCAGGTGTGGGTAAATTTTGGGTTCTGGAGGAGAGGCATGTTATACCAGGCCTGTTCATAGTCCCAATAATTGAAGGTTTTGCAGAATTGCTGTGAAGGGTTTGTTGGAAGGGTTTTTGGTTTGGCCAAATCTTGACCCCACTCTGAAGGAGTGATGACCTTAAGGATTTTGCAGGTTGAATAGGAGGGAGAATTTGAACCAGGATAAGCAAAGTGTTTGAACGAGGCTGATCCGGTTACTTCTAGTATGAACTGGTAGTAATCATTAGTCTTTTGGAGGTCCCATGTTTTAAAGAACCAATTTTTTCCAAATATATTTTGAATGGAAATAATTGGGTTAGGGTCAAAAAATTCTTTTTCGACCGAGATAATATTTTGAAAAACTGGTTTTATGATAAAAGCAGATTTTCTCGGAAGTTTTTGTTGGGAAACAATAATTTGTGAGGAGCTTGTGGATTGCTCCAAAGGATTTTGTAATAAAATTGTTTTGGAAAGGGTTTGAGAAGAGGAAGATTCTCCTTTCCTAGTTTCTGAAATAAGTTTTGGATTTTTACCTGCTTGGACGATTGTGAGAGTTTTCGCCTTGTCCTTGGCCATTTTTTGGATTGCCTTTCTGATTCGAGGGGCTTCCTTGTCTTGGGAAATCTCAGAACTCGGGATTTCCAAAGAGCTTTTGATGGCGAGAACCAACTCAGGGTGTTTGGCTATTGATTGTAGCCATTCATTGATTTGATCTGTTTTGTCTTCTGGAGACGGGGGTTTTTGTGAAGCTGTTATTGCTTCTTCATCGTCCACGATCTGAGACCATGGAATCATGGTTTTGCTTTGGGAAGCTTTTTCTTTTCCTTTGCTTTTTCTGGGAGGCATTTTGATGGTCTGTTTTGGAGAAACTCTCTGGTTAGAAAATCTGGTAGGGAATTGGATTCTCCAGAAATATAATTAATATCAAAATCAAATATACTAAGTAAAGCTTGCCATCTGGCAAAAATCTGTTTTGATGCAATATTTTGAACATCTTTTTGCAAAATTTCTTTTGCTGATTTGCAATCAATTCTTAATAAAAATTTTTGATTTAATAAATCACTTTGAAATTTTGTAATGCATAAAACAATAGACAAAATTTCTTTTTTAATAGTAGAATAAGATTTTTGGCAATCATTCCAATGCCCTGAAGTGAATTGGACTAAAACTTCTCTTTGGTCTTGGACCTGTTTTAGAATGCCTCCATAGCCTATATCACTAGCATCGGTTTCCACAATTTTGGGAAGATTGGGGTTTGCTAGATGAAGACAAGGTAAGTTAGCAATTTGGGTTTTGATTTGTTGAACGAGAATGGTGTGGTTATTTGTCCAAGGTGAAGGATTTTTCTTCAATCTGCTGTGAAGAGGTTTTGCCATTCTATTGATATTTGGGCAGTAATCTAGGATGTAGTTGAGACTTCCTAGAAATCTTTGCAGCTGGGTTTTATCTAAGATTTTGTCTGGAAATTTTGAAGCAAATTCTAGACTTCTTTCAATGGGAGTGATGGTTCCTTGATGAATGTAATGTCCAAGAAACCTAATTTTTGTTTGAAATAAAGAAATCTTTTTGGCTGAGACTACTAAGCCGTTTTGCCTGATGACATAAAAGAAGGTTTTTAGGTGTTTTAGATGCTGTTCGATAGAATTAGAAAAGACTAGAACATCATCAATATAAACAATACAAAATTCAGAATAAGGATTGAAGATATCGTTCATTATTCTTTGAAATTCTGAAGGAGCATTTTTTAAGCCAAATGGCATGACATTCCATTCGAATTGTCCAAATGGGACAGTGAAGGCTGTTTTATACCTATGGTTTTGATCGATTTGGATTTGCCAGAATCCTGACTTCATATCAAATTTTGAAAATACAAAAGAGGAGTGGAGTTTTTGGAGTAAATCTTTTTTGTTTGGAATAGGATATCTAATCCATTTTAACGCTTGGTTGAGGGGTTTGTAATTAATAACTAACCTAGGAGTACCACGTTCTATCTCAGCAGGTTTGTTGACATAGAAGGCTGCACAGCTCCAAGGGGATCGAGATTTGGAAATTAATCCTTTGGAAAGAAGATCCTGAATTTCTAATCTGCAAAATTGTTCTAATTCTGCATTCATTTGGATTGGCCTAGCCTTTGTAGGAATATCCTTTTCATTAAAATTTGACTCATAAGGAAGGTCAACGGCATGTTGTTTCCTATTCCAAAAGGCATTTGGTAAGTCAGAGCAAATTTCTTTTTCAAATTGAGTCTTGATTCTTAAAATTTGTTTTTGAAAAGATTCTGTTTTTAGTTGGGTATCAATTTTTTGTAAATGAAGATTTTGTTTTAAAAACAAAATATCATTCTGTTTTCCTTTAATTAATAAAGCTATTTCGTTATTGTAAATAGAATTAGCTTTAATTATATTAAGATTCCTGGTTTTGGGTTTTTCGATAAAATCAAAGTTTATTTTGACATTTTTTGTTTTGAAAGATATTCCATCATAAGAAACTTTATAGGGAGTGATTAAATTGATGAAAGGTGTCCCTAATATAAGAAAATGATGAATATCATTGACTAAAACAAAAGAAGTTTTGATATAAAATCCTTTATTAAAAATGCTTGCTTCTGTTTTTCCCTTAATATCCATTTTGGAATTGTTAGCAGAAGTAAGTTTCTCAGAAGTTTCTTGGTGAAAACGTTTTGGTATTAAACCAGTTTTGATACAGTTTAAATCTGCCCCTGTGTCAAATAAGGCAACAGTATCAATTTGAAAATCATTTGAAAAGATTAATGAGATTTTAATAAAATATTTCCTAGAAGTAATTTCTTTTAAAACAAAGAGAAAATCTTCTGGAACAGTTTCAATATTTTCAATTTTATCGGTTTTAGAATCCTGGTCACTATGATCACTATCACTGGATTCTAAGGTAGTTTTGGCAAGAAGAGATTGGATGATCTCAGAATCATGCTGTTGTTTTTCTTTAAGTCTTTTGACTTCAGTTTTGAGGATTTTGATATCTTTGTAGATATCGTTAATGGACGGAGAAGATGATTTTGAAGATTTTTTGGATTCTATAATTGTTTTGAGATCATAGAAGTTTGTCGAAGGACCTGGACGGGTGGTTTTGTTTTCTGGAATGGTTTCAAGAGATTTTTTGAGCTGTTCAAGAAAATTCTTCTGGATTTCTGGGTCTTTAACATACTGGACCATATCAAGAAGAAGACTTTGATCTTTTGAAAGCATATTGAGGGTTTTTGATTCGATGGAAGAATCAGTTTGGGAGGCTATTTCATCTAG
Source organism: Firmiana major (assembly GCA_033439115.1). Lineage (NCBI taxonomy): Eukaryota > Viridiplantae > Streptophyta > Magnoliopsida > Malvales > Malvaceae > Firmiana > Firmiana major. The sequence continues at coordinate 25,107,436 of CM065896.1, read as the reverse complement.
ATATGGATCAGAAGTTTCGTCTGAGCTGGTTTCTGATTCAGAGGATTCTTGGATGAAGAGGGCCTGAATTTTTTCAAGAGTATCTTGATTTAATTGGAGTTGTTGGACTTTTTTGGATACACGACAATACCTAGAAATGTGGCCCATTTTGCCACACTTAAAACATTTGATATCCCGATTTTTAGAATTGGGCCAAGAGGGTTTTGGGCTTTTTCTAGGTTTATGGACAGATTTTTCTTCATGGGCTTGATTCCAAAAAGGTTTTTTGTAATTATATCTAAAAGAGTTTTTGGGCCTTGTGAATTTGGGTTTTTCTGGTTTTTTGCTACATTGGCCGTGACATGGTTTTTCGTGGTCAAAGTAATCAAATTGTTTACAGAAAGAACCTAACTCTTTTTTGGACTGCCTGAGTTCCTTTTTCAGGCGTTTTCTGAGCTTGAGGTCTTGGCAAATTAGTTGGCCTTGGTTTTGGGTAAAACTGATGAGTTCTCCATAGGTAAGCTGGTCGTATGGGATTGTATGGGTGCCCATAGTTTCTCGGATTTTGGTTCTGACCTTTTCTCCTAAGAGAGTTGGAAGACCGGCAAGGAATTTTTCTTTCCAGAAGGGTTGGTTTGAATCATCTCTAAGCATGACCCTAGTGAGGAAAGTGGATTTGTACCATTGGAATTCGCTAAGATTCCTGCATTTAAGATTTGATAATAAATCTGCATTTTTATCTTTAAGATGGGATGGATCTCCTATAAAGTGTTTAATAATAGAGAATATAAGAGTTGATACCGCATCTTGGATAGGGTTTCCTAAGTGATCTAAGATTGGTTCATCCTCATCACCGGTTTGAATTGCATTCAAGATTTCAAATTGATCTGAGGGTTTTAGATGGTAGTCCCACCATCCTTTGAGTTGTCCTGAAAATCCTGCTATAAGAAGTTCAGCAACAGTTTTATCCGTGGTATTTTGCTGGGTTTTATACGCATTTGACGCCATCGTCATTTGCTGTGCGAGATTAAGGATTTGGTATTCTGACATTCCATCTATATTCCATTCATAGATAGAAGACGCATTATACCTAGGTTGGACTATCGTACTTGGTTGATTTCCTAGTTCGATTTCCGGGTATCTGGGCTGAATGGCAAGTGGTTTTGGATTGTACCAATTGACTTTGTTGATTTTTGGAGATGTAGATGGTTCATCTTCAGAAGAGCTTTGGCCAGATGATTGGCTGGATTTTTGTAAGACTGAGACACTTTGTTGAGTTTCTTCAGCTAGTTTTGATGTTTGGCTAGAGGAAGGGATAACTAAAGAGTCTAGTTTTTGCTGGATAGCTTGAAGGAACTCAAGTTTATTTGAGGAAACTTCAGTTTTTGCCGAGTTTGAGACCTGGAATGGTTTGAACACTGGGTTAACCTTTTGGTGTTCTATAAGTGGTTTTAAGGTTGTGGGCTTGTCGACTGTTGTGACTGGAGCTTTTGCTTGGTCAAGACGAGAAAGCTGTTTACTAATGGTTTTAAGAGAAACATTAGTAAAATTATTTTGTAAAACAATATTTTTAATATTAATGGAATCGGAATCCTGTGGTGTTTTGACTGGACAGGCGTCTACCTTTTGATCTGCATGAGAGAAAGAGATATTCCTAAACGGAGGATGTTCTGATTCTATGGATCCAGAGGCAGTTTCCCATATAGAAGTTTGTTTTTTCCTAAGGGTAACAGGATTGAGAGTTTTGAAAGGATAAGAAATATTATGTTTTTGGGCATATATTTCAAACCAATCGAAGAATAAAATGTGAATTTTATTTTGTAAAATAAAATTATAATAATCATTTTGAATTTCTTTTCTTGAAGAAAGGAAGTTCTGAAAAAACCATATTCTTTTATCAGTGTTTTTAATAGAATAGAAATCATTGTGCAAGTGGGTTTTGTCAAGGACAAATTCTTTTTCAAGAACATTTAGCTCGTTTGCCATATTTTCCGTTATGACTGAAGCTGGAGGAGACTCTGGAGGAGACTGGTTTTGTGTCTGTTGATACATAGGTTGGGGAATAGTTTTTGAAAAATCAATGTTTTGTAGAGTAGTGGATGGTAAATCTGAAGTAGAATACCTGGGTTTAAAAGGAAGATTAATCACTGGAGGAAGATTTGGATGAAAATCCGGAATCTGTTCAGTAAATGGGAGATTTATGACAGATGGGAGCTTTTGGCTTCTTGCTAGATCTACTGATTCTGAGGAAGAAACGTCAGAAAACCTAGAACTTGAAGCTCTATTGAAACTAATTTTTACCTTACCGTCACGGAATTGGGTAATGTTTTTGATAGCAATGTTTGGTTCTGGAGAAGGAATGGGATCTTCTTCTGGCTGAACCGCTCCATCAAGGATCCAATCATCAGGGAGTTGGATGTCTTTCCATTGAATGGGTTTTGGAATAACAACATGAGATTTGGAAAGATCTGTTTGTAAAAGGAGTGTTTGACCCTTTTCACTTTGAAATTTATGTTTTGTATTGAAGGCAGTCATCATAGCTTTGTAATGAACCCTAAAGATTAAAGCTACTGGAATTGATCCTTCTAACATGTGATAATTATGGGTTTTAATCTGGAGAATTAAAGATTTTAAAATGTTTTTGTCTTTTAAAGAGACAGTGAAATTTGGATAACAATCGAAAGAGACTGGTCCTTTACAAAGACTTGACTCGACTGTTCCGAGAAGAGAGTCATGAAAATTTTTGAATCTGGCATCCCTAAGGGCTGCTAAGATTGAAGTGTTTAGTCCTTCCTTGGTTAAAGGTTTAAGACCGATTTGGACAAGTCCTATATGGATATATCTATACCCCTTTTTTGCATGTTTTTCTAAAGATTCCTGGGAAAGTAAAGGGATGGTTTCAAAAGGTTTTGAGAGTTGGATATCTCTATCATGGGTTCTAATGGCATAATCAGAAAAAAGATTTAGCCTATTGGTTTTATAGATTTGGTCTCTATGGACTTTTGGAATTTCCCAATCATCGATTTTTGAAGATATGTTTTCAAAATTAATTGTTTCATCACTATTTACGAGATCGGACTGGGTTTTGCTAGTAGCAGATGAAGATGAAGAAGTATTTCTTCTGAGTAAAGACTCCATTTTAAAAAAAATAAATTTGGTCTTCCCGTTGATATCGAACAAACAACACCAGCTAAACCAACGGCCTCACTGCCTCTCCGGGGCTTACTGCCGGGACCACTGATGGAACAACCGAACGATACCAAAAGAAATTGAAATTTAAAGTTTAAAACGGTTCCTAAAATCAGAAAATATACTACCCCCCTTGGCTCTGATACCAAATACGCCCGAGGAACGATTTGGAGGTTAGTGAAATAATAATTAATAAAGAAAACAAATAACAAACAATTAAAATAAAAGAAAACTTAAAACAAGAAGAAATAGACAATAGATAATATGCAGAAAGTAAAATAGCAAAATAAATTAGGCGGCAAAGCCAGCCATTAAGCAAAGAAAATAATGCAGTAGGTAAAGAAAATAATGCAGTAGGCGGCAAAGCCAGCCATAGAAAGAAAAGAAATGATAAAAGAAAAATTCATTTATCAAAATAGTACTTACATAGTTTTGAATAAGAATCCAGAAAAGTAAAAGGAAGAATGGGAATGGAAGAGGAAGAGATGTAAAGAGAGAAAGAGGGAGAGAGTATTTCCTAAGAGAAAATTTCTTAAAGGAAAAAACTTGTCTTCTCTCTTGGAAGAGGGTTACATTTATAGAGAAATTTTTGACACTTTACACTGTTTGATGAATAGTATCTTGTCGTTTTTGTCACGCGGACACTGTAGATAAATAGGAGACTGTCGGTAGGCGGGTACTATTACTGAATAGTATTCTGTCGACAGTTTAACTATTTCTTCTTTGTCATTTTGCTGGAGGCCTGTTTTGCTGGAGGAATTCCAGGAATTCCATAGCAGTCGTCTTCATTATCATCTGCCAGGTTGATAGAGCCCATGGAAGATGCTTCTGAAGCAATGGAGTCAGCTGAAGATTCTGATCCGTCAGTAGAGAGGAGGTCCTTCATTATAGCAAAGTATTCCTCTTTTGTTTTGGCCGCTGCTAGGAGGGCACTGGTCTGAGTTTTTTGGGCCAGAAATTGGTTGTGTTCTGGTCCTGGATGGAGCAACCCCTGGGTTCTGAGCCACTTCTGTACTCCGGGAAGTGATAGGGAATCAGGAATCTTGAAGGAGTTCCACCATTTTGTTTTGAACCTTCTTTGGATTACTGTAATATTATTTTCAATTTTGTATTCTAAGCTCCAGGCCGATACCCATGGAACAAAGAATTTTGCTGATAGATGGCAGATTGGTGGAAATCTTCTTTCTGCCTCAGTTGGCTTAAAGTGAGTTTTGAACAAGTTGAAGCTGTCCTGTAATTCTGGTGGCAGGATGTCTTGGATGGCGCCGTAAAGGTTCCACCAATGGATGAACCAGGAAGGTAGGATGGAAATGTTGATTTTGTTGTTTAAGTAAAACAACCAGGTGTGGGTAAATTTTGGGTTCTGGAGGAGAGGCATGTTATACCAGGCCTGTTCATAGTCCCAATAATTGAAGGTTTTGCAGAATTGCTGTGAAGGGTTTGTTGGAAGGGTTTTTGGTTTGGCCAAATCTTGACCCCACTCTGAAGGAGTGATGACCTTAAGGATTTTGCAGGTTGAATAGGAGGGAGAATTTGAACCAGGATAAGCAAAGTGTTTGAACGAGGCTGATCCGGTTACTTCTAGTATGAACTGGTAGTAATCATTAGTCTTTTGGAGGTCCCATGTTTTAAAGAACCAATTTTTTCCAAATATATTTTGAATGGAAATAATTGGGTTAGGGTCAAAAAATTCTTTTTCGACCGAGATAATATTTTGAAAAACTGGTTTTATGATAAAAGCAGATTTTCTCGGAAGTTTTTGTTGGGAAACAATAATTTGTGAGGAGCTTGTGGATTGCTCCAAAGGATTTTGTAATAAAATTGTTTTGGAAAGGGTTTGAGAAGAGGAAGATTCTCCTTTCCTAGTTTCTGAAATAAGTTTTGGATTTTTACCTGCTTGGACGATTGTGAGAGTTTCCGCCTTGTCCTTGGCCATTTTTTGGATTGCCTTTCTGATTCGAGGGGCTTCCTTGTCTTGGGAAATCTCAGAACTCGGGATTTCCAAAGAGCTTTTGATGGCGAGAACCAACTCAGGGTGTTTGGCTATTGATTGTAGCCATTCATTGATTTGATCTGTTTTGTCTTCTGGAGACGGGGGTTTTTGTGAAGCTGTTATTGCTTCTTCATCGTCCACGATCTGAGACCATGGAATCATGGTTTTGCTTTGGGAAGCTTTTTCTTTTCCTTTGCTTTTTCTGGGAGGCATTTTGATGGTCTGTTTTGGAGAAACTCTCTGGTTAGAAAATCTGGTAGGGAATTGGATTCTCCAGAAATATAATTAATATCAAAATCAAATATACTAAGTAAAGCTTGCCATCTGGCAAAAATCTGTTTTGATGCAATATTTTGAACATCTTTTTGCAAAATTTCTTTTGCTGATTTGCAATCAATTCTTAATAAAAATTTTTGATTTAATAAATCACTTTGAAATTTTGTAATGCATAAAACAATAGACAAAATTTCTTTTTTAATAGTAGAATAAGATTTTTGGCAATCATTCCAATGCCCTGAAGTGAATTGGACTAAAACTTCTCTTTGGTCTTGGACCTGTTTTAGAATGCCTCCATAGCCTATATCACTAGCATCGGTTTCCACAATTTTGGGAAGATTGGGGTTTGCTAGATGAAGACAAGGTAAGTTAGCAATTTGGGTTTTGATTTGTTGAACGAGAATGGTGTGGTTATTTGTCCAAGGTGAAGGATTTTTCTTCAATCTGCTGTGAAGAGGTTTTGCCATTCTATTGATATTTGGGCAGTAATCTAGGATGTAGTTGAGACTTCCTAGAAATCTTTGCAGCTGGGTTTTATCTAAGATTTTGTCTGGAAATTTTGAAGCAAATTCTAGACTTCTTTCAATGGGAGTGATGGTTCCTTGATGAATGTAATGTCCAAGAAACCTAATTTTTGTTTGAAATAAAGAAATCTTTTTGGCTGAGACTACTAAGCCGTTTTGCCTGATGACATAAAAGAAGGTTTTTAGGTGTTTTAGATGCTGTTCGATAGAATTAGAAAAGACTAGAACATCATCAATATAAACAATACAAAATTCAGAATAAGGATTGAAGATATCGTTCATTATTCTTTGAAATTCTGAAGGAGCATTTTTTAAGCCAAATGGCATGACATTCCATTCGAATTGTCCAAATGGGACAGTGAAGGCTGTTTTATACCTATGGTTTTGATCGATTTGGATTTGCCAGAATCCTGACTTCATATCAAATTTTGAAAATACAAAAGAGGAGTGGAGTTTTTGGAGTAAATCTTTTTTGTTTGGAATAGGATATCTAATCCATTTTAACGCTTGGTTGAGGGGTTTGTAATTAATAACTAACCTAGGAGTACCACGTTCTATCTCAGCAGGTTTGTTGACATAGAAGGCTGCACAGCTCCAAGGGGATCGAGATTTGGAAATTAATCCTTTGGAAAGAAGATCCTGAATTTCTAATCTGCAAAATTGTTCTAATTCTGCATTCATTTGGATTGGCCTAGCCTTTGTAGGAATATCCTTTTCATTAAAATTTGACTCATAAGGAAGGTCAACGGCATGTTGTTTCCTATTCCAAAAGGCATTTGGTAAGTCAGAGCAAATTTCTTTTTCAAATTGAGTCTTGATTCTTAAAATTTGTTTTTGAAAAGATTCTGTTTTTAGTTGGGTATCAATTTTTTGTAAATGAAGATTTTGTTTTAAAAACAAAATATCATTCTGTTTTCCTTTAATTAATAAAGCTATTTCGTTATTGTAAATAGAATTAGCTTTAATTATATTAAGATTCCTGGTTTTGGGTTTTTCGATAAAATCAAAGTTTATTTTGACATTTTTTGTTTTGAAAGATATTCCATCATAAGAAACTTTATAGGGAGTGATTAAATTGATGAAAGGTGTCCCTAATATAAGAAAATGATGAATATCATTGACTAAAACAAAAGAAGTTTTGATATAAAATCCTTTATTAAAAATGCTTGCTTCTGTTTTTCCCTTAATATCCATTTTGGAATTGTTAGCAGAAGTAAGTTTCTCAGAAGTTTCTTGGTGAAAACGTTTTGGTATTAAACCAGTTTTGATACAGTTTAAATCTGCCCCTGTGTCAAATAAGGCAACAGTATCAATTTGAAAATCATTTGAAAAGATTAATGAGATTTTAATAAAATATTTCCTAGAAGTAATTTCTTTTAAAACAAAGAGAAAATCTTCTGGAACAGTTTCAATATTTTCAATTTTATCGGTTTTAGAATCCTGGTCACTATGATCACTATCACTGGATTCTAAGGTAGTTTTGGCAAGAAGAGATTGGATGATCTCAGAATCATGCTGTTGTTTTTCTTTAAGTCTTTTGACTTCAGTTTTGAGGATTTTGATATCTTTGTAGATATCGTTAATGGACGGAGAAGATGATTTTGAAGATTTTTTGGATTCTATAATTGTTTTGAGATCATAGAAGTTTGTCGAAGGACCTGGACGGGTGGTTTTGTTTTCTGGAATGGTTTCAAGAGATTTTTTGAGCTGTTCAAGAAAATTCTTCTGGATTTCTGGGTCTTTAACATACTGGACCATATCAAGAAGAAGACTTTGATCTTTTGAAAGCATATTGAGGGTTTTTGATTCGATGGAAGAATCAGTTTGGGAGGCTATTTCATCTAGATATGGATCAGAAGTTTCGTCTGAGCTGGTTTCTGATTCAGAGGATTCTTGGATGAAGAGGGCCTGAATTTTTTCAAGAGTATCTTGATTTAATTGGAGTTGTTGGACTTTTTTGGATACACGACAATACCTAGAAATGTGGCCCATTTTGCCACACTTATAACATTTGATATCCCGATTTTTAGAATTGGGCCAAGAGGGTTTTGGGCTTTTTCTAGGTTTATGGACAGATTTTTCTTCATGGGCTTGATTCCAAAAAGGTTTTTTGTAATTATATCTAAAAGAGTTTTTGGGCCTTGTGAATTTGGGTTTTTCTGGTTTTTTGCTACATTGGCCGTGACATGGTTTTTCGTGGTCAAAGTAATCAAATTGTTTACAGAAAGAACCTAACTCTTTTTTGGACTGCCTGAGTTCCTTTTTCAGGCTTTTTCTGAGCTTGAGGTCTTGGCAAATTAGTTGGCCTTGGTTTTGGGTAAAACTGATGAGTTCTCCATAGGTAAGCTGGTCGTATGGGATTGTATGGGTGCCCATAGTTTCTCGGATTTTGGTTCTGACCTTTTCTCCTAAGAGAGTTGGAAGACCGGCAAGGAATTTTTCTTTCCAGAAGGGTTGGTTTGAATCATCTCTAAGCATGACCCTAGTGAGGAAAGTGGATTTGTACCATTGGAATTCGCTAAGATTCCTGCATTTAAGATTTGATAATAAATCTGCATTTTTATCTTTAAGATGGGATGGATCTCCTATAAAGTGTTTAATAATAGAGAATATAAGAGTTGATACCGCATCTTGGATAGGGTTTCCTAAGTGATCTAAGATTGGTTCATCCTCATCACCGGTTTGAATTGCATTCAAGATTTCAAATTGATCTGAGGGTTTTAGATGGTAGTCCCACCATCCTTTGAGTTGTCCTGAAAATCCTGCTATAAGAAGTTCAGCAACAGTTTTATCCGTGGTATTTTGCTGGGTTTTATACGCATTTGACGCCATCGTCATTTGCTGTGCGAGATTAAGGATTTGGTATTCTGACATTCCATCTATATTCCATTCATAGATAGAAGACGCATTATACCTAGGTTGGACTATCGTACTTGGTTGATTTCCTAGTTCGATTTCCGGGTATCTGGGCTGAATGGCAAGTGGTTTTGGATTGTACCAATTGACTTTGTTGATTTTTGGAGATGTAGATGGTTCATCTTCAGAAGAGCTTTGGCCAGATGATTGGCTGGATTTTTGTAAGACTGAGACACTTTGTTGAGTTTCTTCAGCTAGTTTTGATGTTTGGCTAGAGGAAGGGATAACTAAAGAGTCTAGTTTTTGCTGGATAGCTTGAAGGAACTTAAGTTTATTTGAGGAAACTTCAGTTTTTGCCGAGTTTGAGACCTGGAATGGTTTGAACACTGGGTTAACCTTTTGGTGTTCTATAAGTGGTTTTGAGGTTGTGGGCTTGTCGACTGTTGTGACTGGAGCTTTTGCTTGGTCAAGACGAGAAAGCTGTTTACTAATGGTTTTAAGAGAAACATTAGTAAAATTATTTTGTAAAACAATATTTTTAATGTTAATGGAATCGGAATCCTGTGGTGTTTTGACTGGACAAGCGTCTACCTTTTGATCTGCATGAGAGAAAGAGATATTCCTAAACGGAGGATGTTCTGATTCTATGGATCCAGAGGCAGTTTCCCATATAGAAGTTTGTTTTTTCCTAAGGGTAACAGGATTGAGAGTTTTGAAAGGATAAGAAATATTATGTTTTTGGGCATATATTTCAAACCAATCGAAGAATAAAATGTGAATTTTATTTTGTAAAACAGAATTATAATAATCATTTTGAATTTCTTTTCTTGAAGAAAGGAAGTTCTGAAAAAACCATATTCTTTTATCAGTGTTTTTAATAGAATAGAAATCATTGTGCAAGTGGGTTTTGTCAAGGACAAATTCTTTTTCAAGAACATTTAGCTCGTTTGCCATATTTTCCGTTATGACTGAAGCTGGAGGAGACTCTGGAGGAGACTGGTTTTGTGTCTGTTGATACATAGGTTGGGGAATAGTTTTTGAAAAATCAATGTTTTGTAGAGTAGTGGATGGTAAATCTGAAGTAGAATACCTGGGTTTAAAAGGAAGATTAATCACTGGAGGAAGATTTGGATGAAAATCCGGAATCTGTTCAGTAAATGGGAGATTTATGACAGATGGGAGCTTTTGGCTTCTTGCTAGATCTACTGATTCTGAGGAAGAAACGTCAGAAAACCTAGAACTTGAAGCTCTATTGAAACTAATTTTTACCTTACCGTCACGGAATTGGGTAATGTTTTTGATAGCAATGTTTGGTTCTGGAGAAGGAATGGGATCTTCTTCTGGCTGAACCGCTCCATCAAGGATCCAATCATCAGGGAGTTGGATGTCTTTCCATTGAATGGGTTTTGGAATAACAACATGAGATTTGGAAAGATCTGTTTGTAAAAGGAGTGTTTGACCCTTTTCACTTTGAAATTTATGTTTTGTATTGAAGGCAGTCATCATAGCTTTGTAATGAACCCTAAAGATTAAAGCTACTGGAATTGATCCTTCTAACATGTGATAATTATGGGTTTTAATCTGGAGAATTAAAGATTTTAAAATGTTTTTGTCTTTTAAAGAGACAGTGAAATTTGGATAACAATCGAAAGAGACTGGTCCTTTACAAAGACTTGACTCGACTGTTCCGAGAAGAGAGTCATGAAAATTTTTGAATCTGGCATCCCTAAGGGCTGCTAAGATTGAAGTGTTTAGTCCTTCCTTGGTTAAAGGTTTAAGACCGATTTGGACAAGTCCTATATGGATATATCTATACCCCTTTTTTGCATGTTTTTCTAAAGATTCCTGGGAAAGTAAAGGGATGGTTTCAAAAGGTTTTGAGAGTTGGATATCTCTATCATGGGTTCTAATGGCATAATCAGAAAAAAGATTTAGCCTATTGGTTTTATAGATTTGGTCTCTATGGACTTTTGGAATTTCCCAATCATCGATTTTTGAAGATATGTTTTCAAAATTAATTGTTTCATCACTATTTACCAGATCGGACTGGGTTTTGCTAGTAGCAGATGAAGATGAAGAAGTATTTCTTCTGAGTAAAGACTCCATTTTAAAAAAAATAAATTTGGTCTTCCCGTTGATATCGAACAAACAACACCAGCTAAACCAACGGCCTCACTGCCTCTCCGGGGCTTACTGCCGGGACCACTGATGGAACAACCGAACGATACCAAAAGAAATTGAAATTTAAAGTTTAAAACGGTTCCTAAAATCAGAAAATATACTACCCCCCTTGGCTCTGATACCAGATACGCCCGAGGAACGATTTAGAGGTTAGTGAAATAATAATTAATAAAGAAAACAAATAACAAACAATTAAAATAAAAGAAAACTTAAAACAAGAAGAAATAGACAATAGATAATATGCAGAAAGTAAAATAGCAAAATAAATTAGGCGGCAAAGCCAGCCATTAAGCAAAGAAAATAATGCAGTAGGTAAAGAAAATAATGCAGTAGGCGGCAAAGCCAGCCATAGAAAGAAAAGAAATGATAAAAGAAAAATTCATTTATCAAAATAGTACTTACATAGTTTTGAATAAGAATCCAGAAAAGTAAAAGGAAGAATGGGAATGGAAGAGGAAGAGATGTAAAGAGAGAAAGAGGGAGAGAGTATTTCCTAAGAGAAAATTTCTTAAAGGAAAAAACTTGTCTTGTCTTCTCTCTTGGAAGAGGGTTACATTTATAGAGAAATTTTTGACACTTTACACTGTTTGATGAATAGTGTCTTGTCGTTTTTGTCACGCGGACACTGTAGATAAATAGGAGACTGTCGGTAGGCGGGTACTATTACTGAATAGTATTCTGTCGACAGTTTAACTATTTCTTCTTTGTCATTTTGCTGGAGGCCTGTTTTGCTGGAGGAATTCCAGGAATTCCATAGCAGTCGTCTTCATTATCATCTGCCAGGTTGATAGAGCCCATGGAAGATGCTTCTGAAGCAATGGAGTCAGCTGAAGATTCTGATCCGTCAGTAGAGAGGAGGTCCTTCATTATAGCAAAGTATTCCTCTTTTGTTTTGGCCGCTGCTAGGAGGGCACTGGTCTGAGTTTTTTGGGCCAGAAATTGGTTGTGTTCTGGTCCTGGATGGAGCAACCCCTGGGTTCTGAGCCACTTCTGTACTCCGGGAAGTGATAGGGAATCAGGAATCTTGAAGGAGTTCCACCATTTTGATATATATATATATATATTACATATTCCCTCACCAAGTTATTGAAGGGCTCTCGACTAGAGGTGGCAAACAGGCGAGTTCGGTCGGGTTCGGTTCGGGCTCACTTCGGGTTCGAATTTTTTCGGGTTCGATTATTTTCGGGTTCGGGCTTTTTCGGGTTCGGACTTTTTCGGTTTCAAGTTTTTTCGCTTTCAGGCTTTTTCGAATTTGGGATTCTTCGGGTTCGGGCTTTTTCGGGTTCGGTCCCGGTTCTAGTCGGGCGGGTTCAGTGGGCTGGCTTAAAATATTTTGAAATTTTATTAGTTATGATATTTTTTTTTAATTTTGAATGTGATAATTAATTTAATTTTTATATGATTTTATATTTTAATAAATATTTATATAAAAAAAATTCTATATTTTAATATTTATTATTTGACAAAAATCATTTACTTTTTTTTAATTTCCTACAATATTTACTATAAAATAGTAGATATAATTATATTCATTAAATGTAAAAGAAAATATTACATATAGATATTATAGGAAGAAAAGTACCAATTAATATTGTTATTTACAAAAAAAAAATTTTAATATGAATAAATGGTCAATTAATTAACTCTATTTTATTTTTAATTTGTTTTTTATTTGTACATAAATCATAATTAACATTATTGCATTAAATATAATTGTTTACATTAATTAATCAAATGTCTCATTAAAAATTTAGAATATTGAATTAAAAAATTATATATTTTTAACATTTGATATAATTATATCATATACAATTATACACTACCATATGAATGATATTTTATAGTTGATATAATGCACTAAAAAAATATATTTATACAATAAAGCTTTGTGAGCTTAAAAAAAAGCATAATATAAATAATTATGAAATTAAAGTAGATAATTATGATTAAAATAATAAATTTTTAAATTTTAAACAGAAATCACTAAAATTATATTTGAATGAACCAAGAGAAGATTATGAGATTCAAATTGATGTTCTTGATTATTGGAAGAAAAATCAATTTCGATACCATGTACTTTCACTTATGGCTAAAGATATATTGAGTATTTCAATTACCATAGTTGCATCTGAATCAGCATTTAGTATGAGTGGTAGAGTTATCAACAAATGAAAAAATTATCTCACAACACATAATGCAGAAATTTTGATTACCACTCGTAATTGGCTATATAAATATTATATAGATCAAGATGGTAAGATTTTATTGTCATTATTATTTTATTAATTTTTTATTATTTAAATTCTTATATGATTATTTTTATATATTTTATTAGATGAAGAAGATGAAACAATGAAATTTGGAAGGAATGTTGGATTAAATTGAACTGGTTGGTTTCTGGAGGAGGATGAAGAGTTCTAATTGCAATGTATGTTAATATCTTATTTCTTACTAGTTATATTGTAAAAATTTTAAATTTTTTTATTAAGAGTAATTGTGATTAATCATTGTCTCATTAATCTTATTTGAAGACAGTGTCACTCTTAGAGAGTTTGGTTGCTTCCTGCATTTACAATCTTTCCGAGCATGTTATTCATCAAGCTGCTAGCGTTGAATGGAATAATCGTATTTTTCCTATTTTGTTCTTCATGCAATGTGTAGCTAGAGATTGGTTTCTCCATGGCTAGGTGGCTGTGTATGGGAATGATTGTATTTTTTTTATTTTGTTGTTCATGTAATGTTACATGTCATAACTTTAGGTGTTTGATGTTTTCTTTTCTGGTTTATTTCCTACTATATTTGACTAATTTAGAACATAACAATTATTGACTTGTTAATGACATGAGAATTTGGATGCAAACATGTCATAGTTGAGTCTGAATCTTTTTTTTCAATGAAAAAGTTATTACAGCCTTTCAAAGGATATGGTCTCCTCTTTCAACTTTCAATTCTTAATTTTAGCATAATCACCATTTAAAAAGCAAATCACTATTTTTCTGTTTACGAGTTATAGGAGTCAAAATTTAAATTCTAATTTTATTAATAATGTATTCAATGTTTTATACGAAATATCAAATTTAAATAAATGTTACAATTATATAATGATTTATATATATATATATTTGATTTACTATTGTATTAAAATTAAAATTTTAATATGAAATAAATATAATAAAATAGTATAATAATTGTTTTTATAATAAAATCAAATGTTATATTTAATAATATATTTATTATTTATTATTACAAATATAATAAGTATAATATTGAAAATTATTTGATATTGAATATTATATTGTGTTTTAAAATAATTTTATTTAATAATTGAATTTAAATATTCAATATTTATTTTGTTGATAATAAATTATTGATATAATTATGTAATAAATAAATAATGATTGTTTTAAAATTTTATAAATTTTAATTAGTAAAAGTGTATTATTTATTTATTTATTTTTAATATAATAATTATATAATTATAATTCGGGTTTTCTCGGGTTTCGGGTCGGGTCGGTTTCGGGTTCGAGTCGTATTAGGCTCGAGTTATGTCGGATTCGGATTTTTTCGGGCTCGGTCTTTTTCAGGCTTGATTTTTTTCGGGCTCGGTCTTTATTGAGTACGGGTTTTTTCGGTTCTGGCTTTTCTCGAGTTCGGAGCTTTAATTTTTTGGTCAATTCGATCCAGTCTCGGGTTCGATTTCGGGCGAGCTTGGGCGAATTTTTGGGATCGGGCCAACTTTTGTCAACTCTACTCTCAACCACTTATAACCATATGTATATTCATATACATATGTATACTCATTGATACTCTAATATATATATATATATATATATATATATATATATATATATATATATATATATATATATATATATATATATATATATATATATATATATGAGTGCATAAATCCTTATTTATTTGTTCTTAAAGTTATTGCATTTCATTTAATTTACTCTTCCAAGTCTCATAATGAAACATTAAAATTTTAATGTAACCCGTGACTAATGGAATAAAATTTTTAATCTTGATGATTAATTTGTTAATCATGGGTAAAATCAAGTACCCGAAAATTTACGGTATTTACAATTTTACCCTAAACCCTATATATATATATATATATATTTATATATATATGAGTGCATAAATCCTTATTTATTTGTTCTTAAAGTTATTGCATTTCATTTAATTTACTCTTCCAAGTCTCATAATGAAATATTAAAATTTTAATGTAACCCGTGACTAATGGAATAAAATTTTTAATCTTGATGATTAATTTGTTAATCATGGGTAAAACCAAGTATTTGAAAATTTACGGTATTTACAATTTTACCCAAGTTAGACCTTGGACATGAGTTTTTAAACTTTAATTTAATTTAACCCTATATAAATATTTTTATATTAATAAAAATATTTTTATTTAATTATTATTAGAAATTTTAAATATTATAACATTAACATTAAAAATTCTTTCAATATTTTAAGTCTAATTATTTTATTTGTTATATTACTAATGTTAAATATTTTCAATATTTCAATATTAAAAAATATTCCATTATTATTGAAATAAAAAATTAATATTATATTAATAAATAATATATTTATTTTATAAATAATTAATATTTTTAATGATTCATTAATATTTTAATTTAAGATGTAATGTTTTTAAATTTTATTTACAAATATTTTACATTAATATTTTAATGATAAATATAAATAAATAATACTTTTGTAATGATTTTAATAACAAATACTTTTAGTATAAAATATAATTATTTTAATAGCATAAATATTTTTAATATTTCAAAAGTAAATATGAATATATTATTTTAAAGTGTAACCTGGTCTTTTTCGAAGTATTTTAAAGTTACCATAAG
This sequence comes from Firmiana major, assembly GCA_033439115.1. Classification (NCBI taxonomy): domain Eukaryota; kingdom Viridiplantae; phylum Streptophyta; class Magnoliopsida; order Malvales; family Malvaceae; genus Firmiana; species Firmiana major. Next base: position 25,091,561 of record CM065896.1, on the reverse strand, counting down.
TTATAAAGAATAGGAAAATATTATCTTATTAATGAATAAAGTTAAAAAAATATACAACATTTAAAAATTTTAAGTGTTGTATATATTTTAACTTTATTTATTAGTAAGATATTATTTTTAGATTCAATAACAATATATAGAAATTATGGGCATTTGGTATCATGCATGTAATCATTTTGCGTGCAATTTAATTGAGCGCAAAGTAATTACAACGTTTGGTATCAAAAAAATTGAATGTAAAGTGATTACAGTTGCAATCACTTTGCAGCCTTGACTGCAAAGTTATGGGGCGTTTGGTATCATGCATATAATCACTTTGCGCTGCAATTTAATTGGGTACAAAATAATTACAACATTTGGGGGCCGTTTGGTATGAGGGGAGTAATCACTTTACGCTGCAATTTTATTGGGCGCAAAGTGATTACAACGTTTGTTATCAAGAAAGTACATCAAAAAGCTGCAAAGTGATTGCAGTCCAAGTAGGCTGTAATCACTTTGCGACATTGGCTGCAAAGTTAATTTTACCCAAATTTTACCCAAATTACTCTTTTACCAAAAACAAAAAAATACTTTCATGGATGTTATAGATAATTATCATACATAAAAAATATTTTATAAGGACTAAAATAAATTATTATGACATTCATTAAAAATAATAGATGAATTAAAATTTAAATTAATAATACATGAATTTGTAAATTAATAAATTTGTAAATTTAAATTAATAAATGAATTTGTAATAATATACTAATTAAAATTTAAATTAATAATCATGAAAATTTAGAATTACAAATAATGAGCAATATTAATAATATAATTTTATATCATTTATATTTTCATTTTAATTAATTTTTTTATTGCATTAAAGTTGTTTTTTTTATAGTTATGGGTATTTTTGAAATTTGACACAACTTTCCCAGCAAAGTGAGTGTATACCAAACGCTGTAAAATTACTTTCCCTGCAATTTAAACATAATTTTACATTGCATACCAAACGCTGCAAAATTACTTTATCAGTAATCACTTTTCCAGCAATCACTTTCCCAGTAATCACTTTGCACTGCAATCACTTTCTCTCTAAGATACCAAACGACCCATTGGTATTAAAAAAATTGGATGTAAAGTGATTACAGTTGCAATCACTTTACATCCAAAAGCTGCAAAGTTAATTTTACTTGAGTTGCCTTTTTAACAAAACACCCAAAAAAATTTATTAGGATTTATTATGACTTTTATATAGGTACTATGTTGATGCCATGATAATTGAAAATTTACAATTGATACATTAAAATTTCGTATTGCATTAATAATAAATGAATTTTTAATATTATACTAATTAAAATTCAAAATTAATAATAATACATGACAATTTAAAATTACAAATGATGAGTAATATTAATAATACAACCTTTATTTTAATTAATTTTCATTGAAAAGTTGTTTTTATAGTTATGGGTATTTTTGAAATTTGTGACCACTTTTTCAGTAAAGTGACTGCATACCAAACGCTGCAAAGTTACTTTCCTTGCAATTTAAACAGAACTTTACATTATCATACCAAACACTGCAAAGTTATTTTCCCTGCAATCACATTCCTTGCAATCATTTTCCCTACAATCACTTTACATTGCAATCACTTTCCCTGCAAGTTACCAAATGCTACCTTAATTTTACCTGAATTGCCCTGTTAACAAAACACCCAAAATTTTTTTATTAGGATTTATTATAACTTTTATGAATGTTTATAGAGTATTATCATTTATGAAAAATATTTTATTAGGATTTGTATGAATTATTATAACTTCCATGGATATTAGAGGTATTATGTTGATATCATGATAATTGTAAATTTATAATTGATATATTAAAATTTCGTATTGCATTAATAATACATGAATTTTTAATATTATACTAATTAAAATTTAAATTAATGATAATACATGACAATTTAAAATTACAAATGATGAGTAATATTAATAGTACATCATTTATTTTAATTAATTTTCATTGGAAAGTTGTTTTTATAGTTATGAGTATTTTTAGAATTTGTCACTACTTTCTCAGCAAAGTGACTGCATACTAAACGCTGTAAAATTACTTTCCTTACAATTTAAACATAATTTTACATTGTCATACCATACACTGCAAAATTACTTTCTCAGCAATTACATTCTCTGTAATCACTTTTCCTATAATTACTTTACACTGCAATCACTTTCCTTACAAATTACCAAACGTTAATGCATTAAATATAAATTATTTTTGAAAAAGTTGATCATTGATAATTAATTTGCGAACGCTATAGTACAATTAAGATACTATTTATGTAGTATTTTCTTTTAAAAGTGTTGGTCTTTGATACATTGATATATGAACTTATTAAAAAAAATTTACTTTTGTAAACTATTACGTAGCAATACATTTAATTGTATTTGTTTGAATTTTTGACATTATGTTTTTTTAATCAGTTTGAATAAAATATCTTGCGTACTTTACTTGGAAAAATTTACTTCTTAATTCTATTGGATGTCACTCGTTAGGTATAATATTGACAAGTTCTATATTTATTTAAAACGATTTGATACGGTAAGATTATAGTTTTTATATTTACAAAGTGTCATTTTACTTTTAAAATTTTTGATATTTTTTAAATTTTATTTATTAATAAATTTAATTAATAATATTAAAGATTATATATTATCAATGTATTAAATATTAATTAATTTTAAAAGATTTGGTCATTGATGATTATTTCTTCGATGATATATATATATATATATATATATATATATATATATATAAAAGAGTAGGACCTGATAATGCATTGTTGAGCCATTGCCCATGGAGGATTTATTATTTTTTAAACAATATATCATTATCAAGGAAAATTATATGCTCTTTATTATGTCCAAAATTAGCATCATCAAGAATCACAATTTCAACCAATGTCATTATTATAAACAGTGGCAGATCTTCACTGTTGATTTTTGAGGGGCCAACTAAAAGTCTAAAACTATATATATATAATCTTCACTGTTGATTTTTGAGGGGCCAACTAAAAGTCTAAAACTATATATATATATATATATATATATATATATATAAGAGTTGGTCATTGATAATGTGTTTGTTGAGCCATTACCCATGGACTATTTATTATTTCCTGAACGCTATGTCATTATCAAGGAAAATTATATGCTCGCTATCATGACCAATTTTTGCAGCAGCAAGAACCACAATTTCAACAAATGTCATTATTATGAACAGTGGCGGATCTTAATTGTTAATTTTGAGGGTCATGTCTGAGACTATATATATAAGAGTCGGTCATTGATAATGCGTTGTTTAGCCATTGCCCATGGACGATTAATTATTTCCTAAATGCTCTGTTATTATCAAGGAAAATTATGTGCTCGCTATCATGACCAAATTTTGCAGCAGTCATTATTATGAACAGTGTGGATCTTAATTGTTAATTTTGAGGGTAAAGTCTAAAACTATATATATATATATATATATATATAAGAGTTGGTAATTGATAATGCGTTGTTTAGCCATTGCCTATGGACGATTTATTATTTCCTGAACGCTATGTCATTATCAAGGAAAATTATGTGCTCGCAATATGACCAAAATTTGCAATTATGAACAACGGCGGATCTTGATTATTAATTTTGAGGGGGTCAATTAAGAGTTTAGAATTATATATATTGAATTAATATATAATATATCGTCAATAAAATTTTTTAATTTTACAAACGAGATTAGAATGATAATAAATGTTACATTTTGTTTATTTTTTATTTTTTTAATATTTTAAAAAAATGAGTGTCATTATCCTAACCACATTTGTAGAGTCAAAAAACTCCACAACGATATACTGAATAATTATCTTATATATACATATCATTGTGTTTTAGGTTTGATATTGAAATAAATTATCTAATTTTACTAAAAATGCAAACAAAATTTTGATTTTTTTTACATGAAATCAAGATTATGAACTTTTATTTCCTTGTAATTATATTCATCAAATTTTAAAAGTTAATGAATATTGTCCAATTGATAATTTTTAAAATAATATTTCTTCCAAGTCATCCAAATAGATCTAAATAAGCACTTTTTACAAATTAAATCAACTAAAAGAATTTAACAAATAATTAAATATTTTAAGTTGTTAAGGTTTTAATTACAATAAAATAAAAGTTCATAACCTTAATTTCATTTAAATAAAAACGTCATAGACTAATAAAAAATCAAAAGCTCATAAAATTATAAATTTTGTTAATTCATAACAAAAATTAAAGAAACAAAATAATCAAAATAAATAATCTTTTCTATAATTAAGAGTGACGCTTTTTTTAATAAAACAAAATCTTTAAATTTATCAAAAAATTAGTTGATTTTAAATGTATTAAAAATTAAATTGAATTTTCTTTAAATTTATATGATTGTAATTTAATATCTGTAAAATAAATTGAATTTAAGTATTTGTGAAAAATTAATGATAAAATAAATATATATATATAAATATAATTTTAACATCTTTTAATAAAATCCATTTTAAATTATTTTATATATATATATATATATATATATATATATAATTCTAAAAACTCTTGGGGAGGCCAAGGCCCTCTAAGCATCTTACGGTCCGCCCCCGATCATGAAAAACGTAAAAACAGTGGGAAGTGAAAACTGTTAGACACGTCAGTCTCAAAAGGAAGGGTCCAATCCATGTATTAAATTTCCTTTGATTAATTTTCCCAGCCATAAGCTACTGTTGGCAAGTTTGACATATTTTTTGATCAGAGATTGCGGCAGCTAAAATGGAAAAAGGGTTGTAGATCGGTCAAAAACAAATTATTTTGTTACATTCAGAAAAAAAAAAAAGATGAGATATATAATAATTGGATATTTTATGGGTTGATTGAATTAATGATTTTTGTTGTTGCTCGATTACAATGGTGTCGAATTGTAAACGTCTTCACCTCTATCTTTGTCTCACGTGTCACTAAAGATTCTGCCAGAAAAAAAGATCATCAGAGGAACGCAGGGGTTGTTTTCTGCGTTGGCACTCCGATACTTAAATCAGCCAGAGAATTGGGCGGAGTTTCAATAGGAAAATTCAGAATTGGGTTAATGAATCATACATGACCCCTATTTATAGGAATTTACTCTGTCATTAATTACATTTTTACCCTTTTTTATCTTACTTAGGGCTTGTATAATTTCTCATATGTTTTTTTCATGCGCCACATGACATTATTTTATTATTCTTTTATCATGCACAACAATTGCTCTCCACTCTTTCGCTAGGTATCTTGCAGAAGAGTACATATGTTCTCATTGTAGTATCAGGTCAAGTCCTTACATTAGATTCTAAAGTCAAATTCTCTGGCCTTCTAATTCTCAAGCTCTTGTTTTGAGTGCGTGACTTACCTCATGTAAACCCCACGAATTTTCATGTATCTGGTTTTAAATAATAATGGAGAATGCGCTTATTGATGGATAATTAATTTGAATTATAATATGAGAAACTTGGACGAGGCTAAATTACTAAAATATTTTGATTTGAAGAATAAATAATTATGAGGTGTAAAAATAAAATTTTTGAGCCAAAATTTAATATGTGTATATTCCTCCGTACTAGATAAGTACTAATAATAGGCCGATTACGCTTTGAACATAATACATGGTGAAGTATAAAATAACTACTTAAAATTTATTAATAAAATAAATAAATAAATAAATAAATAAAAATTTAATTGAGTACATGAATGTGCACATAGGTGTGCATATAAATATATAATTACATGTGCTGTTATAAGTATTCTTCATATAGGGTACAATAGATATATATGTATATAAACAATATACATTCACGTGGCCGAGAGCTCCCATCAGCAAAAGAAGCAGGAATACGCTAAACAGGAGACATGAACAGGAAATGTGAGGCATGGGAAACTGGAAACAGAAACATGATACAGGAAACGTGATGAAGAAACGTGAAGGGCGATAGCTTCGGTAAGGCAGGAAGATCATGATGAGGGGTGGTTAGTAGAGGAAACATAATAGAATAAGAAAAAAATGAATGCCTCAACTGTTTGAGAAAAGAAAACAAAATAGGGGCAGAAGTCGGGTGAAGTGATAGGGCTAGCGTATAAATTATATATATATATATATATATCAAGGACAGTGTTAAGTCTACAATTTCATCAGAGGAAGAGAAGCGTGTTGAGGGAGTTGACAGAACTGAAAGTCAGCATACTTATCACTGTCACTCCCATCTATCACCCCATCATCAGTCCCGGTTCACTGTTGAAAATAGCATTCTTTTAGTTTTTGCACCAAGCTTCAACATCATCCTCGGTACAGCCGGCCATATGAACCCAAAACCACCTTTATCACCTTTCATTCCCAACCATTCCGTGTCATTGCCGGCCACCATTTTTCTTCTTCCAAGCTGATGATCTTCACCATCATCCTGCTATTATCGACCATACCTGGCCATCTTGCACCATCTCTGTATCCAATCTCATCCCTGCTTCCTTTCACGGACACGCCACCAAGTTCTCACCTTCACGTCTTCTCTGCTCCCACTCTGCATAAACATAAAAAAAGGGAAAGGTGAGCATGGCCTGGATGTATAATGATAGAGCCGAGAGTTGTGAATAGAAGTCATAGGCTGAGTTTTGGTTTCGTTTGGAAAACAGAACGCAGCAGGGAGCTCTCGGGCATTGCTGGAGTCTTATGATTATTGGAGATGGAAAGAAGGCATTGATCAGGGGGATTAACAGATAGTGTTGAATTATTGTAGTGTGGCAATGAAGAGTGATTTGGAGAGAACAACGAAAACTGGAGACTAGGAAACAGAGTGTTTCTCTCTATTTTGTTGCGTCCGGCACTGGAGGAAGCCTATGTCGCTGTGTTGTGCATGGTCTGCAGATGGAAGCGGCGCAAAAAAAAAATGTTGTTGGTGAACCGCTAACTGTTATGCCATACAGGGTATGCGAAGGATATAAAAAAAAATTGGTGCGAGGATGTTGTTGAACATGCGTTGGAAACAGAGGTGGCAGGAAAACACCGGCAGGCAGAAGCGGGATGGTGATAAGAATGGCGAAAACTGTGGATATGAAAGAGGTGGTGGAAGCTAGTTGCTGGCGTCGGGCGTGACGAGAGGCATGAGAGATGTTGATGACAGCAGAAGGAAGCAACGCTGAAGAGGAAGACCGGCAACAGGGCTCTCGGGTGAGCAACAGTGTAGAAGGAAAATGAAGAAGAAAATAGATATGGCGGGAAGAAGAAAGGAAATTCAAAAAGAAAGAAAAGAAAAAAAAGAAAAGAAAAGAAAAGAAAAGAAAGAAGTAGTATATATATATATATATATATAATTATAATAATAATTATATATATATATTGGAAAAAAAAGGGGGAGAGGAAGAAAGTAATATATATATTTATGAATATATATATATATATATATATACATTATTGAAAATAGAGGAAAAAAATCGAGAAAGGAAAATAAGTGTACAAAATTTTGAAAATTCGAGGAAGAGCCTCGAAACATTTACCGAGAGAATCGGACTCGTCGACTCGCTAAGTCGAAGTAATCAAGGATTACAGACAGACGTCGAGTGTATTTTTCCTAGGTAAGTAAGGTTACGATTTTGACACATCGTAGTTAATTCGCATGAATAGAGTGCTAAGTATACAATTTCGGTGTAGGTGAATCGTAGAAAGAATTAAAGGAGGTACTAGAAGACGTCACCATTCGAATTCGGGATATCCGATAAATCGAGGTAAGGGGTATTATTTAACTTAGTTTTGATAATGCATCCTTGTTTCACTTATAAATGATTTTATGAAAGAGCATATGGTTTGAAGTGATTTATCAATGCTTTTATACTTGAGAAACTATTTACGATGCATGTTTTAATTTATCTAAATATTTCTCGAGTACTTTCCATGTTGTGAAATGAATTTTCTAAGATATGAAGTGTATGGATGTTTTACATTTATTTATGTTTTTATATCCATATTGTTAAAGAAACTTCGACAATTTCAAAAGTATGTAAGAAAAGAAATTGTTTTCGAAAGGGGATTGTGGGGGCCACCTCTTGAGTCCTACGGGAACAAAGTGCCACACAGTCTTTCGATTCTATGAAAGAGTTTTCAGATTTCAAGGAAATTCGATGTTATTACTCGATATGAGTTTATGGGTTATAAAACCCAAGAAAGATTTTGAAACTCTGTTTTGAGACTATAGGCTTCATGCATGGTTACTACTTGTGGTGTTTCGGCTACACCACTTGGGGTGCCGGTACGTTGGCCCCTTTAGCACTTGACTCAACCGTTGTGGAAGATGTCGTGCTACTGGTGGTTTACGATGATGTTTTGGTAGTATCTCGTGCCCGCGCAGCACGGATGAATGTTTCCCGCACGGTGAGTGCGACAAGTGCCCGTGCCCTAGCTATGTGCTAGTATATGATAAGAAATTAGAAGATACTACCCATGTTTATAATTATTATCGCTGTACGAACCTGATCCATTCTACAGCCCCCCTTACCATGGCCATAGGTATGATGACTCTCCTATGAAGAATGACACGTATCGCATGACTTAGTTATAGCCTAGTCTCCTCGATTTGATTATGAAAAATCGACTATGATGAATGAATATGTGTGTTCATGATTATGAATTATTCATGAAAAGTTTACGAAACGATTATGAAATATGCATGAAATGTTTACGAAACGATTATGAAATATTCATGAAATGTTTACGAAATGATTATGAAATATGCATGAAATGTTTACGATATGATTTACGAAATGTTTATGAAAAGTTGTAAAATGGTTAAGCATGTTAATGGTTTTATTGACACGCATGCTTTATGACGTTTATGCATGAAATGGAAATTTCGGTATTACATTAAGTTTCGTTCCATGAACAATTTCAAATACTTTTATATGTCAGAACTGTTTTAATAGTACTATCTTTCTGGGCTTTTCCCCAAAAGCTCACCCCTCTACCTCTCAGATTTTTGCAGTGAATTAGAGCTAATAAATGCTGTGTAGACGACGTAGGCTGACGGATATGGGCTTCCCCAGACTACCTTTTGTATATGCATGAGGTATACATTCTTATCTCTTTACCAGACTATTTGTATGCACAAACATCTATTGAAAATAATATGTCGGGATGAAATCTGTATAAGGATAAATTAAATGAAATATTTTTAAGGATTGACACTGAACAGGAATACAGCCTAAGTGAATAAGGGAATAAGTGAGAAAATTAAGTTCAAAAAAATTCCTCCAATTTTCAAGGGTCAAGGGTCGTTACACCTCGCGCATTTTTTGCTTCAAGCCCTTTGTTTGTGTGCTTAGCTTACATCGCGCACTTTTTGCTTCAAGCTTTCGCACATTGTCTTCGTAGCTTACCTCGAGCATTTTTCGCTTCAAGCCCTTGGTTGTGTGCTTAGCTTACATTGCGCACTTTTCGCTTCAAGCTCTTGCACGTTGTCTTCGTGGCTTACCTCGCACATTTTTCGCTTCAAGCCCTTTGGTTGTGTGCTTAGCTTACATCGCGCACTTTCCGCTTCAAGCTCTCGCACGTTGTCTTCGTGGCTTACCTCGTGCATTTTTCGCTTCAAGCCCTTTGTCTTGAGTGCGTGGCTTACCTCGCGCATTTTTTGCTTCAAGCCCTTGCACATTTTTTCGTGGCTTACCTCGCGCATTTTTCGCTTCAAGCCCTTTGGTTGAGTGCGTGGCTTACCTCGTGCATTTTTCGCTTCAAGCCCTTGCACATTTTCTTCGTGGCTTACCTCGCGCATTTTTCGCTTCAAGCCCTTGGTTGTGTGCTTAGCTTACGTCGCGCACTTTTTGATTCAAGCTCTCGCACATTGTCTTCGTGGCTTACCTCGCGCATTTTTCGCTTCAAGCCCTTTGTCTTGAGTGTGTGGCTTACCTCGCGCATTTTTCGCTTCAAGCCCTTTTCTGAATATAGCTGAAAATCTTGATATGAAATAAAATATTTAATAAATCATCATTCAATAAGTGAAATTTCAATTCATAGTTTTGACAATGACAATAAATAAATAAAATTTCACTGCAGTATGGCTTCAGGTGATTAGCATTCCATGTTTTTGCTATCCTCTTGCCTTGTGAACTTTCCATCTTCTTTCAAGGCATTGGTGATAGCTTAGGTAGCTCGACGATGATAAGGGTTTCTTTTCTTTGAACTCCCTTATATGTAGTTCAGCGTCGGTATCCTTTTCATCACTTCTTCTTGAGTGATATATTTATCTACTCTAGAGAACAAGTCTGAGATCGTCGTCGGCTGATCTAAAGATAGCGACTCTTGCAACTTTTCAGACCTTGTCCCTTGTAGCATAGCTGTCACAGCTACTCCAACTTGTAGATCATGTATTTCAAGAGTAGCATTACGAAACCGATCCACATAGCTTTTGAGTGATTCCTTGCTCCCCTGCCTTAAGGTAAGTAGATAGGTGTCCTCCTTCCTTTTCTGGCTTTTTATCACAAAGGCCTTCAGGAATTCGCTTCTTAATTGATTGAAAGACGAAATAGACCCCTCCGACAAACTGTTAAACCATTTTAGTGCATGGTCAGTTAAAGTTAAGGGGAATGCTCTACTCATGATCTCATCCTTCCATCCATGTAATAGCATTAATGACTCATAGTTTTGAATGTGTTCATAAGGGTCCGTTTTTCCCGCATACGCCGTTATCTGCGGCATTTTGAATTTTAGAGGCAGCGATTTTCCCATGATCGTTGTACTGAATGAGATTCTCCTCCTTTGGTTCTCTTCAATTGGAACCAACTTTTTCACTTCTATGATTCGTTCCACCATTCTTTTCATATCTGTGACAACTTGTGCCTTGGACACAGGTCTGTTTGCCCTTTCTTAGCATCGTATGCATCAGCTTGGCCGCAGTCCATAGCTTTTTTTTCTGTTACCCTGAGTTCGATTTTGACGAGTTTGAGATCGAAAGTTTGTCATTCTAGTTTTAAGGTTTCGTGTTCGATCTATTTTCGAGTCTCTCTCAACATGAGACCCTGTCATTCCCACATCTTTGATTCAGTTGTTTGGCGAGCCTTTTGTGTTCTAGGGCCAAGGATCTTCGACGCCCAAATATCCAGAGTCTACTCGAGCTGGACCCTCAAGGTTTCTAGTACTTTGGTGTCTCCGACCACCAACAATCTCTCGTATTGAATGCCTTGTACCATGACGTCGCAGTTTTTTGAAACTCTGATGTTTCCAGTTCATTGGAGTCTCACACATGGGGTATTCCGTAACTTGGCGTCGCAAGCCTTTCGAGGCCTCACGCACAGGGTCTCTCATACCCTGACGCCTTATATCTTCATCAGTCTCACACATAGGGTCTCGTGCGGCCATGCCACGAGGATCTCGCGCACCCCTGCCGTGAAGGTCTGGTGCAGAAGGATCTCGCGTGAGCTGGCATCCCCGCGTTATAAGTGCGCCACGTGGCACGCGAAGAACGCACCACGTGGCGCATGAAGCAAACGGGGGGTCTTGCGCGGCCATGCCGTGAGAGTTTCGTGCACCCTTGCCGTGAGGGTCTCGCGCTCCCCTATCGTGAGAGTCCACCGTGGGCATGCCGTGAGGGTTCAATGCGGGTATGCCGTGAGTGTCCAATGTAGTCATACCGCGAGAGTCAGGTGCGGGCATGCCGCGATGGTCCAATGCAGGCATGCCGAGAGGGTCTTGCGGCAAGTTGCCGTGAGGGTCTTGTGACAAGATGCCGTGAGGGTCTTGCGACATGTTACCGTGAGGGTCTTGCGGCAAGATGCCGTGAGGGTCTTGCGGCATGTTGCCGTGAGGGTCTTGCGGCAAGATGCAGTGAGAGTCTGCCGCGGGTGTGCCGCGAGGCTCTGTCGCGAGTGTGCCATGAGGGTCTGTCGCCAGTGTGCGGGGAGGCTCTGTCGTCGGTGTGCCGCGAAGATCTCGCGCATCAGGGCTTCGTGCAGTTCGCCCTTCTCCTACCAAATTTTGGACGGTCAACGGCAGGTTTACTTGCGAAAAAGCTCCCTTGAACAAACCAACCATAGTCCGCAGTGCTTCGACGATCTCTTCCCTCTGCTTCTGCATGGCTCCGAATTCGGCTACAGGAACTGTCACCATATCCGACCCTCTCTCTCTCAAAACGTCATCACCCAAGTCAGTCATTGGAGAGCTCACTATATTCTCACTTTCTTCACTTCTGATTGCTGTTGAGCGTGTTCGTACCATCGTTGTCGAAAGCTTTTCTTTCGATTCCCACAGACGGCGCCAATTGTTGTTGCTCGATTACAACAGTGTCGAATTGCAGACGTCTTCACCTCTATCTTTGTCCCACGTGCCACTAAAGATTCTGCCAGAAAAATGGATGATCAGAGGAACGCAGGGGTTGTTCCCTGAGTTGGCACTCCGATGCTTAAGTCAGCTAGAGAATTGAGCGGAGTTTCAATAGGAAAATTCAGAATTGGGTTAATGAATCATACCTGACCCCTATTTATAGGAATTTACTGTCATTAATTACATTTTTACCCTTTTTTTTATCTTACTCAGGGCTTGTATCATTTCTCATATGTTTTCTTCATGCGCGACGTGGTATTCTTTTATTATTCTTTTATCATGCACAACAGATGTAAATTTTATAATTTTATTCTCATTGTTAGAACCTAAGTTTTTTCTGAAAGGACTTGAGTTGTTAATTACTACGTTACTGCTTATTTTTCTTTAAGAATTTTTTTCCTATTCATCTTATGATTTTTTTCTTTCTACATTTCATTGCATTATATCATTTTATTTTTTTCTTTATTGCTTGCATAATATCTGTTGATTTTTCTTGTAGGTTTGTTTATTGGTTTGGCTTGAATATATTAGTTGTTGTTATTATTATTATTATTATTATTATTATTATTATTATTATTATTATTATTATTATTATCTTTCTTTTCGTTGTTTGTTTGCTGAGAGTATATTATGATTTTGTGCTTTCGCGATGTTCAAATTTTTGGGCCCAACAAATAATATCAGCGTAAGATTATCGCTTTGGAATCATGTATAGTGATACTGAGTCCATGATAAAATTAATAGCTTTAAATTATTTAATTTGAAAGTCAATATTTGAAGATTATTTATACGGATGGAATTCATATGAATTAGTATTGGGTGATTTTGTTATCCAATGAATATTAAAGATGAAGATTGGAAAAACGCTAGACAAAAAGGCATTAGGCATTATTAGAACATTGATTGATATTAGCGTCTTTCATGTGGTACAAGAGACGAGTGTTTACGGTGTTTTAGAAAAATTAAGACCACTATATGAGAAAAAGACTTCTTTGAATAAAGTTATACTTACTAAAATGTTTGGTATTTGATAAAGGTGATTTACCTCAAGTCCAGTCACGTGCTTGAATCTCAGAATACGAAAGGCCAAAAATAATAAAATTTTGGGCCCAAACAACTATGAGTCTTGAGCTTATTGAAGCCATACAGTGGACATTTATAAATACCCCACAGGTATGATAAAAAAACCCTAAGCTCTACTTTGTTAACAGAAACTCTGGTTAAACACTTTTACTGACTTAAGCATCGGAGTGCGCGCGCAGGGACAGATCCCTGCGCCTCTTTGACATTTACTGTTTTTATAGAATCTTTAGTAAATTTGGAGAAGACGACAAGGAAGACTACATCAGCATCATTTCATTGTTGTTAAGAGTAACAACAATTGGCGCCGTCAGTGGGAAACAAACATAAAAGCCAGATTTTTTAGTAAGATGGTGAGAACACGTTCAACAACAACAACGAATTTGGGGGAGGAGAATTCTGTGAGTCCTCCCAATAGACCTGTGAGAAGACAAGAGCATATTGGAGAAGGAGAGGGGCTGCCACAGTTGCCCTGGAGGAGTTTGAGGCTTTGAGATGTCAGAATGAGGAGGTTACTCAGGCACTCCAGCGTCAAAATGAGCAGACAACTGCAGCCTTAAGGGCCATGGTGGATTTCTTCAAAATTGCACACCACAGTTCAGTTTACCCGCAGAAGTACAGCACCTGGTGAGAGAGAATATCCCACGACACACTTATGAGGAAGGTCAGCCCTTTGCAGCAGCGAATTCGGGACAACTAGAATGGGGGCTGACGGGCAACATGCAGCGCATTACTCAGCATTGACAGGACCCTGCCACAGGGTTTTAGGAGCAGTACCCTGCAGCAGGTCTGTGGGAGAAGAACCCTGCCGCAGGGGTTAGGGACAGGAACCCTGTCGCGGGTCTAAGGGAGAACCCTGCCACAAGGGTCAGGAGTCAAAACCTATCTGCATGTCTGAAAGGGTTCAACCCTTCTGCATCTCTAAGGGAGAACCCTGCCGCATCTCTGAGGGAATACCCTACCGTAGGGGCGAGGGAGATTACCCCTGTCATAGGTATGAGAGAGTTCACCTCTACCGCAGCTCTGAGCAAACACCCTACCGCGGAGACGCGAGAGACGAATCCTGCCGCAAGGGTTAGGGACAGGAACACTGCCGCAAGGGTTAGGGACAGGAACCCTGTCGCAGGTTTGAGGGAGAACCCTGCCATAAGGGTCAGGAGTCAAGACTTATCCGCATGTCTGAGAGGGTTCAACCCTGCCGCATCTCTGAGAGAATACCCTATTGCATCTCTGAGGGAGATGAACCCTGCCGCAAGGGTCAGAAGTAAAAACCCTACCGCAACACTAGGAGAAGACATTGTCGTTGGGCTAATACAAAACCCTGCCGCAACACTGGGAGAAGACACTGCCGCTGGGCTGATGTAAAACCCTGCCATAAATATCAGGCGTCGAAACCCTGTCACAAGGGTGAAGGAATTAAACCCAACCGCAGAATTCAGGAGGCAGACTTCTGTTGCAGAATTTGAACGACGTGACTTTGAAGTTCGCAGATCTGGGGAGCGGCAGAGACAAAGTCCTCATTTACTAGGTGAAGTGAGACAGATTAGTGGACAGAATAGTCATGACTTCTAAGACTATTTCGAAGATCCAAGGCCGAATTATGGAATAAGAGGTGTAGGAAGAAGGGATATAGTGCATGCTCCTAGAGGAAGGGAAACTGTGGACGATGAGGAGATCCCTAGTCGAGGAGCGAACCATGTGCGGAACCCCGAAATAGAGGAAGAAGGGATTCTTATTACTTAGACTCTTCTAGTGCCGAAGAAAGGGGAGCACACTCGACCCGAGGGTCGAAAAAATTTGAGAAAGTCGTGGAAAGGATTTTGGAGAGGAAGAAGTTAGTGCCTCCCGAGGATAATCAGAGAAGGAGAGTTCCTTTCAGTCCTGATATTATGGACAAACCACTGTCGAAAAAGTTCAAGATGCCTTCTATGGCTACTTATGCCGGCAAAACTGACCCACATGACCATATACAGAGTTATGAATCCCTTATGTTACTCCATGGATGAGAAGACGAAATCATGTGCAGAGCCTTTTCACTCACATTGTCGGGGCATGCTTTAAAATGGTTTAATGGGTTAAATGAGGGTTCTATCTCGTCCTTCGACCAATTACGAAGTGAATTTCTGAGAGCCTTCATGATCAACAGCCAGCGGAAGAAGGATGCCACTTATTTACTTACCCTTAAACAAGGGAACAAAGAATCGCTGAAGAACTATGTAGATCGTTTTCGAGATGCCACATTAGAGGTGAAAGATCTACCGGTGGAAGTAGCCATGGCAGCTTGGTTATTAATTTTGAGGGGGTCAATTAAGAGTTTAGAATTATATATATTGAATTAATATATCGTCAATAAAATTTTTTAATTTCACAAACGAGATTAGGATGATAATATATGTTGCATTTTATTTATTTTTTATTTTTTTAATATTTTTAAAAAATGCGTGTCATTATCCTAACCACATTTGTAGAGTAAAAAAACTCCACAACAATATATTGAATAATTATCTTATATATACATATCATTGTGTTTTAGGTTTGATATTGAAATAAATTATCTAATTTTACTAAAAATGCAAACAAAATTTTGATTTTTTTTACATGAAATCAAGATTATGAACTTTTATTTCCTTGTAATTATATTCATCAAATTTTAAAAGTTAATGAATATTATCCAATTGATAATTTTTAAAATAATATTTCTTCCAAGTCATCTAAATAGATCTAAATAAACACTTTTTACAAATTAAATTGATAATGGTTATACCCATTAAGGTCCACGAATAAAAACATTGACCAACAGAGGACAGCCACGTGTCAGGTACCAAACACCAAGAGTCATGAGCCACGTGGCTTATACCTATGGGTTGCGACAGAGTAACTTTGCGACAGAGTCCCTGGCGACAGAGTTAATATGCGACAGAGCCCTCTGATGATAGAGTCACTATGCGATAGAGTCCCTGGCGACAGAGTCAATATGCGACAGAGCCCTCTGACGATGGAGCACTATGCGATAGAGTCCTTTTGGCGACAGAGTCATGCAGCAGAGTGTACACGCGATAGACCTCTTCGCCCTTGAGTCCAGCAGCAAGAGGTGATAGACCTTTACGGTAGAGTATGAATGCGACATACACAATGTGTCGGCAAAGCTATTGCGACAGAGTATGCTGCGGCAGAGGTCCTCGAACCTCTGTCGCATGTTTAACTCATCTGCATAGAAGAAGACTCTGAGTCCGCGATAGAGTACCTAATAACTCTGTCGTAGCCCAGACAAGTGCCTGGGCCTCAGATCCGAATCCTATAGTTATGGGTCTAAAATATTCGCAAGCCCTGGAAAAATATGAAGCCCGACTTAATTCTAAAAAATGTTTATAAATACACCAGGTATGATAAAAAAAACCCTAATCTCTATTTTACATACAAAAACTCTACTTAAACAGTTTTCTGACTTAAGCATCGGAGTGCGCGTGCAGGGACAGATCCCTGTACCTCTCTGACTTTCACTGTTTTTGCAAAATATCTAAGACACGTGGAGAAGATCACATCAACATCATTTCATTGTTGTTTAGAGCAACAACAATTGGCGCCGTCTGTGGGAATCAGAACGAAAAGTCAGATTCTCTATCAAAATGGTGAAAACACGCTCCACAGTAGCAGCAAATATGGGAGAAAAGAATTCTGTGAGTCCTCTAGTCAGACCAAAGCGAGGACAAGAACAGAATGAAGAGGGCGGCAGAATTGCCTCTGTTTCCCTTGATGAATTTGAGGCTTTGAATCGTCAGAATGAGGAGACCACGATAGCGTTGAGGGCTATGGTGAATTTCTTCAAAAATGCCCTGTTGCAATTTAGCTTACCTCCAGAAGTGCAACAGATGGTAGGGGAGAACATCCCGAGCCAGACTTACGAGAGAGGTTAACCCTCTACCATGGTGAATGCTGGACAAGGAGATTGGGGACAGAATACTGTCGCTGGCCTGATTCTGAACTCTACCGCGGGTCTAGAGAACAACCCTGCCGCAGGTCCGAGGAGGCGCACCACGACAGGGTTGCGGGAGGTGAACCCTACCACAGGTCTGAGGCGAATGAACACTACCGCGAACCCAACTGAGCAGAACTCTCCTGCAGAGCACAGGTGACAGAGTTCCCCCACAGAGTACAGGCGACAGAGCTCTCCCGCAGAGTATAGGTGGCAGAACTCTCCCGCAGAGTATAGACGACAGAGCTCACCCGCAGAGCACAGGCGACAGAGTTCCCTCGCAGAGTACAGGCGGTAGAGCTCTCTCGCAGAGCACAGGCGACAAAACTCTCCCTCAGAGTATAGGCGGCAGAGCTCTCCCGCAGAGCACAGGCGACAGAACACTCCCGCAGAGTATAGACGACAGAACTCTCCCGCAGTGCACATGACTTCTGCAGCGGAATTGGAGCATGAATTTGAAGATCACAGGTCTAGGGAGTGACGGAGACAGAATAGTCATGACCCCTGAGACTATTTCGAGGGTATCAGGTCGAATCACGGAATGAGAGGTGTTGGAAGAAAGGATACAGGGCAGACCCCTAGAGGTCGGGAAACCTTGAATGAGGAGGAGATATTTAGCCGGGGAGTCGACCATGTGCAAAGTCTCTGGAACAGAGGAGTAAGGAGTGCTTACCACTCAGACTCTTCTAGTCTCGAAGAGAGGGGAGCGTACTCGACTCGAGGGTCAAAAAATGCTGAGAAGGTTGTCGAAAGGATTTTAGAAAAGAAGAAGCTAGTGTCCCCTGATTATAGTCAAAGAAGGAGAGTTCCTTTCAGTATAGAGATTATGGACAAACCCTTACCGAAGAAGTTAAAGATGCCTTCTATGGCCACTTACGCTGGCAAAGCAGACCCATACGACCATATATAGAATTATGAGTCCCTTATGCTGCTCCATGGATGGGAAGATGAAATCATGTGCAGAGCCTTCTTGCTTACACTATCAGGGCATGCGCTAAAATGGTTTAACGGGTTAAGTGAGGGTTCTATCTCATCCTTCGATCAGTTACGAAGTGAATTTTTGAGAGCCTTCATGGTCAATAGCCAATGGAAGAAGGACGCTACTTATCTGCTGACCCTTAAACAAGGGAATAAAGAGCCATTGAAGAATTATGTAGATCGTTTCCGAGATGCAACTTTAGAGGTGAAGGATCTACCAGTAGGAGTAGCCATGGCTGCATGATACAAGGGACGAAATTCGAAAAGCTACAAGAATCCCCCTCTCTTGATCAGCCAGTGACCCTTTCTGATTTATTTGCTAGAACAAATAAATAAATGGCTCAAGAGGAAGTAATGAAGATGGTACAATCCAGAGAGGTAAGGGAGGGAAGAAAAAGAGAAAGAGATATACCTGAAAGAAGCTCCTTAAGACCTGTCAGATTATACAAGGCTCCTAGACTCAGGTATGAAGGTTATACCAGATTGAATGAGCCTCGCACCGCGATACTTGCAGCTATTGAGGGGACGAGACTGTTGGAATTCCCTAGAAAGAAGATTAGAGATGTGGGGCGAAACCCTGATGCCTATTGTGAATTTCATGCAGCTCACGGTCACCCCATGGAAAGATGCAGAGATCTGATGGATTAGCTAGAGAGGTTAGCTAGAGAGGGGAAAATTAATCGCTTCCTGTGGAGAAGTGAAAGGCCTCGTTATCCTCCGTGAGATCGGAGGAATGATCGTCCGCGAAATATGCAAAATAATGATAACGGAAGAAATAGGCCAAGGAATGAAGCAGCTAGGCCTATCCCTTGAGGTAATCAGCCGGATAACGAACCTACCGGCCCGATAATAAATGTTATCACAAGAAGAGAATCGATGGCAGGAAGCTCCTCTGCTTCCCGTAAAAGTTACGCAAGACAAGCATATCAGGTTCATGCTGTGATGGAGGAGAAGGCAGATGAAGAACCCATTGTGTTCACTCCGACAGACAAGGGTGATATTGTCGTGCCTCATGATGATCCCATGGTAATATCCGCAGTGGTGGCGAAACATCCGGTGAGCAGAATCCTAGTCGATAATGGAAGTTCAGTGAACTTAATCTATTAGAATTGCTTTGAAAAAATGAATGTATCCGAAGATAGATTGAGACCTGTTATGACACCATTGTACGAATTTACGGGTGAAAAGGTGAAGGTAGCCGGGTCTATAGAATTGCCCGTGACTCTAGGGGAAAGCCCAAAGGATGTGACACACAGGTATTATTCATGGTTGTGAGGTCAACCTCAGCTGCTTACAACATGATCCTAGGGAGGCCTGTATTAAATGATATGAGGGCGGTGATATCCTCTTGTTACTTATTAATGAAGTTCCCTACTCCCAACGGAGTTGGGCAAGTACGAGGGGATAAAAGGAGGGCTCGTACTTGTTATATCGCTTCTACCGCCAGCAAAGGAGTACAGAGAAAGGAGACTTTATGCATAGATGACCCGCCCAAGCCTCAGCCTGTAGAGAAAATGGAAGCCATTGAACTAGTCCAAGGAGATGAAGAGAAGAAGGCATTCATAGGGACTCAGCTGAATGAACAAGCAAGAAGGGAGATAGCTGAATGCCTACAGAGAAACTCGGATGTTTTCGCTTAGACCCCGACTGATATGCCCGGGATTAATCTTGAAGTGATTTGTCATGAGCTTAATGTCTCACCTGGGCATAGGCCTGTCAAGCAGAAGAAGAGGAATTTTGCCCCGAAAAGACAGAAGGCGATCACTGAAGAAATCAATAAACTTTTAGAAGCCGAGTTTATTAGAGAGGTCTACTAACTGAGTGGCTGGCCAATGTAGTAATGGTGAAGAAATCCAATGGGAAATGGCGAATATGTGTGGATTTCACTGATTTGAATAAAGCTTGCCCTAAAGATTCGTACCCTTTGCCCCGAATTGATAGGCTTGTGGATGAAACATCTGGATATGAACTCCTCAGTTTTTTAGATGCTTTCTCCGGATATCATCAAATTATGCTCCACCCAAAAGATGAAGAGAAGACTTCTTTTATAACCAACGATGGAACATACTATTATCGGGTAATGCCATTCGGTTTAAAGAACGCTGGAGCTACATATCAGCGAATGGTGAACAAAGTGTTCAAAGATCTTTTGGGAAATACTATGGAAGCCTATGTGGACGATATGATTATCAAGAGCAGAACAGGAGAGCCTCACGCTCATCAGATGTCCAAGGTGTTCGATATGCTAAGGAAATTCAGTATGAAGCTAAATCCTAGCAAATGCTCATTCGGAGTAAGATCAGGGAAGTTCTTAGGATTCATGATCATTGACAGGGGTATTGAGGCAAATCTTGAAAAGGTACAGGTAATTATAGATATGAAGCCACCAACCACAGTGAGATGTCCAAAGGTTGATAGGCAGAATAGCAACTCTAAACCGCTTTTTGTCAAAGTCTGCAGAAAAGAGCTTGCCATTCTTCAAAACTCTGCGCGGAGGAAAGAATTTTGAATGGACAAGTAATTGTCAAAAAGCTTTTGAAGGCTTAAAGGAATACTTGAAGCAGTTACCTTTATTGATAAGACCTTTGAAAGGGGAACAATTATATATGTACTTGGGAGTCAGTGAATTCACCGTCAGTGCAGTACTACTGAAGAAAGATGAAATAGTGTACCGTCCTATCTACTATGTGAGTAAGGTACTACTGGACCCGGAGACCCGTTATCTGCTGGTCGAAAAGCTAGCATTAGCCCTTGTGATGACCTCTCGTAAGTTGCGTCCTTATTTTCAGGCACACTCCATCACTGTCTTGACAGATCAACTGTTAAGACAAATTCTTCAGAAGCCTGAACACTCAGGGAGACTAGTGAAATGGGCAGTGGAACTTGGAGAATATGATATCACATTCCAACCCAGGTAGGCTATCAAAGGCCAAGCTCTGGTAGACTTTATAGTAGAATGTACTAGTCCGAGCGACAATAGTGGAAAGGAAACTCAACCGTGGCTACTGTATGTCGACGGAGCATCAAGTGAGAATGGAAGTGGGGCAGGTGTAGTCTTAGTGTCGCCAGAAGGGAAATCCTTAGAATACTCTTTGCGGTTTGGGTTCCCTAGTTCAAACAATATAGTAGAGTATGAGGCTCTGGTTGCTGGAATGAAGCTGGTAGAGAGGTTGCAAGTTCACCACCTGGTGGTGCATAGTGATTCTCAATTGGTAGTAAACCAGTTCAACGGGCAGTATGAGATTCGAGAGCCGATGCTGGTCCCTTATCTAAAGAAAGTCCAATCTCTAGCTCGGACTTTCGAAAACTTCCAGCTAATACAAATTAATTGGTCTAAAAACACACATGCAGATTCATTGTACAAATTAGCCTCCTCCAATGAGACAGGAGGAAGAATAGTGAAGGTGGAGAAACTTGAGCGGCCTAGCATTGAAGAGGTCGAAGTGTGTGACATTGAAGTAGGGGACGATTGGAGATCCCCATTCAAACAGTATCTCACTGAAGGTACACTCCCGCAATATAAGGATGAGGCTCGTCGCTTATGGATACAAGGGGCGAAGTTCACACTAATAAATGGGGAACTGTACAAAAGGGGGTATTCATCGCCTTTGTTAAAGTGCCTGGGGCCAGAGCAAGCAAATTATGTCCTAGATGAGGTACACGAAGGAATTTGTGGTGAGCACTTAGGAGCTAGAGCTCTTGCTGCTAAGATATTGCGATCGAGATTCTATTGGCCAACATTGAAAAAAGATGCGATGGACAAAGCCCGCAGGTGTGACAAGTGCCAAAGGTTTGCACCAATAACAACGGCCTCAGTGACTCCCTTCCAGAGTACGGTACAACCAACTCCTTTTGCACAATGGGGATTGGATATTCTAGGGCCCTTCTATTAGCTACGGGTCAAAGAAAGTTTTTATTGGTTGCCACTGATTACTTTACAAAGTGGATTGAGGTAGAGCCTTTAGCTACAATCACAGAGAAGAAAGTGGAAGCAATGGTGTGGAAAGATATTATCTGTCGGTTCGAGATCCCACGTATCTTAAATGTTAATCACGAAAAGCAGTTTGATTGTGACACTTTCTGTGAATTCTGTAAGCGCCTTGACATTCAGCTAAGGATTTCTTCTGTATCATATCCTCAAGCTAATGGACAAGCCGAAGTTAGTAATCGAACTATCCTTCATGGGTTGAAGACCAAATTGGACAAAGCTAAGGGAGCATGGGTGGGCGAGTTGCCTAGTGTCTTATGGGCATATCATACCACTAGTCGAGTATCGATTGGGGAAACGCCGTTTAGCCTTGTATACAGCACTGAAGCATTGATTCCCATGGAAATTGGAGCGCTGTCATCCAGGGTAGTGCCTTTAGTGGAAGAAAAGAATTCACAGGGACTAAGGGAAAACCTAGATTTGCTTGATGAGCATAGAGAGGCCGCAGCTATCCGGTTGGCATCCTATCATCAAAAGGTGGTCAACTATTACAATAGTCGGGTGAAAGATAGACCGATGTTCGAGGGAGATTTGGTGCTTAGAAAGTCACATATCACGAATGCCTTGAGGGAAGACAAAAAATTCAGAGCCAATTGGGAAGGTCCATACAGAATCAAACGAAAGATTGGGCCCAACACCTACATCCTGGAAACTCTGCAAGGGAAGAAAATAGGGAAAACATGGAATTCAAATCATTTGAAATTGTATTTGAATTAATCATTATGCTTTCTTTCCCAAACCTTATATTCTGGTATTGTTATTTGTTTACACTGTCACAAGATACCATTATCTGATCATTATGCAGATTGTTCTTCTATTATATCTTCAATTTTTATAAATCTAAATCTTGTGACAGGAGATAGACGAGCCGTAAGAGCCTGAGGAGCAATAGCGTCACTGTGGCCAGGCGTAAAAATCAGACGAGCCGTAAGAGCCTGAGGCGCAATAGCGTCACTGTGGCCAAGCGTAAAAATCAGACGAGCCGTAAGAGCCTGAGGCGCTATAGAGTCACTATGGCCAGGCGTAAAAACCAGACGAGCCGTAAGAGCTTAAGGCGCAATAGCGTCACTGTGGCCAGACGTAAAAATCAGACGAGCCGTAAGAGCCTGAGGAACAATAGCGTCACTGTGGCCAGGCGTAAAAATCAGACGAGCCGTAAGAGTCTGAGGCGCAATAGCGTCACTGTGGCCAGGTGTAAAAAATCAGATGAGCCGTAAGAGTGGGGAGCAATTGATAATAGTCATACCCATTAAGGTCCATGAATAAAAACATTGACCAACGGAGGACAGCCACGTGTCAGGTACCAAACACCAAGAGTCATGAGCCACGTGGCTTATACCTATGGGTTGCGACAGAGTACTGGCGACAGAGTAACTGTGCGACAGAGTCCCTAGCGACAGAGTCAATATGCGATAGAGCCCTCTGACGATAGAGTCACTATGCGATAGAGTCCTTTTGGACGACAGAGTCCCTGGCGACAGAGTCAATATGCGACAGAGCCCTCTGACGATGGAGTCACTATGCGATAGAGTCCTTTTGGCGACAGAGTCATGCGGCAGAGTGTACACGCGAGAGACCTCTTCGCCCTTGTGTCCAGCAGCAAGAGGTGATAGACCTCTGCGGTAGAGTATGAATGCGACATACACAATGTGGCGGCAGAGTTATTGCGACAGAGTATGCTGCGGCAGAGGTCCTCGAACCTCTGTCGCATGTTTAACTCATTCGCACAGAAGAAGACTCTGAGTCCGCGACAGAGTATCTAATAACTCTGTCGCAGCCCAGACACGCGCCTGGGCCTCAGATCCGAATCCTATAGTTATGGGCCTAAAATATTCGCAAGCCCTGGAAAAATATGAAGCCCGACTTAATTCTAAAAAATGTCTATAAATACACCAGGTATGATAAAAAAACCCTAATCTCTATTTTACATACAAAAATTCTGCTTAAACAGTTTTCTGACTTAAGCATCGGAGTGCGCGTGCAGGGATAGATCCCTGCATCTCTCTGACTTTCACTGTTTTTACAGAATATCCAAGACACGTGGAGAAGATCACATCAGCATCATTTCATTGTTGTTTAGAGCAACAACATAAATCAACTAAAAGATTTTAACAAATAATTAAATATTTTTAGTTGTTAAGATTTTAATTACAATAAAATAAAAGTTCATAACCTTAATTTCATTTAAATAAAAAGGTCATAGACTAATAAAAAATCAAAAGCTCATAAAATTATAAATTTTGTTAATTCATAACAAAAAATTAAAGAAACAAAATAATCAAAATAAATAATCTTTTCTATAATTAAGAGTGACGCTTTTTTTAATAAAACAAAATCTTTAAATTTATCAAAAAATTAGTTGATTTTAAATGTATTAAAAATTAAACTGATTTTTCTTTAAATTTATATGATTGTAATTTAATATCTGTAAAATAAATTGAATTTAAGTATTTGAGAAATAATTAATGATAAAATAAATATATATATAAATATAATTTTAACATCTTTTAATAAAATCCAATTTAAATTATTTAATATATATATATATATATAATTCTAAAAAATCTTGGGGAGGCAACTGCAGCCTTAAGGGCCATGGTGGATTTCTTCAAAACTGTACTACCATAGTTCAGTTTACCCCCAGAAGTGCAGCACCTGGTGAGAGAGAATATCCCACGACACACTTATGAGGAAGGTCAGCCCTCTGCAGCAGCGAATTCAGGACAACTAGAATGGGGGCCGACGGGCAACATGCAGCGTATTACTCAACATCGACAGGACCCTGCCACAAGGTTTCAGGAGCAGTACCCTGCCGCAGGTCTGAGGGAGACGAACCCTGCCGCAGGGGTTAGGGACAGGAACCCTGTCGCGGGTCTAAGGGAGAACCGTGCCGTAAGAGTCAGGAGTCAAAACCTATCCGCATGTCTGAGAGGGTTCAACCTTCCCGCATCTCTAAGGGAGAACCTTGCTGCATCTCTGAGGGAATACCCTACCGTAGGGGCGAGGGAGATTACCCCTATCGTAGGTCTGAGAGAGTTCACCTCTACCGCAGCTTTGAGCAAGCACCCTGTCGCGGAGATGCGAGAGACGAACCCTGCCGCAGGGGTTAGGGACAGGAACAATGCCGTAAGGGTTAGGGATAGGAACCCTGCCGCAGGTCTGAGGGAGAACCCTGTCGCAAGGGTCAGGAGTCAAGACCTATCCGCATGTCTGAGAGGGTTCAACCCTGCCGCATCTCTGAGGGAGAATCCTGCCGCAGGTCTGGAGGATAACCCTGCCGCATCTATGAGAGAATACCCTATTGCATCTCTGAGGGAGATGAACCCTGCCGCAGGGGTCAGAAGTCAAAACCCTACCGCAACACTAGGAGAAGACATTGTCGTTGGGCTGATACAAAACCCTACCGTAACACTGGAAGAAGACACTGCCGCTGGGTTGATGCAAAACCCTGCTGCAAATATCAGGCGTCGAAACCCTGCCGCAAGGGTGAAGGAATTAAACCCAAACGCAAAATTCAGGAGGCAGACTTCTGCCGCAGAATTTGAACGACGTGACTTTGAAGTTCGCAGATTTGGGGAGCGGCAGAGACAAAGTCCTCCTTTACTAGGTGAAGTGCGACAAATTAGTGGACAAAATAGTCATGACTCCCAAGACTATTTCGAAGATCCAAGGCCGAATTATGGAATGAGAGGTGTAGGAAGAAGGGATACAGTGCAGGCTCCTAGAGGGAGGGAAACTGTGGACGATGAGAAGATCCCTAGTCGGGGAGTGAATTGTGTGTGAAACCCCGAAAAGAGGAAGAAGGGATTCTTATTACTTAGACTCTTCTAGTGCCGAAGAAAGGGGAGCACACTCTACCCGAGGGTCAAAAAACTTTGAGAAAGTCGTGGAAAGGATTCTGGAGAGGAAGAAGTTAGTGCCTCCCAAGGACAATCAGAGAAGGAGAGTTCCTTTCAGTCCCGATATTATGGACAAACCACTGTCGAAAAAATTCAAGATACCTTCTATGGCTACTTATGCCGACAAAACTGACCCATATGACCATATACAGAGTTATGAGCCCCTTATGTTGCTCCATGGATGAGAAGACGAAATCATGTGCAGAGCCTTCTCGCTCACACTATCGGGGCATGCTTTAAAATGGTTTAATGGGTTAAATGAGGGTTCTATCTCGTCTTTC
Organism: Firmiana major; assembly: GCA_033439115.1. Classification (NCBI taxonomy): domain Eukaryota; kingdom Viridiplantae; phylum Streptophyta; class Magnoliopsida; order Malvales; family Malvaceae; genus Firmiana; species Firmiana major. The sequence continues at coordinate 25,064,978 of CM065896.1, read as the reverse complement.
GACCAATTACGAAGTGAATTTCTGAGAGCCTTCATGATCAACAGCTAGCGAAAGAAGGATGCCACTTATTTACTTACCCTTAAACAAGGGAATAAAGAATCACTGAAGAACTATGTAGATCATTTTTGAGATGCCACATTAGAGGTGAAAGATCTACCGATGGGAGTAACCATGGCAGCAATGCTACAGGGGACAAAATCTGAGAAGTTACAAGAATCCTTGTCCCTTGGTCAGCCAGCGACTCTTTTTGATCTATCTGCTAGAGCAAATAAATACGTGGCTTAAGAGGAAGTGATGAGGATGGTACAGTCCCGGGAGGCAAAGGAAGGAAGGAAGGAAAAGAGAGAGATGTACCTAAAAGAAGTTTCTCAAGACCTAACAGATTGGATAAGACTCTTAGGCTTAGGTATGAAAACTATATAGGCTAAATGAGTCTCGTGTCGCTATTCTTGCCGCTATTGAAGGAACTAGACTGTTGGAGATCCCAAAAAAGAAGATTGGAGATTTAGGCCGAAATGTTGATGCTTATTGTGACTTTCATTCCGCTCATGGTCATCCTACTGAGAGATGCAGAGATCTGATGGATCAGTTAGAAAAGCTGGCTCGAGATGGGAAAATTAACCGCTTCCTGAGGAGAAGTGAAAGACTCCGTTACCCTCTGCGAGATCGAAGGGATGATCGTCCGTAGAATAGACAAAATAATGATAGAGGGAGAAACAAGCCAAGAAATGAAGAAGAAGCTAGGCCAGACCCCCTAGGCAACCGATTGGATAATGAACCCATTGGCCCGATTATAAATGTTATTGCAGAGGAAGAATCAATGGCAGGAAGTTCCTTTGCTTATTGCAAAAGTTAAGCGAGACAAGCATATCAGATTCATGTTGTGATGGAGGAAAAGACAGATGAAGAACCCATTATATTCACTCCGGCAGACATGGGTGATATCGCCATACCTCATGACGATCCCATGGTGATATCAGCAGTGTTGGAAAAACATCTAGTGAGCAGAATCCTGATAGACAATGGAAGTTCGGTGAACTTAATCTATTGAAATTGCTTTGAGAAAATGAATGTATCAGAAGATAGATTAAGACCCGTTATGATGCCACTGTACGGATTTGTGGGCGAGAAAGTGAAGGTCGCCGGGTCTATAGAGTTGCCTGTGACTTTAGGGGAAAGCCCAAAGGCTGTGACTCGACAGGTATTGTTCATGGTTGTAAGATTAACCTCAACTACTTACAACATGATCTTGGGAAGACCTTTACTAAAAGATATGAGGGCGATAATATCTTCTTGCTACCTATTAATGAAGTTCCCTACTCCCAACGGAGTTGGGAAAGTACAAGGAGATCACAAGAGGGCTTGCACATGTTATATCTCCTCTACCACTGACAAAGGGGTACAAAGAAAGGAGACATTGTATATAGTTGATCCTCCTGAGCGTCAACCTGTTGAGGAAACGAAAGCCATTGAGCTAATCAAAGGAGATGAAGAGAAGAAGGCGTTCATAGAGACTCAACTGGTTGAACAAACACGGAGAGAGATAGCAGAATGCCTACAGAGAAACTTTGATGTCTTTGCTTGGACCCCGACTGATATGCCCGAGATTAATCCAGAAGTGATTTACCATAGACTTAATGTTTCACTCGGGTATAAGCTTGTCAAACAAAAGAAAAGAAATTTTACCCCGGAAAGACAAAAGGCGATCACTGAGGAAGTTAATAAACTTTTAGAAGCCAAGTTTATTAGAAAGGTTTACTACCTGAGTGGTTGGCCAATGTAGTAATGGTGAAGAAATCTAATGGGAAATGACAAATGTGCGTGGATTTCACTGATTTGAATAAAGCTTGCCCCAAAGATTCGTATCCTCTACCCCGAATTGATAAGCTTGTGGATGAAACATCATGGTACGAACTCCTCAGTTTTCTAGATGCTTTCTCTGGGTACCATCAAATTATGTTTCATCTAGAAGATGAAGAGAAGACTTCCTTTATAACTGACGATGAAACATATTGTTATAGGGTAATGCCATTCGGTTTAAAGAACGCTGGGGCCACATATCAGCGAATGATGAACAAAGTCTTCAAGAATCTTTTGGGAAACACTATGGAAGCCTATGTGGACGATATGATTATTAAAATCAGAGCAGGAGAGTCTCACGCTCATCAGATGTCTAAGGTGTTTGATGTGTTGAGCGAATTCAGTATGAAGCTAAATCCCAACAAATGTTCATTCAGAGTTATGTCTGGAAAGTTCTTGGGATTCATGATCACTAATAGGGGGATTGACGCAAACCCCGAAAAGGTGCAAGCAATCACAAGTATGAAGCCACTAACCACAGTGAGAGAAGTTCAAAGACTGATAGGTAGAATAGCAGCTCTGAACCGATTTTTGTCAAAATTTACAAAAAGAAGCTTACCGTTCTTCAAAACTCTACGGGGTGGAAGGAATTTCAAGTGGACAGATGATTGCCAAAGAGCTTCGAAGACTTGAAGGGATATTTGAAGCAGTTACCTTTATTAACAAAGCCTTTGGAAGGAGAACATTTGTATATGTACTTGGGAGTTGGTGAATTCGCCGTCGGTACGATACTACTGAAAAAAGATGAAACAGTGGATCATCCCATGTATTATGTGAGTAAGGTCCTACTAGACCCGGAGATTAGTTATTCGCTAGCCGAAAAGCTAGCACTGGCCCTTATGATGGCCTCTCGCAAATTACGTCCTTATTTTCTGGCACACCCTATTTCTGTCCTAACGGATCAACAGTTAAGGCAAATTCTTCAAAAACCCGAACACTCAGGGAGATTGCAGAAATGGGCAGTAGAACTCAGAGAGTATGATATCACGTTTCAGCCCAGGCAAGCCATTAAGGGACAAGCTTTAGCAGATTTCATAGTAGAATGTATTAGCCCGAAGGGTAACATTGAAAAAGAAACTCGACCGTGGCTACTGTATGTTGATGGAGCATCGAGCGCAAATGGTATTGGGGCCGATATAGTCTTGATGTCACCAGAAGGGAGATCTTTAGAATATTTTTTGCGCTTTAGGTTCCTTAGTTCAAATAATATAGCAGAGTATGAGGCTCTTGTTGCTGGAATGAAGCTAGCAAAGAGGTTGCAAGTTCGCCACCTAATGGCGATAGTGATTCTCAATTGGTGGTAAATCAGTTTCATGGACAGTATGAAATTCGAGAGCCAATGCTGGTCCCTTATCTAAAGAAAGTTCAATCACTAGCTCAAACTTTCAAACACTTTTAGTTGATACAAATTAACCGGTCTGAAAACACACATGCAGATTCATTGTCCAAATTAGCTTCTCCTAATGAGACCGAAGGAAGAACGGTGAAGGTGGAAACACTTAAGCAGCCTAGCATTGAAGAAGTCGAAGTGTGTAGCATTGAGATGGGGGACGATTGGAGAACCCCATTCAAACAGTATCTCACTGAAGGTACGCTCCCATAAGACAAGGAAGCAGCTCATCGTTTAAAGATACAAAGGGTAAAATTCACACTAATGAATGCGGAGCTGTACAAGAGGGGTTATTCATCACCATTGTTAAAGTTCCTGGGGCTAGAACAAGCAAACTATGTCTTAGCTGAGGTACATGAAGGAATAAGTGGTGAACACTTGGGAGCTAGAGCCCTTGCCTTTAAGATATTACGGTCGGGATTCTATCAGTCGACGTTAAAGAAAGAAGTGATGGATAAAGCCCGTAAGTGTGACAAATGCCAAAGGTTTACTCCAATAACAACGGTCCCAATGGCTCTGCTCCAGAGTACGGTACAACCAACTCCCTTTGCACAATGGGGTTAGACATTCTAGGACCCTTTCCATTAGCTACGGGCCAAAGAAAGTTTCTGTTGGTAGCTACTGATTACTTTACAAAATGGATTGAGGCAGAACCTTTAGCTACAATCATAAAGAAGAAAGTTGAAACAATGGTATAGAAAGATATTATCTACCGGTTCGAAATCCCACGCGTCTTAAATGCTGACCACGAAAAGCAGTATGACTATGACGCCTTTCGTGAGTTCTATAGATGCCTTAACATTTAGCTAAGGATTTCCTCTGTTTCATATCCTCAAGCTAACAGACAAGCCGAAGTTAGCAACCGAACCATCCTTCATGGGTTGAAGACCAAACTGGATAAAGCTAAAAGAGCATGGGTGGATGATTTGTCTAGTGTCTTATAGGCATATCGCACCACTAGTCGAGTATCAACTGGAGAAACGCCGTTTAGTCTGGTATACGACACTGAAGCATTGATTCCCATGGAAATTGGAGCACTTTCACCCAGGGTAGTACCTTTAGTGGAAGAAGAGAATTCGTAAGGGCTAAGGGAAAACCTAGATCTGCTTGATAAGCATAGAGAGACTGTAGCTATCCGACTGGCATCCTACCATCATAGGGTAGCCAACTACTATAACAGTTGGATTAAAGATAGACCGATGTCCGAGGGAGATTTGGTGCTTAGGAAGTTGCACATCACCAATGCCTTGAGGGAGGATGGAAAGTTCAGAGCCAACTGAGAAGGCCCATATTGAATCAGACAGAGGATCGGGCCCAACACCTGCATCCTGGAAACTCTGTACAAGAAGAAAATAGGGAAGACATGGAACTCAAACCACTTGAAATTATATTGGAGTTAACTATTATGCCTTCTTTCCAAATTTTTATATTCTCGCATTATTATCAGTTTATTTTAAATGCATTGTCACAATATACTATTATATGATTATTATGCAAATTACTTCTCTATTTTCCTATTATATCTTCAACATTTATGAATATGAATCTTGTGACAGTAAATAGATAAGCCATAAGAGCCTGAGGAGCGATAACGTCACTGTGGCCAGGCGTTGGAAACGTATAAGCCGTAAGAGCCTGAGGCACGATAGCGTCACTGTGGCCAGGCGTTGAAGACAGATAAGCCGTAAAAGCCTGAGGCACGATAGCGTCACTGTGGCCAGGCATTAGAAACGTATAAGCCGTAAGAGCCTGAGGTGCGATAATGTCACTGTGGCCAGGAGTTGAAGACTGTTGGCTCAATCGAGAGGGGGGTGAATCGGTTTTCTAGTCTAAATGCTAACTTTAAACTCTTTTAAATTTAATTGCAAGTAATTAAATAATAAGCAATAGACAATAGTGCAACAAAGTAAAGAAGATAAGAGAGAGAAGCAACAAACTCAGTAATTTATAGAGGTTCGGCCAATCGCTTGCCTATGTCCTCTCTTCTTGACCTTCTTGTCAAGAGTTTTCTTTCACTATCACAATAGCTGATACAACCTCCTTTTCAAGGTTAAGGAATAACCTCTCTACCTCTTTTTACAAAGATATGTATTCGCCTTTTACACAATTCTCTCACAGAGGAACTCTCCTCGTTTCTTTTGGATGAAGAGTGAATACAAATAAGAACTCTCTTTTGTGGGTAGGAAGAATAACTTTAACTCAAGCTATTTAAGACAATATACTAAATATGGTGTTGAAGATAAAGGGAATGTCAAGGAATGATCTCTTGAGAATATTCAGAATTTTCAGCTCAATCTCTTCTGTCCCCAGTGTCTTCAATGCTTGGTTTTATATAGCAGGATGGTAGGTGAAGCATTTAATGCAGTTTTTTCCCGTTGAAGAATTTACAGAGAGAGCCGTTGGGAACCTCCAGTAGAATACCATATCGATCTTCCATCATGACCAGATCGATCTTCTAATTTAAATTCCTGCAATTATAAAGCAACTCAAAGCAAGGAGATCGATCTCATATTTGTAGAGATCGATCTTATAATTTGTATAATGTTAGTAAAGATAGATCTGTCCAACTATTAGATCGATCTTATAAACTCTCTGTTTGAAGTAAGATCGATCTCCAGATCGATCTAGCAAGCATTCTAGTAGAGAGGAGATCGATCTCAAATCATTCTAGATCGATCTCATAAACTCTCTGTCTTTGAGGAGATCGATCTCTATCCATATGAGATCGATCTCATAAACTCTCTGTTTGAACATAGATCGATCTACAAATCGATCTAAGACCTTTAACCTTTGCCTTAGAGGAGATCGATCTCTTCTTAGACCAGATCGATCTTATAGGCATTCTGTAAGTCAAAGATCGATCTCACAACCCTTAGAGATCGATCTCTTCTTCCTTAACATTCCATACATGTTCTTTAAGTCGTTAACCCTTAATCAGATTGATCTCATATTCTCATGAGATTGATCTCTCATACTTTGAAAACCCAGGAGATCGATCTCTAATCTCATGAGATCGATCTCTCAACCTTTAACACCCAGTTTCTAGCAATGACTTGTATCTCAATATGTTCTAATTAACCTCTTAACATGTTTTAAACATTTCTTGATTTATAATATCCATTATTGAATTACTGTTTTGTCATTTCAAAATATATTAACCTAACAATCTCCCCCTTTTTGATATGACAAAACTTATTCAATAGACTAAGTTTATAAACATGTTTAGTCTCCCCCTTTACATATGCATCCAATTTTCCAGTTTCAAAAAATCTCCCTCAGTTCAAGAACTCCCCCTTAATTTATGCTCCCCTTAACATGTTTTCTTCTCCCCCTTTTTGTCATATCAATATTACCAAGGCATAAAACCATTTATCACAAAGCATATATCAACAAACTATGAAGCATAAAATTGAATCATAATTCTGTCATTTCAAAATATAAATGTTCATACAACACAAAAACATAGTTTAAGACACAGCAAAGAGAGAGAAAAAATTATTTCCTAAGAGGATGGTGAAGGAAAACGATCAGCAAGGTCCTCAACTCGAACACAAGTGGTTTGAAGCTCATCGTACATAGCTTGCTGCATTGCCTCAATTGTGTCAAGACGGTTCTCAAAACGTGTGAATCGTTGTGCAAACGTCTCCATCGTTGTATCATAGTGTTGTCGAAAATCCATTATCATGGATGTAACGACATCAGCTGGTGCAGTAGACTGAGCAGCAGACGTAAGAGGAACTTCAGTTGACGGTGCTATAGGCTCAGCTAGAATGTCCTCTTCCATGGCTGCCTCGTGAGGGATTTCGCTTTTCTTCTGCCACTGATCGTGGAAGTCTTTGTAATACCCTATATGATGAAGAGTGCCGATATTCAAAACGCTTTTTACAAATGGCACTTCACTAGTCTCGCAAGAACAGTCAACCTTGAGTTTTTGTAGCAAGAATGCCAGGGGTTGAGGGAAGACTATAGTTGAGGCTTGACCCCGCTCGATCTTTAGCCAGTCTTCATAGATGAAGTGGACTAGGTTCGATTTTTGGCTTTAAGAGGTATGAAGGTGATGGAGCCAAAAACGATCTAGTTTTTTGACGGTAGAGTGTTGGGTACCAAAAGGTCAGAGGTTCCAAGATATGATTAGGTGTAGTAACCTAGGGTGCATGGGTAGGTCACTAGCCTTGTCTCCGGGTAGGTTGAATTCAAGTGGTACTTCCTCTTCCTCATCAGACAAACCATCATCTTCAATTTCATACACTCGGGCTAAGAGGGTGATGTTGACAGAATCGTTTTGGCCATGACGAAGGTTTTAAAACATAGAATTTTATAGGTGTCATCAGGGTCATAGATAAGCTCAACGTTTGAGAAAAATGCCCTAATAATGTTCGGAGGAGCAGGGGTGTTTATTTTGAGAAATGAAAGCCAACTAAATTCTTCCATTTTGTCAAATAAGGAAAGTCAATGCGGGAAAGGAATGAAAAATCAATAGTCCTCCAGTGTTAAATGGGCATTGTAGAAAAGTATTCTTCATATCTCTTCCTTTTTGCAGGTGTTTGAAAACACCTGCTGAAGGTTATGACAGAAGATGAAGAGACATTGGGTGGCTGTGAAGAGAAGGGTTTGGAGTCTTTGTTGGCAGCTCTCTTAATGCGAGGCATTATCAAATCAGTCAAAGATAGCCTAATATGGTTCTAGATTGTTCTCTAACAACGTCTTAAGCAATTGAACAGTTCACTAGAAACCCTATTGAAGATTAATCTACGAAACTAAGAAATTTTTAAAAGAAAATCAACAATATAGGTTCTAAAATGACGAGTAATGAAGTAGATTTGACTAATATCTTACCAGAGATCGATCTGTTGAGAGAAATCGGAAGAGGGTGCGCGACGAGGGTTAGGGATTTTGAATTTGGGATTTTTGAAATTTGAGGATTTTGAAGCAGTATATATAGTCCAGGGCTAAGGAGATCGATCTGTCGAGGTACCAGATCGATCTTCTACTTAAGGAGATTGATCTGTTGTTTTATGAGATTGATCTACAAAATACAGAAACTCAAGAAGATAGATCTGCCAAATGCAGAGATCGATCTGCAACATACAGAGGCTGAAGAAGATCGATCTGCCAAATGCAGAGATCGATCTGTAAAATACAGAAGCTTAAGGAGATTGATCTGCTTAGTAGAACCTTACTGCTTTAGGCCAATTTGGAGCATGCTAGATCGATCTATATTGTAAGGAGATCGATCTCTCATACTCTTTGCCCATAAAATGAGTTGTAAAATCAGTTGAAAATAAGTTTGAAATCAAAGTTTTGAAGGAAATAATCCTTAAGGAGCATACATAAGTCCTAATTCACCTCTAAGAACACAAAATCTATCTCTATCAAGAGGTTTGGTGAAAATATCAGCTGTTTGATGCAATGTATCAATATATTCTAGAACTATATCTCCTTTTTGTACATGATCTCTAAGGACATGATGCCTAATATCAATATGTTTAGTTCTAGAGTGTTGGATTGAATTTTTAGAGAGATTAATGGCACTGGTATTATCACATTTGATGGAAACTTGCTTCATGTCTACACCATAATCTCTCATTTGTTACTTAATCCATAACACTTGAGCACTAAAACTACCAGCTGCTATATATTCTGCCTCAGTTTATGGATTGTGCTACACTATTTTGTTTCTTAGAGAACCATGATATTAATCTATTCCCTAAGAATTGGCAGGTTCCTGAAGTGCTTTTTCTATCTATTTTACAACCTCCAAAATCTGCATCAGAATATGCATGAAGAGCAAAGGTGGAATCTTTAGGTTACCATAATCCTAGTGAAGGTGTGTCTTTAAGGTACCTAAAAATTCTTTTTGTAGCTAGTAAGTGTGACTTTCTATGAGAAGATTGAAATCTAGCACATAAACATACACTAAACAAAATATCAGGTCTACTTGCAGTAAGATAAAGCAATGAACCAATCATAGACCTATATAGCTTAGTGTCTACACACTTACCACTTTCATCTTTATCAAGCTTGATGTTGGTGCCCATTGGAGTTGCTTGAGGTTTGCAGTTATCCATTCCAAATCGTTTGAACAAATCTTTGGTGTATTTAACTTGATTGATGAAGATTCCATCCTTAGTTTGCTTTACTTGAAGTTCCAAGAAATAGATGAGCTCTCCCATCATGCTCATTTCAAATTCACCTTGCATGATCTTAGCAAACTCTTGACATAGAGATTCATTAGTTGATCCAAAAATGATGTCATCTACATATAGTTGAACAACTAGTAAATCTTTATTCTTATTTTTGATAAATAAGGTTGTATCTACTTTTCCTCTTAAAAATCCCTTTTCTATCAAGAACTTTGAAAGTCTTTCATAACAGGCTCTAAGAGCTTGTTTCAAACCGTAAAGTGCTTTACAAAGTTTGTAAACATGTTTAGAAAATTCAGGACTTTCAAAATTGGGGGGTTGCTCTACATAAACTTTCTCATTGATGAAACCATTTAGAAATGCACTTTTTACATCCATTTGATATAATTTGAAATTTTTGTAGCATGCAAAAGCAAGTAACATCCTTATTGCTTCTAATCTAGCTACCAGTGCATAGGTTTCATCATAGTCTATTCCTTCCTCTTGCCTATAACCGTGTGCAACTAGCCTAGCCTTGTTTCTTATGATCACACTATTTTCATTTATCTTGTTCTTGAAAATCCATTTAGTTCCAATTATAGAATGATCACTAGGTCTAGGGACTAAATTCCATACTTTACTTCTTTCAAATTGATTTAGTTCTTCTTGCATGGTTAAAAACCAATTGTTGTCATCTAAAGCTTCATTGACATTCTTTGGTTCAATTTGAGATACAAAGGCTATATATTGACATACATTTCTTAGAGAGGACCTTGTTCTAACTCCAAGATTTGGATCACCTACAATTTCACAATCTTTAACATATCCTAGTTCTCTTGGTGCTCTAGATTCTCTTTCTAGTATTTCTAGTTCTTCTTCATCTTCTTCATTTTTATTAATGTCAAGATTTTCTAGTAGGTTATCTTCTATTCTTGAGGATTCCTTCAAAGTCTCATTAAATATTTCAATATCCTCATCATTGGTAGAAACATTAGATGCATCATTTGATTCATCAAATATTACATGTATTGACTCTTCTACCATCAAGGTTCTTTTGTTATACACTTTATATGCCTTTGAACTCAAAGAATAGCCTAAAAAGATTCCTTCATCACTCTTGGCATCAAATTTTCCTAAGTTGTCTTTCCCATTATTTAAGATAAAGCATCTACAACCAAAAGGGTGAAAATAGCTAATATTTGGCTTTTTTCCCTTGTAAAGCTCATTAGGGGTTTTCTTTAAGATTGGTCTAATCATGACTCTATTTATGATATAGAATGCGGTGTTTATGGCTTCAGCCCAAAAATATTTAGGTAAATTATTTTCACACAACATTGTTTTAGCCATTTCTTCTAATGTTCTATTTCTTCTCTCAACTACCCCATTTTGTTGTGGTGTCCTAGGGGCTGAAAAGTTATGACTAATCCCTTGATCATTGCAATATTCATCAAAACCAATATTTTCAAATTCCTTGCCATGATCACTTCTAATACTAGTTACAATGTAACCTTTTTCATTTTGGGGTACTTTTGAATAGACAATGAATTTTTCTAAAGCTTCATTCTTTACTCTTAAGAAAAATACCCAAGAAAATCTAGTAAAATCATCTGCAATCACAAACCCATAATGCTTTCCACCTAGGCTTGTAGTTCTAGTTAGCCCAAATAGATCTAGGTGAAGTAGTTGAAGGGGTCTAGTGGTTGACACACTATTTTTAGGTTTAAATGATGTCCTTTTATGTTTTCCCTTGACACAAGCTTCACAAATTTTGTCATGGTTAAAGAACAACTTAGGTAATCCTACTACAAGGTCTTTTCTAGCTAGCTTAGATATTACATGCATGCTAGCATGACCTAGTCTCCTATGCCACAACCAAGGTTCTTTTTCTTTATCTATCATAAGGCATACATTTTCATTTCTAAGTTCATTTAGATATACAATGTATATATTACCTTGTCTATGTCCTAGAAAGAGAACTTTATTTGATTTAGAATCTATTACATGGCAATTTAAGCAATCAAAAATTACTTTGTAACCTTTGTCACAAAGTTGACTAATGCTAAGTAAATTATGCTTTAGTCCTCTAACAAGTAAAACCTTTTCTATGGAGAAAGAATTATTACCGATAGTTCCACTTCCTTCAACTTGGCATTTGGAGTTGTCCCCAAATATGACTTCTCCACCAACCTTTGATTTGAATGAGTTGAAGTGGCTTCTATCACCGGTCATGTGTCTTGAGCATCCACTATCCAAGTACCAAGCTTCCTTTGTTTTTTCCTTGTAGCAACGCTCAACCTCCTACAATCAACATTCAAACTTTTGTTTTAGGTACCAAAACTTTCTTGGGTCCTTTGGAGTTAATGAGTAGGATTTTTGATCCTTTTAGGATCCATTTTAATATTACATAAATATATTTTGAATTTACCACATCTTTTGGAACCCATACTCTTTTAACTATCCTTCCTCTAAATGTGGTCATTTTCACATTGCATCTATATGATGTATGTCCTTTTTTATTACAATGTGAGCAAGTAGTAGAGGATTTATGCATATTCTTTCTGGCTAAGAAATTTTTGAGATGAATTTCTCTACTTTTGCCATTATATCCTAACCCATTTCTATCAAAGAAAGCCCTTTGAGTCTTTAGCATGTGATCTAGTTTTTGTTAGCCCATGTAAAATCTAGTAAAGGAATTATGTAAGTTACTATTCTTTTCCTTTAGGTCATGGATTTCTAGATTTGTACTTTCTAATTTCTTTTCACATTCTATTTTATCATTTAGGATTAATTCATTTTCTTTCTTTAGTTTAGAAATCAATTTTTTATACTTCAAATTCATGCACTCATATTCTATTGCAAGATCATCAAAAGAATACTCATTGAGATTAGAAGTTACCTTTTCATCTTCAAGTGCCATGAAGCATAAATTGGCAATATCTTCATTTGAATCATCATCGAAGCTGTCACTATCACTCCATGTTACCATCATCGCGTTCTTTTCGTGCTTCCTATCATTTGATCTTTTTAGAATAGGGTAATTAAATTTAATGTGTCCAGGTTTTTTGCATTCATAGCAAATAATAGTATCTCTATCTTTTCTACCCAAATCTTCTTTGTCTTGCTCTTTCTTGTAGTTTCTCCTACTACCACCATTTGCTCTCATTCTCACAAATTTATTAAATCTCTTGGCAAACATTGCCATTTCAAAATCTTCTTCATTACCACTCTCATTTTTATCTTCTTTCAAATCCTCTTGAGTGGTGGATTTTAGAGCTACTCCTACTTTCTTGGGTGCCTCTTCATTTCTCCTCAATTTCATTTCATATGTGAGCAATGACCCTATCAATTCATCTAATGATAGTGTGTCAGGGTCCTTAGACTCTTCAATAGCTGTTACTTTAGCTTCCCAAAATTTTGGTAAACTATTCGGGATTTTCTTAACCATTTCTATATTGGAGTAGATTTTGCCTAAGGACTTTAGTGCATTTATTACATCAGTAAATCTAGTGAACATGTCACTAATTGACTCTCCTTCTTTCATCCTAAATAACTCATAGTCATGAGTGAGCATTCCTACCTTAGTCTCATTGACTTGAGTTGTGCCTTCATGTGTAATTACCAATTTATCCCAAATTTGTTTAGTATTATCACAACCGGAGACTCTATTATACTTATTGGGCCCTAATGCACAAAATAAGGTGTGCAAGACCTTTGCATTTAACTGAGCACATTTTATATCATTAGAATCCCACTCATCTTTTTCTTTCGGGATATCTCTTCCCTCTACCTTCTTAGTTGGGATTTGAGGACCTTTAGTAATAATCCTCCATACCTCATAATCATTAGCTTGAATGAAAAGTATCATTCTAGTTTTTCAATATGCATAATGTTCACTATTGAACATGGGAGGCCTAACTGTAGAGTGTCCTTCTCCTACTAGACTTGTTGCTACATTGCTATGAGCCATTAGATCGTTTTAACTCTTAGGAAGTTATTCCTTAATGATCAAAGAGTCTTAACTCTGATACCAATTGTTGGCTCAACCGAGAGGGGTGGATGAATCGATTTTCTAGTCTAAATGCTAAATTTAAACTCTTTTAAATTTAATTGCAAGTAATCAAATAATAAGCAATAGACAATAGAGCAGCAAAGTAAAGGAGATAAGAGAGAGAAGCAGCAAACTCAACAATTTATAAAGGTTCGGCCAATCGCTTGCCTACGTCCTCTCTTCTTGATCTTCTTGTCAAGAGTTTTCTTTCACTATCACAATAGTTGATACAACCTCCTTTTCAAGGTTAAGGAATAACCTCTCTACCCCTTTTTACAAAGATATATATTCACCTCTTACACAATTCTCTCATAGAGGAACTCTCCTCTTTTCTTTTGGATTAAGAGTGAATACAAATAAGAACTCTCCTTTGTGGGTAGGAAGAATAACTTTAACTCAAGCTATTTAAGACAATACAATAAATATGATGTTGAAGACAAAGGGAATGTTGAGGAATGATCTCTTGAGAATATTCAGAATTTTCAGCTCAATCTCTTCTGTCCTTAGTGTCATCAATGCTTAGTTTTATACAGTAGGATGGTAGGTGAAGCATTTAATGCAGTTTTTCCCATTGAAGAATTTACAGAGAGAGCCGTTGGGAACCTCCAGTAGAATACCAGATCGATCTTCCATCAGGACCAGATCGAGCTTCTAATTTAAATTTCTGCAATTACAAAGCAACTCAAAGCAAGGAGATCGATCTCATATTTGTAGAGATCGATCTTATAATTTGTAAAATGTTAGTGAAGATCGATCTGTCGAACTATCAGATCGATCTGTCGAACTATCAGATCGATCTTATAAACTCTATGTTTGAAGTAAGATCGATCTCCAAATCGATCTAGCAAGTATTCTCGTAGAGAGGAGATCGATCTCAAATCATCCTAGATCGATCTCATAAACTCTCTGTCTTTGAGGAGATCGATCTCATAAACTCTCTGTTTGAACATAGATCGATCTACAGATCGATCTAAGACCATTAACCTTTGCCTTAGAGGAGATCGGTCTCTTCCTAGACCGGATCGATCTCATAGGTATTCTGTAAGTCAAAGATAGATCTCACAACCCATAGAGATCGATCTCTTCTTCCTTAATATTCCATACATGTTCTTTAAGTCTTTAACCCTTAATCAGATCGATCTCATATTCTCATGAGATCGATCTCTCATACTTTGAAAACCCAGGAGATCGATCTCTCATCTCATGAGATCGATCTCTCAACCTTTAACACCCAGTTTCTGGCAATGACTTGTATCTCAATATGTTCTAATTAACCTCTTAACATGTTTTAAACATTTCTTGATTTATAATATCCATTATTGAATTACTGTTTTGTCATTTTAAAATATATTAACCTAACAAAGATAGATAAGTCGTAAGAGCCTGAGGCACGATAGCGTTACTGTGGCCAGGCGTTGGAAACGTATAAGTCGTAAGAGCCTGAGGCGCGATAGCGTCACTGTGGCCAGTGTTGAAGACATATAAGCCGTAAGAGCCTGAGGCGTGATAACATCACTGTGGCCAGGTGTTAGAAACGTATAAGCCGTAAGAGCCTAAGGTGCGATAGTGTCACTGTGGCAAGGCATTGAAGACAGATAAGTGGTAAGAGCCTGAGGCACGATAGCGTCACTGTGGCCAGGCATTGGAAACGTATAAGCCGTAAGAGCGTGAGGCGAGATAACGTCACTGTGGCCAGTCGACGAAAACATATCAGCCGTAAGAACCAGAGGTGCACTCGCGTCACGGTGACCAGACATCAGAAAAAGGTATGTTTACATGCGTAATTCTTTCCAAAAGTTTACACATTTTATTAAGAATTTGGGGAGCATATATATACAAGGTATACAGATAGATGATGATTGCAAGAGTCAAATGAATACATGTATTAAGAAAAAAGATGAATAAACAATATTTATTATTAAAAAGAATAAACAAGTTTTATTAAAATCTAAAAAATTCGTAACAATAGAATGATTTGTTACAATAAAAAATTAAAAAAGAAAAAGAAATCAATCTCCGTGATTAGACTTATGGCACCAGTGGCTCCTCACCATCTAATCCATCAAGGGCACCAATTGGCTCAAGAGCATTATCTGGGCTCAGAGGCTGCCAAGGTCCAGTCAGGTTGGCCAAGTCATCCTAAGCAGCTTTCTTCAAAAACTCATCTGCTGGCTCAGCATCGGGCTCATCTTTAGTCCAATCAGGAGCATCAAACAACATAGCTTCTGGCGTATATAGAAGCTTGGGGAACTCTTCGCCCTCCCTGTGCTTCTCCAGCCAAGATCGGGCAAGATAGAAACCATACTTCACAAACCCCGTGGAGTAGTCCTCTTTCCACCTAAAGCAATCTTTAGAGAGTCGATACTCCCTCATGGCTTCTTCCATGATACGATCAATCTCTGTTTAGCCAAAAGAAGCAGAAGGTCGACTCTTTAAATCCGTGATATGTTACTCTAACTCCTGATTGCGATTAGCTAACCCGTTAAAACTGGTGAAAAGAGAATCATATTTAGAAGGTAAATTGTCTAGCTCAGTTTGCTTCTATTGAAGGTCGTCATTAAGTTTGCTAAACCTAGCTGTCTCAACGGTAAGATCCCCCTTGGCGAGCGTTAAGTCTTGAAGAGCCTTTGAAAGCTGTTCTTCTAGATCTCGCACCACCCCTGGTAGCCTAGATAGTTGATTATTAGTGTTCGCCAACTCCATGTTCCTATCCCTCAGTGCCTGGAGCTCTTTTTTAGTCCGATCACGGTAAGCTCGATGTTGAGCATTATTGACGATGGTCCTTTGAGTAGCCTGAAAAGAAACATGAAAAGTTAAAACTCAAAATAAGGCGAAGAGAAATATAATGAATGAGAATCGAAAGATTACCCTCATTAGCTCTAAATCAGTTAAGTCCTCTGCTTATGGAAAATTCCTAAATAATTGAGGTTCATCTCTGGGAAGGATGGTGGCCTAGCCTAATCGAGATACTACCCCGGGCGTTTCTAAAGTATCATTGTCAAGCACTCCAAGGTATACTCGAAATTTTGATCCCTTCATCATGTAACCACTATCCACTCGATATGACCTCTTATCTACAGGACCTATCTTAGGAAGAATATGCCTGTTTGCCATAGCAGATTCAACGTATAAGTGCCTCCGGTTCTTTTGATGTGGTAAGGTCACATTGCATTCAGCGCGATCTCCAGACTGAGACCGATCCGAGGAGCTTGAAGTTCTTCGAGAATGAGAAGAAGCCTTCCCTTTACCTTGTGAAAGGTCTCTTGATGCTCCCTTCTGAAATTGAGTCGAAGCTGGAGGAGGGGTTGCCTGTCTGGGATGAGGAGTTTGAACTCGGGATACCAGAATCAAAATTGACATATCTCTGGAATCGGTAGCTATGGAGCGATGTCTCTTCTCAATAGGTTCACTAGACGAACCTTCTTGCGTCCTTTAACGAATCAAAGCACGTCTGACGCTGCTCATTTCTGTAAAAAAGAACCCACAAAATTGTTAAGATCGTCACATAAACAAGCAATAATAAATTATAAAGCATAAAAGGTTACCTTCAGGAGAGTTAAGATACTCCTGAAGGGACTCTACGTTTAATATTTCATCGTCTGGGAGGACCATAAAAGTGGAACCAAACCCTTCCCTGCCGCTCAGATAATTTAGAGGGTCACTTTCAGGGGGTCACTTTCAGGGTTGGATTTCCTATTTATAGGATTTGGTTCAGAAGGAACGAATGGTGGAGGATTTAAAGGAGAAATAGAAGGATTGATGACATGAACACTTCCCATACCCCAACCAGCAGATGATAAATTTTCAGTGACAGGAAGTTATAAAGGTTAATTGGCCTATCGACTAATAGCTTGTTGATAGTTGAGGATAATTGTCTCCTAAGAGTATAAATATGAGGACCTTTAGGGATATTATGTGTCACAATTTTATCCTTTTAAACGAAAATCACTATAAATTTTTTACATTTTCCTTTCCTTACCCGGTCGTGAGCAAACTCACTACTACACAGTTGAGCCGTGAGTCAATAATAATCATCACTCATCATTCATTCTTAAATTAATCAAAAGAAGTGTCATTCATTTGAAAGTTAAGTTATACACTTATACAATGACACGTTTTTAACCTTTACATCCCCCACATTACAATACAAAATGACTACTGTGCTTTTACATTGTTTAGATACAAAAAGAATCTTTATGTGTATACCTTTTGGCGATGGAAGCAACGTATGTTCAAAATACAACGCCTCAGTCCTGACTGGGCTGCTATGTACACTCTGTAGAGAGGGATGAGCAACCACACATTCAGTAAGGCAATAATACAAGCATGGTAGATAGCTACCCTATCTACATGCTGATAGTGTTATGCATAAATCGTTTATAATTAGAGCATGAGGAAATAAGACTATGCCACATGTATATACATATATCATTTATCGAAAATCATGTAAATAGACATAAAACATGAAAATATCAACATGTAAAAACATCTCATGCTCAGTCTCATTAAAACTCATCACAAAAGAGAAATTCATTTAAGAAACATCCTTTCAAATCACATCACATCTCATCAGAAATCTCCTTTCAAATTTCATCACATCTCATCATAAATCAAATTATCATTTCTTTAAATCACAAATCCCACAAGGCTCGACCCCTCCCTCGGTGTCACAGTCCACCCACGACCCTCTTTTCCGGTCCGTGACCTTTACTTTACCACTTACCACTTACAGTTGGGCTGTGAGTCAACATCCAATCCACATCTCATAAACATTCATTTAATTGAAATAGAATATAAACTGGACTTTTATAAATATGTGGAAGCGTTTACACAAGTTCCTATTAAATATACATCCCTTTCGTACATAATATCACTAGACTGTGCATTAATTTACAGGATACAAAATTTCTCTTAACATAAGTGTATACCTCTTTGTACTGTTGGAGAATTGGAGAACTCCTTAGCAAGGACAATTGCAGTACTCACTACAGCGTAGTATCTGTGAAGGAGGAAACAAAGGGGTGAGCATAACACTCTCTGTAAGGAAAATGTGCAAGCAGTTACATAACTACACTATCTACATGCTAAAATACATATATGTTCATTTTCCATATAAAACAATATGCATGTTCGTTAAAAACAACTTCCATCAATGCGAAATCATTAATTCGCTAGATGGGTATATGCATATTCACATAGTTCATCATACAAAACCTCTTGGGTTTCACATAGTTCACACTTGAACTCACTTTTCACATAGTAGCAAATAGTTTCACATTACAAAATCTACTTACACAGCTCATAAATAGAAAATGTTTTACTTAAAACCACACGGGTTCATTTTGAAATCACTTTGCACACAACAAATTCAATATTCATATGACACATAATCATGGGTCATCCCATCCCAGACACATAGCAAAGGAGGATATCTGCCACCTCACACAATAGTGACAATATCATATCACTGAGATACATAAAGACTTATGGCCATAGTCGGATTCCAGACTACACTGATCAGGTGTGTGGGAACCCTACGCTTGGGGAGGCGAATCAACCATCCCTTTAGCTCACACAGATGTCACATAGATAGTCACAGCACATCGTACCCCATGGCTAATGCTCACGGTACATCGTGCTCCCGTGGATCTTTATCACCCATTTTCGTTGTCTCAAATCACGTGCTAGCTCTCGAGTGGAACACACAATACCATCGAGGCATCAAACACTCTTTTGTTTTCTTGAAATTCCTTTGAAAATAATGTACGAGCAGAGCTGGTCAATTTACCGTTACCTCTCACACTTTAATCACAATTTCACATAGAAAATAAATAGAACTACTCCTTTCACTGAGTATGAGTGAGAGGGTAAACTCCCTTCAATGACTCTTTATACACATTTCATACAATTGGCTAAAATTGGAGCCTGTCTATTATCATTCTTCTTCAAAACATTTAAAAAACTCTTTTCACAACAATCACAGAAGTCATACAACTCATACCATTGATTTATTTCCATGTGTAGTTTTCTTCTAGATATATATCGATATCTATATACTAGCATATACATTTACACACAGCAGATAAGAAAATATACGTATAACTATCTCTATAGCTTACATAAGTCCTTTACTTTGATCTTGCAGTGTATCTCTTAGTCTCACACTGCTTCACATGTCACCATTTACGTCTACAGCTCCGTCTATCTCTCCGGATGCTGCAAATACACATCAAACGTATCATTCATCATTTCTATTATCTCGAATCATCAAAATACCATTTATTCTCTTATTTCCTCTTTGACCTAACATAGGTCCTTAGCGAATTCACATGTTATAGTCACTTTTAGCTATATTCCCATATATCAACAGGTTCATAGCAGTAGCTAGATTAGCATACTAGAATTTGGTAGCTTGCAAGCTTACCTAGTTTGCTTTTCTTGTCACTTGGTCTAAAATCTCTTAATATCGATCCACACCATCGATCTATTGTATCGAGGTCTTGTTTCCAACTATGTTGCTCTCCTTTGGCTAACGAACAACTTTGTAGAAGGAAACGTCTCTTACTTTTGGATAGAAAGGGTGACTTGTCTAGGAAAAGGTTTGAACACTAAAGCAAAATTGAGAGGTTTTAGGTTACTGTGTCTTTCAGCCAAAAGTCCCGTTTCTTATATATAAATTCCACTAGGAGATCGATCTGCATGGTGAGAGGACCAATCTCTCCTTCCTCACCGCCTTACTTTTCAATGCATTGTATTTCATGGGATCGATCTGCCCTAAGTGATGAGATCGATCTTCTCCAGGCAGAGAGCTTAAGGAGATCAATCTGCTCCAAGGGCTATCGATATGCTCTTGGTCGAGAGTTAAGGAAATCAATTCCTTCTACACAGAATGGTTAGAAGATCGATCTGGCCCCATTGGAGATCGATCTGCCCTGTTCCATTGCTTGAATAAGAGCATTTTTGGCTCTTCGAGATCAATCTTCCTTCAATAAGGTCGATCTGGCATTTATATTTTCCAGATTTGGCTGCAGTTTTCTGCAGTAACTCACACAAAACATCTCTAGTTTTGCTTCCGTAGTCATTTTCTCATCCACTCACCTTTAAGACTTGAAAATGACATCCATTCATACTTTATACACATTTAAACTTGGGTGCATTCATTGTATAATCAAAGGTATACAATACAAAACTAAATGGAAGTACAAAGATTTATGCAACTCATGCAACTCCACTCCATTTTTCCACACTACCCATTTTGTATTCCATTCACATTAATCACTTAGAAAAGTCCATTTCTTCATGTTCATACATAATGAAACTTGTATGTACATCACAACTCATATTACAAGTGTGTACATCAACTTTATGGACTTCACATCATTTATGATTCACATAGCATGTACATGTATATACTTATGAATTCATAAGGTTACAACTGAAAAATACGGGTCTTACATTCCTCCCATCCTTAAAAGAATTTGGTCCTCCAAAATTAGAAACAAGTTACTCCTAAAAAAGTCAAGGGTACTTTTCCCGTATCAGGTTCTCTAACTCCCAAGTAGCTTCTTCAGAGTTATGGTGCTGCCATAGAACCTTAACAAGTAGAATCATTTTATTCTGTAACACTTTCTCTTTCCTATCCAGTATCCGGATCAGTTTCTCTACATAAGACAAATCATCTTTGAGCTCTAATGGCTCATACCGAATCACATGACTTGGATCTGGATGGTACTTCCGAAGCATTGATACGTGGAAGACATTATGAATACTTGCCAACTCTGATGGCAACGCAATTCTATAAGCCTTATCTCCCACTCGCTCTAATATTTCTAACGGTCCGATATAACGAGGGCTCAACTTTCCCTTCTTACCGAACCTCATAATCCCTTTCGAGGGAGAGACTTTCAAGAAAATTGAGTCAGCCGCAGTGAACTCTAGTGGCCTAAGTCTTATGTCAGCTTAGCTTTTCTGCCTACTCTGAGCTGTTTTCAATCTCTCACATAGCAACTGAACAACCTTAGAGGCTTGTAATACCAAGTCAGGAGCAAACATTTTCCTTTCCCCCACTTCTTCCCAACCAATTGGGGATCGACACCTTCGACCATACAAGGCCTTATATGGTGTTATCCCGATACTCGAGTGGTAACTATTTTTGTATGCAAATTTAGCTAACGGTAGGTGATCATCCCAGGAGCCTTGAAAATCCATAACACTTGCTCTCAACATATCCTCTAACGTTTGGATGGTTCTCTCTGACTGACCATCGATCTGAGGATGCAAAGCAATACTGAAACTCAATCGGGTTCCCATAGCTTGTTGGAATTGTTCCCAAAAATGAGAAGTGAAGCGGGAATCCCTATCCGAAACGATGCTCACTAGAACTCCATGTAGCCTCACTATTTCTTATACATATAACTTTGCTAAGTGACTCAAGGTATCTATAGCTTTCATAGCTAGAACGTGGGCTGATTTCGTGAATTTGTCAACCACTACCTAAATAGTATCTGGTTCCGTTTAGTTCTCGGCAATCCCATGATGAAATCCATGGTGACTTGCTCCTATTTTCAGGTCGATCTGGTAGAGGCTGCAATAACCCTGCAGGCTCCTATGCTCTACCTTCACTTGCAGACATATCAGACATCTTGCCACAAACTCTGCGATATCTCTTTTCATCCCTGACCACCAATAAAGTTTTCAGAGGTTCTGGTACATCTTGTTACCTCCCAGATGCAATGTGTATCTCGATGAATGACCTTCTATCAAAATCAATCTCTTTAGTTCTGGTTCATCGGGAACGCAAATCCTGCCTCTAAACCTCAGTAGGCCATCATCACTCATAAAGAAAATGACCATATCACCCCTCTGAATTTGACTCGCACTATCCTCACATAGTAGATCGGCCTGCTGAGCCTGGCATACCCGATCAATCAAATCTGATTCTACTCGTAGGCTAGCTATCACACAATCTCTGTCAATATTAAGAGGGTCTATATCTGACCTGAGGTGAGCAAACTGCTTGAGCAGCTCATATTCCTTGACCATCATGTACGATACCATTCTAAGGCTCTTTCTACTCAAGGCATCAGCCACAACATTAGCCTTTCCTGGATGGTATAATATCTCGTGCTCATAATCTTTTAGAAGCTCTATCCATCGTCTTTGCCTCATGTTCAACTCTTTCTATCAAAACAGATATTTGAGACTTATGATCTATATACACCTGAAATTTCTCACCGTATAAGTAGTGGTTCCATATTGTCAATGCAAATACCATGACTACCAACTCTAAATCATGGGTCAGGTAGTTCCTCTCAGGGTCCTTAAGTTGTCTGGATCCATAGGCTACTACCTTCTTGTCCTGCATCAACACATAGCCCAGTCCCTGTCCAGAGGCATCTATATACACTGAGTAACCTCATGAACTGATGGGTATGGTGAGAATAGGTGCGGTGGTCAGTTTGTTCTTTAGCTCATAGAAACGTTTCTCACATTTATCATCCCACTTGAATGCCACATTCTTTCGAGTAAGATGTGTCAATGGAGTAGCCAGCTTAGAGAATCCCTCGATAAATTATCGGTAATAACCTGTTAAACCTAGGAAACTACGAATTTCTGTAACCGTCTTGGGTCTATCCCTCTGTACCACAGCTTCTATCTTAGACAGATCAACAGATACACGTCTCTCGAGACTACATGACCCAAAAATGATATTTCACTCAGCCAAAAATCACACTTATTTAGTTTAGCATACAGCTTCTGATCCCGAAGGGTCTATAATACTGTTCTCAAATATTGTGCATGCTCTTCCTTGGACTTCGAGTACACCAGTATGTCATCTATAAAGACAATCACGAATCTGTCCAGGTATGGCTTAAATACATCATTCATTAAAACCATAAATGCTGCAGAAGCATTCGTCAACCCAAATGGCAGAACTAAAAATTTAACGGGTCAGGAACGCTGTTTTGGGTGCATCTCCACTTCGAATCCTCAACTGAGGGTACCCAGACCTCAGATCAATCTTTGAAAAGATCTATGCTCCCTGCAACTGATCTAATAGATCATCAATCTGTGGAATGGGATATTTGTTCTTGATGGTAGCCTTGTTTAACAACCGATAGTCTATACACAGTCGAAAACTCCCATCTTTCTTCTTTACAAATAGAACCGGTGCTCCCTAAGGTGATACACTTGGTTTGATGAACCCCTTGTCCAACAACGCTTTCAATTGTTTCTTTAGCTCTTCTAATTCCCTTGGAGCCATTCGATATGGCAGTTTAGATATTGCTTCAGTTTCAGGTACTAAATCAATACAGAATTCCATCTCCCTATCTGGTGGTAATCTTGGTAATTCTTTCGGAAAGACATCAGGGAATTCTCTAACCACAGGGATGTCAACCATATCCGGATACACCTTATCCAAATAAACCACATAGGCTATAAAACCTTCAACATATCACAATCACATTTTATTAGTAAGATCATCCATCATTGGAAATAATTTACTACTTCTTTCATTACTTTGCAAAGCTTACAACATGCTTTTTAGGGGTAGGAAACATTACTGTCTTAGCATAACAGTCTAAAACGGCTTAGTTTGCAGCTAACCAATCCATCCCTAATATTACATCAAAGTCTTTCATGTTTAATAGAATGAGATTGACTAACATCTCCTTTTCCCCTACTTTTAGCTTACAACTATTATAGATATACTCTGTCATTACATTATCTCTAAGTGGAGTGCTTATAATTAAAATCCTACCTAGAGGTACATGTATTACATGTTCAATCAATTTACTTGCAAAAGTAGGCGATATGAATGAATGCATGGCACCAGGATCAATCAATGCTAATGCTTCAAAATTAAAGACTAGGATGGTACCTTTAATCACATCCTAAGAAGTTTCTGCAGAAGCCTGGTCCAAAGCAAACACTCGCCCACGACCAACAACTTGTTTTCCTTTCTCTTCAGTTGTGGCTTTCCTCTTAGGTGTAGGTGTCTCAACCGTAACCTTCTCTGGCTCTTTGCCCTTCTGTGGCGCTGTATCAACCAACTCTGGGCATTCACGAACTATGGGCCCTGCTTTATGACATCTATAGTATAATCTCATCATAGGGCATGGTCTACCCCCATGATATCTACCACACATCCAACATTGCTCGGTGGTAGGTCTGGGTCCACCAATAACTATGCCCCTCGATGCTGGATGAACTGAAGGCTTCACAGGCCTCTCTTGCATCTCCTCAATCTTAGGCCCCTTACCGAATAACCTTCAGTTCGAAACCCTCTACCATCGACTGACCTCTTTCGGTCTCTATCTCTGCCCTTACCACTCTTACTCAACTCTGAGGCATGCAACTCATAATCTTGCTCACACAGCTGAGCTCTGCGTACTGCCTCATTGTAGGTGGTAATGCCCAATGGAGCTAGTTGAGCTCTGATGGAAGGTCTCAATCCCTCAAGAAATTTTTGAACCTTTCTGTCCTTAAGGCTCATCGTAACAGTATTATATCTGTCCAGGGATGTGAATCTAGACTTATACTCATCTACTATCCGGTTCCCTTGAGTTAATGTCATAAATTCCAATTGCATCTTCCTCTAAGCTGTAGCTGGAATGTATTGCCTCCTGAATGCATCTAGGAATATGTCTCATGTCACAACCGAGTGTCGTGCACTCAACATCGGCTGTGTAGCCATCCACCAATGCTCAGCTTCATCTTCTAACATAAAAGCCACAAAGGTGACCTTCTCTGTGTCAGAGCAATGGAAAAATCAGTAGATCTTCTTCATACTGCGTATCCAATGCTTAGCTGACACTGGGTTCTTCACCCCATTAAACGAAGGTGGTCCGAACTTTTAAAATTCTCTCAGTCTACCCAAGTTACAATCATAGATTCCCTATCCACCAACCTGTTGTGGGACTACAGGATCCTCAACTGGTGGGGGAATATCCTGAACTAGGGGAGGTGCAGGTATCTCTGCCTTTGCAGCCTGAGGTTTCGGTGCAGGCTGTACATGCTCATCTCTCTCAGGTGCAACAGCCTGACCAATAGGGTTTTCCTGTCTACCATCAATTCTGGCCATTGCCTGTGTAAACATCTCCATCACAGTGTCTACACTGCGCTGTAATTGCACTATATGGGCCTCAGCGGCCTCACTAAACTCTGGTGGATCTCTACGAGAACTAGACCCACTACGCCTCTCAGGCTCATTTCTATGCCCCTGAGAGTGCAAACTCTCTCCTCTACGAGTACGTCGTCTATTAGACATCCTTCATACTCAAAATAAGTGTCTCAGTTACATTTTCCAGCTTGGTATACACATTTGTATCCTAATAATGCACAGTACTTTAGGGATGTATAATTTCCTAATAGTGGATATGACTCATATCAGACCAACTCAGCTCTGATACCACTCTGTTACGGTCCACCCACGACCCTCTTTATCGGTTCGTGACCTTTACCTTATAACTTACCACTTACCACTTACAGTTGGGCTGTGAGTCAACATCCAATCCACATCTCATAAGCATTCATTTAATTGAAATAGAATAGAAACTGGACTTTTATAAATATGCGAAAGCGTTTACACCAGTTTCTATTAAATATATATCCCTTTCGTACATAATATCACTAGACTGTGCATTAATTTACAGAATACAAAATTTCTCTCAATACAAGTGTATACCTCTCTGTACTGCTGGAGAACTGGAGAACACCTCAGCAGGGACGACTGCAGTACTCACTATTGCGTAGTATCTGTGGAGGAGGAAATAAGGGGGTAAGTATAACACGTTCAGTAAGGAAAATGTGCAACCAGGTAGATAACTACACTATCTACATGCTAAAATACATATATGTTCATTTTCCTTATAAAACAATATGCATGGTCGTTAAAAACAACTTCCATCAATGCGAAATCATTAATTCCCTAGATGGGTATATGCATATTCACACAGTTCATCATACAAAACCTCTGGGGTTTAACTTCACATAGTTCACACTTGAACTCACTTTTCACACAGTAGCACATAGTTTCACATTACAAAATCTACTCACACAGCTCATAAATAGAAAATGGTTTACTTAAAACCACATGGGTTTATTTCGAAATCACTTTGCACAAAGTAAATTCAATATTCATATGAGACATAATCATGGGTCATCCCATCCCATCCCCAGACACACAGCAAAGGAGGATATCTGCCACCTCACACAGTAGTGACAATATCATATCACTTAGATACATAGACTTATGGCCATAGTCAGATTTCAGGCTACACTGATCAGGTGTGCGGGAACCCTACGCTTGAGGAGGCAAATCAACCATCCCTTTAGCTCACACAGATAGTCACGAAAGATCGTACCCCATGGCTAACGATCACGGTACATCGTGCTCCCGTGGATCCTTATCACTTATTTTCGTTGTCTCAAATCACATGCTAGCTCTCAAGTGGAACACACAATACTATTGAGGCATCAAGCACTCTTTTATTTTCTTGAAATTCCTTTGAAAATAATGTACGAGCAGGGCTGGTCAATTTACCGTTGCCTCTCACACTTTAATTACAATTTCACATAGAAAAGAAATAGAACTGCTCATTTCATTGAGTATGAGTGAGAGGGTAAACTCACATCAATCACTCTTTATATAAATTTCGTACAATTGGCTAAAATCGAAGCCTGTCTATTATCATTCTTCTTCAAAACGTTTAATCTCTTTTCACAACAATCACAGAAGTCATACAACTCATACCATCGACTTATTTCCATACGTAGTTTTCTTCTATATATATATATCGATATCTATATACTAACACATACATTTACACATAACAGATAAGAAAACATACGTATAGCTATCTCTATAGCTTACATAAGTCTCTTACTTTGATTATGCAGTGTATCTCTTAGTCTCACACTGCTTCACATGTCACCATTTACGTCTACAGCTCTGTCTATCTCTTCGGACGCTGCAGATACACATCAAACGTATCATTCATCATTTCTGTTATCTCGAATCATCAAAATACCATTTATTCTCTTATTTCCTCTTTGACCTAACATAGGTCTTTAGTGACTTCACATGTTATAGTCACTTCTAGCTATCTTCCTATATATCAATAGGTTCATAGCAGTAGCTAGATTAACATACTATAATTTGGTAGCCTGAAAGCTTACCTAGTTTGCTTTTCTTGTCACTTGGTCCAAAATCTCTTAATATCGATCCACACCTTTGATCTATTGTATCGAGGTCTCGTTTCCAACTATGTTGCTCTCATCTGGCTAACGAACAACTTCGTAGAAGGAAACGTCTCTTACTTCTAGCTAGAAAGGGTGGCTTGTCTAGGAAAATGTTTGAACACTTAACAAAATTGAGAGGTTTTAGGTTACTGTGTCTTTCAGTAAAAGTCTCGTTTCTCATATAGAAATTCCACTAGGAGATCATTCTGCTTAGTGAGAGGATCGATCTCTCCTTCTTCGCCACCTTACTTTTCAATGCATTGTATTTCATGAGATCGATCTGCCCTAAGTGATGGGATCGATCTTCTTCAAGCAGAGAGCTTAAGGAGATCGATCTGCTCCAAGGGTGAGATTGATCTGCTCTTGGTCGAGAGCTAAGGAAATCAATTCCTTCTACATAGAATGCTTAGAAGATCGATCTGCCTCATTGGAGATCGATCTGCCTTGTTCCATTTTCCAGATTTGACTGCAGTTTTCTACAGTAACTCACACAAAACATCTCTAGTTTTGCTGCCATAGTCATTTTCCCATCTAGCCACCTTTAAGACTTGAAAATGACATCCATTCATACTTGTGTGCATTTATTGTATAACCAAAGGTATACAATACAAAACTAAATGGAAGTACAAAGATTTATGCAACTCATGCAACTCCACTCGATTTTGCCACACTACCCATTTTGCATTCCATTAACATTAATCACTTAGAAAAGTCTATTTCTTCATGTTCATACATAATGAAACTTATACGTACATAACAACTCATATTACAAGTGTGTACATCAACTTTATGGACTTTACATCATTTATACTTCACATAGCATGTACATGTATATACTTATGAATTCATCAGGTTACAACTGAAAATATGGGTCTTACACTCGGGTCTACCCTAGACAATCACAATCACACTCATGTATCAAAACCATGTGGTACTATGAAATATTAGATGAGACAGGTCACTATATCTCAATGGACTATGTTGGCCAACTATGTAATAAATCATCCCAGACCACATGGATCCCGGTGTGTGGGGTATCATGCTGGAACGAAGGTGGGTTAGTTCTTCGCCAGACTTTCTCAACAGTAACTCAACCACGCGGTACAACGTACTCCAAGTGATGTACACGGTACAACGTACTCTGTGGACCCATATCATGGTTGGGGGTGCCAAATATAGGTCTTATCTACCCCATACCACGTGTAACCTATTCAGTGTCAAGTGCACGTGAGAGTATTTTCTTTTGACGTCAGGTCCTAGCCCTTCATGGCCTTGGTCGCCCCTTTTGGGTTCCCTGAACATCAATCCGTATTACCCTCACCATGACATCATAAATACCACTGTGTGGAAACCTGTGCGAGCTAAGCTCTCGCACGATTCATGCATCATCAATAATTATCCTTGTACGAGCAACGCTTTAGTACGACATTTATGCATAAAAACATGAAGAAACCAAGTATGAGTATAGCTCCAATACGGTTATATGCATAAGAAAATCACTTAAAATCCACGTATGAGCAGAAGTTCCAGTACAGTTTATAAAACATCATCACAATCAAATCAAGGTGCGAGTTAAGCTCCAACACGTTTTATACAAGTGAAAGCATCAAAATCGAGTTTGAGCGAGGCTCCAGCATGATTTAATTCACACAAACACGATAGGCGGCTCTGTCAGACCCAGATTTTTGTAGCTTATTTCCTTATGATTCATATGTGTATGAACACTTTGTAATTATAGTTGAATCATAAGAAGAGTATTTACTAGACTTAAAGTGTTATTGAAATGAATTAACACGCAAAAGCTACATAAAATGCCTAATGTGAGCGATGGGTGTCACAGGCTAAACCGAGTTATTCTAAATCATTCTGACTGAAAATAAGAACTTAAAATAAGAGAGCGTAGAGAACTCATGAAGGAAAGTCAGTTTGATTTAGACCCGAACATATAAAACGAGAGTAAAAGCTAAAAAGTGTAAAATGGACCTTTTTGGCGAAATAAGGTGTTTCAGGTGAAATTATCCACCGGGAGCGGTTGGAATATAAAGACGAGAGTGTAAGACATAAGATATGACACTCTCGAAATTTTAAGAAAAAGTCAACATGGTCAATGGTTAAGGAAAAAGTCAACTATAGTTAAGAAAGTGGACTTTTACCATAATTGACTAATCATGGTTAAAAATTAACCTAAGTATGGAGAAAAAAATTTGGGAAAAAATATTCTTGGCCAGAATACAAGATAATCATCCCCGAAAGTAAGAAAAATTTATTCGGAAGGATTCCGGAATAAATCTAATGGTTAAAAAAGGGATGGGCCTAAGGTAAAAATTTTAAAGCCCATTAAGGTATACTAAACGTATATCGAAATTCTTAGGTCCTTTAGACCAAATTGTTGGACCAATTGATTGGCCAAATTTTGAGACAATTAAAGGCCCGAGACATAGTAAAAATTTCAGCCCGAAAGCCCATTAGGAAAGCCCAAACCGAGAAGCCCAAATGGAAAAGCCCATGAGATAAATATCTAACCATAGTTAAAGTTAACTATGACTCATAAGGTGACTCATAAGGTGACTCATGGCTAAGGTTTGGAAAGTCAAGCATAATGGCTGAAAAGTAAAGCTTAATGGCTAAGTATATGGCTTATAAATTCAGCCACACCATTGTCATCTTCATCACACCAAATCCGGCTAGAAGAAGAAACCATTGAAATATATTTTTCCAATCTCTCTCACTAGAAATCACTAGGAATTAGGCATATTTGGAACTTGCATTCTTCATGGAAGTTGTTCCAAATTGAAAGGAGATTGACATATGTTGGAATTGGCTATCAAGGAGCCATAGAGTGCAAACCGAGAGCCTCCAAAGTTTCGGCCAAAGGGTGAACACAACAATTGGTATATTTTCTAATTTCCAATTTCATATATGTTAATGTATGAATGATTTCAAGTATGTTGATATATGTTTTAAGCATTGAAACATATTTAATCACCATGAAGTGGGTTAGGCCGAGAGTGAGTAATGGGATGTTAAATTATGTCAATATGATTTTAAGACATAAATGGATTAGTGTACATGTATTAATGTTAATGGTGTAATTAGAATTAATCAATTTGATTAATTAATACTTGTAATTTATTGGCAATCAAGGTGTTTGATAAAATGCCTAAATGAACTATGTGATGATTGCTAATGTTGCCTACCAAGTGTTTGTGAAAATGCCTAAGTGAAAATGGCTAAATAATAGGCATGGATGGCATGCCATGGTAAAACCGAGACATGAGTAGCTCTCAGCCATGGCATGTGGCCGAGAGGCCCAATGGGCCAAGCCCAATTATTTTAGGCCTAATAGGGTGTAATGGGCCAAGGACAAGCCCAATAAGAGTTGGTGGGCCCCATAAGCCCAATAGGCCCAACAAAAGTGAATAGTAAAATGAAAATGGGCTTAAGGTATAGTTAGGCCCATTAAGGATTATTAAGGCCCATTAAGGAAAAATAGACTGTATTAATGTGTAATACAGTAGGAAAATTATAATTAACCTGAGGAATGGTTATTTGCAGCTCCGGAGTTTACATTGAGAGCTGATCGGACTGCGAGATTTAGCAGCACCGAGGAAGTGAGGTCACGTGACGTGATCTGAGGTAAGGGACTTTTGCGAGTAGTTAGAGATACCTGCACGTATTTTCGTCTGCTTTTACATTCACTTAAAAACTCTGAGGGTCAGAGAAAGTGAATAATAATTATTGCGACCCGATAGTGGTAAATTACGATTTTGCCCCTAGTTAGTCAAAAAGTCAACTTTTGTGAAAAGTTGCAAAAAGCATGGAAACTATTATTGTGATTGTTTAACTGCTGTTTAGCATGAAAATAAATAGATGGGCTAATGATTTTAAGGTTGATGTGACTTAAGCACACTTTATAGTGCTGATTTTGATGTTTTATAAACAATCCCTTTTAAAGAGCCATCTATCATATTATGTGAGAATGAATCGTGCTAGAGCATAACTCGCACTGGATTTCATATGTTTTCCACATACAGTAGTGCTGAATTTTTATACGCACTAGATTTCCATGACATGCATGATAGAGTATTGGAGTTTTACTCGTACTCAGCTTTTAATGATATATGCATGACATAGAGTGCTGGAGCGATTAGCTCGTACTCGAGTTTTACATGAGATACATGACAGAGTACTGGAGCGTTGCTCGTACTCGATTCTTCATGGTTTATACATGACATAGTACTGGAGCTATGGCTCGTACTTGATTTGATGATATTATGCATAGCATAGTACTGGAGCTATTGCTCGTACTTGATTTAATACATGAACTATGCATTGACCTAGTTGCTGGAGATTGCTCGCACTAGAGTTGAGTTTGTGATGTGAAACAGTGTTCGAGCGTAGTGTCGACTGTGTGTCGCACTCGAGGGCGCACACTGTATGTGATATTATATACATGGTACCTATTCATACCGCATTCTTGTGTGACTGAGTGTCACATTTTGAGAGGATGGCCAGCATGAGGGTATTTGAGATGTGGTATGATATTTCCACAGGCGCGAGGGCTAAGACCTATAGTAGGCACCCTGACTGTGATGTTGATATTCCACGGGTGCGAGAGCTAAGACCTATGGTAGGCACTCTGGCCGTGAGGACGGGTCCACGGGTGTACTTTGTACCGTGCCTGAGTGGCGCGAGGTGTACGCTGTACCGTGTGTTGTTGTGGAGTTGAGGAGGATATAGCTGACGGTTGTGATGGACTGACCCCCCTCCCGTTGTAGCAGTGATGCCCCACACACCGAGATCTGTGTTGCTTGGGATCACATGTCGGATATGATCATAGTCCGGGATACTATTTGCACTTAACCACAGAGTCTTACATGATATATCACATTGATTGAATGATTTAAACTGCAGACAGACCTGAGGGATGGGTCGGACTCCGATTTTGTGTTGTGAATCATTTGATGCCATATTTATTGTGATTTAAATATACATGGCATGATTTACATAAAGGCATGATTTATATACGATGCATTGTTTTGCACTACATGCCTACATTTGAGAAAGAAAGCATGATTTTCTGTACATGGGATTTATTCTGTACAAGTATATATATTATATTTCAAGACATGCTTTTAAAGCGAGTAAAGGAAATAATGTTTTCAAGGCATAGCATTATTTTGAGTAGATAGTGTTGATATCTACTTGCTTGCCTGATTTCCTTACTGAGTGCGTTGTATGCTCACCCCTCTTTCTTTACATCTCTCTATAGAGCGTCAGCAGTAGAGCGAGAGATATCGAGGGATAGTATCCCAGAGTCCACTGCTAGTTCCTATCGATCGCCAGGTATACCTTTATGTACAGTTGTGTATCTAAACATAGAAACAGCACAGTGATGTATACGATATATATTATGGGGAATGTATTTGTATTAGATTTTATATAATCTTACATGTATAATAAAAGCAAGTACAGTCAGTAATAGTATGTTGACATGTATGTATGATATTGGATGATGTGGTAAGTGAGGACTCTGACATCGAATCACAGCCCAACCATTGAAGAGCGGAAAGGTAAGTTAAGAATGCGAAAAATTTGTAGTGTTTTTGGTTAAAGTCATGGATTGAGAATGGGTCCTGACAGGCTCATAATCAACCAAAACAATCCTAAAATCATGATTAGCACCTCACATGTGCTATTTCACAAAGTCATTTAAACACTAGCCAGCCTATCCATTAATTTGCTCAAAGTAAAGCATTGTGTTTCGTGAAACCATTGAAAACATATTATTTATGTAATTATTAGTCTTACGATCCCCTTTTTATGAAACTCACTTCGAAAACCAAACCACATATACTTACTCGCAGTTATTCACGCACATCATCAATCACTTTTCAGGGTAATCATGAATTTTATAATGCCTTATATTGACCCACGAGTTCAAAGTACGAGCAACTATCTCTATATACTCACAGATATCCCTTACTTGGAATCGCGTCGCGTGATTTCGTTTCCTTAGAGCTGCTTACTTGTGCGGTTCGATTCGTCTCCAACAAACTCTCTGCAACTGCAAAAAATCGTATATCGCACCAATTTAGTCCAATACAACACAACTCTTGTGTTTACTATAGTCAATTCAACCTATAGCCTCCATCAATACTTATAAGGTCTCGTTTTATTGTTCTACTGATATCTCGAGTCTATTGATTCCTTTAGGCCTATTGATTCATATTAAATCAATATTAAATTGATATTAAGCTCATAGTGTTCATGTTTTCATCAATTTATTCACTATGGCATTTTATCAAACATTTTATATACTTGTTTCCATAAATTGACTATCCTCAAAATGTGGCTTCATTTACCCATCTCAAATCATGCCCATTACTTCAATAATAACTTAGCATAATCCCATAAATCACTAATTCATCCAAATCACATTTTCTCACTCTAGATTCATTCTATTTTCTAGGTCACACTAGTACCATCACATCCTAGGTAGTTTTAACCATCAATACACATACAAATCAACTCCAAAATAAATAAATAGACAAATGTACTTGGGCTGAAGCATTAGAAACTTACCAATCTAGTTTCTCTTCTTGCTCCAAATGAAAATGTCCCTTGCTCCTTCAATCCAACAAATGAGGCTTTGATTATAAAGTATGTTGTTCTTCTCTTGGATATGAACAACTTTATATCTAATGGTCTTTCCTCAAATCTTACTGGAAATGGGTGGATTTAGGAGTGAAAATCTAGATTTTGGGTTGGAAATTGAGAAAATGGGGGTTGATTCCGTGATTTGTAGATTTCACTGCTCCTATTTATAGAAATTGCTTGATGAGATCGATCTGCATTGGAAGGAGATCGATCTGGTCCTCTTAAATCCCCCATTTTCACACCAATTTGAATGCATGAGATCGATCTATCGAGGCTTGAGATCGATCTGTTTTCAGACAGTAGCTTAAGAAGATCGATCTTGCTAAGGAGGAGATCGATTTGCTCCAACCCGAGAGCTAAGAAAATCGATCTGGCCCCATTGGAGATCGATCTACCCTATTCTATTGCTCGAATAAGAGCATTTTTGGCTATTCCAGATTGATCTCTCATCCTATGAGATCGATCTGGCATTCATATTTTCCAGATTTTGCTGCAGTTTTCTGCAGTAACTTACACAAATCATCCTTAATTTTGCTGTCATAGTCATTTTCTCATCCAACCACCTTCCAGACTTGAGAATGACATCCATTTATACTTTATACACATTAAAACTTGTGTGCATTCATTGTACAAATAAAGGTACACAATACAAAACTAAATGGAAGTACAAAGATCTATGCAACTCATGCAACTTCATTCCAATTTTTTTACCACACTACTCAATTTTCATTCCACTCACATTCATCACATACAAAAGTCCATTTCTTCATATTCATACATAATGAAACTTATGTGTACATTCCCAACTCATATTACAAGGGTGTACATCGATTTTATGAACTCTATATCACTTATGCTTCACATTATAAGTACATTACCATAGTTATGAATTCATAAGATTACATCTGAAAATACGAGTCTTACATTCCTCCCCTCCTTCAAGGAATCTGGTCCTCCTTCAAGGAATTTTGTCCTCCAAATTAGAACCAAGTTTCTCAAAATAACTCCGGGTACTTCTCTTACATCATGCTTTCCAATTCCCATCTAGCTTCCTCCAGAGTGTGATATTGCCAAAGCACTTTCACTAAGGGAATTATCTTTGTCCTTAACTGTCACGACCCAAATTACCTAAAAATCAGAGTGAAATTTTTTGCTTTTTCATTTTCTTACCCGTCGTGAACAGTTATACTACTAAACAGTTGGGCTATGATTTGGTGTTAGTCACCTCTCACCTATTTACCATTCCATTTTCATATTTCATTTACATATCAATTTATTGAACTAAATACATTCCCAATATTACATCCATGACTCATCAAATTAAATCTTTTACCAATTAACATTTTTCCATTTTAACATCTTTGTCATTTCTCGATTCTCTTTTCTGTCTCTATTTCAGCCCTCACTACCTTTCCCAATCTCAGAGACGTGCAACACCTGATATTATTCACACAACTATATTCTGCGCACTGCCTCGACATAGGTAATGAGCCAATCGGACTCTAATCGACAATTTGAGTCATTTCATGAACTTTTGGGCTTCCCAACTCTCACTGCCCACAATATCGGGTTCATACTTGCCCAGGGATATAATCTGAGATTCATACTCATCAATCAACCAATGACTATGGGCAGTGTAAGAAATTTCACCTATAATTTCCCCTTAAGTAGTGTCCGAAATATTTTGTCACCAGAATACATCCATAAACATTTCTCATGTCGGTTCTGGACGTCTAACTCTTCAGATGGGTCGAGCGGACTTCCACCAATGTTCCGCCTCAACTCTCTAACATAAATGTATTTTAAAAGTCACTTTCTTAGTCGACATACACCGAAAAATTCATACAACTTCACTATCTCATACACCCAGTCCTCAGTAACTATTGGTTTCTTTACTTCGCTATATATCGAAGGGGTGTGAAAATCTCTATAGTCTGAGGCATCTGTTTAGGCTTTACCCTGCCTATCCTCAACTACTTGCAATAGACTGAGTAAACAAGTCCGAAATATTTTTTACACTCCACTCCATCCTCTTGGAGCGTGTCTCAATACTGTTTGGTCTCTTTATAGGACCTTGTGGAGTATGCTCAACATCAGCCTCCACCTCACTCTCATCTTGAGTCTCATGTGATGACTTATTCGACTTTCAGGCCGATCTCTATGGCCTCGAGCATGTGTACTCGCCCCTCTACTATAGCGGCTATCAATTATAAAACTAGATTCTTGCATTCGAAACTAAAATCTTAGCTGCTGTTCCATCTTGATATACACAATTGTATCTAAACAATGCACAGTACATGGAGATGTAATTTTTACTTAACTACTAACACCGACTCATATCAGGCCAACTCAGCTCTGATACCATTCTCTGTCACGACCCAAATTACCTAAAAATCAGAGTGAAATTTTTTGCTTTTTCATTTCCTTACCCGTCGTGAACAGTTATACTACTAAACAGTTGGGCTATGATTCGGTGTTAGTCACCTCTCACCTATTTACCATTTCATTTTCATATTTCATTTACATATCAATTTATTGAACTAAATACATCCCCAATATTACATCCATGACTCATCAAATTAAATCTTTTACCAATTAACATTTTCCCATTTTAACATCTTTGTCATTTCTCGATTCTCTTTTCTGTCTCTATTTCAGCCCTCACTACCTTTCCCAATCTCAGAGACGTGCAACACCTGATATTATTCACACAACTATATTCTGCGCACTGCCTCGACATAGGTAATGAGCCAATCGGACTCTAATCGACAATTTGAGTCATTTCATGAACTTTTGGGCTTCCCAACTCTCACTGCCCACAATATCGGGTTCATACTTGCCCAGGGATATAATCTGAGATTCATACTCATTAATCAACCAATGACTATGGGCAGTGTAAGAAATTTCACCTGTAATTTCCCCTTAAGTAGTGTCCGAAATATTTCGTCACCAGAATACATCCAGAAACATTTCTCATGTCGGTTCTGGACGTCTAACTCTTCAGATGGGTCGAGCGGACTTCCACCAATGTTTCGCTTCAACTCTCTAACATAAATGTATTTTAAAAGTCACTTTCTTAGTCGACATACACCGAAAAATTCATACAACTTCGCTATCTCATACACCCAGTCCTCAGTAACTATTGGTTTCTTCACTTCGCTATATATCGGAGGGGTGTGAAAATCTCTATAGTCTGAGGCATCTGTTTAGGCTTTACCCTGCCTATCCTCAACTACTTGCAATAGACTGAGTAAACAAGTCCGAAATATTTTTTACACTCCACTCCATCCTCTTGGAGCGTGTCTCAATACTGTTTGGTCTCTTTATAGGACCCTGTGGAGTATGCTCAACATCAGCCTCCAGCTCACTCCCCATCTAGCGAAAGGTATACACATGCGTACTCTTTTGTGTCTGACCAATGCATAAACACAGTGATGTACACGGTTTTAATGTTGGGGATGTAAATGTAATGATGTAATTATATTAAGTATATGAATTTACTTATGATATGAATGTCATGTATGTATGATACAAAAAAGAACGGTAAGGTATGTATGGATGAGGAGACTAATGCCTATTCACAGCCCAACTGTTGAGGAAATAAAGGTAAGTAAAAAGTGAAAAATTTGTTGTGGTTTTTGGTAAAGTCGCGTGTGGGAGGAGGGCGTGACATTAACACTTTCTCCTTTCTATTCAATATCTGAACCGGCTTTTCAACATACGTCATACTCTCATTGAGCTCCAACGGCTCATATCTTATCACATGTGTCGGGTCTGGGTGATACTTCCGAGGCATAGAGACGTGGAAGACATTATGAACATTTGCCAAGTCCGATGGCAATGCCAACTTATACGCCTTATCTCCCACTCTCACCGAAATCTCAAAGGGTCCGATATATCTAGGGCTCAGCTTGCCCTTCTTACTAAATCTCATAATACTCTTCGAAGGTGAAAATCTCAGAAAGATCGGCTCACCTACATTAAACTCCAGTGGTCTTCGTCTCTTGTCAGCATAACTCTTTTGTCAGCTCTGAGCTGTCTGTAATCTCTAACATATCAATTGGACGTACTCAGATGCCTGCTGCACTAAGTCATGAGCAAAAATCTGTCTGTCACCAACCTCTTCCCATCCAATGGGGGATCGACATCTACGTCCATACAGTGCCTCATAAGGTGCCATCCCGATACTCGCATGATAGTTGTTATTATAGGAAAACTCAGCTAACTGCAGGTGATCATTCTAGGAGCCTCCAAAATCCAGCACACACGTTCTCAACATATCCTCCAGGGTCTGTATAGTCCTCTCTGACTACCCATCTGTCTGAGGATGAAAAGCGATGCTAAAACTTAAGTGGGTCCCCATCGCTTCCTAAAAATGTTCCTAGAAATGAGAAGTGAAGCGGGCATCCCTATTAGAAATAACATTCACTGGTACACCATGTAGCCGTACTATCTCTCGTACATACAGGTTCGCCAACTGACTTAGAGTATTGGTAGCTCTCATAGCTAAGAAATGGGCTGACTTAGTCAACCGATCCACAATAACCCATATGGCATCATGACCTTTACGGGTCCTCGACAATGCCATCACAAAATCTATGATGACATGCTCCTACTTCCATGTCGGTATCGGTAGAGGCTGTAATAACCCTGCAGGCTTCTGATGCTCTACCTTTACCTGCTGACAAATGAGACACTTAGTGACATATTCAACAATGTCTATTTTCATTCCAAACCACCAATAAACCTTTCGAAGGTTTTGATACATCTTGGTATTGCTCCGATGTATCGTGCACTTTGATGAGTGAGCCTCTAATAAAATCAGTCTTCTGATCTCAAGATCCTCGAGAACACATACTTTGCCTCTGAACCTCAATAAGCCATCTGTACTCAGCTCAAAATCAATACTCACACCTGCCTATATCTGACTCAACCAATCGATACATTGTCGATCGCTCCATTGAGCCTGTCGAATACGGCTAATCAACTCTGGCTCTAATCTCATACTAGCTATGATATCGAATCTCTCTGATCTAGGTAGGGTTACATCCAAACTGAGGTTCGCAAATTGTTCCAACAACTTGTGTTCCCGTACCATCATATAAGACACCAACCCTAGGTTCTTCCTGCTCAACGCATCGGCAACTACATTTGCCTTACCCGGGTGGTACATGATTTCACAATCATAATCTTTCAGGAGTTCGAGTTATCTCCTCTATCTCATGTTTAACTCTTTCTGTGAGAACAGGTACTTAAGGCTCTTATGATCTGTAAAAACCTGAAATTTCTCACTATAAAGATAGTGATGCCATATTTTCAAAGCAAACACCACGGCCGCCAACTCCAAATCATGTGTTCGGTAGTTCCTCTCTTGATCTTTCAACTATCTAGATCCATAGGCAACTACCTTCCCATCCTGTATAAGCACACAACCCAGTCCCTGGTGTGATGCATCCGTATACACCTAGAAACCTCTTGAGCTAGTAGGAATGGTGAGAATTGGAGCAGTGGTCAATCGATGCTTAAGCTCCTCAAAACTCCTCCCACATGCCTCATTCCACACAAACTTAACATCTTTCTGTGTGAGACGCGTTAATGGAGCAGCTAGTTTAGAGAAACCCCCTACAAATCTTCGATAATAACCTGTCAATCAAAAAAAACTTCTAATCTTAGTAACTATCTTGGGCTGTTCCAATTGTACAACTGTCACTATCTTGGATGGATCCACTGATACCCCATCCTTTGACACAACATGGCCCAAAAATGAGATATGCTCTAACCAATAGTTACACTTGTTGAGTTTGACATATAACTCTTTCTCTCGGAGGGTCTGTAGAACTACTCTCAAGTGCTGCTCATGATCTTCCCTGGACTTGGAATAATCCAGTATATCATTAATAAACACAATCACAAACTTGTCTAAGTATGGCTTGAATATATCATTCAGTGCCATAAATGTTGTGGGGGCATTCGTCAATCCGAATGGCATAACCAAAAACTCGTAGTGGCCATAATGGGTACGAAATGCTATCTTGGGTACATCTCCACTCCGTATCCTCAACTGATGATACCCTGACTGCAGATCTATCTTAGAAAAGACATGTGCTCCCTGAAGCTGATCCAACAAATCATCTGTACGTTGAAGGGGGTACTTGTTCTTAATGGTGGCCTTATTCAACAACCGATAATCTATACACAATCGGAGGCTTCCATTCTTCTTCCTTACAAACAGAACCGGTGCTCCCCAAAGTGAGACACTCGGTCTAATAAACCCCTTCTCTAGCAACTCTTACAACAGTTTCTTTAGCTCTTCTAACTCAATCGGAGCCATTCTATACGGTGGTTTAGATATCAGCTCGGTACCAAGAACTAACGCTATGCAAAATTCCATTTCCCTTTCAGGTGGTAGCTTTGGTAAATCGTCTGGAAAGACATCAGGAAATTCTGCAATCACTGGTATGTCTCTCAATTTCGGGTGTGCCTTATCTATGTCAACCACGTATGTAATGAACCCTTCACATCATTCTTTCCACCGTTAGTGTCACAAGTCCTCACATCAATGTTCAGCATAAACAAATAAATTCATCTCTCAAGTAGATTAAATAAAATCATACTCTTTTCATTAATCATGGTTATGTTTTTTCATTTCATTTCACAAATCTTACAAAAGGTTTTCTATCTCGGGAAACATCAATGTTTTAGCATGACAATCCATAACAACATGATTGGCAGCCAACCAATCCATTCCTAAGATTACATCAAAATCATTCATATTAAATAAATTTAAATCGACTGACATTTCCTTTCCCTATATCTTCAATTTACAATCCCTACATACATGCTTAGTTAATTGACTATCATTCATGGGTGTGAAAATCATCAACATTGTATCCAACAATGTAGGTTTCACATGCTTCAACAATTTATGTGTAAAGGAAAGCGATATGAAGGAATGTGTGGCACCAGGATCAAACAATACCAATGCTTCTAAATCAAAGATTAGGATGGTACCTTTAATCACATCCGGCGAAACATCTGTGGTGTCCTGATCCAGTGCATGTACCTCCCTCTGCTCACACCCACTGTCTGTTTCCCTTTTTCTTCAGCCGTGGCCCTCCTCCTCGGGGTAGCTATCTCAACTGGAGCTCTCTCGGGCTCCTTGCCCTTCTGTGGGGCAGTCTCAACCATCTCAGAACAGTACCTCAAAATATGTCCGGGCTTCCCACACCTATAACATGAAACAATGGGCATCTGACTTGGTCTAGTCCTATGGTATCTGCCACATCTCCTACACTGATCAGTAGTAGGTCGTGGTCCTCCAATAACCATACCCCTCGATGCAGTCAAAGCTAGGTACACGGGAGGTCTAGCAGCTCTCTCCTGCACCTCCTCAATCTTAGATCTCTTCTCGAAAAATCTCTGGCCTCCTCTCCTAGCCACTATATCCATCTCGGATCTCTTCCAGTCTCTATCTCTCCTGACACTAATCCTTTCAAGCTCGGAGGCATTCTTCTCAAAATCCTGCTTGCATAACTGTGCCCTGTGCACTGCCTCCTCATAAGTATGAAGGTCAAAGGGAGCTAACTTAGTCCGGATGGCCAATCTCAATCCATCAATGAACTTCTGGACTTTTCGAGTCTCACTACCCATCGTATCCGGGTCGTATCTCCCCAAAGACATGAATCTCGACTCATATTCATCCACAGTACGGTTCCCCTGAACCAAATTCATAAATTCTATCTGTAATTTCCTCTGTGCGGTGGCTGGGATGTACTGTCTTCTAAAAGCCTCTAAGAATATCTCCCATGTAATCTCAGAGTGTTCGGCCCTCAAAATAGCCTCGGTGAATCTCTACCAATGTTCTGTCTCGCCCTTCAACATAAACACTGCAAAGGCCACTTTCTCAACTGTTGTACATCTGAAAAATCTGTACAGTTTCTCCATCTTGTAGACCCAATCCTCAGTAATCACCGGGTCCTTTACCCCTCTAAACACTGGAGGTTTCAACTCCTGAAACTGTCTCAATCTACTCAAGTCGCAATCATACCCCAAATCGCTATCGCTCTGTGGTGGTGCGATAGGTGAAGCCGTATCCTGTACTGGGGGTGTCATCGTCTCAGTAGCATGAGGTCTCTCCGCCTCTGCAGCTGCCTGTCTAGTAGTAGGTTATGCTGCGGGACCTCGTCTATCACCGGCACCCAATGCCTGTGTGACTATCTTCACTAGGCCCTCAATACTCCGCTCTATCCTAGCGAAGCGTGCCTTAATATCCTTTGGTCTCTCAACAGGGTTTTGAGGAGCCTGGTCAGTCTGTGGCTCAGTACGGCTCTCAAGCCCACCTCTACGGCCTGTAGCACGTGCTCTTGCCCCTCTACCTCAACGTGTAACAAGTATAATGCCTAACTTCCTGTATTTACAATCACTTATTAGACTCAATCCATCACGGTATACATAGTTATATCTAAATAAAAGAATAATAATATCAGGATGTAACTTTCCTACATTTTATTACTGACTCACTTCAGGCCAACTCAACTCTGATACCAATCTCTGTCACGACCCATTTTATCCTTTTAAACCGAAAATCACTATAAATTTTTCACATTTTCGTTTCCTTACCCGGTAGTGAACAAACTCACCACTACACAGTTGAGCTGTGAGTCAATAATAATCATCACTCATCATTCATTCTCAAATTAATCAAAAGAAGTGTCATTTATTTGAAAGTTAAGTTATACACTTATCCAATGACACGTTTTTAACCTTTACATCCCCCACATTACAATACAAAACGACTATTGTGCTTTTACATTGTTTAGATACAAAAAGAATATTTGTGTGTATACCTTTTGGCGATAGAAGTAATGGATGTCCAAAATACAACGCCTCAATCCTGACTGGGCTGCTATGTACGCTCTGTAGAGAGAGAAAAGTAGAGAGGGATGAGCAACTACACACTCAATAAGGCAATAATGCAAGCATGATAGACAGCTACCCTATCTACATGCTGATAGTGTTATGCATAAATCGTTTATAATCAGAGCATGAGGAAATAAAACTATGCCACATGAATATACATATATCATGTATCGAAAATCATGTAAATAGGCATAAAACATGGAAATATCAACATGTAAAAACATCTTATGCTTAGTCTCATTAAAACTCATCAAAAAAGGAAAATTCATTTAAGAAATATCTTTTCCAAATCACATCACATTTTTCAAATTCCATCACATCTCATCATAAATCAAATTATCATTTCTTTAAATCACAAATCCCTCAAGGCTCGACCCCTCCCTCAAGTCTACCCAGGACAATCACAATCACAATCATTGTAAGACCCGAATTTCGTATTTTTCATTGAAAATATATCATGTTAAATATGTAATTATGATATATTGGGCAATAAAGAATAAATTATACGATTTCGAGTACAATTAATCTAATTGTGTACCGATAACTTTTTAAAGTACCGAAATAAGAGTTCGAATAAATTTTGAATAAATCGAATGAAAGTAAGTTAAACCGATTTAAAATATTGACTCAGAATGTGGAAATATAAGGAGTTCAAGAAGGGAAGTTAGTTTGGAAACGATAAACTGAAAATTACCCAATTTGGCAATTTACCCCGGAAATATCGAAAAAAAATTATATTTTCGAAGGGATAAATAAATGTTATAAAATGAAATAGAATGTACATATATTTTGTGAAAATAAATTAAATAAAAATATATGTACAAGGGTGTGTAAATTTTAGTGTATAAATTACACTATGAGAATAAAATATTGAAATAATAATAATATTTGTTTTATTATTATTATTATTATTATTATTATTATAATATTTTAAATTTTTAAGATAGTTTAGTATTATTATATGTATTTTATGTAGATATTTTGATATATATTGTATTATATTGTATATAATATAATATATATATAACGAAAAAAAGAAATAAAAAGGAAATCTGAAACGAAAAATGAAGAAAAAAAAGGAAATTGAAACCGAAAACGTAAGGAAGAAGAGAAGCCGAAGACCCGACCTCTGCCATCCTTCCTCCGGCAAGCCAACGACAACAACAGGGTGCGAGAGATGACCGACGAGAGACGACCGGCAGCCCAGGGAGTCACCGAGCACCATCACG
The DNA here is from genome assembly GCA_033439115.1 of Firmiana major. Lineage (NCBI taxonomy): Eukaryota > Viridiplantae > Streptophyta > Magnoliopsida > Malvales > Malvaceae > Firmiana > Firmiana major. The sequence goes on along the minus strand of CM065896.1, from coordinate 25,020,506 downwards.
CGCCGTGGGAACTGCCGAAAAAGGCAGATCGACAAGGAGAGGCCGCGGGGGAGAAAAGGCGAGATTCGTCGGCACCGGCGCCGATTTGGGCTGAGCCAAGCCAGGCAAAGCTTCCCCAGGCTGAGGCGCATTGAACGGTGGCTGAATCACCCCAAGAACCGATCGACAGCTCCGACAATGGCCAAATCCCACCTGAACCGGTTCAGATCGGTTCAGTGTGAAAGGGGTTGAACCGGTCCGAACCAGTTCAGTCAAAGGAGAGAGAAAAAAATTTAGGAAAAAAATTCAGTGTTATCCTGACACAGCAGTAGACTGGTAAGTGGTCGAAAATCGATCGATTTATTTTTCAGATAATTAATTTGAATTTATATTAGACCGAAATTAACCGGTTTAAATATATATTATTGTGTAGAGGAAAAACAGTAGGCAACGTGTATGAGTTCGAGCGGATCTCGACTTACGTTCCACAAAGGAAAGATTTGGCTTTTGAGAATGCATCCGGAGCCAATTAGACTACGTGATCCAGAGAGATCGAGAATTAAAATTTGCAGTCGACACATTTCGAGGTAAGAGATTTCGTAAGCTCTTAGAGACAGCTGTACATATTTTATCATCGTTTACGTACACTTAAATTTCTGTATAGAGTATTGATATAAAATTTCTGGATAGTACCCAAATATGAAAAATTATGAAAATGCCTCCAGTTACAAAAAATATGAAATTGGTCGAAATGGCCTATTTTGATGTATTTTGCATGAATAAGCATGTTTTGTGAATAAGTGGTGATAGAATGACTCTGAATTTAATTATCTACATTAAATTGCATGTTTTCAAAATAAAAAGTGTATGATGAGTGATTTGATAGAAAATGTTTCCTCTCACTCAAGTGGGTACTACCTTCCATGGTTGAGGTTGGTTTGTACGCCCCTTATGTGCATCGAGCCATATATCAGTTTTGAGATTAAAGTCGTGCTAGAGCGTTGCTTGCACTAGACTTTGCATGATTTGTACATGACACAGTGCTGGAGCTTTGCTCGTACTGGATTTTGATTTTGTGATATGCATAAAACCATGTTTGGAGACGTCGTGTAGGTTGTATGAGCTTGCAATGATCCTCACACGTGATTTGATAAGGCCGTGCTGGAGCCTCGTGTAGACTGTGTGTCACACTAATTGATATGCTCGCACGTGCATTTTGGAGACTCAGTATTGATATAGCTGGAGATGGGATGATAAGACTCGTTGGACGGGCACTCCTAATCTCGCTGATTTCAGATATTGGGGTTCACAGAGAACAATGTAAAGTGTGGACGCACATGGAGTACGACGTACCATGTTGTTTGTTTGCTGTCTGATGGGTAGACTGACCCCCCTATCCTCAACTATCTGGGGACATTCATGCACACCTGGCCCATGAGGCATGGAGTCCAGTGACTATGGCCATATGTCTATTCGTTTCCTTATGCTCTACTTTGTCTCCCCACATATGATTTGATATGTTTTTTTGATCACTTGTGATTTGATACTGTTTTTCTAACCACCGTGTTTTGATCAGAATATAAGTATGTGATTTGGTTTTGTTTTCGAACTATGTGAGAGTTTCATTTTGAATTCGAGCATGGGTTTTTGAGAAACCTATTTGATTTGATGTGATTTTGAGAAAGTGCATTTGTTTGATTTCGAGAATCTGAATTATGTAAGAAAGTAAGGATTTCTGCATGACATGATTTATGAGCATGTAGGTAGTATAGTTATCTACCAGCTTGCCATTCCTTATAACACGCCCAAAGGGTATTATCCGCAAGTGCACGGGTCGTACAAATAATAATGGGATTTGAGTCCCGAGTTATCGTCCCTCAGAGAAGTTGGTTAGCCTAATTAACTACCGGTTAATCTTACCCTAAGTATATTCTAGCAAATTATGGAATTTAAGGGCTATCTACATGGCTAAAATTAAAATTACTGGAATGTAATAAAATAAAAAGAACTAAATAAAACCGAGTAAAATTTACTTACAGTGCTCCAAGCAATAAAAGAAAATACCTGCAAAAGATAACGCAATTAAATAAAATGCAAATATGAGAATAAAGCAATAAAATTAATTAAACTAAAATTTAAACAAACTTAAAATAAAAATGCATGTAATTAAACTAATGAAAATTGCAAATTAAACTAACCTAAAATTTAATAAAAATGAAGACTAAATTAAAAATGCGTAAAATGAGTTTAATCTAAATAAATTCTAATTGGAAAACCTATTTCTAAAATAAAAATAAAAATTAACTAATGGCATAATTAAATATAAATTCTAGACTAATCAATCAATTGGACTATAACTAATCATGCAAATAAAATTAAAATCATAACTTCTTATGCTAACAAATTAAATTGGAATTAACTAATCTAAAAAATGCATATAAATAATTTGTACAATTAAAATGCATTAGCCAAACGTGGCCTTAACCGAAACAATCCCAGCAAGTGGTCCCGAGCATGTGCAATGTGTACTGTTCACATGTCTTCTTCAGCAAATGCATTTCCAGGCAGTGCTTTATCCTGCTCTCGGTTCCAGGCGTGTCTTCTTTCTCCAGCATGGTCCAGCTGCTCTCGGGTGTCCAGGTAGCATTCGTCCGAGGCTTCTGCTCCATATGTTGCTGCTGCCCTGTCGTGCCTCAGCTGCTGTTACTGCTTGTCATCTTCCCATGTGCTGCTGGTGATGCACTACTCTCGGACTGCTGTTGTCTCTTTCTTATGCTGTCATTATAGTACAGCAGCTGTGCACCATTCCTATCAGCATATGATACCATATAAACAGATCACTAACCAAATCTGAAACACCAGTAATTAATGGACAAATGCAGCCTTGAAAAATAACCAAAATGAACAGTGTCAATAACCGAAAACAGAGCACAACAGAGGATGTTTATGGATGCTTTCTACTGCACCTACGAACACACTCTTCTACTCCTCACCACACGACAATGCTTCTTACTTCTCATTAATACCAGCAAGCAAAAGTAAAGTAGAACACAAACATGTAAAGATAAGCAAATAAAAAAAAACGAGAAGGGTGAATGCAGTGGAAAGTAACGGTAGCTAGCATTATTATGCAGTAAAGAGTAGCTTCTGTGTAATGCAACCAAAGAAAAATGAAACCAGAAGAATCAAATTATAGTGCATTGCTAGATAGAAGCTTAAAAACTAAAAGAACTAAGTGAAGATCAACACTGAAAAATTAACCAAAACTACCCGTAAATCAGATGACAGGGAAAACTAGTCTTCTCGGGTTGCTTCGATTCCTCCTCCTACTGCTGTGATCCCACATTACCATTGATGTGGAAATAATACTGGGCATTAAAACCACATCAAAGCATCAGAATCAAAGGCAGTGACGGATGAAACCGATTAGCTCGAATGAACATTGAAGAACAAAGGGTGATTCTGACGGATGAACAAACCGAGCATGATTGAGTAATAACAAAACAAAAACATCTATAAACAGGAAGCAACCCGAGAGCAACTACCATAAAAAAATTAAACTTTTCAGAATAACCCGAGCATGAAATTAAGGAAATGGAAGCTTAACAAAACCGAAAATAAGGAAAGGAAATTGATTGCCATGAACAGTAAAAAATGTTGAAAAAAAAGCTATTCGAAAATTTAAAGAAAGCTTGAAAATTAACCTAAAAACTATTCTACCCTAATTTACCTCTATTCTAACCTAGGCTACCCCTTTTTCAATTGCCATCTTTTTCTATTTATATACACACTTACGGGTACAATTGTAATTTTTCCATCCTAGATGAGTTGGCATTGTTTGGCCACTTGTCTTCACACCATTGGCTCCTTGAAAAATAATATTTCCATGTCATCTGTCTTTTTGTCCAATTGGATGTGCTAGGCTCGTGTTGTCTGCGTGGTCCAATCTCGATTTTAGCTCAATTTCGATTCATTTTCTACCGAAATATTTAAAATTCATCCGGATTTAATTTATCTGCAAACATGAGAATTTTAATTAAATAAAGGGGATAATTAACAAAATAAATTGGAGATTTAAATAATTAATTAGGATATTAAGCACAAATAATTCTAAAAATATAGAATTATCACACCCCCAAACTTGAGCTTTCGCTTGTCCTCAAGCAAAACAAAATAATTGTAGGAATGACAAGTACTAAACACAATAATTTTCCCAATATTATCCTGAAAGAAAAAGTACAGACTATGATCTTAAATATTCACAATTACAAGTCCAGCATCCAAAATTATTCAATCATAAGTCCTAACCCAAATTGGACTCCTCGTGAGTGTGTGAAAAATGTCAAAGTCACTTCACAGTACATTATCCGGATTAGATTATGCAAACACAGTGAATGCAAAGTCAATGACATGTGATCATTCACATAAGTTTGCTTTTCACTTCTCTCTCCACTAATGTTGTCACACTTAATCAAAGATCAATAGGACTTCATTAAGCTTGTAATGTAAGGCTGTGGTTAAGGTATGATAAAGTCAATTTAGGTTTAATTACCCATTAACATGCATTACTTCTAGGATCTTAATGTAAGAGCTCAAATCATTTCCCCCAAACTTATTTATTTCACTAAACTTTTTATTCTATTTTTGTATTTTTTTTCTTTTCTTTTTCTTCTACTTTTTTTCTTTTTTTTCTTTTTTTTCTTTTTCTTTTTCGTTCATTTTTTTTGAATTTTCACTATCACCAGATACCCATATGTACAAAGCTCACAATAAATCGCAATGATTTTTCATGCTTTCGGGGTAAGGGATAGGAACAGAGTACTTAAGCTAAGGAAAATAACGCAGGTGTATTTACAGAGAAAAGCTTATTTAGCCCAGATAGGTGGCTAGAGGTAAAGTATGTACAGGGATGGCTCGAAAGGCTCAAACGATCCAAAGATGGCCTAAATCATCTCCCTAATTAAGTGTGATCTAATATTTCGCCTCGAGATAAGATCAAATAAATTCTAGAATATGATACACAAAATCAACTGAACAAATGCAATCCTAGGTCCACATAAGCTTTCTCTAAATAAATATACAGATTCATGACATGACATGTGCATAAAATGAGGAAATCACAATCAGAATCAAGACAAATTCAAGAATTCAACTTCATGCTTTTCCTATAATCATGCTTCTCAGTCAATCAAAATCAGACTTAATCATGGGGTCATATCATCGGAATATGGGAAAACTACATGCTAAGCACTAAATCATCCCACAATCAAACAATTTAAGCTCAGATTTTTGAAAAAATTTTGAAATTTTTTTCAATTTTGCCCAAATTTTTGAAAAGTGCTCAAGTGATATTCCCTCCCCCAAACTTAAAGTGCACAATGTCCTCAGTGTGCAGATAATATAAACAATTAAGCTCAAGAACAGAGTACTCCCCTATCTGATGTTGATGAACAATCGAAGCTTGATTGAAAGCATAATACTGTAAAGGTAATCTGCAAAATAAACAAAGAAAGAAACAGCAGAAAAGAAAAAGAACTATATACAAAAAGTGAAAAGGAAAACACAGCCACTTCAAATGCAGCTGAAGAAAACAACCCTCAGCAACAAGGCGAAAAGTAGGAGGGTCAGCCAAAATAGTGACAGAATGTTGACAGTTAATTCCTCCTTAGCTCTATCTACTTCCTTCTTTCTCTCAGATTTCTTATGTTCAAACCTTTTATCTTCCTTAACCTCCATCTTAAAACACTCTTGAGAGTCATCAGGGAGCTTCAAAGGTTTGAAAACATTAAACTTTACTTCCTGATCTTGGACTCTCATCGTTAACTCCCCCTTTTGCACATCAATTATCGTCCTACCAGTAGCTAGGAAAGGTTTGCCTAAAATAATGGGGACTTCCCTGTCTTCCTCCATATCTAGTACAACAAAATCTGCAGGGAAAATAAACTTGTCCACCTTTACTAAGACATCCTCAATGACCCCCTTCGGATATTTAATGGATCAATCCGCTAGCTGAAGGGTCACTGTAGTGGGCTTGGCATCCCCTATTCCTAACTTATGATAGATAGACAATGGCATTAAATTTATACTAGCTCCTAAATCACATATGGCTCTACCAAAGAGTAAATTTCCAATATTACAGGGTATGGTAAAACTCCCGGGATCTTTGAGCTTGAGAGGTAATCTCCTTTGGATAATGGCACTACATTCCTCAGTTAAGGCCACCATCTCATAATCTTCCAGTCTTCTCTTCCTTGAGAGGATATCCTTTAGAAACTTCACATAGCTTGGCATTTGCTCTAAAGCATCTGCGAAAGGAATGTTGATGTGAAGTTTCTTAAAAACCTCAAGAAATTTAGCAAATTGTCGTTCCAGCTTTTGATCTTGGAATCTCTGAGGAAAAGGTATTAGTGGTCTAACCAGAAGGGATTTAGTGGAAACATGTATAGCATCAGAGGACGAGAAAGGCATTGAAGTAGAAGAAGGTATAGATGAAGAAGCACCTATCTTGGATTCTTTTACAGCTTGATCCTGATGTTCTTGCTCATTCTGAGCTGCCTTTTTAGAACTTAAGGGTTTATCAACTATGGGCTGTTCAGGTCCAGACTTAACTTGTGGCTCATCTAGCTCTCTACCACTCCTAAGGGTGATGGATCTAACATGTTCCTTACCCTCCCTTTGCTTAACAGGATTAACTTCAGTGTTACTAGGAAGGGTCCCTTGAGGACGTTGGCTAAGAGCACTAGCTATTTGTCTAATCTGAACTTCTAAGTTCTTAATTGAGGCAGCTTGATTTTGCAGGATAGTCGTGAACATTTCCTCAAGCGAGGGCTTCTTCTCAGCTGCTGGTGCTGGTGCAAGTATATGCTGTAGCTGGATAGGTGGTGGTGGTGGTTGATAGAAGTAAGGTGGATGATTATGAAATTGAGGTGGATGGGGATGATGAGAAGGCAGATGATGAGGAAATGGATACTATGGTGGTACCTGAACCAGTGGAGCTTGAAAACCAAGGGGTCCTACAGATATGGAGCTAGAAGATTGCCCTTGATTTTCGCTCCATAAGAAGTTTGGATGGTTCCTCCACCCTGGATTATAGATGTTTGAAAAAGGGTTGTTCTGTTGCTTGGGGGGGCAATATACTAAACCGATTCTAGGTTAAGCGAAAACCTATCCATAGAGTGTGTACCACTACACAGATCGCATGAAAGAAAAGGACTTTGGACAGAATACACAGGGTTAGGACTAGTAGGAGGATTATGTTGGGTACTGAGCGACTCTACCTTCTTCGTAAGATTAGCGATTTGAGAGGTCAAGGTAGACAGTGTGTCGAGCTCATAAATACCTATCGGCTTCTTTGGCATTTGCCTCTCCTAGGACCATAGATAGTTGTTAGCTGCCATCTTTTCTAACAACTCGTAAGCTTCCTCCTCTGTTTTACACATTAGCGCTCCACCCGCAGCAGCGTCAACAATGGTCCTGTTTGGGCTTATAAGTCCGTTATAGAAGGTTTGGACTTGCAACCACAGAGGTAGGCCATGGTAAGGGCACTTCCTAAGAAGCTCCTTATATTGTTCCCATGCTTCGTAAAGAGTTTCAGAGTCGTACTAAGCAAAGGAAGATATGTCACTACAGAGTCTAGCCATTTTAGAGGGAAGGAAAAACTTAGCTAGAAATTGATGGGCTAACTCGTCCCATATAGAAATGGATCCTGAAGGCAAGGAGGTTAACCAGTGTCGCGCCCTATCCCTAAGCGAGAAGGGGAATAATCTAAGCCTAAGCGCATCATCAGATAACCCATTGTGTTTGAAAGTGTTGCACAAGTCCAGGAATTGCCCAAGGTGAGCATGTGGGTCATCGTGTGGAAGCCCACTGAACTGTAAAGAGGTCTGGATCATCTGGAGGATGGAAGGCTTAATTTCGAAGTTATTAGCAGGGACAGCTGGTGGCCTAATGCCAGTATAATATCCTCCAATCGTCGACACCGCATAATCTCCAACGGTCCTAATTTCCCTATTTTCTGCCATCGTGTTTTGCAACGGAGCTATAAATTTCCTAGAGTCCTTTCGAATTTTTCTAAGAGTGCGTTCAATTTCAGGATCTAGAGGAAAGCAATCAAAACTCCTGACTCTACGCATGCAAACATCAGAAAGTCCTTAGAAATTTTTTTTAAGTTTTTTTTTAAAAAATTTCAATTAACTAATCTGAATTAAACTTCTAAATATTAACAATCTAAATATTTACAGGCTAGAATTACACCGAAGCATAATTTCACCGATATTAATTAACGACTAATTAAAACTTCCGCGGTAATGGCGCCAAAAACTTAACACGCCCAAAGGGTATTATCCGCAAGTGCACGGGTCGTACAAGTAATAATTAGATTTGAGTCACGAGTTATCGTCCCTCAGAGAAGTTGGTTAGCCTAATTAACTACTGGTTAATCTTACCCTAAGTATATTCTAGCAAATTATGGAATTTAAGGGAGTGATCTACATGGCTAAAATTAAAATTACTGGAATGCAATAAAATAAAAAGAACTAAATAAAACCGAGCAAAATTTACTTACAGTACTCCAAGCAATAAAAGAAAATATCTGCAAAAGATAACGCAATTAAAATAAAATGCAAATATGAGAATAAAGCAACAAAATTAATTAAACTAAAATTTAAACAAGCTTAAAATAAAAATGCATGTAATTAAACTAATGAAAATTGCAAATTAAACTAATCTAAAATTTAATAAAAATGAAGACTAAATTAAAAATGCTTAAAATGAGTTTAATCTAAATAAATTCTAATTGAAAAACCTATTTCTAAAATAAAAATAAAAATTAACTAATGGCATAATTAAATCTAAATTTTAGACTAATCAATCAATTGAACTATAACTAATCATGCAAATAAAATTAAAATTATAACTTCTTATGCTAACAAATTAAATTGGAATTAACTAATCTAAAAAATGCATGTAAATAATTTGTACAATTAAAATGCATTGACCAAACGTGGCCTTAACCGAAACAATCCCAGCAAGTGGTCCCGAGCATGGGCAATGTGCACTGTTCACATGTCTTCTTCAGCAAATGCATTTCCAGGCAGTGCTTTGTCCTGCTCTCGGTTCCAGGCGTGTCTTCTTTCTCCAGCATGGTCCTACTACTCTCGGGTGTCCAGGTCTGTCCAGCATTCGTCTGAGGCTTCTGCTCCATATGCTGCTGCTGCCCTATCGTGCCTCAGCTACTGTTACTGCTTGTCATCTTCCCAGGTGCTGCTAGTGATGCACTGCTCTCGGCCTGTTGCTGTCTCCTGCTTATGCTGTCATTATAGTACAGCAGCTGTGCACCATTCCTATCAGCATATGATACCATATAAACAGATCACTAACCAAATCTGAAACACCAGTAATTAATGGACAAATGCAGCCTTGAAAAATAACCAAAATGAACAGTGTCAATAACTGAAAACAAAGCACAATAGAGGATGTTTATGGATGCTCTCTACTACATCTACGGACACACTCTTCTACTCCTCACCACACATCAATGCTTCTTACTTCTCATTAATACCAGCAAGCAAAAGAAAAGTAGAACACAAACATGTAAAGATAAGCAAATAAAAAAAACAAAACCGAGAAGGGTGAATGCAGTGGAAAGTAACGGTAGCTAGCATTATTATGCAGTAAAGAGTAGCTTCTGTGTAATGCAAACAAAGAAAAATGAAACCAGAAGAATCAAATAACAGTGCATTGCTAGATAAAAACTTAAAAACTAAAAGAACTAAGTGAAGATATACACTGAAAAATTAACCAAAACTACCCGTAAATAACATGACAGGGAAAACTAGTCTTCTCGGGTTGCTTCTATTCCTCCTCCTACTGCTGTGATCCCACATTACCATTGATATGGAAATAATACTGGGCATTAAAACCACATCAAAGCATCAGAATCAAAGGCAGTGACGGCTGAAACCGATTAGCTCGAATGAACATTGAAGAACAAAGGGTGATTCTGACGGATGAACAGACCGAGAGCATGATTGAGTAATAACAAAACAAAAACATCTATAAACAGGAAGCAACCCGAGAGCAACTACCATAAAACAATTAAACTTTTCAGAATAACCCGAGCATGAAATTAAGGAAATGGAAGCTTAACAAAACCGAAAATAAGAAAAGGAAATTGATTGCCATGAACAGTAAAAAATGTTGAAAAAAAAGCTATTCAGAAATTCAAAGAAAGTTTTAAAATTAACCTAAAAACTATTCTACCCTAATTTACCTCTATTCTAACCTAGGCTACCCCTTTTTCAATTTCCATATTTTTCTATTTATATACACACTTAAGGGTACAATTGTAATTTTTCCATCCTAGATGAGTTGGCATTGTTTAGCCACTTGTCTTCACACCATTGGCTCCTTAAAAAATAATATTTCCATGTCATCTGTCTTTTTATCCAATTGGATGTGCTAGGCTCGTGTTGTCCGCGTGGTTCAATCTCGATTTTAGCTCAATTTCGGTCCATTTTCTATCGAAATATTCAAAATTCATCCGGATTTAATTTATCTGCAAACATGAAAATTTTAATTAAATAAAGGGGATAATTAACAAAATAAATTGGGGATTTAAATAATTAATTAGGAAATTAAGCACAAATAATTCTAAGAATATAGAATTATCACCTTACTGAGCGCATTAGCTCACCTTTTTTTTCCTCCACTCCATAGAGTTACCTAAGTAGGGAGAGTTGCAGTTATTCCTGAAGCGACAGCCCACTTTTTGTAGACTGCAAAGGTATACACTTATTTCACTTTTGTATCTAAACTTGTACGGCACAATTATGTATATTAAGAATTACAGGGATGTAAACGTACATATGTACATATATATAAATAAGTAAATCAATTATTATTTATGGCTTGTAGTTAAGGATGTAAGTTTAATATCAACTCGTATGCCCAACCATCCGTATGTTGTTTGCTCCGTTATGTGTGTGTATGGGGGAATAATAAGAATTTAGGTGTGAAAACGGGTTGTGACACTCATGTATCAAAACCATGTGGTACAATGAAATATTAGATAAGACAGGTCACTATATCTCAATGTACTATGTTGGCCAACTATGTCATAAATCATCCCAGACCACACGGATCCCGGTGTGCGGGGTATCATGCTAGAATGAAGGTGGGTTAGTTCTTTGACAAAACTTTCTCATCAGTAACTCAACCACGCGGTACAGCGTACTCCATGTTATGTACACGATATAACGTACTCCGCAGACCCATATCATGGTTGGGGGTGCCAGCCGTAGGTCTTGTCTACCCCATACCACGTGTAACCTACTCAGTCTCAAGTGCACGTGGGAGTATTTTCTTTTGATGTCAGGTCTTAGCCCCTCATGGCCTTGCTCGCCCCTTTTGGGTTCCCCGAACACCCTTTTGATGTCAGGTCCTAGCCCCTCATGGCCTTGCTCGCCCCTTTTGGGTTCCCTGAATACCAATCCGTATTACCCTCACCACGACATCATACATACCACGGTGTGAAAACCTGTGCGAGATAAGCTTTAGCACTATTCATGCATCATCAATAATTATCCTCGTACGAGCAACGCTCTAGTATGATATTTATGCATAAAAACATGAAGAAACCACGTACGAGTATAGCTCTAGTACGGTTATATGCATAAAAAAATCACTCGAAATCCATGTATGAGCAGAAGCTCCAGTACGGTTTATAAAACATCATCAAAATCAAATCAAGGTGCGAGCTAAGCTCCAGCACGTTTTATGCAAGTGAAAGCATCAAAATCCAGTGCGAGTGAGGCTGCAGCACAATTTAATTCACACAAACATTATAAGCGGCTCATAATCAACCAAAAAAATCTCAAAATCATGATTAGCACCTCACATGTGCTATTTCACAAAGTCATTTAAACACTAGCCAGCCTATCCATTAATTTGCTCAAAACAAAGCATTGTGTTTCGTGAAACCATTGAAAAAATATGATTTATGCAATTATTAGCCTTACTATCCCCTTTTTATGAAACTCACTTCGAAAACCAAACCACATATACATACTCGTAGTTATTCACGCACATCATCAATCACTTTTCAGGGTAATCATGCATTTTATAACACCCTATATTCACCCACGAGTTCAAAGTACGAGCAGCTATCTCTATATACTCACAGAATTCCCTTACCTGGAATTGCGTCGCATGATTCCGTTTCCTTAGAGTTGCTTACTTGTGCAGTTCGATTCGTCTCCAACGAACTCTCCGAAACTGTAAAAAATCGTATATCGCACCAATTTAGTCCAATATAATGCAACTCTTGTGTTTGCTATAGTCAATTCAACCTATAACCTTCTACTCATATCTCGGATCTATTGATTCCTTTAGGCCTATTGATTCATATTAAATCAATATTAAATCGATATTAAGCTCATAGTGTTCATGTTTTCATCAATTTCTTCCCTATGGCATTTTATCAAACATTTTATATACTTGTTTTCATAAATTGACTATCCTCAAAATGTGGCTTCATTTACCCATCTCAAATCATACCGATTACTTCAGTAACAACTTAGCATAATCCTATAAATCACCAACTCATCCAAATCACATTTTCTCATTCTAGATTCATTTTATTTTCTAGGTCACACTAGTTTCATCACATTCTAGGTAGTTTTAACCATCAATACACATACAAATTAACTCCAAAATCAATGAATAGACAAATGTACTTAGGCTGAAGCATTAGTTACTTACTAATCTAGTTTCTCTTCTTGCTCCAAATGAAAATGTCTCTTGCTCCTTCAATCCAACAAATGAGGCTTTGATTCCAAAGTATATTGTTCTTCTTTTGGATATGAACAACTTTGTATATAATGGTCTTTCCTCAACTCTTACTGGAAATGGGTGGATTTAGGAGTGAGAAAGCTAGGTTTTGGGCTGGAAATGGAGAAAATGGGGGGTGTTTTCGTGATTTGCAGATTTCACTACTCCCATTTATAGAAATTGCTTGATGAGATTGATCTGCATTTGAAGGAGATCGATCTGGTCCTCTTAAATCCCTCATTTTCACGCCAATTTGAATGCATGAGATCGATCTGTCGAGGCTTGAGATAGATCAGTTTTTAGATAGTAGCTTAAGGAGATCGATCTGGCTAAGGAGGAGATCGATCTGCTTCAACCCGAGAGCTAAGGAAATCGATTTGCTTGCATTAAGGATTGATCTCTTCTTTACAGAATGTATAGCAGATCGATCTGGCCCCATTGGAGATCGATCTGCCCTGTTCCATTGCTCGAATAAGAGTTTTTTTGGCTTTTCCAGATTGATCTCTCATCCTATGAGATCGATCTGGCATTCATATTTTTCAGATTTTGTTGTAGTTTTCTGCAGTAACTTACACAAAACATCCTTAATTTTGCTGCCATAGTCAGTTTCTCATCCAACCACCTTTCAGACTTGAAAATGACATCCATTCATACTTTATACACATTAAAACTTGTGTGCATTCATTGTACAACCAAAGGTACACAATACAAATATAAATTGAAGTACAAAGATATGTGCAACTTCATTCAAATTTTTTCACCACACTACTTATTTTTCATTCCACTCACATTCATCACATACAAAAGTCCATTTCTTCATATTCATACATAATGAAACTTGTGTGTACATTCCCAACTCATATTACAAGGGTGTACATTGATTTTATGGACTCTACATCACTTATGCTGCACATTACAAGTACATTACCATACTTATGAATTCATAAGGTTACATATAAAAATACGGGTCTTACACTATGCTTGGCTTCCCATCGATTAGGGAAGTTAAGTCCTTCCGGTACCTCTATAACAAGCCATTCATACTCGAACCTGTGGAGTTTGTTGGGAAGTTTTTCGAATAATCTGTTTTTAAACCCAGGTTCGGATACCCTCTGAATAGAATAAGGAATTAAGTCAGAACTACCTCAAAACCTGAAAAAAGTATAAAATAAAGGGAGAGAAGGAGGAACACCCTTCATTTGGGAATGCACGGTAAAACCAATTAATTGCATCCAACTATGAGGGTGTAACTGGCCAGGAGCAATCTCTCGTTCCCTAAGAAAAGAAACCCCAAAGTTGGAGATGGGGAAATGAAAACCTAACTCTAAAGATATCTTAAAAATAGTCACTCCGCTCGATACGTTAAGTACACTCCTCTATTCAAGACTTGGAAGCCTATAAAAATACCCTTCAAGTAATGGGAACCTATGCCTAATATCTTGAAGGTCAACCTCTGTCAAAGTCGATTTAAGCCCTAACTCCAGATGCTTTCCTACGCCATGACCTGCCATCCTAGACCTAAAAAAGAGAGTGAAACAATTCTAAATACGATACGGTTGAAACTCGAAAGTCTAAACGGCAAAGTTCAGGGTATGGCGAGAGAGATCAGGGTTACGATTCAGACCTGCGATAGGGAATGTGTGACAGAGTAAATGATGGGCGACAGAGTTCGCAATGAGTGACATAGTAGACTGTGGGCGACAGAGTTCGCAATGTGCGACAGAGTAGACGTTGGGCGACAGAGTTCACAATGTACGACTGAGTAGACTATGGCGACAGAGTAGCAACGTGCGACAGAGAGTGATAGGCACGACAGAACTCGCAAGATATGCAACAGAGTTATAGGCGCGACAGAGACTCGCAAGTATGCGACAAGGGTATACTATATGGTGGCGGTAGAGTTTTTTGCAAATTGTGCGACAAGGTATCAGATGGTGTGGCGTCAGATATGCTAATGTGCGATAGAGTTACAAAAAGTGTGCGACAGAGATACGATAGGGCAGCGACAGAGTATACAGGTGTGCGATAGAGTGTTGCGACAGGGGTTGAGAGAATATGCGGCAGAGTTGCGGTAGAGATACAAACAATTTTCCTAAACTATCTGGCGGCTTACCTTTATATAGTCGCGGCTGAGATGACTGAAACGTCGCTTTCTTACAGGGGCTTAAATGTCTCTCGCGAATAAAACATTGCGTCCTTAATAGCCAACCCAGAAAGACATAATCCTCTTACTATACTCTCCCATAAGGAATTTCCCTATGGAAGAGTGGGGAGCAATTGATAGAGGTGATTTACCTCAAGCCCAGTTGCGCGCTTGGGCCTCAGAATATGAAAAGCCTAAAACAATAAAATTTTGGGCCCAAACAACTATGAGTCCGGACCTTATTGAAGCTACACAGTGGAAATCTATAAAAACCTCACAGGTATGATAAAAAAACCCTAAGCTCTACTTTGTTAACAGAAACTCTGCTTAAATACTTTTTCTGACTTAAGTATCAGAGTGTGCGCGTAGGGACAGATCCCTGCGCCTCTCTGACCTTTACTGTTTTTGCAGAATCTTCAGTACATTTGGAGAAGACGACAAGGAAGACTACATCAGCATCATTTCAGTGTTGTTAAGAGCAACAACAATATTGATAAATTTTTAAAATGTCTATTTTTAAAGGGATATTATTACATGATTTGTCGATGAGTTTTAAAATTTTTATTTATTTTCTTCGTTATTTATTAGATTTTTTTATGTATAAAAAATTCAAAAAAAAAAAGAGAAAGACGAGGAAATGGTGCAAAAATGAAGCAAAATGATTAATTTTAATGTTTTAAATTTCAAACCTCAAATCTTACCCTTAAACCTTCAAATCTTAAACCATTACATTTACTAATAGATCCAATCTAAGTAATACTCCTATCCAAACTCATACATAAATCAAGTTCATATCTAAAATTATTCTAAACCTTTCAATCCACACCTTAAAATACTAAAACTACATGTTTAAATCTTTTTTTCATGCAAACTCAAATCTCATTTATTCCTGCAAATAAGTAAAAATAAAAAATAAAAATTTGAAGAGGACCACAAAAAGTAGGTGGACAAAGACGTAAGAAAGTGTCCAGCCCAAAAATGCAAACCAAAAAGAAGAATCCCTGTAAATAAAAAGAGAGGAGCTGTCGCAAGGAACGAGAGGTGAGGAAGGTCGGTGTCATCACCGTTCTCTGCAACTTTTTCTTCACTGTTTTCTCTAGTATAGGAGTAGCTTAGAGCATTTTTATTTTTTATTTTTTAGCTTTAGTTAGGTTTTAAATGAAGGAGGTTGGTGACAGGAGCCATAATCTTTCTTCATCGTTTCTGCTTCAGTTTTTCTTTGTTTTAATTTCCTTAACTTTGCTACTGTTTTATGTTGAAACCTTCTGTTAAGTACTTTCTTTTATGTTTTAAGAGTAACTTAGAGAGTAGTTCACATTAGTTTATAATTTTTTTCAATTAAGTTTTGTTTGAACTATTGAGTTTACTGAAAATTTCATTCTGTTATGTATTTAAATTTTGTTTCTGCACGCTCCTTTCCTGCCTGCAACGACTTCTGCACTGACTGTTCTTGGGTCTCGGATTGAAGATTGGGTGCTGCTGTGTGCATGGCTTTGTGAGAGCCTAGAGGACTGCTTCTTGTTAGCATGTTACTCTGTTCTCGTTTACTGTTTCAGATTTTATTTTATTTTATTTTATTTTATTTTATTTATGTTTACTGTTGAGGCTTCTATTTTTGGTTTCCTGTTCTTGACTGTGGCTGAGGCATGCCGTTGTTGGGCTACTGGTATGCTCTGTGCTGGTTGCGGTGAAGGTTCTATCCATTGTAGCTACAACGTGAAAGCAGGGGCTGAAGCTTGAGGACGGGGTTGAAGCTGGTGCGTATTGGCTGACTGTGTTCATGGGTAGAGTAGGCTGTGTGGAGGGCAGCTTAGCACAACTGCTGCGTGTGGCATGTGCAAAGCTAGGGCGGTGAGTTTTAGTGCTGAACCTGAAAGGAAGCTAGACGTAGCATGGCTGCTATGTTTGCTGAAGCAGGGGACGTGCGGGACAGGTGGATGCGTGGCAAGCTTGAGGAGGTGGGTTTACATGGTTGAGTTTTAATTTATTTTATTTTATTTTATTTTTACAATTTGCTTTATCATGTTTCCATATTAATTGTTAATTTTCTTTTATGATTAATTGTTAGTTTAGGTAAAAATATTAGTAGTTAAATTATGTTTTGAATTAATTTGCATACTAGTTTAATTTTCTTTGCTTTTAGTTTAAGATTTAATTTTTAGTTTTTCGATAGTTTTATTTTATTTTAATATATTTAATTTTAAATGCATTAGGATTCAAATACATTTAATTTCTTTAAATTAAGACATTTTAAGTTTGCAATTTTCATTCATGCTTAATTTTAATAATTTTTTAAGATTCATTCACTTACGAGAATTTCAATTGTTTGAATAAACTTAGGGTGACCAAATTTAGTATTCAACTAAGGCAAAATAATTAATTATCGTGGGATTGATATATGTACTCACTTCTTTATTATTTGTAAATCATGTATACTTGCATGTAAATACCATTTAGGATCAACAGTACTCTACAATATGAGAGACAATTTATTTTCTAGCACTTGAGTGAATTCCAAGACTTATTTAATCAGACAAAAATTATGAAACTCATATAGATGATAAAATGATTGGTGTTGTTTCTTCTTGGCTCATTTAGAGATAGTTGGAAATACATTGGTTGTGATTGTCCTTAATTCAGCTCCTAATAGCCATGTGACCTTAGAGATGACAAAAAATAATATGTTCATTTAAGAATCAAGTCGAAATGAGACAAACTTTGAAAATCAAGCTCTTGTCACATAGAGTAGGAGTAAAATTAAAGGTGTAAACGAGTCAAGTTACATGTAAGCTACTTGAATTCGTTTCGATGATTGCTTGAATTTGACTTGTTTATTTTCAAGCTGAGCTTGTGTTTAAGTTACTTGAATAATGAGTTAAGCCGTGTTTAGGTATCTTACTATCCGATTCGAGTGACTCGCAAGCCAAATCAAGCTTTTTAATATATATAATATATATTTATATTTTATTATTAATTTGTCATTTTATCCTTATAAAACATTTTTTGGAAAATGACAAATCGAGCTTATTAAGTTAAGTTTGAGTTTATCAAGTCAAGCTCAAGCAGCTCGAGTATTATATTGAGTCGAGTTCAAGTTTTAAAAGCTAAGTTCGATTGAATTCAATACAAGTTTTGGGCCTCAAGTTTTTGAGTTGAGTTGTGCTTGAACTTGGTACTAGATCTGTCACATCTCGAAGGATATGTCAAAATAGTAACTTTACACTAAAATACAAAATTTTAGGCTAAATTTTTCATTTTTCTTTAACACTGGTTTGTCATGATAGCAATCCTATATAGTACTTGTTAGGTAACTATTGGCCTAACTCGATTTAAGGTGTCAAACCTAAGGTCTCAATTCAATTTCATATGAAAATACACTCTAAATAACTAAATATCCAAATTTACTGAAAATAAAAATTTTTCAGCTTTGACCTATTTTAGAATGCTTAAACTCGAGCAAGATGGAGTCAAAATTGAAACTTAAGTTGTCACGCCCTCCTCCCACACGCGACTTTACCAAAAACCACAATAAATTTTTCACTTTTTACTTACCTTTATCTCCTCAACAGTTGGGCTGTGAATAGGCATTAGTCTCCTCACCCAGACATACCTTACCATTCTTTTTCGTATCATACATACATGACATTTATATCATAAGTAAATTCGTATACTTAAATATAATTACATCATTACATCCCCCATATTAAAACGTGTACATCACTGTGTTTATGCATTGTTCAGATACAAAAGAGTATGCATGTGTATACCTTTTGCTAGATGGGGAGTGGCAGCGGATCAAGGAATGCAATACCTCAGCCGACTCAATCTACTGACGAGAATCTGTAGAGATGGGGGAAAAATGAATGGGATGAGCTATCAACGCGCTTAGTAAGGAAATCAGGCAAGCAAGTAGACATCCATACTATCTACTGAAAATAGTGCTTTGCCTTTCCTTCACTCAATTTAAAAGCATGTTTAAAATATATATAATATAGTACAGATTTAAAATCCCATGTACTAAACACATGCTGGTTTATCAATCAGAGGCATTCATGCAAAACAGTGCATATTTAATCATTTAAAAATGTCTTTATATAAAATATGCCATTTACATTCAAAACACAATAAATATGACATTTCTCATCACAACACAAACAAATCGGGTTCCGACCCATCCCTCAAGTCTACCCGTATCATAAAACACATGTGATATATCATGCGAGACTCAGTGGCTAAATGCAATCTCTCTAGACTATGTAAGAGAGCCTCCCCGCCGAACAGAGCCTCCCTGCCCACTCTGGCTTAAGGATGTTGGGCTTAAGGATCTTACCGTAAGAGAGCATCTCCGGACTATGTACATATCCTAACATGTGGTGAAATCCCAGGCAACACAGTACTCGGTGTGCGGGTTATCACTGCTGTAACGGGAGGGGGGTCAGTCCATCACAACCGCCAGCTATCAACACTCTCCTCCACAACTCCACAACACAAAACACGGTACAATGTACTCCATGCCACATGCACGGTACAACGTACACTCGTGGACCCATGACGAGCCCTAAGGGTATATGTCCGCAAGTGCACGGGTCGTACAAGTAATAATGGGATTTGAGTCCCGAATTATCGTCCCACAGAGAAGTTGATTAGCCTAATTAAGTACCGGTTAATCTTACCCTAAGTATATTCTAGCAAATTATGGAATTAAGGTGAGTGATCTACATAGCTATAATTGAAAATACTGAAAGCAATAAAATAATAAAACTATAAAATAAAGAAAATAAAATTGAGCTCAAAGTACTTACAATACTCCAAGCAATTAAAAACAACAACCTACAAAAGAAAATTAAAACTGTTAAAATTAACTAACGCAATTAAAATAAAATGCAATTATGAAAATAAAGCAATAAAATTAAACTACAATTAAACTAACCTAAGACTTAATGAAATGAATTTATCCCTAATCTAATTCTAAATTAACATTTAATTAACTATCAACCTAAATAAAACTAAGTTCTACACTATTAAGCAAGAATAATAATTATGCAATTTAATTAACAACTCTAAACTAAGCTAACTAATTAAATTGAAAATAAACTAAACTAAAATGCATGAAAATGAGTTAATGCCCAAAATGCAAAAGCCAAACAAGGCCTTAGCATTTTTAATTATCCAACAACTCCCTCCAAAACACTGTTCATGCATCATTTTTCTTTTCCATTTCCAGTATGGCTCGGTTTGGTAAGGTGTTGTGTCCAGCTTGCTTGCTCACGGGTCTGTCCTAGTCTGCTGTCCACCAACTCTGCCTCAATTCCTGGCTGCCACTATCCCAGCACGTTACCACCCATCAGCAACCAAGCTTCAACACGCCAGCCTCTCCAGACCTGCACTACACGTCCAGCTCCTGCTCTGTCCTGCACTGCTACGTTAGGTGCAACTGCAACGTGCTCCAGGTGCTGCATCAGCCTCTCGGTTCAGTGCTGGTGTGCTCTCGGTTCCAGCAACTGGTGTCTGCTGCTCCAGGCTCTGTTCGATTGCTGCTTGTCCTCGGGTTGGTGCTTGCTGCGTCTCCAGGAACTCATCGCTGCTCTGGTTTTTGTCCTGCTCGGGTTTGTCCTCGATACCGTTCCTCGGCCTGCTGCTGGCAGCACTAGCTGCTGCTTCAGCACCAGAAGATCATCAGTAGCAGCAGCTACCACGCACTGCCTCCCCCAAGCTTATCTTCCTTCTGCCTCGCCACCTTTCTGCCCAGCATTTGCATCTGCAGTGTGTACCAGCTTAATACAATTAAACAGAGACAAACAAAGGAAGAAAAAGACGAAAGTTAATGGTGAACTGTGCTCCTCGGATGAACTGCTTTTACACCGGACAACCACCCATACTCATTTCCTAATCCAGCTATTAACAACTACAATGACGATGAAACATAATGCAGTAAATGACTATATGCAGGAGATCAAAACAAGTAAACAAACGGGATAACTAACACCCTCCGGCTGCTTCACATGTAGCCTCTAATGATGTGATTCCACATTGCCATTGGTGTGGATAAATGCTAAGCATCAATCCACATCAAAGCATCAAAACCACAAAGCATGGATGAAGGAGACATTATGCCACCCGAATGCACAAAGAGAGCTCAAACCGAGAGCTAAAAAAAAAATAAAAAAAGGATTGCTTCAAACAATAGCAAAGTATGAAACCGAGAATGCATTAGTAAAATGAGTTATGGAAATGAAACTAAGGAAATATAACAATAGTTAAGGGAAAACCGAGAGCATGAAATTGGAATGAGCTTTCATTGAAAAAGAAATTTAACAAGTTGTAAAATAAAGAACATGAAAATTAAACACAACTCTAAAAACTATTTTTCCCTAGAAATTACATTACACTACTCCTAACTACATTACACTACTCCTACTCCAAAAAATTACATTAACCTCTACTCCTAAAAAATTACATAACACTTTCAATTGTCATCCTTTCCTATTTATAAACACACTAGGGGTAAAATGGTAATTTTCACATCCTTGATGAGTTGGCATTTTTTTTGGCCACTTGTCTTCACACCATTGGCTCCTCGAAAAGATATGTCCATGTCATCGGTCTTCTTGTCCAATTGGATGTGCTCGGTGGCATGACTCGTGTTGTCCGCGTGGCTCAATCTCGATTTTAGCCCAATTTCGGTCTATTTTCTACCGAAATATTCAAAATTCATCCGGATTTGATTTATCTGCAAACATGAGAATTTTAATTAAATAAAGGGGATAATTAACAAAATAAATTGGGGATTTAAATAAATAATTAGGAAATTAAGCACAAATAATTCTAAAAATATAGAATTATCAACCCATACATCATGGTCGGGGTGCCTGCCATAGGTCTTAGCCTCTCATACCATGGAAATACATCATAGTCGGGGTGCCTGCCATAGGTCTTAGCCCTCATACTATGGAATCAATGCCACGTCTCTAAATCCACGTGAGAACATCTCAACAGTGTGACACTCAGTCTACACGGAGGAAATCGTCACGGTTTTTTTAACATGTGTATATATCATGAAAAACTACAGTGCGCGTCTTGAGTGTGACACACAGTCAACACTCCGCCTCAAAACACTGTATATGCATGTCAAAATATCAACACTAGTGCGAGTAAACCTCTAGCACCAGGTCATGCATAGTTCTCATTACAAATCAAGTACGAGCAAATCGCTCATGTACAATGTCATGTAGAAATCATGAAAAATCGAGTGCGAGTAACGCTCCAGCACTCTGTTATGCATCTCATGTAAAACTCGAGTACGAGCTAATCGCTCCAGCACTCTATCATGCATAAATCACATAAAAACTGAGTACGAGCAACGCTCTAGTACTCTATCATGCATGTCAAATATATGTAGTGCGAGTAAACCTCCAGCACTAATGTATGTGAAAAACATCTGAAATCAAATGCGAGTTGTGCTCTAGCACGATTGTTTCCACATAATTCGGTAGATGACTCTTTAAAAATAGGGATGTTTAAAATCATTAAAATCAGCACTATAAAGTGTGCTTAGTTTACATCGACCTCGAAACATTAGCCCATCCACCTACTCTTCGGCTACACAGCAGTAAAAATCATTCAAAACATCATTTTCATGCTTTTTACAACTTTTTCCAAAGTTTCACTTTTTGCCTAACTAGGGGCAAAATCGTAATTTACCCATCCCTATAATATTATCAATTTTCTCTGACCCCCAAACAATTTCAGTGAATGTAAAATCCAACGAAAATATGCACAGATATCTCTAGCTACTTGCAAGAGTCCCCTACCTCGGATCACGTCGTGTGACCTCTCTTCCTCTGTGCTGTCTAATCTCACAGTCCGCTCAACTCTCAATATGACTCTGGAGCTGCATTTAATCATTCACTGAGTTAATTACACTTTTCCTACTGTATTACACATTTAATACAGTTCATTTCACTTAAATGGGCCTTAAACACGTTAAATCGGGCCTTAATCCGTATTAAGCCCGTTCATCAGGGTCTATCGACTCATGGGGCCTATCAATACCCATTGGGCTTTATTCCAAGCTCTTTGGATAGCCCGTATATCATTTACGACATTTTATTCAATTTTTCGAATATAATTCACTAAATCTGAAATTTAATCCGAAATGCGTAAATTAAATCTTAAATACGCATAAATCACATAGTTTGTCGTAAATGAGATTTACTTACCCGAGATTGTGCGATGGTGCGCGAATCGAAGTTCGATCGGGCTTTCGTTCGAAATTAATCGTCGAACTGCATAATTTTGTATATTTAACTCCGGGTCAATTTTCGATTAAATATAATTTAAAAAAATTTATCGGAAATTAAATTGGTCACTTTTGACCTCGTATCGACTTACTCGAAGTCCGGTGAAATCTCAAAAATTTTTCTTTTCCTTTTTCTTTCTTTTTCCTCTTTTTCCCCTTTTCTCCTTGGCTGAACCGGTCCGGTCCGGTTCAGTTTAGAAGGTTCTGCCCTGAACCGTCGACAGGTTCAGGGGTGATTTAGCCGTGCCGGAGTCGTCCGGCCGGTTCTCCGGGTGCCGCTAACGTCGTTTGATGCGCCACAGCCTGGGGAACGTTCGGGTGGGCTCGATCGGACCCTAGCACCGCCGGTGGCTGTCGGATTTCGCTTTTTCCTCCTCGGCTTCAACCTCGTCGATCTCCGTTTTTCGACGCCGGTGAGGCGCGTTACCGGTGGCTGAGAGGTCGCAGGTTGAGTGGCTTCCTTTTTCGGTAGCTGGCTCGGCTGCTGGTCGCCGGTGGTGGTTGGTCCGGCAAGCTCTTCTCCTCGTCGGTTTGCTTCGGTTTCCTCTGAAACTTTCTCTCTCCTCGAAATTTCAATCCGTTTTCTGTTTTCATTTTTTTTCAATTTCTTTATAATATATTTTTAATATTATTTTAATCCTTAAAATTATATTAAAAATCTTAAAATATCCCTAAAATATCCCAAAAATTTCTATTAAATTCATTTAGTCTGTAAATGAATTTATCAGTCCGATTTTACCTTTTCGGTATATTTTTCCACTATTTTCGGGCTCATTTTTCGAGATAAAAATTTCAAAAATATTAATTAAATTCATATCTGGATCAATTGGACTCGAAATTCAATATTTTCCTCGTTATTGATCAAGATCTCTCGATTTCATATGTTTAATGAAATTTTCTCATCGGATTTATACCGAATTTTGGTCAATTAACCGTTTTACCCCTGTACTTACTCGAAAATTAATTGAACCCTTATCTTGCTGTTATGTAGCTTACATGCATTTTTAATTCTCAATAAATCGATTGCATGATAGTAAATACTATTCTTATGATTCAACTATGCAAATATAGTGTTCATACACATAGGAATCATAAGGTACAAGCTATATACGCAAATCGAAAACTTGGGTCTGACATAAGTATACATCATTCTCATACATTCCAATATCAACCATACATATAAATTTCATAATTTTTCGATATGTATATATTGATAATAAGTCTTTAAAATATACACTTTTTAGAGTATTTTATTGCATCAATTTTGATTAAATTTTTAAATTTTAATTCAATTTTTTTCCAGATTAATTAAATTATTTAAGTGTGTAGGAAATTTGAGAATGATATAGAAATCAAGGAATTTGATTAAAATTGGAAATAAAGTACAAATTGAAAAGAATCTAACAAGAGTCTAGGCCCAAGCTCGATAACAAAACCCATCTGACCAAAACTTATGCCAGCGAAGAAATAAGAAAATGGGCTAACTTTTGGGCTGCAAAAAGGTGATCCAAAAGAAAATCTAACTAGGGGACAAAGTGCAGCCGAAATGAAAATATGAGAGAAGTAAAGCGGCCGCGAGAGAAGGGAGGTGAAGGAGGCTGGGGTGACAACGGCCGTTCTTCACATTTTCTTTTTGGAATTCTTCTTTGTTGATTTATTTTAGATTAGGAGTAGTTTAAAGAGGGAAAAGCGGTTGGTGACAGCAGCCGCCTGCTCCAAAATATTGTTGCGTTTTTTTACTTATTCTTAGTTTCGGTTTCGGACTGCTTAATATTTAGACTTCCATTAAAACACTTCCTTTCATGTTTTAGATTAATTTAGAGATGGTTTAGATCAGGTTTAGAAAGCTTTTAATTTCAGTGTTGCATAAACAATTCAGTTTATCGAGATTTCGCGATCCATTCTGTTTCTATTAATTTCCTGCAATATTTTTTTTTATTTTTTTGGCTTCTTACATTTTCATCTAAGTTTAGAGTAGGTTTAAATTCCATTAGTTTTAGGTTGGTTGTCAGCTATTAGGAAATCAGTTCTGGATATTTTCTATGTGAGATAGCTTAGTTTCCGCCTCTATTTACATCTTGGTTTGCTGCTACTGTTTGGTTGCTGCCATCTCTGTGCTGTCTTTTTTACCAGCTACTTTTCTGGATGTTATACTGGACTGGAGTGGTGCGAGGAGGCTACTGGTGCAGAGGCGCTGAAGATAGCCGCTTCTGCTGTGTGCTGGACAGTTGGAGTAGTGCATGGTGTAGCTGCATTTTATGCTGCTCTGTTTTGGGTTCGAGAAGCACAGCTTAGGTGCGAGTGGTGTTAGTAAAATTCAGATGATATATGGCAATTTGGCTTTGAGGCGTGTAGTATTATATTTTTTTGAGTGTAATATTGCTTCACACAGATGCAAGTTACCCCAGGATACAACAAAGCCTTCAAAGATTTCTTTGTGGATTGTGAAAGATCAAGAGTAATTAATTCTGGAAATCAACCAAGAGTTTTATAGGTTCTGAATGGTTGTAATGGTCTGTTAATTAACAACCATTGATTTTCAACTGTTCCAGACATATATGTATATATATATATATATATATATATGTGCGGAAGTGTTTACATCAGTTTGTATTATATACATCCCCCAAAATACAAAATACAAACTTCACTATGCATTAATTTACAGGATAGAAAATATTTTCATCTCAAGTGTATATCTCTCTATACTGCTGGATGACCGAAGAAACACGATAGCAGGGATGACTGCAGTGTACTCACTACTGCGTAGAATCTGTGGAGGAGAAATAAGGGGGTGAGCTAACACGCTTAGTAAGGAAAATATGAAAGCAGGTAGATAACTACACTTTCTACATGTTAAAATATACACACACACACACACACACACACACACATATATATATATATTCATTTTCCTTATGAAACAAATGCATTCTCTTTAAAACAACTTCCATCAATGCGAAACCGTTAATTCGCTAGATGGATAAATGCTTATTCACACAGAATCACATAACATGTTCCAATTCACATAGTTCATATTTAGAAAATGCTTTACATTTAGCAAATCAATGTATTTGAGACATAAATTATGGGTTATCATATCCCCAGACACACAACATGGGGACATATGTCACCTCACACAGTAGTGACAATATCGTATCACACAGATTTAAGAAGACTTATGGCCATAGTCGGATTTCAGGCAACACTGATCAGGTGTGCGGGAATCCTACGCTTGGGGAGGCGGATCAACCATCCCTTCAGCTCATACTCAAATCACAGCACATCGTACTCTATGACCAACGCTCATGGTACAGCGTGCTCCCATGGATCCTTATCACCCATTTCCATTATTTCAAAATGTCATGTGAGCAGGTCAGTGCAAGACAATCAACAGTACACGATGGCTCAAGCACGATTTTGTACTCATTACATCACATTCATAAACCACGTGTGAGCAGGCCAATACAAGACACACAACAATACATGATGGTCTAACACAGTTTTACTCAACACACAATACAATCATAAAAACCTTGTGCGAGCAACTCAGCATAAGACACACAGCATACCTGAGGCATCGAGCACAGTATTACTAGGAAATTACATGCGAGCATAGTCAGAGCAAGACACACAGCAATACTCGAAGGCTCCAACATGATTCCCAAAAATCTAGTGCGAGCATCTCGAGTGGAACACACAGCATCACCCGAGGCATCGAGCACTCTTTTTCTTTTCTTAAAAATCCCTTTTGAAAATAACGTACGAACGGGGCTGGTCAATCTACCGTTGCCACTCAGGCTCTAGCATGATTTCACACATAAACGAAATAGAAGGGGCTCCATGTACTGTCATGAGTGAGAGGGCAAATCTCCCTTCAATTACTTATTTGACGCATATCATGCAAATGATTAAACCGGGAGCTCGTCTATTATTATTCTTTCTCAAAACGTTTTGCAAAAAAAATATTTTTTCACAACAATCATAGAAGTCATGCAACTCATACTTATAGACTTATTCTTATACGTAGTTTTCACCTAGATATATCAATATCTATGTACTTATCGCATACATTCGCACACAACAGGTAGGAAAACATACGTATAACTATCTCTAATAGCTCGCATAAGTCCCTTACCTCGAATCACGCTTGAATCACTTTCCTTCGATTTTCACTTCTCGTGATTTCGTATATCGACTCCAATTATATCCTCTGGAGCTGAAATCGTATACTACATACATCTGTATACTGCATTTCACTTGCTTGATATTCAAATCAATGCATTGGGCCATTTATATCTCATTTGGCTTCATTACACCATTATCAGACCTTGCTCTTTCATAAGTCCATCTCGAGTATATAACTCATTTTTGAGAATCTCTCAGACTCCTCGAGTCTATTGATTCGTATTAAACCGGTATTAAGCTTACAATACCTCAAGTTCATTATTTCATTTCATTTTGGCATTTCGTCGAATACCTTATATACTCACTTTCAGCCATTATTGTTTCTAGCACATGGATTTCACCAAACTATTATACAAGCATATGTACATGCTCAATAACATCAATACATACTTAATTCATCATTTAATCATTGCCTACTAATCCTTTTCTCATTTTGACACATTAAACCATTTATAGGTCTTGAAAGATTAGGCATGAACTATGATGTTTCGACCATAAATCTATATACCAATAAACTCATACCAGTGTATAAATCAACATATATGTGATTGATGCATTGAAATCTTACCAATCTAAACTTTTCTCCTTTTTCACATAGCTTTTCTCATTTTTCACAACTTTGAGGAAAAACTCATTTTCTCATTCGATTAAACGATTCTACCTCTTGTTCCTAACTATGTTGTTCTTCTCCACTCTATGAACAACTTTGATGTAGTATACTTTTCTCCAATCTAAATGGAAGGTGTTGTTACTTTGGAGAGGGAAAACTAGGTCACTTGGTTTTCAAAATGGAAGGGTTTAATGTTTCTCCCTTGAAATGCAGTTCAACTGCCCAGTTTATATAGAAATTACTTGATGAGATCGATCTCCATAAGTGAGGGATTGATCTTCATTTGCTTTTAACCTCTCAGCATTCAGTTTTCAAGCATGAGAGATCGATCTGTCGAAGAGCATGAGATCGATCTTAGCCAGGCAGAGAGCTTAAGAGATCGATCTGCCAGAGGGATGAGATCGATCTGGTTTTAGCTGAGGCATAAGGAGATCGGTCTGGTTGAGGCTGAGATCGGTCCTTACTTGGCAGAGGCTTATCGAGATCGATCTGGCTTGAAGGAGAGATCGATCTCCCCTTGCTCTGCAACATACTTAGCCAAATTTCATCCCAATTTTCAAGGCTAATTTCATATCAATTTACCTCACTACTCATTTTGCATTCAATACACATTTATCACTTAAAAAAGTTCATTTCTTACAATTCATACATAACAAAACTTGCGTTTAAGTGTGTACATCAAATCTACGGACCTTACTTCACTTATGATTCATATTACATTACAAGTGTATACTTAGGGAATCATAAGGATTACATAAGAAAATACCACTCCACCAATATACCTTTCTCAAATTTGCCACGTCTCGCTTCATACCACTCCACCAATATACCTTTCTCAAATCTTGGTACTTTTTAGTACTCCCTAGGTGCATGGTGTATCGCGAGTAGTGGGATTCTCTCAATATCTGTCTCTTCAGGGTATCATCATTCAGTGCACAAATTCATCCTCTGAATCTCAATAATCCATCCACACTGATTATGAGATCCGACTGTGAAGTTTGCTAAGCTTTGCTAACCATTCGATCAACCTCTGATCATCACGCTGCCCAGTTCTAATCCGATCCATGATCCTAGGCTCTATTCGCAGGCTAGCTAAAAATCCAGTTTTTACCTCTCTAACTCTGATCCGGAGTTCTACGAACTGCTCCAATAAACCCCATTCCTTGACCATCATAGGAGATATCATACTCTTCCTGCTCAGGGCATCAGCAGTTGCGTTCACCTTTCTCGGATGGTACAGAATCTTGCAGTCATAATCCTTAAGGAGTTTCATCCATCTCATTTGTCTCATGTTTAACTCTTTTTGATCAAATAGATACCTCAAACTCTTGTGGTCAGTAAAGATCTGAAATCTTTCCCCATATAAGTAGTGCCGCCAGATCTTCAAGGCAAACACCACAACAGCAAACTCCCAATCATGCGTGCGGTAATTTCGCTCATGATCTTTCAATTGTCGCGATCCATAGGCGACCACTCTTCCATGCTGTATGAGCACACACCCTAATCCTTGATGGGAAGCATCACTATACACTGAAAATCCCCCTGATCCCTAAGGGATAGTCAATATAGGTGCCACTGTTAATCTCCTTTTTAATTCTTGAAAATTGAGCTCACATTGATTAGTCCATATGAACGGTGTCTCCTTGTGCGTGAGCTTGGTTAAAAGAGTGGCAATCCTGGAAAATCCCTCCACAAATCTTCTATAATAACCTGCTAAACTAAGGAAACTTTATACCTCTGTAACTGTCTTTGGACTTTCCCAATTAAGCACAGCTTCCACTTTAATTAGATCAATTGATACTCCTTCTGTTGAAACTATATGACCAAGGAAAGCTATCTGATCCAGCCAAAACTCACACTTACCAAGCTTTCCATATAATTACTTATCTCGGAGTATCTAAAGTACTAACCACAAGTGCTGTGCGTGCTCCTCATAAGATCGAGAGTACACCAAGATATCATCAATAAAGACTATTACAAACTTATCTAGATAGTCTCTAAACACTTCAGTCATTAACCTCATAAAGGCTGCAGGGGCGTTCGTCAATCCAAAGGGTATCACTAGAAATTCATAATGGCCATACCTTGTCCTGAAGGCCTTCTTTGGAATATCTTCCTCCTTAATCTTCAATTGGTGATAGCCCAATCTTAAATCAATCTTAGAGAAGACTGAAGCCCCTTTCAGCTGATCAAGCAAATCGTCAATCCTCGATAATGGAATTTATTCTTCATCATGGCTTTATTCAATAGTCGGTAGTCTATACATAATCTGAGACTACCATTCTTCTTTCTCAGAATAACACTGGTGCTCCCCACAGTGAGACACTGGGTCTAATAAATCCTTGATCTAATAACTCCTGTAGTTGTTTCTTCAATTCCTTAAGTTCCACTAATGCCATCCTATACGGAGGTCTAGAGATAGGCTGAGTATTTGGTACCAAATCAATGGTAAACTCTAGCTCTCTCTTTGGTCATAAACCTGGCAACTAATCTGGGAAGACATCCAAAAATTCACACACCACAAGTATATCCTTAATCCTCGAATGTTCTCGCTTATCATCTGAGATGAATGTTTCATAACCTTCACATGAACAATCATATTTAGTACTCTCAAAAGCAACATCAAAATTTCAATTTGCTTACAAAAATTCCACACATTTATTTCCTCAATATTTCAAACGTACACTGTAAGGTTCAGGTAGGGAGAAAGTTATAATCTTAGTGTAGCAGTCTAAACTCACTCGATTGGTTGCCAGTCAATCCATTCCCAAAATTACATCAAATCCATGTATATTTAGCATCATTAGATATGCTAACATCACTCTATCTGCTACCTTTATTTCACACCCTCTATAGATTAAATCAGTTCTCTAGGACTCATGCATAGGGGTATTTACATGTAGTACATACTCTAGAGGTTCAAACTTCAAATTTAATCTACATGCAAAATGCTTAGAAATAAACGAATGCGTGGACCCTAGCTCAATCAACACTTGAGCCTTATGACTACAGACAGAGAGTGTACCTCTTATAGTTTCTGCAGAAGTGTCTGCTGTTTCCTTATCCAGAGCAAACACATGTTCCACTGTAACGGGTTTCTTTCCTTTCTCTGCTACAGTGGCCCATCTCGGGGGATTCACTCTCTGAGGTTGCTATCCAGTAGACTCCGGAGCATGTGGTCTCTGAGGTTGAGGGCAGTCTTTTACTCTGTAACCCATGACTCCACTTCTAAAACATCCATGGATCAACCCAGTACAACTTCCCTTATGTGATCGGCCACAATTTCTGCAAACTCTTATCTCAGGCCTAACATTTTGAGGGGTCTCCTTGATGATAGGATAAGCTTTGGGTCTCTCCAATCTGCCCTTCTGTGCCTCAATCCTTCCTCTTTTGAAGGAACCTCTCCGAACATCTGCCTGGGAAATCGCTGGCCTTTTGCCCTTATCCCGAGTCACTGCACTGAACACATTCTGGGATTGTACAATTTCGATTCCCCTCTCAATCTCTTGTGCTCGTCTCAGAGCATCTCAAAACTCAGTAATACACAACCCTATCAATCGATCTCTGATGATGGGCTTCAATCCATACACAAATCTCTCAGTGCGGAGCTCTTCATTTTTGAAGGTCTCTGGATCATATCTTAATAGAGTGGTGAATCGGCTCTCATAATCATCCACAGGCATATCGCCCTATACCAGATTCAAAAACTCTGCTTGCTTCTTTCTCTGAGCAGCTCGTGGTACATATTGGGCTCTAAATGCTGTTTGAAACTCTTCCCAATCGATCACATCCTGGCTGGACATTAGAATACCCTGGGTAGTATCCCACCAATCTCGAGCTCTCCTTTTCAACATATACGGGTCCAAAATGACCCTCTCAGCATCTGTGTATCCCAAATAATGAAATATGACTCTCAACTCAGTCAGCCATTCCTCAGCCTCTGCGAGATCCTTTTTCCCTTTGAATGCGGGCAAATTCATTTTCAAAAAATCCTTCAGTCGGACCATACTTCTGTCATCAGGTTGAGTGACGAGAGGAACTAGGTCCATCTGTACTGGGGGCATGAGAGGTCCTTGTGGTGGTGTAGGAGTAGTACCCGAGGCATTAACTCCAAAATATTGCGCGAATAGCGCTGCCATTTGCTCAAAACCTTACCGCATATCATGCTCAATCCAGTTAAATCGAGAGTTAGGACTCTCCGGTTGTAGGGCAAGTAGCGGAGGTGGCTCTGACTGCCTCCTCGAACGACCTCGTCGTCCACTCATTCTCAATCTCAATACGTTTCCTGCGCGTACACATCAAATTCGATTGAAATCTCAATCCTCAGTTTCAGTTCAGGACCAGACTTATACAGACACTTAGGATGTATTCTATTTCACTTTACTGACACTGACAGTACTAAACACCCTAAGCTCTGATACCAAGAAAACTCTGTGACACCCCAGAAGTGCGAAAAACAGGGAAAATTTAAAATTTATTTACATCATTTCACAATTCTAGGTGCATTCCTGTGCAGTGTCATGCATCATCATATATATATGTTATAAAACTTTAACCTTAGGATCTCATCATCCAATTTACATGTCACACTATATTACATCATATACATTCTTCAATTTCGAATTAATTAATCCTAATACATCCTATACGTCACTCTTTATCAAGTGTCTAAAATACAACTTAAGTTTGGGTACATGAAATATTAAAATATACCTCAAAATACAATATATAGCCTGGAGCTCAAGTCCTCCATTAGCTACTACTCCGTACATCGTAGGGAAACTCTCTTCACTTGAAGAAATCTAGGGGGAGGCAGGGGGGGAGATAAAACAAGGTGAGCTTCTAAATCGTTCGGTAAGGGGGTAAGGGATTCATTAAAAAAATAATAATTTCCATAGCTCAATCATTTTATCTTGTGGGTGAAAACCCAATAAACTCAATAGAAAAGTGTAGCATGAATAGTCAAAACACCATCTCAACTCATTTCTCAAAGCTCATGCAGAAACATGAGAATAATTGGTTTAATATAAAAACCACAGTTACAAGCATGTAAAAAACAGGATGCAATAATGGTTTTCTCATAAAACGTGATGAATATCACCGCAATAGTAAGACACGTGACGCAACCACCAAACACAATCTCATGTGTAAAACGAGACTAGGAAAATAACACTCATATAAAAATTCGTCATGGCACATCAAAACGATTGAACTCGTCCCCTAGGCGGACATCCCCAATCAAGGGATTTCGTCGCCAATAATACACCCATGGCCATGGTTCGCTGTAGACTTGATCAGAGTCGTATAGTCGTCGGTCTTACATGCTATCAAAGCACGGCCCGACCTTACATGCTATAAAGCAATGCCACCCATCGCTACCACGGAGCAAGGTCATCTCACATTACTAGAATGAAGGCATTGGTCTTACGTGCTACTAGAGCACGACCCGATGTGTATTCAACATGACACGCCTAAGTCTCAGTAATAGCCATTATCATATAAAACTGTTTTGCCTTCATGTAACGCTTATAATGGTTTTTCTCATAAAATTCATCTCAAAACCATTTTGTACTCAACACAAAACATGTCAAAACCGAGCTCAAACCGGCAAAACCACACATACATTTCTCAAATCTCTGTACTCCTTGACGTAGAGCCCAAATAACTCACTTTTTAAAATTCAAAACGGTCATAACACATTTACATTTAGTTTACAACTCATAAAAATTGGGCCACAACCGACTATAAAACCGTGTGCAATAACTCATTCACAATAAAACACACTTGTTTTCTCAAATCACATTTCATGCTACAATATCATCACAAAATCGCATATACAATCGTTCCCCAAACGACAAACTAGCCTCACATTCCTCTCTGAAACTCCCGGGCTGTCCAAATGATGCTAAAACATCAATAATTCATCTCAATCACATCATCGAGCACATATTTGCTCATATTCTCGTTAAATACTACAAACGTCATTTTTCTCATATTCCTATCATAATCCACTACATTTCAAATCCTACATTTTTCATGCATAATATCCATGCTAAAATCACCTCATTGCCTCGATTCCAATTTATAGCCAAAATCCCAAAATTACTACAAATTGTATAATATCATCATCACTCTAACAAAATCACAATTTCATCAACTCTAATCGTTTCATAGCTATTTTATCACAACACCCATAGTCTCAATCACCAAAATCACCTCAATGTCAAAGATTAAAGTTTAAAAATTTACCCAAAACTTATGGAGAGCTCTATTCACACCTCGATTCAATTCATCCTTCGATTTCCAAGCATGTTGTTCTCCTTTGGATGAGGAACAACTTTCCTTCTTGCCTCTGCCTGAGATTTGGACGAAAATGGGGG
The DNA here is from genome assembly GCA_033439115.1 of Firmiana major. Taxonomy (NCBI): domain Eukaryota; kingdom Viridiplantae; phylum Streptophyta; class Magnoliopsida; order Malvales; family Malvaceae; genus Firmiana; species Firmiana major. Next base: position 24,986,079 of record CM065896.1, on the reverse strand, counting down.
TTTTAAAGGAGAGAGAAAGCTAGGGTTGCGAAAATGGCGATTTGGAGAGAGAGATCGATTTCGAGAAAAACAAAGGGGTCCTTATATAGGCCAAAGGTAGGTGATCGATCTGGTCCTTGATGAGATCGATCTCTTTTTGAATTTGGGAACGTTTTAGGGTAATTTTATGCATAAGAGATCGATCTGTAGTGGGGTGAGATCGATCTCATAATTGCTTCTTGTGATCGATCTTCTCCTTGAAGAGATCGATCTTTTATTTACAGAATACTTCATGAGATCGATTTGCTCCTTGAGGAGATCGATCTTCTATTTACAAAAAGATTTTGAGATCGATCTTCTTGCCTATAAGATCGATCTGCCTATCAGTTCTTGCACATTTCCCGCATTTTGGAGCCATGAGATCAATCTCTCATCCTTGGAGATCGATCTGGCCTTCACAAATTCTACTGCTGCTGCATCAATTTATAGAAAACTCCATGTAAAACTTCCCAAAATCTACCCCATAGTCCATATTTCAATCCATACACATTCAACACTTAAAAACCACATCTTCTTAAACTTCATCATGTTTAAAACTTGTGTGTACATTAACATATCATAATTACATACAACAAATTACAATTCTCATAACTGGGTATACAAAATTCTCAGTTCTCACATTCAGAGACTTGCTGTACCAAATCAGGAGCAAAATTTTTCCTTTCACCCACTTCTTCGCAGCTAATTGGGGAACGACACCTTCTACCATATAAGGCTTCATATGAGGCCATCTTAATACTCGAGTGATAACTATTATTGTATGCAAAGTCGGTTAACGGTAGGTGATCATCCCAAGAGCCTTTAAATCCATAACACTTGCTCTCAACATGTCCTCTAGCGTTTGGATGGTTCTTTCTGACTGACCATCGGTCTGAGGATGGAAAGCAGTACTGAAACTCAATCGGGTTCCCATAGCTTCTTAAAATTGTTCCCAAAAGCGAGAAGTGAAGCGGGAATCCCTATCCGATACGATGCTCACTGGTACACCATGTAGCCTCACTATCTCTCGTACATACAACTTTACCAAACTACTCAAAGTATCAGTAGATTTCATAGCTAAAAAGTGGGTGGATTTTGTCAGTCTGTCAACCATTACCTAGATAGCACCATGGTTCCTCTTAGTCTTCGGCAATCCTATGATGAAATCTATGGTGACATGCTCTCATTTCCAAGTTGGTACTGGTAGAGGCCGCAATAACCCTGCAGGCTTTTGATACTCTACCTTCACTTATTGACATATCAGACATCTTACCACAAACTCTACAATATCTCTTTTCATCCCTGACTGCCAATTCACTTGTTAAAAATTCTTATATATCTTATTACTCCCCGGATGCAATGTATATCTCAATGAATGAGTTTCTGTCAAAATCAATTTCTTTAACTCTAGGTCATTGGGAATGCAAATCTTACCTCTAAACCACAGTAGGCCATCATAACTCACTAAGAAATTGGTCACATCACCCCTCTAAATCTGACTCGCACAATCCTCACACAGTAGATCGGTACGCTGAGCCTAGCGTATCCGATCTATCAAATCTGGTTCCACTTGCAGGTTAGCTATCACACAATCTCTGTCAATATCAAGAGGGTCTATATCCAACCTAAGGTGAGCAAACTGCTCGAGCAGCTCATATTCCCTGACCATCATGTCCGATACCATTTCAAGGCTCTTTCTACTCAGGGCATCAGCCACAACATTAGCCTTTCTTGGATGGTACAGTGTCTCGCACTTATAATCCTTCAAAAGCTCTATCCATCGTCTTTGCCTCATATTTAACTCTTTCTGTGAAAACAGATATCTGAGGCTCTTATGATCTGTATACACTTGAAATTTCTTACCGTATAAGTAGTGGCACCATATTTTCAATACAAATACCATAACTGCCAACTCTAAATCATGGGTCGGGTAATTCCTCTCATGGTCCTTAAGCTATCTGATCTATAGGCTACTACCTTCCTGTCCTGCATCAACACACAGCCTAGTCCCTACCTCGAGGCATCTGTACATACTATATAACCTCCTAGCTGGTGGGTATGGTGAGAATAGGTGCGATAGTCAGTCTGTGCTTTAGCTCACAGAAACTACTTTCATATTTATCGTCCCACTCAAATACCACATTCTTTCGAGTGAGACATGTCAATGGAGCAGCCAACTTAGAGAATCCCTCGATAAATCATCGGTAATAACCTGCTAAACACAAAAAACTACGGATCTCTGTAACCGTTTTGGGTCTTTCCCACTTTATCATAGCCTTTATCTTAGAAGGATGTACTGATACACCGTGTCTCGAGAGTACATGACCCAAAAATGATATTTCACTCAGCCAGAAATCACATTTATTGAGTTTAGCATATAACTCCTGATGTCAGAGGGTCTGTAATACTGTTCTCAAATGTTGCTAATGCTCTTCCCTGGACTTCGAGTATACCAAAATGTCATCTATAAAGACAATCACGAAGCTATCTAGGTACGACTTAAATACATCATTCATTAAAGCCATAAACGCTGTAGGAGCATTTGTCAACCCAAATGGCATCACCAAAAACTCATAATGGCCATAACGGGTCTGAAATGTTATCTTGGGTACATCTCCACTCCGAATCCTCAACTGATGATACCTAGACCTCAGATCAATCTTCAAAAAGACCTGTGCTTCCTGCAATTGATCAAATAGATCATCAATCCATGAAAGGGGATACTTATTCTTGATGGTAGCCTTATTCAACAACCGATAGTCTATACACAGTTGGAGACTTCCATCTTTCTTCTTTACAAACAGAACCGATACTCCCCAAGGGGATACACTCGGTCTGATGAACCCCTTGTCCAAAAACTCTTGTAATTGCTTCTTTAGCTCCTCCAATTCAATCAGAACCATTCTTTATGGTGGATTGGATATCGGTTCAGTTTCAGGCACCAAATTAATACAGAATTCCATTTCTCTGTCTGGTGGCAACCCTAGTAATTCTTTCGAAAAGACATCGAGAAATTCCCTAACCATTGGGATGTCAGATATATCCGGATACACCTTATCCAAGTCAACCACATAGGCGATAAAAACTTCAACACATTATCATTACATTCGTTAGCAAAATCATCCATCCTTGGAAATTAATTTACTACTTCTTTCATTACTTTTCAAATCTTACTACATACTTTTCAGGGATAGAAAACATTACTGTCTTAGCATAACAGTCTAAAACAGCATGGTTTGCAGCCAACCAATCCATTCCTAGTATTACATCGAAATCCTTCATAGCTAATAGGATGAGATCGGCCGACATGTCCTTTCTCCCTACTTTCAACTTACAATTCTTATCGACCAACATGTCTTTTTTCCCTACTTTCAACTTACAATTCTTACATACAACTTCGTCATTACATTGTCTCTCACTGGAGTGGTTATAAGTAAAACTCTACCTAAGGGTACATGTTTCACATGTTCACAAAGTTTACAAGCAAATGAAGGCGATATGAATGAATGCATGGCACCAGGATTAATCAATGCTAATGCTTTCAAATCAAAGACAAGGATGGTACCTTTAATCAAATTCGAGGAAGCTTCTGTAGATACCTAGTCCAATGCAAACACTTACCCTCGACCAACAACTTGCTTCCCTTTCTCTTCAGCTGTGGCCTTCCTCTTAGGTGTAGGTGTCTCAACCGTAGCCTTCTACAGCTCTTTGCCCTTCTGTGGGACTGTATCAATCAACTCTGGGCATTCACGAGCTATGTACCCTGGTTTACCACACCTATAACATGATCTCATCGATAATGGGCATGGTCTACCCCTATGATATCTACCACATAACCTGCACTGCTCTGTGGTAGGTCGAGGTCCACCAATAACTATGCCCCTCGAAGCTGGAGATAAAGCTGGATAAACTTGAGGTTTCGCAGGCCTCTCTTGTACCTCTTCGATCTTAGGCCCCTTACCGAATAACCTTTGGCCCTTTCTGAATCCTTTATCATCAACTGACCTCTTCCGCTCTCTATCTCTTCCTTTACCACTCCTGCTCAATTCTGAGGCGTGTAACTCATAATCTTGCTCACATAACTGAGCTTTGCGTACTGCCTCGTCATAGGTGGTAATGTCCAATAAAGCTAGTCAAGCTCTGATGGAAGGTCTCAGTCCCTCAAGAAATTTCTGAACCTTTTTATTCTCAAGGCTCATAGTGACTGTATCATATCTGCCCAGGGATGTAAATCTAGACTCATACTCATCCACTGTCCGGTTCCCTTGAGTCAATGTCATAAATTCCATCTGCATCTTTCTCTGAGCGTTAGCTGGAATGTATTGCCTCCTGAAGGCATCCAAGAATATTTCCCATGTCACAACTGGGTGTCGTGCACTTAACATCGACTCTGTGCCCATCCACCAATGCTTGGCCTAATCCTCTAGCACAAAAGCCACAAAGGTGGCCTTCTCGGTGTCGGAGCAATGGAAGAATTGATAGAGCTTCTCCATACTACGTATCTAATGCTTAGCTAACACTGGGTTCTTCACCCCATTAAATGAAGGTGGTTTGAACTTTTAGAACTCTCTTAGTCTACCCAGATCACAATCGTACACTCCTTCACCACCAACCCGTTATGGAGCTGCAGGATCCTGAACTAGAGGGGGAATTCATTAATTGGAGGGGGTACAGGTATCTCTGCCTCTGCATCCTGAGGTCTTGGTGCGGGGTGTGCTGGCTCATGTCTCTTTGGGGCAGCAGCTTGACTAGCAGAGTTCTTCTATCTACCCTTAAATCTGGCTATTACCTGTGTAAACATCTCCACAACCGTGTCTACACTGTACTGTAACTGCACTATACGCTCCTCAGCGGCCTCACTAAGACCGGGTGGATCTCTACTAGAACTAGAACCACTGCGTCTCTTGGGCTCATCTCTACACCCTTGAGACGTACGTCGTCTCCTCTACGAGTAGGTCGTCTATCAGACATCCTGCATACTCAAAATAAGTGTCGCAGTCACATTTTTTAGCTTGGTATATACATTTGTATCCTAATAATGCATAGTACTTTGGGGATGTATAATTTCTTAAATATGGATACTGACTCACATCAGACCAACTCAGCTCTGATACCATTAATTCTGTCATAACCCTTACTCTCTGTCTGTGACCTTTACCTTACTTTCAAACAGTTAGGTTGTGAGTCAACATCCAATCCATATCTCATACATTAGTTTAATAAATTCATTTAAATGAGGTAGAATAGAAACTGGACTTTTATATATATGTGCGGAACCGTTTACATCAGTTTCTATTATATATATCCCCCAAAATACAAAATACAAACTTCACTGTGCATTAATTTACAAGATACAAAATTTTTTCATCTCAAGTGTATACCTCTCTATACTGTTGGATGACCGAAGAAACACGATAGCAGAGACGACTGCAGTGTACTCACTACTGCGTAGAATCTGTGGAGGAGAAATAAGGGGGTGAGCTAACATGCTCAGTAAGAAAATTATGAAAGCAGGTCGATAACTACTCTATTGAAATGCTAAAATACATATATATTCATTTTCCTTATGAAACAGATGCATTCTCTTTAAAACAACATCCATTAATACGAAACCGTTAATTCGCTAGATGGGTAAATGCATATTCACACAGAATCATACAACATGTTCCAATTCACACAGTTCATATTTAGAAAATGCTTTACATTTAGCAAATCAATGTATTTAAGAAATCAATTATGGGTTATCATATCCCCAGACACACAGCAGGGGGACATATGCCACCTCACACAGTAGTGACAATGTCGTATCACACAGATATAAGAAGATTTATGGCCATAGTTGGATTCTAGGCAACACTGATCAGGTGTGCGAGAACCCTACGCTTGGGAAGGCGGATCAACCATCCCTTCAGCTCAAACTCAAATCATTGCACATCGTACTCCTTGGCTAACACTCATGGTACATCATGCTCCCATGGATCCTTATCACCCATTTTCGTTGTCTCAAAATCTCATACGAGCAGGTCAGTACAAGACACACAACAGTACACGACGGCTTAAGCACAATTTTGTACTCATTACATCACATTCATAAACCACGTGTGAGCAGGTCAATGTAAGACACACAATAATACATGACGGCTCTAACACGATTTTACTCAACACACAACACAATCATAAAAACCTCGTGCGAGCAACTCAACGTAAGACACACAACATACCTGAGGCATCGAGCATGGTATTACTATGAAATTACATACGAGCATAGTCAGAGCAAGACGCATAGCAATACTCGAAGGCTCTAGTATGATTCCCAAAAATCTAGTGTGAGCATCTCGAGTGGAACACACAGCATCACCCGAGGCATCGAGCACTCTTTTACTTTTCTCAAAAATCTCTTTTTAAAATAACGTGTGAGCGGGGCTGGTCAATCTACCGTTGCCACTCAGGCTCTAGCACAAATAGAAGAGGTTCCATGTACTATCATGAGTGAGATGGAAAATCTCCTTTCAATAACTTATTGAAAGCATTTCATGTAAATGATTAAACCAGGAGCCCATCTATTATTATTCTTTCTTAAAACGTTTTGCAAAAAAACCTCTTTTCACAACAATCATAGAAGTCATGCAACTCATACTTATAGACTTATTCTAATACGTAGTTTTCACCTAGATATATCAATATCTATGTACTTATCACTTACATTCGCACACAGCAGGTAAGGAAACATACGTATAACTATCTCTAATAGCTTGCATAAGTCTCCTACCTCGAATCACGCTTGAATCACTTTCCTTTGATTTCCACTTCTCGTGATTCCATCTTATCGACTCCAATTATATCCTCTGGAGCTGAAATCGTATACTACACACATCAGTATACTACATTTCAGTTGCTTGATATTCAAATCAATACATTGGGCCATTTATATCTCATTTGGCCTCGTTACACCATTATCGGACCTTACTCTTTCATAAGTCCATTTCGAGTATATAACTCATTTTCGAGAATCTCTCAGACTCCTCGAGTCTATTGATTCGTATTAAATCGATATTAAGCTTACAATACCTTAAGTTCATTATTTCATTTCATTTTGGCATTTCATCGAATACCTCATATACTCACTTTTAGCCATTATTATTTCTAGCACATGGATTTCACCAAACTATTATACAAGCATATGTACATGCTCAATAACATTAATGCATACTTAATTCATCATTTAATCCTTGCCTACTAATCCTTTTCTCGTTTTGACACATTAAACCATTTATAGGTCTTGGAAGATTAGGCATAAACTAGGATGTTTCAACCATAAATCTATATACCAATATACTCATACCAATGTATAAATCAACATATATGAGATTGATGCATTGAAATCTTACCAATCTCAGCTTTTCTCCTTTTTCACAACTTTGAGGAAAAACTCCTTTTCTCTTTCGATTCAACGATTCTACCTCTCGTACCTAACTATGTTGTTCATCTCCACTTTATGAACTACTTTGATATAGTATACTTTTCTACAATCTAAATGGAAGGTGTTGTTAGTTTGGAGAGGGAAAACTAGGTCACTTGGTTTTCAAAATGGAAGGGTTTAATGTTTCTCCCTTGAAATGCAGTTCAACTACCTAGTTTATATAGAAATTGCTTGATGAGATCGATCTCCATAAGTAAGGGATCGATCTTCTTCTGCTTTTAACCTCTCAGCATTCAATTTGAAGCATGAGAGATCAATCTGTCGAAGAGCATGAGATCGATCTGCCAAAGGGATGAGATCGATCTGCTTCTGGTTGAGGCATAAGGAGATCGATTTACTTGAGGATGAGATCGATCCTTGCTTGGTAGAGGCTTACAGAGATTGATCTCCCCTTGCTCTACAACATACTTAGCCAAATTTCATCCCAATTTTTAAGGCTAACTTCATATCAATTTACCTCATTACTCATTTTTGCATTCAATACACATTTATCTCTTAAAAAGGTCCATTTCTTAAAATTCATACATAACGAAACTTGCGTGTACATCACGAACTCACATAACAAGTGTGTACATCAAATCTACGGACCTTACTTCACTTATGATTCATATTACATTACAAGTGTATACTTAGGGAATCATAAGGATTACATAAGAAAATACGGGTCTTACAAAATATGTGAAGGAAGTCACGCTAGAGAGAGATGTGTCAGACTAGTGTTTTCGATTATGTATGTAGCTTGTTCCTTATGATTCCTATGTGTATGAACACTTTATTTTCATGGTTCAATCATAAGAAGAGTATTTACTATCATGCAATTGACAATTAAAGAATACAAATGCATGTAAGCTACATAACAGTCAAATAAGGGCTATAAGAGCCACGTGCTAAACTGAATGGATTTGAATCATTCTGACCGAAGATGAGAACTTATCAAGAGAAAATATAGAGAGTTTATGAAGGAAAGTCGGGTTAAATTGGTTCTAAATAAGTGCAGGGGTAAAACGGCCAAAAGATCGAAATCTGGTATAAATTCAATAAGAAAATTTCATTAAAAATATGGAATTGAGAAATCTTGATCAATAACAAGGAAAATATTGAATTTCGAGTCCAATTGATCAAGATATGAATTTATTGGAATTAATCAAAATTTTCACCTTGAAAAATTATCCCGAAAATATTAGAAAAATATACTGAAAATACAAAATAAGATAGATAAATTCCTTGATTAAATAAATAAAATATGAATTTTTGGAGATATTTTGAGATTTTTATTATATTTTATTTAATTAAAATAAAATAAAATAAAATAAATATATATATATATATAAAAAGAAACTAAAATTTGGTTCGAAGAGAGAAACTGAAAAGGAAAACGAAAATCGAAAAATCGAGGAAGACCCGAGAAGCCAACGAACCACCGACGATCGACAAGGACAGGCAAGGGCCGGAGAAGGAAGAGGAGCTTTAGGCGAACCTGTTGGTACCGGTGACGAGCGCTGACGACCCTTGATTTCGGCAAATCGACGAAAGGAAATCCGAGAGGGAAACCGAGTTGATTCCGACGATCCACGACAGTTGGGTGTGATCGGAGGGTACCGGTGTGATCCAGAGGACAAGCCAGTTCTGTTGGTATCGGTAGTGGCTGGTGAAACGACTGAAAATGACCAACAATGGTGAGGACCCGAAACGGCACCGTAGCTGGAAAGGGAAGGAAAAGAAAAAGAAAAGAAAAAGGAAAGAGAAAAAGAAAAGAAAAAAAGAAAAAGGAAAAAAAGGAGAGGAAAATCCTAGGGAATACCTCAGATTACGGGTAAGCTGATACGCGGTCAGATTAACCGAATTGACTCCCGAGAAAGTTAATTTAAATTGTATTTGATCGAAAATTAACCCAAAATTTAATATAAAAATTGTGTAGTACGACGATAACTTCTGAACGTGAGCCGATCGAACTTCGATTTGCATACCATCGCATAATTTTGGGTAAGTAAAGCTTATTTACGACAATAGTATGATTTTTGTGCAATTGGAATTTAGTTTACGAATTTCGGATTAATTTCTGCATAAAATAAATTATATTCGAATTTTTAAATTTACTGTCGTAAATGATATACGGGCTATCCAAAGAGTTTGGAACAATGAGCCAATAGACCTTGATGAAGGGAATTAATAAGTGGAAAACGGGCTTAAGACAGAGTTAGGCCCAATTAAAGTGTTTAAGGCCCAATAATTGTAAACGATCCCATTAAGAGATATTAACTGAATTAAATGCGCAATACAATAGGAAAAGTATAATTAACCCATTGAATGGTTATATGCAGCTCCGAAATTGTATTGAGAGTTGACCGGACTACGAGATTTGAGCAGCACAGAGGAAGTGAGGTCACTTGACATGATCCGAGGTAAGAGACTTTTGCGAGTATTTAGAGATATCTGTGCGTATTTTCATCTACTTTTACATTCACTGAAATTGTCTTAGGGTCAGAGAAAATCAATAATATTTATAGGGACCCAATATGGGTAAATTACGATTTTACCCCTAGTTAGGCAAAAAGTCAACTTTTGGAAAAAGTTGTAAAAAGCATGGAAACAATGTTTTTGAATGTTTTTACTGGTGTGTAGCAGAAGAGTAGGTAGATGAGCTAATGTTTTAAGGTTGATGTGAACTAAGCATACTTTATAGTGTTGATTTTAATGTTTTGAAACATCCCTATTTTTAAAAAGCCATCTACCGAATTATATGGAAACAATCATGCTGGAGCACAGCTCGCACTTGATTTCAGATATTTTTCACATACATTAGTGCTAGAGTGAGACTCGCATTACATTTATCTGACATGCACGTTAGAGTACTGGAGCATTGCTCGTACTCAGTTTTATATGATTTGTGCATGATAGAGTGTTGGAGCGATAGCTAGTACTCGAGTTTTACATGAGAACTACGCATGACCTGGTGCTGGAGGTTACTGGCACTAGTAGTTAATGTTTTGACATGCATACACAATGTTTGAGTGGAGTGTTGACTGTGAGTCACACTCAAGACGCGCATTGTAGTTTTTACGTGATATATAGACATGTTAGAAAAATCGTGATGATTTCCTCGTGTAGACTGAGTGTCACACTGGAGAGGTTCACATGTGGGTTTAGAGACGTGGCACTAATTATTCCGTGGTGTGAGAGCTAAGACCTATGGCAAGCACCCTGACCATGAGGCAGGGTCCACGAGTGTACGTTGTGCCGTACAAGTGGCATGGAGTACACTGTATCATGTGTTGTTGTGGAGTTATGAAGGAGAGTAGTTGATAGCTGGCAGTTGTGATGGACTGACCCCTCTCCCATTACAGTAGTGATAGCCCGCATACCGAGATCTGTGTTGCCTGAGATTTCATCAGTATATGATATGGCCATAGTCTAGGAGATATTGCATTTAGCCACTGAGTCTCGTATGATATATCACATGTATTTATAATATGGGTAGACCTGAGGGATGGGTCGAAACCCGGTTGTTGTGTTGTGTTGTGAAATGCCATATTTACTCTGTTTTGAATGTAAATGGCATATTTTATATAAAGGCATTCCGAATTGATAAATATGCACTGTTTTGCATGAATGCCTATATTTGATAACTCTGCATGAGTTTAGTACATGGGATTTTAAATCTGTACTATTATATATAAATTTTGAAACATGCTTTTGAATTGAGAGAAGGAAAGGCAAAGCACTATTTTCAGTAGATAGTATGGATATATACTTGCTTGCCTAATTTCCTTACTGAGCCAGATAGCTCACCCCTTTTATTTTTCCCCCTCTCTACAGATCATTGTCAGTAGATTGAGTCGGCTAAGGTATAGAATTCCTTTCGACCGCTGCCATTCCCCATCTAGCGAAAGGTATACACGACGCGTACTCTTTTATATCTGAACAATGTATAAACACAGTGATGTACACGTTTTTAATATCGTGGATGTAATTATATTAAAGTATATGAAATTACTTAAAAGAAAAGTGTACGTACAGTCAATATATATTTAGAATGACATGCAAGTATGATACGAAAAAGAATGGTAAGGTATGTATGGATGAGGAGACTAATGCCTAATCACAGCTCAACTGTTGAGGAGAGAAAGGTAAGTAAAAAGTTAAAAATTTATTGTGATTTTTGGTAAGTCACGAAAGGAGGTCGTGACAAGATGTCCCATCAGCTTAGATTATGTCACACCAGTTATCATTGAGAATCCAAGTGTGGAGAATCGTTCGATCTATTCTTTGAGTGACCATGAGAGGCATTTTGTGCTTTCCTTGGAGCCGTAGGACACCATTGATTTCACAGATTAAATTCCACTACAAGCTCCGCTTGAAAAGGTGTTTAGTGGAGATGTTTAAGAGCCTACATCACCTGAGCCTATTAAAGAAGAGTGTGAGGATATGGTTGATTATTCAAGTATATGTGAAAGGCAATTATCATCTTCTTTGGAGCATTGGATATGGTTGATTATTCATATTAGGCTCTTATGCAAGCACTACTTGAAGAAGTGGTAATTAAAGAAGTTGAGAAGCCTATATCACCTAAGCTCATTAAAATGAAGAAGAAAGTGTGATTAAAGTGATAGAAATGGAGGATAGTAAGATTCAGGATGAAGAGGAAACAAAAAAAAAATGAGCTCCAGATAGAGGTCCTAAATCTAAAAATTGATAAACAGTTCCATGTGGTAGCCGTCACAACTATTTAGAACATTTATTGCAAGACTTTAAAGACTGTGGAGTAAAGTTCTATGAACCAAAGAATCTGTTTGAGTCTCCTAACAGGGTGTACTACGTACATATATCCATTTTCAGATTATTGCTACTGCTTTGAAGGATGACAAAGATTGTCAAGCTGATGATTATAAATCAATCGTTTTAGGGGAGACAACCCCCGCTCTTTACTAGTTTATTAGTTGTCTTTCTTTTGTTAGTTTTAGTTTTAGTATTTTGTAGCTTTGATTTGTTTTCTTTTTATTTGCAGGTGTCGAACTTAAAGTTTGGCGGAGCAGTAGTGGAGAAACCTTATGAGCATGCAATTGAGTTTTAATGAAAATCTGGGGAGTTTCCTTTATCCTTTTCTTGAAATCTTGAATTTCTTGCACATTGAGGAAAATTTATACTTCAAGTTTGGGGGGAAGGAAATTTGAGCTAAATATTTTCCAAAATTCCAAAATTTTTAAACTTATCGGGCTTTAAAGGTTTTGTCTTGAGATATATTGTGCTTGATTTGGTTATTTCCTATTTCCCATGATTGAGACATGATTGAGATTGATTTTGATATTTGGAAATTATGATTATTGAGAAGCATGAGTTGAATACATGAACTTGCCTTGTTTTGATTGTGATTTTTCCATCTTTATGCACTATGTCTTGATCATGAATTTATGTGTATGTTTAGAGAATGATTATATGAATACAGGATTGTAATTGTCTATAAAGTTGTTAGCATATCTTAGAATTTATTTGATTTTTTCTTGAGGTGAAATATTAAACCATCCTTAGTTAGGAAAGTCATTTAGGCCATCCTTGAATCGTTTGAACCTATCAAGCTAACCTTATACATATTTGTCTTTAATCACTCTTTTTAAGCCAAATTATCCTTTCTTTGCATGTACACCTGCATCTTTAATTTCCTTAGTCCTAAATAAGTTTTCCTATCCCTTATCCCAAAAACATGTGATTTATTAGGATATATTATGAGTTATGTACATATTTGGGTAGAGAGATAAGATTAAAAAAACAAAAAACAAAAAACAAAAAAAAAAGAAAAAGAGAAAAAGAAAAAAAAGAAAAATATAGGAAATTAAAAAATAAAAAAGGAAAATACAAAAATAAAATAAAGTGTATGAGAAAGAAAAAAAGAAAATAAGTATGGGGGAGTTACTTGAAACTCTAAACATTAAGATCTTAGAGTGTAATGTGTGATTAAGGGTTGTTGAGTCTAAATTGTCTTTTATACTACCTTAACCCAAGCCTTACATTGCCAGCTTGATTATGTCCTATTGATTCTTGATTGAGAATGGCTACATTAGTGGAGAGAGAAGTGAAAAACAAACTTTTGGGATTATTCATGGTTGATTGACTCTACGTTTCGTGTTTGCATAATCTCACTGGGATGTGTATGCTTTGATATGTAATGGATACTTCATACACACACAGAGAATTTAATTAGGACTAAGGCGTGTGCTTGGAGGAAACTTTATGTCGATTAATAATTGTGATTTTTCTTAGATTAGGTTAATATTCTTTTTTTCTGAGGTGTATATGGGGAATAACTCTATCAAGTACATGTTATCTCTTGTATGCTTTGAGATTGTTTTGCTTGAGGACAAACAAAATATAAAGTTTGAAGTGTGATAAGTATATAAAATATACACTTTTTAGAGTATTTTATTGCATTAATTTTTATTAAAATTTGAAAATTTAATTCAATTTCTTCCCAATTTAATTAGAAGAATTGAATGTGTGGGAAATTTGAGAATGATATGGAAATCAAGGAACTTAGATTAAAATTGGAGATAAGGTATGTAAGACCTGTATTTTTATATGTAACCTTACTAATTCATAATGTATATACATGTACATGCTATGTGAAGCATAAATGATGTAAAGTCCATAAAGTTGATGTACACACTTGTAATATGAGTTGTGATGTACGCACTAGTTTCATTATGTATGAACATGAAGAAATGGACTTTTCTAAGTGATGAATGTGAAAGGAATGTAAAAATGGGTAGTGTGGTAAAAAGGGAATGAAGTTGCATGAGTTCTATACTTCCATTTAGCTTTGTATTGTATACCTTTGGTTATACAATGACTGCACACAAGTTTGAGTGTGTATAAAGTATAAATGGATGTCATTTTCAAGTCTTAAAGGTGGTTAGATGAGAAAATGACTATGGCAGCAAAACTAGAGATGTTTTGTGTGAGTTACTGCAGAAAACTGCAGTAAAATCTGGAAAATATGAATGTCAAATCGATCGCATTGAAGGAAAGATCGATCTGAAAGAGCAAAAAATGCTTTTATTCGAGCAATGGAATAGGAAAGATCGATCTCTGATGGGGTCAGATCGATCTGCTAAGCATTCTGTGTAGAAGGAATTGATTTCCTTAGCTCTCGGCCAAGAACAAATCGATCTCACCCTTGGAGCAGATCAATCTCCTTAAGCTCTCTGCCTGGAGAAGATCAATCCCATCACTTGGAGCAGATCGATCTCATGAAATCCATTGCACTGAAAAGTAAGGTGGCGAAGAAGGAGAGATCGATCCTCTTACCATGCAGATCGATCTACTAGTGGAATTTCTATATAAGAAACGAGATTTTTGGGCTAAAAAGCATAGTAACGTAAAACCTCTCAATTTTCCTTAAGTATTCAAACCCTTTTTCTTAGACAAACCACCCTTTCTAGCTAGAAGTAAGAGAAGTTTCCTTCTACGAAGTTGTTCGTTAGTCAAAGGAGAGCAACATAGTTGGAAACGGGACCTTGATACGATAGATCAAAGGTGTTGAATGATATAAAGAGATTTTAGACCAAGTGACAAGAAAAGAAAACTAGGTAAGCTTTCAGGCTACCAAATTCTAGTATGTTTATCTAGCTACTGTTATGAACCTATTGATATATGGGAAGATAGCTAGAAGTGACTATAACATGTGAAGTCACTAAGGACGTATGTTAGGTCAAAGAGGAAATAAGAGAATAAATGGTGTTTTGATGGTTTGAAATTATAGAAATGATGAATGACACATTTGATGTTTATCTACAGCGTCTAGAGAGATAGACGGAGCTGTAGACGTAAATGGTGACATGTGAAGCAGTGTAAGACAAAGAGATACACTGCAAGATTAAGGTAAGAGACTTATGTAAGCTATAGAGATAGCTATACGTATGTTTGCTTATCTGTTGTGTGTAAATGTATGTGTTAGTATATAGATATTGATATATCTAGAAGAAAACTACGCATAGAAATAAGTCAATGGCATGAGTTGTATGACTTTTATGTTTATTGCGAAAAGAGGTTTTTCAAACGTTTTGAGAAAGAATGATAATAGACAGGCTCCAGTTTTAGCAAATTGTATGAAATGTCTATAAAGAGTGATTGAAGGGAGTTTACCCTCTCACTCATACTCAATGAAAGGAGCAATTCTATTTCTTTTCTGTGTGAAATCGTGATTAGAGCGTGAAAGGTAACGGTGAATTGACCAGCCTCGCTCGTACATTATTTTCAAAGGAATTTTAAGAAAATGAAAGTGTGCTTGATGCCTCGATGGTATTGTGTGTTCCACTCGAGAGCTCACACGTGATTTGAGACAACAAAAATGGGTGATAATGATCCACGAGAGTACGGTGTACCGTAAGCGTTAGCCATGTGGTATGATGTGTCGTGACTATCTGTGTGATATCTGTGTGAGCTGAAGGGATGGTTGATCCACCTCCCCAAGCGTAGGGTTCCCGCACACCTGATCAGTGTAGCCTGGAATCCGACTATGGCCATAAGTCTTTATGTATCTGACTGATACGATATTGTCACTACTGTGTGAGGTGATAGATATCCTCCTTTGCTATGTGTCTAGGGATATGTGATAACCCATTGATACGCCCTAAGGGTATTGTCCACAAGTGCACGGGTCGTACAAGTAATAATGGGATTTGAGTCCCGAGTTATCGTCCCTCAGAGAAGTTGGTTAGCCTAATTAACTACCGGTTAATCTTACCCTAAGTATATTCTAGCAAATTATGAATTTAAGGTGGTTGATCTACATGGTCTAAAATTAAAATTACTAGAAAGCAATAAAATAATAAAAAATAAATAAAATCGAGCAAAATTACTTATAGTGCTCCACGCAATTAAAATAAAAAACCTACAAAAATAATTAAAACAGTTAAAACTAATTAACGCAATTAAAATAAAATGCTAAAACAAAGAAGCAGAATTAATGAAGCTAAAATTGAACAATCCTAGAATGCAAGTAAACTACTTAATCAAAATGCAAATTAAACTAACTTAAGATTTAATGAAATAAATTTACCCCTAATCTAATTCTAAATGAACACTTAATTAACTATCAACCTAATTAAAACTAAGTTTTATACCACTAAGCAAAAATACTAACTTTCAATTTAATTAAAGACTCTAAACTAAGCTAACAAATTAAATTGAAATTAAACTATACTAAAAATGCATGAAAATGAATAAATTAGCTACAATGTACTAGCCAAACAAGGCCTTAGCAAATTTCAAAAACCAAGTGGTCCCGATACTGTCACTGTTCATTGTCTTTCTTCAGTTTGTCCTCCATTTCCAGGTGATGGCGTCTGTTTGTCCAGTCCTCTGCTCCTGTCGTGCTGCTGCCTCAGGCGTTGTATTGATTCTATTCCTGCCGTGCTGCTATCAACACTCCTCGATCTCTGCTCAGTTACTGCGTATAGGTTGCATGTCTCTACCTACTTTTGCTGCCTAGACGTGTCCAGCTCCCATTCTCGGTTTTATCCTGCACGCCATACGGCCCCTGCATGTCTCCAACTGCTTCGGTTTCATTCATCAGCAAGCCACGCAACTGCTCTCGGTTTGATCCAGTCTTCTGCCCATGCCGCTAACAGTAACGTGCTCATGCATCTTCAGTTCGACAGCAGCTCGCACATGTCTTGCTCCTCTGTACACTTCTCATTATCAACTGCTGCAGCCTATCATGCCTTCTTTTTCTTCTCTGTGGCAATGTCTAGTTCCTACTCTGTACTTGCTCTCGTGTTCTGCATTAACGTTGCTTGCACCAGCACCATGGACCTGCCCGAGCTATTTCCTTTCCTAGCTGCCTCCTTCTTCTAGCCAGACTTGTCTCGGTCTGCTCTGTCCTGCACTGCTGTTGCTGCTCATTCCTCACATACCCAACTCACTCTTTGTTCAGTCTAAACATCAATCTACAACAACCTAGCAGCAGAAAACAATTAGCTTAACATGAGAAATGACAATGAACAGTAAATGACAAATGAAATAGGGGAGAACAGAGAGTGATTGTGGCTCTTGATTATTGCTACTTCTATTGCTCTCGGGTTCCTGGTCTGCTGCTTTGCTCTCGGGTTCCTTTCATGGCTCATGAGATCAAATCAGCTCCCCATAATCTTGAGTAACAATGACAGCTAACGAAAAGGAAAAAATAAAACTAACATGGGAAGCAAACCGAGAGTCATTGAACAAAAACAAAACAAAAATAAAACTACAAATAGGAAGCAAAAATTGAGAACTGTATAAGAAAGGATAAAGATTCTTCAAATAAAAAAACAATCAGTTTCTTTTTTTTGTTTTCTTTTATGGCAACCGAGAGCTACACTAGGAGATAAATACTATGTAATAAAACTTACAAAATAAAAGAACTAGATTAACATAACCGAGAAGATGAAATGATAAATTGTTTGCTATGAAATAGAAAATATCCAAGTCTAGAATATGACGAGCATAACAATGGAATGAACAATAAATGTAAAGATAAAAGCTAACGAAAAACTAAAAAGAAAATAGGAAAGTAAATCTAAAAAATCTATCTAGAACTATTCTACTCTAGACTACCTTACATTACACTAACACTACTTCTAACTTACATTACATGGTTTTTCAATTGCCATCCTCTCCTATTTATGCACACACTTAGGGGTAAAATTGTAATTTTACCATCCTAGATGAGTTGGCAATTTTTTGTCCACTTGTCTTCACACCATTGGCTCATTGAAAAGATATTTCCATGTCATCTATCTTTTTGTCCAATTGATGTGCTAGGTGGCATGGCTCGTGTTGTCTGCGTGGTCCAATCTCGATTTTAGTCAAATTCCAGTCTATTTTCTACAGAAATATTCAAAATTCATCCGGATTTGATTTATCTACAAACATGAGAATTTTAATTAAATAAAAGGGATAATTAACAAAAAAATTTGGGATTTAAATAATTAATTAGAAAATTAAGCACAAATAATTCTATTTTCATAGAATTATCACACATGATTTTGTCTAATATGAATATTAAATTGTTGTGTGCAAAGTGATTTCGAAATGAACCTGCGTGATTTTAAGTAAAGCATTTACTAAATATGAACTGTGTAAATAAATTATGTTGTGAAAAGCTGTGTGTTAATGTGTGAATATGCATATACCCATCTGACGAATTAATGATTTCGCATGGATGGAAGTTCTTTTAACAAACATGCATATTGTTTTATAAGGGAAATGATATATATGTATTTTAGCATGTAGATAGTGTAGTTATCTACTTGGTTGCACATTTTCCTTACTGAGCGTGTTATGCTCACCCCCTTATTTTCTCCTCCACAGATACTACGCAGTAGTGAGTACTGCAGTCGTCCCTGCTCAGGTGTTCTCCAGCAGTACAAAGAGGTATACACTTGTATTGAGAAAAATTTTGTATCCTTTAAATTAATGCATAGTCTAGTGATATTATGTTCGGAAGGGATGTATATTAATAGGAACTGATGTAAACGCTTCCGCATATTTATAAAATTCCAGTTTCTATTCTATTTCAATTAAATGAATGTATTTGAGATGTGGATTGGATGTTGAATCACAGCCCAACTGTAAGTGGTAAGTGGTAAGGTAAAGGTCACGGATCAGTAAAGAGGGTCGTGATCGTGACAGAATGGTATTAGAGCTGAGTTGGTCTGATGTAAGTCATATCCACGATTAGGAAATTATACATCCCTAAAGTACTGTGCATTATTAGGATACAAATATGTATACCATGCTGGAAAATGTAACTGAGACATTATTTTGAGAATGCAGGATGTCTGATAGATGACGTACTTGTAGAGGAGAGAGTTGTACTCTCAAGGGCATAGAAATGAGCCCAAGAGGAGTAGTGGGTCTAGTTCTCGTAGAGATCTACTAGAGCTTAGTGAGGCCGCTGAGGCCTAAATAGCGCAGTTATAACAGTGTAGACACAGTGATGAAGATGTTTACACAGGTAATGGCCAGAATAGAGGGTAGACAGGAAAACCCTGTTGGTCAGGCTGCTGTACCTAAGAGAGATGAGTTTGCACAGCTTGCACCGAGACCTCGAGATGTAGAGGCAGAGATACCTGCACCTCCCCTAGTTCAGGATATTCTCCCACCCATTGAGGATGCTATAGTCTCACAATAGGTTGGTGGAGAGGGAATTTATGAGTATGACCTAGGTAGATTCAGAGAATTTCGTAAGTTTGGACCACTTTCGTTTAATGGGGTGAAGAACCTAGTGTCAGCTGAGCATTGGATACGTAGTATGGAGAAGCTCTACCGATTTTTCCATTGCTCCGATACAGAAAAGGTCACCTTTGAGGCTTTTATGTTAGAGGATGAAGCCGAGCATTGGTGGATGGCTACACAGTCGATGTTGAGTGTACGTTACCCTATTGTGACATGGGATATATTTCTGGATGCCTTCAGGAGGCAATACATTCCAGCTACTACTTAGAGAAAGATGCAGTTGAAATTTATGACATTGACTCAGGGGAATCGGACAGTGGATGAGTATGAGTCTGGATTCACACCCCTGGGCAGATATGATACAGTCATGATGATCCTTGAGGATAGAAAGGTTTAAAATTTTTTTGAGGCTCTGAAACCTTCCATTAGAGCTCGACTAGCTCCACTAGACATTACCACCTACGATGAGGCAGTACGCAGAGCTTAGCTGTGTGAGCAAGATTATGATTTGCATGCCTTAGAATTGAGTAAGAGTGGTAAGGGTAGAGATAGAGATCGAAAGAGGTCGGTTGATGATAAAGGGTTCTGAAAGGGCTGAAGGTTATTCGGTAAGGGGCCTAAGATTGAGGAGATGCAATAGGGGCCTATGAAGCCTCTAGTTCATCCAGCATCGAGGGGCGTTGTTATTGGTGGACCCAGACCTACCATCGAGCAATGTTAGATGTGTGGTAGATATCATGGGGGTAGACCATGCCCTATGATGAGATTATACTATCGATGCCGTAAAGCAGGGCACATAGCTTGTGAATGGCCAGAGTTGGTTGATGTAGCCCCACAGAAGGGCAAGGAGCCAGAGATAGTTACGGTTGAGACACCTATACCTAGAGGAAAGCCACAGCTGAAGAGAAAGGAAAACAAGTTGTTGGTCGTGGGTGAGTGTTTACTTTGGACCAAGCTTCTGCAGAGACTTTTAAGGATGTGATTAAAGGTACCATCATAGTCTTTAATTTTCAAGCATTAGCATTGATTGATCCTGGTGCCACGCATTCATTCATATCGCCTACTATTGCATGTAAATTGATTGAACATGTAATACCTATACCTCTAGGTTAGATTTAATTATAATCACTCCACTTAGAGATAATGTAATGATAGAGTATGTCTGTAATGGTTGTAAGCTAAAAGTAGGGGAAAACAAGAAGTTAGCCAATCTCATTCTATTAAACATGAAAGACTTTGATGTAATATTAGGGATGGATTTGTTAGCTGCAAACTAAGACGTCTTAGACTGTTATGCTAAGACAGTAATGTTTCCTACCCCTGAAAAGTATAATGTCAGCTTTGCAAAATAATGAAAGAAGTAGTAAATTATGTCAAATGACGGATGATTTTACTAATTAAATGTGATTGTGATGTGTTAAAGGTTTTATAGCCTATGTGGTTGATTTGGATAAGGTGTATCCAGATATGGTTGACATCCCTGTGGTTAGAGAATTCCTTGATATCTTTTCGAAAGAATTACTAGGATTACCACCAGATAGGGAGATGGAATTCTGTATTGATTTGGTGCCTGAAACTGAACCAATATCCAAACCACCGTATCGAATGGCTCCAGTGGAATTGGAGGAGCTAAAGAAACAATTGCAAGAGTTGTTGGACAAGGGGTTCATCAGACCGAGTGTATCACCTTGGGGAGCACCGGTTCTGTTTATAAGGAAGAAAGATGGGAGTCTCTGACTGTGTATAGACTATCAGTTATTGAATAAGGCTACCATCAAGAATAAGTATCCCCTTTCACGAATTGACGATCTATTGGATCAGTTGCAGGGAGCACAGGTCTTTTCGAAGATTGATCAGAGGTCTGGGTATCATCAATTGAGAATTCGACGTGACGGTGTACCCAAGAAAGCGTTTCAGACCCGTTATGGCTATTATGAATTTTTGGTTATGCCATTTGGGTTGACGAATGCTTCTGCAGCGTTTATGGCATTAATGAATGATGCATTTAAGCCATACCTAGACAGATTCGTGATTGTCTTTATAAATGATATATTGGTGTACTCGAAGTCCAGGGAAGAGCATGAGCAGTACTTGAGAACAGTGTTGCAGACCCTCCTAGATCAGGAGTTATATGCTAAACTAAACAAGTGTGATTTCTGGCTGAGTGAAATATCATTTTTGGGTTATGTAGTCTCGAGAGACGGTGTATCAGTTGATTTGTCTAAGATAGAGGCTGTGATATAGTAGGATAGACCCAAGACGGTTACAGAGATCTAAAGTTTCCTAGGTTTAGCAGGTTATTACTAACGATTTTTAAGGGATTCTCTAGGCTGGCTACTCCATTGACTCGTCTTACTCGAAAGAATGTGGTATTCGAGTGGGACGATAAGTGTGAAAAAGTTTCTATGAGCTAAAGAACAGACCAACCACCGCATCTATTCTCACCATACCCACCAGTTCAAGAGGTTACTTAGTGCATACAGATGTCTCTGGACAAGGACTGGGCTATTATTGATGCAAGATGGGAATGTAGTAGCCTATGGATCAAGACAACTTAAGGACCATGAGAGGAACTACCCGACCCATGATTTAGAGTTGGTAGCCGTGGTATTTGCATTGAAAATATGGTGCCACTACTTATACGGTGAGAAATTTCAGGTGTATACAAATCATAAGAGCCTCAGATATCTTTTTTCACAGAAAGAGTTGAATATGAGGCACAAACGATGGATAGAACTTCTGAAAGATTATGAGTGCGAGATACTATACCATTCAGGAAAGGCTAATGTTGTGGCTGATGCCCTGAGTAGAAAAGCATCGGAATGGTATCACACATGATGGTCAGAGAATATGAGCTGCTCGAGTAGTTTGCTCACCTCAGGTTGGATATAGACCCTTTTGATATTGATAGAGATTGTGTGATAGCTAGCTTGCGAGTTGAATCAGATTTGATTGACCGGATATGCCAGGCTGAGTGTGCCGATCCATTGAGTGAGGATCGTGCGATCAGATTCAGAGGGGTGATGTGGCCGATTTCTTTATGAGTGATGATGGCGTACTGAGGTTTGGAGGCAAAATTTGCGTTCCCGATGACCCAGAGTTAAGGAGATTAATTTTGATAGAAGCTCATTCATCGAGATACATATTGCATCTAGGAGCTAATAAGATGTACCAAAACCTCTGAAAAGTGTATTGGTGGTCAGGGATGAAAAGAGATATCACAGAGTTTGTGGTAAGATATCTGATATGTTAGCAAGTGAAGGTAGAGCATCAGAAGCCTGCAGGGTTATTGCAGCCTCTACCATTACCGAGCTGGAAATGGGAGCATGTCACCATGGATTTCATCATAGGATTACCGAGGACCAAGAGGAACCATGATGCTATTTGTGTAGTGGTTGACAGATTGACGAAATTAGCCCACTTTCTAGCTATGAAAGCTACAGATACTCTGATTAGCTTAGCAGAGTTGTATGTACAGGAGATAGTAAGGCTAATAGTATAACAGTGAGCATCGTATTAGATAGGGATTCCCACTTCACTTCTCACTTTTAGGAGCAATTTCAGGAAGCTATGAGAACCCGATTGAGTTTCGGTACTGTTTTCCATCCTCAAACTGATGGTCAGTCAGAGAGAACCATCCAGACATTAGAGGATATGTTGAGAGCAAGTGTTATGGATTTTAAAGGCTCTTGGTATGATCACCTACTGTAAGCCGAATTTGCATACAACAATAGTTATCACTCGAGTATCGAGATGGCACCATATGAAGCCTTGTATGGTAGAAGGTGTCGATCCCCAATTGGTTGGGAAGAAGTGGGTGAAAGGAAAATGTTTGCTCCTAACTTGGTACAACAAGCCTTTGAGGTTGTTCAGCTGCTATGTGAGAGAATGAAAATAGCTCAGAGTAAGCAGAAAAGCCATGCTGACATAAGACGTAGGCCACTAAAGTTCACTCTGGGTGACTCAATTTTCTTGAAAGTCTTTCCCTCGATTATAAGGTTCGGTAAGAAGGGTAAGTTGAGCCCTCGTTATATCGTACCGTTTGAAATATTGGAGAGAGTGAGAGATAAGGCTTGTAGAATTGCGTTGCCACTGTGGTTGACAAGCATTCATAACGTCTTCCACGTATCGATGCTTCAGAAGTACCATCCAGATCTAAGTCATGTGATTCGGTATGAGCCATTGGAGCTCAAAGGTGATTTGACATATGTAGAGAAATCGATCCAAATACTGGATAGGAAAGAGAAAGTTTACAAAATAAGACAATTTCGCTTGTTAAGGGTCTCTGGCAGCACCATAATTTGAAAGAAGCGACTTGGGAGTTAGAGAACCTGATACGGGAAAAATACCCCCGAATTTTTGAAGAGTAACTTGGTTCTAATTTGGAAGACCAAATTCTTTTAAGGAGGTAGGAATGTAAGACCTTTATTTTTATATGTAACCCTACGAATTCATATTGTATATACATGTACATGTTATGTGAAGCATAAATGATGTAAAGTCCATAAAGTTGATGTACAAACTTGTAATATGAGTTGTGATGTATGTACTAGTTTCATTATGTATGAACATGAAGAAATGGACTTTTCTAAATGATGAATGTGAATGGAATGCAAAAATGGGTAGTGTGGTAAAAAGGGAATGAAGCGGCATGAGTTCTATACTTCCATTTAGCTTTGTATGATATACCTTTGGTTATACAATGACTGCACACAAGTTTGAATGTGTATAAAGTATGAATGGATGTCATTTTCAAGTCTTAAAGGTGGTTGGATGAGAAAATGACTATGGTAGAAAAACTAGAGATGTTTTGTGTAAGTTACTGTAGAAAACTACAGTCAAATCTGGAAAATATGAATGCCAGATCGATCTCATTGAAGGAAAGATCGATTTGGAAGAGCAAAAAATGCTCTTATTTGAGCAATGGAACAGGGAAGATTGATCTCCAATGGGGCCAGATCAATTTGCTAAGCATTCTGTGTAGAAGGAATTGATTTCCTTAGTTCTCGGCCAAGAACAAATCGATCTCACCCTTAGAGCATATCGATCTCCTTAAGCTCTCTGCCTGGAGAAGATCGATCCCATCACTTGGAGCAGATCGATCTCATGAAATCCATTGCACTGAAAAGTAAAGCGACGAAAAAGGAGAGATCGATCCTCTTACCATGCAGATCAATCTCCTAGTGGAATTTCTATATAAGAAATGAGATTTTTGGGTTGAAAAGCATAGTAACCTAAAACCTCTCAATTTTGCGTAAGTGTTCAAACCCTTTTTCTTAGACAAACAACCCTTTCTAGTTAGAAGTAAGAGACGTTTCCTTCTACGAAGTTGTTTGTTAGTCAGAGGAGAGCAACATAGTTGGAAACGAGACCTCGATACGATAGATCGAAGGTGTTGAACGATATAAAGAGATTTTGGACCAAGTGGCAAGAAAAGCAAACTAGGTAAGCTTTCAGGCTACCAAATTCTAGTATGTTAATCTAGCTACTGTTATGAACCTATTGATATATGGGAAGATGGCTAGAAGTGACTATAAAATGTGAAGTCACTAAGGACCTATGTTAGGTCAAAGAGGAAATAAGAGAATAAATGGTGTTTTGATGGTTTGAAATTATAGAAATGATGAATGATGCATTTGATGTGCATCTGCAGCATCCAGAGAGATAGACGGAGCTATAGACGTAAATGGTGACATGTGAAGCAGTGTGAGACAAAGAGATACACTACAAGATTATGGTAAGGGACTTATGTAAGCTATAGAGATAACTATACGTATGTTTTCTTATCTGCTGTGTGTAAATGTATGTGTTAGTTTATAGATATCGATATATGTAGAACAAAACTACGTATAAAAATAAGTCAATGGTATGAGTTGTATGACTTCTATGTTTGTTGCGAAAAGAGGTTTTTCAAACGTTTTGAGAAAAAAATGATAATAGATAGGCTCCGATTTTAGCCAATTGTATGAAATGTGTATAAAGAGTGATTGAAGGGAGTTTACCCTCTCACTTATACTCAGTGAAAGGAGCAATTCTATTTCTTTTCTGTGTGAAATCGTGATTAGAGCGTGAGAGGCAACGATGAATTGACCAGCCTCGCTCACACATTAGTTTCAAAGGAATTTCAAGAAAACAAAAGAGTGCTTAATGCCTCGATTGTATTGTGTGTTCCACTAGAGAGCTCGCACGTGATTTGAGATAACGAAAATGGGTGATAAGGATCCACGGGAGCATGATGTACCGTGAGCGTTAGCCATAGGGTACAATGTGCGGTGACTTTCTGTGTGATATCTGTGTGAGCTGAAGGGATGGTTGATCTGCCTCCCCAAGCGTAGGGTTTTGCACACCTGATCAGTGTAGCTTGGAATCCGACTATGGCCATAAGTCTTTATGTATCTTACTGATACGATATTGTCACTACTGTGTGAGGTGGCAGATATCCTCCTTTGCTGTGTGTCTAGGGATATGTGATTACCCATGATTTTGTCTCATATGAATATTGAATTGATGTGTGCAAAGTGATTTCGAAATGAACCTGCGTGATTTTAAGTAAAGCATTTACTAAATATGAACTGTGTGAATAGATTATGCGGTGAAAAGCCGTGTGTTAATATGTGTGAATATGCATATACCCATATAGCGAATTAATCGCATGGATGGAAGTTGTTTTAACAAACATGCATATTGTTTTATAAAGGAAATGATATATATTTATTTTAGCTTGTAGATAGTGTAGTTATCTACCTGCTTGCACCTTTTCCTTACTGAGCGTGTTATGCTCACCCCCTTATTTCCTCCTCCACAGATACTACGCAGTAGTGCTTAGGTGTTCTCCAGCAGTATAGAGAGAGGTATACACTTGTATTGAGCAAAATTTAGTATCCAGTAAATTAATGCACAGTCTAGTGATATTATGTATGAAAGGGATGTATAGTCAATAGTAACTTATGTAAACGCTTCCGCATATTTATAAAAGTTTAGTTTCTATTCTATTTCAATTAAATGAATGTATATGAGATGTGGATTGGATGTTGACTCACAACCCAACTGTAAGTGGTAAGGTAAAGGTCACGGATCAGTAAAGAGGGTCGTGATCGTGACATTTTTCTTGAGGATAAACAAAATATAATGTTTGAGGTGTGATAAGTCTCTAAAATATACACTCTTTAGAGTATTTTATTGCATCAATTTTGATTAAAATTTGAAAATTCAATTCAATTTCTTCCTAATTTAATTAGATTAATTGCATGTGTGGGAAATTTGAGAATGATATGGAAATCAAGGAACTTGGATTAAAATTGGAGATAAGGTACAAACTGAAGAGAATTTAGCAAGAGTCTAGGCCCAAGCCCGATAATCAAAACCATATGACTAAAACTTATGTAAGCAAGGAAAGAAGGAAATAGGCTAATTTTTGGGCTGCAAAAAGGTGATCCAAAAGAAAACTTAGCTGGGGGGCCGAAAGAAAATAGAAAAGAAGTAAAGCTGCCGCAGGAGAAGGGAGGTGAAGGAAGCTGGGGTGATAATGGCCATTCTTCACATTTTCTTTCGAGAATTCTTCTTTGTTGATTTATTTTATATTAGGAGCAGTATAAAGAGGAAAATGGCTCATGATAGAAGCCGCCTGCTTCAAAATATAGTTGCATCTTTTACTTCGTCTTAGTTTTTGGTTTCTTCCTTCAATGACTACTTTAGATTTATACTTCCATTAAAACACTTTCTTTCATGTTTTAGAGTAATTTAGAGATGGTTTATATCAGATTTAGAAAGCTTTTAATTTCATTGTACAATTCAGTTTATCGAGATTTAAGATTTTTGTTCTCAATGAGGTTTACGTTCCATTTTGATTTTGTTTCTATTAATTTTTTGCAATATTTTTTTATTTTTTGGCTTCTTCCGTTTTAGGTTAGTTTTTAGCTGTTACAAAATCAGTTTTTGATATTTTCTAGGTGAGATAGCTTAGTTTTCGCCCCTATTTTCATCTCGGCTTACTGCCATCTCTATGCTGTCTTCTTTACCTGCAGCATTTCTGGATGTTATACTGGAATGGAGTAGCGCGATGAGGCTATTGCTGTGAGACCCCATGTATGTATGACTTTATTACATGTTAATGAAAGTATAAGGAAGATGATTTTTGAATCATATAAATGTGAATGAATTGCAAATGGGATAAAATGAGTGTCATGATACAAGTAAGGGTTAAATAAGGGTTGAAGTGGTCACAAACTCAATGAATAGAACTATTGGCATTTGAATTGAAGATAAGGATTTTAAACATAAAATGATAATGTATGGACTGTGAATTGTGTGTATCCTTTTTGATTCCAAACAATACGCACAAGTCACATTGTTTGTGAATCATAAGAAATGAACCTTTCCATGCTATAAGTGGGATTAAAATGCAAAATGTGTATTGGAATAATGAAATAGGAGTTTACCTTTGAAACATTTGGGAAAATGCAGTAGGAATGCTCTAGATGAAGGTCAGATCGATCTCCTATTCAAGGCAGATCGATCCCTTGTGCAAGCAGAACAATTTCAAGTGAATCTGCTAAGGCCAGATCGATCCCCCCATTGAGCAGATCGATCTCCCACATGAGCAGATCAATCTGCATTTACTTCTGCCTAGTAGAGATCGATCCCTCCTTAAGTGCAGATCGATCTCCATTTAATCTTGTCAAGAGCAGCTCGATCTCTCTCAATGAGCAGATCGATCTCCTATTGCCTCTGCCTAGCAAAGATCGATCTCTCCCATTCTAAACTGAATATTTCGAGGATTCAAGCCAAGAGGAGATCGATCTCCCCTAAATGAGCAGATCGATTTCCCCCATTTCAAACCTGAAAATTTGATAGCTAAAAGCAAGTAAAGATCGATCTCTTCACCTTAGCAGATCGATCTCATCACCCTTGCTCTATAAAAACGCAACGGCCAAATCTCTATCTTCTGTAAATCAAACACATTCCTCCATTTTTACCCAAAATACCAAACTTTCTCTCTCTAGAATACACCCCCTTCCAAAAAGAAGTGGGAAAAGGCTATTAGAGCAAAGTTGTTTATTGTTAGGAAAAGAACAACATAGCTTGGAGCCAACATTTCATTTGTTGGATTAAAGGAGTAAAGAAGTTTTTTTATTTGGGATAAGAGGAATGTCAAGCTAACTGAGTTTCCAATACACCAACTCTAAGTATATTTATCTAGATGTTGTTGTGAGTAGATTGTTGTATGTATTGATGGTTGAAACTACCTAGAATGTAATGAATCAGCATGACCTAGAATGGGTTTAGTGTGAGAAAATGAGATATGGTGGAGTGATGATAAATGGGTTATACCAAGGTGTTAATAATGTTGTATGCATGACATTGAATGGTTATGTGAAATCAATTAATGGGATTGGTTAAAGTGATGAAATGTACATAGTTTGTGTTAGTAAAAATGCATAAATGAACGGGAAATGATGGATAAAACAATTATGTCAAGTGCTTTATAAATAACTAAGTGAGTTGCTAGATAAATTGACTAGGAATGGCATAATGATGGGCAAATGTGACAAAGGGCCAAACTTGATGAAATAGGCTCGATAAGATATACTAACTAGTTGAAGTCAGAACATGAGTTTTCGGTATTGATGCATGTGATTGATGAATTTTTACAGCTCTCGAGGATATATCCGAAGCAAGTTAAGCCCAATCACGAAAAAGCGAGATAGGAAGAAAGAGTTGCTTCCAAGAGAATTGAGGTAAGGGAATTGTGTTAGCCCTAGAGGTATCTGTACGCCTTTTCGGGCGCATTGGCGATATCTTAAAGTGCCTAAGGGTCTTAGAATGAAATGAATGATTTAAGGGCAATAAAAATGGGATTTGAGAAAAGTTCATGAAAAGCAAGAACATGGTGTCTTGAATCTTTCACTGCTTTTAGCATGTAAAAATTGGTAGGCTAGCTAGCATTTAAATGATTTGCATGAAAATGGTTTGATTTGGTTTTATAACCATTCTTTGCAAAGAATGAGCCACCTACAAGAGTTTTGCGGCAATGAAACGTGCTAGAGTGTTGCTAGCATGAGATTTGACGTGTTTATACGTGCATTAGTGCTGGAGCATAGCTCGCACTAGAGTTTTACATGCATGAGTGCTGGAGTCTAGCTCACACTAGTTCTTACATGGATTTCATGATATAGTGCTGGAGCATAGCTTACATTAGAGTTTTACATGCATGAGTGCTGGAGCCTAGCTCGCACTAGTTTTCACATGGGTTTTGACATTGTGCTGGAGTATTGCTCGAACTAGATGTCCATTTTATACTTATTGCCATGCTAGAGATTACTCGCACATGATTTTATGCATGTTAGGAGCTGTGCTAGGAGCTTCGGGTCGGTTGTGTGCCCCGTCGATTAAATAGGCTTGTACATGCGTATTGAGATGTGGCATGATATGGATCCACGGAGTACGTTGTACCGTGCAAATAGCATGGAGTACGCTGTACCGTGTATGGATATTATATATATACCATCTTCAGATGATAGATATTCTGATATGGACTGGCGGGTTAGACATGACCCACCTCCCGTGCGAAAGCAGATAGAGGTGATACCCCGTACACTAGGATCCGTGTAGCCTGGGATCACAGAGGATATGACCATAGTCCTAGTTATTACCTTTATGTGACATATGCCTATCTCACATGTCTTATTTTATGATAAATCCATATTTGAAATGTGTTTGTGGGTCACGACAGTCTATGGGAGGGGCTGAGTCCTGACAAATGGTGATTTTGTCTCGATTTGTGCTAAGTTATGAAATGCTTTTTAAGTGCACTTTCCATGATGATTTACCATGCTTTGATTTCGACTTGCGCATGATGATTTTCCATGCTTTGTTTAAGAATTGTGCACTGATTTGAATAACATGAACTGCTTTACGTATCATGAACACGAGCATGAACTAATGTATTTGGAGTATGAAAAGTAAATGCTTGGTTTTGTGCATGGCATCACGATCACGTAGATAGTATAGTTATCTACCTGCTCGCATGATTGCCTTACTGAGCGCGTGGTTTGCTCACCCCTCTTATTTTTCCCCTATGTAGAGCACTTTCAGTAGATAGAGAGCGACTAAGGATTGAATTTTGGTGTCTGGTGCATCCCATCACATAAGGTATACACATTTGTATAGGTTTTGGATCTAGACATGTCAAAGCACAGTAATATCTTTGAATGTAATTTTTTGGGGATGTAAAGGATTGTAAACACATGTAAACATCAACTCTAATTTTGAAATACAAGTGTTTACATTTAAATGAATTGCAAATTGAAATGATTTGTTTGGATGAGATTAACACTGATACACAGCCCAATTGTTGATGGTGTAGCTGTTCACGATCAAGTAAAGTAAAGTTAAAGAACAAACAATAAGAAATGGAATAAATAATAAATGAAAAGTGAAAAATTTGTAGTGGATTTTCGATGGATTGAGGGTCATGACGACTACTGCAGAGGCACTGAAGATAGCCACATCTGTTGCGTGCTAGATAGTTGAAGCAGTGTAGCTGCATTTTATGCGGCTCTGTTTTGGGTTCAAGAGACGTAGCTGAGGTGTGAATGGACTAAGGCTTAACTTTATTGCCAGTGTTGACATACTCTTCGGTGTCTGATGTTGCTTGGTTAGGTTGAGACAGTGCTAGGCAAAGTAGAGCTGTAGTGCTTGCGTTTTGAGTTGCTGTGTTGCTATTGCAGGAGGCGTGGACTGCCGCTGCTCCAATTTACTGGACATTCTCAGATGTGCTCTATTTTGCTGATTGTGTCCTTATGTTGGAGCAGACTTTGAAGTTGTGTTAGAAGCTGCTTCAGGGAGGAGGCAAGGCAGAACGTGGTGCTGACGTGGCTGAAGGTTGCAAAGCATGAGCTAGCGCGGGCTGTAGAAGACACATTGAGTTGGAGGCGTGGCAGGCAAGAAGGGTTGGCTTGTGTTTGTCTCATTATTCAAATTTGCATGTAGTATTCGTATTTTATTGTTTTGGTTTCATGATTTAGCTAATAGATAAGTATAATAGGCTGAATATATTATTATATTAGATTAGTCTATTAATTTGTTTATTAGTTTATTACCTTATGATTGTATAAGTTCAATTAGGTATTTAGTGATTGTAATCGTTACTGTAATTAGTTATATTAATTTTTAGTTTAATTAGGCATTTATTTTCATGCATTTTAAATTCTAATTTGTAATTTATTTATTTATTTTATTTATTTTCTAGAAATTTTGCTTTAAGTTATTTCAATTGTAATATGATATAACAAAATTTTGAATGTTTAAATAAATATAGGATTACCAACTTTAGTATTTAACTAAAACAATTCTAACCAATCCTCATGAGACCGAGATCTAGATTCACCTCATTACTTGTATGACCATATATACTTGCATGTAGATACTTTTTAAGTGCATCATATATAACTCTGATACTCTATACACCATTAAGTCTGAAGCTGTTAAGGTCTTTCAGTGTATCAGTCAGAAGGATACTTTGAAATACCTTATTTCCCTTCTACTTTTTAAAATAATAATGCATTTCATATTGTGAATTCTCGGTACAGTAAAATAGTGCAGAAAACGGTAAATCAATGCATACTTATAAACATGATAGTTTCTTAATTATTAATGCACTTATAAACTAGCAACATACATCTAAAAACATAGTCTAATTCTTTCATTTCTAAAATGGTAACACATTCGAAAAATGCATTTCTTATAAACAATAGTTCGAACAATTATATAGTTTTGAAAATTGATAACGTATGTATATAGACATAACTCCCTGGTGTACCAATAAAAGCTATCCTACTGTAGCTATTAGTGAACGTATATTAACCTTGAAAATTAGGGTTTCACCTATGGCCATAGATCTTGACTCCCCGATCTTAGTGATCAAGTAAGATCGAAACCTATCATGACAAATTGTCAGATAAGCTGATAGTGCCCATATAAGAGTATGAATACTCAGACTGTCTCCTTATGCTTATTGGTGTTACATATGGTAACAGAGTGCCTACAAACTGTAAAAATTTTCTGAAAGCAAGTTCTAAAAAATCTTATAACGATATGGATTAGAAGCAATATATGCTTAACTCCGTAAATAGTAAACATATGCAATAAGGCCATATGTTTCACATATTCTCAAAATATGACAGAGGTGAGATTTTAAAATCTTTTAGTATGCAGATAAAAATCAATGCAAACTTAGAAATTTCACATTCATTGTGCCATGCACAATGATATAGCATAAATCAAAGTATGGTTCTTTTGACATGTAAAACAAATCAAAAACATGTGAAATGTACAACATGCTTTCCTATACTTATCACTTATGGTAGCAAGAAAAGTTTTGCAATATAACTAGGCTATACAAGCTTTTTACCTATCCCTGCACTGAAGATAACAATATACCAATATACAGTTCTTATCCCCTATTAAGCCAGTCAATCATTTACATATACATATAACACATATAAGCCTGATACTTATTAAATTACACTTTTAACATTGGGATTCACTAGGTACGAAATTAACTTGCAACATGTGCAATTTAACTTGCCAAAGCTAATACACTTGTATAGTTGACTAGCTGACACGATCTAAACGTATTGTCCACAAGTGCACGGGTCATACAAGTAATAATGAGATTTGTGTCCCGAAATATCGTCCCACAGAGAAGTTGATCAGCTTAATTAACTACCGGTTAATCTTACCCTAAGTATATCCTAGCAAATTATGAAGTGATGATGGTGATCTACTAAGTCTAAAATTAAAAATACTGAAAATAATAACAATTATGAACGAAAGAAAATTAAACCGAGCTAAAATTACTTACAGAGCTCCGAGCAATTAAAGGCAAGTACCTACAAAAATAATTAAAACAGTTAAAAATTCATTAATGCAATTAAAATAAAATGCAAATATGAAAATAACCAAACAAGATTAATTAAACTACAATTAAACTAACCTAAAATAAAATATGCATGTAATTAAAGTAATTAATAAGAATGCAAATTAAACTAAACTAGAATTTAATGAAAATAAAATCCCAAGAAATTAAGAAAATAACTATAAAACTACATGTCTAAAATATTAACTCTAAACTAATCCTAACTATATCTAATTAATAACTTAACAATAGAATCTAACTAATGCATGTAACAAATTTAATTTAAATTAATTCTAAAGGTAATTCATAAAATACTAAGCTAAAATAAAGTCCTAAAACATATAATATAAAATTAACTACTAACTAAAAAATTAAAACTACAATTAAATTAACAAACAAACACTATACTAACCTATTTAACAATCAACCTACTTAACAACTAATGCAAGGAATGTAAATACTAATAAAAATGCATTAAACTATAAAATGACTAAATTGAATTATGGCCAAACATGGCCTTAGAACAAATCAGCAACCAAGGGGTCCCGATTTGCACTGCTACTGGGCATGTTCTTCTCGGTTTCATTTTCATTTTGCTGCCAGGAGCTGTCCAGGTTCTACTCTGCTGCATGGGTCCTGCACTCTGCAACTTCCACCAACTTTGCTCTCGGTTCTTGTTCAGCTCTAACTGCTTCAAGTTTCATTCATCAACAACCAAGCTCTAACACGCCAGCCCCACGTTCCTGCCAACCATTGTAGTACTGCACCTTACTTCATGCACACTAGCAGGTCACCAACTGTTTTAATTCTATCATCAGCAAGCCATGCTACTGCTCTCGATTTTGTGCCTCTGCTCTAGATGCTATATTGGTTCTGCTCCTGCCTTGCTGCTGCTCTAGGTTTCAGGTGCTACCCGTGCGTTTTGCTTATGGTTCTATTGTCCTGCATTGCTGGCACCAGCGAGCTGCAAATCAGTAGTTGCACTGTCCACTACACCGTTCGTGGTTCGTCCAGGTCCTACTCCAGTGTTGCTCAGTTCTGCCTATGTGATGCCATGCTAGTGTCGGCTTCAGCTGAAATGAATGTTCTGCTCTAGATTTTGTACCGATGGCTGCAGCAACATGTAAAAACGTCCCCAAGCAGCATGCACCGATCAGCTATTGTATGAAATGAAAGAAAAATTATCAAATGGCAAGTCTAAGACAATGAATGAAATAAGACAGCATTAACACCAGTAGTTAACATGAGGATTGAAGATGAACAGTAAAGAAAAACTAAAACAGGGTAGAACAGGGAAGATTTTGGTCTGCTGGTTTGCTTCCTCAATCTGCACGTCCAGCTTTCCAACAACTCCACTTATCAGCAACAACACTCTTGGGTCAGTGAAGAACACCATACGAATAAACAGAAACTATATACAAAATATAATTGCAGGAACCGAAAATAACAAAAAATGGCTATCGGGTTGCTTTAGTGTCACTCTAATGAACACAAATGAAGAACAACAAACATGGAACCTTAGATAAAAGCAAACCGAGAGCTATCAATAATGGGAAAAATAAAGATTTTCATGGAAACCTGAAAATAAAGACTGGGATTTAAACAGAACCGAGAAGTATGAAAAATATTGATTGCCATGAAATAAAAATTATCCAAGACTAGGAAATGAACAACATAAAAATGGAATGAACAGTAAAAATAGAAAATGGTTTACGGGAAAAACTTCTAAAAACAAGGAAAATAAAAAAAAAAACTATTCTAACACTACTCCTAAATTACTCCTACTCTAAAACAACTTCTACACTAAAACTACTTAGTCCTTTTCAATTGCGATCATCTCTTATTTATACACACACTTAGGGGTACAATTATAATTTTTCCATCCTAGATGAGTTGGCATTGTTTGGCCACCTGTCTTCACACTATTGGCTCATTGAAAAGATATTTCCATGTCATCTATCTTCCTGTCCAATTGGATGTGCTAGGTGGCATGGCTCGTGTTGTCCGCGTGGTCCAATCTCTATTTTAACCCAATTCCAATCCATTTTCTACCGAAATTTTCCATATTCATCCGCATTTAATTTATCTGCGAACATGAGAATTTTAGTCAAAAGGAGGGAATAATTAATAAATAATTTGGGAATTAAAATAATTAATTAAGAAATTAAGCATAAATAATTCTGTTTTTATAGAATTATCACACCCCCAAACTTGAGCTTTTGCTTGTCCTCAAGCAAAACAAAATAATTGTAGGAATGATAAGTACTAAATATAATAATTTCTCTGTGGTATCAGAGCAGAGTTGGCCTGATATGAGTCGGTGTTAGTGGTTAAGTAAATTTACATCCTCATGTACTGTGCATTGTTTGGATATAATTGTGCATATCAAGATGGAACAACAGCTAAGAATTTAGTTTTGAATGCAAGAATATAGTTTTTATAACTGATAGCCGCTATGGAAGAGGGGTGAGTACACATGCTCGAGACCGTAGAGATCGGCCTGAGAGTCGAATGAGTCATCACATGAGACTCAAGATGAGAGTGAGGTGGAGGCTGATGTTGAGCATACTCCACAAGGTCCTATAAAGAGACCAAACAGTATTGAGACACGCTCCGAGAGGATGGAGTGGAGTGTAAAAAATATTTCGGAGTTGTTTACTCAGTCTATGCAGGTAGTTGAGGATAGGCAGGGTAAAGCCTAAACAGATGCCTCAGACTATAGAGATTTTCACACCCCTCCGGTATATAGCGAAGTAAAGAAACAAATAGTTGCTGAGGACTAGGTGAATGAGATAGCGAAGTTGTATGGATTCTTTCGATGTATGTCGACTGAGAAGGTGACTTTTAAATACGTTTATGTAGAGGGCGAGGCAGAGCATTGGTGGAAGTTCGCTCGACCTATCTTAAGAATTAGACGTCCAGAGCCAACATGAGAAATATTTTTGGATGTATTCCAGTGACAGAATATTTCGGACACTACTTAAAGAAAACTACAGGTAAAATTTCTTACACTGACCCAAAGACACTGGCTGATTGACAAGTATGAATCTCAGTTTAAATACCTGCCCAGATAATACCCCAACACTATGGGCAGTGAGAGTCGAAAAGCCCAAAAGTTTATGGAAGGGCTTAAATTGTCGATTAGAGTCTGATTGGCTCACTACTTATGTCGAGGCAGTGTGCAAAGTACAGTTGCGTGAATAATATCATGTGTTGCACACCTTTGAGATTGGGAAAGGTAGTAAGGGTCGAAATAGAGACAGAAGAGAATAGAGAATGACAGAGATGTCAGAGCGAGAAAGAGACCAGTTGGTAAGAGATTATAGTTAATGAGTCAAGGGGTAAGATGATTGGTAATGCCCCAGTGTATCCAATTTCAGCACTTTTGAGGGGTATTGTGATTTGAGGACCCCGACCTGCTACGAAGCAGTGTAGCAGTGTAACAGTGTAACAGTGTAAGCAGTATAGCAGTGTAAGCAGTGTAGGATGTGTTGTAGATACCATTAAAGTAGGGCCTATACCTACACTTTATTGACTAAAATAAGCGTTAAGTGTGGTAAGACGGGCTAATTATTTAATGATTGCTCAGAGTTGGGTAAGACTGCCCCACAGAAGGGTAAAGAGACAGAGAAAACCCTGTTGATATCTTTGCACCGAAAAAGGGAGGCCACAGCCAAAGAGAAAGGGAAAATAGGTTGTTGGATAAGGGCGAGTGTATGCCTTGGACCAGGACACTATTGATGTTTCATACGATGTGGTGAAAGATACCATACTGGTTATGAATAGTAAAGTAATTATTTTAATTGATCCTAGTGCCACGTATTTAGTCATACTGCCTTCATTTGTATATAAGTTAGTAAAAGACATGAATGCCTACACCTTTAGGCATAATGCCGATAGTTAGTACCCCAAGGAAGGAGGGTTAACTAACGAAATAATTATGAAGAAATTATAAGTTGAAAACGGGGGAAGAAGTATAAGTCAGCCGATTTTATTCAATGGACTATGAATAATTTGAAGTAATATTTGAGAATAAAATTGGTCGGCTGCAAATTATGATGTTCAGAGTTCTATTCTAAGACATTGTTTTACCCCTGGAAAGTATACGGTAAGTTTTGACAAGTAATAAAAAGGGGAGTAGCGATTGAAATTAAAGGAGAAAATAATTGTACTCACGGAATGAGTAATGACATAGTTGTTATATGTGATATACGAAAAGAGATAAGTTTTGTGATAAATCCTAAATACGAGATAGACTGGAATAAGAGACATATGTAAGGTAAGAATATCTATGATAAGTGAAGTAATTAGGATTAAAGCAATTAGTAGCGAATATGAATTGTGACCACATGGACTGATATGTAAAGTATTTTTGGTCAAGCCTGAGGGTTAATAAAGGTATTTCAAAATACCTCCCCGCCTGAAGACTTGACAGCGTCTAAAAGTATACACAACCTATAAATTGAAATCGACAGTCGTAATATATACATTTAAAATTAGGGTACCTTCACTTGTACGATAAAGAAATATAGAATTCTATTAATCAAGAAGGTTAAATTTTATAAAAAGTCGTTAATATAAGAAAGGAAATGATGCAGGTTAGTATCTTGAACGAAAGCGATTTCGAAAAGAACATTATACATTTATGCGTACATAGGTCAAGGAAATGGGTAATTGAAATATTCAATAGGACTCAATTACGACAAGTTATTTAAACTTTACCTGGACCGATTTGTTATCATCCTTATTGATGATATTTTGGCTGTATTTAAAGTCTAGGGAGATCATAAGCAACAATTGGAGATTGTTTTTACAGATGATTTGTGGAGAGTTCTCGGAATAGACTACTTTATTGACACGTTTAACTTAGAAAAAGTTGTATTTGAATGGAATGATAGACGTGACAGGCGTTTTGGTGTACTGAAGTAATAAACTGACCACCACATTTATTCTCACCATATCCAACAGATTAAGAGGTTTCTCATGAGTCTGTGGATACCTCAAAATAATTAATGAGCTGTGTATTGATGTAAAAGGGGAAGATAGTCGATTATGAATCCAGACAAATTCAAGGATCATGAAAGGACTATCTGACCCATGATTTAAAGTTGACAGCGATAGTGGTTGTATTGAGTATATGACACTACTATGTATACAGTGAGAAATTTCAAGTATGCACTGATCATAAAAGCCCCAAGTATTTGTTTTCACAGAAAGAGTCGAATATCAGAACAAAGAGGGTTAGAGCTTTTGAGGGATTATCATTGAGGAAACTGTACCACCCAGGAAAGACTAATGTGATGGCTAATGCCTTGAGCAGAAAGAACCTCGGGATGGTATTACATATGATGGTTAGGGAGCATGAGCTGATAGAGCAGTTGTAAGCCTCAGTAGTGATGTGATCCCCTCTGATGATGACAGTGATTGTGTGACAACTAGCCTGAGATTAGAATCGGATTTGAGTGATCGGATTTGACAGGCTTAGCATGATGATCAGCAGGGTGTCGATATGTGGGTCAGATTCATATGGGTACAGTGACAGAGTTCACAGAGTATGATAATGGCTACTGAGGTTCAGAGACAGTATAATAATATAAGTGCTCCCTAGGACCACAATGATGATATAATGTTATTGCCAGAAGCTCATTCTTTGGGAGATACAGTGCATCCAAGAAGTAATAAATATATCGAAATCTTAGAAAAGGGTATTGGTGGTCAGATATGAAAAGAGACATTATGGAGATTGTGGAAAAGTGCCTCGTATGTCAGCAAAATAAGGTAGAGTATTAGAAGTCTGCAGGGTTAGTGCAGCCTCAACCTATATATCGACACGACACGGAAAATGGGAGCAGGTCTCCATGGATATTATGAAGGGTTACAGAGGACCTGGATGAATCATGAGGCTATCTGGGTGATAGTCGATAAATTGACTAAGTTTACCCACCTTCTGGTTAGGAAATCCCCAGATACTATGAGTGTATAGGCGGATTTATGTGTAAGAGAGATTGTTGAACAGTATATAGCGTTCCAATGAGCATAGTATCAGATAGGGATTCCTGCTTCACTTTCCATTTCAAGGAATAATTTTTGGAAACTAAGGGAACCCGATTCAGTGTTAGCACAGCTTCCCATCCTCAGACAGATGGTCAGTCAAAGAGGATTGTACAGGTTCTGGAGGATATGATGAGAGCGTGTGCCATTTATCTAATAAGTTCCTGGGATGATCAGTTGTTACTAATCAAATTCGCTAATAATATCAGTTGTCACTTGAGTATCGGGATGGCTTCAGATGAGGCATTGTATAACCGTAAGGGTTGTTTCCCCGACTTGGATAAGAAAAAGTGGGTGACAGATAGAGAATTGTTCTCAAATTGGTAAGATAAACCTCTGAGGATGTTCAGTTAATTGTGAAGGATTAAGAACACCTCAGAGCAGATAGAAAAGCTATGTTGACAAGAGACAGAAATCATTGGAATTCACCGAGGGTGAATTTATATTGTTGGAAGTTACATGCCCTTAGGACCTAGCATAAAGATGTAACGAAATCCGAAAAGAGATTGGACAAAATAGGAGACAAGGCCTGTAGGTTGGCATTACCACCTGAATTAGCAGGCATCCACAATGTGTCCTATCTTATGATGCTTCGAAAATATTATTCGGACCCAACGTATGTGATCAGATATGAGCTTCAACAATTTAGCTCAATGAAAGTATAACGTATGATTGAAAAATCGATTTGAGTATTAGACGGAAGGAGAAAGTATTGAGGTTTAAGATGATTTCCCTAATTAAAGTATGTTGGTAGTATTATACTCCAGAAAAAGTCACTTGAGAATGACAGTATATGATACAATAGACGTACTCGGAGTTGTTTATGGATCCATTTAACTTGGTTTTAATTTGGAGGACCAAATTTCTTAAGTGGGGGAGATTTTGTAAGACCCGAATTTATTTAAAAACACGAAATGAGTATGTTCATGAAAGGAAGGATTGAAATGGTCCCAAATTAAACGAACGAGATTCGGACTGGAAATAAGGATCCAAAACACGAAATTAAAAATGCAAAAGGACTGAAATGGAATTCCCGAACACCTTGAAGGGCATAACGGTCAAAAGATCGAAATTCGGTATAGACCCGATAAGAAAATTTTAATTAAAAATAATGAATTTGAGAATCTTGATCAATATCGACGAAATAATTAAATTTCGGGTTAAATTGATCAAGATATGAAATTATTGGAATTAACCAAAAATTTCACATCGCAAAATAATCCCGAAAATAATCGAAAAATATACCGAAAAGCTGAAATAATACCGAGAAAATTATTTATTCATTAAATAAATTAAATAATAATTTATCTTAGATATTTTGGCAAAATAATAATATAATATTGAATAAAATAATAATAAAATTAAATAATAAATAAAATTAAATTAATAAAAAAAGAATCAGAAATTAAAACTTTCGAGGAGAGATAAGAAGGAAAACGGAAGCCAAAACCGAGGAGACCACCGGCGAGCCGCCGGCGGCCAGAGACCCAGGCAAGGGTCGACGAAGGCAGCCCGACCCTGGGCGACTTCACAGTGCCAGCGACGCGCCGTGGAACTTGTCGAAGATCGGCGAATCGGGGAGAGAAGCCGCGGGAGAAAGAGCTCCGATTGGCGATTACCGGCGTCGATTTGACCCCAAGCACCGACCCTCGAAGGTTCCCCACGTGATGCCGAGCAGATTGGTGGCGGCCACGGCCGGCGAAACTGACGGACGGCATCGAAAATGACAAAAAGAGGAAATGGGTATCGACGGTGGAGAGAACAGGCCAGACCGACGACTTTTCGGCGGCCTTGGACGAAACCGAGGTCAAATTCGAGCTGCGGACGATCCCGCGGGGCTACTGGAGGCGAAAGCCAGTGGAGAACCGATCGGTAAGGCAAGGAACCGATCGAACCGGACTGAACCGGTTGAATAAGACTAGTCTGAAACGGGTTTGAACTGGACTGAACCGGTTCAGCCAAGAAAGAAGGGAAAAAATGAGAAAAAGAGAAAAAGGAAAAAGGGGAAGAATTTTTGGGGATACACCGGACTTCGGGTAAGTCGATACGAGGTCAAAAGTGACCGATTTGATTTTTAAAAAATTTATTTAAGTTATATTCGATCGGAATAACCCGAAATTAAATATATAATTGTGCAGTTTTACGACAAAGCCCGAATGAGAGCCGATTGAGCTTCGATTTTCATACCCCGCATCACATTGGGTAAGTATATTTTAATTTTGATAATATGAGTCCTTTAATACAGAGTTTCGATTATTTTACGAAATTTATGGATTAATTCTGTATAAAAAGGAATATTTATCGAAATTACAACGTAATTACCGTAAATAGTATACGGGCTATCCAATGAGTTTGGAACGAAGTCCAATGATTATTGATAAGCTGAATGAGCCCAGTAAACCTGAAGAAGGGATTTAATAAGTAGAAACGTGCTGAAAATGGGTCGAGGCCCATTAAGGTGCAATTGGGCCCAATAAAGTAAAACGGGCCAGTACGTTAGATTCGATCAGTAAATGTGATATACTGATAAAGATAAGTGAATTAACCCAAAATATGTGGTTATATGCAGTTTCGTAGACTTGGTTGAAGCGCAGTTGGACTGAGAGATCGGGTATTATCGAGACAGGATAAGTTTACGCGTGAATCGAGGTAAGGGAATTTTGTAGGTGCATAGAGATTTCTATAGGTATTTTTGAGGAGATTTACAGGGCCTAGAATTTCTTTAAGTATCTAAAAAAGA
Organism: Firmiana major; assembly: GCA_033439115.1. NCBI lineage: Eukaryota > Viridiplantae > Streptophyta > Magnoliopsida > Malvales > Malvaceae > Firmiana > Firmiana major. The sequence goes on along the minus strand of CM065896.1, from coordinate 24,943,662 downwards.
AATAATAATTTTTACGAAAATCGGGGCTTAGGTGAATAAAGAAAAAGACGATTTTTCCCTGGGAGTAAAATTTACAAAAAGGGTAGTAAAGCAGATAAATTGCATGATTTCATGTTTTAATGTTTTATATGAATGTATTACTTTGGTTTAAGCAAATTTACACATAGGTTGGCTGTTGATTTCATGAATTATACGAAAGGGTATCGGTTCGTATCGGTTACGATTTTAAAAGATGTTTTATAAAGATTGAGCCACCTATCATATTTACACGAGTAAAAAGAGTGCTAGAGTCTTACTCGCACTAAAGTTTACTAATTTATTACTCATGAAAAGTCGTACTGGAGTATTGCTAGTACGAGAAATTTGTGTGTGCACAAAACCATGCTGGAGCTTCGCTCGCACGAGATTTTAGATATCATGATATGTATAGCGTGGTGCTGGAGCTTCGCTCGCACTAGACATGAGTTGACATGCATATAGTCGTGCGGAAGCCTCCTGTAGACTGTGTGTCGCAGAGAGTTGATATGCTCGCACGTATACTTTGAGACATGGGTTGGTTATCGACATAGTATTGGGGTGGGTAAGACCTACAGCAGGCACCCCCAGACTATGATATGGGTCCACGGAGTACGATGTACCGTGTATGTCACACAAAGTACGCTGTACTGTGCAGTCATGATGACTCGATGATGTTACTTGATATTATGGCGGGTAGGATTTGACCCCACCTCCCGTTGCAGTTGTGATACCCCGCACACCGAGATCCGTGTAGCCTGGGATCACAGGGACAAATTATGGCCATAGTCCTCGATTTTCATACAGTAACCTACATGCCTCACATGATATCATACGATTTGAATAGACCAGGACAAACCCGAAGGAGGGGTAATATCCCGATTTATGTTTTTAAAAGAGATGCGATTTAATGAATTAAGGTATTCCCGAGAGATGGGTTTAGCCTTGATGTGATGAGTTTATGATTAAACAAATAAGTTTTAAAGTAATGAGTTTATGATGAACACAAATAAATTTTAATGTGACGAGCATGAGATGTCATACATGATGATTTTTCCATGTTTGATTTGTATATTGACTTCATGATTTCTCTTATATGATATATACATACATGTGGCATCGTTTTAGTCTTACCTCATGCTCCAAATATAAACGATTTTATATCATGACATTATCAGCACGTAGATAGTATAGTTATCTACCTGCTTACATTATTGCCTTACTGAGCTGTTTATGCTCACCCTTTCATTTTTCACCCCACAGGGTACATTCAATAGAAGAGAGTGACACTAGTCTTACTTCTCGGTTATCCACTGCTTCTTATCAAGACCAAGTATGTACATTTGTATAATTTTGTATCTGAACATATAGAGGCACAGTACTGTATATGGATGTAATATTGGGGATGTATTTAGTTTAAATAAATTGATATGTAAATGAAATATGAAAAATGGAATGGTAAATAGGTGAGAGGTGACTAACACCGAATCATAGCCCAACTGTTTAGTAGTGTAACTGTTCACGACGGATAAGAAAATGAAAAAGCGAAAAATTTGTAAGGATTTTCAGGTAATATGGGTCATGACATTTCCAATATCATCATCAAAGAAAAAGTACAAACTATGATCTCAAAGACTCACAATTACAAGTCCAACATTCAGAATCATTCAATCATAAGTCCTAACCCAAATTGGACTCCTCGTGAGTGTGTGAAAAATGTCAGTCACTTCACAGTACATTATCCGGATCAGATTATGCAAACAAAGTGAATGCAAAGTCAATGACATGTGATCATTCCCATAAGTTTGCTTTTCACTTCTCTCTCCACTAATGTAGTCACACTTAATCAAAGATCAATAGGACTTCATTAAGCTTGTAATGTACGGCAGGGGCTAAGGTATGATAAAGTCGATTTAGGTTTAATTACCCCTTAACATGCGTTACTTCTAGGATCTTTATGTAAGAGCTCAAATTTATTTCCCCCAAACTTATTTATTTCACTAAACTTTTTATTCTATTTTTGTATTTTTCTTCTTTCTTCTTTTTTTTTCATTTTTTTTTCATTTTTTATATATATACTCCTTCACTATCACTTAGTACCCATATAGCTCACAATATATCCCAATGACTTTTCATGCTTTGGGGGTAAGGGATAGGAACAGAGTATTTAAGCTACGAAAAAATTTTGCTGGAATATTTACAAAGAAAAGCTTATTTGGCCTAGATGGGTGACAAAGGGTGAAATATGTACAAGGATGGCTAGAAAGGCTCAAACGATTCAAAGATGGCATAAATCATCTCCCTAATTAAGTGTGATCTAATATTTCACCTCGAGATTAGATCAAACAAATTCTAGAATATGATGCACTAAATCAACTAAACAAATGCAATCCTATGTACACATAAGCTTTCTCTAAATAAATATATCGATTCATGACAAATTCAAGAATTCAACTTCATGCTTTTCCTATAATCATGCTTCTCAGTTAATCAAAGTCAGACTAAATCATGGGGTCATATCATTAGAATATGGGAAAACTACATGCTAAGCACTAAATCATACCAAAATCAAACAATTTAAGCTCATATTATCGAAAAAATTTTGAAAATTCTTTCTCAGATTTATGAAAAAATTTTGAAAATTCTTTCTCAGATTTTCAAAAAAATTTTGAAATTTTTTCCAAATTTTCAAAAAAATTTTGAAATTTTTTCCAAATTTTCACTAAATTGCTCAAGTGATATCCCCTCCCCTAAACTTAAAGTGCACAGTGTCCTCAGTGTGTAGATAATATAAGAATTTAAACTCAAGAACAGAGTACTCCCCTTTTTGATGATGATGGACAATTGAAGCTAGATTGAAAACGTAATACTAGAAAGGAAATCTGCAACATAAACAAGGAAAGAAACAACAGAAAAGAAAAAGAAAAAGAACTATATATAAAGTGAAAAGAAAAACACAGCCACTTCAAATGCAACTGAAGAAAATAACACTCAGTAACAGGGCGAAGAGTAGGAGGGTCAACTAAAGTGGTGACAGAATGTTAACAGTTAAATCCTCCTGAGCCCTATCTACTTCCCTCATTCTTTCAGATTTCTTGTGCTTAAGCCTTAAATCCTCCTTCACATCCATCTTAAAACACTCTTGAGAGTCATCAGGGAGCGTCAAAGGTTTGTTAACTCCCCCTTCTGCACATCAATTAAAGTTCTACCAGTTGCTAGGAAAGGTCTGCCTAGTATAATGGGGACTTCTCTATCTTCCTCCATGTCTAACACGATAAAATCCGCAGGGAAAATAAACTTGTCCACCTTTACTAAGACATCCTCAATGACCCCCTTTGGATATTTAATTGATTGATTAACCAACTGGAGGGTCACTGTAGTGGGCTTGACATCCCCTATTCTTAACTTCTGATAGATAGACAAAGGCATTAGATTGATACTCGCTCCTAAATCACACAGGGCTCTACCAAAGAATAGATTTCCAATAGTGCAGGGTATGGTAAAACACCCGGGATCCTTGAGCTTGGGGGGTAATTTCCTCTGGATAATTGCATTACATTCCTCAGTTAAGGCCACCGTCTCATAATCTTCCAATCTTCTTTTCCTAGAGAGGATGTCCTTCAAAAACTTCACATAACTTGGCATTTGCTCTAAAGCATCTGCTAATGGAATGTTAATGTGAAGTTTATTAGAAACCTCAAGAAATTTGGTGAATTATTAGTCAAGCTTTTGGTTTTAAACCTCTGAGAAAAAAGGTACTGGTGGTCTAACTAGAGAGGATGTAGTGGAAACATGTATAGTTATAGCAGATGAGGAAGGTTATGGAGTAGAAGGTATAGATGAAGAAGCACCTACTTGGATTCCTTTGCAGCCTGATCTTTAGGTTCCTGCTCTTTCTGAGCTGCTTCTTTAGAACTTATGAGTTCTTCAACTATGGGTTGTTCAGGTCTGGACTTAACTTGTGGTTCATCATCTAACTCTCTGTCGCTCTTAAGGGTGATGGATTTCACTTGTTCTTTACCCTCCCTTTGCCTAACAGGATTGGCTTCAATGTTACTAGGAAGGGTCCCTTGAGGATGTTGACTAAGAGAGTTCGCTATTTGTCCCACCTGAACCTCTAGGTTCTTAATTAAAGTTGCTTGATTTTGTAGGATCGTTGTGAACATTTCCTCAAGCGAGGACTTCTTTTCAGCTACTGATAAGTGCTGGGGTTGTGGTGGTGGTTGATTGAAGTGGGATGAATGGGAATGATTAGGTGGATGGTGTGGATATTGAGGTGGTGGGTAGTGAGGAAATTGATGCTGTGGTGGTACTTGAACCGGTGGAGTTTGAAAACCAGGGGGTCCTACTGGTCTAGAGTTAGAAGTTTGCTCTTGGTTTTGGCTCTAAGAAAAGTTAGGATGGTTCCTCAACGCTGGATTATAGGTGTTTGAAAAAGGGTTGTTCTGTTGCTTAGGGGGCAACTTACTGAACCGATTCTAAGTTGAGCGAACACCTATCTATAAAGTGGGTACCACTACACAGCTCGCAGGAAAGAAAAGGACTTTGGACAGAAAACACAGGGTTAGGATTTGTGGAAGGATTATGTTGGGTACTGAGTGACTCTACCTTCTTCGTAAGTGTGAGATCTGAGAATTTTAGATATATTTGAATGATGTAATATGAACTTGAAGTGTAATTTATTGAGCTAAGTGAATTGGGGAATGATAATTAGAGATTTATATGTTAAGTGTTTAAAATAAGCATGAAGTTGTGAGGACAGATCGATCTGGGAGAAGGAGAGATCGATCTGGTGAGTTAAAAATGACAAGGAATGAGGAATTTAAGGAGCAGATCGATCTCCAATGGAAGAGGATCGATCTCCTTATGATTCTGTTTGAGAGAAGATCGATCTCATGAGGAAGAGATCGATCTCCAAATGATTCTGTTTGGGAGAAGATCGATCTCCTAAAGGAGCAGATCGATCTCATAAAGCCATAAAGAGATCGATCTCACCCCTCGACAGATCGATCTCCTAGGCATAAATTGCCCCAAATCGTCCCAAGAATTCAAATACAGATCGATCTCATCAAGAGCCAGATCGATCTCCTACCCTCAGCCTATATAAGGAACTCCTATTTTTCTCCTGCAATCTCACTTTCTCTCTCTTCCAACCCCCATTTTCACCGAAACCTAGCTTTCTCACTCATCCAAAGCACCCATTTCCGTCCAAATTAGAAGTTGTGGCAAGAAGGAAAGTTGTTCCTCATCAAAGGGAGAACAACATACTTGGAAATCGAAAGACGGATCGAATCGAGGCAAGAGATAAGCTCTCCACAAGTTTTGGGTAATTTCTAAACCTCGATCTTGATATCTGAGATGATTTTGATGATAATGGTTGTTGGCATTGTGTTGAAATAGCTGAAAAATGATTAGGGATTGATGAAATTGCAATGTGGTTGGAGTGATAATGATATTTAGCAATTCTGGGAATTTGAGCTATAAATAGAAATTTAGACAATGTGGTGAATTAGCATAGATAATTGGCATGAGAAACGTAGAATGTTGAGATGTTGTGAATGAGAGTGTAGTTTGGGGTAGAGTTACGAGAATCAAGAGATTTGAGGTGTTATGATTAATTATGCTCGATTTTGAGAATTGAGGTTGATGAGATAATTGAGTATTGATGTTTTAACATCGTTTGGACAGCTCGGGAGTTCCAGAGTGAAATGCGAGGCTAGTCCGTGATACGGGGGAAACGATTGCACTATACGAGGTACAAAGAGGTAAGGGAAACTAAACCATTTGTGTATGTGATTTGCGAACTATTATAGCATGAATTGTGATTTATAAAACAAGCATGTTGAGTGTTGTGTTGTGATACAATTGCACACGATTTTTATAGCTGGTTGGAGCCCAATGTTTTTATGAGTTTATAACTGGGCTCTACGTTAAGGCAATATTGAGATTTGAGAAATGTGTGCGTGTTTTGCCGGTTGGGACTCGGTTTCAATATGTTTTGTGTTGAGTACAAAACAGTTTTCAAATGAGTTTTATGAGAGAAAAACCACTATGAGTTCTACGTGAAGGCAAACTAGTCTTTTGTGATTAAGACTTAGGTGTGTAATTTTGAGTACATACCGGGCATTGCTCTGGTAGCATGTAAGCCCTATTCTTCTCCGTTCTGGTAACGTGAGAATAACCCATTCTGTGGCTATGCCACGTATATTTGGTGGTCGTTGCCACGTGAGAACCCTATTTGGTGGCCGTTACCACGTGAGAAACCCTATTTGGTGGCCGTTGCCACGTGAGAACCCCATTTGGTGGCCGTTGCCACGTGAGAAACCCTATTTGGTGGCCGTTGCCACGTGAGAAACCCTATTTGGTGGCCGTTGCCACGTGAGAATCCTAATTGGTGGCCGTTGCCACGTGAAACCCTATTCTGTGGCTATGCCACGTGTGAATTTAAATCAGTGGCTATGCCACGTGTGTTTAGTGGCTATGCCACGTGTAAATTTAAATCAGTGGTTATGCCACGTGTGTTTAGTGGCTGTGCCATGTGCATTATTATTACAGTGATTTTATCACGTTAATTGAGAAAGCGTTTATCGCATTATTTTCACATGCTTTGTTATTGCTCTAGACTAAGCCTTTTTACTTCATGTTTTCACATGATTTGAGACATGAGAATGTCGTTTTGAGTACTTTCATGCTATGGTTTTCAAATGAGATTAATGAGTTTCACATACAAATAAATATTTTGTGATGTGCATTTTGGTTTATGAAATGAGTCCCTTACCCTCTTTACTGAGCGATTTAGAAGCTCACCCTGTTTTCTTTCCCCCCAGACTTCTTCAAGTGAAAAGGGTTTTCCTGCGACGTACAGAGTAGTGGCTAGTGGAGGACTTGAGCTCCAGGCCATATATTGTATTTTGAGGTATCTTTTATCTTTTCATGTACCCAGACAATTACTGTAATTGCAGACACTTGGTGTATAACATTGTGTGGGATGTATTAGGATTAACTTGAGATCAAGTAATGGGTATGATATAATATATACTATTCAATGACGAGATCCTGAGGTATAATATAGGTGATGATGTATGACATTGCACAGGAATGCACTCTTAATTGTGAATTAATGAATAAAAAGTTTTAAATTAGCCCTATTTTCCGCGTTTCCGGGGCGTGACAGAGTTTTCTTGGTATCAAAGCTTAGGGTGTCTAGTACTGTCAATGTCGGTTAAGTGAAATAGAATACATCCCAAGTGTCTGTAATAGTCTGGTCATGAACTGAAATTGAGGATTGAGATTTCAATCGATTTTGATATATACGCGCAGGAGACGAGTTAAGATAGAGAATGAGAGGACGATGAGGTCGTTCGAAGAGGCAGGCAGAGTCCCCTCCGCCACCTGTCCCACAACCAGAGAGTCCTAACTCTCGATTTAATCGGATTGAGACCGATGTGAGGCAAGGTTTTGAGCAGATGGCAGCGTTATTCGCGCAACACTTTGAGTTAATGCCACGGGTACTACTCCTACACCACCACAAGGACCTCCCATACCCCCAATACCTCCCGTCACTCAGCCTGATGATAGAAGTATGGTCCGACTGAAGGATTTTCTGAAGATGAATCCTCCCGCATTTAAGGGAAAGAAGGATCCTACAGAGGCTGAGGAGTGGCTGACGGAGTTGAGAATTATATTTGATTATCTGGGGTGCACCGATGCTGAGAGGGTCAGTATGAGTATCTATATGTTGAAAGGGAGAGCTCGAGATTGGTGGGGTACTACCCAGGGTATTCTGATGTCCCACCAGGATGTGATTGGTTGGGAAGAGTTTCATACAGCCTTTAGGACCCAATATGTACCACGAGCCGCCCAGAGAAAGAAACAAGCTGAGTTTTTGAGTTTGGTACAGGGTGACATGTCTGTGGATGACTATGAGAGCCAATTCACAGCGCTATTGAGATATGACCCAGAGACCTTTAAGAATGAAGAGCTCCGCACAGAGAAATTTGTGTATGGATTGAAGCCCATCATCAGAGATAGATTGATAGGGCTATGTATTACTGAGTTTGGAGATGCTCTAAGACGAGCACAAGAGATTGAAAGAGGAATTGAAATGGTACAATCCCAGAATGAGCTCAGAGCGATGAATAGAGATAAGGGCAAGAGGCCAGCGATTTTCCAAACAGAGGCTCGGAGAGGTTCCTTCAGAAGAGGAAGGATTGAGGTACAGAAGGGCAGATTAGAGAGACCCAGAGGTTACCCTAACATTAGAGAGACCCCTCGAGATGTCAGGCCAGAGACAAGGTTTTGAGGAAATTGTGGCCGAATGCATGAGGGAAGTTGTACTGGGTCGATCCATGGATGTTTTAGATGTGGAGACATGGGTCACATGGTAAAGGATTGCCCTCAACCTCAGAAACCACATGTCTTAGAGCCCACTAGACAACAGCCTCAAAGAGTGAATCCCCCGAGACGGGCCACTGCTGCAGATAAAGGAAAGAGACCTGTTACACAGGGACGTGTGTTTGCCCTAGATAAGAAGACTGCTGACACTTCTGCAGAAACTATAAGAGGTACACTCTCTGTCTGTAATCATAAGGCTCATGTGTTGATTGATTCAGGATCCACGCATTCGTTTATTTCTGAGCATTTTGCATGTAGATTAAACTTGAAGTTTGAACCTCTAGAATATATACTACATGTAAATACCCCTATGCGTGAATCCCAGAGAACTGAGTTAATCTGTAGAGGATGTGAGATAAAGGTGGGAGATAGAGGGATGTTAGCAGATCTAATCATGTTGAATATACATGGATTTGATGTAATTTTGGGAATGGATTGGTTGGCAGCCAATCGAGTGAGCTTAGATTGCTACACTAAGATTGTAACTTTCTCCCTACCTGAACCTTACAGTGTACGATTGAGATATTGAGGAAATGAATATGTGGAATTCTAGTAAGTAATTTGAGAATTTTGATATTATTTTGGAGAATATTAAATATGATTGTTCATGTGAAGGTTATGAGACACTCATCTCAGACGATGTGTGGGAACATCCGAGGATTGAGGATATACCAGTGGTTTGCGAATTTTTGGATGTTTTCCCAGATGAGTTACCAGGTTTACCACCAGAGAGAGAGCTGGAGTTTACCATTGATTTGGTACCAGATACTCAGCCGATCTCTAAACCTCCCTACAGGATGGCATTAGTGGAACTTGAGGAATTGAAGAAACAACTACAGGAGTTATTGGATCAAGGGTTCATTAGGCCCAGTGTTTCACCGTGGGGAGCACCGTTTTATTTGTCAAGAAGAAGGATGGTAGTCTTAGATTATGCGTAGACTATCGGTTGTTGAATAAAGCCACAGTGAAGAATAAATACCCATGGCCCAGGATTGATGATCTACTCGATCAACTAAGAGGGGCATCAGTCTTTTCTAAGATTGATCTGAGATTGGGCTATCACCAATTGAGGATCAAGGAAGAAGATATTCCAAAGACGGCCTTCAGGATAAGGTATGGCCATTATGAATTTTTGGTGATGTCCTTTGGATTGACGAACGCCCCTGCAGCATTTATGAAATTGATGAACGAGGTGTTCAGAGACTATCTGGATAAATTTGTGATAGTCTTTATTGATGATATCCTGGTGTACTCTTGGCCGTATGAGGAGCATGCACAACATTTGTGGTTAGTACTTCAGATACTCCGAGATAAGCAATTATATGGGAAGCTTAGTAAGTGTGAGTTTTGGCTGGATCGGATAGCTTTCCTTGGTCATATAGTGTCAGAGGAAGGAGTATCAGTGGACCCAAGCAAGGTGGAGGCTGTGCTTAATTGGGAGAGACCGAGGACAGTTACTGAGGTACGAAGCTTCCTTGGTTTGGAAGGGTATTACAGAAGATTTATGGAAGGATTTTCCCGAATTGCCGCCCCTTTGACTAAGCTCACGCGCAAAGAGACTCCATTTATATGGACTGATCAATGTGAGCTCAGTTTTCAGGAATTAAAGAGGAGGTTGACAGCGGCACCTGTGTTAACTATTTCTAAGGGATCAGGAGGATTTTCGATGTATAGTGATGCATCTCATCAAGGATTGGGGTGTGTGCTTATGCAGCACGGAAGAGTGGTCGCATATGGATCGCGACAGCTGAAAGACCATGAGCGGAATTACCCCACGCATGATTTGGAGTTAGCCGCTGTGGTGTTTGCTTTGAAGATCTGGCGACACTACTTATATGGGGAAAGATTCCAGATCTTCACTGATCACAAGAGTTTGAGATATCTCTTTGATCAGAAAGAGTTAAACATGAGACAAAGGAGATGGATGGAACTCCTTAAGGATTATGACTGCGAGATTCTATATCATCCAGGCAAGGCGAATGTGGTTGCTGATGCCCTGAGCAAGAAGAGTATGATATATGCTATGATGATCAGGGAATAGGATTTACTGGAGCAGTTTGTCGAACTTCGGATCAGAGTTAAGGAGATAGAGACTGGATTTATGGCTAGCTTGCGAATAGAGCCTAAGATCATGGATCAGATTAGAACTGGGCAGCGCAGTGATCAGAGATTGATAGATATGATTAGCCAAGCTGAACAGAGTTCACAGTCGGATCTCACAATCAGTGAGGATGGATTGTTGAGATTCAGAGGACGGATTTGTGTACCGGACGATGATACCCTAAAGAGACTGATACTGAGAGAATCCCACTGCTTGCGATACACCATGCACCCAGGGAGTACTAAGATGTACTGAGACTTGAGAAAGGTGTATTGGTGGAGTGGTATGAAGCGAGACGTGGCAGAGTATGTGGCCAGGTGTTTAGTATGCCAGCAAGTGAAAGCTGAGCATCGGAAGCCGGAGGACTACTACAGCCCTTACCTGTACCTACATGGAAATGGGAGCATGTCACCATGGATTTTATTATGGGTTTACCGAGGACCCGAAGAGGTCGTGACGCTATATGGGTCATAGTGGATAGATTGACCAAGAGTGCCCACTTCCTTGCCATTAAGAGCACAGATACTGTGGATGCCTTAGCTAAGCTGTATGTCAGCGAGATAGCTAGATTACATGGGGCTCCAGTGAGTATTACTTCTGATAGAGATTCCCGGTTTACTTCCAAATTTTGGACACAGTTTCAGGAGTCCATGGGATCTCGATTGAGTTTCCTCAGACAGATGGTCAGTCAGAGAGGACTATTCAGACCCTGGAGGATATGTTGAGGGCGTGTACGATGGATTTTAAGGGATCATGGGATGATCACCTGCCCCTAGCAGAGTTTGCATACAATAACAGCTATCATGCGAGTATTACAATGACACCTTTTGAGGCTCTATATGGTAGGAGGTGTAGATCACCTGTAGCTTGGGAAGAAGTCGGTGACAGAAAGATAAATGCTCCCGAGCTTGTTGAGCAAGTCGTACATAGTGTGAAACTCATATGTGAGAGGTTACGGGCTGCACAAAGTAGACAGAAAAGCTACGCGGATGTGCGTAGACGGCCACTCGAGTCTGAGGTTGGTGATGCAGTATTTTGAAAATATCACCGAGCAAGGGTATCATGAGATTTGGGAAGAAAGGGAAATTGAGTCCTCGATACGTAGGACCATTCGAGATTCTTGAGAGAGTGGGAGAGGTAGCTTACAGATTAGCATTACCCCCACAGATGTCCGGAATACACAATGTTTTTCATGTGTCTATGTTGAGAAAGTACCACCCGGACCCTTCTCATGTCATAGAGTATGACGAGATGGACATTTGAGAGGATATGAGCTACACTGAGGAACCCGACCAGATTCTCGATAGAAGAGAGAAGGTACTGAGAACTAAGAGCATCCCATTAGTGAAAGTTTTGTGGAAACATCACTCAATGGAAGAGGCAACGTGGGAACTAGAGAATCTCATGAAGGAGAAATACCCCTATCTATTTAACTAGTTGAGTTGAATTTGGAGGACCAAATTCTTTTAAGGTGGGGAGGATGTGAGATCTGAGAATTTTAGATATATTTGAATGATGTAATATGAACTTGAAGTGTAATTTATTGAGCTAAGTGAATTGGGGAATGATAATTGGAGATTTATATGTTAAGTGTTTAAAATAAGTATGAAGTTATGAGGACAGATCGATCTGGGAGAAGGAGAGATCGATCTGGTGAGTTAAAAATGACAAGGAATGAGGAATTTAAGGAGCAGATCGATCTCCAATGGAAGAGGATCGATCTCCTTATGATTCTGTTTGAGAGAAGATAGATCACATGAGGAAGAGATCGATCTCCAAATGATTCTGTTTGGGAGAAGATCGATCTCCTCAAGGAGCAGATCGATCTCATAAAGCCATAAAGAGATCGATCTCCTAGGCATAAATTGCCCCAAATCGTCCCAAAAATTCAAATGCAGATCGATCTCATCAAGAGCTAGATCGATCTCCTACCCTCAGCCTATATAAGGAACTCCTGTTTTTCTCCTGCAATCTCACTTTCTGTCTCTTCCAACCCCCATTTTCACTGAAACCTAACTTTCTCACTCATCCAAAGCACCCATTTCCGTCCAAATCAGAAGTTGTGGCAAGAAGGAAAGTTGTTCCTCATCAAAGGGAGAACAACATACTTGGAAATTGAAAGACGGATCGAATCGAGGCAAGAGATAAGCTCTTCACAAGTTTTGGGTAATTTCTAAACCTCGATCTTGATATCTGAGATGATTTTGATGATAATGGTTGTTGGCATTGTGTTGAAATAGCTGAAAAATGATTAGGGATTGATGAAATTGCAATGTGGTTGGAGTGATAATGATATTTAGCAATTTTGGGAATTTGAGCTATAAATAGAAATTTAGACAATGTGGTGAATTAGCATAGATAATTGGCATGAGAAATGTAGAACGTTGAGAAGTTGTGAATGAGAGTGTAGTTTGGGGTAGAGTTACGAGAATCAAGAGATTTGAGGTGTTATGAGCAATTATGCTCGATTTTGAGAATTGAGGTTGATGAGATAATTAAGTATTGATGTTTTAACATCGTTTGGACAGCTCGAGAGTTCGAGAGTGGAATACGAGGCTAGTCCGTGATACGGGGGAAACGATTGCACTATACGAGGTGCAAAGAGGTAAGGGAAACTAAACCATTTGTGTATGTGATTTGTGAACTATTATAGCATGAATTGTGATTTATAAAACAAGCATGTTGAGTGTTGTGTTGTGATACAATTGCACACGATTTTTATAGCCGGTTCGAGCCCAATGTTTTTATGAGTTTATAACTGGGCTCTACGTTAAGGCAATATTGAGATTTGAGAAATGTGTTTGTTTTGCCGGTTGGGACTCGGTTTCAATATGTTTTGTGTTGAGTACAAAACGGTTTTCAAATGAGTTTTATGAGAGAAAAACCACTATGAGATCTACGTGAAGGTAAACTAGTCTTATGTGATTAAGACTTAGGTGTGTAATTTTGAGTACACACCGGGCATTGCTCGGTAGCATGTAAGCCCGATTCTTCTCCATTTCGGTAACGTGAGAATAACCCATTCTGTGGCTATGCCACGTATATTTGGTGGCCGTTGCCACGTGAGAACCCTATTTGGTGGCCGTTGCCACGTGAGAAACCCTATTTGGTGAGAACCCCATTTGGTGGCCGTTGCCACGTGAGAAACCCTATTTGGTGGCCGTTGCCACGTGAGAACCCCATTTGGTGGAGAAACCCTATTTGGTGGCCGTTGCCACGTGAGAAACCCTATTTGGTGGTCGTTGCCACGTGAGAATCCTAATAGGTGGCCGTTGCCAAGTGAAACCCTATCCTGTGGCTATGCCACGTGTGAATTTAAATCAGTGGCTATGCCACGTGTGTTTAGTGGCTATGCCACGTGTAAATTTAAATCAGTGGCTATGCCACGTGTGTTTAGTGGCTGTGCCACGTGCATTATTATTACAGTGATTTTATCACGTTAATTGAGAAAGCGTTTATCGTATTATTTTCACATGCTTTGTTATTGCTCTAGACTGAGCCTTTTTACTTCATGTTTTCACATGATTTGAGACATGAGAATGTCGTTTTGAGTACTTTCATGCTATGGTTTTCAAATGAGATTAATGAGTTTCACATACAAATAAATATTTTGTGATGTGCATTTTGGTTTATGAAATGAGTCCCTTACCCCCTTTACTGAGCGATTTAGAAGCTCACCCTGTTTTCTTTCCCCCCAGACTTCTTCAAGTGAAAAGGGTTTTCCTGCGACGTACGGAGTAGTGGCTAGTGGAGGACTTAAGCTCCAGGCCATATATTGTATTTTGAGGTATCTTTTATCTTTTCATGTACCCAGACAATTACTGTAATTGCAGACACTTGATGTATAATATTGTATGGGATGTATTAGGATTAATTAACTTGAGATCAAGTAATGTGTATGATATAATATATACTATTCAATGACGAGATCCTGAGGTATAATATAGGTGATGATGTATGACACTGCACAGGAATGCACTCTTAATTGTGAATTAATGAATAAAAAGTTTTAAATTAGCCATATTTTTCGCGTTTCTGGGGCGTGACAGTAAGGTTAGCGATTTGAGAGGTCAAGGTAGACAGTGTGTCGAGCTCATAAATACCTACCGACTTCTTTGGCAATTGCCTCTCCGAGGACCATATATAGTTGTTAGCCGCCATCTTGTCTAAGAGCTCATAAGCTTTCTCCTCTGTTTTGCACATCAGGGCTCCACCCGTAGCAGCGTCAACAATGGTCCTATTTTGGCTTGTAAGTCCGTTGTAGAAGGTCTGGACTTACAGCCACAAAAGTAGACCATGATGAGGGCACTTCCTAAGAAGCTCCTTATATCGTTCCCATGCTTTCATAAAGAGATTCTGCATCAAATTGGGCAAAGGAAGATATGTCACTACAGAGTTGGGCCATTTTAGAGGGAGGAAAAAACTTAGCTAAAAATTGATGGGCTAACTCGTCCCATGTAGAAATGGATCTTGGAGGTAAGGAGGTTAACCAATGTCGTGCCCTATCCCTAAGCGAGAAGGGGAATAATCTAAGTATAAGCGCATCATCAGATAATCCATTGTGCTTGAACGTGTTGCATAAGTCCAAGAATTGCCCAAGGTGAGCATGTGGGTTATTGTGCAGAAGGCCATTGAATTGTAAAGAGGACTGGATCATCTAGAGGATGGAAGGCTTAATTTCAAAATTGTTAGCAGGAACAGTTGGTGGCCTAATGCCGGTATAGTATCCTCCAATTGCCGGCATCGCATAATCTCCAACGGTCCTGATTTCCCTATTTTCTGCCATGATGTTTTGTAGCGGAGCTATAAATTTCCTAGAATCCTTTCTAATTTTTCTAAGTGTTCGTTCAATTTCAGGATCTAAAGGAAAGCAATAATAAATTCTGGCTCTATGCATGCAAACATCAAAAAGTCCTTAGAAAACTTTTTTTAAAGTTTTTAATTTAAAATTTTTTATATGAGAGAGAAAATGAAATAGTCTAAATTAAAGCCCTAAATATTTATAGCCTAAATATTTACAAGCTAGAAGCTAGAATTACACCTAAGCATAATTTCACCGATATTATTGACTAATTAAAACATCCCTGGCAATGGCGTCAAAAACTTGACACGATCTAAATGTATTGTCCGCAAGTGCACGGGTCGTACAAGTAATAATGGCATTTGAGTTCCGAAATATCGTCACATTGAGAAGTTGATCAGTCTAATTAACTACCGGTTAATCTTACCCTGAGTTTATCCTAGTAAATTATGAAGTGATGATGGTGATCTACTAAGTCTGAAATTAAAAATACTAAAAACAATAACAATTATGAACTAAAGAAAATAAAACCGAGCTAAAATTACTTACAGAGCTCTGAGCAATTAAAGGCAAGTACCTATAAAAATAATTAAAACAGTTAAAAATTCATTAATGCAATTAAAATAAAATGCAAATATGAAAATAACAAAACAAGATTAATTAAACTACAATTAAACTAACCTAAAATGAAATATGCATGCAATTAAACTAATTAATAAAAATGCAAATTAAGCTAAACTAGAATTTAATGAAAATAAAATCCTAAGAAATTAAGAAAATAACTATAAAACTACATGTCTAAAATATTAACTCTAAACTAATCCTAACTATATCTAATTACTAACTTAACAATAGAATCTAGCTAATGCATGTAACAAATTTAATCTAAATTAATTCTAAGGGTAACTCATAAAATACTAAGCTAAAATAAAAACCTAAAACATATAATATAAAATTAACTACTAACTAAAAAATTAAAACTACAATTAAATTAACAAACAAACAGTATACTAACCTATTTGTTGGCTCTACCGAGAAGGGGGTGAATCGGTTTTCTAACGTTAATGGCAAATTTAAACTAATTTGAACTTAATTAACAAATAATGAATAAGCAATATAATGTAATGAAACAAATTGAAGCAAGATAAGGAAGAGAATATCAAACACAGTAGTTTATAGAGGTTTGGCCAATCTCCTGCCTACGTCCTCTCTCCTTGACCTTCTTGTCAAGAGCTTTCTTTCTCACTTTCAATGAAAGTTACACACTCCCTTTCTTTCAGGTTAAGGAATAACCTCTCTACCCTTTTTATACAAAGATGTATTCACCCTTTTACAAAGTTTATCTCACTGAGGAACAATCCTCTTCTCTCTTAAAGTAAGGATGAATACAATATCAAACTTTTTATGTGGGTAGGATAAATACAGCTTTTGCACACAAGCTTATACAACAAACTCAATAAATAAGGATTGAAGACAAATGGAATGTTGGAATTAAACTCTTGAGAATGTACAGAATGTGCAGCAATGGTGTCTCTATTCTCAGTGTCTTCAATGCTTGATTATATACTGAAGGATTGGTAGTTGGAGCATTTAATGCTGTTTTTCTCGTTGAGATTTTTGCAGAAATAGCCGTTGGGTACCTCTAGTAGAATGCCAGATCGATCTACCATCTTGACCAGATCGATCTCTTAGTTATAATTCCTACAAAATCAAGGCAAATTGAAGCAACGAGATCGATCTCATATATGAGCAGATCGATCTCACAATTTGGAAATGTTAGAGCAGATCGATCTGTCGAATAGGCAGATCGATCTTCCAATCTCTCTGTTTGAGGCAGGATCGATCTATAGATTGATCTGCCAGGTATTCTCGTAGTGAGGAGATCGATCTCTTATCAACCTAGATCGATCTCCTTAGCTCTCTGACTTTGAGGAGATCGATCTCTTCCTATACCAGATCGATCTCATAAACTCTCTATTTGCGTACAGATCAATCTTACAGATCGATCTACTACCTTTACCTTTTGTTTTAGGGGAGATCGATCTCTTCCTATAATAGATCGATCTCATCAACATCCTGTATTTAGATAGATCGATCTTATAACCCTTATAGATCGATCTCGGCTTCCTCAATACCTTTGTACAGGTTCAAACCTTAGCAGATCGATCTCATATCCTCATGAGATTGATCTCTCATCCTAGAAAACCCAGGAGATCGATCTCTCATATCACCAGATCGATCTCTCATCTTCAGGAACTTAATTTCTGGTACTGATAACTTCTAAACATGTTTTTATATCATCTTTATATTATTGAATTTACTTGTTTTGTCATTTCAAAATATATTAACTCAACAATCTCCCCCTTTTTGATATGACAAAACCTATTCAATAAACATGTTTAGTTACCTATTTGCATTGTGCACAAACTCCCCGTTTTTGTAAGCTCCCCCTTAATTTTGGCTTTTGACCTCTTAACTTTCTTAGCTCCCCCTCATTTTAATCATTCCTTTAAACCTTTAGACATGTTTCTTTAACGTATTTGAAGCCATTTAAACATGTTTTAAACAACCTATGTTCTCTTATTATTCTTCTCCCCCTTTTTGTCATATCAATGTCAAGAAGGATATCAAGGCAGTTAATTTTCTCAACAACTTGTCATGGCATTTCAAAAATTATAACACATTATAAACCATTATAATTAACATCCCAACAACTGTCATTTCATAAAAAGACTCATTCAAGAAAATGTCATTTCAAACACAAAGGAGTAAACATGAAAACTAACTAAACTTTTCCTAATATTCATGTCCTACGGCGGAGGAGGAAATCGATCCATAAGTTCCTCAACGTGAGTACGAGTGACCTGCAGATCATCAAACATCACCTGCTGTGTGGCATGAAGGTTTGCAAAACCTTCATCTATCTTCTGGTTCAGCTCCATGACCATCGTCACAATCGACTCCATGCCAGCGGGTGATAAGGCAGGTGCAGTGGGCTGAGCAGTTGAAGAAGATGGACCCTCAGTAGGTGTAGTAGGTGGATCCATGGGCTCATCCAATGGGTCTTCTTCCATGGCTACCTCAGGCTGCTGTCCTCGTTTCTTCTTCCAATCCCCTTAGAAGTCCTTGTAATACCCTATGTGGTGAAGTGTCTCGATGTTTAAGACGCTCTTTGGGGGGCACTTCACCCGTTTCACAACTGCAATCAACTCCAAGTCGTTGTAGAAGATATACTAGCGGTTGCGAAAAAACAATCGTCGAGGCTTGCCCGCGTACGATCTTCAACCAGTCTTCATAGATGAAGTGGATCAGATTGGGTTTTTGACTTGTGGAGTGGATGTGGTAGAGCCAGAAACGATCTAACCTCCTAACTGTGGAATGACGGGTATCGAATGGACAAAGATTCCACGAGATAATAAGGTGGAGTAACCTTGCGTGCATCAGAAGGTCACTCCCCTTATCCCCGGGAAGATCGAATTCTAAAGGGACTTCACTTTCTTCCTCGATCAACCCCTCATCCCTTATCTCAAATACTCGAGCTAGAATGGTTGTGTTTATTGACAAGGTTTTAGACATGACAAATGTTTTAAAACTGAGGTTTTTGCAGGTATCATCAGGATCGTAGATGAGTTCAACATTAGAAAAGAATGCCCTGATGATGTTTGGGGGTACGGGGGTATTGATTTTGAGGAAAGGAATCCACCCAAATTCTTCGAATTTGGATAGATAAGGAAAATCAATATGGTTGAGGAATGAAAAATCAATGGTTCACCAATGTTTAATTGGCATTGTTGAAAAATACTCTTCATATCGCTTCCTTTTTGCAGGTGTTTGAAAACACCTGTTAAAGGTAGTGACTGAAGAGGGAGGGTTTGATTGAGAGGAGGACCCTTGATCTACACTTAGTCTAGGAGGTTTTTTGCCTACTCTCTTAAGTCTTGGCATTGTTCTAGACACTGGAAACATTCTAGATAAACTTAAAACTAGTTCACTAAAAACCTACCCAATGGAACAGAGTAAAAATTGCCCTAATTGAGATTACAACAAAAAATAGATAAATTTTTGAAGAAAAATTTAGCAATGTAGGTTACTAGACCAAGAATGATGAAAAGATTGGGCAAATTTCTTACCGAAGATCGATCTGGGAGGGAGAATCGAGGGCTGAGGTGCGACAGGAGGTTAGGGATTTGAAGATTTGGGTTTTTTGAATTTTGGGGATTTTTAAACAGTTTTTATAGTCCAGGGCATAGGAGATCGATCTGTCGAGGCAACAGATCGATTTGTCATTTCCAGAAGCTTGAAGAGATCGATCTGTTGTACCACAAGATCGATCCTCAGAATACAGAAGCTTAATGAGATCGATCTGTCACGGACCCAGATCGATCTGTTGTTTGACAGAGGCTTAAGAAGATCGATCTGCCAAATGCATAGATCGATCTGCTATTTGTCTGAGGCTTAAGGAGATCGATCTGCCAAATGCATAGATCGATCTGCTGTTTAACAGAGGCTTAAGGAGATCAATCTTATAGGTGAGAAGATCGATCTGCCTTGCTTAACCTTTATGCTTTAGGCTCATTTGAAGTATGGAGATCGATCTATATTGATAGGAGATCGATCTCTCATACTTTTTGCCCAGAAAAATCATTGAAAAACTCATTTAAAAATATCTTAAAATCAAGGTTTTGAGACAGATAAGTCTTAAGGAACATTCATGAGTCTAATTCACCTCTAAGAACACAAAACCTATCTCTATCAAGAGGTTTGGTGAATATATCAGCTATTTGACGTAAGGTGTCAATGTACTCTGGAATTATATCTCCCTTTTGAACATGGTCTCTAAGGAAATGGTGCCTAATCTCAATGTGCTTAGTTCTAAAGTGTTGAATAGGATTTTTAGATAGACTGATGGCACTGGTATTATCACATTTAATAGAGACTTGTTTCATGTCAATACCATAGTCTTTCATTTGTTGTTTAATCCACAACACTTGAGCACTACAACTACCTGCTGCTATGTATTCAGCTTCAGTTGTGGACTGAGCCACACTATTTTGTTTCTTAGAGAACCATGAGATTAGTCTATTCCCTAAGAATTGACATGTACCTGAAGTGTTTTTCCTATCTATTGTACATCCCCATAAGTCTGTATCAAAAAAGGCATGAAGTGTAAAAGTGGAGTCCTTGGGGTACCAAAGTGTAAGACCCGAATTTAATTAAAATATGAAATAAAGGAGTATTTGTGAAGGAAGTCGGGTTAAATTAATCCCGAACACGTGTAAGGGCAAAACGGTCAAAGGACCGAAAGCCGGAGTAGATTCGATAAGAAAATTTAATTAAAAATATGGATTTGAGAAATCTTGGTCAATAAAAGTGAAATAAATTTATTTTGGGTTAAAGTGATCAAGATATTAATTTATGAGAATTAATCGGGATTAATCGAGATTTTTAGTTCGGAAAAATAATCCCGAAAATAATCGAAAAATATACCGAAAAGTCACCCGGGACAATATCCCGAAAATACGGGGAAATTATACCCGAAAAAGAGGTTAAAATATAATAAATAAATTAAATAAAATTAAATTGATAAATTTAGAATTAAATAATAATTTTAATAATAATTTTAAGGGATATTTGGGTATTTTTAGTGTATTTTAATGAATAAAATAAATTGTTAAATAAAAAAAAAAAGAGAATTGGAAAACGTTATCGGGGAGAGAGAAAGTGAAGCAGTAAAGGAAACAAAAATGGGAGACGCGCGTGGCCGACCGACGAGCCACCATCGGCGACCTTTGACCTCCGACGAAGGGCCGAGCAGCAAGAGGAGAGGCCGACGAAGCTATTGGCGCCGGCGACGCGCGCTAAGGAGGTCGGAAACAGCCGAACGGAGGGAGAGAAGCCGCGGGGAAAAACGGAGTCGGTACCGACGATCCACGGCAGCTGGGGGCGAACGGCGGGTACCGGCGTGATCAGGAGGAGGAGCCGGTCCTTTTGAGACCGGTATTGGCCGACGAAATCGTCGAAAATCCTCCGGATCGAGAGGTGGCAGCCGCGGGAAAAGAGATGGCCACCGGCAGCGAACGGCGGCGATCCAGGCGAAACCGAGGCCAGATTCTGAAAGCCCAGGCGACGGTGATCATTTCTGCACCGGTCTCATGCGACGAAACGGCGGGAATCACCGGCGACGGCCAAGAGGGGAAAACGGGTCCGATGGCCGAGAGGGAGAAGTGCCGGACCGGCGGCGTTCCGGCGAGCTTGACCCAAACCGAGGCCAGATTCGTGATGCGGACGACCCAGCGGAGCGATTGGCGGTGGAAGCCGACGGAGAACCTGCCGAAAAAGGGGTGAACCGGTGGTGAACCGGCCGAACCGGAGTGAACCGGCGGTCTGAACCGGACTGAACCAGTTCAGCCAAAAAGAGGAGGAAGAAAAAAGGAGAAAAAGGGAAAAAGAAAAAGAGGAAAAAAATTGGGAAAAATTTCGGTGATGCAATCGAGCTTCGGGTAAGTCGATAAGCGGTCAAATCCCGATTTAAATTTGGAATATTTTATTTAATTAAATTTCGACCGAAAAGTTTACCCGAAAATGAAATTAATTGTGTAGCTCGACGATTGGCATCCACCGAGGACTCGAGACAGCCTCGATTTACGAACTAGCATGGAATCTCGGGTAAGTGACCCCTATTTACGACAATTACCTCGTCATGCGTGATATTGATTTAAATTCCGCATAAATTGAATTAAATTATGGAAATTAGTTAAATTGTCGTAAATATTAAATTTAGCTATTCGAGAGCTAGAACGAGGCCCAATAAATTATTGGTGGGCCCAGTGAGCCTGATAGGCCTCGATAAAGTGAGAATTAAGTGGACAACGGGCTTAAGGCCCATTAAGGTGCAATCGGGCCCAATAGGGGTAAATGGGCCCAGCGATTTAAATTAAGCCCAGAAAAGATTAAATACAATTAAATTATTTGTTATCTGACCTGAGGAATGTTAATACGCAGTTCCGGGCATTGGATTGGGAACATATCGGACTGCGCGACGGGACTACATTGGAAAAGAAAAGGTCAGACTCGACAGGAAAATAAGGTAAGGGAATTCTGCGGACTGCTAGAGGTAACTTTACGCAATTTTTAAATTCATATGCAGTCCTTTGAAATTATCTGAAGGGTCTAGAGGTCGAAGAACAATTTTAGTGCCCCGTATGGGCAAAATTACTAAAATACCCTTGTTAAGGGTAAAATCTAAAAATTTAGGAAAAATTGGGAGGAGCAAGGACAAGAGGTTCCTGCTCGTTCTGGAGGTATTTCAACGCATGCATGAGTAGGCTGGCTCACTTTTAAAGAAAAATGCATAGCATTGCATATCTTAATTGTTGTGATTTCTGTGAAAACTATTTGGAAATAACCGAGCCGCCTACATGTTTTTATTTACATGTGACGTGCTAGAGCTCAGCTCGCACGATGTTTGATTTGTGTGATGCATGCATTAGTGCTGGAGCGAGAGCTCGCACTAGAGTTTTACATGCATAGGTGCTAGAGTATAACTCGCACCAGATTTCACATGCTTTTGCGTGACACGGTGCTAGAGTCTAACTCGCACCAGATTTTATAAGATTTTCATACAATTTTATATGCAGAGTGCTGAGCATAGCTCGCACTAGTTTTACTGGATTTGTGGAGTAGCGCTGTCTGCCCTTGGAGTCAGCCAAAAGGCCCAACAGGCTCAAAAGACCTCTTAAGTAGTGTGAGAGTGAGGGATGAGGTTGGCGGCCTTGTGGAGATGTAAAGCGGGCTCTGCTAAGTTTACTTGATTTGATGAGAGTGCTGAGCATCGCTCGCACTGATTTTTATGAGAACATACGATGAGCCGTGCTTGGAGCATCGGGTAGACTGTGTGTCACCGATTTAATAGGCTCGCACGTGCGTTTTGAGACATGGCAACGAGTATTGAGTTATGAAAACCTCTGTGGGAAGCAGGCCATTTGGGCTGGAGTACCTAGAGTGATATGGGTCCATGGAGTACGATGTACCGTGCAAGTAGCATGGAGTACGATGTACCGTGGGGTATCTTCGGATACGGTATCTTTGTGATACAGGGTATCTTCGGATACGATATCTTTGTGATACAGGGTATCTTCGGATACGGTATCTTTGTGATACGGGGTATCTTTGTGATACGGTATCTTTGGGATACTGGGTATCTTCGGATACGGCATCTTCGGATGCGTGAGATCGGATAAGACTGACGGGTTGGATTGACCCACCTCCCGGGCAGTTCCCGATCAGGGTGAGACCTCGTACACTGGGATCCGTGAAGCTAGAGGGACTCACGAGGACATATTGGCCAGTCCTGGTTATTACCGATATACAGTATTGCCTAGTCTCGTATCTTGTATATATATATACGTATGTTTTCGATATCGATGCTTTTGAGAGACTCAATTTCCATGGTTTTGTGTGAGTCAGGATCACCCGAAGGAGGGGTCGAGTCCTGACTTTATTGTGAAATTTTAAATGGGAAAGAAATGATTTAAAATGAATTGCATGTTGAATTTTCCATGCAACTTGATTTACATAACATCATGACGCATATCATTTGTTTTAAAATGTGTGGAGAAAGGGTGGTTTATGCATGGCACCACGTTCATGTAGGTAGTATGGTTACCTACTTGTTCGTAAGATTGCCTTACTGAGCTTGATGTGCTCACCCCTTTCATTTTCTCCCACAGATAATCTCCAGTTGAAGTCGCGACGACTCAGTACTGCATTCCGGATATCCGCTGCTGCCCATCAACATAAGGTATATATACACTTGTACATATTGTATCTACATAAGCATAGCACAGTAACATGTTTGTAAGTAACTTTAGGGGATGTATAAATATTGTAAACAAATATAATGACTGGAGAAGAAATAAGTTAGATGGTAACTGAATGGTGGGACTGGCATTGACGCACAGCCCAATTATTAGTGGAGTGTTGGTCACGATTCGAGGACAGGTAAGAATTTAAGTAAATAAATAAAACGCAAAAAATTCACTCTGATTTTTGGGTAGTTTGGGTCGTGACATATAAAGGTGGTATCAGAGCCCAATTGGTCTGATGTGTGTCAGTGTCAGTAATTAGGAAATTACATCCCCGTGTTACTGTGCTTAGTTAGATACAATAGTGTATATCGAGATGGGCTTGACTAAGAAATGGTCGAGAATGCAGGAATGCCTAATATGAGTCGCGTTAGATGAGATAGTGCACGAGGCAGAGGTCGTAGAGGTAGACCTGAGTCTGCTAAGTCGTGCTGAGTTTGACTATGAGAATCATGATGAAATGAAAATGGAGGCTAATGTTGAGAATGCCTCTCATAGTCCGACAGAGTGATCGGACAGTATTGAGAGACGCTTCGCGAGATTGAAGCGGAGCATGGGTATCATTTTGAGGAGCTAATTGCTCAAATTATGTATGAGATCAGAGGGCGCAGCGGAGAATTGGTGGAAACCCGCTCGACCCATCTTAAGTGTTAAACATTCAGAGCTAAGATGAGAATTGTTTATGGATGTATTCCGGTGACAGAACATCCCGGACATTATTTAAAGGAAATTTCGAATTAAAGTCCTTACTCTGACCCAGAGGATTTAATTTATTGACGAGTATGGAGACTCGGTTATATTCTGGGCAGATATTACCTCGACACTATGAAAAGTGACAGTCGAGATGTCTAAAAGTTTATGGAAGGGCTCAACTTTTCAATTTGAGTCTAATTGGCCCGTGAGATATTACTTATACCGAGGCAGTGCGCAGATTTACAGTTGGGTAAATAAGAACATGAATTGCAATGCCTCTGAGATTGGGAAAGGTAATGAGGGCCGAAATAGAGACAGAAAGAGAATCGAGAAATGACAGAAATGTCAGAATGGGAAAATGGTAATTGGTAAAAGATTTAATTTGATGAGTCATGGGCTAAGATAATTGGTAAGGCCTCAGTGCATCTAATTTTGGCACTCTTGAGGGGCATTGCGATTGGAGGACCCCGACCTGCTACGAAGCAGTGTAGCAGTGTAAGCAGTGTGGGATGTGTGGTGGATACCACGGAAGGAGGGTCTATACCAACACTGTATTAATGAAAATGGCCGTTAAGTGTGGTAAGACGGACCATTGATTTTGATTGCACAGAGCTGGGCGAGAATTACCCCACAGAAAAGTAAAGAGACAAAGAAAAACTTCGTTGGTATAGCTGCAACGAAGAGGGAGGCAATAGCCGAAAAGAAAAGAAAAAGGAAAGTAGGCTGCTGGACGAAGGCGAGAGGATGTCTTGGACCAGGACACTATTGATGTTTCATGGATGTGGTGTAAGATGCCACACTTGTTATGAATAATGAAGTACATATGTTCATAAATCCTGGTGCCACACATTTATTCATACCGCCTTCATTCGCATATAAGTGAGTAAAAGGCATGAATGCCTACATCATTGGGCACAATACTGATAGATGAGTACCCCAATGGAGGAAGATTAATTAACGGAATATGGATATAGAGATTTTAAGTAATAAAAAGGGGTGCAACAGTTGAATTTACAGGAGTAAAGGATTGTACTCACGAAATGAATAATGACAAGAGTTTCGTTATAATTGATACACTAGGAGATAATCTTTGAGATATGTTGATCCCAAATACAAGATGTATTGGAGTAAGAGGCGTATGCTAGGTAATAACATCCTTAAAATATGAAGTCATTAGGATTAAAGCAAGTGGTAGCGGATATAAATTGTGACCACATAGACTGAGATATGACGTAGTTGTGGTTAAGTTTGAAGGTTAATAAAGGTATTTCAAAATACCTCCCCGCCTGAAGACTTGACAGCGTCTAAAAGTATATATATATAATCTATAACGTGAAATCGATCGACGTAATAACTACCTTTAGCATTAGGATATTTTTACTAAGACGATAAGAATATAAAAACTCGACAAATCATAAAGATTATCATAGTAAAAATTTAATAGGAGCCGTTAAGATAAGGAAAGGAAATGACGCAGGTTAGTACCTGAAAACGTAAGCGGTTGAGAAGGATCTTATACGCTTATGCGTAAATAAGTCAAGGATTGGACCGAATTGTAATCAGCAGTATCGGTGATATTGGGTGTAGTTAAAGTCTAGGGCGATTTATAAGTAACGATTGGAAAATTTCTTTTGCAATGGGTTGCTGCAAGTTCTAAAAGGATTTACCTTGTTGACACGTTTAACTAAGAAACGTGGTCTCAGAAAGAGATGATAAATAAGATTATTGTTGTGACGTGAATTTGGCGTGATGAAGTATGAACTGACCACCGTGATTAATTTCACCATACCCAACAGCTCAAGAAGTTCTCAGTGAGTATGAATACCTCGAAATAATGAATGAGCTGTGTATTGATGTATAATGGGAAGATAGTCAATTTTGGAGTCAGACAACTCCTTGATCATGAAATAAACTATCTGACCCATGATTTAAAGTTGGCAACAGTATTTGTACCGAGGATATGGTACTATTATGTACATGGCGAGAAATTGTGGATATGCACTGATCATAAAGCCCCGAGCATCTGTTTTTACAGAAAGAGGCGAACATGAGAATACATAGTGGGTTAGAGCTTCTGAGAGATTTTGATTGTGAAAATTGTACCACCCAGGAAAGGCTGATGCCTCGAGTTGAAAGAGTATCGGGATGGTACCATATATGATGGTCAGGGAGCGTGAGCAGCTAAAGCAGTTGTGAACCTCGGTAGTGATGTGATCCCTTCTGATGATGACAGTGATTATGTGACAGCTAGCCTGATGACTAGAACCGGATGAGAGTTCCCGGATTTGCCAGGCTTAGCGTGATGATCGGCATGGTGTCGATAGCTTGGGTCAGATTCAGAAGGGTACAGTGACAGAGTTCACAGAGTATGATTTTGATTTACAGAGAGGTTCAGAGACAGTGTAAGTGCTCCCCAGGACCACAGATGATGAGATAGTAATGTTGTCAGAAGCTCGCTCTTCGGGATATACAGTGCATACGGAAAGTAATGATTATATATCGAAATCTCGATAAGGGTATTGGTGGTCAGATGTGGAAAGAGACATGGTAGAGATTGTGAAAAAGTGCCTAGTGTGTCAGCAGAGTAAGGTAGAGTATTAAAAGTCTGCAGAGTTATTGCAGCACCTACCTATATCGACACGGCATGAAAAATGAGAGCAAGCCTCCATGAATGTCGTGATGGATTATAGAGGACCCAGGTGAATTACGAGACTATTTGGATGATAGTCGATAGAGTGACTAAGTCTACCCACCTTCTGGTTATGAAATCCCCAGATACTCGGAGTGTGTATCAGGATTTATGTGTAAGGAAGATTGTGGAACATTAAGTAGCTTTCCAGTGAGCATGGTATCATATAGGGATTCCCGCTTCACTTCTTACTTAAGGGAATATTTGTTTTTAGGAAGCTATGGGAACCCGATTGAGTATTAGCACCAGCTTTCCATCCTCAGAACAAATGGTCAGTCAGAGAGGACTGTACAGGTTCTGGAGGATACGATGAAAGCGTGTGCCCTTGATTTTATAAGCTCCTGGAATGATCAGTTGATTTCTAATTGAATTCGCCAATAGTGACAATTGTCACTTGAGTATCGGGATGACAAGATATGAGGCAGTGTATGGCTGTAGGGGTTGTTCCCCAAATTGGATAAGAAAAGTGGGTGACAGAACATAATCAATTTTGACTTTGGATAATAAGTCTCTGAGGATGTTTAATTAAGATGAGAGATTAAGAACACCTCAGAGTAGATAGACAAGTATTGGAATTCATCCTTGGTGAATTAATATGGTTGAAAGTTACTTGTCCTAAGAGAATAAGGACATAGCGAACTTTTGGAAGAAGGTAAAATAAGTTACGCTGGATGGAATATTTTGAGAAATTGGACAAGTGGGAGATAAGACCTGTAGGTTAGTGTTATCACCTGAATTAACAAGCACCCACAATGTGTCTCAGATTTTGATGCTTCGGGAATACTATTCAGAATCCAGCATAGGTGATAGGATATGAGATCCAACAGTTCAGCATAATGAAAATATAAGTATATTAAAGAAGTTGATTCGGGCATTAAACAAGAAAGAGAAAGTATTGAGGTTTAAGATGATCTCCCCAATTAAGTCCTTTGGTAGTAATACATTCCGGAGAAGGTCACGTAAGAATTAAAGAAGTATGATACGATTGATGTACCCGGAGTTGTATATGGACTCATATGACTTGGTTCTAATTTGGAGGACCAAATTCCTTAAGTGGGGGAGAGTTGTAAGACCCGAATTTAATTAAAATATGAAATAAAGGAGTATTTGTGAAGGAAGTCGGGTTAAATTAATCCCGAACACGTGTAAGGGCAAAACGGTCAAAGGACCAAAAGCCGGAGTAGATTCGATAAGAAAATTTAATTAAAAATATGGATTTGAGAAATCTTGGTCAATAAAAGTGAAATAAATTTATTTTGGGTTAAAGTGATCAAGATATTAATTTATGGGAATTAATCGGGATTAATCGGGATTTTTAGTTCGGAAAAATAATCCCAAAAATAATCGAAAAATATACCGAAAAGTCACCCGGGACAATATCCAGAAAATACGGGGAAATTATACCCGAAAAAGAGGTTAAAATATAATAAATAAATTAAATAAAATTAAATTGATAAATTTAAAATTAAATAATAATTTTAATAATAATTTTAAGGGATATTTGGGTATTTTTAGTGTATTTTAATGAATAAAATAAATTGTTAAATAAAAAAAAAAAGAGAATTGGAAAACGTTATCGGGGAGAGAGAAAGTGAAGCAGTAAAGGAAACGGAAATGGGAGACGCGCGTGGCCGACCGACGAGCCACCATCGGCGACCTTTGACCTTCGACGAAGGGCCGAGCAGCAAGAGGAGAGGCCGACGAAGCTATTGGCGCCGGCGACGCGCGCTAAGGAGGTCGAAAACAGCCGAACGGAGGGAGAGAAGCCGCGGGGAAAAACGGAGTCGGTACCGGCGATCCACGGCAGCTGGGGGCGAACGGCGGGTACCGGCGTGATCAGGAGGAGGAGCCGGTCCTTTTGAGACCGGTATTGGCCGACGAAACCGTCGAAAATCCACCGGATCGAGAGGTCGCAGCCGCGGGAAAAGAGATGGCCACCGGCGGCGAACGGCGGCGATCCAGGCGAAACCGAGGCCAGATTCCGAAAGCCCAGGCGACGGTGATCATTTCTGCACCGGTCTCATGCGACGAAACGGCAGGAATCGCCGACGACAGCCAAGAGGGGAAAACGGGTCCGATGGCCGAGAGGGAGAAGTGCCGGACCGGCAGCGTTCCGGCGAGCTTGACCCAAACCGAGGCCAGATTCGTGATGCGGACGACCTAGCGGAGCGATTGGCGGTGGAAGCCGACGGAGAACCGGCCCGAAAAGGGGCGAACCGGTGGTGAACCGGCTGAACCGGAGTGAACCGGCGGTCTGAACAGGTCCGAACCGGACTGAACCGGTTCAGCCAAAAAGAGGAGGAAAAAAAGGAGAAAAAGGGAAAAAGAAAAAGAGGAAAAAAATTGGGAAAAATTTCGGTGATGCAATCGAGCTTCGGGTAAGTCGATAAGCGGTCAAATTGACCCGATTTAAATTTGGAATATTTTATTTAATTAAATTTCGACCGAAAAGTTTACCCGAAAATGAAATTAATTGTGTAGCTCGACGATTGGCATCCACCGAGGACTCGAGAAAGCCTCGATTTACGGACTAGCATGGAATCTCGGGTAAGTGACCCCTATTTACGACAATTACCTCGTTATGCGTGATATTGATTTAAATTCCGCATAAATTGAATTAAATTATGGAAATTAGTTAAATTATCGTAAATATTAAATTTAGCTATTCGAGAGCTAGAACGAGGCCCAATAAATTATTGGTGGACCCAGTGAGCCCGATAGGCCTCGATAAAGTGAGAATTAAGTGGAAAACGGGCTTAAGGCCGATTAAGGCCCATTAAGGTGCAATCGGGCCCAATAGGGGTAAATGGGCCCAGCGATTTAAATTAAGCCCAGAAAAGATTAAGTACAATTAAATTATATGTTATCTGACCTGAGGAATGTTAATACGCAGTTCCAGGCATTGGATTGGGAACATATCGGACTGCGCGACGGGACTACATTGGAAAAGAAAAGGTCAGACTCGACAGGAAAATAAGGTAAGGGAATTCTGCGGACTGCTAGAGGTAACTTTACGCAATTTTTAAATTCATATGCAGTCCTTTGAAATTATCTGAAGGGTCTAGAGGTCGAAGAACAATTTTAGTGCCCCGTATGGGCAAAATTACTAAAATACCCTTGTTAAGGGGAAAATCTAAAAATTTAGGAAAAATTGGGAGGAGCAAGGACAAGAGGTTCCTGCTCGTTCTGGAGGTATTTCAATGCATGCATGAGTAGGCTGGCTCACTTTTAAAGAAAAATGCATAGCATTGCATATCTTAATTGTTGTGATTTCTGTGAAAACTATTTGGAAATAACCGAGCCGCCTACATGTTTTTATTTACATGTGACGTGCTAGAGCTCAGCTCGCACGATGTTTGATTTGTGTGATGCATGCATTAGTGCTGGAGCGAGAGCTCGCACTAGAGTTTTACATGCATAGGTGCTAGAGTATAACTCGCACCAGATTTCACATGCTTTTGCGTGACACGGTGCTAGAGTCTAACTCGCACCAGATTTTATAAGATTTTCATACAATTTTATATGCAGAGTGCTGAGCATAGCTCGCACTAGTTTTACTGGATTTGTGGAGTAGCGCTGTCTGCCCTTGGAGTCAGCCAAAAGGCCCAACAGGCTCAAAAGACCTCTTAAGTAGGGTGAGAGTGAGGGATGAGGTTGGCGGCCTTGTGGAGATGTAAAGCGGGCTCTGCCAAGTCTACTTGATTTGATGAGAGTGTTGAGCATCGCTCGCACTGATTTTTATGAGAACATACGATGAGCCGTGCTTGGAGCATCGGGTAGACTGTGTGTCACCGATTTAATAGGCTCGCACGTGCGTTTTGAGACATGGCAACGAGTATTGAGTTATGAAAACCTCTGTGGGAAGCAGGCCATTTGGGCTGGAGTACCTAGAGTGATATGGGTCCATGGAGTACGATGTACCGTGCAAGTAGCATGGAGTACGATGTACCGTGGGGTATCTTCGGATACGGTATCTTTGTGATACAGGGTATCTTCGGATACGGTATCTTTGTGATACAGGGTATCTTCGGATACGGTATCTTTGTGATACGGGGTATCTTTGTGATACGGTATCTTTGTGATACGGGGTATCTTCGGATACGGCATCTTCGGATGCGTGAGATCGGATAAGACTGACGGGTTGGATTGACCCACCTCCCGGGCAGTTCCCGATCAGGGTGAGACCTCGCACACTGGGATCCGTGAAGCTAGAGGGACTCACGAGGACATATTAGCCAGTCCTGGTTATTACCGATATACAGTATTGCCTAGTCTCGTATCTTGTATATATATATACGTATGTTTTCGATATCGATGCTTTTGAGAGACTCAATTTCCATGGTTTTGTGTGAGTCAGGATCACCCGAAGGAGGGGTCGAGTCCTGACTTCATTGTGAAATTTTAAATGGGAAAGAAATGATTTAAAATGAATTGCATGTTGAATTTTCCGTGCAACTTGATTTACATAACATCATGACGTATATCATTTGTTTTAAAATGTGTGGAGAAAGGGTGGTTTATGCATGGCACCACGTTCATGTAGGTAGTATGGTTACCTACTTGTTCGTAGGATTGCCTTACTGAGCTTGATGTGCTCACCCCTTTCATTTTCTCCCACAGATAATCTCCAGTTGAAGTTGCGACGACTCAGTACTGCATTCCGGATATCCGCTGCTGCCCATCAACATAAGGTATATATACACTTGTACATATTGTATCTACATAAGCATAGCACAGTAACATGTTTGTAAGTAACTTTAGGGGATGTATAAATATTGTAAACAAATATAATGACTGGAGAAGAAATAAGTTAGATGGT
Organism: Firmiana major; assembly: GCA_033439115.1. NCBI lineage: Eukaryota > Viridiplantae > Streptophyta > Magnoliopsida > Malvales > Malvaceae > Firmiana > Firmiana major. Next base: position 24,911,286 of record CM065896.1, on the reverse strand, counting down.
AACTGAATGGTGGGACTGGCATTGACGCACAGCCCAATTATTAGTGGAGTGTTGGTCACGATTCGAGGACATGTAAGAATTTAAGTAAATAAATAAAACGCAAAAAATTCACTCTGATTTTTGGGTAGTTTGGGTCGTGACACAAAGTCCTAGAGAGGGAGTGTCTTTAAGGTATCTGAAGATCCTTTTAGTTGCTAATAAGTGCGATTCCCTAAGAGAGGATTGAAATCTAGCACAGAGGCATACACTAAATAGAATATCTGGTCTACTTGCAGTTAAATAGAGCAATGAACCAATCATAGACCTATAGAGTTTAGTGTCAACACACTTACCTCTTTCATCTTTATGAAGCTTGACGTTGATGCCCATTGGAGTTGCTTGAGGTTTGCAATTATCCATTCCAAAACGTTTGAGCAATTCTTTAGTATACTTTGCTTGATTGATGAAGGTTTCATCCTTTGTTTGCTTTACTTGAAGTCCCAAGAAGAAAGTGAGCTCTCCCATCATGCTCATTTCAAATTCACCTTGCATAATCTTAGCAAACTCTTGGCATAAAGATTCATTAGTTGATCCAAAAATAATATCATCTACATACACTTGAATAACTAGTAAATCCTTATTTTTATTTTTGATAAATAAAGTGGTATCTACTTTTCCTCTTAAAAATCCTTTTTCTATTAAGAATTTTGACAACCTTTCATACCATGCTCTAGGAGCTTGTTTCAAACCATAGAGTGCCTTAGATAGTTTGAAAACATGTTCAGGAAATTCATGATTTTTAAATCCGGGAGGTTGCTCTACATACACTTCTTCATTAATGAAACCATTCAAGAATACACTCTTTACATCCATTTGATATAATTTGAAGTTTTTATAACATGCAAAGGCAAGTAGCATTCTAATTGCTTCTAATCTAGCTACCGGTGCATAAGTTTCATCATAGTCTATTCCTTCTTCTTGTTTATAGCCTTGTGCAACTAACCTAGCCTTGTTTCTTATGATCACGCTATTTTCATCCATCTTGTTCTTGAATATCCATTTAGTTCCAATTATAGAGTGATCACTAGGCCTAGGAACTAGTTTCCACACTTTGCTTCTCTCAAATTGATTTAATTCTTCTTGCATTGCTAAGAACCAATTATTGTTATCTAAAGCTTCATCGACATTTCTAGGTTCTATTTGAGACACAAAGGCTATATATTGACACATATTCCTTAGAGATGATCTAGTTCTAACTTCAAGAGTTGGATCTCCTACTATTTCACAATCTTTTACATATCCTAATTCTCTTGGTGCTCTAGACTCTCTCTCTAATATTTCTATTTCCTCTTCATCTTCTTTATTTTTGTCAAGTTTTTCTAATAGATCATTTTCTAAGTTTGGAATTTCCTCCAAGTTTTCATTAAATATTCCAACATCCTCATCATTGGTTGAATCTTTAGATAAATCATTTGACTCATCAAATATTACATAAATTGATTCTTCAACCATCAATGTTCTTTTGTTATAAACTCTATAAGCCTTTGAATTCAACGAATATCCTAGAAAGATTCTCTCATCACTCTTGGCATCAAATTTTCCTAAATTATCTTTCCCATTATTTAAGACAAAACATTTGCAGCCAAAAGGGTGAAAATAGCTTATATTGGGCTTCTTACCCTTGTAAAGCTCATAAGGAGTTTTCTTTAACATGGGTCTAATCATAGCTCTATTAATGATATAGCAAGATGTATTTATAGCTTCAGCCCAAAAGTATTTAGGTAAATTATTTTCACATTACATGGTTCTAGCCATTTCTTCCAATGTTCTATTTCTTCTCTCAACTACTCCATTTTGTTGTGGTGTCCTAGGAGCTGAAAAATTATGGCTAATTCCGTGATCATTGCAATACTCATCAAATCCTATATTTTCAAACTCCTTGCCATGATCACTTCTAATACTAGTTATTGTGTATCCTTTTTCATTTTGAGTTACTTTTGTATAAGCTATGAATTTTTCTAAAGCTTCATTTTTCACTCTAAAAAAGAACACCCAAGTGAACCTAGTGTAATCATCAACTATTACAAATCCATAATGTTTCCCACCTAGGCTTGTTGTTCTAGTTGGTCCAAATAGATCTAGGTGGAGTAATTGAAGAGGCCTAGTGGTAGATACACTATTCTTAGGTTTAAATAATGTCCTTTTATGTTTTCCTTTAACACAAGCGTCACATATTTTGTCATAGTCAATGGACAACTTAGGTAATCCTATAACTAGATCTTTTCTAGCTAACTTGGATAACACATGCATGCTAGCATGACCTAGTCTTCTATGCCACAACCAAAGTTCTTTGTCTTTGTCTACCATTAGGCATATGTTTTCATTTTTTAGTTCATTAAGATAGACAATGTATATATTACCTTGCCTATGACCTAGGAAAAGAACTTTATTTGACTTAGGATCTATAACATGACATTTCAAGCAATCAAAAATTACTTTGTAACCTTTGTCACAAAGTTGACTAATGCTTAGTAAGTTATGCTTTAGACCCCTAACAAGCAATACTTTTTCTAATGAAAAGTAGTCATTACCTATTGAACCACTTCTTTCAACTTGACCTTTGGAGTTGTCCCCAAATGTGACTACTCCACCAACTTTCGAATTAAATGAGTTGAAGTGGCTTCTATCTCCGGTCATGTGCCTTGAGCATCCACTGTCCAAGTACCAAGCTTCCTTTGTTTTAGCTTTGTGGTAATGCTCAATCACCTACAATCAAAATCCAAACTTATGTTTTAGGTACCAAAATTCTCTTGGGTCCTTTAAGGTTAGTGAATGCAATTCTTGATCCCTTTGGGATCCATTTTACTAAAGCATTAACATCTTTTGAGTTAATTACTTCTTTTGGAACCCAAATTCTTTTTATTATCTTTCCCTTAAGAGTGGTCTTCTTCATATTGCAATTAATTGATGCATATCCCTTTCTATTACAATATGAACAAATAGTTGAAGGTTTATTCTTGCTCTTTCTAGCAATGAAGCTTTTAAGATGAGTCTCTCTACTTCTTGCATTATATCCTAACCCATTTTTATCAAAGAATGCTCTTTGAGTTTCTAGCATGTTATCTAACTTTTGTTGACCCATATAGAACCTATTAAAAGAATTATGTAAGTTACTATTTTTTTCTTTTAGGTCACAAATTTCAAGATTTGTAATTTCTAGTTTCTTTTCACATTTTAATTTGTCCTCTAGCATTAACACATTTCAATTTAGATATTATCTTTTATATTTCATACTCATGCATTCATATTCCAATGCAAAATCATTAAAGGCATCTTACAATTCATCAAAAGAGTATTCATTGAGGTTTGAAGTTACCTTTTCATCCTCAATAGCCATGAAGCACAAGTTGGCATTGTTCTTATTTGAATCATCATCAGAGCAGTCACTGTCGCTCCATGTTGCCACCATTGCCTTCTTTTTGTGAAACCTATCATTGGACCTTTTAAGAAGAGGGCAGTTAAACTTAATGTGTCCTGGTTTTTTACATTCATAGCACACAATTGTATCTTTTCTACCTACCTCTTCTTGATCTTTCTTATGGTTTCTCCTATTACTACCACTTGCTCTCATTCTCATGAATTTGTTAAATCTTTTGGCAAACATTACCATCTCAAGATCTTCTTCACTACCACTCTCATTTTTATTTTCCTCTTAAGTAGTAGATTTTAGAGCAACTCCCACTTTCTTGGGTGGCTCTTCATTTCTTCTCAACTTCATCTCATATGTGAGTAGTGATCCTATTAATTAATCTAGTGACAATGTGTGAGGGTCCTTAGATTCCTCAATTGCAGTCACTTTAGCTTCCCATGATTTAGGTAGACTATTTAATATTTTCTTGACCATTTCTATATTAGAGTATATTTTTCCTAACGATTTTAATCCATTAATTACATCAGTGAATCTAGTGAACATATCACTGATTGTCTCTCCATCTTTCATCCTAAATAGCTCATAGTCATGTGTGAGCATTCCTACCTTAGTCTCTTTTACTTGGGTTATACCTTCATGAGTTATTGCCAACTTATCCCAAATTTGTTTGGCATTGTCACAACCGGAGACTCTATTGTATTCATTTGGCCCTAAAGCACAAAATAGGGTGTGCATGGCCTAGCATTTAGCTGAGCACATTTAACATCATTTGAATCCCATTCATCTTCTTCTTTAGGGATATCTCTTCCCTCTATTCTTTTGTAGGGATTTGAGGTCCTTTAGTGATGATCCTCCATACCTCATAATCATTTGCTTGAATGAATAACATCATCCTAGTTTTCCAATAAGCATAATGTTCCCCATTGAACATAGGAGGCCTAACCGTAGAATGCCCCTCTCCTACTAAACTAGTTACTACATTGTTGTGAGCCATTGATCGTTTCTAACTCTTAGGAAGTTATTCCTATGTGATCAAAGAGTTCTAACTCTGATACCAATTGTTGGCTCTACCGAGAGGGGGATGAATCGGTTTTCTAATGTTAATGGCAAATTTAAACTAATTTGAACTTAATTAACAAATAATGAATAAGCAATATAATGTAATGAAACAAATTGAAGCAAGATAATGAAGAGAATATCAAACACATTAGTTTATAGAGGTTCGGCCAATCTCTTGCCTATGTCCTCTCTCCTTGACCTTCTTGTTAAGAGCTTTCTTTCTCACTTTCAATGAAAGTTACACACTCCCCTTTTTTTTCAGGTTAAAGAATAACCTCTCTACCCTTTTTATACAAAGATGTATTCACCCTTTTACAAAGTTTATCTTACTGAGGAACAATCCTCTTCTCTCTTAAAGCAAGGATGAATACAATATCAAACTTTTTATGTGGGTAGGACAAATACAGCTTTTGTACACAAGCTTATACAACAAACTCAATAAATGAGGATTGAAGACAAATGGAATGTAGGAATTAAACTCTTGAGAATGTACAAAATGTGCAGCAATGGTGTCTCTATTCTCAGTGTCTTTAATGCTTGATTATATACTGAAGGATTGGTAGTTGGAGCATTAAATGCTGTTTTTCCCGTTGAGATTTTTGCAGAAATAGCCGTTGGGTACCTTCAGTAGAATGCCAGATCGATCTGCCATCTTGACCAGATCGATCTCTTAGTTATAATTCCTGCAAAATCAAGGCAAATTGAAGCAAGGAGATCGATCTCATATATGAGCAGATCGATCTCACAATTTGAAAATGTTAGAGCAGATCGATCTGTCGAATAGGTAGATCGATCTTCCAATCTCTCTATTTGAGGCAGGATCGATCTATAGATCGATCTGCCAGGTATTCTCGTAGTGAGGAGATCGATCTCTTATCAACCCAGATCGATCTCCTTAGCTCTTTGACTTTTAGGAGATCGATCTCTTCTTATACCAGATCGATCTCATGAACTCTCTGTTTGCGTACAGATCGATCTTACAGATCGATCTACTGCCTTTACCTTTCGGTTTAGGGGAGATCGATCTCTTCCTATAATAGATCGATCTCATCAACATCTTGTATTAAGACAGATCGATCTTATAACCCTTATAGATCGATCTCAGCTTCCTCAATACCTTTGTACAAGTTCAAACCTTAGTAGATCGATCTCTCATCCTAGAAAACCCAGGAGATCGATCTCTCATATCACCAGATCGATCTCTCATCTCCAAGAACTTAATTTCTGGTACTGATAACTTCTAAACATGTTTTTATATCATCTTTATATTATTGAATTTACTTGTTTTGTCATTTCAAAATATAATAACTCAACACTACTTAACAATCAACCTAGTTCACAACTAATGCAAGGAATGTAAATACTAATAAAAATGCATTAAACTATAAAATGACTAAATTGAATTATGGCCAAACATGGCCTTAGAACAAATCAGCAACCAAGGGGTCCCAATTTGCACTGCTACTGTGCATGTTCTTCTCGATTTCATTTTCATTTTACTGCCGGAGCTGTCCAGGTTCTACTCTACTACACGGGTCCTGCACTCTGCAACTTCCACCAACTCTGCTCTCGGTTCTTGCTCAGCTCCAACTGCTTCAAGTTTCATTCATCAGAAACCAAGCTCGAACACGCCAGCCCCATGTTCCTGCCAACCATTGCAGTGCTGCACCTTACTTCATGCACACCAGCAGGTCACCAACTGCCTTGCTTCTATCTTCAGCAAGCCATGCTACTGCTCTCGGTTTCGTGCCTCTGCTCCAGATGCTGTAGTGGTTCTGCCCTGCCTTGTTGCTGCTCCAGGTTTCAGGTGCTACCCACGTGTTCTGCTTATGGTTCTGTTGTCCTATATTGCTGGCACCAACGAGCTGCAAATCAATAGATGCACTGTCTACTACTGATTAAAATGAGCCATCTCAAGTACTGCTCAGGTGCCGTTCATGGTTCGTCTAGGTCTTACTCCAATGTTGCTCAGTTCTGCCTATGTGATGTCATGCTAGTGTCGGCTTTAGTTGAAATGAATGTTCTTCTCCAGACTTTATACCGATGGCTGTAGCAACATTTAAAAACATCCTCAAGCAGCATGCACCGATCAACTATTGTATGAAATGGAAGAAAAATTATCAAATGGTAAGTCTAAGACAATGAATGAAGTAAGACAACATTAACACCAGCAGTTAACATGAGGATTGAAGATGAATAGTAAAGATAAACTATAGCAGGGTAGAACAGAGAAGATTTTGGTTTGCTGGTTTGCTTCCTCAATCCGCACGTCCAGCTTTCCAACAACTCCACTTATCAGCAACAACACTCTCGGGTCAGTAAAGAACACTATACGAATAAACAGAGACTACATATAAAATATAATTGCAGGAACTGAAAATAACAAAAAATGCCTATCAGGTTGCTTTAGTGTCACTCTAATGAACACAAATGAAGAACAACAAACATGGAACCTTAGATAAAAGCAAACCGAGAGCTATCAATAATGGGAAAAATAAAGATTTTCATGGAAACCTGAAAATAAAGACTGGGATTTAAACAGAACCGAGAAGCATGAAAAATAGTAATTGCTATGAAATAAAAATCATCCAAGACTAGGAAATGAAGAACATAAAAATGGAATGAACAGTAAAAATAGAAAATGGTTTTCTGGAAAACCTTCTAAAAATAAGGAAAATAAAAAAAAACTATTCTAACACTACTCCTAAATTACTCCTACTCTAAAACTACTTCTACACTAAAACTACTTAGTCCTTTTCAATTGCTATCATGTCTTATTTATACACACACTTAGGGGTACAATTGTAATTTTTCCATCCTAGATGAGTTGGCATTGTTTGGCCACTTGTCTTCCCACCATTGGCTCCTTGAAAAGATATTTATATGCCATCTATCTTCTTGTCCAATTAGATGTGCTAGGTAGCATGGCTCGTGTTGTCCGCGTGGTCCAATCTCTATTTTAGCCCTATTCCAGTCCATTTTCTATCGAAATTTTCCAAATTCATCCGCATTTAATTTATCTGCAAACATGAGAATTTTAGTAAAAATGAGGGGATAATTAACAAAATAATTTGGGGATTAAAATAACTAATTAAGAAATTAAGCATAAATAATTCTATTTTTATAGAATTATCACTAGCCTTGGCCGATTGCCTCCACACACCACACTTAGTTTCAAAAACCTACAATATCCCACAATTCACTTAGTAATCACTTCACGTTCCATTAGAACTCACTAATATCACTAAAACACTTTACTTTCATTTGACCTTCCTTTATGCCGCCGTTGGTATAAAGGTAACAAAGGCTACATTTCATTACTTTTTGATCCTTTCATTTACTCTTATCATATTGTCATTCACATATCACTAGCATATCACTAAGATTACACCATAATCATGTCATTTCCATAATACCCTTTAGTTGGTTGATTCTACAAACCCCTCATAGAATTAATTTTCAATGCAATTTAGCATCATAATCATGCTTAATTAGATGTAAAAGTGTAAACAAGTCTAGCTATTCATGAGCTACTCGAGTTCGGCTCAATCAATACTTGAATTCGACTTGTTTATTTTCGAGCTGAACTAGAGCTCAAGTTATTCAAGTAATGAGTTGAGCCAAGTTTGAACTTCTAAATATCATGCTCCAGCAGCTCGCGAACCTTATCAAGTTTTTCTAATATATTTTTTAATTATTTTATTATTAATTTGCTATTTTACCCTTATAATATATAATTGAAAAATGATAAATCGAGCCTAACGAGTTGAGTTCGAGGCTAGCGAGTCAAGCTCGAGTGGATTAAAGAATTCTATCGAGTGAGCTTGAGCTTCAAAAGCTAAGCTTGATCGAGCTCAAGTCGAGTTTCGAGCCTTGAATTTTCAAGTCGAGCCAAGCTTGAGCCTAATACTGGAGTGTCTTGACTCGACTCGATTGCACCACTAATTACATGAATTACACTAAATATGTTAAAATCCCTTTTAATCACACATGTTCACCTTATAAACCCTAGTTGGCCGATTGCATAACACTAGGATTCAATCACTTTTATTCATTTATCAACTCTACATGTTTAAATACATTAACATATCTAAAAATTGAAGCAGAAAACCAAGTATACCCTTGAGTTCTTCATGTTGGCTATTAATAACTGCAAATTCTATGTTTACTATAGCAATTTACAACTTAGAACAATGTAAAACGACTAAAATGCCCATTTTACTGCTTAAGTTCTTCACGTTAGCTAGTAATAACTGCAAAATCTATGTTTACTATAGCAATGTACGACTTAGAACAGTGTAAAATGACTAAAATGCCCATTTTACTGTTTTTGGTACAAACAGGGCTAGCTCGCTTACGGAGAGGTTCATGGGCCCCATAGGAGCGTGCACCTACTCAGACATTTTTGAATCATCATTAAATGAAGATATCTGATTTCAGGTAAGCTCTTTGAACCCTCATAATTTAAATTATTAAGTTATCTCGGTAAACATGCAACAATTAAAAAAATAACAATTTTGTTTATAGGTTGATTTTCCACACTGACCAAATGGACACTATGAATGCATTTAGGGGTATATAATGAGTTAAGTCAAGCTCTTAAATCCTAATATTAGACTTTGTACTCAGATGTTGAATGATAAAACCAAAAATACTAAAATTAGAGGAAATTCAATTATAACTTGTGAAATTAATTACCAAAATGAAATTAATATTTTAAGCTAAAAATGCACCAGCTAAGGTCGACTTCCTCATTAAATTGCCAAAATTATTGGCTTAACCGAGAGGGAGGGTGAATTGATTTTCTATTAATTTACCAAATTTAAAACTTACTTAGCGAATATTGCACACAAATAAATTTATAACTACAATAAGATAAAGAACAAACGTGTAGTAAATAATGAGCTAAAGGAAAGAAGTAGCAAACACAATGAGTTATAGAGGTTCGACCAAATCCTTTGCCTACGTCCTCTCTTCTTGACCTTCTTATCAAGGAGTCACTTCCACTATCAAGCTGAGCTTTACAACTTCCTTTTCAAGGTTAAGGAATAACCTCTCAACCCTCTTAGCAAATATTGCTATTCAAACTCTGTTACAACAGCTCTCTCACAAAGGAACTCTCCCCTCTGCTTTAAGATAAAGAGTGAATACAATCAAGGCTGTCTTAATGGGTAGGTGATGAAAAATGAATGGCTTAACTAAAGCTTTCAATGACAATTAAGTACACTTTTACTAAAGACACAAAGAATGTTTTCTCAAGATTGCTTAGAGCTTCTCTTCTTTCTTCCTTCTTATCTCCAATGTCTTTATGAGTTGTATTTATACACCCAATTGGTTGGTTAAGCATTTAATGCAATTTTTCTCATTGAAACCCTAAAAAACTAGCCGTTAGAGTTCTGCAGACGAATGCCAGATCGATCTTCTTACCTGAGAGGATCGATCATTTAGTTCCAAAACCTGCAGTCACAAAGGTACTACAGGAAAGGAAGATCGATCTCATCATATAGAGGGATCGATATTCTCTTATTGAGAAGTTAGTCATCACATTTCGTAAAACAAGGGTGATCGATCTCTTATTCAAAGGAGATCGATCTCTTTGCTGAACAAATTGCTATTGCCTAGAGGAGATCGATCTCATAACCCCAAGAGATCGATATCATAATGTTTATGCTAAAAGGAGATCGAGTTCACAACCCAGGAGATTTATCTTTCAATGATTCTGTCAAAGGGGATCGATCTCAGGAGATTGATCTCACAATGATTCTGCCAAACGGAGATCGATCTCATAACCCAGGAGATCAATCTCTTGGCTTAAGTATCTTTTTTCCCGCAGAAATTTAGTTTACAAAGGTTTAAGGTTTCTAAGTTTAGATCTTCCCAAGTTTTTTAAGTAATTTTTAATATAATTAGCAATATTTTCTCTAAGACAATTACTTAGAAATAATACCTTACAAATGATTTGAAGATTTAACTTAAGCACATTTTAATTAATGTTTTGTCATTTCAAAATATATCATTTAAAGCTAACAATCTTCCTCTTTTTGATATAACAAAACTTAGGTCAATATTTTAAGATTTTGGTCCCTAATATATGCCTGGTTTCCAAATCATTTGTGTTTTTTAAAATTTGCTCCCCTTTAATATATGCTTAATGTTTATGATTTGCTCCCCATTAATATATTGCTCTCCCTTAATATATTACTCCCCCTTAATATATGTATATCATATATCTTCTCCCCCTTTTTGTCATATCAAGAAGACAAACATTAGCCTTTCAAATCACCAATCAAAGAGGAACATATACAAACGATAGTCAGGTAAATATTAGCATAATATAGCAAATATCATTTCAAAATATAAATAAGTATTTCAAACAGTCACCACTAGATAATTAAGTAACATGTGTCTAATGAACCCTAAGATGATGGAGGAAAATGATTAAAAAGTTCATCAACATGGGTACGAGTGGTCTCTAACTCGTCAAACATAGCCTGTTAAGTTTCTTGAAGAATTGCAACTTAAGACTCAAGATTGACTTGCTGTGCCACAATGTCATTTAAGCGTTGATCAAGGTGCTAACGAAAGTCCAGAATCATGGCAGCAAGTGAGTCCAAGGTGACAGCGGATGAAGCAGCAGGGGGTGCTGGTTCCTCAAAAGGGGGTGCTGGTTCCTCAGTAGGAGCATCGATCTCTATATCTGCATCGTGAGAAGGAGGTCCAGTCTTTTTACGCCAATTTCCATCATCATCTTGATAGTACCCAGCATGGTGAAGAGAGTTGATGTTTATAACATTCTTTTGTAAAGGTAGTTCACCCACTTCACAAGAACAATCAGCACCAAGTCTTTGAAGGAGGAAAGTAAGCGGTTGAAGAAAAACAATGGTAGTGGCTTACCCCCGAATAACTTTAAGCCAATCTTCAAAGATGAAATGAATCAGGTTGGTTTTTGACCGTGAGGAGAATGAATGTTATGGAGCCAAAAACGATCAATTTTCCTAACGGTTGAGTGTCGAGTGCCAAAGGGATGAAGATTCCAAGAAATAATGAGATGAAGTAAGCGTGGATGCTTAGGTAAGTCACCAGCTCGGTCATTGGTAATGTTAAACTCTAGTGGCACATTTGCTTCTTCATAGGTAAGACCCGAATCAAATATACCAAAAACTCTTGCTAGAATCTCTTTATCAATGCATAAAGATTTAGCCATGACAAAGGTTTTAAAACATATGGTTCGACACTAATCATTAGGTGAAGTGACAATTTCAACATTGGAAAAGAAGGCGCGAATGATGTTAGAAGGAACGAGATTGATTTTAAAAAATGGTAGCCACTTATACTTCTGAAATTTTGAGAGATATGGAAACTTAATACGCTCAAGAAAAGCAAAGTCTAGGGTTCGCCAATGTTTAATGGTCATGGTGGAAAAATGTTTGTCAAACCTTTTACGCTTAGCCGGGGTTTGAAAATATCGACTAAACATGGTGGAAGGAGTTGGATTGATGGTTGAAGGTTGTGACGAGGTGGGTGGTCTAGAAGAGGATGCTCGAGATGGTCTGGAGGAGGAAGGTTTAGATGCTGCAGATTTGGTAAGTGGTGGCATAGTGTCTTAAGTCTATAGGGAATTTTAACAAACACTTGATAGGCACAATTTAAGGAAATGTGGGAATGGTGAGTGTAGGATTTGGGAATTTCCAATCCTACAAAGAGAGACCTAATATAAACAGATAATTAACCAATTCAATATAACCTACTAGACGATCGAACTCTAGGTTCACTAGAGCTATCAAGACACAATAGAAATCTAATAGTGTAAGGAAAATATGAACAACTAGATCGATCTATTCGAAAGATGAAGAACATAAAAGTTTGAACAAAACAGAAAATGTTGGGTCGAAAATACTAAGAGAAATTGAAAACAAATGATGAAATCTTACCCAAAACTTGATCCCGGTGGCGAGAGAGGAAGGAATACGATTTTTGCGAGAGAGAGGAGGGTTTTTGGCTTTCGAAACAATGTAATTTTCGCGACGTTTTAAGTGCCCAGACCTAAGGAGATTGATCTGCTAGAGGGTAGAGATCGATCTCAATTACCTAGAAAACATAACAGATCGATCTCAATTACCTAAGAAGTATTTGAAAAATACGACAAATCGATCTCATGAAATAGCAAATCGATCTCAATTACCCAGAAAACACGACAGATCGATCTTATGTAATAGCAGATTGATCTCAATTACCCAAAAAACATAACAAAGACAAGTAGATCGATCTCATGTAAAAGCAGATTGATCTCCTAGTCATGACACGACTGCTGTAAGCTATTCTGAGTAAACAAGATTGATCAATAATGAACGGAGATCGATCTTTCTTACCATTTTGCCCCAAAAAAGTTAGAAAAATGGTTTAAAATTATGTTTTTATTAAATATGTATATACAGAAGTAAAAGACATATTCAGGACTCTTAACAAAACACATGTATTGTAAAATCAAATGTGTATGCTACATTTGACAAAGAATCATACTTAGATTTTCTTCATGCATCAAGCATATCAAGGTGCATTCATTAGTCCTAATTCACCTCTAAGAGCACAAAATCTTTCTTTGTCAAGAGGTTTGGTGAAAATATCAGCCACTTGATGCATTATGTCAACATATTCTAGAACTATATCCCTTTTTTGCACATGATCTCTAATAAAGTGATGTCTAATTTCAATATGTTTAGTTCTAGAGTGTTGAATTGGATTTTTACTCAGATTAATTGCACTTGTATTATCACATTGTATGAGAATTTGTTTCATATCTATGCCATAGTCTCTCATTTGTTGCTTAATCCATAACACTTGATCCATACAACTGCCAGCTGCTATGTATTCAGCTTCGGTTGTTGATTGAGCTACACTATTTTGTTTCTTTGAGAACCATGATTGTCACTACCCCTTTTTACCGAAAATCGCTACAAATTTTTTGCTTTTTCCTTTCCTTTCCCGGTCATGAACATTCTTACCACCAAACAGTTGGGCTATGAGTCAGTATTAGTCACTCTTTACCATATAATATACCTTCTATCTTTAAATTTATTTCAAAGGCAAACATGTATACTTTATAAATTGATATTCAGTACTTTTACGTGTTTACTAATATTTACATCCCCCATATTACATTCCAAAATGATTACTATGCTATTACATGTTTAGATACAAAAAGATATCAGTGTGTATACCTCTCGGTGATGGGAAGCAGCGGATATCAGGATGCACTCCTCAGCCACTCACTAACTACTGTATGCATTCTGTAGAGGGGGAAAATGAAAGGGATGTGCTCACTAGCTCAATAAGGCAATATTGCAAGTAGGTAGATAACTACAGTATCTACATGCTTATAATGTCATGATATAAAAATCCTTTATATCCAGAGCATGAGATATAATTAAAATTATGCCACATGTATATACATATATCACGTACTAAAAACATGAAAATAGGCATGTAAACATGGAAAATCATCATGTCAACGTCTCATGCTCAACACATTGAAAACTCATCATAAAACAACCCCTCAAGGTTTAACACATTATCAAAACTTAGTAAAACTCATCAACACATCATTAAATCCACCTTTTGTTTTAATCATGAGGAAATAGATAAAACTATGCCGCATGTGAATAAATATATCATCCTTTAAAAACATCCCACAAGGTTCGACCCCTCCTTCGGGTCTACCCTGGATAACACAAATCATGTTTAGTGCTTATAAAATAATGTGATATCATGTGAGGCAGGTGGTCACTGTATACAATCGAGGACTTTGTTGGCCAACAATGTCACTATCATCCCAGACCACACGGATCATGGTGTACAGGGCATCATGCTGTAACGGGAGAAGGGTCAATCCTACCTGCTAGAATATAAATCAACATCATCACCACACGGTACAACATACTCCATAGACCCATATCACGGTCGGGGGTGCTTGTCGTAGGTCTTATCTTTATAACCGACTCAGTCTCAAGTGCACGTACGAGCATCTCATCCGTGTGACTAATAGTCTACATGAGGCATCCAGCACAGCTCGTGCGAGCATCTCATCCACGTGACACAGTCTACACGAGGCATCCAGCACGACTCTTTTTATATCATAGTGTGAAAAGTCCAGTGTAAGCAAGGCTCTAGCACGATTTCATGCATAATCAGTAAAATCCTCATACGAGCAATCGCTCCTGTACGACTTTATGCAAAATAAATAATGGTAAAATCATGGACGAGCAAAGCTCAAGTACGATTATATACGTAAGAAGTAAATGAAACCCACGTACGAGTGAAAGCTCCAGTACGACTTTATACATCTCAACTCAAAATGTGATACGAGCTAGGCTCCAGCACATTTCATGCATGTTAAAAATATCAAAATCCAGTGTGAGCAAAGCTCCAACAGGATTAAACTCATATATAAATCTAATAGGCAGCTACAAAACACGCTCAAAATCTAAGTTAGCACCTGACTCATGCTATTTCATAAAATTATGAAATCAATAGCCAGCTTATCCATAAATTTGCTTAAATCGAAACAATATATTTCATAAAAATATCAAAACATGATATTCATGCAATTTATTAGCCATACTACCTTTTTTGTAAAATTTGCTCTTAGGGAAAAAATCATCTTTTTCACCTATCCAAATTTTTTTTGCAAAAAATATTATTTCTTTTCTAGGTAACCAAGCAAATATAATGCCCTGTAAATACCCTCAAAATATGTGCAGCTACCTCTAAATACTCACAGAATTCCCTTACTTGGAATCGTGTCGAGTATTTCCACTTCCTCAGAGTTGCTCAATCGCGTAGTCCAATTCGCTCCCAATATAATCTCTGGAGCTGTACAAATTATTTATCATATTAAATAATGTTTATTTATCTGTATTTCACTTTCACTATAATCAATTTAACTTATTGGGCCCATCATGCCTACTGATTCATATCGGGTCGGCTTTAGGCCCATAATTCCTTATTGAGCCGAATACTCAACGCTTGGTCCACTTGATCATTCGGTTATGCATGGTGCGTCATGCCTAGCCATGGTCGACACCACAGTTGCCATGTTCTCATGGCATTTTGACAAACACTTGGTGTGCTTGCCTTATGTTCATCACTTTCCTTCACTAAGGCATTTCATTATACACCTCTTATGCTTACTTAAATCATCATCTATTCCAACATATTGGTTTCACAAAACCATCTCAAAATCATGTATATAACATCACCAACAGCATAGTATAATCAATTCATCATTAATTCAACCATAGTTCACTTTCTCACACTAAACCCATATTAGGTCATGGATGATTAAGCATGCTCAAGGATGTTTCAGCCAAGCATACATACACCAATCAACTCATAAAAATATCTAGATTAACATATTTGAAGTTGGTGTATTGAAAACTTACCTAGCTTAACCTTTCTTTTTTGGCCAAAAATGGGGAAACACCTTGCTCCTTTAATCTAGAACTTCAACTACTAATTTTTGACTATGTCGTTGTCCTCCTCATAAGGAACAACTTTGCTAAAAGTAACCTTTCTCAAATCTATTTGGAAGGTGATGATATTTTAGAGTGAGAAAACTTGCTCATTTAGCTAATATAGAGAGATATTGTTAATTTGGGGCAGAAGACTCGTCTGTCAGGCTTTTAAATAGAAATGGACATTGTGAGATTGATCTCCTAGGGTGAGAGATCGATCTTCCTTTGGTTGAACTACACAAACATTCAATAAGTGAGCTGTGGGATCGATCTGCTCTTGGGAAGGGATCAATTCTTCCTAGCCAGAAACCATTTGAGATCGATATGTTTTTGTGAACGGATCGAACCTTTCTAGGCAGAATCAAATCGAGATCGATCTGCTCTTGGGAATGGATCGATCCTCTCTACGCAGAATCACATTGAGATCGATCTGCTTGCCTATAAAACCTTTTTGATTTATTCTTGGAGTTACAAGATCGATCTTCTAGTGAAGAGAGATCAATCTGGTATTTATCTGCAGGTTCCAGCTGCTAATTTTTTTAGAATTTCAAAAGAAAGATTGCATTTTTGCTTCACTACTCATTTTGCATTCTAATCACACATAGAGCATAAAAGGTCTATTTCTTATGATTCACATATTATGTAACTTATGTGTACAACATGGAATCATAAAGGGTACATAGAATTTGTGGGCCTTACATTCCTCCCTTCCTTAAAAAAAAAGTTGGTCCTCCAAATTAGAACCAAGTCATTCCTTAAAAATTTGGGGGTACTTTGTGAGACCCCGTATAGGGATAATTGTAAAATGCACATAGAAATGTAAATGGAGTTATAGTATGAATTCATAAATGAAGTATATGTAATGTAAGTCCTTATGTTTAAGATACACACATGTAATAAGAATTGTGATTGTACATACAAGTTATATTATGTATGAATGTGAAGAAATGGACTTAAACATGTGGAGAATGTGAGTAGAATGGATTATGAGTAGTGTGGTAAAATGGAAGGAGAATTGCATAAGTTGTGCAATTTCATTTGGTTTATATTAAGTACCTTTGGATATACCAAGATTTCACATTAGTTTTAATAGGTATAAAGTATGAATGGATGCCATTTTCAAGTCTCAAAGATGATTGGATGAGAAAATGATCATGGCAACAAAATGTATGAAGTTTGGTAAGTGTTGCTACAGAAAAACTGCAGAAAATCTGGAAATATGAATGACAAATCGATCTCATGGGATGAGAGATCGATCTGGAAGAGCTAAAATGCTCTTATTTGAGCTATGAAATAGGACAGATTAATCTTCAAGGGAGCCAGATCGATCTCCTAGCACATTTTGTAAAATATAGATCAATCCTTAATGGAACAGATCAATCTCCTTAGCTCTCAGGTTGAAAACAGATCGATCTCCCCTAAGACCAGATCAATCTCCTTAACCTTCTGTTTGAAGCAGATCGATCTTCCCTACTCGACAGATCGATCTCCTACTCCAAAATGTCATGGAAAAGAGAGATTTTAAGAGGACCAGATCGATATCTACCCATTGCAGATCGATCTCACCAAGCTGAATCTATAAATAGGAGTAGTTGAAATCTGCAAATCACAAAAATAACCATTCTCTCTCTATTCCAAAAACCCAAAACCTAGATTTTACTCTCTAAATCTGACCATTCTTAAGAAGATTTGACGAAAGGCTATTTGTCACGACTGTCGTCCGTGACTTAACCAAAACCACTACAAATTTTTTGTATTTTTAACTTACCTTTCCTCTCTTCAATGGTTGGGCTGTGATTCGATGTTAGCTTCCTCGCATACCATATCATTCATTATCATACATACATGTCAATATACTGTTACTGACTATAACTCCTTTTTATACTACATGTGAGATCATATAAAGCTAATACCAATACATTCCCCATAATATATATCGTATACATCATTATGTTGTTTCTATGTTTAGATACATAAGCGTACAAAATATGTATACCTATCGATTGATAGGAAATAGTACCGAATAACAGGAATACTATCCCTTAAGCACACTCACTCTATTGCTGATGCTCTGTAGAGAGATGTAAAGAAAGGGGGTGAGCATACAACGCGCTCAGTAAGGAAATCAGGCAAGCAAGTAGATATCTACACTATCTACTCAAAATAATGCTATGCCTCGAAAACATCATTTCCTTAACTCACTTTAAAAGCATGTCTTTAAATATATATATATATATACTTGTACAAATTAAATCCCATGTACAAAAATCATGCTTTTGTTCTCAAATGTAGGCATGTAGTGCAAAATAATGCATCTTTATAGTATCACCATGCCTTTAGATAAATCACAATAATTATTATTCACTTTCTCTGACCCTCAGAGTTTTTAAGTGAATGTAAAAGCAGATAAAAATACGTGCAGGTATCTCTAAATACTCACAAAAGTCCCTTACCTGCAATCACTCTAGAAATTTTACTTTCTCAATGCTGTTCGATCCAGCAGTCCGATTCGTTCCTCCAATAATCTCTGGAGCTGCATATAACCATTTATCAGGTTAATTATATTTTTCCTACTGTATTTCACATTAAATACAGTCTATTTCCCTTAATGGGCTTTAATAAACTTTAATGGGCCTAACTATGCCTTAAGCCTATTTCCATTTTACTATTCATTTTCGTTAGGCCTATTGGGCTTGTGGGGTCCACCAACTCTTCTTGGGCTTATTTGAGACCCATAACATCACATTGGGCTTAAAATAATTGGGCTTGGCCTATTGGACCTCTCGACCACATGCCATGGCTGAGAGCACTCCATGCCGTCGGTCACACCATGGCATGTCATCCATGTCCATTTGTTTAGCCAAATTCACTTAGGCATTTTCACAAACACTTGGTTGGCATGTCTTAAGCCTTTCCTATAGTTCATGTTGGCCTTTTATCAAACACCTTATGTGCCAATATCATACAACCATCCATATGAACAAATTGATTATAACTAACCATGCCATAATCATGTCTACATGCATATGAACCTATACATGTCTTAAAATCACATGGGTATTTATCAAAACTCAGATACCAACTTTCGACCATCACATGTTCATAGTGTTTTCATGTGTTTCAATCCATAAAACATATGCCAATCAACTCCATATAACTCATAGATTAACATATATGAAGTTGGAAGCTTGAAATTATACCTAGTATTTGTGTTCACATTTGTCAAAAACTTTGAAGCCTCACGGTTTGCACACTATGGCTCTTGATAGCCAATTCCAACATATGTCACTCTCCTCTCAATTTGGAACAACTTTCATGAAGATTGCAAGTTCCAAATATGCATTTTTCATAGTGATTTCTAGTGAGAGAAAGCTTGGAAAACTTTTCTGTTATGGTTTCTTCACTTTGCTGAAAATGAAAGGATGAAGATGATTATGTGTTGGCTGGTATTTATAAGTCCATTACTTAGTCATTAAGCTAAAATCCAGCCACCTTAATTGACTTCCAAAAAGTTTAGGTAACGGTTATCACTTTAGACTTTGTTACCTTTCATTAATGGCTTTTAACTTATTCAAATGGGCTTTCAATTGGGCTTCTCGGTTTGGGCTTTTCCTTTGGGCTGAAATTTTCACTACCTATTGGGCCTTCAATTGTCTCAATATTGGGTCCACAAATTGGCCCAACAATTCGGCTCATTGGGCTTTCCTAATTCGGCCCACATTTATGATACCTTAATGGGCTTTAAAATTTCCAATTTTGGCCCATTGCATTTTTAACCATTAAATTAAATCTGAAATCCTTCTGAATAAATTTTCCTTACTTTTGGGAATGATTATCTTGTATTCTGACTAAGAATATTTTTCCCTAATTGTTTCTCCATACTTAGGTTAATTTTTAACCATGGTTAGTCAACTATGGTAAAAGTCCACTTTTCTTAACTATAGTTGACTTTTTTCCTTAATCATTGACGAAGTTGACTTTTTTTCAAAATTTTGAAAGTGTCATATCTTATGTCTTACACTCTCGTCTTTACGTTTTAGCCGTTTTCGGTAGGTAAATATACCCGAAACACCTTAAATACTTTAACTCATTGAAAAGGTCTATTTTACCCTTTTTAGCTTTTACTCTTGTTCTTTGTGTTCGAAACTAAATCAAACTGACTTTCCTTCATAAGCTCTCTATATTTTCTCATTTTAAGTTCTTATTTTCAGTCAGAATGATTCAGATCCACTCGGTTTAGCCTGTGACTCTTATAGCTCACATTAGGCTTTTATGTAGCTTTTAAGGGTTAAAGCATTTCACTAACACTTAAATCTAGTAAATACTCTTCTTATGATTTAAATAACTCAATACATGTCTATACATGGATAAATCATAAGGAACAAGCTACATAAAAATACAGGTCTGACACTATTAGACGCAAAGTTGTTCTCATCGAAGAGAAGAACAACTTATCTTAGAGGCATTTTCCTCATTTGTTGGATTTGAGGAACAAGGTGCATTTCTTTTTAGAGCAAAGAGGAAATCCAAAGAGGTGAGTTTCTAATGAAAAACTCAAGTACATTGTTAAACTGTTGATGTTTGGGATTAATTGGAGTGCTTAGTATTGTTAGAAACTATCTAAAATGCATTGGAATAACTATGACCTAGAAATGGTCTAGAGTACGAAAGTGGAATGTGTTGAGGTTAATGAGGAATTAGATATCTTGAGGTGATAATGGTGTTATAACTATGATTTAAGGTGTGGTTAGTGAATAAATGGTGAGGTTTACCAAAAGGGGTAAAATATGGATTAAGGCATTGGTAAATGCATAGATGAATTATATTCACTAGTGAAGTCAAAATACGAGTTGAGATCATTAACTCAAGTGTTTGATGAATGAATCGCAACTCTCGAGGATACACCAGAGCAAGGCGAGCCAAGAGTGTAAGAGACTAAGTGGAGGAGAGTCGCACTCAAGTAAATTGAGGTAAGGGAATTGTGTGGACTCTTAGAGATATTTGTGCGCAATTTGGGCGCTTAAATGCTTTACTAGAATGCATGAGATATTAGGAAATGATATTGGGTGATTGAAGGGCAAAAGTTGGGTGTTTGAGAAATGTGCATGAAAATAAAAGCATATTGCTTTGGAAAATCATGTTTTATTGCTTTTTAGCAACTGACTAGTAGGTTGGCTGACATTTGAAATGATTTGTAAAAGAAATGAGTTGTTTTGGTTTGTTAACCATACCTTGCAAAGAATTAAGCCACCTAAATTGTTTTCGTGAGAATGAAAGCGTGCTAGAGTATGACTCACACGAGATTTGATGTGTTTTATACGCATGAGTGCTGAAGCGTAGCTCGTACTAGTTTTCACATGGATTTCATATTGGTTTTGGCATGGTGTTTGGAGCTTAGCTCGTACTAGATGCCTACCTTATTTGTTGCCGTGCTTGGAGCTTCGGGCAGACTGGGTGTCTCACCGATTAATTAGACTCGCACGTGCATTTATGATATTTTGACATGTTGATAGCTGTGTTAAGAGCTTCAGGTAGATAAGAGGTCGTACCCATTAAATAGTCTCACATGTGCGTTTGAGATGTGGCGTGATATGATATGTTGATGTGGGTCCACGGAGTGCGCTATATCGTGCAGGTAGCATGGAGTATGATATACCATGCTGAGATTGTGATATGCCGTCTTCGGACAAGATCTGCTATGGATCGACAGGGTGGATTTGACCCATCTCCCGTGTGGAAGCAGATAGTGGTGATATCCCGCACACCTGATCCGTGTAGTTGGTATCACAGGTTATGGCGATAGACCTAGAGGTTATTTCCCTAATTGAATTGCCTATCTCACATGTCTATTACTTTGTGAATAAATCCATGTTAGAAATGATTTGTGGGTCAGGACAGTCCGAGGGAGGGGCTAAGTCCTGACAAGTGTTGGATTGTTTTGTGATAACGATTGTTAATGGTTTTAAAGTGCATGCACGCATGATGTTTAATGCCATGCTTTACTTATGAAATATACCGGATGATTAATGCCATGCCTTAATTATAAAATATGCATGATGGTTAATGCCATGCTTTGAATTGAATTGTGCACTGGATTTTAATAGCATGAATGCTTTACATACCATTAACACCAGCATGAACTCATATTTTGAGAAAATGATGAAATGTATACTTTGAGCATGGCATCACGATCACGTAGATAGTGCAGTATCTACCTGTTCATATGATTGTCTTACTAAGTGTGTGGTTTGCTCACCCCTTTATTTTCCCCCTCTCTACAGAGCTTTGAGTATAGATTGTGAGCGACTGGAAGCTTATCCCTTTTGGTACCTGCTGCATCCCATCGCTAAAGGTATACACACTTAAATTATTTTGTATCTAAACTAGATATAGCACAGTAGCATTTTATAAGTAACTATTCGGGATGTAAAGCAATGTAAACACTTGTAAACAGTAACTCTGATGTATTTATAAAAGTGTTTACTTCTAAAATTTATATTGCAAATTAAATTGCTATGGATGGATTGGGATAGACATTGACACACAACCCAACTATTGAGGAGAGTATCTGCTCGCGATCGAGGAACGACGAGTAATATATAATGCTTGAAAATATGAAAAATTTGTACGTATTTTGGTAAGTTAAGGGTCGTGACAGAAGTTAGTATCAGAGCTCAGTTGGTCTGATGTGTGTCGATGTCTAAAAATACTTAATAAGTTGGAAAATTACATTCCCATGTTACTGTGCTTGTTTTGATAAAAATTGTATGTGTGTCGATAGGTTGACTAAGAATTTGATGTGAATGTAGGGAATTGAGCAATACCAGTCGCGGTAGAGGGGCGAGGGAGCAAGGTAAAGGCTGTAGAGGTAGGCCTGGGGGTTGTGCTGAGCCAGAAACACACGAGGCTCAGGATGATATTGAGGTGAAGGCTAAGGTTGAGCATGCTCTACAGGGTCCATTGGAGAGACCCGATAGTACCGAGGCTTGCTTAGCGAGGATTGAGTGAAGCATTGAGATGATATTGGAGTTGGTCACCCAATCTTTACCTAGAGTTAGCGGTAGACAGAGTCCTGCTACATAGGGTGATGCCAAGCAGGCGGCAGCTCCAGAGGCAAGGGTACGACTAACCCAGAGACCTCAGACGACAGTTACCTCACCTACACAAGATGTGCCTACGTCGGTTGCTACACCAGGCAGTAGAGGTTGTGGATATGGATACGATTTGGACAGATTACGATAGTTTCAGAAGTTTGGACCGTCGTCTTTTAGTGGAGTTAAAGGCCCAGTAGCTGCAGAGGATTGGATCAATGAGATCAAGAAGATGTATAGGTTCTTTGAGTGCACTACTACCGAGATGGTAGCTTTTGTAGCGTTTATGCTGAAGGGATCAATAGAACATTGGTGGAAGTCCACCAGGCCTATTTTGAGAGCCCGACATATAAAGATCAGCTGGGATGTGTTTTTAGAGGCTTTCCGGAGACAGTATGTTTCGGATACCGCACAGCGAAAGATGAAAATGGCATTTTTGGGACTGACCTAAGGGAGTAGGACTGTGGATGAGTATGAGACGACTTTTATCTCCCTGGGAAGATATGATCCTATCACAATGAGTAATGAGGTCAAGAAAATCTAGAAATTTGTGGATGGATTGAAACCGACCATCAGGTTCAAATTGGTTCCACTGGACATACCAACATATGAGGAGGCAGTGCGCAGGGCGCAATTGTGTGAACAAGATGTTGATAGAATTGCCTCAAAGTTTGGAAAGGTTGGTAAGATGAGGGACAGAGATAAGAAGAGACTAGTGATGGATAGAGGCTTCAGTTATAAGGGAAGCAAGAGGTTTGTTGGGAAGAGGTCGAGGATCGAAGAGATTCGGGAGAGGACAGTTAATACTCCCATGTATCTGGCCATTGCTCCAACTAAGGGAATTGTGATTGGAGGGTCACGGCCTACGACAGAGCAGTGCGACAAGTGTGGCAGGTACCATGGAACTCGACCATGTTATGGACCTCATGTAGTATGCTTCAGATGTGGAAAACTAGGGCACATAATCAGAGATTGCCTAGAGATGACAGAGAGAGCCCCAGTTGGGACAGCTGTTCCTAGAAGAAGGGCTACAGCTGAGAAAAAGGGGAAGCAGGCAGTGGGTGTGAGTAGAGGATGAGTGCACGCACTGGACCAGGACACTGTAAATCAGTCTTCGGATGTGGTAAAAGGTACCATCCAAATCTTTGATTTGGAAGCATTTGTATTTTTTGATCCTGGTGCCACGCATTCTTTTATATTGCCATCCTTTGCATGTAAATTGCTTAAGCATGTAAGACCCACACTACTAGATAAAATGTTGTTGATATCTTATGAATGATAGTCAATTGACTGAGTATGTATATAGAAGTTGTAAATTGAAGATAGAAGGAAAAGAAATGGCAACCGATTTAATTTTACTAAATATGGGTGATTTTGATGTAATCCCAGGGATGGATTGCCTGGCTGCAAATCATGTTATTATGGATTGTCATGCAAAAACTTTGATGTTTCCAAAGATAGACAACCTTGTTGTAAATTTGGGGAAATGAAATGAAAGAATATGTTATTGCAAATGAGAAGAGTATGATTTTGATGCATAATATTTGAGAGATTGATCTTGGTTATCAATTATGTGTGTGTATGTGATGATTGTGTTACTAACAGTGGAAAGAATAATGTGAAGGGTTCATTGCTTATGTGATTGAGACGGATAAGGCACGTCCAGAGTTGATAGACATCTTAGTGGTCAGGGAATTTCCAGATGTCTTTTCGGATGAACTACCAGGGTTACCTTTAAATAGGGAGATGGAATTTGGTATAGATTTGGCACCTGGTATATAGCCGATATCCAAGCCACCATACAGAATGGCTCAAGTTGAGTTGGAAGAATTAAGGAAACAGTTGCAAGAGTTGCTGGAGAAGGGGTTCATCAGGCCGAGCGTCTCACCTTGGGGAACACCGGTTCTGTTTGTAAGGAAGAAGGATGGAAGCCTCTGATTGTGTATAGATTACTGATTGTTGAATAAGGCCACCATCAAGAATAAGTATCCCCTTCCACGCATCGATGACTTGTTGGATCAGCTTAAGGGAGCGCAGGTCTTTTCCAAGATAGATATGATGTCTGGGTACCATCAGTTGAAGATACGAAGTGGAGATGTACCCAAGACAGCTTTTCGCACCCGATATGGACATTATGACTTTATGGTTATGACATTCGGGTTGACGAATGCTCCTGCAGCTTTTATGTCATTGATGAATGAGGTATTCCACCAGTATTTAGATTGATTTGTGATCGTGTTTATTGATGATATACTGGTGTATTCAAGGTCTAGAGAGGAGCATGAAAGGCATCTAAGGATAGTGCTACAAACCCTCCGAGAGAAGAAGTTGTACGCTAAACTCAGTAAGTGCGACTTTTGGTTGGAACGGATCTCTTTTCTGGGTCATATAGTATTAAAAGATGGAGTGTCAGTGGATCCATCTAAGATTGAGGCTGTAGTTCAATGGCAGAGACCCCAGACAGTGACAGAGATCAGAAGTTTCTTGAGTTTAGCTAGGATTACCGAAGGTTTACAGAGGGATTCTCGAGGTTAGCTGCTCTTTTAACACGTTTCACGAGGAAGAATGTGGAATTTGTGTGGGACAATAAGTGTTAGGAAAGTTTTGAGGAGTTGAAAAGGAGATTAACCACAACTCCTATACTCACCATTCCTACCAGCTTAGGAGGTTTCTCGGTGTATGCGGATGCTTCACACCAAGGACTGGGCTACGTATTGATGCAGGATGGGAAGGTAGTAGCCTATGGATCAAGGCAGTTAAAAGATCATGAGAGGAACTACCTGACCCATGATTTAGAGTTAGCAGCAGTGGTATTTGCGCTGAAGATATGACACCATTACCTTTATGGAGAGAAATTCTAAGTGTTTACGGATCACAAGAACTTTAAATACATGTTCTCGCAGAAAGAGCTAAACATGAGACAGAGGAGATGGCTCGAGCTCTTAAAGGATTATGATTGTAAGATCCTGTACCACTCGGGTAAAGCAAATGTGGTTGTCGATGCATTGAGTAGGAAGCATCTCGAGACAGTATCATTTATGATGATCAGGGAACACGAGCTATTAGAACAGTTCATGAACCTCAATTTGGATGTGACCCCGTCTGACGCTAATAGTGGATTTATGATAGCTAGCTTGTAGTTGGAACCGGATCTGGTTGATCAGATCCGACAGGCTCAATGAGTTGATCAGCAGTGCAGTGATATTGTCGGCCAGATACAGAAGGGAACAAAGACAGACCTTGAGTTGAGGTCTGATGGATTGTTGAGGTTCAGAGGTAGGATATGTGTTCCTGATGATGCAGAGATCAGAAAGTTGATCTTGACAGAGGCTCACTCATCGAAGTATACGATACTTCCAGGGAGTACCAAGATGTATCAAAACCTTTGGAAGGTTTATTGGTGGTCTGGGATGAAAAAACACATTGCTGAATATGTTGCCAAGTGTCTCGTTTGTCAGCAGGTGAAGGTAGAGCATCAAAAGCCTGTAGGGTTATTGCAGCCTCTACCGATACCGACTTGAAAGTGGGAGCACGTCACCATGGATTTTATAATGGGATTACCGAGGACCCGTAGGATCATGATGCCATATGGGTGATTGTCGATCAGTTAACGAAATCAGCTGATTTTCTAGCTATGAGAGCTACTAATACTTAAGCAAGTTAGCGAACCTATATGTGCATAAGATAGTGAGGCTACATGGAATTCCAGTGAGCGTTGTTTCTGATAGGGATGCTCGCTTCACTTCCCACATCTGGGAATGTTTTCAGGAAGTGATGGGGACCCAGTTGAGTTTTAGCACCGCATTTCATCCCCAGACATATGGTCAGTCAGAGAGGACTATACAGACCCTGGAGGATATGTTGAGAACGTGTGCATTAGATTTTGAAGGGTCCTGGGATGACCATTTGGCACTCACAGATTTCACCTATAATAACAGTTTCCTTGTGAGTATCGGGATGGCACCTTATGAGGCATTGTATGGGCGTAGATGTCGTTCCCTTATTGGATGGGAAAAGGTTGGTGACAGACAGATTTTTGCTGCTGACTTAGTGCAGCAGGCATTTGAGGACGTCCGATTGATATGTGAAAGATTACGGACAGTTCAGAGCCAGCAAAAGAGTTACACTGACAATAGATGGAGACCACTAGAGTTTGATGTGGGTGAGTCAGTGTTTTTCAAAGTTTCTCCTTTGAAGGGAATTATGAGGTTTGGAAAGAAGGGCAAGCTGAGCCCTAGATACATTAGACCTTTCAAAATTTTGGAGAGAGTGGGAGACAAAGCTTATAGGTTGGCATTGCTACTGGAATTGGCAAGTGTTCACAACATCTTCCACATATCCATGTTAAGGAAGTACCACCCAGACCTGACGCATGTAATAAGGTACGAGGCTTTGGAGCTCAATAAAGGTATGACCTATGTTGAGAAGCCGGCTCGGATATTGGATAGAAAAGATAAAGTGTTAAGGACAAAGACAATTTTCTTGGTGAAAGTCCTTTGGCAACATCACACTGTGGAAGAAGCCACATGGGAATTGGAGAGTTTGATGTGGGAGAAGTATCCCAAGTTATTCACGGATTGAATTGGTTCCAATTTGGAGGACCAAATTTTCTAAGTGGGGGAGAATGTGAGACCCCGTATAGGTATAATTGTAATATGTACATAGAAATGTAAATGGAGTTATACTATGAATTCATAAGTGACGTATATGTAATGTAAGTTCATAAGTTTAAGATACACACATGTAATAAGAATTGTGATTGTACATACAGGTTACATTATGTATGAATGTGAAGAAATGGACTTAAACATGTGGAGAATGTAAGTAGAATGGATTATGAGTAGTGTGGTAAAATGGAAGGAGAATTGCATAAGTTGTGCACTTTCATTTGGTTTATATTAAGTACCTTTGGATATACCAAGATTTCACATAAGTTTTAATAGGTATAAAGTATGAATGGATGCCATTTTCAAGTCTCAAAGATGATTGGATGAGAAAATGATCATGGCAACAAAATTTATGAAGTTAAGTAAGTGTTGCTGCAGAAAAACTGTAGAAAATCTGGAAATATGAATGATAGATCTATCTCATGGGATGAGAGATCGATCTGGAAGAGCCAAAATGCTCTTATTTAAGCTATGGAATAGGACAGATCGATCTCCAAGGGAGCCAAATCAATCTCCTAGCATATTTTGTAAAATGCAGATCGATCCTTAATGGAACAGATCGATCTCCTTAGCTCCCAGGTTGGAAGCAGATCAATCTCCCCTAAGACAAAATCGATCTGTTTAACCTTCTGTATGAAGTAGATCGATCTTCCTTACTCGATAGATCAATCTCTTACTCCAAAATGTCATGGAAAAGAGGGATTTTAAAAGGACCAGATCGATCTCTATCCATTGCAGATCGATCTCACCAAGCTGAATCTATAAATAGGAGCAGTTGAAATCTGCAAATCATGAAAATAACCATTCTCTCTCTATTCCAAAAACTCAAAACCTAGATTTTACTCTCTAAATCTCACCATTCTCAAGAAGATTTGAAGAAAGGCTATTAGACGTAAAGTTGTTCTCATCGAAGAGAAGAACAACTTAGCTTAGAGGCATTTTCCTCATTTGTTGGATTTGAGGAACAAGGTGCATTTCTATTTGGAGCAAAGAGGAAATCTAAAGAGGTGAGTTTCTAATGAAATACTCAAGTACATTGTTAAGCTATTGATGTTTAGGGTTGATTGGAGTGCTTAGTATTGTTGAAAACTATCTAAAATGCATTGGAATACTATGACCTAGAAATGGTCTAGAGTGAGAAAGTGTAATGTGTTGAGGTCAATGAGGAATGGGATATCTTGAGGTGATAATGGTGTTCTAACTCTGATTTAAGATGTGGTTAGTGAATAAATGGTGAGGTTTACCAAAAGGGGTAAAATGTGGATTAAGGCATTGGTAAATGCATAAATGAATTATATTGACTAGTGAAGTCAAAATGCGAGTTAAGAGCGTTAACTCAAGTGTTTGATGAATGAATCGCAGCTCCCAAGGATACACCGGAGCAAGGCGAGCCAAGAGCGCAAGAGACTAAGAGGAGGAGAGTCGCACTCAAGTAAATCGAGGTAAGGAAATTGTGTGGACTCTTAGAGATATCTGTGCGCAATTTGAGTGCTTAAATGCTTTACTAGAATGCATGAGATATTAGGAAATGATATTGGGTGATTGAAGGGCAAAAGTTGGGTGTTTGAGAAATGTGCATGAAAATAAAAGCATATTGCTTTGGAAAATCATGTTTTGTTGCTTTTTAACAAATGACTGGTAGGTTGGCTAACCTTTGAAATGATTTGCAAAAGAAATGAGTTGTTTTGGTTTGTTAACCATGCATTGCAAAGAATTAAGCCACCTACATTGTTTTCGTGAGAATGAAAGCGTGCTAGAGTATGACTCGCATGAGATTTGATGTGTTTTATACGCATGAGTGCTGAAGCTTAGCTCGCACTAGTTTTCACATGGATTTCATACTAGTTTTGGCATGGTGCTTGGAGCTTCGCTTACACTAGATGCCCATCATATTTGTTGTCGTGCTTGGAGCTTCGGGCAGACTGGGTGTTGCACCGATTAAATAGGCTCGCACATGCCTTTGTGATATTTTGACATGTTGATAGCCGTGTTAGGAGCTTCGAGTAGACAAGAGGTCATACCGATTAAATAGACTCACACGTGCGTTTGAGATGTGATGCGATATGCTATGTTGATGTGGGTCCACAGACTATGCTGTACCGTGCAAGTAGCATGAAGTACGATGTGCCGTGTTGAGATTGTGATATGCCGTCTTTGGATGAGATCTGCTATGGACCGACGGGTTGGATTTGACCCACCTCCCTTGTGGAAGCAGATAGTGGTGATGTCCCGCACACCTGATCCGTGTAGCTGGTATCACAGGTTATGGCCATAGACCTAGAGGTTATTTCCCTAATTGAATTGCCTATCTCACATGTCTATTGCTTTATGAATAAATATATGTTAGAAATGATTTGTAGGTCAGGACAGTCCGAGGGAGGGGCTGAGTCTTGACAAGTGTTAGACTGTTTTGTGATAACGATTGTTAATGGTTTTAAAGTGCACATACGCATGATGTTTAATGCCATGCTTTACTTATGAAATATGCATGATGATTAATGCCATGCCTTAATTATAAAATATGTATGATGGTTAATGTCATGCTTTAAATTGAATTGTGCGCTGGATTTTAATAGCATGAATGCTTTACATACCATTAACACCAGCATGAACTCATATTTTGAGAAAATGATGAAATGTATACTTTGAGCATGGCATCACGATCACGTAGATAGTGCAGTATCTACCTGTTCGCATGATTGCCTTACTGAGTGTGTGGTTTGCTCGCCCCCTTATTTTCCCTCTCTGTACAAAGCTTTGAGTATAGATTGTGGGTGACTGGAGGCTTATCCCTTTTGGTACCCGCTGCATCCCATCGCTAAAGGTATACACACTTGAATTATTTTGTATCTAAACTAGATATAGCATAGTAGCATTTTATAAGTAACTATTGGGGATGTAAAGCAATGTAAACACTTGTAAACAGTAACTCTGATGTATTTATAAAAGTGTTTACTTCTAAAATTTATATTGCAAATTAAATTGCAATGGATGGATTGGGGTAGACATTGACACACAGCCCAACTATTGAGGAGAGTAGCTGCTCACGATCGAGGAACGACGAGTAATAAATAATGCTTGAAAATACAAAAAATTTGTACGTATTTTGGTAAGTTGAGGGTCGTGACATACTTTCCCCGCATCAGGCTTTTCAACTCCCATGTAGCCTCCTCTGAAGTGTGGTGTTGCCAGAGCACCTTAACAAGTGGAATCGTCTTAGTTTGTAACACAATCTCCTTCCTATCCAGTATCCGGATCAGTCTCTTTACATATGACAGATCATCCTCGAGCTCCAATGGATCATACCGAATCACATGGGTCGAATCTGGATGGTATTTCCGAAGCATCGATACGTGGAAGACGTTATGAATGCCTGCTAACTTCGGTGGCAACGCGAGCTTGTAGGCCTTATCTCCCACTCGCTCTACTATCTCAAATGGCCCGATATATCGAGGGCTCAACTTACCCTTCTTACCGAACCTCATATTCCATTCCGAGGGATAAACTCTCAAGAACACTGAATCACCTATAGGTAACTCCAGTGGCCTCCGTCTTGTGTCAGCATAACTCTTCTGCCTGCTCTGTGCTGTTCTCAATCTCTCACATATCAGCTGAACAACCTCGGAGGCTTGTCTTACCAAATCTAGAGAAAAGATCTGTTTGTCACCAACATCCTCCCATCCAATAGGGGAATGACATCTATGACCATATAATGCCTTAAATGGTGCAATCCTGATACTCGCATGATAGCTGTTATTATAAGAGAACTCTGCGAGTGGTAAATGATCATCGTATGAGCCTCTAAAATCCAACACACATGCTCTCAACATATCCTCCAGAGTCTGTATAGTCCTCTCTTACTGACTATCTGTCTGAGGATGGAAAGTTATGCTAAAACTCAACTGGATCCCCATCACTTCCTGAAAGTGTTCCCAAAACTGGAAAGTGAAACTGAATCCCTATCAGAAACAATACTCACTGGGATACCATGTAACCTTACTATTTCACACACATATAGATCCACCAATGTACTCAGAGTATCGGTAGCTCTCATAGCTAAGAAATAGCTGACTTTGTCAACCTATCCACAATCACCCAGATGGCATCATGACCTCTGCGAGTCCTCGGTAAACTCATCACAAAATCCATGGTGACATGCTCCCACTTCCATGTTGGTATCGGTAGAGGCTGCAATAACCCTACAGTCTTCTGATGCTCTACGTTCATCTGCTGATAGACGAGACACTTCACCATATATTTCGCTACATCTCTCATCATCCCTGACCACCAATACACTCTCTAGAGGTTCTGATACATCCTGTTACTCCTTGGATGTAGTGTATACTTTGACGAATGAGCTGTTGTCAAGATCAACCTCCAGATCTCTAGGTTATCGGGAACACATATCCTACCCCTAAACCTCAGTAATCCATTTGAACTCAACTCAAAGTCAGTCTCTGTACCTCTCTGTATCTGCCCGATAATATCACTGCACTGCTGATCAATCTGCTGAGCCTGCCAGATACGATCTACCACATCCGGTTCCTACCGCAGGCTAGCTACCATACAACCACTATCAGTATCAGGCAGGGTCACATCTAAACTGAGGTTCGTGAACTATTCCAACAGCTCGTGATCCCTGATCATCATGTATGATACTAACCCAAGATGCTTCTGTCACGACCCTCAATCCACTGAAAATCCACTACAAATTTTTTTTATTTATTATTTAATCCATTTCTTAATTGTTTGTTCTTTAACTTTACTTTACTTGATTGTGAACAGCTACACCACTAACAGTTGGGCTGTGTATTGATGTCAATCTCATCCAATCAAATCATTTCAATTTACAATTCATTTAAACGTAAACACTTGTATTTCTAAATCAGAGTTGTTGTTTACATGTGTTTACAATTCTTTACATCCCCAAAATTATATTCTAAATATTACTGTGCTTTGGCATGTCTAGATACAGAAACTATACAAATGTGTATACCTTGTGTGATGGAATGCAATGGACACCAAAATCCAATCCTCAATTGCTCTCTATCTACTGAAAGTGCTCTGTAGAGGGGGAAAATAAGGGGGGTGAACAAACCACGCGCTCAGTAAGGCAATCATGCGAGCAGGTAGATAACTGCACTATCTACATGATCATGATGTCATGCTTAAACCACACAGTTACTTGTCATACCAAAATATATTAGTTCATGATCGTGTTCATGATATGTCA
Source organism: Firmiana major (assembly GCA_033439115.1). NCBI lineage: Eukaryota > Viridiplantae > Streptophyta > Magnoliopsida > Malvales > Malvaceae > Firmiana > Firmiana major. The sequence goes on along the minus strand of CM065896.1, from coordinate 24,878,317 downwards.
AACAGTTCATGCTATTCAAATCAATGCACAATTCTTAAACAAAGCATGGTAAATCATCATGCAAAGTGCACTTAAAAGCATTTCAAAACTCAACACAACACGATACAAATCACCATTGTCAGGATTCAGCCCCTCCTATGGACTGTCTTGATCCACAAAACTAATTTTAAAACATGGATATATCATAAATCAAGTGACATGTGAGATAGGGAAATAATAATAAGGGTAATAACTAGAAATATGGCCATATCCTGTCACACCCCACTTTCGAGTGCCCTTTATCCATACATATAGTACTAACGGTTGAGCTGTGAGTGTATGTAATTACTAAATTCCATACACTTATAGCGAAAAAATTTAAAACTTTAATTCACAAACTCCCAGGCGTGTGTAAATATTCAAAATCAATTGTATAATAATTTATCTTTACATAACATCCCTATACAACTGTTTACATTTTTGATTCATAACTGTGCGATACATTATAATAGATACAAAATGCTCACGTGTATACAAATCTTTATACCTTTGCAACTGGTGGGAGCTGTCCAACACAAACAGGGATATAGAGATCACCGTATGGCTCCACTTCTCAGTATCTGGTGGGGGAAAAATAGTGGGATGAGCAAATCACAGCTCAGTAAGGAAAAGGATACTAACATGTAGATATTGTACTACCTACATAGCCCATGCATGAAATAACAAAGCCATGTTTCAATATAAATGGAAATATCACTAGTAAATGCATTTAAACATGCTTCTCACATAAGCATTATCATAAAAACTAATAATCGATACTTCCATTTAAAAACATGTCATAAAACAATGCTATCACAGCACCAGCATTCAAATCAAGAGATTTATCAAATCACAATATCTCTTGGTTTTCTCAAATCATTTCTTTTAATTAAATCTCTTTCTTTTCTGAGTTTCTCAATTTCTCTCATCTCTGAGACAAGCATGGAATTCTTGGTAATCTAATATCCACGACATATGGCCATAGTCAGTGATCTCAGGCTTCACTGATCAGGTGTGCACAGGGCATCACTTGCTTAAAGGGGGAATGGATCAGTCTTACCCTCCAGCTCATCTCAATCAACATCATCTTCCTCATCAACTCACGGTACAATGTACGCCATGTGTCATCTATGCGATACTCGTACTCACGTGCACTTAGCACGGTATATAGTATTCCAACGGACAACTACACAGTTCAACATACGACCGTGGACTCGGTCTATCCACCCAACTCCGATGAACCATGTCTTATATACCAGGCGAGCAAATAAGTGTGACACACAGTCATCGCAAGGCTCCAGAGCGGTATCTCTTAGTGCAAGCAACAACTTCTAGCACTGTATCATCTCAACTCAGTAAAAATTGGTGCGAACAATGCTCCAGCACTTCTCTCAAAAATCATCCTGCGAGTTAAACTCCAGCACATTATCATTATAAAACCACGTGCGAGTCATGCTCTAGTACGATTTATCAAAACATGTAAACGTATGCGAGTGAAACTCCAGCATAGTCAAAATCATTAAAACGGGTGTGAGCTAGAGCTCCAACACCAATTCACATCTCAAATCTGATAGATAGTTATTTTTTCTTTTTAAAAACTCAAAACATGTTTGTTTATGTTGCATGTCATCCCATGCTAAACATGTAAAGCTAACTAACCTATCCATCATCATTTCTCAATTACAAAATTAGCACATAGTTGAGAAAACATAAAAAACATCGTATATATGTAAAAACATTAAAAAAAATGCATGTCAGGCTGTTTTCCTTCCCACATCCCATTTTCACAATATATATACCATAATACATTTCATGATCTCATATCATCTCATAGCTCAATACCTAAACGTACTATTACTAGCGTCATATCTACTAAAATTGCTGTAAAATACGAACAAGTACCTCTATCGGTAACATACAGTCCCTTACCTCGAATCGCGCTTGTATTTTCCTTTGTATTGTTTGCTCTGTTCCCGATCCGGGTTAATCGTGTTCCACATATTTCAATCTACACGTGTAAATCATTAAGTTATTTTCTTTTCTTTCTCTTGGACATATACATTTCACTTATTTAGCTATTTATACTTCTCAAGCTTCTTATTATATTCCACCTTTCCCTTTAATCTCATTATACCTTCTCTCAAGTTTTCCATCATTTTCTATAAATGTTTCCTTCATGAATTCCCTCCCATTATCACTCATTCATCACTACAATCATCATTCCTACCAATATTTCACATACCATTCAACCCAATAAATGTCTAGTAATCTTATATTTTAGGCTTGAAGGTTGAAGAGCTTACCTAGCTTAGTCTTTTTCCTTAGCCCAAACTTGTGGTAGCCAAAACTCCTTCTCTTGGTTAAACCAATGTGTGATTTTTGGGTATGTTGTTCTCCTTACTTCAAGGAACAACTTTCCCTTCTTGAGCTTCTTCAGATTCTAGCTGGAATGTAGTGATATTTAGAGTGAGAAAGCTTATTTCTTTGAGAGAAAATGACAGGTGCGGGTTTGGTGGGAGGAAATCTGAATTTTCAATCCAATCCCGTGCCTTTTTTATAGATACAGAGACATGAGATCAATCTGGCCCTTGTGGAGATCGATCTCTGCATGGTTTGGTAGTCCTTTTACCTAATGCAATCTACTACCAGATTGATCTGCTCTTCATGATGAGATCGATCTGTTTACGAGCAAAATCCTTCATGGAGATCAATCTATTGCTTAAGGGAGATCGATCTCTTTTTGGCTGAGGCTTAAGTAGATCGATCTGTGCCTTGTGAAAGATTGATTCCTTCAAGACAGAGACTTAAGGAGATCGATCTTTATTCTCTATGAGATAGATCTGCCCTGTTGTATTGCACTACTTCATGGAATTTCATGAGAGGGGATCGATCTCTCCTTCATATGAGATCGATCTCTCATCCCTTACACCCCCATTTCTGCATTTTTCTGTAAATTTTCCAATGCATGCTCATCCTCATTTACTTAATACCTAAATTTACAATCCATGCTCAATTAACGTATAATGACATCCCTTCCATATAGTTCATAGGTAATAAAACTTGTGCACACAACTTAAAATCATGAATGTTTCATTAAATCTCATAATTCCTTACATCCTTTATTATTTATACACTAGTAACAATGTACATATACATATACATATATACATCATAGCCTCTTAAGATATCATTGTAGCATTACAGGCATTACATATCCTCTGTGATCCCAGGCTACACGAATCCTAGTGTGCGAGGTATCACCTCAATCTCGTTCCGCACGGGAGGTGGGTCACATCCAACCCATCGGTCCATAGCAGAATATTCATCGTCTGAAGACGTTATATATATCATATCCATACATGGTACAATGTACTCCATTCTATTTGCATGATACAACGTACTCCGTGGACCCATATCATCACATCATATCACACCACCTCTCAATACGCACGTGCGAGCCTATTTGATCGGCATGGCACACAGCCTACCCGAAGCTCCTAGCACGGCTCCCAACATGTTATAAAAATCACGTGCTAGTAATCTCTAACATGACAAGAAGTATAAAGTGGACATCTAGTGCGAGTAACGCTCCAGCACAACGTCAAAACCCATGTGAAAACTAGTGCCAGCTAGGGTCTAGCACTCATGCATGTAAAACTCTAGTGCGAGCTATGCTCCAGCACTATATCATAAAACTCGTGTAAAAACTTGTACAACTAGTGCGAGCTAGGTCCAGCACTCATGTAAGACCCGAATTTAGTTAAAACACGAAATGAGTATGTTCGTGAAAGGAAGGATTGAAATGGTCCCAAATTAAACGAACGGGATTCAGACTGGAGATAAAGATTCAAAACATGAAATAAAAAATGCAAAAAGGATTGAAATGGAATTCTCGAACACGTGTAAGGGCAAAACGGTCAAAAGATCGAAATCCGGGATAAATTCGAAAGAAAAATTTAATGAAAAATAAGGATTTAGAATATCTTGATCAATAATGAGGAAATTATATTATTTTGAGTCCAATTTATCAAGATCTGAAATTTTTAGAAATATCGAAAAGTCACCCTGCATATCTCGAAAATACGGAGAAATTATACCGAAAAAATGATTAAAAATATGATAAATAAATTAAATTAAATTAAATTAAATTATTTGGAATAGATTAATAGATTTTGTAGATATTTTAGAATATATTTGAATATTTTAATGAATATTTTAATAATAAAATAATTTATAAATAATGATAATAATAATTAAAAAAAAGAAAAGGCTAAAAATCGAAAACTCGAGAGAACCCGAAAACAAAAATCGAAAACGGCCTGTGAGAACCGATGAGCCCGAGGATACACCGGTATTCCTTGACCGTCGACGAGCAGCCGAGGAGGAAGAGGAGAGGCTGACGATCACGTGGACACCGGAGACGCACCGTCAGGTGACCGGAGGACGCCGATCGAAGCGAAGGAAAATCAAGGGAGAAACGGGTCGATTCCCGGTGAACCACCGTGACTGGGTTGGAACGGAAGCCACCAACGTGTTCAGGGGGAGGAATCGGTTCTTTTGAGATCGGTATCGATCGACAAGACTGTCGGAAACGCTGGAGAGGGCAAAGCGACGGAAACGACACCGTTTGGCCGAAAGGAAAGGGAAGGAAAAGGAGGGAAAAGGAAGGAAAGAGGAAAGGAAAAGAAAAGAAAAGAAAAAAAAAAGAAAGGAAAAAGGGAAAAGGAAAGAAAATTTACCGGGGACGACTCGAGATTCGGGTAAGTTGACCGAAGGTCGAGATTGACCTACGGGTAAATTTCAGAAATTTAATTAATATTATATTTAATGGAAAATAACCCGAATTTACCTAATTGTGCAGTTTTCTGATAAAGCCCGAACGAGAGCCGATTGAGCTTCGATTCTTGTACCCCGCATCATATTGGGTAAGTATATTTTAATTACGGTAATATGAGTCCTTTAATACAGAGTTTCGATTATTTTACGAAATTTACGGATTAATTCTGTATAAAAGGGATATTAATCGAATTTACAACATAATTACCGTAAATAGTATACGGGCTATCCAATAAGTTTGGAACGAAGCCCGATGATTATTGGTAAGCTGAAAAAGCCCAGTAAACCCGAAGAAGGGATTTAATAAGTATAAACGGATTGAAAACGGGCTCGAGGCCCATTAAAGTGCAATCGGGCCCAATAAAGTAAAACGGATCCAGTACGTTAGATTCGATCAGTAAATGTGATATACTGATAAAAATAAATGAATTAACCCAAAATATGTGGTTATATGCAGTTTCTTAGACTTAGTTGACGCGCAGTTGGACTAAGAGATCGGATATTATCGAGACGAGATAAGTTTACGCGTGAATCGAGGTAAGAGAATTTTATAGGTGCATAGAGATTTCTATACATATTTTTGAGGGGATTTACAGGGCCTAAAATTTCTTAAAGTATCTAGAAAAGAAATAATAATTTTTACGAAAACCCGGGGCATAGGTGAATAAAGAAAAAAGACGATATTGCCCATGGGAATAAAATTTACAAAAAGGGTAGTAAGGAAAATAAATTGCATGATTTCCATGTTTTTAATGTGTTATATGAATGTATTGCTTTGATTTAAGCAAATATGCACATAGGTTGGCTGTTGATTTAATGAATTATACGAAAGGATACCGGTTTGTACCGGTTACAATTTTAAAAGATGTTTTATCAAAATTGAGCCACCTGTCGTATTTACACGAGTAAAAAGAGTGCTAGAGTATTACTCGCACTAAATTTTACTGATTTATTACTCATGAAAAGCCATACTGGAGCATTGCTCGTACGAGAAATTTGTGTGTGCACAAAACCGTGCTAGAGCTTCGCTCGCACGAGATTTTAGATATCATGATATGCATAGTGTGGTGCTGGAGCTTCGCTCGCACTAGACGTGAGTTGACATGCATATAGTCGTGCGGAAGCCGCCTATAGACTGTGTGTCGCAGAGAGTTGATATGCTCGCACGTATACTTTGAGACATGGGTTGGTTATCGACATAGTATTGGGGTGGATAAGACCTACGGTAGGTACCCCCAGACTATGATATGGGTCCACGGAGTACGATATATCGTGTATGTCACACGGAGTACGCTGTACCGTGCAGTCATGATGACTCGATGATGTTACTTGATATTCTGGCGGGTAGGATTTGACCCCACCTCCAATTGTAGTTGTGATGCCTCGCACACCGGGATCCGTGTAGCCTGGGATCACAGGGACAAAGTATGGCCATAGTCCTCGATTTTCATACAGTAACCTACATGCCTCACATGATATCATACGATCTGAATAGACCAGGATGAACTCGAGGGAGGGGTAATGTCCCGATTTATGTTTTTAAAATAGATGTGATTTAATGAATCAAGGTATTCCCGAGAGATGGGTTTAGCCTTGATGTGGTTGTTTTATGATAAAACAAATGAGTTTTTAACGTGATGAGTTTATGATGAATACAAATAAGTTTTAAATGGGACGAGCATGAGATGTCATACATGATGATTTTTCCATGTTTGATTTATGTGTCGACTTCATGATTTCTCTTATATGAGATATACATACATGTGACATCGTTTTAGTCATACCTCATGCTCCAAATATAAACGATTTTATATCATGACATTATCAGCACGTAGATAGTATAGTTATCTACCTACTTACATTATTGCCTTACTGAGCAACTTTCGCTCACCCTTTCATTTTCCACCCCACAGGGTATATTCAATAGAAGAGACAGACAGTAGTCTTGCATTTCGGTTATCCGTTGCTTCTTATCAAGGCCAGGTATACACATTCATATAATTTTTGTATTTGAACATATAGAGGCACAATACTGTACAGGGATTGTAATATTGGGGATGTATTTAGTTTAAATAAATTGACATGTAAATGAAATATGAAAATGGAATGGTAAATAGGTGAGAGGTGAATAACACCGAATCATAGCCCAACTGTTTAGTAGTGTAACTGTTCATGACGGATAAGGAAATGAAAAAAAAGCGAAAAATTTACTCTGATTTTTAGGTAATTTGGGTCGTGACAACTCATGTACGTAAAACTCTAGTGCGAGCTATGCTCCAGCACTAATGCACGTATAAACACATCAAATCTCGTGCGAGTAATGCTCTATCATGTTTAATTTCCACAAAACTCTTGTAGGTGGCTCGTTCTTTGCAAAGCATGGTCATAAAGCCAAATCAAACTATTTTCATGCAAATTATTTAAATGCTAGCCTGCCTACCAATTTTTAGATGCTAAAAGCAATAAAAGATTCAAGACACTATGTTCTTGTTTTTCATGAACTTTTCTCAAATCCCATTTTCATTGCCCTTAAATCATTCATTTCATTCTAAGACCCTTAGACACTTTAAAAAATCACCAATGCACCCGAAAATGCGTACAGATACCTCTAGGGCTAACACAACTCCCTTACCTCAACTCTCTAAGAAGCAACTACTTCTTTATTTTTCGCTTCTTGCGATTGGGATCAATTTGCTTCGAATATATCCTCGGTAGTTGCAAACATTCATGAATCATTTGAGTCAATACTGATTACTCATGTTTTGACTTCAACTAGTTAGTATATCTTATCGAGGCTATTTCATCAATTTTGGCCCATTATCTCATTTGGCCCTCATTATGCCATTCCTAGTTAATTTAGCTAGCAACTCACTTAGTAACTTATCAAACACTTGGCATAGATGTTTATCCATAATTTCCCATTCTTTCATACATTTTCTACAACATCATTTATGCATATTTTATCACTTGACTAATCTCAAAATGTGATTTCATCCAATCATCTCAAAATCATGCATATCACCTCACTAACACCTTAGTATAATCCGTTTATCATTAAATCAACTATATCATATTTTCTTACACTAAACCCATTCTAAGTCATGCTTGATTCATCACATTCTAGGTAGTTCCAACCAACAATACACATACCAATCAACTCCTAACAACATCTAGATAAACATACTTAGAGTTGGTGTATTGGAAACTCACCTAGCTTGGCTTTCCTCTTGTCCAAATTTGGAAGACTCCTTTGCTCCTTCAATCCAACAAGTTGAATGTTGGCTCCAAGTTATGTTGTTCTCCACCTCATAATGAATAATTTTGCTCTAATAGCTTTTTCGTCAAATATTTTTGGAAGGGGGTGTATTTTAGAGTGAGAAAGCTTGGTCTTTTGGTAAAAATGGAGGAATGTGTTGATTTGCTGAAGAAAGAAGTTTGGCCGTCGGGTTTTTATAGAGCAGGGATGATGAGATCGATCTCCTTAGGGTAGGAGATCGATCTTCCCTTTGTTGAGCTATTAAATATTCAGTTCTGTAATGGAGAGATCGATCTACTCTTTAGGGAGAGATCGATATCTGCTAGGCAGAAGTAAATGCAGATCGATCTGCTTATTGGGGAGACCGATCTACTCAATGGGAAAGGTTCGATCCTTACTAAGCAACTGGAGATCAATCTGCTTAAGGGGAGAGATCGATCTGCTCTAAGCAGAAGTAAATGCAGATCGATCTGCTCATGGGGGAGATCGATCTGCTCATGGGGGAATCGATCTGCTCTTGGCGGAATCAACTCGAAATTGTTCTAATTGAATAAGAGATCGATCTGCTTTGAATAGGAGATTGATCTGGCCTTCATCTGTAGGCTTCCTGCTGTAAATATTTCAGTTTTCAAGGGAAAAATATGTGTTTGATTGCTTCACTAGTCATTTTGCAATCTATTCACACTTTGAGCATGAAAATGTTCATTCTTTATGATTTTCATGTTATGAAACTTGTGTGTACTGCATGAAATCTGAAAAGATACACATAATTCATAGTCCATGCATTATCATTTCGTGTTTTAAATCCTTATCTTCAGTTTGAATGCTTTAAGTTCTATTCGCTTAGTTTTGTGGCTGCTTTAGCCCTTATTTAACCTTTACTTGCATTCATGATACTCATTTTTCCCATTTTCATTTATATGATCCAAAAATTATCTGTCTTATAATTTCATTAACATATAATAGAGTCATACATACATGGGGTCTCATAGCTTCCTACTCAGTGCATCAGCTACTACATTAGCCTTTCCCAGATGGGTAATCATCTTGAATCATAATCTTTCAAAAGCTCTATCCACCATCTCTGCCTCATATTCAACTCTGTATGTGAAAATAGATATTATAGGCTCTTATGATCTGTAAATACCTTGAATTTCTTACCGTAGAAGTAGTGGCACCATATCTTCAATGCAAACACCATAGCTACCAACTCTAGATCGTGGGTCGGGTAGTTCTTCTCATGGTTCTTAAGCTGTCTAGAACCATAAGCAACTACCTTCCCGTCCTGCATCAACATACAACCCAGTCCCTATCTCGAGGCATTTGTATACACTGAAAAACCTCCTGAGCTGGTGGGTATAGTGAGAATAGGTGCGGTGGTTAGTCGTTGCTTTAGCTCAAAGAAACTACTTTCACACTCATCATCCCACTCAAATGCCACATTCTTTTGAGTGAGGCGTGTCAACAGAGCAGCCAGCTTGGAGAATTCCTCCACAAATCATTGGTAATAACCTGCCAAACCCAAAAAGCTGCGAACCTCTGTAACCATCTTGGGTCTCTCCTATTGAACAACTACCTCTACCTTGGATGGATCTACTGATACCCTATCCTTCGATACAACATGACCTAGAAATGAAATCTGCTCCAACCAAAAGTCACACTTACTGAGCTTAGCATACAACTCTTTCTCTCAGAGGGTCTGTAAAACTATCATTAAGTGCTGCTCATGATCTCCCTTGGTCTTAGAATAAACTAATATATCATCAATAAACACTATCAAAAACTAGTTTAGGTATGGCTTAAACACATTATTCATCAAAGCCATAAATGTTGCACAGGCATTTGTCAGTCCTAATGGTAAAACCAAGAACTCATAGTGGCCATAACAGATATGAAATGCTATCTTGGGTAAATCTCCACTTTGTATCCTCAACTGATGGTACCCAGATCGTAGATCTATCTTAGAAAAGACTTGTACTCCCTAAAGCTGATCCAATAGATAATCAATGCGTGGAATGGGGTACTTATTCTTGACTGTAACCTTATTTAATAACCGGTAATCTATGTATAGTCGGAGGCTCTCATCCTTCTTTTTCGTAATCAAGACTGTAGCTGTGAGACCCCATGTATGTATGACATTATTATATGTTAATGGAACTATAAGACAAAATATTTTAGACCATACAAATGTGAATGAATTGGAAATGAGAATGAATTAGTATCGAGGATGCATATAAAGGTTAAATAAGAGCTGAAGTGGCCACAAACTAAACAAATAGAACTTAAAGAATCTGAATTGGAGATAAGGACTTAAAACACGAGATGATAAAGCATGGATAGAAAATTTATCTATCCATTCTGATTTCCAAGCCATACACACAAGTTTCATAACACGAAACTTATAGGAATTGAGCCTTTCCATGCTCGAAGAGTGAATAGATTTTAAAATGACAAGTGCAAACATAAGTTCTCCCTTGGATAATCTAGAAAAATGCAGCAGAAATGCCACAGACAAAGGCTAGATCGATCTCCTATTCATGGCACATCGATCCCTTGTTCAAGTAGAACAATTTTCAAGTGAATCTGCCAAGGTCAGATCGATCTCCCCAATGAGCAAATCGATCTGCATTTGCCTCTGCCTAGTAGAGGTCGATCCCCTATTAAGTGTAAATCGATCTCCATTTGATTTTGTCAAGAACAGATCGATCTCTCCCCATGAGAAGATCGATCTCCTCAAGCCTCTGCCAAGAAAAGATCGATCCTTCCCCCTAAGAGCAGATCGATCCCACCCTTTCATGCTGGAACAATTTGATAGCTAAAAAAACCAAGGGAAGATCGATCTCTTACCCTAGCAGATCGATCTCCCCACTCTCAATCTATAAAAACCTGACAACAAAACTTTATTCTTCAGCAAATCCAACATTTCCCCTCTATTTTTACCCAAATATCAAGCTTTCTCTCTCTAGAATACCTTTCCTTCAAAAAAGAATTGGGAAAAAGCTATTAGAGCCAAAGTTTTTCATTTTAAAGAGGGGAACAACATACCTTGGAATCAAAACTCAACTAGCTAGATTGAAGGAGCAAAAGGATCTTCCAAGTTCGGACAAGGGAAAAGTCAAGCTAGGTGAGTTCTCTATACACCAACTCCAAATATGTGTAATAAGATATTGTTAGGAGTAGATTGGTGTGTATATCATTGGTTAAAAACACCTAGAATGTGATGAATCAAGCATAATCTAGTGATAAGATATAATATGGTTGGGTTAATGAAAAATGGGTTATACTAAGGTGTTAATAATGTTGTATACATAACATTAAGATGGTTATGTGGAATCAAATTTATGGGATTGGACAAAGTTAGGAAATGTGCATATATGGTAATTGTTAAATGTATGAATGATGAAGAAACTAAGGATTAAGCATGCAAAACAAGTGTTTGATTTGATAACTAGGTGAGTTACTAGCCAACTTTATTAGGAACGGTGCAATGTTGGCCGACTGTGAACGAGGATCAAGCTTAACACTATAAGGTTCAGTAAGGTGTATCAATTAAGACGAAGTGATTGATGAATGTTTGCAGCTCCAGAGATTGGGTTAGGAGCAAATTGGATTGGACGAGCTTCCAGCGGTGGAACTTGTTCTACACTCGACGTGATTCGAGGTAAGAGGGTTTTGTAAGTGCTTAGAGGTGGCTATTTGTATTTTGAGGGGAATTATAGGGTGCATATTTTACCTATTATCTAATAATGCATTAAGAATTTTTGTGATAGGTCCCAAAAATTAGGAAGTAAATATAAGTTTTGGTTTGGTAGGAATTTTATGAACAGGGTAGTACTGATCTAAGAATGCATGGATTTCCATGAATTTAATGTTTTACCAAGACGAAATGGTTTGATTTATACTGGTAGTGCTGGAGTTCTGCTCGCACTAGTTTTATTGGTTTACTGTGCATGAAAGTTGTACTGGAGCTTTGCTTGTACGAAGATTTGACATGTTTTATAGAAAACCATGCTGTAACCTCATGTAAACAGTGTGTCACAGTGAGATGATGTGACGCACATGTGTTTTGAGACATGAAACGGTTACCGGCATGGTATAGGGTGGCTAAAACCTATGTCAAGCACCCCCGAACCATGATGGGTCTAAGTCCTATGGCAGGCACCCAAATAAACAGTCATGTGGACTAAGTCCTATGACAAGCACCCCTAACAATGATGTGGGCTAAGACCTATGGTAGGCACCCTCAGACCGTGTGAGTCCACGAAGTACATTGTACCGTGTATGTAACATGGAGTACGTTGTACCATGTAGTTTTGATGACTATTTAGTTGAGTTGTTGCACGAGTAGGGCTGACCTCACCTTTCGTTGCAGTTGTGATGCCCCGAACGTCGGGATCCGCGTAGCCTGGGATCACAGGGATTTTATACATGGCCATTATTCCCAATTTATCTTTGAAATGTAGCCTGCATGCCTCACTTGCTATTATGTTTTATTGATAGACTTGGGTAGACTCAAAGGAGGGGTGACACTAGTGATTTGGTTTTTATAAAAAGAAATGTGATTTTATGCACAGGGTATTCCTGAAGGGCGAGATTAGGTTTGATTTAAATGAATGGCAATGAGTTTTGATATGATGAGCATGAGATGATTTATATGTTGATTTTCCATTTATTATCATGTCTGATTTTATGAATGTTTCATATTTATATACATATCATGTGGCATGTTTTTGATCTACCTCATGCTCAAGATGTAAGTGATTTTGATATCATGACATTATGCATGTAGATAGTGTAGCTATCTACTTGCTTACATTATTTCCTTACTGAGCATGTGGTTGTTCACCCTTTCATTTTCCATCCCTACAGAGCATCCATAGTGGTCGAGAGCGAGCAGAGACTTGCACTCCCAGTGTCCGCTGTTACCTATCGCTGAGAGGTATACACATTAATGTTGTTTTGTATCTAAACAAGTACAACACAGTAATACTTTTGGAAGTGTAAATTGGGGGATGTTAATATTTGTAGACACGTATACAATAAAAAAGTTACATGTAAGTAGTTTAAGTGTTTACAATTATTTTATATAAATGTTAAATGATATGATATATGGTAAGAGGTATCTAACTCTAGGTCATAGCTCAACAAGTTGGTGTATAAAGTGAATGTATAAAGTTAATGTATAAAGTGAAAATTTTGTTGTGATTTTTTATAGAAAATGGGTCGTGATAGAGATTGGTATCAGAGCGGAGTTGATTTGATATGAGTTGAAGTTAGTAATAAAAGAATTTACATCCCCATATTGTTGTTAGTCATTTAGATATAAATGTGTATATCTGATGGGTTAGACTAATGTAAAGTTATAGATATAGGAATTTAGGCATCATACCTGTCACACGCAGCGGTAGAAGGGCGAGGGCACGTGCTAGGGGCCGTAGAGGGAGGCCTGAAAGCCGTGCAGAGCAGCAGACAAGTCAGATCCCACAGGAGCCTACTCAGAGGCCAATGGATATTGAGGCACACTTTGCTAGGTTGGTGATGAGTTTAGAGCCTATTGTGGAGCTGGTCGCTCAGTCTATGTAGGGAGCTGGAGAGAGACAAGGCTCAGCTACCCAAGTTGCTGATGCTGGACCGGCAGCTGCACCTTATATGCCAACACAGCCAGCACAGATGCCATAGGCAGCAGATACACCCCCACCAGTTCAGGATACAACATCACCTGTTGCTCCACAGCAGAGTAGTAGAGTATGGAGTTATTATTGTGATTTGGAGAGATTACGACAATTTTAAAAATATAGACCGCCATCATTCAGTGGGGTGAAAGACCCAATGGTCACTGAGGATTGGGTGAGTGAGATTGAGAAGTTATATGGGTTCTTTGAGTGCACCACTACAGAGATGGTCGCTTTCGTCGCATTCATGTTGAAAGGAGCTGCAGAGTATTGGTGGAAGTCCACCAAGCCGATTTTGAGAGCCCGACACATAGAGATCACATGAGAGGTGTTTCTGGAGGCTTTCTAGAGGCAATATGTTTCAGACACTTCTCAGAGGAAGTTACAGATGGAGTTTATTAGGTTGACTCAAGGGAACAGATCTGTATACGAGTATGAGATGAGGTTTATATCCTTGGGAAGGTACGACCCAAATACGGTGATTAGTGAGACAAGGAAAGTGAGGAAGTTCATTGATGGATTGAGGCCACTCACCATATCTAGATTTATCCCATTTGATATCTCGACATATGAGGAGGCTGTGCACAGGGCGCAGTTATGTGAGCAAGATATTGAGCGAAATGCCTCCGAGTTTGAAAAGATTAGTAAAGGTAAAGACAAAGATCGAAAGAGATCTAAAACTGATAGGCTGATCAGGAGAGGAGGTCAGAGACTAGCTGACAAGAGACCTCAGATTGAGGAGGTACAAGAGAAGACGGTGAAGCCTTAGGTATATCCAGCTTTAGCACCACCACTGAGAGGGATAGTTAATGGAGGGACACGATCGACTATCGAGCAGTGTAGGAGATGCGACAGATATCATGGTAACATGCCCTATCTGATGTCTTCAATAGTATGCTATCGTTGTGGGAAGCTAGGGAATTTTGTATAAATTTCCTCGAGATGATAGAGGCTGCCCCACAGAAGGGCAAAGAGTCAGAAAGAGCTCCTGCCGAGGCTTCTACTCTGAAGAGGAAAGCCACAGCCGCAGAAAAAGGGAAGTAGGTTATCGACAAAGGGCGAGTGCAGGCACTAGATTAGGACACAGCAGATGCATCAACGAATGTGATTAAAGGTACTATCCTAATTTTTGACTTAGAAGCATTTGTGTTATTTGATCCTGGTGCAACACATTCTTTCATATCACCCTCATTCGTATGTAAGTTGTCCAAAAATGTTAAGCCTACATCATTGGATAGAATGTTAATGATTTCTACACCCATGAGTGCCAATCAGTTGACTGAGTATTTGTATAAGGATTATAGGCTGAAGATAGGGGGAAAGAGATGGCGGTCGATCTTATTTTGTTCAATATGAATGAGTTTGATGTAATTTTAGGAATGGATTGGTTGGCTGCAAATCAGGTTGTTTTAGATTATTTTTCTAAGACTGTAACGTTTTCAGAGGTAGATAGTGTTACCATAAGTTTTCCAAAAAATGTATTGTAAAATTTCTTTGAAAAGTAATGGAAATAGTGTTTATTATAAGTAGAATGGATAAATCTCTACATTGGAATTAATGAGTCTAATTATAAGGATGAATTATGTTACTAACGGTGGAAATAATAATGTGAAGTGTTCATTGTATACATGGTTGATACAGATAAGGCCTGCCCGAAATTGAGAGAGATTCCAGTAGTTGCAAAATTTCTTGATGTCTTTTCGGATGATCTACTAGGACTACCACCGAATTGTGAAATGGAGTTTTGTATAGAGTTGATACTTGGTACTGAACTGATATCTCGACCACCGTATAGGATGGCTCCGATTGAGTTGGAAGAGCTGAAGAACCAGTTACAGGAGTTACTAGAGAATGGGTTTATTAGACTGAGCGTCTCACCTTGGGGAGCTCCGATCTTGTTTGTGAAGAAGAAGGATGGAAGCCTCTGATTGTGTATAGACTATCGATTGTTGAATAAGGCCACCATTAAGAATAAGTATCCCCTTCCACGCATTGATGATCTGTTGGATCAGCTCCGAGGAGCCTAAGTCTTTTCTAAGATATATCTGCGATAGGGGTACCATCAGTTGAGGATACAGAGTGGAGATGTACCCAAGACGTCATTTTGTACCTGTTATAGCCATTATGAGTTCTTGGTTATGCCATTCGGATTGACGAATGCCCCTCAGCATTTATGGCATTGATGACCGATGTATTTAAGCCATACCTTGACAATTTGTGATTGTGTTTTATCGATGATATATTGGTTTATTCCAAGTCTAGGAAAAATCATAAGCAACATTTGAGAATAGTTCTGCAGACCCTCCGAGAGAATGAGTTATATGTTAAACTCAGCAAGTGCAACTTTTGACTGTTGTAGATCTCATTTCTGGGCCATGTTATGTCGAAGGATGGAGTATCAGTAGATCCATCTAAGATTGAGGTAGTTATTCAGTGGGGACAGCCAAGTACAATTACTGAGATCAGAAGTTTTCTGGGATTGACAGGTTATTATCGGAGATTTTTTAAGGGTTTCTCCAGACTAGCTGCTCCGTTGACGTGTCTCACATGGAAGGGTGTTGAGTTTGTGTGGGACGAGGCATGTGAGAAGAGTTTTCAAGAACTTAAGCGTCAATTGACCACATCTCCAATTCTCACCATTCTTACTAGCTCAGGAGGATTCTTTGTGTATAAGGATGCATCACACTAAGGATTGGGATGTGTATTGATGCAAGATGAAAAGGTAGTCACTTATGGATCTAGACAACTGAAAGATCATGAGTGGAACTGCCCGACCGATGATTTAAAGTTGGTGGCTATAGTATTTGCATTGAAAATATGGCACCATTGCCTCTATGGTGAGAAATTTCAAGTGTTTACGGATCATAAGAGCCTTAAGTATCTGTTCTCACAGAAGGAGCTAAATATGAGACAGAAGATGGCTCGAGCTTCTGAAGGATTATGATTGTTAAATCATGTACCAATCGAGGAAGGCAAATGTAGTTGTTGATGCCTTGGTGTCGTATATGATGATCAGGGAACATGAGCTATTGGAATAGTTTACGAGCCTCAGTTTGGATGTGACCCCGCCTGATACTGACAGTGGCTTATGGTAGCTAGCTTGCGGTTGGAACCGAATCTGGTGGATCGTATCTGGTAGACTCAGAAGATTGATCGCAAGTGCAGTGATATTATCGGGCAGATACAGAAGGGTACAGAGACTGGTTTTGAGATGAGTTCTGATGGCTTGCTGAAGTTCAGGGTAGAATATGTGTTCCCAATGATCCAGAGATAAAGAGGATAATTTTGTCAGAGGCTCATTCGACGAAGTATACACTGCATCCGAGAAGTAACTAGATGTATCAGAACCTCCGAAGAGTGTATTGGTGGTTAGGGATAAAGAGAGAAGTGGTAGAATATGTGGTAAAGTGTCTCGTCTATCAGCAAGTGAAGGTAGATCATCAGAAGCCTGTAGGGCTATTGCAACCTCTACCTATACTGACTTGGAAATGTGAGCATGTCACTATGGACTTCGTAATGGGTTTACCAAGGACCCGCATGAAACATGATGCAATTTTGGTGATAGTGGACACATTGATGAAGTCGGCACACTTCCTAGCTATAAGAGCCCCTGATACTCTAAGTACACTGGTGGAACTATATGTGCGTGAGATAGTGAGGTTACATGGTGTTTCAATGAGCGTTGTTTCTGATCGGGATGCCCGCTTCACTTCTCACTTTTGGGAACATTTTCAGGAAGCTATGAGGACCCAACTGAGTTTTAGCACAACCTTTCATCCTCAGACAGATGGTCAGTCGGAGAGGACGATACAGACCCTGGAGGACATGTTGAGGGCATGTACATTAAATTTTGGAGGCTCTTGGGATGACCATTTACCACTTGCAAAGTTCACCTATATTGACACTTATCATTCAAGTATCGAGATGGCACCGTATGAAGCCTTATATGACTGCAGATGTTGTTCCCCTATTAGATGGGAAGAGGTTGGTGACCGACTGATATTTGCTCTCGATTTAGTGAGTCAGGCCTCTGAGGATGTCCAATTGATTTGGGAGAGGTTACAGACAGCTCAGAGTAGATAAAAGAGTTATGTTGACAAGAGACGAAGAACATTGGAGTTCATGGTGGGTGAATCAGTTTTTTTGTGAGTTTCTCCTTCTAAGAGTATTACGAGGTTCGAGAAGAAAGGTAAGCTGAGTCCTTGTTACATTGGACCCTTTGAGATATTGGACAGAGTGGGAGATAAAGCCTATAGGCTAGCATTGCCACCTGAGCTAGCAGGCGTCCATAACGTCTTCCGCATCTCTATGCTATAGAAGTACCACCCAGACCCGACACATGTAATTAGATATGAGACGTTGGAGCTTAACAAGAACATATCATATGTTGAGAAGCCAGTTTGGATATTGGATAGGAAGGAGAAAGTGCTAAGATCGAAGACGATTCCCTTAGTGAAAGTCCTTTGGCAGCATCACACTGCAGAAGAAGCCACATGGGAACTAGAGGATTTGATGCGGGAGAAGTACCCCGAGTTATTCACGGACTAAGTAGGTTCCAATTTGGAGGACCAAATTTTCTAAGTGGGGGAGATTATGAGACCCCATGTATGTATGACATTATTATATGTTAATGGAATTATAAGACATATGATTTTAGATCATGCAATTGTGAATGAATTGGAAATGAGAATAAACAAGTATCGAGGATGCATGTAAAGGTTAAATAAGGGCTGAAGTGGCTACAAACTAAACAAATAGAACTTAAAGCATTTGCATTATAGATAAGGACTTAAAACACGAGATGATAAAGCATGGATTGCGAATTTGTGTATCCATTCTGATTTCCAAGCCATACACACAAGTTTCATAACACAAAACTTATAGGAATTAAGCCTTTCCATTCTTGAAGAGTGAATAGATTTCAAAATGACTAGTGAGGCAATCGAAAACAAGTTCTTCCTTGGAAAATCTGGAAAAATGCAGCAGGAAATACCCCAGACAAAGGCCTGATCGATCTCCAATTCAAGGCAGATCGATCCCTTCTTCAAGCAGAACAATTTTCAAGTGAATCCGCCAAGGTCAGATCGATCTCCCCAATGAGAAGATCGATTTGCATTTGCCTATACCTTATAGAGATCAATCCCCTATTAAGTGCAGATTGATCTCCATTTGATTATGTCAAGAATAGATCGATCTCTCCCCATGAGAAGATCGATCTCCTCAAGCCTCTGCCAAGAAAGGATCGATCCCTCCCCCTAAGAGCAGATCGATCCACGCTTTCATGCTAAAACAATACGATAGCTAAAAAAACAAAGGGAAGATCTATCTCTTACCCTAGCAGATTGATCTCCCCACTCTCAATCTATAAAAACCCGACGACAAAACTTCATTCTTCAGCAAATCAAACATTTCCCCTTCATTTTTACCCAAATATCAAGCTTTCTCTCTCTAGAATACCTTTCATTCCAAAAAGAATTGGGAAAAAGCTATTAGAGCCAAAGTTGTTCATTTTAAAGAGGAGAACAACATACCTTGGAATCAAAACTCAACTAGCTGAATTGAAGGATCAAAAGGATCTTCCAAGTTCGGACAAGAGAAAAGTCAAGCTAGGTGAGTTATCGATACACCAACTCTAAATATGTGTAATAAGATGTTGTTAGGAGTAGGTTGGTGTATATCATTTGTTAAAAACATCTAGAATGTGATGAATCAAGCATAACCTAGAATGGGTTTAGTGTGAGAAGATATAATATGGTTAAGTTAATGAAAAATGGGTTACACTAAGGTGTTAATAATGTTGTATACATGACATTGAGATGGTTATGTGGAATTAAATTTATGGGATTGGATAAAGTGAGGAAATGGCATATATGGTAATTGTTAAATGTATGAATGAATGAAGAAACTAAGGATTAAGCATGAAAAACCAGTGTTTGATTTGATAACTTGGTGGGTTACTAGCCAAATTTATTAGGAACGACACAATGTTGGCCGAATGTGAACGAGGATCAAGCTTAACACTATAAGGTCCGATAAGATGTATCAACTATGACGAAGTGATTGATGAATGTTTGCAGCTCCAGAGATTGAATTAGGAGCAAATTGGATTGGACGAGCTTCCAGCGGTGGAACTTGTACTACACTCGACGTGATTCAAGGTAAAGGGGTTTTGTAAGTGCCTAGAGGTGGCTATTTGTATTTTGAGGGGAATTATAAGGTGTAAATTTTACCTATTATTTAATAATGCATTAAGAATTTTTGTGATAGGTCCAAAAATTAGGAAGGAAATATAAGTTTTGCTTTGGTAGGAATTTTATGAACAGGGTAGTAAGGATCTAAAAATGGATGGATTTCCATGAATTTAATGTTCTTACTAAGACAAAATGCTTTGATCTATACTGATAGTGGTGGAGTTCTACTCGCACTAGTTTTATTAGTTTACTGTGCATGAAAGTCATATTGGAGCTTTGTTCGTATGAAGATTTGTCATGTTTTATAGAAAACAATGCAGTAACCTCCTATAGACTATGTGTGACAGTGAGATGATGTAATACACGCATGTTTTGAGACATGAAACGGTTATCGGCATGGTATAGGGTGACTAAGACCTATGGCAGGCACCCCTGAACCTTGATGGGGCTATGTCCTATGGCAGGTACCCCAGATAAATAGTCATGTGGGTTAAGTCCTATGGCAGCCACCCCTAATAATGATGTGGGCTAAGACCTATGGCAGGCACCCTCAGACTGTGTGGATCCATGGAGTACGTTGTACCGTGTATGTCACTTGGAGTACGCTGTATTGTGTAGTCTTGATGACTAGTTGGTTGAGTTGTTGCACAAGTAGGGCTGACCTGACCTCTCGTTACAGTTGTGATGCCCCGCACTCCGGGATCTGCGTAGCCTGTGATCATAGGGATTTTATACATGGCCATTATTCCTAATTTATCTTCAAAATGTAACCTGCATGCCTCACTTGCTATTATGTTTTATTGATAGACTTAGGTAGGCCCAAGATGGGGCGACACCCGTGATTTGGTTTTTACAAAAGGAAATGTGATTTAATGCACAGGGTATTCCCGAAGGGCGGGATTGGATTTGATTTAAATGAATGGCAATAAGTTTTGATATGATGAGCATGAGATGATTTATATTTTGATTTTCCATTTATTATCATGTCTGATTTTATGAATGTTTCATATATTATATACATATTCATATGGCATGGTTTTGATCTACCTCATGCTCAAGATGTAAGTGATTTTGATAACATGGCATTATGCATGTAAATAGTGTAACTGTCTACTTGCTTACATTATTTCCTTACTGAGCATGTGGTTGCTCACCCTTTCATTTTCCATCCCTACAGAGCATTCATAGTGGTCGAGAGCGAGCTGAGACTTGCACTCCCAGTGCCCGCTACTGCCTATTGCTGAGAGGTATACACATTAATGTCGTTTTGTATCTAAACAAGTACAACATAGTAATACTTTTGGAAATGTAAATTGGGGGATGTTAATATTTGTAGACACGTACGAAATAAAACAGTTACAGTGTAAGTAGTTTAAGTGTTTATAATTATTTTATATAAGTGTTAAATGATATGATATATGGTAAGAGGTACCTAACTCCGGGTCATAGCTCAACTAGTTGGTGTTAAAATTGTTCACGATGGGGAAAGTTAATGTATAAAGCGAAAACTTTGTAGTGATTTTTGGTAGAAAATGGATCGTGACACGAGCTCCCTAGGGTGAGACGCTCGGTCTAATAAACCCCTTCTCTAGTAACTCCTGCAACTGCTTCTTAAACTCTTTCAACTCAATCGGAGCCATTCTATATGGTGCTCTGGATATCAGCTCTGTACCAAGTACCAACTCTATACAAAACTCCATCTCCCTGTTGGGTGGTAACCTTGGTAAATCATCCGAAAAAACATCAGGAAACTCTGCAACCACTAGAATGTCTCTCAATTTTGGACGTGCCTTATCTTTATCAACCACGTGAACCCTTCAAATTATCCTTTTCCACCGTTAGTAACATAGGTCATCATGTTAACATTCATGATTAACAAGCAAATTCATCTATTAAGTATGATGAATTAAAATTATACTCTTCCCATTTGCAATAATCATGTTCCTTCATTTCTTTTCAGTAAAACCTACTGTACACTATTCAGGAAAACTTACAATAAAGCTATCTATCCCTGAAAACATTACTATCTTAGCATAACAATCTAAAACAGCATGATTCATAGCCTGTCAGACCCGGATTTTATGTAGCTTGTTCCTTATGATTCCTATGTGTATGAACACTTTATTACATAGTTGAATCATAAGAAGAGTATTTACTAACATGCAATCGACAATTTGAGAAATTAAAAATGCATGTAAGCTACATAACATCGAGATAAGGGTTAAGTTGATTCCCGAATGAGTTCAGGGGTAAAACGGTCAAATGACTAAAATTCGGTATAATTTCGATAAGACAATTTCATTAAAAGTATGAAATTGAGGAATCTTGATCAAAATCGAGGAAAATATTTAATTTCGAGCCCAATTAATCAAGATATAAATTTATTAGAATTTATCGAAATTTTTACCTCGAAAAATGAGCCCAAAAATAGTGAAAAAATATACCGAAAAGGTAAAATCTGACTGATAAATTCATTTACGGATTAAATAAATTTAATATAATTTTTTGAGATATTTTGAGATATTTTTGGGATATTTTTAGGATTATTATTATTATTTTTATAATAAAATAATAATAAAAATATATTATAAATAAAAGAAAAAAAAACGGATTGAAATTATCAGGGAGAGAGAAAGCTTCAGAGAAACCGAAGCAAACCGACGGAGAGGAAAGGGTGACCGGGCAGCCACCACCGGCGACCCCACGGCCAAGCATGCGACAGGAAAAGGATGCCCGGCACCGTGCGACCTCCCAGCCACCAGGACGCGCCTCACCGACGCCGGACGCGGCAAATCGAAGGGAAATTACCGCGGAGGAAAAGAAGAGATTCCGCGGCAACTGGCAATGCTTGGTCCCGATTGAGGCCATTCGAACGATCCCCAGGCTGTGGCACGTCGAACGGTGGTGGTGATGCGTCGGGAACCGGTCGGAAGACGCCGGCACAACCAAAGGAAGCCTGAACCGGTTGACAGTTTAGTGAAGAAGGTTCTGCGCTGAACCGGACCAAACCGGTTTAGCCAAGGAGAAAATGGGAAAAGAAGAAAAAGAAAGAAAAAGGAAAAGGGAAATTTTTGAGATTTCACCGAACTTCAGGTAAGTCGATACGAGGTCAAAAGTGACCGATTTGATTTTCGATAAATTTATTTAAATTATATTTAATGGAAACTTGACCCGGAGTTAAATATATAAAATTGTGCAGTTCGACAATAAATTCCAAACGGAAGCCCAATCGTACTTCGATTTGCGTACCATCGCATAATCTCAGGTAAGTAAAGCTCATTTACGACAATTTATGTGATTATTGCGTATTTAAGATTTATTTTACGTATTTCGGATTAAATTTCGTATTTAGTGAATTATATTCGAAATTTCAAATTAACTATCGTAAATGATGTACGGGCTATCCAAAGAGCTTGGAATAAAGCCCAATGGGTATTGATAGGCCCAATGAGTCGATAGACCCTGATGAAGGGAAATAATAAGTGAAAAACGGGCTTAATACGAATTAAGGCCCAATTAAAGTATTTATGCCCATTTAGAGTAAACGGGCACAATTAAGGGAAATAGATTGTATTTAATGTGAAATACAATAGGAAAAGTGTAATTAACCTGATAAATGGTTATATGCAGCTCCAGAGATTATTGGAGGAGCAAATCGGACTGTTGAAACGAGCAGCGCAGAGAAAGTGAAATCGGACTGTTGACGGACTAATTCATTTTTATGAATGCAGGAACTTTGCCGATATGGCAAATACGCGTAGTGGTAGAGTTACGAGAGGTAGGGCTCGAGGCCGGGGAGATAGACCCGAGGGACGAGCTGCTGCCGAACCATTACCTACGCATGAGACTCTAGGTGCTACTGAGGCACCCGAGTGTGTTGAGATGCGCTTTACGAGATTAGAGCGTAGTCTTGAGACGATTGTCGAGATATTGGCATAGACGATGCCAGGTAGGCAAGGACAGGAGGCAGGAGCTACGACAGGAGAGGCAGTTGCCCCTGATACACCTACACAGACGACTCATACACCGAGGACTGTAGATACTCCTACACCCCCACCAGTTTTGGGTGGTAGTGGATTAAGGTACGGTTGTGATCTGCATCGGCTGCGTGAATTCTAGAAGTTTAGACCTCCATCTTTTAGTGGGGTCAAGGACCCTGTAGCTACTGAGGAGTGGGTGGCAGAGATGGAGAAGCTTTTTGGATTCTTCGAGTGTACGACATTGGAGATGGTCGCATTTGCTGCGTTCCTACTGAAGGGAGCTGCAGAGCATTGGTGGAAGTCCACTCGACCTATATTTAGAGCCCGACACACAGACATTAGTTGGGAGATATTTCGAGAGGCCTTTAGGAGACAGTTTGTACCCGATATCACACAACGAAAGCTACAGGCAGAGTTTTTGGGACTAAACCAGGGGAGTTTATCTATGGATGAGTGTGAGACTCGATTCCTATCCCTAGGGAGATATGACCCAGATACCATGTATTGTGAGACCAGAAAGGTCCACAGGTTTATCGATGGGTTGAGACCAGTTCTGCGGTCTAGGTTGGTTCCCTTAGACATAGCAACATATGAGGAAGCAATGCGCGGGGCGCAACTGTGTGAGTAAGATTACGAGAGGAATGCTTCTGAGTTCGAGAAGTTTAGTCGTAGCCGAGACGTACAGAAGATGAGGCCGGCTAGAGACTTCGGTTATCGAGAAGGGAAGAAACTCTTCGGTAAGAGATCATAAGTGGAGG
The DNA here is from genome assembly GCA_033439115.1 of Firmiana major. Classification (NCBI taxonomy): domain Eukaryota; kingdom Viridiplantae; phylum Streptophyta; class Magnoliopsida; order Malvales; family Malvaceae; genus Firmiana; species Firmiana major. Next base: position 24,853,606 of record CM065896.1, on the reverse strand, counting down.
AGGCATGAGAGAGATATGCTAGACCTCCTGCTTATTCGATTGTAGCCCCAGAAAAGGGCATTGTCATAGGAGGATAAAGACCTGCTGTTGATCAGTGCAGAAGATGCGGTAAACAACATGGAAGTAGACCGTGTCCGCTAACTCCTATTGTGTGTTTTCGATGTGGGAAATAGGGGCACATTGCTAGAGAGTGCCCAGAGACATTTGTGACTGCCCCACAGAAGGGCAGGGAGCCTGATAGAACTCCAGCTGGTACGTCTGCTCAGAGAGGTAGAGCGACGGCAGAGGAGAAGGGGAAACAGGTAATGGGTCGAGGGCGAGTGCATGCTTTAGACCAGGGGACAGCTGATGCTTCATCAGATGTGATTCGAGGTAACATCCTGATTTATGATATTGAAGCATATGTTTTAATTGATCCTGGTGCCACGCATTCTTTTGTATCACCATCATTTGCATGTAAATTAGCAAGACATGTAGAGCGTACACCATTATGTATGATGATGTTGATTAGTATACCTATGAATAGTAGTCAAGTTGTAGAATATGTATTTAATGACTGCAAGTTGAGAGTAGGGGATAAGGAGATGACAGCCAATCTAATATTACTAGGTATGAGTGACTTTGATATAATATTAGGATTGGATTGGCTATTTGCAAACCATGCTATTTTAGATTGTTATGCTAAGACAGTTATGTTTCCTAACCCTACTAGATGTGTTGTAAAGTTTGATACGAATAAATGAAAGGAGTAGTTTTGATTATTACATGATTACTGATTTAGAAAACCTTCAACATGTCAAGGTTTCATTACGTACGTGGTAGATATGGATAAGGCACATCCGGAGTTGTCAGATATTACTGTGGTCAGTAAGTACCCAGATGTTTTTTCGGATGAATTGCCAGGGTTACCACCAGACAGAGAGATGGAGTTCTGTATAGATTTGGTGCCTAGTACGGAGCCTATTTCGAGACCACCATATCGCATGGCCTTGGTTGAGCTGGAGGAGCTCAAGAGATAGTTACAGGAGCTATTGGATAGGGGTTTTGTTCGACCGAGTGTTTCACCTTGGGGAGCATCGATTTTGCTTGTGAGGAAGAAGGATGGGAGCCTCCGATTATGTATAGATTACCGATTGTTGAGTAAGGCCACCATCAAGAATAAATACCCCCTTCCACGCATTGACGATTTGTTAGATCAGCTTCAGGGAGCACAGGTCTTTTCCAAGATTGACATGAGGTCTGGGTATCATCAGCTGAAAGTTCGGAGTGGAGATGTACCCAAGACAGCATTTCGTACCCGATATGGCCATTATGAATTCTTGGTCATGCCATTCAGATTGACGAATGCTCCAGCTGCTTTCATGGCTTTGATGAACGATGTGTTCAAGCCATATTAGGATCAATTTGTTATCGTCTTTATCGATGACATATTGATATTCTCGAGATCCAAGGAGGAGCATGAGGAGCACCTCAGGATCGTGTTACAGACTCTAGAGAGCATGAGTTATATGCTAAGCTCAGTAAGTGTGACTTTTGGTTGTCACAGATCTCGTTTTGGGGACATGTTGTATCGAGAGATAGTGTATCAGTTGATCCATCTAAGATAGAGGCTGTAGTTCAGTGGGAACAGCCAAGGACAGTAACCGAGATCAGGAGTTTTCTGGGTTTAGCTAGATACTATCGAAGATTCGTTGAGGGATTTTTGAAGTTCGCTGCTCCGTTGACACGTCTTATTCGAAAGAGTGTACCGTTCGTATGGAACGAGGATTGTGAGAAGAGTTTTCAGGAGTTGAAGTGTCGATTGACCACCGCTCCGATTCTCACTATCCCTACCAGCTCAGGAGGATTTACAGTGTATACTGACGCCTCGCATCAGGGACTGGGCTGTGTATTGATGCAGGATGGGAGGGTAGTTACTTATGGATCTAGACAACTGAAGAATCATGAGAAGAACTATCCGACCCATGATTTGGAGCTAGTAGTAGTGTTTGCATTGAAGATATGGCGCCACTACTTGTATGGCGAGAAGTTCCAGATATTTACCGACCACAAGAGGCTCAAGTATCTGTTCTCACAGAAAGAGCTGAACACGAGACAGAGAAGATGGCTAGAGCTTCCGAAGGACTACGATTGTGAGATACTTTATCATCTGGGTAAGACTAATGTTGTAGCCAATGCCTTGAGTAGGAAGAGCCTAGGGATGGTATCGTATATGATGGTTAGGGAACATGATTTACTAGAGCAGTTTGCTAGCCTCAGTTTGGGAGTCGTGCCTGCTAACATGGATACAGGCTATGTGATAGCTAGTCTACGCTTGGAGCTGGATCTGTTGTACAGGATCAGAGTAGCTCAGCAGACTGATCCATTTTGTATGAATGTAAGTAGTCAGATGCAGAAGGGCACAGTGATCGACTTTGAATTTAGTTCTGATGGACTACTGAGGTTCAGAGGCAGATTGTGTGTTCCCGAGGATCCAGGACTCAGGAGATTGATATTGGCGGAAGCTCATTCGTCGAAGTATATGTTACATCCGGGGAATAACAAAACGTATCAGAACCTCCGGAAGGTATACTGGTGGTTGGGTATGAAGAGAGATGTAGCAGACTTTGTGGTAAAGTGTCTCGTATGTCAGCAGGTGAAGGTAGAGCATCAAAAATCTGTAGGGTTATTGCAGCCTCTACCTATACCGATATGGAAATGGGAGCATATCACCATGGATTTCGTGATGGGTTTACCGAGAACCCGCAGGAATCACGATGCTATATGGGTGATCGTCGACAGACTGACGAAGTCAGCCCACTTCTTAGCTATGAGAGCGATCGATACTTTGAGTTCATTAGCCGAACTGTATATACGCGAGGTAGTGAGGTTACATGGTGTACCAGTGAGCATAGTCTCTGATAGGGATTCCCGCTTCATTTCCCACTTTTGGGGACATTTTCGAGAAGCCATGGGAACCCAGTTGAGTTTGAGCACCGCTTTTCATCCTCAGACAGATGGTCAGTCAGAGAGAACTATACAGACTCTGGAGGATATGTTGAGAGTATGTGTGCTAGATTTTAGAGGCTCTTGGGATGACCACCTACCACTAGCCGAGTTCGCCTACAACAACAGTTATCATTCGAGTATCGGGATGGCAGCGTATGAGGCTTTATATGGCTGTAGATGTTGTTCCCCTATTAGATAGGAAGAAGTGGGTGACCGTAAGATTTTCGCTCCTGACATGGTTACATAAGCATCTGAGGATGTCCACTTAATAGTATAGAGACTGAGGACGGCTTAGAGTAGACAGAAGAGTTACACTGACAGGAGTCGTAGGCCACTAGAGTTTGCAATCGGTGAATTCGTGTTTTTGAGAGTTTCTCCTTCCAAGGGCATAGCAAGATTTGGGAAGAGAGGGAAACTAAATCCTCGCTATATTGGACCCTTTGAGATACTTGATCGAGTGGGAGATAAGGCGTATAGGTTGGCATTGCCACTAGACTTATCAGGTGTCCATAACGTCTTCCACATATCGATACTTCGAAAGTATCATTCGGATCCGGCACATGTGATTAGTTATGAGCCTTTGGAGCTCTGAGAGGAAATGTCATATGTTGAGCGACCAATTCGGATATTGGATAGGAAGGAGAAGGTATTGAGATTGAAGACCATCGGGTCAGTGAAGATTCTCTGGCAGCATCATACTTCAGAGGAGGCTACTTGGGAGCTAGAGAGTCTGATGCGAGAGAAGTACCCTCACCTATGTGATGACTGACTTGGATCTAATTTGGAGGACCAAATTTTCTGAGTAGGGGAGGATTGTCAGACCCGAATTTTATGTAGCTTGTTCCTTATGATTCCTATGTGTATGAACACTTTATTACATAGTTGAATCATAAGAAGAGTATTTACTAACATGCAATCGACAATTTGAGAAATTAAAAATGCATGTAAGCTACATAACAGCGAGATTAGAGTTAAGTTGATTCCCGAACGAGTGCAGGGGTAAAACGGTCAAATAACTGAAATTCGGTATAATTTCGAGAAGACAATTTCCTTAAAAATATGAAATTGAGGAATCTTAATCAAAATCGAGGAAAATATTTAATTTCGAGCCCAATTGATCAAGATATAAATTTATTAAAATTTATCGAAATTTTTACCTCAAAAAATGAGCCCAAAAATAGTGGAAAAATATACCGAAAAGGTAAAATCTGACTGATAAATTCATTTACGGATTAAATGAATTTAATATGATTTTTTTAGATATTTTTAGATATTTTTGGGATATTTTAGGATTATTATTATTATTTTTATAATAAAATAATAATAAAAATATATTATAAATAAAAGAAAAAAAGAAACGGATTGAAATTATCGAGGAGAGAGAAAGCTTTAGAGAAACCGAAGCAAACCGACGGAGAGGAAAGGGTGACCGGGTAGCCATCACCGGTGACCCCACGGCCAGGCACATGACCGGAAGAAGAAGCTCGACACTGTGCGACCTCCCAACCACCAGGACGCGCCTCACCAACGCCGGACTCCGGCGAATCGAAGGGAAATTACTGCGGAGGAAAAGAAGAGATTCGGCGGCAATCGGCGGTGCTTGGTCCCGATCGAGGCTATTTGAATGATCACCAGGCTGTGGCACGCCGAACGGCGGTGGTGATGCATCGGGAACCAGCCGGAAGATGTCGGAATGACCAAAGGAAGCCTGAACCGGTCGGCGGTTCAATGAAGAAGGTTCTACGCTGAACTGGACCGGACCGGTTCAGCCAAGGAGAAAATGGGAAAAAGAAGAAAAAGAAAGAAAAAGAAAAAGGGAAATTTTTGGGATTTCACCGGACTTCGGGTAAGTCGATACGAGGTCAAAAGTGACCGATTTGATTTTTGATAAATTTATTTAAATTCTATTTAATCGAAAATTGACCCAGAGTTAAATATATAAAATTGTGCAGTTCGACGATAAATTTCGAACGGAAGCCCGATCGAACTTCGATTTGCATACCATCACATAATCTCAAGTAAGTAAAGCTCATTTACGACAATTTATGTGATTATTGCGTATTTAAGATTTATTTTACGCATTTCGGATTAAATTTCGTATTTAGTGAATTATATTCGAAATTTCGAATTAACTGTCGTAAATGATATACGAGTTATCAAAAGAGTTTGGAATAAAGCCCAATGGGTATTGATAGGCTCAATGAGTCGATAGACCCTGATGAAGGGAAATAATAAGTGAAAAACGGGCTTAATACGGATTAATGCCCAATTAAAGTATTTATGCCCATTTAGAGTAAACGGGCACAATTAAGGGAAATAAACTGTATTTAATGTGAAATATAATAGGATAAGTGTAATTAACTTGATAAATGATTATATGTAGCTCCAGAGATTATTGGAGGAGCAAATCGGACAGCTGAAACGAGCAGCGCAGAGAAAGTGAAATTTCTCGAGTGATTGCAAGTAAGGGACTTTTGTGAGTAGTTAGAGATACCTGCACGTATTTTCGTCTGCTTTTACATTCACTTAAAAACTCTGAGGGTCAGAGAAAGTGAATAATAATTATTGTGACTCGATAGTGATAAATTACGATTTTGCCCCTAGTTAGTCAAAAAGTTAACTTTTGTGAAAAGTTATAAAAAAAGTTGTAAAAGGCATGGAAACCACTATTTTGAGTGTTTAACTGCTGTTTAGCAGGAGAATAAATAGATGGGCTAATGATTGTAAGGTTGATGTGAATTAAACACACTTTATAGTGCTGATTTTGATAATTTGTAAATCATCCCATTTTAAAGAGCCATCTATCATATTTTGTGAGAATGAATCGTGCTGGAGCACAACTCACACTGGATTTCATATATTTTCTACATACATTAGTGCTGGATTTTGATTCACACTAGATTTTCATGACATGCATGATAGAGTACAGGAGTTCTTACTTGTACTCAGTTTTTTTGATATATGCATGAGAGAGTGCTGGAGCGATTAGCTCGTACTCGAGTTTTTCATAAGATGCATGACAGAGTGCTGGAGCATTGCTCGTACTCAATTCTTCATGAATTATACATGACATAGTACTGGAGCTATAGCTCATACATGATTTGATGATATTGTGCATAGCATTGTACTGGAGCTATTGCTCGTACTTGATTTAATACATGAACTATGCATGGACCTAGTTACTAGAGGTTTACTCGCACTAGAGTTGAGTTTGTGATGTGAAACAGTGTTAGAGCAGAGTGTCGACTATGAGTCGCACTCAAAGGCGCGCACTGTATGTGATATATAATACATGTTAAAACCCATGCCCGAGTCCTTGTGTGACTGAGTGTCACATCTTGTGAGAGGATATCCGCATGAGGGTAATAAAGACGTGGTATGATATTCCATGGTTTGAGGGCTAAGACCTATGGCAGGCACCCCAACTGTGATGTAGGGTCCACGGAGTACGTTGTACCGTGCATGTGGCATGGGAGTACACTGTACCGTGTGGTGTTGTGGAGTTGAGGAGGATATAGCTGGCGGTTGTGATGGACTGACCCCCCTCCCGTTGCAGCAGTGATGCCCCGCACACCGAGTACTGTGTTGCTTGGGATCACATGTCGGATATGATCATAGTCTAGGATACTATTTACATTTCACCACTGAGCCTCACATGATATATCACATTGATTTACTGATTTAAATTACGGGGACTCCAATTTTGTGATGTGAATTATTTAATGCCATATTTATTGTGATTTAAATATACATGGCATGATTTACATAAAGGCATGATTTATATAAAGATGCATTGTTTTGCACTACATGCTTACATTTGAAAGAAAGCATGATTTCTGTACATGGGATTTAATCTGTACAAGTATACATATATATATATTTAAAGACATGCATTTAAAGTGAGTTAAGGAAATAATGTTTTCAAGGCATAGCATTATTTTGAGTAGATAGTGTAGATATTTACTTGCTTGCCTGATTTCCTTACTGAGCGCGTTGTATGCTCATCCCCTTTTCTTTACATCTCTCTACAGAGCATCAGCTGTAGAGCGAGAGCTATTGAGGGATAGTATTCCTGAGTCCACCACTAGTTCCTATCGACCGCTAGGTATACAGATCTTGTACGGTTATATATCTAAACATAGAAACAACACAGTGATGTATACGATATATATAGTGGGGAATGTATTTGTGTTTGATTTATATAATCTCACATGTATTATAAAAGCAGTTACAGTCAGTAACAGTATATTGACATGTATGTATGATAATGGATAATGTGGTAAGCAAGGAGTCTGACATCGAATCACAGTCCAACCATTAAAGAGAGGAAAGGTAAGTTAAAAATGCGAAAAATTTGTAGTGATTTTGGTTAAAGTCATGGATTGAGAACGGGTCCTGACATAGCCAACTAATCCATTCCTAAAATTACATCGAAATCATTCATATTCAGTAAGATAAGATCGGCTGACATATCCCTTCCCCCTATTTCAGCCTACAGTCCTTATATACATACTCAGTCAACTGACTATCATTCATAGGTGTAGAAATCAACAACATTTTATCTAATGATGTAGGCTTTACATGCTTCGATAACTTGTGTGCAAGTGAAGGAGATATAAAGGAATGCGTGGAACCAGGATCAAATAACACAAATGCTTCTAAATAAAAAATCAGGATAGTACCTTTAATCACATCCGTTGAAGCGTCTGCGATGTCCTGGTCCAATGCATGAAGTCGCCCTCTTCTAACCATCTATTTCCACTTCTCCTCATCTGTAGATCTCCTCCTCGGAGCAGAAGTCTCAACAGGATCTCTCTCCGGCTCTTTGCCTTTCTGTAGGGTAGTCTCAATCATCTCTAGGCAATACCTCATGATATACCCTAGCTTCCCACATCTGTAACACACTCTAGAGGTCATCGGACAAGGCCTGGTACCATGATATCTGCAACATCTCCAACACTGCTCAGTAGTAGGTTGAGGTCCCCTAATGACTATACCTCTCAGTGGTGTTAAGGTCGAATATACAGGAGGCTTAGCAGTCCTCTCCTATACCTCCTCAATCTAAGGTCTCTTCCCAAATAGTCCCTGACCTTCTCTCTTGATATCTCTATCACCTTTTGATCTCTTTTAGTCTCTGTCTCCCCTACTACTAACCTTTCCAAACTCAGAGGCATTCCGTTCAAAGTCCTGCTCACACAACTGTGCCCTGTGCACTGCCTCCTCATAAGTAGGGATGTCAAATGGAGCTAATCTAGATCTGATGGTTGGACTCAATCCATCCATGAAGTTCTAGACCTTTCAAGTCTCACTGCTCAACGTATCCAGGTCATATCTCTCCAAGGATATGAACCTCGACTCATACTCATCAACGGAGCGGTTCGCTTGAACCAAACTCAAAAACTCTATCCACAGCTTCCGTTGTGCAGTGGCCAGAATATACTACCTCCTAAAGGCTTCCAAAAATATCTTCCATGTAATCTATTTGTGTCAGGCTCTCAGGATAGTTACTGTAGATCTCCACCAGCGCTTTGTCTCACCTTTCAACATAAATAAAGCAAAGGCAACCTTCTCAATTGATGTATACCTGAAGAAACCATATAACTTCTCCATCTCATATATCCAATCTTTTGCAACAACTGGGTCCTTCACTCCTCTAAAAACTGGAGGTCTGAATTCCTGGAACTGTCGTAACCTATTCAACTCACAGTCATAACCTAGGTAACTACCGCTAGGTTTTGGAGTGACAAGAGAAGCTGTATCCTGAACTAGTGGCGGTGTAACAGTCTTTATAGTCTGAGGTCTCTCTGCTGCTGTCTGTCTAGTAGCAGCAGGCTATCCGACTAAACCTCATCTATCACCAGCCCCTAATGTCTGCTTGACTATCTCAACAAGGCTCTCTATACTCCGCTCAATCCTAGCGAAGTGTGCTTCAGTATCCCTTGGTCTCTTAACAGGGTCCTATGGAGCCTGACCTGTCTGTGGCTCTGCACGGCTCTCAAGCCTACCCCTACGACCTTTAGCATGTGAACACGCCCCTTTACCATGGCGGGTAACTGCCATAATGCCTAAATTCCTGCATTAATAACCATTCATTAGTCTAATTCCATCTCGGTATACACAGTTATATCTAAACAAAGCACAGTAATATGGGGATGTAACTTTCTTACTTACTTATAACGACTCATATCAAGCTAACTCAGCTCTAATACCACCTCTATCACGACCCCTTTTTACCTAAAATCGCTATAAAATTTTCACTTTTTCCTTTCCTTTCACGGTCGTGAACATTCTTACCACCAAACAGTTTGGCTATGAGTCAGTATTAGTCACTCTTTACCATCTAATATACAATCTATCTTTAAATTTATTTTGAAGGCAAACACGTATACTTTATAAATTGATATTCAATACTTGTACGTGTTTACTAATATTTACATCTCCCATATTACATTCCAAAATGATTACTGTGCTATTACATGTTTAGATACAAAAAGATACCAGTGTGTAATACCTCTCGGTGATAGGAAATAGCGGATATCAAGATGGACTCCTCAGCCACTCACTAACTACTGTGTGCACTCTGTAGAGGGGGAAAATGAAAGGGATGAGCTCACTAGCTTAGTAAGGCAATAATGCAAGCAGGTAGATAACAACACTATCTACATGCTTATAATGTCATGATATAAAAATCAATTATATCCTGAGCATGAGGTATAATTAAAACTATGCCACATGTATATACATATATCACATACTGTAAACATGAAAATAGGCATGTAAACATGAAAAATCATCATGTCAATGTCTCATGCTCAACACATTGAAAACTCATCATAAAACCCCCTCAAGGTTTATCACATTATCAAAACTTAGTAAAACTCATTAACATATCATTAAATCCACCTTCCATTTTAAACATGAGGAAATAGATAAAACTATGTTGCATGTGAATAAATATATCATCCTTTAAAAACATCCCACAAGGTTTGACCCCGCTTTCGGGTTTACCTTGGATAACACAAATCATGTTTAGTGCATATAAAATCATGTCATATCATGTGAGACAGGTGGTCAATGTATACAATCGAGGACTCTGTTGGCCAACTATGTCACTATCATCCCAGACCACATGAACCCCGGTGTGTGGGGCATCATGCTGTAATGAGAGGAGGGTCAATCCTACCCGCCTGAATATAAATCAACATCATCACCACACGGTATAGCGTACTTCATATGATATATACGGTATAACGTACTCCATGGACCCATATAACGATCGGGGGTACCTGCCGTAGGTCTTATCTACCTTATACCATGTATAACCGACTCAGTCTTAAGTGTATGTGTGAGCATCTCATCCGTGTGACACACAGTATACACGAGGCATCCAGCACGACTCTTTATATATCATAATGTGAAAAGTCTAGTGCGAGCAAGGCTCTAGCACGATTTCATGCATAATCAGTAAAATACTCGTATGAGCAATCGCTCTAGTACAACTTTATGCAAAATAAATAATGGTAAAATCATGTACGAGCAAATCTCAAGTACAATTATATGCCTAAGAAGTAAATGAAACCCATGTACCAGCGAAAGCTCTTGTACAACTTTATGCATCTCAACTCAAAATATGGTGCGAGCTAGGCTCCAACACATTTCATGCATCTTAAAATTATCAAAATCTAGTGGAGCAAAGCTCTAACACAATTAAACTCATATATAAATCTGATAGGTGGCTCTATTTCAGCAAAACACGCTTAAAATCCAAGTTAGCACTTGACTCATGCTATTTCATGAAATTATGAAATCAATAGCCAACCTATCCCTTAATTTGCTTAAATCAAAACAATATATTTCATAAAAATATCAAAACATGATATTCATGTAATTTATTAGCCTTATTACCCTTTTTGTAAAATTTGCTCTCAGGGGCAAAATCATCTTTTTCACTTATATCCAAATTTTTCTGTAAAAAATATTATTTCTTTTCTAGGAAACCAAGCAAATTTAATGCCCTGTAAATACCCTTAAAATACGTGCAGGTACCTCTAAATACTCATAGAATTCCCTTACTTGGAATCGCATCGAGTAATTCCACATCCTAGTGCTGCTCGATCGTGTAGTCCGATTTGCTCCCAATATAATCTCCGGAGCTACACAAGTTATTTATCATATTAAATACAGTTTATTTATATGTATTTCACTTTCACTACAATTGATTTAACTTATTAGGCACATCAAGCTGACTGATTCACAATGGGCTGGCCTTAGGCCCACAATGCCTTATTAAGCTGAATACTTAATGCTTGGTCCACTTAACCATTCGGTTATGTATGGTCTTCCATGCCTAGCAATGGTCGACACCACGGTTGCCTAGTTCTCATGGCATTTCGGCAAACACTTGGTGTGCTTGCCTTATGTTCATACTTTCCTTCACTAAAGCATTATGCCTACTTAAATCATCATCTATTCCAACATATTGGCATCACAAAACAATCTTAAAATCATGTATATAACATCACCAACACCATATTATAATCAATTCATCATTAATTCAACCATAGCTTACTTTCTCACACTAAACCCATATTAGTCATGGATGATTAAGCATGCTCAAGGATGTTTCAGCCAAACATATATACACCAATCAACTCATAAAAATATCTAGATTAACATATTTGAAGTTGGTGTATTGAAAACTTACCTAGCTTAACCTTTCTCTTTTAGCTAAAAATGGGGAAACACCTTGCTACTTCAATCCAGAACTTCAACTACTAGTTTTTGACTATGTTGTTCTCCTCATAAGGAACAACTTTACTAAAAGTAACCTTTCTCAAATCTATTTGGAAGGTGATGATATTTTAGAGTGAGAAAACTTGCTCATTTAGCTAATATGGAGAGATAGTTAATTTGGGGAAGAAAGCTCGTCTGTCGGGCTTTTAAATAGAAATGGACATTGTGAGATCGACCTCCTAGAGTGAGAGATCGGTCTTCCTTTAGTTTAACTACACAAACATTCAGTAAGTGAGTTGCAGGATCGATCTTTTCTAGCCAAAAACCATTTGAGATCGATCTATTTTTGTGAAGGGATCGATCCTTTCTACCTAGAATCAAATCGAGATCAATCTGATCTTGAGAAGGGATCGATCCTGTCTATGTAGAATCACATTGAGATCGATCTGCTTGCCTATAGAACCTTTGTGATTTCATTCTTAGAGTTACAAGATCGATCTTGTCATGAATGGAGATCGATCTAACATTTATCTGCAGGATTCCAGCTGCTAATTTTTCCAGAATTTCAAAGGAAAGATTGCATTTAATTGCTTCACTACTCATTTTGCATTCTAATCACACTTAGAGCATAAAAAGGACCATTTCTTATGATTCACATATTATGTAACTTGTGTGTACATCATGGAATCATAAAGGGTACATAGAATTCATATGCTTTACAATGATTTTAATCTATTTCCTAAAAATTGACATGTACCTAAAGTGCTTTTCCTATCCATCTTACATCCTCCAAATTCTGCATTGAAATAGGCATGGAGTGCAAAGGTAGAATCTCTAAGCTACCATAAGCGTAGTGATGGTGTATCTTTGAGATACCTAAAGATTCTTGTTATAGCTAGTAAGTGTGATTCTCTAGGTGAGGATTGAAATCTTGCACACAAACAAACACTAAACATAATATCAAGTCTACTTATGGTGAGATAGAGCAATGAACCAATCATAGACCTATAGGGTTTAGTGTCTACATACTTACCACTTTCATCCTTATCAAGCTTTATGGAAGTGCCCATTGGAGTTATTTAAGTTTGCATTCATCCATTCCAAATCTTTTGAGCAAGTCTTTAGTGTATTTAGCTTGATTGATGAAGATGTCATCTTTAGTTTGCTTTACTTGAAGTCCCAAGAAGTATGTAAGCTCTCCCATCATGCTTATTTCAAATTCACCTTGCATAGTCTTAGCAAACTCTTAGCACAATGATTCATTAGTTGATCCAAATATAATAACATCTACATAGACTTGAACAACTAGTAAATTGTTATTCTTAGTTTTGATAAACAAAATTGTGTCAACTTTTCGCATTGAAAAACCTTTTTCAATTAAAAACTTTGAAAGTCTCTCATACCAAGTTCTAGGAGCTTGTTTCAAACCATACCTTGCCTTTGAGAGTTTTTAAATATGATTAGGATATTTAGGATCTTCAAAACCGGGAGGTTGTTCAACATAAACTTCCTCATTTATAAAACCATTTAAGAATGCACTTTTCACATCCATTTGATATAGTTTGAAGTTCTTAAAACATGCAAAAGCAAGTAACATTCTAATGGCTTCTAATCTAGCTACTGAAGCATAAGTCTCATTATAATCTATACCTTCTTCTTATTTATATCCTTGAGCAACCAATCTAGCTTTATTTCTAATGATAACATTTTTTTCATCCATCTTATTTTTAAATATCCATTTAGTTCCAATGATATGGTAATCATTAGGTCTAGGAACTAAATCCCATACTTTACTATTTTCAAATTGATTTAGTCTTCTTGCATAGCTAAGATCCAATTGTCATCTTTTAAGGCTTCATTAACATTTTAGGTTCAATTTGTGATACAAAAGCTATATATTAGCATACATTTCTAAGTGAAGACCTTGTTTTAACTCTAAGATTTGGATCACCAACTATTTCACAATCTTTAACATATTTAAGCTCTCTTCAGCTTCTAGGTTCTCTTTCTACAATTTCTTATTCAGTTGACTCTTCCTTGTTGCTAATGTCAAGATCCTCTAAGTTATTATTATCTTTCATAGTTGAGGATTCTTCTAAAATTTCATCAAATATTTCTATATCCTTATCTTTACTATGTGTTCTAGGTGTGGAATTTGATTCATCAAATATTGCACGGATGGACTTTTCCACTATTAATGTTCTTTTATTGAAGACTCTATAGGCTTTAGAATTTAAGGAATAACCAAAGAAAATACCTTCATCACTTCTAGCATCAAATTGTCCTAAATTATCTTTTCCATTATTTAAGACAAAGCATTTACAACCAAAAGGATGAAAATAACTAATGCTTGGTTCCCTTGTATAGCTCATAAGGAGTTTTCTTTAGAATTGGTCTAACCATTGCTCTATTCATAATATAACATGAAGTATTGATCGCTTCAGCCTAAAAATACTTAGGTAAATTATTTTCACAAAGCATTATTCTAGCCATTTCCTCTAAAGTTCTATTTCTCCTCTCAACAACCCCATTTTGTTGTGGTGTCCTAGGAGCAGAGAAATTATGGCTAATCCCTTGACCATTGTAATATTCATCAAAACCAAGATTTTCAAATTCCTTTTCATGATCACTTCTAATACTAGTTATAGTATAACCCTTTTCATTTTGAGCTATTTTTGAATATGTAATGAATTTTTCTAAAGCTTCGTTCTTTACATTTAAGAATAATACCCATGTAAATATAGTATAGTCATCTACAATAAAAAATCCATAGTGCTTACCTCCTAGACTTGTGGTTCTAGTTGGACCAAAGAGATCTAAGTGAAGTATTTGTAGTGGCCTAGATGTTGACACATAATTCTTTGGTTTAAATGATATTCTTTTATGTTTTCCTTTCACACATGCTTCACATACTTCGTCATTTTCATATGATAACTTAGGTAGTCCTACAACAAGATCTCTTTTAGCTAGTTTAGATAATATATGCATGCTAGCATTGTCATGACCCTCAACTTACCAAAATACGTGAAACTTTTTCGAATTTTCATGCATCATTTATTATTCGTCCTTTCCCGATCGTAAACAGCTACTCTCCTCAACAGTTGGGCTGTGTGTCGACGTCTAACTCACTCCACCATACCAATTCAATTTGCATATTATTTATAAGTAAACACTTGTATAAATAAATCAGAGTCATTTACATGTGTTTACATCGTTTTACATCCCTAATAGTTACATACAAAATGCTACTGTGCGACCGTAAGTTTAGATACAAAATTACAATAATGTGTATACCTTACGCGATGGGATGCAGCGGATTACCAAAAAGGAACGCCTCCAGTCACGCTCACTCTATACTCAAATCTATGTAGAGAGGGGGAAAATAAGGGGGGGTGAGCAAACCACATGCTCAGTAAGGAAATCATGCGAACAGGTAGATACTGCACTATCTACGTGATCATGATGCCATGCTCAAAAGCATTTAGTTCATCATTTTATCTCAAAACATGAGTGTATGATTGTGTTAATGGTATGTAAAGCATTCATGCTATTAAAATCCAGTGTACAATTCAATTCAAAGCATGGTATAAATCATCATGCATAATTCACAATAAAGCAAGGCATTACCCATCATGCTTTTTTCTCAAATAAGCATAGCATTAACCATCATGCATTTTTTCAAAATAAAGCATGGCATTAATCATCATGCTTCGGTGCACTTTAACCCATTAACAATTGATATCTCAACACAATTCAACACTTGTTAGGTCTCAGCCCCTCCCTCGGACTGTCCTGACCCAAAATCATTTCAAACATGGATTTATTCACAAAGCATTAGAGATGTGAGATAGGCAATTCAATAAAAGGTAATAACCTCTAGGTCTATGGCCATAACCTGTGATACCAGCTATACGGATCAGGTGTGCAAGATATAACCACTATCTGCTTCCACACGGGAGGTGGGTCAAATCCAGCCCGTTGGTCCATAGCAGATCTCGTTCGAATACGGCATATCACAATCTCAACACGGTACAACGTACTCCATGCTACTTGCATGGTACAACGTACTCCGTGGACCCACATCAACATATCATATCACGCCACATCTAAAAATGCACGTGTGAGCTTATTTAATCGATACGACCTCTCGTCTACCCGAAACTCCTAACACGGCTATCAACATGTCAAAATCACAAACTGCACGTGCGAGCCTATTTAATTGGTGCGACACCCAGTCTGCCCGAAGCTCCAAGCATGGTAACAATTAAGGTGGGCATCTAGTGCGAGCTAAGCTCCAAGCATCATGCCAAAACCAGTATAAAAATCCATGTGAAAACTAGTGCGAGCTAAGCTCCAGCACTTATGCATATAAAACACATCAAATCTCGTGTGAGTCCTGCTCTAGCACGCTTTCATTCTCACGAAATCACATCGGTGGCTCTGTCTTTGTAAAACATGGTTATCAACCAAATCACATCATTTCTTCTTGCAAATCATTTCAAATATTAGCCAACCTACCTATCATTTTCTAGAAAGCAATAAATCATGATTTTCAAAGCATTATGCTTTTGTTTTCATGCACATTTCTCAAACACCCAACTTTTTACCCTTCAATCACCCGATTTCATTTCCTAACATCTCATGCATTCTAGCAAAGCATTAAGTGCCCAAATTGTGCACAGATATCTCTAAGAGTCCACAGATGTCCCTTACCTCAATTTACTTGAGTGCGACTCTCTTTTCCTCTTAGATTCTTACACTCTTGGCTCGCCTTGTTCCAGTGTATCCTCGGAAGCTGCGATTCAAATCATCCAAACCACTTGAGTTAAAGTTGTTAACTCACATTTGATCTCATTAGTCAATATAACCCATCTTTGCATTTACCAATGCCTTAATCCACATTTTACCCCTTTTTGGTAAATCTCACAATTTATTCACTAACAACACCTTAAAATCATACTTACAACATCTTTATCATCTCAAAATATCTTAGTTATCATTAACCTCAATATATCTTACTTTCTCACACTAGACTATTTCTAGGTCATGGTGGATTTATTACTTCCTAGGTAGTTTCTACCATTTCTATGCATACCAAACAACTCTAAAATCAATATCTACATAATGTACTTGATTTATTTCATTTAGAAACTCACATAGCTTGATTTCCTCTTTGCTCAAATGGAAATGCACCTTTGATCCTTCAATCCAACAAGTGGGGAAATGCACCTTTGATCCTTCAATCCAACAAGTGGGGAAATGCCTCTAAACTATGTTGTTCTTCTCTTTGATGTGAACAACTTTGTCTGTAATAGCTTTCCCTCAAATCTTACTAAAAATGTGTGGATTTAGGAGTGAGAAAGCTAGGTTTTTAGGTTGGAAATGGGAAAGATTGGTTTTTGTCTCGAAAATGCAGATCCAACTGCTCCATATTCATAGATTCAGCTTGATGAGATTGATATGTACAAGGAGGGGATCGATCTGGTCCTCTTAAAATCCCTCTTTTCCAAGATATTTTGAAGCCAGGAGATCGATCTTACTTCAAACAGAGAGTCAAGGAGATCGATCTGCTTCCAACCCGAGAGCTAAGGAGATTGATCTGTTTCATTAGGGATCGATCTGCATTTTACAGAATGAGCTAGGAGATCGATCTGGCTCCCATGGAGATTGATCTTTCCTGTTCCATAGCTCAAAATAAAAGCATTTTGGCTCTTCCAAATCGATCTCTCATCTAATGAGATCGATCTGTCATTCATATTTCTTGATTTTTTGCAGTTTTTCTGCAGCAACACTTACCAAACTTCATACATTTTGTTGCCATGATCATTTTCTCATCCAATCATCTTTGAGATGTGAAAATGACATCCCATAATACTTCATACACATTAAAACTTGTGTAGAATCTTTGTATATCCAAAGGTACATGATATAAACCAAATGGAAGTGCACAACTTATGCAATCTTCCTTCCATTATACCATACTACTCATATTCCATTCTACTCACATTCTTCACATGTTTAAGTCCATTTCTTCTTTTTCATATATAATGAAACTCGTATGTACAATCATAACTCTTATTACATGTGTGTACATTTAATTTATGGACTATACATCATTAATACTTCACATTACAAGCACATCACTATTTAGATATATATACAAAGTCGTGCTTATACATATATGGGGTCTCACAAGCATGCCCTAGTCTTCTATGCCATAACCAAGGTTCATTTTCTTTAGCAACCATGAAACACACATTTTCATTTCCAAGCTCATTCAAATGTACAATATATATGTTACCTTGTCTATGTCCTAAGAAAAGAACTTTATTTGTTTTAGCATCAATTGCATGACAATTTAAGCAATCAAAAACTACTTTGTATCCCTTACCACAAAGTTGACTAATGCTAAGTAAAATATGTTTTAATCCTCTATCAAGTAACACATTATCTATAGAAAAAGGAATGATTACCAATAGACCCACTTCCTTCAATTTGGCCTTTAGAGTTATCCCCAAAAGTGACTTCTCCACCAATCTTTTATTTTAAGGTGTTAAAATGACTCTTATCACTGGTCATGTGTCTTGAGCATCCACTATCCAAGTACCAAGTGTCACGACCCTCAATCCATCGAAAATTCACTACGAATTATTTTTCTTTTCATTTATCAATTATTATTTAATTTAATTCTTATTTGTTCTTTACTCTTACCTTACTCGATCGTGAACAGCTACACCTCCAACAGTTGGGCTGTGTATCGGTGTCAATCTCATCCAATCATACCATTTCAAATTGCAATTCATTTAAATGTAACACCTGTATTTCTAAATCAGAGTTACTGTTTACATGTGTTTACAATATTTTACATCCCCAAAATTACATTTGAAGATATTACTATGCTTTGACATGTCTAGATTCAAAAGTTATACAAATGTGTATACCTCATGTGATGGGATGCAACAGACACCAAAATCCAATCCTCAGTCGCCCATTATCTATTGTAAGTGCTCTGTAGAGGGGGGAAATAAGGGGGGGTGAGCAAACCACGCACTTAATAAGGTAATCATGCGAGTAGGTAGATAATTGTACTATCTACGTGGTCGTGATGTCATGCTTAAATCACACATTTATTTGTCATACTCCAAAACGTATGCTCATGCCTGTGTTCATGACATGTAAAGCAATTCATGCTATTTAAATTACTGCACAGTTCTAATAAACATAGCACGAAAAATCATCATGCATAAATCAAAATGAAGGCATGGTAAATCATCATGCAAAGTGCACTTATCAAGCATTTCAAATCTCAACACAAATCGATACAAAATCATCACTTGTCAAGACTCAGCCCCGCTCATGGACTATCCTGACCCACAACACTTTTCAAAACATGGATTTCTCATTCAATAATAGACATGTGAGATAGGCATATAATATCAATAAGGGTAATAACTAGGACTATGGCCATACCATCTGCGATCCCAGGCCACACGGATCATAGTGTGCGGGGTATCACCTCTATCTGCATCTGCACGGAAGGTATGTCACATCACTGATCCATAGTAGAATCCATCATCCGAAGATGACATATATATACTACCACACATGGAACAACGTACTTCATCCTACTTGCGCGGTACAACGTACTCCGTGGACCCATATCATCACAATATATCCTACCACATCTCAATACGCACGTGCAAGCCTATTTAATCGGCGTGGCACACAGCCTACTCGAAGCTCCCAGCACAGCTCCTGACATATCATAAAAGCACATGTGAGTAATCTCTAACATGACAACAGTATAGTGGATATCTAGTGTAAGCTATGCTCCAGCACCATGTCAAAACTTGTATGAAAACTAGTGTGAGCTAGGCTCCAGTACAATGTCATAAAATCCATGTGAAAACTAGTACGAGCTATGCTTCAGCACTCATGCATGTAACTCTAGTTCGAGCATCGCTCCAGCACTAATGCACGTATAAAACACGTCAAATCTCTTGCGAGCAGCGCTCTAGCACGTTTAATTTCCACAAAACTCATGTAGGTGGCTCATTCTTTGCAAAGCACGATTATGAAACCGAATCAAGCTACTTTTGTGAAAATCATTTCAAATGCTAGCCAACCTACCAATTATATGCTAAAAAGCAAATAAAAAGATTTCAACGCCTCAAGCTCTTGTTTTTAATGCATATTTCTCAAAAACCCAACTCTTTGCCCTTCAAACATCCATTTCTTCCTAAGGCCCTTAGATAATTTAAGAAATCGCCAATGCACCGAAAAAGCGTACAAATATCCATAGGGCTAACAAAATTCCCTTACCTCGATTCTCTTGGAAGCAACTCTTCTTTCCTTTCCCGTTTTTTACGATTTGGCTCACCTTGCTCCGATTTTATCCTCGATAGCTGCACATATTCATAAATCATATGAGTCAATACCGATAACTCATATTCAAACATCAACTAATCTATATATCTCATCGAGCCTATTTTATCGAGTTTGACCCATTATCACATTTGGCCATCATTATGCCATTTCTAGTCAATTTAACTAGCAACACACTTGGTTACTTATCAAATACTTGGCATAAATGTTTATCCATAACCTTCTATCATTTATGCATTCTCTACAATACCATTTATGCACATTTTTATCACTTGACTAATCTCATAATGTGGCTTCATCCAATCATCTCAAAATCATGCATATCACCACAGTAAGAACTTGATATAATCCCTTTTATCATCTAATCAACCACATTTTATTTTCTCACACTAAACTCATTTCTAGGTTATGCTTGTTCCATTGCATTCTAGGTAGTTTCATTCATTAATAAATACACCAATCTACTCAAAACAACAACTAGATAATATACTTAGAGTTGGTGTATTGGAAACTCACCTAGCTTGACTTTCGTCTTTTCCAAGTTTTGAAGACTCCTGTGCTCCTTTAATCCAACAAATGAAATGTTGACTCTAAGCTATGTTGTTCTTCTCCTCACAATGAACAACTTTTCTCTAATAGCTTTTTCTCAAAACTTTATGGAAGATGGCACATTTTAGAGAGAGAAAGCTTGGTATTTTGTGTAACAATGGAAGATGTGTGTTGGTTTGTTGAAGAAAAAGTTATTGTCGAGGGGCTTTTATAAATTAAGAGGGATGAGATCAATCTGCTAGGGTGAAGAGATCGATCTTTCTTTGGTTTTAGCCATCGAATTCTCAGGTTTGAAATGGGAGGGATCGATCTGCTCATTGGGGAGAGATCGATCTGCTTTTGACAAAATCAAATGGGGATCGATCTGCACTTAAGAGGGGATTGATCTTAGCTTGGTAAAGGCAATACAGATCGATCTGCTAATTGGGGAGATCGATCTGCTTGATGTGGAGATCAATCTGGCCTTGGCAGATTCACTTCGAATTACTCTTCTTGCACAAGGGATCGATCTGCCTTGGGTAGGAGATCGTTCTAGCCTTCATCTGGGATATTTCCTACTGCATTTTTCCAAAAGGTTCAAGGGTAAATTCCTATTTCATTACTCCAATACTCATTTTTCATTTTAATCCGACTTAGAGCATGGAAAGACTCATTTCTTATGATTCAGATATAATAAGACTTGTGTGTATTGCTTGAATTCATAAAGAATACATAGAATTCACGGTCCATGCATTATTATTTTGGGCTTTCATTCTTTATCTTCAATCCAATTTCTTGAAGTTCCATTCGTTTAGTTTGTGGCCACTTCAGCCCTCTTTTTTTTATCCTTTACTTGTATCTTGACACTCATTCATCCCATTTGAAATCCATTCACATTTACATGATCCGAAATCATTTCTCTTATAATTCCATTAACATATATTACAAAGTTATACATACATGGGTTCTCACAAGCTCCCCTACTTAAGGAAATTTAGTCCTCCAAATTGGAACCAATTCAATCCATGAACAACTCGGGATACTTCTCCCATATCAAACTCTTCAACTCCCATGTAGCTTCTTCTGCAGTGTGGTGCTGCCAAAGGACTTTCACTAAGGCGATCGTCTTCGAACTCAACATCTTCTCCTTCCTGTCTAATATCCGAACCAAATTCTCAACATATGACATGTTCTCGTTGAGCTCCAATAGCTCATATCTAATTACATGTGCCGGGTCCGGGTGGTACTTCCGTAACATAGAGATATGGAAGACGTTATGAACGCCTGCTAGCTCAAGTGGCAATACTAGCCTGTAGGCCCTATCTCCCACTTTATCCAATATCTCAAATGATCCAATGTAACTAGGACATAACTTTCTTTTCTTTTCGAACCTCGTTATACCCTTAGAAGGAGAAACTCGCAAAAACACTGATTCACCCACTGTGAACTCCAATGGTCTTCGTCTCTTATCAGCATAACTCTTTTGTCAGCTCTAAGCTGTTTGTAACCTCTCACAAATCAACTGGACATCCTCATAGGCTTATCTCACTAAGTTGGGAGCAAATATCAGTCGATCACTAACCTCTTCCCATCTAATAGGGGAATGACATCTACGGCCATACAAAGCCTCATACGGTACCATCCAAATACTCGAATGATAACTATTATTATAGACGAACTCTGCGAGTGGCAAATGGTCATCCTAGGAGCCTCAAAATTCCAATGCAAATGCTCTCAACATATCCTCCAGGGTCTGTGTAGTCCTCTCTAACTAACCATCTATCTGAGGATGGAATGCTGTGCTAAAACTCAGTTAGGTCCCTATCACTTTCTATAAATGTTCCCAAAAGTTAGAAGTGAAGCGGGTATCCCGATCATAAACAACACTCACTGGAACACCATGTAATCTCACTATCTCGCACACATATAGTTTCGCCAGTGTACTCAGAGTATAGGTGGCTCTCATAGCTAGAAAGTGTGCTGACTTCGTCAATATGTCCATTATTACCCAAATCGCATCGTGATTCCTGTGGGTCCTAGGTAAACCCATCACGAAATCTATAGTGACATGTTCTCATTTCCAAGTCGGTATAGGTAGAGGTTGTAATAGCCCTGCAGGCTTCTGGTGCTCTACCTTCACCTGCTGACAGACGAGACACTTTGCCACAAATTCAGCTACATCTCTTTTCATCCTTGACCACCAATACACTCTCCGAAGAATTTGATACACCTTGTTACTTCCCGGATGCAGTGTACACATCGTTGAGTAAGCTTCTGTTAAGATCAATTTCCTAATCTCTGGATCATCAGGATCATATATCCTACCCCTGAACCTCAGGAAACCATCTGAACTCAACTCAAAATCAGTCTCTATACCCTTCTGTATCTGCCCAATAATATCACTACACTGCTGATCAATCTGCTGAGCCTACCAGATACGATCTACTAGATCCGATTCCAACCGCAGGCTAGCCATCATACAACCACTATAAGCATCAGGCGGGGTCACATCTAAACTGAGGCTCATGAACTGTTCGAACAGCTCATATTCCCTAGTCATCATGTACGATACTAACCCATGGTGCTTTCTGCTTAATGCATCAGCTACCACATTAGCTTTACTCGGGTGGTACAAGATCTCACAATTGTAGTCCTTCAGAAGCTCAAGCCACCTTCGCTATCTCATATTTAATTCTTTCTATGGGAACAGATACTTGAGGCTCTTGTGGTCTATAAATACTTAGAATTTCTCACCGTAAAGATAATGGCACCATATTTTCAAAGCAAATACCACGGCCACCAACTCTAGATCGTGGGTCGGGTAGTTCCTCTTGTGATCCTTCAGCTATCTCGATCCATAAGCAACTACCTTCCCATCCTGCATCAGTACAGAGCCTAGTCTTTGGTACAAAGCATCTGTATATACAGAAAACCTTCTAAGCTGGTAAGGATGGTGAGAATCGGAGATGTAGTCAATCTCTTCTTCAGCTCCTAAAAACTCTTCTCACAATTATTGTCCCATGTAAATTCAATATTCTTTCTCGTGAGATGTGTCAATGGAGTAGCTACTCTCGAGAATCCCTCCACAAACCGTTGATAATACCCTGCTAAACCCAGGAAACTTCTAATCTCCGTAACTGTCTGGGGTTTTTGCCACTGAACCACTGCTTCAATCTTGGATGGGTCCACTGACACTCCATCCTTCGATACAATATGACCTAGAAAAGAGATTTGTTTAAGCCAAAAATCACACTTACAGAGTTTAGCGTACAACTTCTTCTCTCGGAGGGCCTATAGCACTATCCTTAGGTGCTGCTTATGCTCCTCTCTAGATCTTGAATACACCATAATATCATCGATGAACACGATAACGAACCAATCTAAATACTGGTGAAACACCTCATTCATCAATGACATAAAAGCTGTGGGAGCATTTGTCAACTCGAATGGCATAACCATAAACTCAAAATGACCATACCGGGTGTGAAAAGCTGTCTTCGGTACATCTATATCCCGAATTCTGAACTGATGGTACCTAGATCTTAGATCTATCTTAAAAAAGACCTGCGCTCCCTGAAGCTGATCTAACAAGTTATCGATGCGTGGAAGGAGGTACTTATTCTTAATGGTCACCATATTCAACAACCTGTAGTCAATACATAATCAGAGGCTCTTATCCTTCTTCTTTACAAATAGAACCGATGCTCCCCAAGGCGATACACTCAGTCTAATGAACCCCTTATCCAACAACTCCTGTAACTACTTCTTTAGTTCCTCCAATTCAATCGGACCCATTTTGTATGGTGGCTTGGATATCGACTCTGTACCAGGTACCAAATCTATACAAAATTCCATCTCTCTATCTGGCGGTAACCATAGTAAATCATCCGAAAAGACATTTGGAAATTCTCTGACCATTGGGATGTCTCGCAATTCCGGGCATGCTATATCAGCCTCAAGCACATACGCAATATAACCTTTCAAAATATCAATCATTAAATCAGTACAGAATTTCATATATTTCACTCACAACCACAACTGCTTTCATCACATTTCAAGGGGATTTTATATTACATTTCTCTGGGAAACTTATGGTAACGATATTTACCCCTGGAAATGTTATCGTTTTAGAGAAATAATCCACTACAGCATAATTTGCAGCCAACCAATCCATTCCTACGATTACATCAAAGTCACTCATATACATTAAAATAAGGTCGGCTGTCATTTCCTTTTCCCCTACTTTTAACTTACAATCTCTAAATAAATACTCCACTAGCTGACTATTGCTCATAGGAGTGCTTATCATCATCCTCCTACTTAACGGGGCAAGCTTCACATACTTAAACAATTTACATGCAAATGCAGGTGGTACAAATGAATGCATGGCACCAGGATCTATCAAAACATAAGCTATGAGATCAAAGATTAAGATGGTACCTTTCACCACATCTAACGATTGATTTGCAGTATCCTAGTCCAAAGCGTGTACTCGCCCTCTGCCAACCACCTACTTTCCCTTCTCTTCAGCTGTTGCCTTCCTTTTAGAAGTAGGAGTATCAGCAGGAGCTCTCTCTGGTTCCTTGCCCTTCTGTGGGGCACTCTCAGTCATTTTAGGCAGTTTTTGATTATATGCCCTGGTTTCCCACATCGAAAACATACTGCAGGAGATCCATAACATTGCTGAGTCCCATGGTACCTACCGTACTTACTGCACTGTTTTGTAGTAGGTTGTGGCTCTCCAACCACTATACCCTTTGCTAGAGCTATGGTCGGATACATGAGAGGCTTAACTGTCCTCTCTCAGATTTCCTCAATCCTCGACCTCTTCCCAAAAAATCTCTTGCTTCCTCTATAACTGAAGCCTTTATCCACTGCCTATCTTTTCTTGTCTCTATCCCTTAGTCTACTAACCTTTCCATACTCTGAGGCAACCCGCTCAAGATCTTGCTCACACAACTGTGCTCTGTGCACTACCTCATCGTAGGTCGGTATGTCGAAAGGGACCAATCGAGAACTGATGGATGGTTTCAGTCCGTCTACACACTTTCTAACCTTTTTGAGCTCACTATCCATCATGTCAGGATCATACCTGCCCAGGGAGATGAATTTAGTCTCACACTCATCCATCGATCTGCTTCCCAGGGTCAAATCCAAAAATTCCATTTGCAGTCTCCGTTGCATAGTATTCGAAACATATTAGCTCTGGAAGGCCTCTAAAAATACATCCCAGCTAATCTTTGTATGTTGGGCCCTCAAAATGGGTTAGGTTGACTTCCACCAGTGCTCTGCTGATCCCTTCAGCATGAATGCAGCAAATGCTACCATCTTGATAGTGGTGCACACGAAG
Organism: Firmiana major; assembly: GCA_033439115.1. Lineage (NCBI taxonomy): Eukaryota > Viridiplantae > Streptophyta > Magnoliopsida > Malvales > Malvaceae > Firmiana > Firmiana major. The sequence goes on along the minus strand of CM065896.1, from coordinate 24,827,622 downwards.
AACCCATATAGTTTCTCAATCTCATTCACCCAGGCCTCAGCAGCTACTAGGTCCTTAAGTCCACTGAAAGATGGTGGGATAAATTTTTGAAGCTGTCGCAACCTATCCAGGTCACATCCATAACCCCAATCTCTACTTCTCTGTGGTGGAGCAACAGTAGAAGGTGTTTCCTATACCGGTGGGGGTGTAGGAGTAACTATAGTTTGAGGTTCTTGGGCTGGCTGTGCAGGCATCTCAAGAGTAACACCTGGTTCATCATTATCACCCTGTGCATTTGGCTCTTGCCTACCCCCAGCTCCAGGCAATGACTGTGCAATCAACTCCATAATCGCCTCTAAGCTTCGCTCTATCCTCGTAAAGCATGCCTCAGTACTCTCCGATCTTTATGTCAGACCCTGTGGAGCATGCTCAACATTAGCCTCCACCTCTACCTCCTCGTGAGTCTCATACGGCAATGACTCAACACAACCCCCAGGCCTATCCCTCTGGCCTCTAGCTCGTGCTCTCGCCCCTCTACCTCGACTAGTGTTAGGCATTATGCTAAGATTCCTAAATTCATAATTATTTTTTAGTCAAACTCGTCACGATATACACAATTATAACTAGATAAACACTACATGGGGATGTAATTTTCCTAAATTTTGACACCGACATACATCAGACCAACTCAGCTCTAATACCACTTCTCTCACGACCCTCAATCCACCGAAAATCCACTACGATTTTTTTTCTTTTCGTTTATCGATTATTATTTAATTCAATTCTTATTTGTTCTTTACTCTTACCTTACTTGATCGTGAACAGCTACACCTCCAACATTTAGGCTATGTGTCGGTGTCAATCTCATCCAATCATACCATTTCAAATTACAATTCATTTAAATGTAAACACTTGTATTTCTAAATCAGAGTTACTATTTACATGTGTTTACAATCTTTTACATCCCAAAAATTACAGTTAAAGATATTAATATGCTTTAACATGTCTAGATACAAAAGTTATACAAATGTGTATACCTCGTGTGATGGGATGCAGCGGACACCAAAATCCAATCCTTAGTCGCCTACTATCTACTGTAAGTGCTCTGTAACGGGGGGAAAATAAGGGGGTGAGCAAACCACGCGCTCAATAAGGCAATCATACGAGCAGGTAGATAACTGTACTATCTACGTGGTCGTGATGCCATGCTTACATCACACATTTATTTGTCATACTCCAAAACGTATGCCCATGCTTATGTTCATGATATGTAAAGCAATTAATGTTATTTAAATCATTGCACAAGTCTCGAAACATAGCATGGAAAATCATCATACAAAATTAAAATCAAGGCATGGTAAATCATCATGCAAAGTAAACTTATCAAGCATTTCAAATCTCAACACAAACCGATACAAAATCATCACTTGTCAGGACTCAGCCCCTCTCATGGACTATCCTGACCCACAACACTTTTCAAAACATGGATTTCTCATTCAACAATAGACATGTGAGATAGGCATATAATATCAATAAGGGTAATAACTAGGACTATGGCCATATCCTCTGCGATCGTAGGCTACACGGATCCTAGTGTGCGGGGTATCACTTCTATCTGTTTTCGCACGGGAGGTAGGTCATGTCCAACTTGCTGGTCCATAGCAGAATCCATTGTTCAAAGATGGCATATATATAATATCACACACGGTACAACGTACTCCATGCTACTTGCATGGTACAACATACTCTGTGGACCCATATCATCATAATATATCCTACCACATCTCAATACCCATGCGCGAGCCTATTTAATCGACGTGGCACATAGCCTACCCGAAGCTCCCAACACGGCTCTCGACATGTCATAAAACCACATGCGAGTAATCTCTAGCACGAGAACAAGTATAGTAGACATCTAGTGCGAGCTATGCTCCAGTACCATGTTAAAACTTGTATGAAAACTAGCGCGAGCTAGGCTCCAGCACAATGTCATAAAATCCATGTGAAAACTAGTGAGAGCAAAGCTCCAGTACTCATGCATGTAGAACTCTAGTGCAAGCATCGCTCGAGCACTAATGCATGTATAAAACACGTCAAATCTCATGCTAGCAGCGCTCTAGCATGTTTCATTTCCATAAAACTCATGTAGGTGGCTCATTCTTTGTAAAGCATGGTTATAAAATCGAATCAACCTACTTTTGTGCAAATCATTTCAAATGCTAGCTAACCTACCAATATGATGCTAAAAAGCCAATAAAAAGATTTCAAAGCATCATGCTCTTTTTTTTAATGCATATTTCTCAAAAACCCAACTCTTTTCCCTTCAAACATCCATTTCATCCTAAGACCCTTAGATAATTTAAGAAATCGCCAATGCGTCAGAAATACGTACAAATATCCCTAGGGCTAACACAATTCCCTTACCTCGATTCTCTTGGAAGCAACTCTTCCTTCCTTTCCGATTTTTCATGATTTGGCTCAACTTGCTCTGGGTTTATCCTCGGTAGCTGCACATATTCATAAATCATATGAGTCAACACCGATAACTCATATTCAAACATCAACTAATTGATGTATTTCATCGAGCCTATTTTATCGAGTTTGACCTATTATAACATTTGGCCATCATTATGCCATTTCTAGTCAATTTAACTAGCAACACACTTGGTTACTTATCAAATACTTGGCATAAATGTTTATCCATAACCTTCTATCATTTATGCATTCTCTACAATACCATTTATGTACATTTTTATCACTTGACTAATCTCACAATGTGGCTTCATCCAATCATCTCAAAATCATGCATATCACCGTACTAACAACTTGATATAATCCTTTTTATCATCTAATCAACCACATTCTATTTTCACACAATAAACTCATTTCTAGGTTATGCTTGTTCAATTACATTCTAGGTAGTTTCATTCATCAATAAATACACAAATCTACTCAAAACAACGACTAGATAATACACTTAGAGTTAGTGTATTGGAAACTCACCTAGCTTGACTTTCTTCTTTTCTAAGTTTTGAAGACTCATTTTCTCCTTCAATCCAACAAATGAAATGTTGACTCCAAGCTATGTTATTCTTCTCCTCACAATGAACAACTTTCCTTTAATAGCTTTTTTCTCAAAACTTTATGGAAGATGGTGTATTTTAGAGAGAGAAAGCTTGGTATTTTGGGTAACAATGGAAGATGTGTGTTAGTTTGTTGAAGAAAAAGGTTTTACCGAGGGGTTTTTCTAGATTGAAAGGGATGAGATCGTTCTGCTAGGGTGAATAGATCGATCTTCCTTTGGTTTTAGCCATCGAATTCTCAGGTTTGAAATAGGAGGGATCGATCTGCTCATTAGGGAGAGATCAATCTGCTCTTGACAAAATCAAATAGGGATCGATCTGCACTTAAGAGGGGATCGATCTGGGCTTCGCAAAGGCAATAAAGATCGATCTACTCATCGGGGAGATCCATTTGGCCTTGGCAGATTCACTTAGAATTGCTCTTCTTACACAAGGGATTGACCTGCCTTGGATAAGAGATCTATCTGACCTTCATCTGGGGTATTTCCTGCTGTATTTTTCCAAATATTTCAAGGGTAAATTCCTATTTCATTACTCCAATACTCATTTTTCATTTTAATCCCACTTAGAGCATGGAAAGACTCATTTCCTATGATTCACATACAATAAGACTTGTGTGTATTGCTTGAATTCATAAAGAATACATAGAATTCACGGTCCATGCATTATTATTTTGTGTTTTCATTCCTTATCTTTAATCCAATTTCTTAAAGTTTCATTCGTTTAGTTTGTGGCCACTCCAACCCTCTTTTTTTTTAGCCTTTACTTATATCTTGACACTCATTCATCCCATTTGAAATTCGTTCACATTTACATGATCCAAAATCATTTGTCTTATAATTCCATTAACATATATTACAAAGTTATACATACATGGGGTCTCACACTAAGCTTCCTTTGACTTTGCTTTGAAACAATGCTCAAGTTCCTACAATCATCATTAAACCTTTGTTTTAGGTACCCAAATTTTCTTGGGTCCTTGAGAGTTAGCAGACATAAGTTTTGATCCTCTAAGGATCCATTTCATTATCAATTTAATGTCTTTGAAATTATAGCATTCTGAGGCACCTAAAGTTTTCTTACTACTTTCCCTCAAAAGTAGTTTTTCTAACATTGTATTTATGTGATGGATGTCCTATTTTATTACATAGTGAGCAAATAAGACATTGATCATGTATATTATGTTTTCTAACCAAGAAGTTCTTGAGATGAGTTTCTTTATTTTTGAGTCTCTAACATATGATCTAGCTTTTGTTGACCATGTAGAATCTAGAAAATGAATTATGCAAATTACTATTCTTTTCCTTTAAATCATGAATTTCTAGATTTGTATTTTCCAATTTCTTTTCCCATTCTCTCTTAGCATTTAAAAGCACTTCATTTTCTTTTTTTAATTTAGAGATTATCTTCTTATATTTCAAATTCATGCACTCAAATTCCATGGCAAGATCATCAAAAGCATCTTGTAACTCATCAAAAGAATATTCATTAGAAATAGATATTACCTTTTCTTTTTCCAATGCCATGAAACAAAGATTGGTAACTTCTTCTTCTCCATGGTTATCATCGGAGCTATCACTATCACTCTAAGTTGCCATCATTACTTTTTTCTTTGGTTTCCTATCATTTGCTTTCTTTAGCAGTGGAGAATCAAATTTATTATGACCAGCTTTTTTACATTCATAGCACACAATAGAATCCTTATCTTTTCTACTTGACTCTCCTCTATTTTGTTCTCTCCTATGGATTCTCCTAGTACTACCATTACCTCTCATTCTCATAAATTTGTTTAATCTTTTGGCAAACATTGCCATTTCAATATCCTCCTCATCACAACTTTCATTTTTATCATCTTTTAGTTCTTTACAAGTAGTAGACTTTAGTGCTACTCCTACTTTCTTAGGAAGCTCTTCATTTCTTTTTAGCTTCATCTCATAAGTAAGTAGTGACCCCATTAGTTCATCTAGTGAGAATGAGTGAGGATCCTTAGATTCCTCAATAGCAGTCACTTTGGCTTCCCAAGATTTTGGTAGGCTATTTAGAATTTTATTTACCATCTCTATGTTGGCATATGTTTTGCCTAGAGATTTAAGTTCATTTATTATATCGATAAACCTAGTAAACATGTCACTAATAAATTCATCTTTTTTCATTCTAAACAATTCATAATCATGTGAGAGCATGCTTACTTTTGTCTCCTTAACTTGAGTTATACCTTTATGAGTAATTGCTGACTTATCCCAAATTTGCTTGGCATTCTCACATGTGTAGACTCTATTATATTCATTAGGACCCAAAGCATAAAACAAAGTATGCATTGCCTTAGCATTCAATTGAGCTGATTTTATGCCATTAGCATCCCATTCATCTTCCTCCTTAGGAATTTCATTTCCTTTAACTTTCTTTGTAGGGATTTGTAGGCCTTTGACAATAACTCTCCACATTTCATAATCATTCGTTTGAATGAATAGCATCATCCTAATCTTCCAATAAGCATAATTTTCACCATTAAACAAGGGAGGTCTAACAGTGGAGTGCACCTCTCCTGCCATGCTATTTGGTACACTATTTTGAGCCATAGGATCGTTATATACTCTTAGGATTTTACTCCTTTTTAATCAAAGAGCCCAAGCTTTGATACCAATGATTGGCTCAACTAAGAAGGGGGTGAATCAGTTTTTTATTAATTTACCAAATTTAAAACTTACTTAGCTAATATTGCACATAAATAAATTTATAACTACATTAAGATAGAGAACAAAAGTGTAGTAAATAAGGAGATAAGGGAAATAAGTAGCAAACACAATGAGTTATAGAGGTTCGACCAAATCCTTTGCCTACGTCCTCACTTCTTGACCTTCTTATCAAGGAGTCACTTCCACTATCAAGCTAAACTTTACAACTTCCTTTTCAAGGTTAAGGAATAACCTCTTTACCCTCTTAGCAAATATTGCTATTCAAACTCTTTTACAATAGCTCTCTCAAAGAGGAACTCTCCTCTTTGCTTTAAGATAAAGAGTGAATACAATCAAGGCTCTCTTAATGGGTAGGTGATGAAAAATGAATGGCTTAACTACAACTTTCAATGACAATTAAGTAAACTTTTACTGAAGACTTAAAGAATGTTTTCTCAAGATTGCTCAGAGCTTCTCTGCTTTCTTCTTTCTTATCTCTAATGTCTTTATGACTTGTATTTATACACACAATTGGTTGGTGAAGCATTTAATGCAATTTTTCTCGTTGAAACCTTGAAAAACTAGCGCTTGGATTTCTACAGACGAATCCCAGATCGATCTTCTTACCCGAGAGGATCGATCATTTAGTTCTAAAACTTACAATCACAAAGGTACTCCAGGCAAGGAAGATTAGTCTCACTATACAGAGCGATCAATCTTCTCTTATTGAGAAGTCAGTCATCACATTTCGTAAAACAAGGGAGATCTATCTCTTTGCTGAAAAAATTACTATTGCCTAAAGGAGATCGATCACATAACCATAGGAGATCGATCTCACAACCCAAGAGATCGATTTTTCAATGATTCTGTCAAATGGGGATCGATCTGAGGAGATCGATCTCACAATGATTCTGCCAAATGGAGATTGATCTCACAACTCAGCAGATCGATCTCTTGGCTTAAGTACCATTTTTCCTGTAGAAATTTAGTTGACAAAGGTTTAAAGTTTCTAAGTTTAGATCTTCCCAAGTTTTCTAAGTACTTTTTAGTACAATTTGCAATATTTTCTCTAAGACAATTAGTTCGAAATAATACCTTATAAATGATTTGAAGATTTAACGTAAGCACATTTAAATTAATGTTTTGTCTTTTCAAAATAAATCATTTAAAGCTAACAAAAATGATTCATAAAAATCATGTAAAAATATATAACTGTGAGAAAACACCATTTTACACCATTTTCAAGTAAAATTGCCACCTTTTGGCCATTTTTAGCCTTTTTTAGCTTAATCTTCTTGCCAAAAAGTTATTCCTCTAAGTGTTCTCGACAACCTTCCAAAATTGGTGGCTTAATTCCTTAAGAATCATCAAGGATCTATAAGGTAAACAAATTTCATAATTCCTTTATCAAGGGAATTGTAGTTATTTTCAATCCTCCATCTTTCTATATGTTAATTAAAGACTAATATGAAGTATTTCCATACTTTTAGATTGGAGCAAAAAACTCTCTAAGTTATGGAACAAGATTTCGCCACTTTAAGATTTCTAAGGTAAACTTTGATTCAAGCCTTGAATTTGAGATATGGTGATGTGTTTATCATATTATGATCTTACATGATGAAATTAGGGAATGGGAATGATGGCATCAATAATGTCTAGCTTGGCCATTAGGCTTTAGTTATAAAAAGTGTAATTTCAAAGGGATTTTGTGTTATGATGTGAAATGCATGTAATTAGGCATGAATTAAGTGTTATTATGGAACATAGTGATGTTGGAACAATGTTGTACATTCGGCTAAAAGAAGGGTATTTAGGTAATTTTTCCAAGTTAGAGTATTTGTGGTACTATGTGAGTGTTAAGTAAAAGTGTATACGATAAGTGTAATTAAATTGATCAGAAAGTGTAAATTAATAGCTTTTATCACTTTATAGCGTAATGTGACAATTGAAACTATGTGAAAGTGTAGCCTTTAAGTGGCTTTAGGGTGCTTCAAGTCATTGTAAATTGTTTACTGAGTAAATCGTGTGATATTGTAGGTTTTTGGAGTTAGTTGTGGTAGGGAAAGACTATTTGATTTAAGTTGTTCTACTTAAACCTTCTAGGAAATTGTGGTAAGTTAATTGCGTAAGTTATGGGTTAATCCTGTATGGAACTCATTTATGTTTTAAAATGACTTTTGAGAAATGTGAATGATTTGTAAGAACCATTAGTACAAGTATGTGAACAATCAACTACCTTAGGGATATAAACTATTTTGTTTCTACCTTGTAAGCTGGGTATTAAGTAATTATTACTCGGTCATATTGCAGAATATTTGTGAATCCTATAAGTTTTAAGGTCTAAGATTCATGTGATATCGAACATGTGACTTTAGAATGTTTTATGTGATTTTCGAACCATGTTATGATTTTTATACTGTTGTAATCATTGCATGGCATTATGACACGAGATTTACAAGCTTGCATAGATGTTTTTGTGCATATTTAACTGCTTTGTAATCTCATTATTAATGTGTCTTAAAACATGCTTTTGTTATGCTCATGACGTGTATAGGCTTTTATTTCACTATATTCGCCAATAGAACATATAGAGACAGCCTGAGTGTTTGTACTCATATATGGGCAACTATGGCTTGTCTGACAATAGTCATGACAGGTTCTTATCTTACTTAATCACTCGGATCTGAGAATATGAATCTACGACCATATGTAAAATCCTAGTTTCTGGGGTAGTTATGGCTCTCTGATAACTAAAGTGGGAGAAGATTTTATTGGGATGATAGTAATTATGCCTGTATAATTGTGACTTATGTTTTTTGAACCATGTGAACTTATGTTTTCCAAACAATATGAAAGTATGTGAAACTGTGCATATGAAATGTGTTTTTCAAACTATGCGAAAGTATGTGAAATGTGTTTTTCAAACTATGTGAAAGTATGAAAAATGTATTTTTTGTATGAGAATTTAATATGAAAGAACTTATGTGTTTATGAAAATGTGAACTATATTTTTTGAATCGTTTTATATTATCGCTATAAGCATTTATCAGATTTTCGTATTTGTTATATAAGGTCTAGTGTGAAAGGAAATTACATACTCTAAAGTATCTTTCCCCTAATGACTTGAACAACATCTAGAAAGATTGTTAATCCGAAAAATCCAAAATGAAAAAGTTACGGGAATTATAATAGACGATGCATGATTTGATGATGTAAGTTCAATTTTGAAATGTGGTCTTCACATAACATCCATTATGAACTAATATCCTATTTTATATGTGATTTATTCTGCACTAGTGTGGTTAATTTACTAGGATTTATAGCTCACTTCCCCTTTGTTTTCTATCACAGTTTAAGTTCAGGATTTTACTTTAGCTGATTTTAGTGTTTGACACCGAAGTTACTGACTTTAGCCTACTCACAGCGTAAATTCAGTATAACTTTTTACCATGTAAATAAACTTCTTTTCAGAAAAATTTGTCCCAATACTTAGGATGGGATGTGTATAACATTGTGGTATGATTTCATAAGCATTTAAGTGTATTTTGAGATGTAAATGAATTTTTATTGATGAAAGTGTCGATGGAAAATATTGTATTATTTACAAAACAATATTTGTAAAGAGATTAGTACATCAAAAATTTTGAGATTTGGTCATAGAATTTTTTGATTTCCAAAAATTTGCATATCAGGTTATGATAATTGATTTTGAGTGTGAAATTTGATTGGGACTTTAGCTTTGACACCTTAAACCTAGCTAAGTAGTTTGTAACCTAGAAATGTGTAGGACTGGACTCACATGATAAATAAATAATGTGATTAATAGGCTAAAAACGATATAATAAGCTATACTTTCGCAAGAAGTATCAACAATAATTGTGTTTTTTGGGATTTGACAGTTTGATTGGTATCAAATCATGTTTGTCTTATTAAGTCATTCTAGAAAAGTCTAATGAGTCATTTACATCCCATGCACATCCATAGTACTGTGTTTGTATTGCGAGTAAATGGATACTGTTCTAATGCATGTGACCTTTTTGTATAAAATAGTCAAAAATATGCTAAAAGGATGAGGGATACCTCCTCAAGGGATACGAGGTCCTTCACCACTTCCTCCATCTCCTCCTCTTCACTTCATCGGAGGCCAGATAATCTAAATCTACTCACACAGATGGCATAGTTGGAACGTAATTATGCTAAAAGCACCACCACCACCACCACAAGCACCACCACCAATGCCACAACCTGAGGAGCCTCAAACTTCGATTTTACCGGATGCACCTCATCCAATGTAGCCTCAAGAACCATCATAGGGTAACATTCTACCTCTAACTTAGATGCCACCACCACCTCTTTAACCAGTTCCTCAACCATCATCTCTCCAAGCCATTCCTATTCCATAGAATGTAGTAGCTTAATTTCCTATGTCGAGTGCTGACAGATTTAAGTAATTCTAGAAAATAAGTCTGACAACATTCAAAGGGGTTAAAAATTCAGAAGCAGTCGAGATGTGGCTTACGAAAATGGTAAAGGTATTTAAATATATGGACTGAAGACCTAAGGAGAAGATGCCATTTGCTGCCTATATGTTTGAGGGAGAGGCTAAGCACTGGTGGAGATCTTTTAAAGAAGTTCTGTGGAGTTAAGAACCAATTATTACATGGGAGAGGTTTTTGACTACTTTTAGTGTTCAGTATTTTGCGAAGATCGCTTGTAGATAAAAACAAGTAGAGTTCCTAACTCCAGAGTAGCGAAATATTTTACTGGACCAGTATGAGTCCAAGTGTACTACTCTGAGCAGGTATGACCCTTTGATATCGATTGGTGAGCCTCGAAAGTTCGTTAAGTTCATTGATATCTACAACCAGCTATCAGGGGTTGAAATTCTAGTTTGTTGAATAAGATGTCAACAAGACGTAGACTTGATATGAGACTTAGAGTTAAGGTAAAGGTCAATGACTAGTTTAGAGTGATTCAACTCTTAAGAAGTCGAAAGAAAAGAGTAAAGAAAAAAAGTAGAGAATTGAGATACCCCAACCATAGGATATAAGACCTATGTCAAATTAGGTGGGACCCAAATTTCATGGACTTCAAAGGGTAGGCCATGTTTTAGAGATAGTGATGCCTGCTTTAGATGTGGAAGATAGGGCACTTATCAGAGACTGTTCCTTGATAAGAGCTGCTGATAAGGGACTAGAGAAACCCATTGTAGCTATCACCACTATCAAGAAAGCTAAACTTGTAGATAAAGGCAAGAAGCCGGTAGCTCAGGGTAAAGTGTTTGCACTAGATCATGAGGCATTAGATGCTTCCAACTTTGTTGTTAAGGGTAATCTTCTAATCTCTGGTTACGATGCATTTTGCTTAATAGATCTAGACTCTAAAGATTCGTTTATTTCTCTTTTATTTTCTAACAGGCTGAAGGTAGAGCCGAGGTCACTGAGATACATGTTGGACTTAAGCAATCCACTTAAAAAATCTCAGATGACCGAGTCTGTATATAAAATGTGTAAAGTTAAAGTGGGAGAGAAGAAGTTAAATGTCGATTCAATTTTGCTATGTATGATGTTAATGTCATTTTGGGTATAGATTGGTTGGCCACTAACCATGCTACTGTAATTTTAGTAAGAAAAGTGTGACCTTTGCTCTCTCCAAACCAATTGTAATCAATTTTGTAAAATGAATGAAATAAAATAGGTCTTTTACTCAGAATCTCTTAAGAATGTGTTATTGTGTAATGTGAAGGTAACCTAGCTTTTGTGAAAGACATAGATAGAGAGCTATCCTATATTTCGGTAGTAAGAGAATTTTCAAATGTCTTTTCAAAATACTTACTGATATTACCGCTTAAGCGTGAGACTGAATTCGCCATGGATTTGCTACTTGACACTTAACAAATATCTAAAGCCTTGTATCATATATCTATAGTGGAGAAGGATGAACTGAAGAAGCAGCTCCAAAATTACTCAATAAGGGTTTTCATTCGCCCAAGTATATCACCTCAAGGAACCCCAATTTTGTTTCTCCATAAGAAAGATAGTAGCCTCAAATTATGTATCAACTACAGATTACTAAATAAGGCTACAGTTAAGAACAAGTATCTGTTGCTTCAAACTAAACACCTTTTTGATCAGTTGCAAGGAGCTTAAATCTTTTCTAATGTTGACCTTCGGTCGAGATATCGTCAATTGCGTATTAGACGAGTGGATATTCCAAAGGCTACTTTCAAGACCCGTTACAGGCATTATGAGTTATTGATTATACCATTCGGGTTAACTAATGCCTCTACAACCTTCATGCTTCTAATGAACAATGTCCTTAAGCCCTACCTTGACCAGTTTATGATAGTCTTCATTGATGATATTATGATTTATTCTAATTCATTGATGATATTATGATTTATTCTAAGTCTAGGGAGCAACATGACAAGCAATTAAGAATAGTGCTCTAAACTCTCTAAGACAAAGAACTGTATGCCAAGTTTAGCAAATATGAGTTTAGTGTAAAGCCCATGAATTTCTATGTACTCTAATGATTTCAATGATCTACAGACAAGTTACACAATAAATGAATCATAAGAATTGGACATTTTTTAGTGTTAAGTGTGAATGAAATGCAAAATGGGTATTGAAGTGCTTGAATGGGAGTTTAACTTTGAAAATCTGGAAATTTGCAGCTGAAATGCTGCAGGCTGAAGTTCAGATCGATCTCATTGTAAAGTGAGATCGATCTCATTTCCTTGAAATACAATGCTAAGCATTCTGCAAGAGGGAGATCGATCCCTCATCCAAAGAAGATCGATCTCAAGTTGCTTCTGTTTGGGCCAGATCGATCTCCTCCCATAAGGCATATCGATCTCTAGTGCCTCTGGTTAGCAAGATCGATCTCTTCATCAAGGCCAGATCTATCTCTGAAGTTCCCTGCCTGGCAAAGATCGATCCTATCCCCTGAACAGATCGATCTAATCCAAATAGGTAGATCGATCCCCTAGCCTGCATTGTCAAATTTTGGAGTTTAAACAAGGGCAGGTCGTCTCCCACCCTAGGAGATCGATCTGGTGAGTCAATTCTATAAAATCCGACAGCTGAATCTTCATTTTCCACGAGACATCCCAAAAAATCCTTCATTTTAACAATAACTTAGCTTTCTCAATCTAAAAATCACCACCATCCAATCAGTTTTCAGAGAGGTTCCTTTGAGAAAAGTTGTTCTTAGTGAAGAAGTGAATAACATAGTCAAAGATTGGAAGCTCCAACTTTAGATTGAAGGAGAAAAGAGGTTTTTCCCCAATTTGGCAAAAAGAGGAAAAAGTCAAGCTAGGTAAGATTTTAAAACACCATCTTCTAGTATGTTAATGTAGACATTTTGATGAGTTGATTGGTGTATATAATGTTGGTTGAAATGTTTATATACATGCTTAAACAACCATGACCTAGAATGGGCTTAGTGAGAGAAAGTTGATATGGCATAAAGTTGATGATGATTTAAACATGTAAAGATGTTAGTAAGCATGTATAGATGATTTTAAGATAACTTTGTGAAATCCATATGTTGGAATGAATGATGATTGGAAATGGGCATAAGAGGTGTTTGATAAATTGCCATAGTGAAGGAAATGATGAAATAGAGGCATTGTGAGCTTAATGCCGATTTATTGTGAATCAATAGACCTAAAGAGTTCAATAGATTCTCAAGAAATGAATAGAGCAATCAAAATGGACTTAAGAGAAAGTGAGGCCTTATAAGTGTTAATAAACTTAATAAGTCGAATCGAATATAATAAACACAAGAATTGTGTTGTAATGGGCTAAATTGATGTGATAAGTAATTTGTACAGCTCTGAAGATTACATTGGAAGCAAATAGAGTTGTACGATCGAGCAGCTCTGAGGAAGTGGAATCACTCAACGTGATTCCAGGTAAGGAAATTTTATGAGTATCTCGAGGTAGCTGCACGTATTTTGAGGGTGTTTATAGGGCTTGTAAATGTTTGGTTACCTAAAAAAGAAATAATGGTTTGTGCGAATGATTTCTAATTTGGGTGATTTTGGTTTTGGAAGTGAATATTACGAAAAGGATAGTAAGGCTAATAAACTGCATGAATGTCATGTTTTGATATTTTTTACGAAATGCATTGCTTTGGTTTAAGCAAATTCACGGATAGGTTGGCTATTGACTTCATAATTTCATGAAATAGCATGAGTCAGGTGCTAACTGTGGTTTTAAGCATGCTTTGTTGAAATAGAGCTGCCTATCATATTTATATGAGTTAAATCGTGCTGGAGCTTCGCTCGCACTGGATTTTGATGTTTTAATATATATGAAATGTGCTTGTAAGACCCCAAATTTTTATTAGAATTCCTTATGATTCATATGATGTAAACATGGTTATATGTAAATTGAATCATAAAAAGAGTTGTACGTGAATGAAAAAATGCAAATGGAATGAATAAAAATTTCCGAATGCATTTAAAGATCAAATGGAGATTGAAATGGTCACAAATTAAATGAATGAGATTCGGACTGGAGATAAGGATTTAAAACACGAAATAAGTGAGTGTTCGTGAAGGGAAGTTGGACTGGTTTGATCCCGAACACATGCAAGGGTAAAAACAGTCAAAAGATCAAAATTCGGTATAAATTCGATAAGAAAATTTAATTAAAAATATGAAAACGAGAAATCTTTATCAATAACGAAGAAATAATTAAATTTTCGAGTCCAATTGATCAAGATAAGAATTTATTGGAATTAACAAGAATTTTCACTTCGAGAAATTATCCCGAAATTATTGGAAAAATATAACGAAAAGACAAAATAAGACTGATAAATTCATTTATGGATTAAATGAATTAAATAAGAATTTTTTTAGATATTTTGGATTTTAATAATATTTTAATGAATAAAATAATAATAAAATAAATTATAAATAAATAAATAAATAAAGAGAAATCGCGAAATGCGATTTCTATAGAAAGGAAAAGAAGACAAGAAGTCGAGGGAGTCGGTTTCCCTACTCCGACTACCCCCGGCGAGAGGGAACCCCAGGCGAGGGCCGACGAAGGGCGACGAACCTCGTGGGAACCACCGGCAGTCACGATGCGCCGTGAGGTCGTCGAAATCTTCAGATCGGAAGAGGAGAGACCGCGGGGGAGAAGACGGAATCAGCGGCCATCGGTGCCGTTTCGAGTCCAGCTGAGGGCCGAAGAAGTTCACCCAGGCAATGGGGCGCCGATTGGTGCCAGAATCGAACCGGGAACTGACCGGACGACGTCAGAACGACAAAAAGGGACTGAACCGATCGGCGGTTCAGTGAGAAAGCTACTGAGCTGAACCAGATCGGACCGTTTCAGCCAAGGCGAAAAGAGAAAAAAGGAGAAAAAAGAGGAAAAATTAGGGAAAAATCTCAGTGATGCAATCGAGCAACGGGTAAGTTGGTAAGAGGTCGAAATTGACTGATTTAAATTTCAGAATATTTAATTTGATTAATATCCGACTGAAAATTTACCCAAAAAAATATGTAATTGTCTAGCTCGACAATTAACGTCAAACGAAGCTCAAGACAGCCTCGATCTGTGTACTATCATGGAATTTTGGGTAAGTAACCCTTATTTACAATAATTTGCATAGTTATGCGGTTAGAAATTTACCGTATAAATTATGAACTAATTTCGTATAAAATGAATTAAATACTGGAAATTGAGATAAATTGTCGTAAATAATTAATTTAGCTATCCGAGAGTTTAGAACGAGGCTCAATAAATACTGATGAGCCCAACGAGCCCAATAGGCCTTGATAATGTAAATAGAAAGTGGAAAATGGGCTTAAGGCCGATTAAAGCCCTTTATGGTACAATCGGGCCCAATATGGATAAACGGGCCCAATGGTTTAAATTAAGCCTAGAAAATATGAAAATACAATTAATTATATTGTATTTGACGTGATGAATATTTATACGCAGTTTCAGAGATTGGATTGGGATCAAATCAGACTGTGTGACGAGTCATCAGTGGAAAGGTCCGACTGTACAAAAAAAGGAGATAAGGGAATTGTGTGAGTAGCTAGAGGTAGCTACGTGTATTTTAATAGCTTTTCTGTACACTGATATTGTATAAAGGTCTTAGAATAGAGATTAAAGATTTTAAGGACTCGAAATAGGTAAAGATTATTTTATACCTATTGAGGGAAATTCACCTAAGGATGGTGAAAGCATGACATGCATGATTTAAGGAATTTTCTTGGTTTTTAAGCAAAGCAAATCGATAGATTGGCCAGTAATTGCATAAATTTCACAATATAACACTACTTAAGTGTTATTTAGATTTGAATGAAAATTCTTTGGAAAATGGGTCAACTATCAAATTTATATGGAAACAAATAGTGCTGGTGCATAGCTCGCATTATATCTGCATTTGTGAGTGTGCATAAAATGTATGTACTAAAGCGATTGCTCGTACTGATTTGTGTGACATCATCTGCATGAAATGTGCTAGAGAGGTTGCTCGCTCTAATTTTTATTATTGTAAAAATGCATGAGAGGTGTTGGAGTCTAGCTCACACTTTGTTTTGACTTGTTTTGATTTGATATGTATAAAAAGGTGTTGGAGCGATTGCTCGCACTAGTTTTTATGATTTGAAATGCCTGAGAGGTGCTGGAGCTTAGCTCGAATCCTGTTTTGATATGATAATTGCATAAAAGTCGTGCTAGAGTGTAACTCGCACGAGATTTGATTTATTTATGCATGAAATCGTGCTGGAGCGTTGCTCGCACGAAGTTTTGATTTACTTGAGCATTTATTCATGCTAGAGCATTTCACGCACGAAGTTTTGAACGATTTATGCATGATGTCATGCTGGAGCATTGCTCGCATGAGGCTTTGGTGGATTTTATGCATAAACTGTGATAGAGGTTGCTCGTACGTGATTTTATATGGATTTATAACTCATTTTAAAAGTCGTACTGGAGTGCTACTCGTATGAAGAGTTTACTGATTTTTATGAACCGGGCTAGAGCTTCGCTCGTACAGGGATTTATATGAGATGCATATAGCGGTGTTGGAGCCTCCTGTAGACTGTGTGTCACACTAAGATGATATGTCCACACGTGCATACTGAGACATATTTGGCATGGGTGGATAAGACCTATTACAGGCACCCCCTAACTGAGACTGGGTTCATGGAGTACGATGTACCGTGTAATCACATAGAGTACGTTGTACCGTGGAGATTGTTGGAGTGGAGTGGCATTAGCCACGAGGCAGTAAGCCTTGCCCTCGCAATCTTGATGTTATGTTATTCTGGTGGTAGGATTGACCCACCTCCCGTTTCAGGTGTGAAACCCCGCACACTAGGTACCGTGTAGCCAGTGATCACTAGGTTATGGCCCTAGTCCTCGATGTTACTGATATAGTCACCTACATGTCTCACATGATATAACTTGTGGTCTTGATAGACCAGGGTAGACCCGAGGGACAGGTCATGTGAGATTTGGGAATTTTAGACTTATTTTAATTATGTAATATGGACTTGAAGTGTAATTTATTGAGTTAAGTGAATTGTGAAAATTATATTTGGAGATTTATATGTTAAGTGTTTAAACCAAAGTGTAAAACTATGAGGTCAGATCGATCTTAGAGAAGGAAGATCGATTTGGTGGTCTAAAAATGACAAGGAAGGAGGAGTTTAGGCGAGCAGATCGATCTCCAATGGAAGAAGATCAATCTCCTTGTGATTCTATAATGAAGAGATCGATCTTATGAGGAAGGGATCGATCTCAAAATGTTTCTGTTTGGGAGAAGATCGATCTCCTCAAGGAGTAGATCGATCTCATAAAGCCATGAAGAGATCGATCTCACCCCTCGACAAATCGATCTCTTAGGCATAAAATTGTCCCAAATCGTCCCCAAATTCAAATGCAGATCGATCTCATCAAGAGCCAAATCGATCTCCTACCCTCCGTCTATATAAGGAACCCCTGCTTTCTCCTGCAATTTCATTTTCTCTCTCTTTAAACGCCATTTCCACCCGAGCCCTAGCTTTCTCACTCATCCAAAGCACCCATTTTCGACCAAATCAGAGGTTGTGGCAAGAAGGAAAGTTGTTCCTCATCAAAGGGAGAACAACATACTTGGAAATCGAAAGACGAATTGAATCGAGGCAAGAGATAAGTTCTCCGTAAGTTTTGGGTAATTTCTAAACCACGATCTTGATATTTGAGATGATTTTGGTGATAATGGCTGTTGGCATTGTGTTGAAATAGCTGGAAAATGATTAGGGATTGATGAAATTACAATGTAGTTGGAGTGATGATGATATTTAGCAATTTTGGTAATTTCAAGAATTTTGAGCTATAAATGGAAATTTAGGCAATGTGGTGAATTAGCATAGATATTAAGGCATGGGAAGTGTAGGATGTTGAGATGTTGTGAATGAGATTGTGGATTGTGATAGAGTTGTGAGAATTGAGAGATTTGAGGTGTTATGAGCAATTATGCTCGATTTTGAGAATTTAGGTTACTATGATGATGAATATTGATGTTTTAACATCGTTTGGACAGCGCGGGAGTTTCAGAGTGGAATGCGAGACTAGTCCGTGACAAGGGGGAAACGATTGCACTATACGAGGTGCAAAGAGGTAAGGGAAACTAAACCATTTGTGTATGTGATTTGTGAACTATTATAGCATGATTTGTGATTTACAAAACAAGCATGTTTGATGTGTTGTGTTTGATGAGAATGCACACGATTTTTATAACTGGTTAGAGCCCAATGTTTTTATGAGTTTATAAGCTACGTGTGAAACTGCTTTATAAACCGTTGAGTTTGTGTGAGAAATGAATTGGGCTCTATGTTAAGGTAATATTGAGATTTGAGAAATGTGTGCGTGTTTTGTCGGTTAGAACTCGGTTTTAATACGTTTTGTGTTAAGTACAAAACGGTTTTAAATGAGTTTGATGAGAGAAAAACCACTATGAGTTCTACGTGAAGGCAAATTAGTTTTATATGATAATTGCTAATGATAAAGACTTAGGTGTGTAATTTTGAGTACACACCGGGCATTGCTCTAGTAGCGTGTGAGTCTGATTCTTCTCCATTCTGGTAACGTGAGATCCCCTATTCTGTGGCTATGCCACGTGTATTTGGTGGCTGTGCCACAAACGAACCCTATTCTGTGGCTGTGCCACTTGTATTTGGTGGCTATGCTACGAGCGAACCCTATTCTGTGGCTGTACCACTTATATTTGGTGGCTGTGCCACGTGAGATCCCCTATTCTTTGGCTGTGCCACGTGTATTTGGTGGCTGTACCACGTGTGAATCTAAATCTGTGGCTGTCCCACATACAAATTTAAATCAGTGGCTATGCCACGTGTCTTTGGTGGCTGCGCCACGTGCATTATTATTACAGTGATTTTATCACGTTTATCGAGAAAGCCATTATCGCATTACTTTCACATGCTTGTTACTGCTCTATACAGAGCCTTTATTTCATGTTTCCACATGGTTTTGAGATATGAGAATGTTGTTTTGAGAACTCTCATGCTATGATTTCAAATGAGTAACTGAGTTTCACATGCAAATAAATATTTTGTGATGTGCATTATGGTTTATATAATGAGTCCCTTACCCCCTTACTGAGCGATTTAGACGCTCACCCTATTTCCTTTCCCCCCAGATTTCTTCAAGTGAAAAGGGTTTCTCTGCGACGTACGGAGTAGTAGCTAGTGGAGGACTTGAACTCCAGGCCATATATTGTATTTTGAGGTATCATTTACTTTTCATGTACCCAGACAATTATTGTAATTACAGACACTTGATGTACAACATTATATGGGATGTATTAGGATTAATTAACTAGAGATTGAGTAATGTATATGATATGATATATACTATCTAATGATGAGATCCTGAGGTATGATATGGATGTTGATGTTTGACACTGCACAAGAATGCACCTATAAATGTGTATTGATGTAAATAAAAAGTTTTAAATTTACCCTATTTTTCGCGTTTTTGGGGCGTGACAGAGTTTTCTTGGTATCAGAGCTTAGGTTGCCTAGTACTGTCAGTGTTAGTTAAGTGAAATAGAACACATACCAAGTGTCTGTAATAGTCTGGTCATGAACTAAATTTGAGGATTGAAATTTCAATCAAGTTTGGTATGTACGCGCAGGAAACAAGTTGAGATTGAGAATGAGTAGACGACGAGGTCATTCGAGGAGGCAGGCAGAGTCTCCTCCGCCACCTGCCCTACAACCAGAGAGTCCTAACTCTCGATTTAATCAGATTAAACCGATGTGAGGCAAGGTTTTGAGCAGATGGTAGCGCTATTCGCGCAACACTTTGGAGTTAATGCCTCGGGTACTACTCCTGCACCACCACCAGGACCTCCCGTACCCCCAGTACAGATAGACCCAGTGCCTTCCGTCACTCAGCTTGATGACAGAAGTGTGGTCCGACTGAAGGATTTTCTAAAGATGAATCCACTCGCATTTAGGGAAAAGAAGGATCCTATAGAGGTTGAGGAGTGGCTGACGGAGTAGAGAATTATATTTGATTATCTGGGGTGCATCGATGCTGAGAGGGTCAGTATGAGTATCTATATGTTGAAGGGGAGAGCTCGAGATTGGTGGGGTACCACCCAGGGTATTCTGATGTCCCGCCAGGATGTGATTAGTTGGGAAGAGCTTCAGACAGCCTTTAGGACCCAATATGTACCACGAACCGCCAAAGAAAGAAACAGGTCGAGTTTTTGAGTTTGGTACAGGGTGATATGTCTGTGGATGACTATGAGAGCCAATTCACCATGCTATTGAGATATGACACAGAGACCTTCAAGAATGAAGAGCTCCGCACAAAGAAGTTTGTGTATGGATTGAAGCCCATCATCAAAGATAGATTGATAGGGCTATGTATTACTGAGTTTAGAGATGCTCTGAGACGAGCACAAGAGATTGAGAGAGGAATTAAAATGGTACAATCCTAGAATGAGCTCAAAGCGGGGAATAGAGATAAGGGCAAGAGGCCAGCGATTTTCCAAACAGGTGCTCGGAGAGGTTCCTTCAGAAGAGGAAGGATTAAGGTGCAGAAGGGCAGATTAGAGAGACCCAGAGGTTACCCTAACATTAGGGTGACCCCTCGAGATGACAAGCCTGAGCTAAGATTTACAGAAATTGTGGTCTAGTGCATGAGGGAAGTTGTACTGGGTTGATCCATGGATGTTTTAGATGTGGAGACATGGGTCACATGGTGAAAGACTGCCCTCAACCTCAGAAACCACATGTTCCGGAGCCCACTAGACAACAGCCTCAGAGAGGGAACCCCCAAAGACGGGCCATTGCTGCAAAGAAAGGGAAGAAGCCTGCTACACAGGGACGTGTGTTTGCCTTAGATAAGGAGACTGCGGACACTTTTGCAGAAACTATAAGAGGTACACTCTCTGTCTGTGGTTATAAGGCTCATGTGTTAATTGATCCAAGATCCACGCACTCGTTCATTTCTCAGCATTTTGCATGTAGATTAAATTTGAAGTTTGAACCTCTAGAATATATACTACATGTAAATACCCCTATGCGTGAATCCTAGAGGACTGAGTTAATCTATAGAGGATGTGAAATAAAGGTGGGGGATAGAGTGATGTTAGCAGATTTAATCATGTTGAATATACATGGGTTTGATGTAATTCTGGGGATGGATTGGTTGGCAACTAATCGAGTGAGTTTAGACTGCTACACTAAGATTGTAACTTTCTCCGTACCTGAACCTTACAGTGTACGTTTGAAATATTGAGTAAATAGACGTATGAAATTTTGTAAACAATTTGAGAATTTTAATATTATTTTGGAGAGTATTAAATATGATTGTTCATGTGAAGGCTATGAAACACTCATCTCAGATGATGATCGGGGATATCCAAGGATTGAGGATATACCTGTGGTGTGTGAATTTTTAGATATTTTCCTAGATGAGTTACCAGGTTTACCACAAGAGAGAGAGCTGGAGTTTACCATTAATTTGGTACCAGATACTCAGCCAATCTCTAAACCTCCCTATAGGATGGCATTAGTGGAACTTGAGGAATTGAAGAAACAACTACAGGAGTTATTGGATCAAAGGTTCATTAGACCCAGTGTCTCACCGTGGGGAGCACCGATTTTATTTGTTAAGAAGAAGGATGGTAGTCTCAGATTATGTGTAGACTATCGGTTGTTGAATAAAGCCACGGTGAAGAATAAATACCCATTGCCTAGGATTGATAATCTACTAGATCAGATAATAGGGGTCTCAGTCTTTTCTAAAATTGATTTGAGATTAGGCTATCACCAATTAAGGATTAAGGAAGAAGATATTCCGAAGACGGCCTTCAGGACAAGGTATGGCCATTATGAATTTCTATTGATGTCCTTTGGATTGACGAACGCCCCTGCAGCCTTTATGAGATTAATGAATGAAGTGTTCAAAGACTATCTAGATAAGTTTATGATAGTCTTTATTGATGATATCCTGGTGTACTCTCGGTCGTATGAGGAGCATGCACAACAATTGTGGTTAGTACTTCAGATACTCCGAGATAAGCAATTATCTGGAAAGCTTAGTAAGTGTGAGTTTTGGCTAGATCGAATAGCTTTCCTTGGTCATATAGTCTCAGAGGAAGGGGTATCAGTGGATCCAACTAATGTAGAGGCTATGCTTAACTGGGAAAGCCCGAGGACAGTTACAGAGGTACAAAGCTTCCTTAGTTTGGCAGGGTATTACAAAAGATTTGTGGAGGGATTTTCCAAGATTGCTGCTCCTTTGACTAAACTCATATGCAAGGGGACTCCGTTTATATGGGCTGACCAGTGTGAGCTCAATTTTTAGGAATTGAAAAGGAGATTAACAGCGGCACCTGTGTTAACTATTCCTGAGGGATCAGGAGGATTTTCGATGTATAGTGGTGCTTCTCATCAAGGATTGGGGTGTGTGCTTATGTAGCACGGAAGAGTGGTCGCATATAGATCGCGATCGTTGAAAGACCATGAGCGAAATTACCCCACGCATGATTTGGAGTTAGCCGCTGTGGTATTTGCCTTGAAGATCTGGCGGAACTACTTATATGGGGAAAGATTCCAGATCTTCACTGATCACAAGAGTTTGAGGTATCTCTTTGATCAGAAGGAGTTAAACATGAGACAAAAGAGATGGATGGAACTCCTTAAGGATTATTACAGCCAGATTCTATATCATCCGGGTAAGACAAACGTTGTTGCTGATGCCCTGAGCAGGAAGAGTATGATATCTGCCATGATGATCAGGGAATGGGATTTACTGGAGCAGTTCACCGAACTCCGGATCAAAGTTAAAGAGGTAGAGACTGAATTTTTTGCTAGCTTACGAATAGAGCCTAGGATCATGGATCAGATTAGAACTGGGCAACGCAGTGATCAGAGGTTGATAGATATGGTTAGCCAAGCTGAACAGACTTTGCAGTCAAATCTCGCAATCAGTGAGGATGGATTATTGAGGTTCAGAGGACGAATTTGTGTATCAAACGATGATACTCTGAAAAGACAGATACTGAGAGAATCTCATTGCTCGCGATACACCATGCACCCAGGGAGTACTAAGATGTATCGAGATTTGAGAAAGGTGTACTAGTGGAGCGGTATGAAGCGAGATGTGGTAGAGTATGTGGCTAGATGTCTTGTATGCCAGCAAGTGAAAGCTGAGCATAGGAAGCCCGAAAGACTACTACAGCCTTTACCTGTACCTACATGGAAATGGGAGCATGTCACAATGGACTTTATTACAGGTTTATCGAGGACCCAAAGGGGTCGTGATGCGATATGGGTCATAGTGGATAGACTGACCAAGAGTGCCCACTTCCTTGCCATCAAGAGCACAAATACTGTGGATTCCTTAGCTGAGCTGTATGTCAGCGAGATAGCTAGATTACATGGGGCTCCAGTGAGTATTACTTGTGATAGAGATTCTCGATTTACTTCCAAATTTGGGACCCAGTTTCAGGAGTCCATGGGATCTCGATTGAGTTTTAGTACCGCCTATCATCCTCAGACAGATGGTCAGTCAGAGAGGACTATTCAGACCTTGGAGGATATGTTGAGGGCGTGTACGATTGATTTTAAGGGATCATGGGATGATCACCTACCCCTAGCAGAGTTTGCATACAATAGCAGCTATCATGCGAGTGTTGGAATGGCACCTTTTGAGGTTCTATATGGTAGGAGATGTAGATCCCCTATAGCTTGGGAAGAGGTCGATGATAGAAAGATAAATGCTCCTGAACTTGTTGAACAGGCTGTGGAGAGTGTGAAACTCATATGTGAGAGATTACGGGCTGTATAGAGTAAACAGAAAAGCTACACGGATATGCGTAGACGGCCACTCGAGTTTAATGTTGGTGATGTAGTATTTCTGAAGATATCACCGAGTAAGGGTATCATGCGATTCGGGAAGAAAGGAAAATTGAATCCACGATACATAAGACCATTCGAGATTCTTGAGAGAGTGGGAGAGGTAGCCTGCAGATTGGCATTACCCCCGCGGATGTCTGAAATACACAACGTCTTTCATGTGTCTATGTTGAGAAAGTACCACCCGAACCCTTCTCATGTCATAGAGTATGAAGAGATGGACATACAAGAGGACATGAGCTATACTGAGGAACTCGTCCATATTCTCGATAGAAAGGAGAAGGTACTTAGAACTAAGAGCATCCCATTAGTGAATTTTTTGTGGAAACATCACTCAATGGAAGAGGTAACATGGGAACTAGAGAATCTCATGAAAGAGAAATACCCCCATCTATTTGGCTGGTTGAGTTGAATTTGGAGGACCAAATTCTTTTAAGGTGGGGAGGATGTGAGATCTGAGAATTTTAGACATATTTTAATTATGTAATATGGACTTGAAGTGTAATTTATTGAGTTAAGTGAATTGTGGAAATTATATTTGGAGATTTATATGTTAAATGTTTAAACCAATGTGTAAAATTATGAGGCCAGATCGATCTTAGAGAAGGAAGATCGATCTGGTGGGCTAAAAATGACAAGGAAGGAGGAGTTTAGGCAAGCAGATCGATCTCCAATGGAAGAAGATCGATCTCCTTGTGATTCTGTAATGAAGAGATCGATCTCATGAGGAAGGGATCGATCTCAAAATGTTTCTGTTTGGGAGAAGATCGATCTCCTTAAGGAGCAGATCGATCTCATAAAGCCATGAAGAGATCGATCTTACTCCTCGACAGATCGATCTCCTAGGCATAAAATTACCCTAAATTGTCCCCAAATTCAAATGCAGATCGATTTCATCAAGAGCCAGATCGATCTCCTACCTTCCATCTATATAAGGAACCCCTGCTTTCTCCTGTAATTTCATTTTCTCTCTCTTCAAACCCCATTTCCACCCGAGCCCTAGCTTTCTCACTCATCCAAAGCACCCATTTTCGTCCAAATCAGAGGCTGTGGCAAGAAGGAAAGTTGTTCCTCATCAAAGGGAGAACAACATACTTGGAAATCGGAAGACAGATTGAATCGAAGCAAGAGATAAGCTCTCTGCAAGTTTTGGGTAATTTCTAAACCTTGATCTTGATATTTGAGATGATTTTGGTGATAATGGTTGTTGGCATTGTGTTGAAATAGCTGGAAAATGATTAGGGATTGATGAAATTACAATGTAGTTGGAGTGATGATGATATTTAGCAATTTTGGTAATTTCAGGAATTTTGAGCTATAAATGCAAATTTAGGCAATGTGCTGAATTAGCATAGATATTAAGGCATGAGAAGTGTAGGATGTTGAGATGTTGTGAATGAGATTGTGGATTGTGATAGAGTTGTGAGAATTGAGAGATTTGAGGTGTTATGAGCAATTATGCTCGATTTTGAGAATTTAGGTTACTATGATGATGAATATTGATGTTTTAACATCGTTTGGACAGCGCGGGAGTTTCAGAGTGGAATGCGAGACTAGTCCGTGATAAGGGGGAAACGATTGCACTATACGAGGTGCAAAGAGGTAAGGGAAACTAAACCATTTGTGTATGTGATTTGTGAACTATTATAGCATGATTTGCGATTTACAAAATAAGCATGTTTGATGTGTTGTGTTTGATGAGAATGCACACGATTTTTATAGCCGGTTAGAGCCTAATGTTTTTATGAGTTTATAAGCTACGTGTGAAACCGCTTTATAAACCGTTGAGTTTGTGTGAGAAATGAATTAGGCTCTACGTTAGGGCAATATTGAGATTTGAGAAATGTGTGCGTGTTTTGTCGGTTGAAACTCGGTTTTAATATGTTTTGTGTTGAGTACAAAACGATTTTAAATGAGTTTGATGAGAGAAAAACCACTATGAGTTCTACGTGAAGGCAAATTAGTTTTATATGATAATGGCTAATGATAAAGACTTAGGTGTGTAATTTTGAGTACACACCGGGCATTGCTCTGGTAGCATGTGAGTCTGATTCTTCTCCGTTCTGGTAACGTGAGATCCCCTATTCAGTAGCTGTGCCACGTGTATTTGGTAGTTGTGCCACGAGCGAACCCTATTCTGTGGCTATGCCACGTGTATTTGGTGGTTGTGCCACGAGCGAACCCTATTCTGTGGCTGTGCCACTTGTATTTGGTGGCTGTGCCATGAGCAAACCCTATTCTGTGGCTGTGCCACGTGTATTTGGTAGCTGTGCCATGAGCGAACCCTATTCTGTGGCTGTGCCACGTATATTTGGTGGCTGTGCCACGTGAGATCCCCTATTCTGTGGCTGTGCCACATGTATTTGGCGATTGTACCACGTGTGAATCTAAATCAGTGGCTATGCCACGTACAAATTTAAATCAGTGGCTATGCCACGTGTGTTTGGTAGCTGCGCCACGTGCATTATTATTACAGTGATTTTATGACATTTATCGAGAAAGCCATTATCGCATTATTTTCACATGCTTGTTACTGCTCTATACCGAGCCTTTATTTCATGTTTCCACATGGTTTTGAGATATGGGAATGTTGTTTTGAGAACTTTCATGCTATGATTTCAAATGAGTATAATGAGTTTCACATGCAAATAAATATTTTGTGATGTGCATTATGGTTTATATAATGAGTCCCTTACCCCCTTACTGAGCGATTTAGAAGCTCACCCTGTTTCCTTTCCCCCCAGATTTCTTCAAGTGAAAAGGGTTTCCCTGCGACGTACGGAGTAGTGGTAAGTGGTGGACTTGAACTCCAGGCCATATATTATATTTTGAGGTATCATTTACTTTTCATGTACCCAGACAATTATTATAATTACAGACACTTGATGTACAACATTGTATGGGATGTATTAGGATTAATTAACTAGAGACTGAGTAATGTATATGATATGATATATACTATCTAATGGTGAGATCTTGAGGTATGATATGCATGTTGATGTTTGACACTGCACAGGAATGCACCTATAAATGTGTATTGATGTAAATAAAAAGTTTTAAATTTCCCCTATTTTTCGAGTTTCAGGGGCGTGACTGGTCAGGCCCCCGATTTTATGATTTTCTACTTTGATGATAAATTTTTCTGTGGATTTTATGACATGTGGCCCTAAAAGAAGGGTGATTTTGTAACAACATTTTATAATGAGTTTGAAATTGGTTTATGAGATGATTGACCTGGAGGGATTATTTTATATTGCGCTTTAATGAAGTGATTTAATTGAAGTAGCATAAAGATTTTTCCATGCTTTAATTACAAATTCATGAAAAGAATTGTCTTTCATGATTGGTGTCACATGGCATGAATTAATGCATGATCTTGATTTATTTCATGCTAATTATGATTTTATGATTTTACATAAAATGCCAGTGATGCATGATTTGCATGATTTCTATATGCACGAATAGTTTTTATAAATTATGGCCTCGCTGTATACATGATTTTGTGTGTGAGATTTTAATGAAAAGAAATGGATTTAAGGGCATGGCATTATGAGCATATAGATAATGGAGCTATCTACTTACTTGCATAATTTCCTTATTGAGCGTGTGGTTTGCTCACCCCCTTATTTTCCCATATTTTCAGAGCACTCGCAATAGTTAGTGAGCGGTTAAGAACTTACATCTTGGTATCTGCTGCTTCCCATCAAGAGTCAGGTATACACATTTATATAGTTTTGTATCTGAATATGTAAATGCATAGTACTGTAAACGGATATGATGTTGGGGTATTTAGTTAAATTCAAAGGATAGTAAATCCTGATATGTGAATGTGATTATGGAAATGGAATGGTAAATAGGCGAGAGGTGACTAACACTGAATCATAGCCTAACTGTTAGTAGGATGGTCACGATGCAAGAAAGGTAAGAATTAAAGAATAAACGAAAAATGAAAAATTTGTAGTGATATTTAGGAAATTTGGGTCGTGACAGTTTTTGGTATCAGAGCTAAGTTGGCCTGATATTAGCCGGTGTTAGTGGTTAAGGAAGTTTATATCCCCATGTACTGTGCATTGTTTCGATACAATTGTGTATATCGAGATGAGAATGCAGATAAGAATTTGGTTTCAAATGCAAGAATATAGTCATTAACTAATAGCCGCTATGGTAGAGGGGCGAGTACACGAGCTCGAGGCCATAGAGGGAGGCCTGAGAGTTGTACTGAGTTGCCACATGAGACTCAAGATGAGATTGAAGTGGAGGCTGTCACGACCCAAATTACCTAAAAATCCCTACAAATTTTTCGCTTTTTCATAATCATTTCCTCACCCGTCGTGAACAGTTACACTACTCAACAGTTGGGCTATGATTCGGTGTTAGTAACCTCTCACCTATTTACCATTCTATTTTTATATTTACTTTCGCGTATCAATTTATTTAAATTAAATACATCCCCAATATTATCTCTAATATTAAATCCATATACAGTACTGTGCATCTATATGTTCAGATACAAGAATTATATAAATGTGTATACCTGGTCTTTATAAGAAGCAGCGGATAACCGAGATGCGAGACTATTGTCGCTCTCTTCTACCGAATGTACCCTGTGGGGTGGAAAATGAAAGGGTGAGCGAAACGTGCTTAGTAAGGCAATAATGTAAGCAGGTAGATAACTATACTATCTACGTGCTGATAATGTCATGATTGTAAAAATCGTTTACTTTCGGAGCATGAGATAAGACTAAAACAATGCCACATGTATGTATATATCATATACAAGAAATCATGAAACCGTCATGTACAACACACATGAAAAATCATCATGTATGACATCTCATGCTCGTCACATTAAAACTTCATCACTTTGAAACTTATTTGTTTCAGCATAAATTCATCTCATTTAAAACTCATTTATTTCATCGTAAACTCTCACTTTAAAACTCATTTGTTTCATTATAAAACAACTTCATCAAGGTCAAACCCATCTCTCGGGAATACCTTGATTCATCAAATCAAATCTCTTTTAAAAACATAAATCGGGACTATCCCTCCATCGGGTTTGTCCTGGTCTATCCAGATCGTATGATATCATGTGAGGCATGTAGGTTACTGTATGAAAAAAAACGAGGACTATGGCCATATTTTTGTCCCTGTGATCCCAGGCACACGGATCCCGGTGTGCGGGGTATCACAACTGCAACGGGAGGTGGGGTCAAGTCCTACCCGCCAGAATATCAAGTAACATAATAGTCATCATGACTGCACGGTACAGCGTACTCCGTGTGACATACACGGTACATCGTACTTCGTGAACCCATATCATAGTCTGGGGGTGCCTGCCGTAGGTCTTAGCCAGCCCAATACTATGTCGATAACCAACCCATGTCTCAAAGTATATGTGCGAGTATCTCAACTCTCTGTGACACACAGTCTACAAGAGGCTTCCGCACGACTATATGCATGTCAACTCGCGTCTAGTGTGAGCGAAGCTCCAACACCACGCTATGCATATCATGATATCTAAAATCGCGTGCGAGCGAAGCTCCAGCACGGTGTTATGCACACACAAATTTCTCGTACGAGCAATGCTCCAGTACGACTTTTTATGAGAATCAAATCAGTAAACTTGAGTGCGAGAAAGACTCCAGCACTCTTTTTACTTGTATAAATACGATAGGTGGCTAGATTTTGACAAAACATCTTTAAAAATGGTAACCGGTACAAACCGGTACCCTTTCGTATAGTTCACGAAATCAATAGCCAACCTATGTTCATATATGCTTAAATCAGAACAATATAATCATATACAACATTAAAATCATGAAATTCATGCAATTCCATAGCCTTACTACCCTTTTTGAAATTTTCCTAACTGGGGGCAAAATGGTCATTTTTCACTATTTTCAAATTTTTATCGTAAAAATTATTATTCTGTTTTTGGGTAGCCTAATGAATTTAACGTACTGTAAATCCCCTTAAAATTACGTATAGCTACCTCTAAGTGCTCATAAAATTCCCTTACCTGGAATCGCGCGTAGATTTAGCTTATCTCGAAAATACCGAACCTCTCGGTCCAAGTGTGCGTCAACCAAAGATACGTCACTGCATATAACCACGTAATCGAGGTTAATTCACTTATCTCGATCAGTATATCGCATCTACTGACCAACTTTAAAGTATTGGGCCCTATTTACCCTATTTGGTCTCGGCCCATTTCAGCCCTTTTATATTTATTAATTCCCCTTCTTCGGGTATACCGGGCTTATGCGGTTTACTAATAATTATCGGGCTTCGATCCAAGTTCATTGGATAGCCCGTATACCATTTACGACAATTTATTGCAATTACGAATTAATATTCCTTCCTATGTGAAATTAATCCGTAATTCCGTAAAATACTTAAAATCGATATTTAAAGAAATCTTAATGCCGAATTTAAATCGTACTTACCCGATACGATGCGGGGTACGAAGATCGGAGCTCGATCGGCTCTCGTTCGGTCTCCGTCGTAAAACTGCATAATTAGGTAAATCCGGATTATTTTTCATTAAAATAATATTAAATTGAATTTCCGGAATTCACCCGTTGGTCAATATCGACCCTCGGTCAACTTACCCGAACCTCGAGTCGTCCCCCGGTAATTTTCTTTCTCTTTTCCCTTCTTTTCTTTTCCTTTCTTTTCTTTCCTTTTCCTTCCCCTTTTCCTTCCTTTTCCTTCCCTTTCCTTCCCTTTCCTTCCAGCAAAACGACACCGTTTTATGTCCCTCACTGCCTCTTGCCGTCGCCGGCGGTTCCGGCGGTCTTACCGGCCAAGACCGGTACCAAAATGACCGGCTTCCTCCCCTGAACACACTGGTACCCTTCTTTCCGGCCCAAGTGCGGTGGTTCACCGGCGATCACCTCTTCTCTCCCTCGAATTTTCGGAGCACGGATCGGGCTCCTCCGGCCACCTCGCGGCTCGGTTCCGGTACCTATGGGTTCGCCGGACTCTGCTCTTGCTCCTGGAAGCTTCGTCGGACGTCGAACGGTCGCCGGTGGTCGAGATCGACGATGGGTTCTCACGGGTGCGAAACGGGTTGCGTTTTTTCCTGGGTCTCGGGTTTTTCGATTTCAGTTTACTTTTTTTTTTATCTTTATTATTATTTAACTATTCATTTATTATTAAATTAATCATTAAAATACTCTAAAAATTCTGAAAATATCTACAAAAATTTTATTTTATTCACCAATTTAATTTAATTAAATTAAATTAAATTTATTTAGTTTTTAAATTATTTTTCCGGTATAATTCTTCCGTATTTTCGGGATATCGTCCCGGGTGACATTTTCGGTATTTCTAAAAATTCCGGATCTTGATTAATTTGACTTGAAATTGTAAAATTCCTCATTATTGATCAAGAAATCCTAATTCCTTATTTTTAATTAAATTTTTCTTATCGTATTTATCCCGAATTTCGATCTTTTGACCGTTTTACCCCTACACTTGTTTCGAAACAAAATTAACCTAACTTTCCTTCATACATCCACCATATTTCCTTATTTAATTTCCGTATTTTCAATTAACTTCATTCTGATCATTTTCGTTTGATCAGTGGTCATTTCGACTCGTATTTAATTATTTTCGACATCCACCGATATTCCAATTTATTTTGCTTCACAAATTTAAATTAGTCAACGCTCTTCTTATGATTCGATGAATATATATATACGTGTACATCGCGTGAATCATAAGGAAATACATCAACAGATAATAAAAGTGGGTCTTACAGAGGCTGATGTTGAGTATGCCTCATAGAGTCCGACAGAGAGATCAGACAGTATTGAGACATGCTTCGTGAGGTTAGAGCGGAGTGTGGAGAATATTATGGAGCTATTTGCTCAAAGTATGCATGGGATTTGAGGGCGAGTCGGAGCATTGGTGGAAGTCCGCTCGACCCATCTTAAGAGTTAGACATCCAGAATCGACATGGAAAATAATTTTAGATGTATTTCGGTGATAGAATATCCCGGACACTGCTTAAAGGAAATTACATATAAAGTCTTTACTCTGACCTAGAGGAACTAGTTGATTGACGAGTATGAAACTCAGTTTATATTCTTGGGCAGGTATGACCATGACACTATGAACAATGAGAGTCGAGATGTCTGAAAGTTAATGGAATGGCTCAGATTGTCAATTAGAGTCCAATTGGCCCCGTTAGATATTACTACCTATGCCGAGGCAGTACGTAGACTACAGTTGTGCGAATAAGATCATGAGTTGCATACCTCTGAGATTGGGAAAGGTAGTAAGGGCCGAAATAGAGACAAAAGAGAATAGAGAATGACAGAGATGTCAGAACGGGAAAAAGATAGTTTGGTAAAGGATTAGAGCTAATGAGTCACGGGGTAAGATGATTAGTAAGGCCTTAATGTATCTAATTTCAGCACTTTTGAGGGGTATTATGATTGGAGGACCCCGACTTGCTCCGTAGCAAGTGTAAGCAGTGTAGGATGTGTGGTAGATACCACGAAAATTAGGCCCTACACCTTAATGACTAAAATAGGTGTTAAGTGTGGTAAGACGGGCCATTTATTTAATGATTGCTCAGAGTTGGGGAGACTACCCCACAGAAGGGCAAAGAGACAGAGAAAACCATGTTGATATCTTTGCGCTGAAAAGAGAGGCTACAACTAAAGAGATAGGGAAAGTAGGCTGTTGACGAGGGTGAGTGTATGCCTTAGACCAAGACACTACTGATGTTTCATCTGATATGGTGGAAGATACCACACTGGTTGTGAATAATGAAGTAATTATTTTAATTGATCCTGGTGCCACACATTTATTCATACCGCCTTCAGTTGCTTATAAGCTAGTGAAGGATGTGAAGCCTGTACCTTTAGGCAAGATGATGATAGTTAGCTAATTATCACTAACTCAATATGGGTATAGGGATTGTAGTTGAAAACGAGGGAAAAAGGAAACGTTAGCCGATTTTATTCAATGGAATATGAATAATTTTGAATTAATATTTGAGAATAGATTGATTCGACTGCAAACTATGTTGTTTAGATTACTATGCTAAGATAGTGATGTTTTCACCCCTGAAAAGTGTACTGTAAGTTTGACACGTAATGAAAGAGGTGTAGCGATTGTAATTAAAAGAGTAAATGATTGTACTCACGAGATGAGTAATGATGGGAATGTTTCATTACTTGTGTGGTTGGTATGGATAAGGCACATCCGATATCCTCTGATATCTTCTGGGATAATCTACCAGGGCTACTATCAGATAAAGAGATAGACTTGTGTATTGATTGGTACCTGGTACAGAGCTGATATCCTAACCACGTATAAAATGGTATTAGTGGAACTGGAAGGACTAAAGAAACAATTACAAGAGTTATTGGATAAGCGTTCCTCAGACCGAATGTGTCACTTAAGGAGTACTTGTTATGTTATGAAAAGAGAATGGAAGCCTCCGATCATGTATTGAATTTTGATTATCGAACGAGCCTAACATCAAGAATAAGTGTTTGTTCCTACTATAGATGATTTATTGGATCAGCTGTGATAAACGTAGATCTTTTTAGAGATTGATTTGAAGTCTGGGCAATAACCGTTAAGAATTCGAAAGGCGAATGTGCCGTAATTGTTAAGACATTGATGAACAAGGTATTTAAGCCTTACCAGGACCGATTGGTTGTCATCTTTAGCAATGATATTTTGATGTATTTGAAGTCCAGGGAAGAGCATGAGTAACAACTGGAAACTGTCTTACAGACGAGGTGTTGTGAGTTTCTCGAAATGGGTTGCTCAATTGACACATCTCGTTCGGAAAAGATTGCATGATAGTAGGATGATAAGTATGAAAATGGCTTTCGTGAGTTTTGGTAGATTGAAGTAATAAATTGACCACCGTAATTATTCTTACCATAACCAACAGCTCAAGAGGTTTCAGTATGTATGGATACCTCAAAATGAGGATTGAACTATGTATTAATGTAAAATGGGAAAATAGTCGTTTATGGATCCAGATAGTTCAAGGACCATAAGAGAAACTATCCGACCCATGATTTAGAGTTGGTAGTCGTAGCGTTTACACTGAAAGTATGGCACCACCACTTATATGGTGAGAAATTTCAGATATGCACTGATCATAAAAAGCCCCGAGTATATGTTTTCACAGAAAGAGTCGAATATGATAACAAAGAGGGTTAGAGCTTTTGAGGGATTATGATCGTGAAAATTGTACCACCCAGGAAAGGCTAATGTAATGGCTGATGCCTTGAGCAAAAAGAGCCTCAGGATGGTATTACTTATGATGGTCAGGGAGTGTGAGCTGCTAGAGCAGTTGTGAGCCTCAGTAGTGATGTGATCCCTTCTGATGATAACAGTGATTGTGTGACAACTAGCATGAGATTAGAACCGGATTTGAGTGATCGAATTTGAAAGGCTTAGCGTGATGATCGACAGGGTGTCGATAGTATGGGTCAGATTCAGATGGGTACAGTGACAGAGTTCACAGTGAATAATGATGGCTTACTGAGGTTCAGAGATAGTATAAGTGCTCCCCAGGACCACAGTTGATGAGATAGTGTTATTGTCAGAAGCTCACTCTTCGGGATATACAGTGCATCCAAGAAATAATAAGTATATAAGAATCTCTGAAAAGGGTATTGGTGGTCACGTATGAAAAAAGACATTGTAGAATTGTAGCAAAGTGTCTCATATGTCAGCAGAGTATGGTAGAGTACTAAACGTCTGCAGGGTTATTGCAGCCTCTACCTATATCGATACGAAAATGGGAGCAAGTTACCATGGATATTTGTGATGGTTTACAGTGGAACCAGATGAATCACGAGGTTATCTGGGTGATAGTCGATAGATTGATTAAGTCTACCCACCTTCTAACTATAGAAATCCCCAGATACTCTAAGTGTGTAGGTGGATTTATGTGTGCAAAAAATTGTGAAACATTATGTAGCGTTCCACTGAGCATGGTATCAGATAGGGATTCCCGTTTCACTTCCTACTTCTGGAAACATTTTTTTAGGAAGCTATGGGAACCCGATTGTGTGTTAGCACCACTTTTCGTCCTCAGACAGATGGTCAGTCAGAGGGGACTGTACAGGTTCTGGAGGATATGATGAGAGTGTGTGCCATTGATTTTATAAGCTCCTGGGGTGATCCATTTTTACTAATAGAATTCGCCAATAATGACAATCGTCACTTGAGTATCGAAATAACATTTTATGATACATGATATGGCTTGGGGTTGTTCCTCGACTTAGATAAGAAGAAGTGGGTGACAGATGGAGAATTGCTCCTGAATTGGTAAGACAAACCTCTGAGGATGTTCAGTTGATTTGTGAGAGATTAAGAACACCTCAGAGCAGACAGAAAAGCTATGCTGACAAGAGACAGAAAACCATTAGACTTCACCGAGGGTGGATCAGTATTGTTGGCAGTTACTTGTCCTAAGGACATAACGTGATTCAGAAAGAAGGCAAATTAAGTTTCATTAGATTGAATCCTTTGAGAGATCGGACAAAGTGGAAGATAAGGCCCCCAGGTTGGCGTTACCACTTGAATAAGCAAGCATCCACAATGTGTCCCATCTTTTAATACTTTGAAAATACTATCCGGACCCAGCATATATGATCGGATATGAGCTCTAACAGCTTAGCTCAATGAAAATATAACGTATGTTGAAAAAAATCGATTCAGGTATTAGACGGAATGAGAAAGTGTTAAGGTTTAAGACGATCTCCCTAGTCAAGTATGTTGGTAGTATTACACTTCGAAAAACAGTCACATGAGGATTAAAGAGTATGATGCGATAGACGTACTCGGAGTTGTCTATGGACCCATTTTGACTTTGTTCTAATTTGGAGGACCAAATTTCTTAAGTAGGGGAGATTATGTAAGACCCAAATTTTTATTGAAATTCCTTATGATTCATATGATGTAAACATGATTATATGTAAATTGAATCATAAGAAGAGTTGTACGTGAATGAAAAAATGCAAATGGAATGAATAAAAATTCTTGAATGCATTTAAAGATCAAATGGAAATTGAAATGGTCTCAAATTAAACAAATGAGATTCGGATTGGAGATAAGGATTTAAAACACGAAATGAGTGAATGTTCGTGAAGGGAAGTTAGACTGGTTTGATACCGAACACATGTAAGGGTAAAACGGTCAAAAGATCAAAATTCAGAATAAATTCGATAAGAAAATTTAATTAAAAATATGGAAATGACAAATCTCGATCAATAACGAAGAAATAATTAAATTTCAGGTCTAATTGAACAAGATATGAATTTATTGGAATTAATCGAAATTTTCACTTCGAGAAATTATCCTGAAATTATTGGAAAAATATACCGGAAAGACAAAATAAGACTGATAAATTCATTTATGGATTAAATGAATTAAATAAGAATTTTTTTAGATATTTTGGATTTTAATAATATTTTAATGAATAAAATAATAATAAAATAAATTATAAATAAATAAATAAGAAATCGCGAAATGCGATTTCTGCAGAAAGGAAAATAAGATAGGAAGCCGAGGGAGTCGGTTTCCCTGCTCCGACGACCACCGACGAGAGGGAACCCCAGGCGAGGGCCGGCGAAGGGCGACGAACCTTGTGGGAACCATCAACAGCCGCGTTGCGCGGTGAGGTCATCGGAATCGGCAGATCGGAATAGGAGAGACCGCGGAGGAAAAGAAGAAATCGGGGGGCCTTCGATGCCGTTTCGACTCCAGCCGAGGGCCGAAGAAGTTCACCTAAGCGATGGCACGTCGATTGGTGCCAAAATTAGACCAGGAACCGGTCGTACGACGTAGGAACGACAAAAAGGGATTGAGCCAGTCGACAGTTCAGTGAGAAAGCTACTGTGCTGAACCGGATCGGACCGGTTCAGCCAAGGAGGAAAGAGAAAAAGGGAAAAAAAGAGGAAAAATTGGAGAAAAATTCCAGTGATGCAATCGAGCTACGAGTAATTCAGTAAGCGATCGAAATTGACCGATTTAAATTTTGGAATATTTAATTTGATTAATATCCGACTGAAAATTTACTCGAAAAAATATGTAATTGTGTAGCTCGACAATTGACGTCAAATGAGAGCTCAAGACAGCCTCGATCTGTGTACTATCATGGAATCCCGGGTAAGTAACCCTTATTTACGACAATTTGCATAGTTATGCGTGTTAGAAATTTACCGCATAAATTACGGACTAATTTCGTATAAAATGAATTAAATTCTAAAAATTG
The DNA here is from genome assembly GCA_033439115.1 of Firmiana major. Classification (NCBI taxonomy): domain Eukaryota; kingdom Viridiplantae; phylum Streptophyta; class Magnoliopsida; order Malvales; family Malvaceae; genus Firmiana; species Firmiana major. The sequence continues at coordinate 24,790,212 of CM065896.1, read as the reverse complement.
AGATAAATTGTTGTAAATAATTAATTTAGCTATCCGAGAGTTTAGAACGAGACTCAATAAATACTAATGGGCCTAATGAGCCCAATAGGCCTCGATAATGTAAATAGAAAGTGGACAACAGGCTTAAGGCCGATTAAAGCCCATTATGGTATAATCGGGCTCAATATGGATAAACAGGCCCAATGGTTTAAATTAAGCCCAGAAAATATGAAAATACAATTAAATATATTGTATTTGACTTGATGAATATTTATACGCATCTTCGGAGATTGGATTGGGATCAAATAAGATTGCATGACGAGTCGTCAGTGCAAAGGTCAGACTGTATAGAAAAATGAGGTAAGGGAATTGTGTGAGTGAGGTAGCTACGCGTATTTTAATAGCTTTTCTATACACTGATATTGTATAAAGGTCCTAGAATAGAGATTAAAGATTTTAAAGACTCGAAATAAGCAAAGATTATTTTACCCATATTGAGGGAAATTCACCTAAGGATTGAGAAAGCATGCATGTTTGATTTAAGGAATTTTCTGATTTAAGGAATTTTCTTGGTTTTTAAGCAAAGCAAATCGATAGATTGGCCAGTAATTGCATAAATTTCACAATATAACACTACGTAAGTGTTATTTAGATTTGAATGAAAATTCTTTGGAAAACGGGCCAACTATCAAGTTTATATGGAAACAGATAGTGCTGGCGCTAGCTCGCACTATATCTGCGTTTGTGAGTGTGCATAAAATCTGCTAGAGCGATTGCTCGCACTGATTTGTGTAACATCATGTGCATGAAATGTGCTAGAATGGTTGCTCACACTGATTTGTATTATTGTGAAAATGCATGAGAGGTGTTGTAGCCTAGCTCGCACTTTGTTTTGATTTGTTTTGACTTGATATGCATAAAAAGGTGCTGGAGCGATTGCTCGCACTAGTTTTTACAATTTGAAATGCATGAGAGGTTCTAGAGGTTAGCTCGCATCCTATTTTGATATGATAATTGCATAAAAGCCGTGCTAGAGTGTAACTCGCACGAGATTTGATTTATTTATGCATGAAATCGTGCTGGAGCGTTGCTCGCATGAAGTTTTGATTGACTTGAGCATTTATTCATGCTAGAGCATTTGTTGCAGGAAGTTTTGAACGATTTATGCATAATGTTGTGCTGGAGCATTGCTCGTATGAGGCTTTGATGGATTTTATGCATAAATCGTGCTAGAGCTTGCTCACACGTGATTTTATATGGATTTATAACTCATTTTAAAGTCGTACTGTGTCACGCCCCGAATATGCGAAAAATAGGGCAAATTTAAAACTTTTTACTCATTAATTCACAAATAAAGGTGCATTCCTGTGCAGTGTCATACATCATCATAATTATCATGCCTCAGGATCTCATCATAACATAGTGTATATTGAATCATATACATTACTCAATTCCAAGTTAATTAATCCTAATACATCCCATATAATGCCATACATCAAGTGTCTGCAATTACAATAATAGTCTGGGTACATGAAAATATAAAATATACCTCAAAGTACAAAATATATAGGGCCTGGAGCTCGAGTCCTCCACTAGCCACTACTTCGTACGTCGCAGGGAAGTCCTTATTCACTTGAAGAACTCTGGGGGGAAAGAAAACAGGGTGAGCTTCTAAATCGCTCAGTAAAGGGGGTAAGGAACTCATTTCATAAACCAAAATACACATCACAAAAGGTTTATTTGTATGTGAAACTCATTTGAAAACCATAGCATGAAAATACTCAAAACGACATTCTCATGTGTCAAGTCAAGTGAAAACATGAAGTAAAAGGCTCACTCTAGAGCAATAACAAAGCATGTGAAAATAACGCGTTAAAACGCTTTCTCAAATAACGTGATAAAATCACAGTAAAAATAATGCACGTGGCACAGCCACTAAACACGCGTGGCGTAGCCACTGATTTAAATTCTCACGTGGCATAGCCACAAAACACACGTGGCAAAGCCACTGATTTAATTTCTCGCGTGGCATAGCCACAAAACACACGTGGCAAAGCCACTGATTTAATTTTTCGCGTGGCATAGCCACAAAACACACGTGGCAAAGCCACTGATTTAATTTCTCGCGTGGCATAGCCACAGAATAGGGTTTCTCAACGTGGCACAGCCACCAATGGGGTTTCTCAACGTGGCACAGCCACCAATGGGGTTTCTTAACGTGGCACAGCCACCAATGGGGTATAACGTGGCACAACCACCAATGGGGTTTCTCAACGTGGCACAGCCACCAATGGGGTATAACGTGGCACAGCCACCAATGGGGTTTCTCAACGTGGCACAGCCACCAATGGGGTTTCTCAATGTGGCACAGCCACCAATGGGGTATAACGTGGCAACGGCCACCAAGTATACGTGGCATAGCCACAGAATAGGTTATTCTCACGTTACCAGAACAGAGAAGAAATCAGGCTTACATGCTACCAGAGCAATGCCCGGTGTGTACTCACAACTACACACCTAAGTCTTATCACATAAGACTAGTTTGCCTTCACGTAGAACTCATGATGGTTTTTCTCTCATAAAACTCATTTGAAATCGTTTTGTACTCAACACAAAACGTAATAAAATCGAGTTCTAACCGGCAAAGCACACGCACACATTTCTCAAATCACAATATTGCCTTAACGTAGAGCCCAGTTATAAACTCATAAAACATTGGGCTCCAACCGGCTATAAAATCGTGTGCAATTTAATCTCAACACAAAACACTCAACATGCTTGTTTTATAAACCACAAATCATGCTAAAACAGTTTGCAATTCACATACACAAATGGTTTAGATTTCCCTTACCTCTTTGCACCTCGTATAGTGCAATCGTTTCTCCCGTATCACAGACTAGCCTCGCATTCCACTCTGGAACTCCCGAGCTGTCCAAACGATGTTAAAACATCAATACTCAATTATCTCATAACCCTCAATTCTCAAAATCGAGCATAATTGCTCATAACACCTCAAATCTCTTGATTTCTCGTAACTCAATCCTAAACTACAACCTCATTCACCATATCTCAATGTCCTACATTCCTCATGCCAATTATCTAGGCTAATTCTCCACATTGTCTATATTTCCATTTATAGCTCAAAATTCATAAAATTATCAAAATCGCTAAATATCATTATCACTCTTACCACATTGCAATTTCATCAATCCCTAATCCTTTCTCAACTATTTCAACGCAATGACAACCACCAATAACATCAAAATCATCTCAAATATCAAGATCGAGGTTTAGAAATTACCCAAAGCTTGTGGAGAGCTTATCTCTTGCTTCGATTCGATCCGTCTTTCGATTTCCAAGTATGTTGTTCTCCCTTTGATGAGGAACAACTTTCCTTCTTGCCACAACAGCTGATTCGGCCGGAAATGGGTGACTTGGATGAGTGAGAAAGCTAGGTTTTCGGTGGAAATGGGTTTGGAAGAGAGAGAAAGTGAGTTTGCAGGAGAAAACACGGTTTCCTTATATAGACTGGAGGTAGGAGATCGATCTGCCTCTTGATGAGATCGATCTGCGTTTGAAATTTGGGGACGATCTGGGCAATTTTATGCCTAAGAGATCGATCTGTCGAGGGGTGAGATCGATCTCTTTATGGCTTTATGAGATCGATCTGCTCCTAAGGAGATCGATCTTCTCCCCAAACAGAATCATTTGGAGATCGATCTCTTCCTCATGAGATCGATCCCTTCTCAAACAGATTCATAAGGAGATCGATCTCTTCCATTGGAGATCGATCTGCTCCTCAAATTTCCCCTTCCTCGTCATTTTTAACTCACCAGATCGATCTCTCCTTCTCCCAGATCGATCTGTCCTCATACTTCATGCTCATTTTACACACTTAACACATAAATCTCCAATTATAATTCCCACAATTTACTTAGCTCAATAAACTTCAAATTCTTATTACATCAATAAAATATGTCTGAAATTCTCAGATCTCACATACTGAAGTGCTACTCGTACGCAGATTTTTCAAATTTTTATGACACCGTGTTAGAGCTTCACTCGCACGAGATTTTTAGATATCATGAATATGCATGGAGTCGTGCTGGAGCTTCACTCGCATAGGGATTTATATGACATGCATATAACGATGTTAGAGCCTCCTGTAGACTGTGTGTCACAGTGAGATGATATGTCCACATGTGCATACTGAGACATATTTGCCATGGGTGTCTAAGACCTATTACAGGCACCCCCTGACTGAGATTGGGTTTACGGTGTACGATGTACCATGTATATCACATGTAGTACGTTGTACTGTGGGGATTGTTGGAGTGGAGTGGCATTAGCCACGAGGCAGCAAGCCTTACCCTCACAATCTTGATGTTATGTTGTTCTGGCGGCAGGATTGACCCACCTCCCGTTTCAGGTGTGATACCCTGCACACTAGGTACCGTGTAGCTAGGGATCACTAGGTTATGGCCATAGTCTTCGATGTTACTGATATAGTCACCTACATGTCTCACATGATATAACTTGGTCTCGATAGACTAGGGTAGACCCGAGGGAGGGGTTAGGCCCCCGATTTTATGATTTTCTACTTTGATGATAAATTTTTTTGAGAATTTTATGACATGTGACCCTAAAAGAATGGTGATTTTATAACAACATTTTATAATGAGTTTGAAATTGGTTTATGAGATGATTGACCCAGAGGGGTTATTTTATACTGCGCTTTAATGAAGTGATTTAATTGCAGTAGCATGAGGAGTTTTCCATGCTTTAATTACAAATTCATGAAAAGCATTGTCTTTCATGATTGGTGTCACATGGCATGAATTAATGCATGATCTTGATTTATTTCATGCTAATTATGATTTTATGATTTTACATAAAATGCCAGTGATGCATGATTTGCATGATTTCTATATGCACGAATAGTTTTTATAAATTATGGCATCATTGTATACATGATTTTGTGTGTGAGATTTTAATGAAAAGATGTGGATTTAAGGGCATGGCATTTGAGCATGTAGATAGTGAAGCTATCTACTTACTTGCAAAATTGCCTTACTGAGCGTGTGGTTTGCTCACCCCCTTTATTTTCCCATATTTTCAGAGCACTCGCAATAGTTAGTGAGCGGTTGAGAACTTGCATCTTGGTATCTGCTACTTCCCATCGAGAGTCAGGTATATACATTTATCTAGTTTTGTATCTGAATATGTAAATCCACAGTACTGTAAACGGATACGATGTCGGGGATGTAAGGTTATGTAAATACCATTAGAAAGTATTTAGTTAAATTCAAAGGATAGTAAATCCTGATATGTGAATGTGATTATGGAAATGGAATGGCAAATAGGTGAGAGGTGACTAACCTCGAATCATAGCCCAACTGTTAGTAGGATGGTCACGATACGAGAAAGGTAAGAATTAAAGAATAAACAAAAAATGAAAAATTTGTAGTGATTTTTAGGAAATTTAGGTCGTGACAGTGCTGGAGCCTAGCTCGCACCATGTTTTGAGTTGTGATGTTCTTCAAACTGTACTGGAGCTTTTACTCGTACGTGGGTTTCCATTGATTTTCTTATGCATATAACCGTACTGGAGCTATGCTCGTACGTGATTTCCTTATTATTTATTATGCATAAAGCCGTACTAGAGCGTTGCTCGTACGAGGGTATTTATTGATGATGCATGAAATCGTGCTGGAGCTTTGCTCGCACTGGGCTTTTCTCACTGTGATATGTAATGAGTCGTATTGGATGCCTCGTGTAGACTTTGTGTCACATGGATGAGATGCTCACACGTGCACTTGAGACTGAGTAGGTTATACATGGCATGAGGTAGATAAGACCTACGACAGACAGCCCCAACCATGATATGGGTCCACGGAGTATGTTGTACCGTGTATATCACATGGAGTACGTTGTACCGTGTGGTTGTGATGTTGATTTAAAAGTCTGGTGTAGGATTAAGCCACTTCCGTTCCAGCATGATACCCCACATACTGGGATCCATGTGGTCTGGGATGATAATGACATTGTTGGCCAACAGAGTCCTTGATTATATAGTAACCACCTGTCTCACATGATATCACATGGTTTTATATACTGAACATGATTTGTGTTGTCTAGGGTAGACTCAAAGGAGGGGTCTAACCTTGTGGGATGTTTTTAAAAGGATGATATGCTGACTGTGATGAGTTTTACTAAGTTTTGATTTGATGATAAACACCGAGGAATGGTTTTTATGATGAGTTTTATTATGATGAGCATGAGAAGTTTTACATAATGGTTTTCCATGTTTACATGCTTTTTTTCAGGTTTTTCAGTACATGATATATGTATATACATGTGGCATAGTTTTAATATTTCCTCATGCTCTGGATATTTATGATCTTTATGCCATGACATTATAAGCATGTAGATAGTGTAGTTATCTACCATGCTTGCATCATTGCCTTACTAAGCGTATGGTTGCTCATCTCTATCATTTTCCCCACTCTATAGAGTGCACACAGTAGTCTAGTGAGGGACTGAGGAGTTGTATCTGGATATCTACTGCTCTCCTTTGCCAAGAGTTATACACACAGGAAATCTTTTTGTATCTCAACATGTAATAACACAGTAATCATTCTGAATTGTAATATGGGGATGTAAGTGTTAACAAACATGTATAAGTATAAAACTTAAACTTTCAAACGTATGTGTTTGCTCTTGATTAATTGAAAGATGAATGCTAAATGATGATTAATATTGACTCATCGCTCAACTGTTATTGGTGTGAGTTGTTCACGACCGGGTACGGAATTGAAAAGGGGAAAAAATTTATGGTGATTTTTAGATGAAAAGGGGTCATGACATAGATTGGTATCAGAGTTGAGTTGGCCTAATATAAGTCGGTATTAATAATTAGGAATGTTACATCCCCATATTACTGTGTTTTTGTTTAGATATAATTATGTATACCGAGATGGAATAAGACTAATATTTGGTATGGATACAAGAAATTAGGCATTATGTCTGTCACCCATCGAGGTATATGGGCGAGTTCATGTGCTAGAGGCCGTAGGGGTAGGCCTGAGAGCCGTGCGGAGCAACAAACTAATCAGGCTCCACAGGACCCTATTTAGAGACCAGGGGATACCGAGGCACGTTTCACTAGGATAGAGCAGAGTATTGAGAGCCTTGTGGAGATAGTTACGCAGGCATTAGCTGCTGGCGATAGACGATGTCTAGTTGTGCGGCCTACTACTGTTGGATAGGTCGCTGCCGAGGCAAAGAGACCTCAGACTACAAGGACTGTTACACCACCAGCAGTTCAGGATACGACTTCTTCTATTGCTCCACAGCCGAGCGAAAGTGACCTGGGTTATGATTGTGAGTTGAGTAGGTTACGAAAGTTCCAAGAGTTGAAACCTTCAGTTCTTAGAGGGGTGCAAGATCCGGTTGTGGCTGAGGATTGGGTATATGAGATGGAGAAATTGTATGGATTCTTCAGATGTACATCGACTGAAAAAGTTGCCTTTGCCGTATTTATGCTGAAAGGCAAGGCAGAGCACTAGTGGAGATCTACCGTATCTATTCTGAGAGCCCAACACCCCATGATTACATGAGAGATATTCTTGGAGGCCTTTAGGAGGCAATATATTCCAGCCACTACACAGAGGAAGCTCTGAATGGAGTTTATGAGTTTTGTTTAGGGGAACCGCTCCGTTGATGAATATGAGTCCAGGTTCATATCCTTGGGGAGGTATGACCCTGATACGTTAAGCAGTGAGGCAATGAAGGTCCAAAAGTTCATGGATAGACTGAGACTAGCCATCGATCTAGATTGGCTCCGTTTGACATCCTCACTTATGAAAAGGTAGTGCGTAGGGCGCAGTTATGTGAACAGGACTTTGAGCAGAATACCTCTAAATTTTGAAAGGTTAGTGGCAGGAGAGATAAAGATCGGAAGAGATCCGGGGTTGATAGAGTGGTCAGGAGAGGAGGTCAAAGACTGTTTGAGAAAAGGCTAAAGATTGAGGAGGTGTAGGAGAGAACTGCTAAACCTCTTGTGTACCCAGCTTTAGCTCCACCGAGGGGTATAGTCATTAGAGGACCACGGCCTACTATCGAGCAGTGTAGGAGATGTGGTAGATTTCATAGTACCAGGCCTTGTCCGACTACCCCTGTTGTGTGTTACAAATGTGGGGAGCCAGGACATATCGCGAGGTATTGTCCAGAGATGATTGAGACTACCCCACAGAAGGGCAAGGAGTCGGAGAGAGCTCTTGTTGAGACTTCTGCTCCAGGGAGGAAAGCTACAGCTGAGGAAAAAGAGAAACAGGCGATTCGCAGAGGGCGAGTGCATGCACTGGACCAGGACACTGCGGACAATTCAACGGATGTGATTAAAGGTACCATCCTAATTTTTTATTTAGAAGCATTTGTATTATTTGATCTAGTGCCACGCATTCCTTTATATCGCCTTCATTTTCACATAAGTTATTAAAGCATGTAAAGCCCACATTGTTAGATAGAATGTTGTTGATTTCTACATCTATGAATGATAGTCGTTGACTAAACTGAGTATGTATATAGGAATTGTAAGTTGAAGATAGGGGAAAAGATATGGCAGCCGATTTAATTCTATTGAGTATGAGCAATTTTGATGTAATTTTAGGAATGGATTGGTTGGCTGCAAATCGTGTTGTTTTAGATTGTTTTGCTAAGACAGTGATGTTTTCAGAGATAGATAACCTTGTTGTAAGTTTTGTTGAAAAGAAATGAAGGGACATGATTATTGTATATGAGAAGAGTATAATCTTTATTTATCATATTTAAGAGATGAATCTACTTATAAATCATAAATGTTAATGTGATGAACTATGTTACTAACAATGGAAAAGGATAATGTGAAGGGTTCATTGCATATGTGGTTGACACAGATAGGGCACACCCGAAATTAAGAGATATTCCAGTGGTTGCAGAGTTTCCTGATGTCTTTCTAGACGATTTACCAGGGCTACCACTCTATAGGGAAATGGAGTTTTGCATAGAGTTGGTACCTGGTATAGAGTCGATATCTATGCCACCGTATAGAATGGCTCTGATTGAGTTGGAGGAGCTAAAAACGCAGTTGCAAGAGTTGCTGGAGAAGGGGTTTATTAAATCGAGCGTCTCACCATGAGGAGCTCCAGTTCTATTTGTAAGGAAGAAGGATGGGAGCCTCCGACTGTGTATAGATTACCGATTGCTGAATAAGGCCACCATTAAGAACAAATACCCCCTTCCACGCATTAATGATTCGTTGGATCAGCTCCGGGGAGCACAAGTCTTTTATAAGATAGATTTACAATCAAGGTACCATCAGTTGAGGATACGGAGTGGAGATGTATCCAAGACAACATTTCGTACCCATTATAGCCACTACAAGTTCTTGGTTATGCTATTCGAATTGACGAATGCCCCTGTAGCATTTATGGCTTTGATGAATAATGTATTTAAGCCATACCTGGACCAATTTGTGATAGTATTTACCGATGATATATTGGTTTATTCCAAGTCCAAGGAAGAGCATGAGAAGCACTTGAGGATAGTTCTGCATACCCTACAAGAGAAGGAGTTATATGCCAAACTCAATAAGTGTAACTTTTGGTTGAAGTAGATCTAACTTTTGGGCCATGTTGTATCGAGGGATAAGGTATCAGTAGATCCATCCAAGATTGAGGCAGTTGTACAGTGGGAACGACCCAGGACAGTTACTGAGATCAAAATTTTTTTGGGATTGGCAGGTTATTATCAGAGATTTGTAGAGGATTTCTCCAAACTTACTGCTCCGTTGACACGTCTCACGCGAAAGGATGTTAAGTTTGTGTGGGACGAGACATGCGAGAGGAGTTTTCAGGAGCTTAAGCGTCGGCGACCACTGCTCTGATTCTCACCATTCCTATCAGCTCAGGAGGTTTCTCTGTGTATACGGATGCATCACACTAGGGATTGGGCTTTGTACTTATGCAGGATTGAAAGGTAGTTGCCTATAGATCCAAACAGTTGAAGGAGCACAAGAGAAACTATCCGACTCACGGATTAGAGTTGGTTGCCGTAGTGTTTGCATTGAAGTTATGGTGCCACTATCTCTATGGTGAGAAATTTTAGGTATATACGGATCACAAGAGCCTTAAGTATTTGTTTTCGTAGAAAGAGTTGAATATGAGACAGAGAAGATGGCTCGAACTCCTGAAGGACTATGATTGTGAAATCATATACCACCCGGGTAAAGCGAATGTAGTTACCAATGCCTTGAGCTGGAAGAACCTCAGGTTGGTGTCTTATATGATGGTTCAAGAACACGAGTTGTTGGAGCAGTTTGCGAACCTCAGTTTAAATGTAGCCCCACCTGATACAGAGAGATTTGATGTTGTGGCTAGTTTAAGATTGAAGCCAGAGTTGATTAGTCATATTCGATAGGCTCAGTAGGGTGATCGACAATGTATCGATTGGTTGAGACAGTTACAAACAGGTGTAGGTACTGATTTTGAGCTGAGTACAGATGGATTGTTGAAGTTCAGGGGTAAGATATGTGTTCTCGAGGATCCAAAGATCAGGAGATTGATTTTATCAAAGGCTCACTCATCGAGGTATATGATATATCTAGGGAGTACCAAGATGTATCAGAACCTTCAAAAAATTTATTGGTGGTTTGGAATGAAGAGTGATATTACTGAGTATGTTGCTAGATGTCTCGCCTGGCAGTAGGTGAAAGTAAAGCATCAGAAGCCTGCAAGGTTACTATAGCCTCTACCGATACCGACATGGAAGTGGGAGCACGTCACCATGGATTTTGTGATGGGTTTACCGAGGACCCGCAGAGGTCATGATCCATTTGGGTGATTGTGAATCGGTTGACGAAGTCAGCCCATTTCTTAGCTATGAGAGCTGCCGATACTCTGAGTCAGTTCACGAACTTGTATGTTCGAAAGATAGTTCAGTTACATGGTGTTCCAGTGAGCATTGTTTCTGATCGGGATGCCCACTTCATTTCCCACTTCTGAGAACATTTTCAAGAAGCGATGGGAACCCAATTGAGTTTTAGCACCGCTTTTCATCCTCAGACAGATGGTCAGTCAGAGAGGACTATACAGACTCTGGAAGATATGTTGAGATCGTGTGTGATGGATTTTAGAGGCTCCTGGGATCATCACCTACCGTTAGTCGAGTTCACTTATAATAATAGCAATCATACGAGTATCGGGATGGCACCATATGAGGCACTGTATGGACGCAAATGTCGATCCCCTATTGGTGGGAGGAGGTTAGTGACAGACAGATTTTTGCTCCTGATTTAGTGCAGCGAGCCTCTAAGGACATCCAGTAGATATGTGAGAGGTTACAGATAGCTCAGAGCTGGCAAAAGAATTATACTGACAGGAGACGGAGACCACTAGAGTTTGTCGTGGGTGAGTCAGTATTCTTGATAGTTTCTCCCTCGAAAGGGATTATAAGGTTTGGTAAGAAGGGTAAGTTGAGCCCTCGGTATATCGGACCCTTCGAGATTCTAAAGAGAGTGGGAGATAAGGCTTACAGGTTGGCATTGTCGTCGGAGTTAGAAGGTGTTCATAACATTTTCCACATCTGTATGTTTCGAAAGTACCACCTGGATTCGACCCATGTGATAAGATATGAGCTGTTGAGGCTTAATGAGAGTATATCGTATGTTGAGAAGCCGGTTCGGATATTGGATAGGAAAGAGAAAGTGTTGAGATTGAAGACAATCCCTTTAGTGAAAGTTCTTTGGTAATATTACACTCCAGAGGAAGCTACATGGGAGTTGGAGAGTATGATATAAAAGAAGTACCCAGAGTTGTTCTCAGGTTAACTTGGTTCTAATTTGGAAGACCAAATTTCTTGAAAGAGGGGAGGAATGTAAGACCCGTGAATTTCTATGTACTCTTATGATTTCCATGATGCACAAACAACTTACACAATAAATGAATCATAAGAATTGGATATTTTTTAATGTTAAGTGTGAATGAAATGCAAAATGGGTATTGAAGTGATTGAGTGGGAGTTTAACTTTGAAAATCTGGAAAATTGTAGCTGAAATTCTGCAGGATGAAGGTCAAATCGATCTCATTACCTTGAAATACAATGCCAAGCATTCAGCAATAGTGAGATCGATCCCTCATCCAAAGAAGATCGATCTCAAGTTGCTTCTGTTTGGGCCGGATCGATCTCCACCCATAAGGCAGATTGATCTCTAGTGCCTTTGGTTAGCAAGATCGATCTCTTCATCAAGGCCAGATCGATCTCTAAAGTTCCTTGCCTGGTAAAGATCGATCATATCCCTTGAGTAGATCGATCTCATCCAAATAGGCTGATCGATCCTCTAGCATGCATTATTGAATTTTGGAGTTTAAACAAGGGTAGATCGATCTCCCACCCTAGGAGATCGATCTGGTGAGTCAAATTCTGTAAAACCCAACAGCTGAATCTTCATTTTCGACGGGACATCCCAAAAAATCCTCCATTTTAACAATAAACTACCTTTATCACTCTAAAAATCACCACCATCCAATCAGTGTTGAGAGAGGTTCCTTTGAGCAAAGTTGTTCCTACTGAGGAAGTGAACAACACAGTTAAAGATTGGAAGCTCAAACTTTAGACTGAAGGAGAAAAGAGGTTTTTCCCCCATTTGGAAAAAAAAGGGAAAAAGTCAAGCTAGGTAAGATTTCAATACACCATCTTCTAGTATGTTAATGTAGACATTTTGATGAGTTGATTGGTGTATATAATGTTGGTTGAAATGTTCATATACATGCTTAAACAACCATGACCTAGAATGGGGCTTAGTGAAAGATAGTTGAAATGACATGGAGTTGATGATGATTTAAACATGTAGAGATGTTAGTAAGCATGTATAGATGATTTTAAGATAACTTTGTGAAATCCATATGTTGGAATGAATGATGATTGGAAATGGGCATAAGAGGTGTTTGATAAATTGCCATAGTGAAGGAAATGATGAACTAGAGGCATTGTGAGCTTAATACCGATTTAGTGTGAATCAATAGACCTAAAGATTTCAACAATTTCTTGAGAAATGAATAGAGCAATCAAAATGGACTTAGGAGAAAGTGAGGCCTTATAATTGTTAATAAATCCAATAAGTCGAATTGAATATAATAAATGTGAGAATTATGTTGTATTGAGCTAAATTGATGTTATAAGTAATTTGTGCAGCTCTGTATATTTCATTGGAAGCAAATAGAACTGCACAATCGAGTAGCTCCAAGGAAGTGGAATCACTTGACTTGATTCCAGGTAAGGGAATTTTGTGAGTATCTAGAGGTAGCTGCACATATTTTGAGGGTGTTTATAGGGCTTGTAAATGTTTGGTTACCTAGAAAAGAAATAATGGTTTGTGCGAATGATTTTGGATTTGGATGATTTTGGTTTTGGAAGTGAATATTACAGAAAGGGTAGTAAGGCTAATAAACTGCATGAATGTCATGTTTTGATATTTTTACGAAATATATTGCTTTGGTTTAAGCGAATCTATAGATAGGTTGGCTATAGACTTCATAATTTCATGAAATAGCACGAGTCAGGTGCTAAATGTGGTTTTAAGCGTGTTTTGTTGAAATAGAGCTGCCTATCATATTTATATGAGTTCAATTATGCTGGAGCTTCGCTCGCACTGGATTTTGATGTTTTAAGATGTACGAAATGTGCTAGAGCCTAGCTCGCATCGTGTTTTGAGTTGTTATGTTTTACAAATTGTACTGGAGCTTTTGCTCGTACGTGGGTCCATTGATTTTCTTATGCATATAACCGTACTAGAGCTATGCTCATACGTGATTTCCTCATTAGTTATTATGCATAAAGTCGTACTAGAGCGTTCCTCCTATGAGGGCATTTACTGATGATGCATGAAATCGTGCTAGAGCTTTGCTCGCACTGGGCTTTTCACACTATGATATGTAATGAGTTGTGTTGGATGCCTCGTGTAGATTTTGTGTCACATGGATGAGATGCTTGTACGAGCCATGCTAGATGCCTCGTGTAGACTACTAGTTGCACAGATGAGATGCTCGCATGTGCACTTGCGACTGAGTAGGTTATACATGGCATGAGGTAGATAAGACCTACGACAGGCACCCCCAACCATGATATGGGTCCACTGAGTACGTTGTACCGTGTATATCACATGGAGTACGTTGTACCGTGTGGTTGTGATGTTGATTTAAAAGTCTGGTGTAAGATTAACCTACCTCCGTTCTAGCATGATGCCCCGTACACTGGGATCCGTGTGGTCTGGGATGATAGTGACATAGTTAGCCAACAGAGTCCTCGATTATATAGTGACCACCTATCTCACATGATATCACATGGTTTTATACACTGAACATGATTTGTGTTGTCCAGGGTAGACCCGAGGGAGGGGTCTAACCTTGTGGGATGCTTTTTAAAGGATGATATGCTGATTGTGATGAGTTTTACTAAGTTCTGATTTGATGTTAAACCCCGAGGAATGGTTTTTATAATGAATTTTATTATGATGAGCATGAGAAGTTTTACATGGTGGTTTTCCATGTTTACATGCCTATTTTATGTTTTTCAGTACATGATATATGTATATACATGTGGCATAGTTTTAATATTTCCTCATGCTCTGGATATTAATGATCTTTATGCCATGACATTTAAGCATGAAGTCACTGTAGTTATCTACCATGCTTGCATCATTGCGTTTCTGAGCGAGTGGTTGCTCATCCCTATCATTTTCCCCTCTCTACAGAGTGCACACAGTAGTCTAGTGAGGGACTGAAGAGTTGTATCCGAATATCTGCTGCTCTCTATCGCCAAGAGGTATACACATAGGAAATCTTTTTGTATCTAAACATGTAATAGCACATTAATCATTTTGAATTGTAATATGGGGGATGTAAGTGTTAGCAAACATGTATGAGTATAGAACTTAAACTTTTAAACGTATGTGTTTGCTCTTGATTAATTGAAAGATGAATGGTAAATGATGATTCACACTGACTCATAGCCGAACTGTTATTGGTAAGAGTTGTTCACGACCAGGTAAGGAAATGAAAAAGTTTTAAAAAAATTATGATGATTTTTAGATGAAAAAGATGAAAATGGGTGGTGACATTCAGGTTGGAACAGATTTCTTTTCTGGGTCACATGGTGACTAAGGATGGGGTTTCAGTGGATCTATCCAAAATAGATGCCATGTTGCAATGGGACAAGCCAAGAATAGTCACCGAGAATTACAGTTTCCTAAAAATAGCAATGTATTATCATAGGTTTTTTTTAAGGATTTTCGAGGATAGGTACATCTTTGACACGCCTCCTGCATAAAGATGTTAGGTTTGAGTGGACAGACGCGTGTGAGGATAGCTTTCAGTAATTAAAGAAAAAACTGACATCGGCACCGGTATTGACAATTTTGAGTAGCTTTGGGGGATATGTTGTGTACATTGATGCATCTCTCTAGGGATTAGGCTATTTGCTGATCCAACGTGGGAAAGTAGTGGCTTACGAATCTACACAGCTTAAGGATCATGAAAAGATTACCTTACCCATGATCTCGAACTAGTTGTAGTAGTCTCGACACTGAAAATCTAGCGCCAATACTTGTATGGCAAAAAAAATTTAGATCTTAACTAAACACATGAGTTCAAATATTTGTTTTCATAGAAAGAACCCAATATGAGGTAGAGAAATTGGATAGAGCTTGTCTAGGATTACATGTCACGACCCTTTTTTACCTAAAATTGCTACAAATTTTTCGCTTTTTCCTTTCCTTTCCCGATCGTGAACATTCTCACCCCCAAACAGTTGGGCTATGAGTCAGTATTAGTCACCCTTTACCATCTACCATGCTATTTATATTTTAATTTATTCAAAAACAAACACATATACTTTATAATTGAGGTTCTATACTTGTACGTGTTTGCTAATACTTACATCCCCCATATTACATTCCAAAAATGATTGCTGTGCTATTACATCTTTAGATACAAAATGATAACAGTGTGTATACGTCTCGGTGATGGGAAGCAGCGGATACCAGGATGCAAGTCCCCAGCCACTCATTAGCTACTGTGTGCGCTCTATAGAGGGGGAAAATAAAAGGGATGAGCTCACTAGCTCAGTAAGGCAATAATGCAAGTAGGTAGATAACTATACTATCTACATGCTTATAATGTCATGATGTAAAATCGCTTACATTTAGAGCATGAAGAAATAGTTAACACTATGCCGAATGTGTATAAATACATTATGTATTGTAAAACATGAAAGTAGGCATAAAACCATGGAAAGTCATCATGTAAAACGTCTCATGCTCAGCATGTCCACATATCATAAAATAATACATCATCCTAAAAAAACATCCCACAAGGTTCGACCCCTCCCGCGGGTCTACCCTGGATAACACAAATCATGTTTAGTAGATATAAAATCATGTAATATCATTTGAGACAGGTGGTCATTATATAGAATCGAGGACTCTACTGGCCAACTATGTCCTATCATCCCAGACCACACAGATCCCGGTGTGTGGGGCATCAAGTAGTAACGAGAGCTAGGTCAAATCCTACCCGCCAGAATATAAATCAACATCATCACCACACAGTACATCGTACTCCATGTGATATACACGGTACAACGTACTCCATGGACCCATATCACGGTCGAGGGTGCCTACTATAGGTCTTATATACCCCATACCATGTATAACCGACTCAGTCTCAAGTGCACGTGCAAACATCTCATTCGTGTGACTAATAGTCTACACGAGGCATCCAGCACGGCTCGTGCAAGCATCTCATACGTGTGACACACAGTCTACACGAGGCATTCAGCACGACTCGTTACATATCACAGTGTGAAAAGTCCAGTGCGAGCAAGGCTCTAGCACGATTTCATGCATAATCAGTAAAAATCCTCGTACGAGCAATGCTTTAGTACGGCTTTATGCAAAATAAATAATGGTAAAATCATGTACGAGCAAAGCTCCAATATAGTTATGTGCATAAGAAAATAATGAAACCCACGTACGACCAAAAGCTCCAGTACGGCTTGAATGCATCTCAACTAAAAAGATGGTGTAAGCTAGGCTCCAACATATTTCATGCAAAGTAAAATATCCAAATCCAATGTGAGCAAGGCTCTAGCATGATTTATATTGATATAATATGATAGGTGGCTCTATTTAGGTAAAACCCCTTTCAAAACTCAAAATCAGCACCGACACGTGCTGTGTCATGCAAATCATGAAACAATTAGCCGACCTATCCTTGTTTTGCCCAAATCAAGGCATCACATCACATTAAAACATCAAAATCATGATATTCTTACAGTTTACTAGCCTTACTACACTTTTCATAAAATTACTCCCAGAGGCAAAATCTTTTTTTTTTACACCGATACCCCAATTTTCTTACAAATTATTATTTTATTTCTAGATACCTTAGAGAATTTCATGCCCTATAACTACCCTAAAAAATACGTGTAGATACCTCTAGGTATTCAAAAAATCCTCTTACCTGGAATCGCGTCGAGCGAAATCGCTATCCCAAAGCTGCTCGATCTCGTAGCCCCGTTCGCTCTCAATGAAATCTTCGGAGTTGCATATAACCATTTATCAAGTTAATTACAATACATTCTTCAGTATTTTCCATTTATTGGGCATAATTTAAAGCATTGGGCCCATTTACTCCTATTGGGCCCAATTGCACCTTAATGGGGTTTAATCCATTTTAAGCCCAATTTCACTTCACTATTCATTCCTTTAAAGCCCATTAGGCTCATTAAGGCCATTTATACTTATTGGGTCATCTTACGCCTTTTCTAGTCTTTTTGGACAGCTTTTACAGTTATTTACGATAGTCGACTCAATTCCAAACATTAAGCATTTTATATGGAATTAATCCATAACTTATTCGATGAATTTCTAACACGTATATATATACAAGTTATAGTAAGTGAGATTCACTTACCCGTGATTCCGTGATGGCTCAAAAATCGAGACTCGATTGAGCTCACATCTCATCGCCTATTATTGGGCTACATAATTATACATTTAAATTAGATCAATTTTGGACCAATATAAATTCAAATAATTTTAAAAAAAATTAAATCGTTCAATTTCGACCGCTTACCGGTTTATCCTTAACCCAAGGCATCATCGAATTTTTCTCCCTTTTTTCCCTTGTTTTCTCTTTTTTTTCTCCCTTTTCTTGGCTGAACCGGTTCGGACCGGTTTAGTTCGATTTAGTTCAACCTTCTACAGTCGATTCTTCGTCAGCTTCCACTTATAGCAGCTTCGTGGGGACTCGCGGTGCAGGGATCTGGTGGTGGCCAAGCCTCAGCTATCCGGAAAGTGGTTGGTTCGGCCATTTCTTTCCTCGGCGTCGTTACCGTTTTTCTCTATTCGCCGTTACCGGTGTTGCTGGCTGGTTCGCTGGCCGTTCCTTCCACCCAGCACCTCGGCTTGAGCTGGAGAGCCTTTGATTGGTGGTGGTGCTGGCCAAATCGACGCCGAGCTCGTCGGATTTCCCTCTTCTCTAGGAAATTTCTCTCTCTCCTTTCGTGGCCGATCGTCGGTCCCTTCGCCGGATTCCTCTTTGTCGGCGTCGACCCTGTCCTTTCTCCTTCCCCCGATCACCGTCTCCTTTCTGTTGTCGTCGCCAGTGGGAAAAATTAGGTGGATCGGGTTTTCCCGATCCCTCTCCTTCTCTGTCGCGCGACTTTTGCGCGTCAGAAATTTTTTTTCCAATTTCTTTTTCTTTTTTTAATATATATTTATTATACTTTAATATAATATAATATATACAAAATATCTTAAACATAAAATATTATTGTTTTATTTTTTATTTCTCTGAAAATATTTTTATTTATTATTATTTTCCAAAAATATTTTTTCATATTTCCGAGATAAATTCCCGAGGTGAAAAATTTTTGGGTTATCCAAATAAATTCATATCTTGATCGATTTAACTTGGAATTTAAATATTTTTTCTTTATTGATCAAGATTACACGAATCCATGTTTCAAATGTCAATTTCTTAAAGAAATGACATTGAATTTCGGGTCTTACAATCCTTCCCACCTTAAGAAATTTGGTCCTCCAAATTAGAACCAAGTAAATCCTCGAATAACTGAGGATGTTTCTCTCGCATCAAGCTCTTAAATTTCCTATGTAGCTTCCTCCAAAGTGTGGTGCTACCAGAGTACCTTAACTAACTCGATAGTCTTCGACTTCAATACTTTCTCATTCCTATCCAATCGGGGAACAACAACTATGAGCATACAATGCTTTTTCGATACTCGAGTAATAACTATTGTTGTAGGCAAATTTGACTAATAACAAATGATTATCCCAAGAGACTTTCAAATCCATTTCGCATGCTCTCAACATATCCTCCTATGTCTGGATGGTTCTCTTTGATTGACCATCGAGTTGAGGATGGAAAGTTGTGCGAAAACTCAACTGGGGTCCCATGGTTTCTTGAGAATGTTCCCAGCAGTGGAAACTGAAGCGGGAATCCCTATCTGATACAATGCTCACTGGAACGTCACATGGTATTCCATAATCTCCCTTACATATCAATCCGCCCATAGACTCAGAGTATTTGTGGATTTCATAGCCAAAAAGTAGGCTAACTTAGTCAATTTCTCCACAATCACCCAAATAACATTATGGTTTCGTCGGGTCCCTGGGTAAACCCATAACGAAATCTATGGTAACGTCCTCCCATTTCCATGTTGATATATGTAGAGGTTGCAATAACACTGCAGGCTTCTAATGCTCTACCTTAATCTACTGACATATGAGACACTTCACCACAACTATACGATGTCTCTTTTCATGCCTGACCACCAATACCCTTTTAGAGATTCTAATACATTTTATTAGTCCTCGGATGTAATGTATATCTTGAAGATTTAGATTCTGATATAACATTCTCATCAACTATGGGTCCTTGGGAACACTTATTCTGCCTCTGAACCTCAGTAAGCCATCATCACTCACTATGAACTTTGTCACTGTACCCCTCTGAATCTGGCTCACACTATCAACACCCTGCCCATCATCATGCTAAGCCCATCGAATCCGATCAATCCAATCTAGTTCTAATCTAAGGCTAGCTGTCACATAATCACTGTCAGCATTAGAAGAGATCACATCTCTATTGAGGCTAACAAACAACTCTAACAACTTACGCTCCTTGACTATCATATGTGATACCATCCTGAGGCTCTTTCTACTTAAGGTATCAACCACTACATTAGCCTTACCCGGACGATACAATACATCACAATCATAGTCTTTCAGAAGCTCTAACCCTCTTTGTTATCTCATATTCAACTTTTTCTATGAAAACAGATACTAGGGCTTTTATGATCATTACATACCTGAAATTTCTCACCATATAAGTAGTGGCACCATACCTTCAGTGCAAACACTATGGCTACCAAATCTAAATGATGGGTCAGATAGTTTTTTTCATGGTCCTTAACTGTCAGGATCCATAAGCGACGATCTTCCCCTTTTACACTAGTATACAGCCTAATCCTTGTTTTGAGGCATCCATGTATACTAAGAAACCTCTTGAGCTATTAGGTATGGTGAGAATAAGTGCGGTGGTCAGTTTATACTTCAATTCACCAAAACTCACAAAAGCTAATTTCACACTTATCATCCCACTCAAATACAAGCTTCTTCCAAGTGATATGTGTCAACGAAGCAGCCCATTTCGAGAAATCCTCAACCAATCATCTGTAAAACATTTTTTTTCAATTGCTGCTCATGATCTTCCCTGGACTTCGAATGTACCAACATATCATCGATAAAGATGATAACAAATCTATCCAAGTAAAGCTTAAATACCTCGTTCATCAATGCCCTAACTGTTACAGAAAGTTGTCTTAAGCACATATATATTTCGAATCTTCAACGAATGATACCCAGAGTTCAAATCGATCTCGAAAAAGATCTTCACTCTTTGAAACTGATCCAATAGATTATCAATAATGGAAGGAAACACTTACTCTTGATGGTAGCCTCATTCGAAAACCAATAATCAATACATAGTCGGGTGCTTTCATTTTTCTTTTTCACAAACAGAACTAGTGCTACCCATGGTGAAACACTCGGTCTAATGAATCCCTTATCTAATAACTCCTATAATTGTTTCTTTAGTCCTTCCAATTCCTCTAATGCCATTTTATACAGTGGTTTAGGATACCAGCTCAGTACTAGGTACCAAATCAACACAAAATTCCATCTTTTTATCTGGTGGTAATCTCGATAAGTCATCTAGGAAGATATCAGAAAACTCCCTGACTACTGGGATATCTGTCAAATTCGGATGTGCCTTATCCATACCAACCACATAAGTGATGAAACCTTCACATCATTACTCATTTCGTTAGTATAATCATTCACTCCTTTAGTTACAACCATTACATTCTTTCATCACTTGTCAAAACATACAATACACTTTTCAAGGTGGAAACATCACTATCTTAGAATAGCAATCTAAACAGCATAGTCTGCAGACGAACAATTTGGGAATGGATTGGTTTACCTCAAAATCATTCATATTCAATTGAATAAGATCGACTGACATATCCTGTTCCTCACTTACAACTTCACTCTCTACATACAAATTCAGTTAGCTGACTATCCTTCATTGGGGTGCTAACTATCCTTCACATATTTTACTAACTTATCTATAAATGAAAGCGATATGATAAATGCGTGGCACCAAGATCAATTAAAACAATTGCTTCAATATTAACAATCAAGATGGTACCTTCCAACACGTCAGATGAAGCATCAATAGTGTCCTGATCTAAGGCATACACTCGCCCTCGACCAATAGCCTATTTCCCCTTCTCTTTGGCTGTGGCCTTCTTTTTTAGTGTAGAGGTATCAACAGGGGCTTTCTCAGGCTCTTTGCCTTTCTGTGGGGCCATCTCACACAGCTTTGAGCAATTCTTAAATAGATGGCTTGTCTTACCACTCTTAACGCAATGTTTTAGTCAATAAGATGCAGAGCCTATTTCCGTGGTATCTACCGCACATCCTATACTGAGCAGTAGTAGGTTGGGGTCCTCTAATCACAATACCCCTCGTAGGCATTGAAACTGGATACACTGGGGGCTTACTAATCATCTTACCCCGTGACTCATCAGCTATAAATCTTTTGTCAAATGACCTCCTTCCTGCTCTGACACCTTTGTCATCCACTATTCTCTTTCTGTCTCTACTTCGACCCTTATTACCTTTCCCAAACTCAGAGGCATGCAACTCATAATCTTATTTGCACCACTGTGGTCTGCGCATTGCCTCGTCGTATGTAGTGATATCGAACGGGGCCAATCAGACTCTGATAGACGGTTTGAGCCCTTCCATGACTTTTGAACCTTTTGATTCTCTCTGTTCATAGTGTCGGGTCATACCTACCCAGAGATGTAAACTGAGATTCATACTCGTCGATTGACCTGTTCCTCTAGGTCAGAGTAAAGAACTTTATCTATAACTTTCTTCAAACGGTGTCCAAAATATACTGTCTCCAGAATGCATCCAAAATTATCTCTCATGTCAGCTCTGGATGTTTAACTATTAAGGTGGGTCAAGAGGACTTCTGTCCATGCTCCATCTCACCCTCCAACATAAACGTATCGAAAGTCACTTTCTCGGTCGACTTACATCGAAAGAACTCGAACAACTTCGCTATTTCATTCACCTAGTTCTCAACAGCTATTGAGTTCTTTACCTCGCTAGAAAGCGGTGGTTTAAAATTTTGAAACTACCATAATCTGTCTAAATCACAACCATATCCCCATCCTCTGCCACCCTGCTCTGGAGCAACAACAGATGCTGTTTCCTGAATTGGTGGGGGTGTAGGCGTATCTGTAGCAACTACCTGTCCAGCATCAATAGGCTGTCCTACTGAATCTTGTTTATCGCCAGCCCCTAATGTAGCCTATGTAACTATCTCAACGAGGCTCTTTATACTCCGCTCATTCCTAGCAAAGCGTTGCTCAATATCCCTTGGCCTCTCAATAGTCTCCTGCGGGATTTGAACAGTTTTTGGTTCTACACGGCTCTCAGGCCTACTCCTACGGCCTCTAGTACGTGAACTCGCCCCTCTACCACAATGGGTAATAGGCATAATGCCTAAATTCTTGCATCCATAACCATTCATTAGTCTAAGCCTATCTCGGTATACACAATTATATCTAAGCAAAGTACAGTAATATGGGGATGTAACTTTCCTACTTACTAATACCAACTCATATCAGGCCAACTTAGCTCTGATACCACCTCTGTCACGACCCCTTTTTACCTAAAATCGTAATAAATTTTACGCTTTTTTTCTTTTCCTTTCCTAGTCGTGAACATTCTCACCACCAAACAGTTGGGCTATGAGTCAATATTAGTCACCCTTTACCATTTACCATGCCATCTATCCTTTAATTTATTCAAAAGCAAACACGTATACTTTATAATTGAGGTTCTATACTTGTACGTATTTACTAATATTTACATGCCCCATATTACATTCCAAAATGATTATTGTGCTATTGTATGTTTAGATACAAAATGATACAAGTGTGTATAACCCTTGGTGATAGGAAGCAACGGATACCAGGATGCAAGTCCTCAGCTACTCACTAACTACTGTGTGCGCTCTGTAGAGGTGGAAAATGAAAGGGATGAGCTCACTAGCTTAGTAAGGCAATAATGCAAGCAGGTAGATAACTACACTATCTACGTGCTTATAATGTCATGATATAAAATCACTTACATTTAGAGCATGAGGAAATAGATAAAACTATGCTGCATGTGTATAAATATATCATGTATTGTAAAACATGAAAGCATGCATAAAACCATGGAAAGTCATCATGTAAAACGTCTTATGCTCAGCATGTCAACTTATCATAAAACAATACATCATCCTAAAAAAATCCCACAAGGTTCGACCCCTCCCTTGGGTCTACCCTGGATAACACAAATCACATTTAGTGCATATAAAATCATGTGATATCATATGAGACAGGTGATCACTGTATACAATCAAGGACCCTACTGGCCAACTATATCTCTATCATCCCAGACCACACGGATCCCGATGTGTGGGGCATCACGCTGTAACGGGAGGTGGGTTAAATCCTACCCTTCAGAATATAAATCAACATCATCACTACACGGTACAGCGTATTCCATGTGATATACAGGTACAACGTACTCCATGGACCCATGTCACGATCGGGGGTGCCTACCATAGGTCTTATCTACCCTATACCATGTATAACCAACTCAGTCTCAAGTGCACGTGCGAGCATCTCATCTATGTGACTAATAGTCTACACAAGGCATCCAGCACGACTCATTACATATCACAGTGTGAAAAGTCCAGTGCGAGCAAGGCTCTAGCACGATTTCATGCATAATCAGTAAAAATCCTCTTACGAGCAATGCTCTAGTATGACTTTATGCAAAAGAAATAATGGTGAAATCATGTACGAGTAAAGCTCCAATACAGTTATGTGCATAAAAAAATAATGAAACCCACGTATAGGCAAAAGCTCTAGTACGACTTGAATGCATCTCAACTCAAAATATGGTGTGAGCTAGGCTCCAGCATACTTCATGTACGTTAAAATGTCAAAATCCAGTGCGAGCAAGGTTCTAGCATGATTTATACACATATAAATCTGATAGGTGGCTCTATTTAGGGAAAACCCCTTTCAAAACTTAAAATCAGCACCGACACGTGCTATGTCATGCAAATCATGAAACAATTAGCCGACCTATCCTTGTTTTGCCCAAATCAAGCCATCATATCACATTAAAACGTCAAAATCATGATATTCATGTAGTTTACTAGCCTTACTACCCTTTTCATAAAATTACTCCCAGAGGTAAAATGGTTTTTTTACACTGATACCTCGATTTTTGTAAAAATTATTATTTTATTTCTAGATACCTTAAAGAATTTCATGCCCTGTAACTACCCTAAAAAATACGTGTAGATACCTTTAGGTACTCACAAAATCCCATTACCTGGAATCCCGTCGAGTGAAATCGCTTTCCCAATGCTGCTAGATCCCGCAGCCCGGTTCGCTCTTAATAAAATCTCTGGAGCTGTATATAGCCATTTATCATGTTAATTAGAATACATTCTTCAGTATTTTCCCTTATTGGGCATAATTTAAAGCATTGGGCCCATTTACTCCTACTGGGTCCAATTGCACCTTAATGGGCGTTAATCCGTTTTAAGCCCAATTTCACCTCACTATTCATTCCTTTAAAGCCCATTGGGCTCATTAAGCCCATTTCTATTTATTGGGTCGTCTTAAGCCTTTTTTAGTCTCTTTGGACAGCTTATATAGTAATTTACGACCGTTGGTTCTCAATTCCAAACATTAAGCATTTTATATAGAATTAATCCGTAACTTATTCTGTAAGACCCGAATTTTTGTATTATTTCTTTTTGAATATGTCATTTGAATATGTAATTATGATATATCGAACAATAAGGAAGAAATAATACAATTTCGAGTTTAATTTATGTAATTGGAAGTCGATAAATTTTAAAATACTGAAATAAGAGATTAAGTAAATTCGAAATAAACTGAATGAAATTAGGTTAAACCGATTTAAAATATGGACTCAGAACGCAAAAATATAGGGAGTCCAAGAAAGGAAGTTAGTTCGAAAATGATAACCCGAAAATCACCCTATAATAGGAATTTATCTCCGAAATAAATGAAAAAAATTATATTTTCGGAGAAAAAAAAGAATATGATGTACATATATATCTATTTTCGAAGCAAAATTAAATAAAATTTATGGACACGGGTTATGGTAATATAATATTATTATAATAATATAAAATAATTGTTTATTATTATTATAATAATATTATATAAAATATATTATTACATTAGGGATATATATTATACTATATTGAGGTATAATATAATATAATATATAGATTATATATAGAAAACAAAAAAGAGAGAAAGAATCAGAAAGTAAAAAAAAAAAAGAGTGAAAAAAAAGAGAGATTCGTCGGCGACGGCGGCGATCTGGGCCGAGCCAAGCCAGGTGAACCTTCCCCAGGCCGAGGCGCACCCAACGGTGGCCGACCCACCCCGAGAACCGATCGGCAGCGTCGGCAACGGGCAAATCTCCACTGAACCGGATCGGACCGGTTCAGTGTGAAAGGGTCTGAACCGGTCCTAACAGGTTCAGCCAAAGGAGAGAGAAAAAAATTTAGAAAAAAAATTCAGTGTGATCCCGACACAGCAGTAGACCGGTAAGTGGTTGAAAATCGATCAAATTATTTTTCAGATAATTAAATTGAATTTATATTAGATAGAAATTAACCGGTTTAAATATATATTGTTGTGTAGTGAAAAAAATGGTAGGCGACATGTACGAGTGCCAGCGAATCTCGATCTTATATGGGTCATAGTAGATCGATTGTCTAAATTCACCCCCTTTGTACCTATAAAAGCCACTGATTCCCCCAGTTTACTCACAGAGCTGTATGGTAGGGAGATTATCTGGCTACATGGGATTTTAGCAAGTATTGTGTCAAATAGGGATTCTCGATTTTAAGAGCAGTTTCAGGAAGTTAAAGGGTCCAGATTATAGTTTCATACAACCTTTAATCCTTAGGCTGATGGTCAGTCCAAGTATACTATACAAACATTGGAGGATATGCTCAGGGTTTGTGCCATTAATTTTTTCGGTTCTTGGTATAACCATCATGGTTTAGCTGAATTGGCCTACAACAACAGATATCATTCGAGTATAGGGATGGCTCTTTATGAGGCATTGTATGGACAGAGATACAAGTCCCCTATTGCATGAGGGAAATGGGCGAGTGAAAGATATTAGCTCCGAGTTAGTTGAGAGAGCCTCTAAGATAGTGAAACTAATTTTTGATAGATTGAGGACAACTCAGAGCATTAAAAAAGGTATGCTAACATCCGAATACTACCTCTCGAGTTTCAGATTGAATATAAAGTGTTTCTTAAGGTATCTCCTTTTAAGGGCATCATGACATTCGGTAAAAAGGAAAAGCTCACTCCTCGCTATATTAGTCCTTTGGAGATATTAGAGAGAAAATGAGATGTTGCATACAAGTTAGCACTTCAACCTCAATTATCTAGTTTGCATAATGTCTTCCATGTATCTATGCTCCAAAAGTATCAATCGGATCCATCTCATATCATTCAGTAGGAAACTCTTGAGATCTGGGAGGATTTAAGCTGCATCAAGCAACTAATTCGGATTTTGGGTAGGAAGGAAAAGACACTCAGGACGTAATCTATCCCATTAGTAAAGGTTCTCTAAAAGCATCATGCTTCAAAGGAAACTACTTGGGAGCTAGAGAGCCTGAGATGGGAGAAGTACCCTCATTTATTTTATCGGACTAAGTTGAAATGAGGGGACTAATTCTTTAAGGTGGGGAAATGTAATAATTACAAATTCTATGTTTACTGTGCCATTGTATGGGTTCGAATGATGTAAAATGATTAAAGTGCCCATTTTATTATTTCTTGTCAAACAAAGCTAGCTCGCGTATAGAGAGATTCAAAGGTCCCATAGGACTGCGCACTTAGTCAGACATCTCTGAATCATCATTAAATGATGATATCTGACTTCATGTAATGGATTTTTCACACTGACCCAATAAACATTGTGATAGATTTAGGGGTATATAATGAGTCATGTCAAGTTTAAAAATTCTAATGTCAGACTTCGTACTGAGATATCAAATGATAAAAAAAAAAGAGAAAGAATCAGAAAGTTAAAAAAAAAGTGAAAAAAAGGAAAGCTGAGAATTCGCGAGGAACAGTGACCGAGAGAACCGAAATCACTGTTTCCTCACCACCGACGGCGAAACCAGAGGCGAACGGCACAAGGGGTGCTGGGCGAAAGGACGACGACCTCCAGGCGACCTCCAGGCAGCCGTCACGCACCGTAGAATGGCCAGAAAAGGCAGATCGGCGAGGAGAAGCCAGCGGGAAAGAAAGGGAGATTCACCGACGACAGCGACGATCTGGGCCGAGCCAAGCCAGGCGAACCTTCCCCAGACCGAGGCACACCCAACGGTGGCCGACCCACCCGGGAACCGATCGGCAGTACCGGCAACGGTTAAATCTCCACTGAACCGGATCGAACCAGTTCAGTGTGAAAGGGTATGAGCCGGTCCAAACCGATTCAGTCAAAGGAGAGAGAAAAAAAATTTGGAAAAAAAATTCAGTGTGATCCCGACACAGCAGTAGACTGGTAAGTGGTTGAAAATCGATCGAATTATTTTTCAGATAATTAAATTGAATTTATATTAGATCGAAATTAACCGGTTTAAATATATATTGCTGTGTAGCGAAAAAAAACGGTAGGCGACGTGTACGAGTTCGAGTGAATCTCGACTTACGTGTACGAGTTCGAGGGAAATTAACCCTCTTGTTCTGTTTTGCATCTTTTTTCATGCTGAACTCGGTTTTGAGCACCGTTTTCACCGAAAGTGAGCTATCTATCAATTTTCTATAAAAAAAAGGTGCTAAAGCCAATGCGGTACTATTGGTTATCCGATTTGCTCGCACTTATTTTTAAACTGAATTTGAGAATGAAATCGGTGTTAGAGCTATGTGTAAGCTAAGTGAGACACTAAAAAGCTAGCACTGGGTTTTGAATTCATGCTGGAGTCGTCAGGTATTATTAAGTGTTTGTACTCTGACTGGCTCGGTGGTGAATTCCTAAACTTATGATGATTCTGAGTAAAACCGTGCTGAGGTCATCGTGTGATGCTAGGTGTTCTTGCACTGACCTGTTCGCACGAGGTTTTTTATGGATTTGATGTAGTGTGAATACAAAATCGTGCTGTAGCCGTCGTGTGATGCTATGTGTTCTTACACTGATTTGCTCGCATGTGATTTTGAGACTGAAAAAGGATGATAGTGATACTGAGATAGTAGACCTCGAGATTACTCTGTCCCCTCAGCTATATCACAATATATAAGGATCCTCGGAGTACGCTGTACCGTGAGGTAAACCACAGAGTACGCTGTATCGTGATATCTTAGTGATCTTAGTGAGCTGACGGGATGGTTGATCTGCCTCCCTAAGCATGGGATTCCTGCACACCTGATCCATGATTGCCTGGAATCCAGTGACTATGGCCATATGTCCCCGTGATTGATATTACATCCCAGCCAAGTCTCATTTATGATTGATTTGCTGAGTGCAAAGTGTTTTCTAAGTGGTGAGTGTTATGTGATTTGAAAAGAATGTGTGCTATGTGAACTAAGTGAACTGAATAAGCTTTCTAGCAAATTAATGTTTTCTTATAGATTGCTGTCATTTTAAGTAAATGCATTTGTTTTACAATGAGTTAAAGCATGCATAATGAATGTAAAACGTGTTCAATGAAATTGAACACTTGTTTTAAAGAATGATTTATCGAACTGAAAATGTTCGAATGAAACGTCTTAAAGAAAGGAGTGAAAGTGTTTGACAATGAATGAAAATGTGGTTATTGCAATTATTGCATCGTTTTCAGTGTGTGTACTATTTTTATAAGTATTAAAGTATACACTATCAGCATGTAGATAGTATGGTTATCTACCTGCTTTCATATTTTTCTTACTGAGCGCGTTAGCTCACCCCCTTATTTTTCACCTCCACAGATTTTGTGCATTAGAGTGTATCCGCTGCATTTATTCCTGCTACCATGCTCTTTAATCCTTCAGCAGTATTGAGGTATACACATATGCGAATTTTGTATCTACTTAGTAATGCACAGTAACGTTATCTTTTAAATTTGGGGATGTATATAACAGAAACTGATGTAGATGACTTTGTCAAAAAAAAAATCACACAGTTTCTATATTATTTTATGCAACTCTGATAAGAAATGATTAAATAGATGAGAATGAGGTAACCAACATTGACTCACAGCCCAACCAATAGAAGTGTGTAGTAGCGAAAACGGTTCGTGACAGAAGTGGTATCAGAGCAGAGTTGGTCTGAAGTGAGTCAATGCTAGTAATTAGGAAAAATATATATCCCTTTAATATTGTGCATTATTTGGATACAATGGTGTATATCGAGCTGGATTTAGATTGAGAAACTTATTGTTGTGTATGCAGGATGTCGGATAGACGTCGCAGTAGTATAGGAGAGAGTTCGCGCTCTCATGGGCATAGAGATGAGCCGAAGAGGCGCACTGGGTCTAGTTCTGCTAGAGCTCCACTTGATTCTGGTGATACCGTAGATACACGTATAGCGCAGTTAGAGCGGAGTGTAGACACTATCATGGGGTTATTGACACAGGTGATGGCAGGGATTGAGGGTAGACAGGGCACAGCTAATCAGGTAAACCATATTAGTCAGGCAGCTGCTTTTGAGACACCTGTACCTGCACCTTACAGCCTGCACTGAGACCTCGGGCTACAGAGGCAGAGATCCCTGTACCCCCTCCAGTTCAGGACATTCCCCCTCCAGTTCAGGACATTCTCCCACCAGATCAGGACCTTGTAGTTCCACAATAGGTTGGTGGAGAAGGAGTTTATGACTGTGATTTGGGCAGATTGAGAGAGTTCCAAAAGTTCAGACCACCTTCGTTTAATGGGGTGAAGAACCCAGTATTAGCTGAGCATTGGATACGTAATATGGAGAAGCTCTACAGATTCTTCCATTGCTCAGACACAGAGAAGGTCACCTTTGCGACTTTTATGTTAGAGGATGAGGCCGAGCATTGGTGGGTGGCCACATAGCCGATGTTGAGTGCTCGACACCCGGTTGTGACTTGGGACATATTCTTGGATGCCTTCCGGAGGCAGTACATTCTAGCCACTGCACGGAGGAAGATGCAGATGGAGTTCATGACATTGACTCAGGGGAACCGGATAGTGGGTGAATATGAGTCTGGATTCACATCCCTGGGCAGATATGATACAGTCACCATGGGCTTGGAAGAGAGAAAGGTTCAGAAATTTCTTAAGGGACTAAGACCTTCCATTAGAGCTCAACTAGCTCTACTGGACATTACCACTTATGAGGAGGCAGTACGCAGAGCTCAGCTGTGTGAGCAAGATTATGAGTTGCATATCTCAGAATTGAACAGGAGTGGTAAGGGCAAGATAGAGACAGGAAGAGGTCAGTTAATGATAGAGGGTTCCGAAAGGGCCGAAGGTTATTCGGTAAGGGGCCTAAGATTGAGGAGGTACGAGAGAGGCCTGCGAAGCCTCCAGTGTATCCAGTTTTACCTCCAGCACCGAGGGGCATAGTTATTAGTAGACCCCGACCTACCACCGAGTCGTACAGAGTGTGTGGCAGATATCATGGGAGTAGGTCATGTCCGGTATTGACTAGAGTTTGTTACAGGTGTGGTAAGTCAGGGCACATGATACGTGATTGCCCGGAACTGGTTGAGATAGCCCCTCAGAAGGGCAAAGAGCCAGAGAGAGCCACAGTTAATACACCTGCTCCTAAGAGGAAGGCTACAGCCGAGGAGAAGGGGAAGCAAGTTGTTGGTCGTGGACGAGTTTTTGCTTTGGACCAGGTTTCTACTGAGACTTCGAAAGATGTGATATAAGGTACCATCCTAGTCTTTGATTTTAAAGCATTAGCATTGATTGATCCTGGTGCCACGCATTCATTTATATCGCCTATCTTTGCATGTAAATTGATAGAACATGTAATACCTGTACCTCTAGGTAGGATTTTGCTTATAAGCACTCCACATAGAGAGAATGTAATGACAGAGTATGTATGCAAAGATTGTAAATTAAAAGTAGGGGAGAAGGATATGTTGGCCGATCTCATCCTATTAAATATGAAGGATTTTGATGTAATATTAGGAATGGATTGGTTGGCTGCAAACCATGCTATTTTAGATTGTTATGCTAAGACAGTAATGTTTTCGACCCCCGAAAAGTATCTTGTAAGATTTGAAAAGAAATGAAAGAGTATGTTAAGTTGCTTAATGAACAAATGAATGTACGAACGAATTGAATATTGATGTGTTGAAGGTTTTATCGCATACGTGGTTGATATGGATAAGGTACACTCAGAATTAGCTGACATCCCAGTGGTTAGAGAGTTCTCTGATGTCTTTTCGGATGAGTTACCAGGGTTGCCACCAGATAGGGAGATGGAGTTCTGTATTGATTTGGTGCCTGGTACTGAACTGATATCCAAACCACCATATAGAATAGCTCCAGTGGAATTGGAGGAGCTAAAGAAGCAGTTACAAGAGTTGTTGGATAAGGGGTTCATCAGACCGAGTGTTTCACCTTGGGGAGCATCGGTTCTATTTGTGAAGAAGAAGGATGGGAGCCTCTGACTGTGCATCGATTATCGTTTGTTGAATAAGGCTACCATCAAGAATAAGTACCCCCTTTGACATATTGATGATCTGTTGGATCAGTTGCAGGGAGCACAGATCTTTTCGAAGATTGATCTGAGGTCTGGGTATCATCAGTTGAGGATTCAGATTGGAGATGTGCCAAAGACAGCGTTCCGTACCCGTTATGGCCATTATGAGTTTCTGGTTATGCTATTTGGGTTGACGAATGCTCCTGCAGCGTTTATGGCTTTGATGAATGATGTGTTTAAGCCATACCTGGACAAATTCATGATTGTCTTTATAGATGACATATTGGTGTACTCGAAGTCCAGGGAAGAGCATGAGCAGCACTTGAGAACAGTGTTACAGACCCTTCGAGATGAAGAGTTAAATGCTAAACTCAGTAAGTGTGATTTCTGGCTGAATGAGATATCGTTTTTGGGTCATGTACTCTCAAGAGACGGAGTGTCAGTAGATCCGTCAAAGATAGAGGCTATGGTACAATGGGAGAGACCCAAGACAGTTACAGAGATCCACAGTTTTTTAGGTTTAGCAGGTTATTATCGACGGTTTGTAGAGAGATTCTCTAAATTGGCTGCTCCGTTGACACGTCTCACTCGGAAGAATGTGACATTTGAGTGGGATGATAATTGTGAGAAAAGTTTCTGCGAGTTGAAGCACATACTGACCACCGCACCTATTCTCACCATACCTACCCGCTCAAGAGGTGTTTCAGTGTATACAGATGCCTCGGGACAGGGATTGGGCTGTGTGTTGATGCAGAACGGGAAGGTAGTCACTTATGGATCCAGACAGCTTAAGGACCATGAGAGAAACTACCTGACCCATGATTTAGAGTTGGCGGCCGTGGTATTTGCATTGAAGATATGGCGCCATTATTTGTACGGTGAGAAATTTCAGGTGTTTACAGATCATAAGAGCCTCAAATATATATTTTCACAGAAAGAGTTAAATATAAGACAGAGAAGGTGGATAGAGCTTCTGAAAGATTATGATTGCGAGATATTGTACCATCCGGGAAAGGCTAATGTTGTGGCTGATGCCTTGAGCAGAAAGAGCCTTGGAATGGTATCGCACATGATGGTCAGGGAATATGAGCTGCTCGAGCAGTTTGCTCACCTCAGTTTGGATATAGACCCTCTTGATACTGACAGTGACTGTGTGATAGCTAGCCTACGAGTGGAGCTGGATTTGATTGATCGGATACGACAAGCTCAGCTAGCCAATCCGCTGTGTGATGATCGGGTGAGTCAGATTCAGAGGGGTGATGTGGTCGACTTCTTTGTGAGTGATGATGACCTACTGAGGTTTAGAGGCAGGATTTGCGTTCCCGATGACCTAAAACTAAAGAAATTGATTTTGAGAGAGGCTCATTCATCGAAGTATACATTGCATTCGGGGAGTAACAAGATGTATCAGAATCTTCGGAGAGTGTATTGGTGGTCAGGGATGAAGAGAGACATCGCAGAGTTTGTGGTAAGGTGTCTCGTATATCAGCAGGTTGAGGTAGAGCATCAGAAGCCTGCGAGGTTATTGCAGCCTCTACCTGTACCGACTTGGAAATGGGAGCATGTCACCATGGATTTCATCATGGGATTGCCGAGGACTAGGAGGAACCATGATGCTATCTGGGTCGTGGTGGATAGATTGACGAAATCCGCCCACTTTTTGGCCATGAAATCCACATATACTCTGAGTACTTTGACAGAGTTGTACGTACGTGTGACGCCCCGGAAGCGCAGAAAATATGGCTAATTTAAAACTTTTTACTCATCAATTCACAATTAAGGGTGTATTCCTGTGCAGTGTCATACATCATCATAATTATCATGCCTCAGGATCTCATCATAAGATAGTATATATTGTATCATATACATTACTCGATTCCAAATTAATTAATCCTAATACATCTCATACATCATTATACAATGAATGTCTGTAAATATACTCTAGTCTGGGTACATGAATATTAAATATCTACCTCGATACACAAAATATGGCGTGGAGCTCAAGTCCTCCACAAGCCTCTAACCCGTACGTCGCAGGGAACTCACTTCACTTGAAGCGATCTGGGGGGGAGAAGAGAAATCAGGGTGAGCTTTCAAATCGCTTATTAGGGGGGTAAGGGAATTCAGTTATATAAACCATATCACACATCACAAATATGTATTTGTTTATGAAGCTCATTTGAAATCGTAGCATGAAAGATTCTCAAAACATCATCATCTCATAACTCATAAATCATGTGAAAACATGAAGGTAAAAAGGCTCAATATCGAGCACTCACAAGCATGTGTAAATATATGCGATAATCGCTGTGCTCAAAATACGTGATAAAAATTACCTCAGTAAATAGCACGTGACAAGGTCACAGAGCATAACTCATGTGTAAAATGAGACTAGGCAATAAAACTTAATTAAAACTCATCATGGCACATCAAATATGTAATCTCCTCTGGGTGCGCATCCCAGGCATCCTCGTATAGAGGGAACGTCGACAATATGGTCGTATGCATGGTATATTGGACTTTTATGTTACCAGAACAAGGCCCGGCCTTACATGCTACCAGAGTAATGCCTCGCCTCATGCACACTATCACGTGGTCCCTAGGTCGGTTCCCAGGCGGCCCACTCTCTCGGTCTTACATGCTACCAAAGCAAGACCACACAGAGTTACCAGAACGGGGGTCATCTCACGTTACCAAAACGGAGGCATCTCTCGTTACCAAAACGGAGGCATCTCTCATTACCAAAACAAAGGAATATCAGACTTACATGCTACCAGAGCAAGGCCTCCCAACGCTACCAAAGCGGAGGAATAATCGGACTTACATGTTACCAGAACAAGGCCTGCGGTCCCTGGGTCGGTTCCCAGGAGTCCCACTACATCGGTCTTACATGCTACCAGAGCAAGGCCCGATGTATATTCAACATGACACGCCTAAGTCTCAATCATTAGCCATTATCTTATAAAACGTTATGCCTTCACGTAGAACTCATAATGGTTTTCCCTCAAAAAAACTCATTTAAAACATTTGTGTACTCAACACAAAACATATTAAAACCGAGTTCCAACCGGTAAAACACGCACACATTTTCTCAAATCTTAATATCGCCTTAATGTAGAGCCCAATTTACTTTTCACGCAAACTCAAAGGTTTATAAAGCAATTTCACACTCAGCTTATAAACTCATAAAATAATGGGCTCTAACCGACTATAAAAACTGTGTGCAATTATATCACAACACAACACCATACATGCTTGTATTCTCAAATCGTGGTTCATGCTACAAACAGTTCATCAAAACACATACACAAATGGTTTAGTTTTCCCTTACGTCTTTGCACCTCGTATAGTGCAATCGTTTCCCCCGTATCACGGACTAACCTCGCATTCCACTCTGGAACTCTCGAGCTGTCCAAACGATGTTAAAACATCAATACTCATTATCACATTAACCTCAATTCTCAAAATCGAGCATAATTGCTCATAACACCTCAAATTTCTCAATTCTCATAACTCCATCACAAACCACAATCTCGCTCCCAACATCTCAACATTCTATATTTCCTAAGCCACAATATCTATGCTAATACACCACATTGTCTAAATCTCCATTTATAGCTCAAAATTCTTAAATTTACCAAAGTTGCCAAATATCATCATCACTCCAACTACATTGTAATTTCATCAATCCCTAATCATTTTTCAGCTATTTCAACACAATGCCAACAACTATCATTACCAAAATCATCTCAAATATCAAGATCGAGGTTTAGAAATTACCCAAAACTTGTGGAGAGCTTATCTCTTGCCTCGATTCAATCCGTCTTACGATTTCCAAGTATGTTGTTCTCCCTTTGATGAGGAATAACTTTCCTTCTTGCCACAGCCTCTGATTTGGACGGAAATGGGTGCTTTGGATGAGTGAGAAAGCTAGGGCTCGGTGAAAATGGGGGTTGGAAGAGAGAGAAAGTGAAATTGTAGGAGAAAGCAGGGGTTCCTTATATAGACGGAGGGTAGGAGATTGATCTGGCTCTTGATGAGATCGATCTGCATTTGAATTTGGGGACGATTTGGGGCAATTTATGCCTAGAAGATCGATCTGTCGAGGGGTGAGATCGATCTCTTTATGGCTTTATGAGATCGATCTGTGCCTTGAGGAGATCGATCTTCTCTCAAACATAAACATTTGGAGATCGATCCCTTCCTTATGAGATCGATCTTCTCTCAAACAGAATCATAAGGAGATCGATCCTCTTCCATTGGAGATCGATCTGCTCCTTAAATTTCTCCTTCCTTTTCATTTTTAACTCATCAGATCGATCTCTCCTTCTCCCAGATCGATCTGTCCTCATAGCTTCATACTTATTTTAAACACTTAACATATAAATCTCTAATTATCATTCCCACAATTCACTTAGCTCAATAAATTATACTTCAAGTTCATATTACATACTTAAAATATGTCTGAAATTCTGAGATCTCACATCCTCCCCACCTTAAAAGAATTTGGTCCTCCAAATTCAACTCAACTAGTCAAAGAGATGGGGGTATTTCTCCTTCATGAGGTTCTCTAGTTCCCACGTTGCCTCTTCCCTTGAGTGATGTTTCCATAAAACTTTCACTAATGGGATGCTCTTGGTTCTTAGTACCTTCTCCTTTCTATAAAGAATCCGGACGGGTTCCTCAGTATAGCTCATGTCCTCCTGTATGTCCATCTCGTCATACTTTATAACATGAGAAGGGTCCGAGTGGTACTTCCTTAACATAGACACATAAAAGACGTTGTGTATTCCGGACATCTGTGGGGGTAATGCCAATCTGTAGGCTACCTCTCCCACTCTCTCAAGAATCCCGAATGGTCCTATGTATCAAGGACTCAATTTTCCTTTCTTCCCAAATCGCACGATACCCTTACTCGGTGATACTTTCAAAAATACTACATCACCAACATCAAACTCGAGTGGCCATCTACGCACATCCGCGTAGCTTTTCTGTCTACCCTGTGCAGCCCGTAGCCTCTCACATATGAGTTTCACACTCTGTACAACTTGCTCAACAAGCTCGGGAGCATTTATCTTTCTGTCACCGACTTCTTCCCAAGCTACAGGGGATCTACACCTCCTACCATATAGAGCCTCAAAAGGTGCCATTCCAATACTTGCATGATAGCTGTTATTGTACGCAAACTCTGCTAGGGGCAGGTGATCATCCCATGATCCCTTAAAATCCATCGTACACGCCCTCAACATATCCTCCAGGGTCTGAATAGTCCTCTCTGACTGACCATCTGTCTGAGGATGATAGGCGGTACTAAAACTCAATCGAGATCCCATGGACTCCTGAAACTGGGTCCAAAATCTGGAAGTAAATCGGGAATCTCTATCAGAAGTAATACTCACTGGAGCCCCATGTAATCTAGCTATCTCGCTGACATACAGCTCAGCTAAGGCATTCACAGTATCTGTGCTCTTGATGGCAAGGAAGTGGGTACTCTTGGTCAATCTATCCACAATGACCCATATCGCATCACAACCTCTTCAGGTCCTCGGTAAACCCATAATAAAATCCATGGTGACATGCTTCCATTTCCATGTAGGTACAAGTAAGGGCTGTAGTAGTCCTCCAGGCTTCCGATGCTCAACTTTCACTTGCTAGCA
This sequence comes from Firmiana major, assembly GCA_033439115.1. Taxonomy (NCBI): domain Eukaryota; kingdom Viridiplantae; phylum Streptophyta; class Magnoliopsida; order Malvales; family Malvaceae; genus Firmiana; species Firmiana major. The sequence goes on along the minus strand of CM065896.1, from coordinate 24,752,148 downwards.
TATTAAACACCTGGCCACATACTCTACCACGTCTCGCTTCATACCACTCCACCAGTACACCTTTCTCAAATCTCGGTACATCTTAGTACTCCCTGGGTGCATGGTGTGTCGCGAGCAGTGAGATTCCCTCAGTATCAGTCTCTTTAGGGTATCATCATCCGGTACACAAATCCGTCCTCTGAATCTCAACAATCCATCCTCACTGACTGTGAGATCCGACTGCGAACTCTGTTTAGCTTGGCTAACCATATCTATCAACCTCTGATCATTGCGCTTCCCAGTTCTAATCTGATCCATGATCCTGGGCTCTATCCGCAAGCTAGCCAAAAATCCAGTCTCTACCTCTTTAACTCTGATCATAAGGTCGGCGAACTGCTCTAAAAAATCCCATTCACTGATCATCATAGCAGATATCATACTCTTCCTGCTCAGGGCATCAGCAACTACATTCGCATTACCCGGATGATATAGAATCTCGCTGTCATAATCCTTAAGGAGTTCCATCCATCTCCTTTGTCTTATGTTTAACTCTTTTTGATCAAAGAGATATCTTAAACTTTTGTGATCAGTGAAGATCTGGAATCTTTCCCCATATAAGTAGTGTCGCCAGATCTTCAAAGCAAATACCATAGCGGCTAACTCTAAATCATGCGTGGGGTAATTCCGCTCATGGTCTTTCAACTGTCGCAATCCATATGCGACCACTCTTCCGTGCTGCATAAGCACATACCCCAATCCTTGATGAGATGCATCACTATACACCAAAAATCCTCCTGATCCCTCAGGAATAGTTAACACAGGTGCCGTTGTCAATCTCCTTTTTAACTCCTGAAAACTGAGCTCACATTGATCAGTCCATATGAACGGAGTCTCCTTACGCGTGAGTTTAGTCAAAGGAGTGGCAATCCTTGAAAATCCTTCCACAAATCTTCTGTAATACCCTGCCAAACCAAGGAAGCTTCGCACCTCAGTAACTGTCCTCGGTCTCTCCCAACTAAGCACAGCTACTACTTTACTTGGATCCACTGATACTCCTTCCTCTGAGACTATATGACCATGGAAAGCTATCCGATTCAGCCAAAACTCACACTTACTAAGCTTTCCGTATAATTGCTTATCTTGGAGTATCTGAAGTACTAACCACAAATACTTTGCATGCTCCTCATACGACCGAGAGTATACCAGGATATCATCAATAAAGACTATCACAAATTTATCTAGATAGTCTCTGAACACCTCGTTCATCAACCTCATAAATGCTGCAGGGGCGTTCATCAATACAAAGGACATCACCAAAAATTCATAATGGCCATACCTTGTCCTGAAGGCCGTCTTGGGAATATCTTCTTCCTTGATCCTCAATTGGTGATAGCCCAATCTCAAATCAATCTTAGAAAAGACTGAGGCCCCTATTAGTTGATCAAGTAGATCATCAATCTTGGCCAGTGGGTATTTATTCTTCACCGTGGCTTTATTCAACAGCTGGTAGTCTACGCATAATCTGAGACTACCATCCTTCTTCTTGATAAATAAAACCGATGCTCCCCACGGTGAAACACTAGGTCTAATGAACCCTTGATTCAATAACTCCTGTAGTTGTTTCTTCAATTCCTCAAGTTCCACTAATGCCATCCTGTAGGGAGGTTTAGAGATCGGCTGAGTATCTGGTACTAAATCAATGGTAAACTCCAGCTCTCTCTGGTGGCAAACCTGGCAACTCATCTGGGAAAACATCCAGAAATTCGTAAACCACAGGTATATCCTCAATCCTCGGATGTTCTCGCTCATCGTCTGAGATGAGTGTCTCATAACCTTCACATGAACAATCATATTTAATATTTTCCAAAATAATATTAAAATTCTCAAATTACTTACTAGGATTCCACATATTCATTTCCTCAATATCTCAGCCGTACACTGTAAGGTTCAAGTAGGGAGAAAGTTACAATCTTAGTGTAGCAGTCTAAACTCACTCAATTGGTTGTCAACCAATCCATCCCCAGAATTACATCAAACCCATGTATATTCAACATGATTAGATCTACTAACATCACTCTATCTCCCACCTTTATTTCACATCCTCTACAAATTAACTCAGTTCTCTGGGATTCACGCATAGGGGTATTTACATGTAGTACATATTCTAGAGGTTCAAACTTCAAATTTAAACTACATACAAAATGCTCTGAAATAAACGAATGCGTGGATCCTGGATCTATTAATACATGAGCCTTATGATTACAGACAGAAAGTATACCTCTTATAGTTTCTGCTGAAGTGTCTGCAGTTTCCTTATCCAAGGCAAACATACGTCCCTGTGCCACAGGTTTCTTCCTTTTCTCTGCAGTAGTGGCCCGTCTCTGGGGATTCACTCTCTGAGGATGCTGTCTAGTAGGCTCCGGAGCATGTGGTATCTGAGGTTGAGGATAGTCCTTCACTCTGTGATCCATGTCACCACATCTAAAACATCCACGGATTGACCCAGTACAACTTCCCTCATGTGATCGGCCACAATCTCTACAAACCCTTATCTCCGGCCTGCCATATCGAGAGGTCTCCTTGATAATAGGATAAGCTCTGGGTCTCTCCAATCTGCCCTTCTGTACCTCAATCCTTCCTCTCCTGAAGGAACCTCTCCGAACATCTGCTTGAGACATCGCTGGCCTCTTGCCTTTGTCCCTAATCACTGCTCCAAACTCATTCTGGGACTGTACAATTTCAATTCCCCTCTTAATCTCTTGTGCTCGTCTCAGAGCATCTCCAAACTCAGTAATACACAACCCAATCAATCGATCTCTGATGATGGGCTTCAATCCATGCACAAATCTCTCTGTGCGGAGCTCTTCATTCTTGAAAGTCTTTGGATCATATCAAAGCAGAGCGGTAAATCGGCTCTTGTAATCATCTACAGACATGTCACCCTGTACCAAACTCAAAAACTCTGCTTGCCTCCTTCTCTGGGCAGCTCGTAGTACATATTGGGCTCTAAAGGCTGTCTGGAACTCTTCCCAACCAATCACATCCTGGTGGGACATTAAAATACCCTGGGTAGTACCCCACCAATCTCGGGCTCTCCATTTCAACATGTAGGCACTCATACTGACCCTCTCAGCATCGGTGCACCCCAGATAGTCGAATATAACTCTCAACTCCATCAACCACTCCTCAGCCTCTGTAGGTTCCTTCTTTCCCCTAAATACAGGTGGATTCATTTTCAAAAAGTCCTTCAGTCGGACCATACTTCTATCATCAGGCTGAGTGACGAGAGGCATTGGGGGTATGGGAGGTCCTTGTGGTGGTGTAGGAGTAGTACCCGAGGCATTAACTCCAAAGTGTTGCGCGAATAACGCTGCCATCTGCTCAAAACTTTGCCTCACATCGGTCTCAATCCGATTAAATCGAGAGTTAGGACTCTCTGGTTGTGGGATAGGTGGCGGAGGGGACTCTGCCTGCCTCCTCGAACGACCTCATCGTTTACTCATTCTCTATCTCAACTCGTCTCCTGCGCGTATATATCAAAATCGATTGAAATCTCAATCCTCAAATTCAGTTCATGACCAGACTATTACAGACACTTGGGATGTATTCTATTTCACTTAACCGACACTGATAGTACTAAACACCCTAAGCTCTGATACCAAGAAAACTCTGTGATGCCTCGGAAGCGTGGAAAATAGGGCTAATTTAAAACTTTTTACTCATCAATTCACAATTAAGGGTGCATTCCTGTGCAGTGTCATACATCATCATAATTATCATGCCTCAGGATCTCATCATAAGATAGTATATATTGTATCATATATATTACTCGATTCCAAGTTAATTAATCCTAATACATCCCGTACATCATTATACAATGAATGTCTGTAAATATACTCTAGTCTGGGTATATGAATATTAAATATCTACCTCGATACACAAAATATGACCTAGAGCTCAAGTCCTCCACTAGCCTCTAACCCGTACGTCGCAGGGAACTCACTTCACTTGAAGCGATCTGGAGGGGAGAAGAGAAAACAGGGTGAGCTTCCAAATCGCTCAGTAAGGGGGGTAAGGGAACTCAGTTATATAAATCATATCACACATCACAAATATGTATTTGTTTATGAAGCTCATTTGAAATCGTAGCATGAAAGATTCTCAAAACATCATCATCTCATAACTCATAAATCATGTGAAAACATGAAGTGAAAAAGGCTCAATATCGAGCACTCACAAGCATGTGTAAATATATGCGATAATGGCTGTTCTCAAAATACGTGATAAAAATCACCTCAGTAAATAGCACGTGACAAGGTCACAAAACACAACTCATGTGTAAAACGAGACTAGGCAATAAAACTCAATTAAAACTCGTCATGACACATCAAATATGTAATCTCCTCTGGGTGCGCATCCCAGGCATCCTCGTATAGAGGGAACATCGACAATATGGTCGTATGCATAGTGTATTGGACTTATATGTTACCAGAACAAGGCCCGGCCTTACATGCTACCAGAGCAATGCCTCGCCTCATGCACACGATCACGTGGTCCTTGGGTTGGTTCTCAGGCGGCCCACTCTCTCAGTCTTACATGCTACCAAAGCAAGGCCACCCAGCGTTACCAGAACGGGGGTCATCTCACGTTACCAAAACGGAGGCATCTCTCGTTACCAAAACGGAGGAATATCGGACTTATATGCTACCAGAGCAAGGCCTCCCAACGCTACTAGAGCGGAGGAATAATCAGACTTACATGTTACCAGAACAAGGCCTGCGGTCCCTGGGTCGGTTCCCAGGCATCCCACTATATCGGTCTTACATGCTACCAGAGCAAGGCCCGATGTGTATTAAACATGACACGCCTAAGTCTCAATCATTAGCCATTATCTTATAAAACGTTATGCCTTCACGTAGAACTCATAATGGTTTTCCCTCAAAAAAACTCATTTAAAACATTTGTGTATTCAACACAAAACATATTAAAACCGAGTTCCAACCGGCAAAACACGCACACATTTTCTCAAATCTCAATATCGCCTTAACGTAGAGCCCAATTTACTTTTCACGCAAACTCAAAGGTTTATAAAGCAATTTCACACTCAGCTTATAGACTCATAAAATAATGGGCTCTAACCGATTATAAAAACCGTGTGCAATTATATCACAACACAACACCAAACATGCTTGTATTCTCAAATCGTGGTTCATGCTACAAACAGTTCATCAAAACACATACACAAATGGTTTAGTTTTCCCTTACCTCTTTGCACCTCGTATAGTGCAATCGTTTCCCTCGTATCACGGACTAACCTCGCATTCCACTCTGGAACTCTCGAGCTATCCAAACGATGTTAAAACATCAATACTCATTATCACATTAACCTCAATTCTCAAAATCGAGCATAATTTCTCATAACACCTCAAATTTCTCAATTCTCATAACTCCATCACAAACCACAATCTCGCTCCCAACATCTCAACATTCTATATTTCCTAAGCCACAATATCTATACTAATACACCACATTATCTAAATCTCCATTTATAGCTCAAAATTTCTAAATTTACCAGAGTTGGCAAATATCATCATCACTCCAACTACATTGTAATTTCATCAATCCCTAATCATTTTTCAGCTATTTCAACACAATGCTAACAACTATCATTACCAAAATCATCTCAAATATCAAGATCGAGGTTTAAAAATTACCCAAAACTGGTGGAGATCTTAGCTCTTGCCTCGATTCAATCCGTCTTATGATTTCCAAGTATGTTGTTCTCCCTTTGATGAGGAACAACTTTCCTTCTTGCCATAGCCTCTGATTTGGACAGAAATGGGTGATTTGGATGAGTGAGAAAGCTAAGGCTCGGTGAAAATGGAGGTTAGAAGAGAGAGAAAGTGAAATTACAGGAGAAAGCAGGGGTTCCTTATATAGACGGAGGGTAGGAGATCGATCTGGCTCTTGATGAGATCGATCTGCATTTGAATTTGGGGACGATTTGGGGCAATTTATGCCTAGGAGATCGATCTGTCGAGGGGTGAGATCGATCTCTTTATGGCTTTATGAGATCGATCTGCGCCTTGAGGAGATCGATCTTCTCTCAAACAGAAACATTTGGAGATCGATCCCTTCCTCATGAGATCGATCTTCTCTCAAACAGAATCATAAGGAGATCGATCCTCTTCCATTGGAGATCGATCTGCTCCTTAAATTCCTCCTTTCTTGTCATTTTTAACTCATCAGATCGATCTCTCCTTCTCCCAGATCGATCTGTCCTCATAGCTTCATACTTATTTTAAACACTTAACATATAAATCTCCAATTATCATTCCCACAATTCACTTAGCTCAATAAATTATACTTCAAGTTCATATTACATAATTAAAATATGTCTGAAATTCTCAGATCTCACAGTACGGGAGATTGTGAGGCAACATGGTGTTCTAGTGAGCATTGTATCAGATAGGGATTCCCGCTTCACTTCCCACTTCTGGGAACACTTTCAGGAAGCTATGGGAACCCAGTTGAGTTTCAGTACAGCTTTTCATCCTCAGACTGATGGTCAGTCAGAAAGGACCATCCAAACATTGGAGGATATGTTGAGAGCGAGTGTTATGGATTTTGGAGGCTCTTGGGATGATCACTTGCCATTAGTCGAATTTGCTTATAATAACAGTTATCACTCAAGTATCGAGATGACACCATATGAGGCATTGTATGGCAGACGATGTCGTTCTCCTGTTGCTTAGGAAGAAGTGGGTGATAGGAAAGTTTTTGCTCCCGAGTTAGTGCAGCAAGCCTCTGAGGTTGTTCAGTTGATAGGTGAGAGATTGAGGACAGCTCAGAGCAGACAGAAGAGTTAGGCCAACACGAGCCGGAGGCCATTAGAGTTCACTGTAGGTGATTCAGTGTTCTTGAGAGTTTCTCCCTCGAAAGGGATTATGAGGTTCGATAAGAAGGGTAAGTTGAGCCCTCGGTATATCGGACCATTTGAGATACTGGAGCGAGTGGGAGATAAGGCCTACAGGCTAGCGTTACCACCCGAGCTAGCAGGTATTCATAACGTCTTCCACGTATCGATGCTTCGAAAGTACCATCCAGATCCGGCACATGTGATTCAATATGAGCCGTTGGAGCTCAATGATGATATGTCGTATGTAGAGAAGCCGATCCGGATACTGGATAGAAAGGAGAAGGTGTTAAGGTCAAAGACGATTCCGCTTGTTAAGGTTCTCTGGCAACACCACACTTCAGAAGAGGCTACGTGGGAGTTAGAGAGCCTGATGTGGGAGAAGTACCCTCGACTCTTCAAGGATTATATTGGTTTTAATTTGGAGGACCAAATTTCTTAAGGGGGGACGAAATGTAAGACCAGAATTTTTGTATTATTTCTTTTTGAATATGTCATTTGAATATGTAATTATGATATATCGAACAATAAGGAAGAAATAATACAATTTCGAGTTTAATTGATGTAATTGGAAGTCGATAAATTTTAAAATACCGAAATAAGAGATTAAGTAAATTTGGAATAAACCGAATGAAATTAGGTTAAACCGATTTAAAATATGGACTCAGAACGCAAAAATATAGGGAGTCCAAGAAAGGAAGTTAGTTCGAAAATGATAACCCGAAAATCACCTCATAATGGGAATTTATCTCCGAAATAAATGAAAAAAATGATATTTTCGGAGAAAAAAAAGAATATGATGTACATATATATCTATTTTTCGAAGCAAAATTAAATAAAATTTATGGACCCGGGTTATGGTAATATAATATTATTATAATAATATAAAATAATTGTTTATTATTATTATAATAATATTATATAAAAAATATTATTATATTAGGGATATATATTATATTATATTAAGGTATAATATAATATAATATATAGATTATATATAGAAAAAAAAAGAGAGAAAGAATCAGAAAGTTAAAAAAAAAAGAGTGAAAAAAAAGGAAAGCTGAGAATGCGCAAGGAACAGTGACCGAGAGAACCGAAATCACCGTTTCCTCACCACTGGCGGCGAACCAGAGGCGAACGGCGCGAGGGGTACTGGGCGAAAGGATGACGACCTCCAGGCAGCCGTCACGCGCCGTAGAACGGCCGAAAAAGGCAGATCGACGAGGAGAAGCCCGCAGGAAAGAAAGGGAGATTCACCGGCGACGGTGGCGATTTGGGCCGAGCCGAACCAGGCGAACCTTCCCCAGACCGAGGCTCACCCAACGGTGGTCAACCCACCGCTGGAACCGACCGGCAGTGCCGGCAATGGCCAAATCTCCACTGAACCGGATCGGACCGATTCAGTGTGAAAGGGTCTGAACCGGTCCGAACTGGTTCAGTCAAAGGAGAGAGAAAAAAATTTGGAAAAACAATTCAGTGTGATCCCGACACAGCAGTAGACTGGTAAGTGGTTGAAAATCGATCGAATTATTTTTCGGATAATTAAATTGAATTTATATTAGACCAAAATTAACCGATTTAAATATATATTGCTGTGTAGCGAAAAAAATGGTAGGCGACGTGTACGAGTTCGAGCGAATCTCGACTTACGTGCCACCAAGAAAATATTCGGCTTTCGAGAATACTTTCGAAGCCAATTAGACTGCTAATCCGAGAATATCGAGAGAATTGAATACGCAATCGACTCATTTTTCAGGTAAGGGATTTATGGAAGCTATTAGAGGTAGCTATACGTATATTTCTTACCTTCGGTATGCAAATATAGACTGTAGAGTATATAGATTAGATTTACATATTAAATTATACTGTAAAATTATCGAAAAAGCATAAATGCATAAAGTGCAAGCTTTCGGTGTCGTTATCGTGAAAAGTTGTTTTGCAAGTGTAGAATGATAGACTGGCTCAAGATTTTACTGTCTGCATTAAATTGCACGTTTTTCAAAGTTAAGCGTGCTTGAGTGGGAGAAATTTCATGCTGGGTGACCATCGGGAAATTAACCCTCTTGTTCTATTTTGCATCATTTTTTGTGCTGAACTCGGTTTTGAGCACCGTTTTCATCGAAAGTGAGCTATCTATCGATTTTTATAAAAAAAAGGTGCTAGAGCCAATGCGGTACTATTGGTTATCCGATTTGCTCGCACTTAATTTTAAACTGAATTTGAGAATGAAATCGGTGTTAGAGCTATGTGTAAGCTAAGTGAGACACTAAAGAGCTAGCACTGGGTTTTGAATTCATGCTGGAGTCGTCAGGTATTATTAAGTGTTTGTACTCTGACTGGCTCGGTGGTGAATTCCTAAACTTATGATGATTCTGAGTAAAATCGTGCTGAGGTCATCGTGTGATGCTAGGTGTTCTTGCACTGACCTATTTGCACGAGGTTTTATGGATTTAATGTAGTGTGAGTACAAAACCGTGCTGCAGCCGTCGTGTGATGCTATATGTTCTTGCACTGACCTGCTCGCATGTGATTTTGAGACTGAAAAAGGATGATAGTGATACTGAGATAGTAGACCTCGAGATTACTCGGCCCCCTCAGCTATATCACAATATATAAGGATCCTCGGAGTACGTTGTACCGTAAGGTAACCCACGGAGTACGATGTACCGTGATATCTTAGTGATCTTAGTGAGCTGACGGGATGGTTGATCCACCTCCCTAAGCATGGGATTCTCGTACACCTGATCCGTGATTGCCTGGAATCCAGTGACTATGGCCATATGTCCCCGTGATTGATATTACATCCCAGCCAAGTCTCATTTATGATTGATTTGCTGAGTGCAAAGTGTTTTCTAAGTGGTGAGTGTTATGTGATTTGAAAAGAATGTGTGCTATGTGAACTAAGTGAACTGAATAAGCTTTCTAGCGAATTAATGTTTTCGCATAGATTGCTGTCATTTTCAGTAAATGCATTTATTTTACAATGAGTTAAAGCATGCATAATGAATGTAAAATGTGTTCAATGAAATTGAACACTTGTTTTAAAGAATGATTTATCGAACTGAAAAATGTTCGAATGAAACGTTTTAAAGAAAAGAGTGAAAATGTTTGACAGTGAATGAAAACGTGGTTATTGCAATTATTGCATCGTTTTCAGTGTGTGTACTATTTTTATAAGTATTAAAGTATACACTATCAGCATGTAGATAGTATGGTTATCTACCTGCTTTCATATTTTTCTTACTGAGCGCGTTAGCTCACCCCCTTATTTTTCACCTCCACAGATTCTGTGCATTAGAGTGTGTCCGCTGCATTTATTCCTGCTACCGTGCTCTCTAATCCTCCAGCAGTATTGAGGTATACACATATGCGAATTTTGTATCTACTTAGTAATGCACAGTAATGTTATCTTTTGTATTTGGGGATGTATATAACAGAAACTAATGTAGATGACTTTGTAAAAAAAAAATCACACAGTTTCTATATTATTTTATGCAACTCTGATAAGAAATGATTAAATGGATGAGAATGAGGTAACTGACATTGACTCACAGGCCAACCAATAGAAGTGTGTATTCGCGAAAACGGGTCGTGACATATTCGATGAATTTCTAATGCGTATAACTATACTAGTTATAGTAAGTGAGATTCACTTACTTGTGATTCTATGATGCCTTGTAAATCGAGACTTGATCAAGCTCACATCTCATCGCCTATTGTCGAGCTACATAATTATACATTTAAACCGGATCAATTTCGGTCCAATATAAATTCAGATAATTTTTCTGAAAATTAAATCAATCAATTTAAACCACTTACCTGTTTATCCTTAACCCGAGGCATCATCAAATTGTTCTCCCTTTTTCCCTTTCTTTCCTCTTTTTTTCTTTTTTTTTTCTTTTTTCTCCCTTTTCTTGGTTGAACCAGTTCAATTCCACCTTCGTCATTTGGAGCTCTGCCGGTCAATTCTTCGCTAGCTTCGACTTCTAGTAGATTCGCGGGGACTCGCGGTACAGGGACCTGGTAGTGGCCAAGCCTCAGTTATTCGAAAAGTGGTCGGTTCAACAGTTTCTTTCCTCGACGTCGTAACCAGTTTTCTCTTTTTGCCGTTGCCAGTGCTGGTGGCCGGTTCGCTGGCTATTCGTTCCACCCATCACCTCGGCTTGAGCTAGAGAGCCTTCGATCGGTGCTGGTGTTGACCAAATCAGAGTCGAGCTTGTTGGATTTCCCTTTTCTCTCTCGATAATTTCTCCTTCTCCTTTCGTCATCGATCATCACTCCCTTCGTCGGATTCCTCTTGGTCGATGTCAGCCCTGTCCTTTTTCCTTCCCCCGGTCACCGTCTCCCTTCTGTTTTTGTTGCTGGTAGGAAAAATCAGGGGGATCGGGTTTTCCCGATCCCTCCCCTTCTCTACCATGCGACTTTCGCGCGACATAAATTTTTTTTAATATATATTATATTATATTTTAATATAATATAATATATACAAAATATCTTGAACATAAAATATTATTATTTTATTTTTTATTTCTCCGAAAATATTTTTATTTATTATTATTTTTCAAAAATATTTTTTTTCATATTTTCGAGATAAATTCCCGAGGTGGAAAATTTCTGGGTTATCCAAATAAATTTATATCTTGATCAATTGGACTTGGAATTTAATTATTTCTTCTTTTTTGATCAAGATTACATGAATCCATGTTTCAAATGTAAATTTCTTAAAAATATGACATCGAATTTCGGGTCTTACATTACAACTACGAGATCCTTTACCATCCAAGCAAGGCAAATGTGGTAGTTGATGCCTTGAGCTGTAAGAGCGTCGGTGTGATTTCATTTATGATGGTCCAAGAGTAGATTCTCTTAATGAGGTTTTTAGAGCTCAATATAAGTGTGGAACCTGTAGTTGATTGTTTGATAATGAGCTTTCAAATCAAGCCATCATTTGTCGATCAAATTAGACAACCTCAATGTAATGTTTCTGGATATGATTCGCTGAGTTATTCAGGCAGAGCAATGTCAGAAGCCAAAATTCTTCGTCTATGACGATGGTATTCTCCTAGACAAGATAGTACTTATGTTCCACCTAATGATGCCCTTTGAAAATGGATATTAAATGAGGCCCTTAGTTTTGAGTACACGATGCACCGGGGTAGTACCAAGATGTGCTAAAATTTATGATGAGTGTACTAGTGTGCAAGAAAGTAGAGAGACATTGTAGATTTTGTGTCAAGCTATCTCACATGTTAACAGGTCAAGGTTAAGCATCAAACACTCGCAGGTTCGCTCAAACCTCTACTAGTACAATTGTGAAAATAGGAGTATGTGACTATGGATTTTGTGATGAGACTTCCCTGGACTCGAAAAGGTCACGATCTTATATGGGTCATAGTAGATCGATTGAGTAAATTCACCCCCTTTGTACCTATAAAAGCCACTGATTCCCTCAGTTTACTCACAGAGCTGTATGGTAGGGAGATTATCAGGCTACATGGGATTTTAGCAAGTATTGTGTCAAATAGGGATTCTCGATTTTAAGAGCAGTTTCAGGAAGTTAAAGGGTCCAGATTATAGTTTCATACAACCTTTAATCCTTAGGCTGATGGTCAGTCCAAGTAGACTATACAAACATTGGAGGATATGCTCAGGGTTTGTGCCATTGATTTTTTCGGTTCTTGGGATAACCATCATGGTTTAGCTGAATTGGCCTACAACAACATATATCATTCGAGTATAGGGATGGCTCTTTATGAGGCATTGTATGGACAGAGATACAAGTCCCCTATTGCATGAGGGAAATGGGCGAGCGAAAGATATTAGCTCTGAGTTAGTTGAGAGAGCCTCTAAGATAGTGAAACTAATTTTTGATAGATTGAGGACAACTCAGAGCCATTAAAAAGGTATGCTAACATCCGAAGACTACCTCTCGAGTTTCAGATTGAATATAAAGTGTTTCTTAAGGTATCTCCTGTTAAGGGCATCATGACATTCGGTAAAAAGGAAAAGCTCACTCCTCACTATATTAGTCCTTTGGAGATATTAGAGAGAAAATGAGATGTTGCATACAAGTTAGCACTTCAACCTCAGTTATCTAGTTTGCATAATGTCTTCCATGTATCTATGCTCAAAAAGTATCAGTCGGATCCATCTCATATCATTCAGTAGGAAACTCTTGAGATCTGGGAGGATTTAAGCTACATCAAGCAACTAATTCAGATTTTGGGTAGGAAGGAAAAGACACTCAGGACGTAATCTGTCCCATTAGTAAAGGTTCTCTAAAAGCATCATGCTTCAAAGGAAACTACTTGGGAGCTGGAGAGCCTGAGATGGGAGAAGTACCCTCATTTATTTTATCGGACTAAGTTGAAATTAGGGGACTAATTCTTTAAGGTGTGGAAATGTAATAATTACAAATTCTATGTTTACTGTGCCATTGTATGGGTTCGAATGATGTAAAATGATTAAAGTGCCCATTTTATTATTTCTTGTCAAACAAAGCTAGCTCGCGTATAGAGAGATTCAAAGGTCCCATAGGACTGCGCACTTAGTCAGACATCTCCGAATTAACATTAAATGATGATATCTGACTTAATGTACTGGATTTTTCACACTGACCCAATAGACATTGTGATAGATTTAGGGGTATATAATGAGTCATGTCAAGTTTAAAAATTCTCATGTCAGACTTCGTACTGAGATATCAGATGATAAAATAAAAAATAGCAAAACTAAGAAAATTCACTAATAACTTACCAATATGAAATTAATATTTTAAGCTTACAATGCACCATGGGTGCTAACCAACCAAGGTTTGCTTCCACAATGAATTGCTAATATAATTAAAAAAATCAAGTTAAAATATAATCAAGTAAAAATCAAGTGAATTACCATTTTACACCATTTCATGCAAAACTATTAGCTTTTTGGCTATTTCTAGCCATTTTTAGCTTAAGCTTAAGACCCACTTTTGGTGATGTATTCCTTATGATCATTTGATGTAATACATTTTATATATGTTAAATTGAATCATAAGAAGAGATTTTTGATTGAATGAAGTTGCAAAGAGAGTGAATGAATGAACATCCATGAATCCATATAAAGGCTAAATAAGGGTTGAAGTGACCACAAACTAAACGAATGGAACTTAAAGCATTCAGACTGAGGATGAGGATTTAAGATATAAATTCATAATGTAAGACTTGCGAATTTCGAGTACTCTTTTATGATTTCAAGCAGTACACATAAGTTCCATAACATGAAAATCATAAGGAATGAACCTTCCCATGCTCTAAGTGTGAATGGATTGCAAAATGACTAGTGAAGAAATCAAATACAAGTTTCCCTTTAAAAATTCTAGCAAATTTACAACAGGAAGCCTGAAAATGAAGGCTAAATCGATCTCCTATTCCAAGCAAATCAATCTCTTGTTCAAGCTGAACAATTTCTAGTTGATTCTACCAATAACAGATCAATCCCTCCAAGAGCAGATCGATCTGCATTTACTTCTGCTTAGAGCAGATCGATCTCTCCCCTTGAGTAGATCGATCTCCAGTTGCCTAGTAAGGATCGATCCCTTCCCAAAGAGCAAATCGATCTCTAGTTGCTTCTGCTAAGTAAAGATCGATCTCTTCCCAAAGAGCAGATCGATCTCTCCCTTACAAAACTGAATATTTCAATAGCTCAACTAAGGGTAGATCGATCTCCTACCCTAGGAGATAGATCTCATCACCTCTGCTCTATAAAAACCCGACGACCAAATCTCTTTCTTTAATAAATCAACAAATTCCTCCATTTTTACCCAAAAGACCAAGCTTTCTCAAAAGATTTGAGAAAAATCCATTAGAGCAAAGTTGTTCACTGTGAGCAGGAGAACAACATAACTTGAGCTAACATTCAACTTGTTGGATTGAATGAGCTAAGGAGTCTTCAAATTTTGGACAAGAGGAAAGTCAAGCTAGGTTAGTTTCCAATATACTAACTCTAAGTACATTTATTTAGATGTTCTTGTGAGTAGATTGGTGTATGTATTGTTGGTAGAAAGTACCTAGAATATGATGAATCAAGCATGACCTAGAATGGGTTTAGTGTGAAAAAATATGATATGGTTGATTTGATGATAAATGGATTATACTAAGGTGTTAATAATGTTATATGCATGATTTTGAGATGGTTTTGTGAAATATGTTTATGGAATAGGATGAGGTTATATAATGAGCATATAAGGTGTTTGTGAAAATGCATGAATGAATGGAAGAGTTAAGGCTAGAACAATGCAAACCAAGTGTTTGATTTGTTAACTAAGAGAGTTTGCTAAACCAAGTTGGACCAGGAATGGCATGATGGATGTTCAACCCCCGTGCCATGGCTAAATATGATTATAAGCCAAACTTGAATTCAATCGATTCGATAAGGTTGATGGACCTAGAATTCGGTCAACGAGTGATAACGATGCCTAAGGAGCTCAATGAGCCTATGTGAAATGATAAATGTAATTAAAATCTTTTTAAGAAGAGAGTTAGGCTCAATAAGATATGTTGACTAGGATTAAGTCGGAATATGAGTTATTTTTTCACGACCCAAATTACCTAAAAATCAGAGGAAATTTTTCGCTTTTTCATTTCCTTACCCGTCATGAACAGTTACACTACTAAACAGTTGGGTTATGATTCGGTGTTAGTCACCTCTCACCTATTTACCATTCCATTTCCATAATCACATTTACATATCAGAGTTTACTATCTTTTGACTTTGACTAAATACGTACACATTGATATTTATACATCTTTACATCCCCGACATCATATCTATTTACAGTACTGTGCAATTACATATTTAGATATAAAATTATACGAATGTGTATACCTGGTCTTGATAAGAAGCAGCGGATAACCGAAATGTAAGACTACTGTCAGTCCCTTCTACTGAATGTACCCTGTGGGGTGGAAAATGAAAGGGTGAGCATAAACAGCTCGATAAGGCAATAATGTAAGCAGGTAGATAACTATACTATCTATGTGCTGATAATGTTATGATATAAAATCGTTTATATTTGGAGCATGAGGAATGACTAAAACGATGCCACATGTATGTATATATCATATAAGAGAAATCATGAAATCGACATATAAAACACACTTGGAAAAATCATCATGTATGACATCTCATGCTCGTGACATTAAAACTTATTAGTTTTTATCATAAACTCATCACGTTGAAACTTATTTGTTTCATCATAAATTCACCACGTTAAAAACTTATTTGTTTCATCATAAAACAACCGCATCAAGGCTAAACCCATCTCTCAGGAATACCTTGATTCAGTAAATCGCATCTCTTTTAAAAACATAAATCGGGACATTACCCCTCCCTCGGGTTTGTCCTAGTCTATTCAGACCGTATGATATCATGTAAGGCATGTAGGATACGGTATTAAAATCGAGGACTATGGCCATAATTTGTCCCTGTGATCCCAGGCTTCACGGATCTTGGTGTGCAGGGCATCACAACTGTAACGGGAGGTGGGGTCAAATCCTACACGCCAGAATATCAAGTAACATTATCGAGTCATCATGACTGCACGGTACAGTGTACTCCGTGTGACATACTCGATACATCGTACTCCGTGGACCCATATCATAGTCTGGGGGTGCCTGCCGTAGGTCTTACCCACCCCAATACTATGTTGATAACCAACCCATGTCTCAAAGTATACGTGCGAGCATATCAACTCACGTCTAGTGCGAGCGAAGCTCCAGCACCATGCTATGCATATCATGATATCTAAAATCTCGTGCCAGTGAAGCTCCAGCACGGTTTTGTGCACACACAAATTTCTCGTACAAGCAATGCTCCAGTACGGCTTTTCATGAGTAATAAATCAGTAAACTTGAGTGCAAGTCAGACTCTAGCACCTTTTTATTCATGTAAATACGATAGGTGGCTCAATCTTCAAAAAACATCTTTTAAAATCATAACCGGTACAAACCGGTACCCTTTCGTGTAATTCATGAAATCAACAGCCAACCTATGTGTAAATTTGCTTAAACCAAAGCAATACATTCATATAAACCATCAAAACATGAAAATCATGCAATTTATTTGTCTTACTACCCTTTTTTGTAAATTTTACTCCCAGGGGCAATATCATCTTTTTCCTTTATTCACCTATGCCCCGGGTTTTCGTAAAAATTATTATTTCGTTTCTAGATACTTTAAGAAATTCCAGACCCTGTAAATCCCCTCAAAAATACGTATAGAAATCTCTATGCACCTACAAAATTCCCTTACCTCGATTCAAGCATAAACTTATCCCCTCTCGATAATATCCGATCTCTCAGTCCAACTGCGCGTCAACCAAATAATTTCTAGTGACAGGTATAGGTTCAGCCAACCATGAATGGTTAAGAATATGGTGAAATTTAGTTGTGTTGTATGCTGTAGAATGTTAGATTAATAACGAAAAGTTCAGTTTATAGCTTAGTTTAGTAGAGAACTGTAAAATTGTGAAAGTTTGATAAATTGACAA
Source organism: Firmiana major (assembly GCA_033439115.1). Taxonomy (NCBI): domain Eukaryota; kingdom Viridiplantae; phylum Streptophyta; class Magnoliopsida; order Malvales; family Malvaceae; genus Firmiana; species Firmiana major. Next base: position 24,734,725 of record CM065896.1, on the reverse strand, counting down.
GTTGTGATGTGTTGATTTTAGGCTTGGATATGTGTTGGAATCATTAAGTTGGTAAGTTGAAAGTTAAGAGAAAAGAAACTATCGAAATTGCTTAAACCAGCCCTTTAATCAGTAAAACCGAGAAAATAGGGAAAGTTGACAAAATAGTCAAATTTAGTGAAATTTATGAAAGTGGATGTATGTTTAAGCATACTAAGATGAAATTGAGCGTCATCTGATGGTTTTGAAACTATCTTGGGTAGCTCGGGGTACTGGCACCCAAATCAAGGTAAGCTTGGGGTACTGGCATGCAATAGGTAAAGGATAGGTAAGGGATTTTGTGCTGTCCCATGATTCAATAGGTAAGGGATGTAATTTAAAGCAATATTGTTATCTCGTTACCTTATTTTTAAGATACAAATATGTTTGAAGTAAGAATTCGTATGTAGAATGTACTTGATAGCCGAAAAAGCACTATTCATGCATAACCCAAAAACCGAAAGAAAAACCAATTTTCTTAAGCCCTCCCAATGTACTTTTTGGAAATTGTAAAATGTTTTGGAAAATGCAAGTTTTGTTATGGAAACGAGTTTTATGAATAAGTTTTCTTAAATATACAGTTCTGAAATATAAAAGTTAGTTTTGTTAGTATGTGGGTTAACAAGCTCGAAAAAAGATTTGTAAGTTTCGTTTTGAGACTAAGGCAACATGTAGTCCATGATATCTATCATGCATGGCCCATGTGGAGTTTAGTCATTCGTGGTGCATGCCTTATGCCACATCGTGCATGTTCAGTCCTTTGTGGTACATGTTTAACCACGTTGTGCATGTGTTGCCCACTTGGTGCCTTATCTTCCACCACTTCGTGCATTATTCATTTTGGTCCTTAGTGGCGTAGGGCGTTGTACGACCTTGGTCCAGTCTATAGTCCCCTTACCATGGCCATCGGTACTCTGTTTGTTTATCTCCCTCCTCGGAGGTTGAATTTGTATGAACATGACTTATGCTTGCTATGTGTATTTGCCTAGTCTCCATAATAGATTCTGTATGACTTCGAAAGAAAAGTGATAAGTTTGTGAGATGTGATTTATGTGATTTGAAAATTGTTTGACTTACCTTTTAAGTAAGCATATTTTGATATATATGTATACATATATATATATATTTGTTTGCTAAAGGTTTGTACAAAGCCATTCGGTTTTAGCATACTGTCATACTAAGACTGTTTTAAAAGCATTTCTTACTGGGCTTGAAGAGCTCACCCCTTTCTCTACTTTTTTAGACTATTTGCAATGATCATTGTTTACATCTGCCATGTAGTTGACATAGGTTGGTGGACACGATACTCTCCCCAAGTTAACTTCGGTACACGAAAAGGTATACTCTCGTAGACATCTTGTATAACATAGACAATGGATTGTAAAGAATATTTTGAGATGTAATCTAGGCAAGTATGTATGTAAAGTTATCAACTCATAGTTTGTATAATAAAATGTAACGGTTACGAGAATCACTGTTAATTATAAAAAGATGTTAAAATCAACTGGTTCCAGATACAAACTATGTTTTAAACATTGTAAGGAGGCAAGTTCATAAATAAGTTGTTATGTCGGTGAATTTTCATAAAATAAAGGTTAAGTAATCATCATTGATAGGAATGCAACTAAAATAAGAAATTAAGCTAAAATTAGCCTATATTTTCGCGTTTTGGGGCGTGACAGCTTTTGCTTCAAGTTTTTCTTTCAACCCTCTCAATTCTTTCACTTTTTTTTCTTCTTCTTCTCTTGCTTCTAAATGGGAAAAAGATTTGAGTGAGGGTGTGAAGGTTGATGAGAAGCATGAAAGAAAGATGATAGAGTCGGTCGAGAGGTGAAAAAGTGAGGGGATGATGGGGTTTTTGGTTTTACAAGGTAACTCTACCAAGAGGTAGAGTTGTCGGGTTTAGAGGGAATTTTCCCACCAAACCATTATTATTATTATTATTATTATTATTATTATTATTATTATTATTATTATTATTATTATTATTATTATTATTATTATTATTTGTGAGGACCTACATTTCCATTACTTAATTTTGAACTCCTTAAAGGTAATAAGATAAGTGTATTGGAATGACTAATAAAGATATAAGTGTGTATGACTAAAGTGTTCTTTGTAATTAAAAGTTATATTTGATGGCATGATTGAGTGTGAAATGAGTATTTAAAGTCTTTAAAGACATAATGGATTGAAGTTGAGTGAAACTGATGAATGATGATAAGAAATCAGGCTAAACAAGTGTATTATGATGTATTGAGTTGTACTGAAGATGTTAGTGTAATGCCAGTAGTTTTACATGTACTTATGAAGCTATGATGTATGTGCACATTGTTACATGTGTATAGACAATGAAGGATGTAGGGATTATCAATGTACAATGCATGATTTCAAGTTGTGTGCACAAGTTTTATTGTCTATGAATTATATGGAATGGGTACTATTATACGATGGTTGTGTACGGAATTTAAATTGAGGTATTAGGCAATTAAGGATGATTTACACATTGGAAATCTACAGAAAAACTGTAGTAATGAGGGTGCAGGGGAGGAGCAGATCGATCTCCCATGAAGGAGAGATCGATCCCCTCTCACGAAATGTCAAGTATCAGTCAATTGGAACAAGGCAGATCGATCTCATAACAAGGCAGATCGATCTCCTTAAGCTTCTTTATGGAAGAAATCGATCTCTCACAAAGAACAGATCGATCTCCAAATGTCTCGGCTTACAACAGATCGATCCCCTTTTTTACGAACAGATCGATCTCATCATGAAGAGCAGATCGATCTGGTAGAGTTACGTTAAGAAAAAGGACTACCAAACCATGCAGAGATCGATCTCCACAAGGGACCAGATCGATCTCATGTCTCTGCATCTATAAAAAGAGCACACGATTGGACTGAAAATCAGACTTTCTTTCCTACCAAACTCGCACCTATCCTTTTCTCTCAAATAATCAAGCTTTCTCGCTCTAAATATCACTGCATTCCAGCCAGATTTGGAAGAAGGTTAAGAAGGGGAAGTTGTTCCTTGAAGTAAGGAGAACAACATACCTAAAAATCACATATTGATTTGATCAAGAGGAGGAGAATAGACTACCACAAGTTTAACCATGGTAAAAGCTAAGTTGGGTAAGTCTTTAAAACTTTCAACTCCAAGCATGATGTTTTAGGTGATTTTAGGAGTTGATGAATGCATATTATGTTAGTAGAAAATGGTTAAGATGTGTAGAACTCACTTAATTAAAATGTACCTAGAAAAGAGATAGATTGAGTTTGCTATTATGATGATCTTGGAGTACTATGATATTAGTGGTGTTGAGTAAATGATTTTAGATGAATTTACAAAGAAATATTAAGGTGTATTATGGTAAAAGGTTTGTGAAGCCATGAGTAAGTAAGTAAATGACAATGTGGATGTTTAGGAGAAGAAGAGGAAAATGACTTAATGATTTATGTGTGTAGATTGGAATACGTTGAGACTCGATTAACCCGGATCGCGAACGGAGCAAACGAGACAAAGAAGATACGAGCACGATTCGAGGTAAGAGATTGTATGTTAGCGATAGAGATATTCATAAGTATTTTACAACGATTTTAGTAGTTATGACGCTAGTAATATTATGTTTAGCTATTGAGCCATAAGTGATATGAAATGTATTATGGTATGAATTGTGAAAATGAAATGTGAGAAGGAAAACAACATAGCATGCATGTTTTCAATGTTTTACAACCTTATGTTGTTATTGTGACAAAGAAATGATGTTGGATAGGTTGGCTAGTTTTACATGTTTAGCATGTGATGACATGCCACGTTAATAAACATGATTTGAGTTTTAAAAGAAAAAAATAGCCACCTATCAGATTTGAGATGTGAAATGGTGTTAGAGTTTTAGCTCACACCTGCTTTGATGATTTTGACTATGCTGGAGTTTTACTCGCATATGTTTTCATGATTTGATAAACTGTGCTGGAGTGTAGCTCACACGTGGTCTTATAATGATGATTATGTGTTGGATCCTAGCACGCATAATGATTTTTAGAAAGGTGTTGGAGCATTTCTCACACTAATTGTTTTGATTTGAGATGATACAGTGTTAGAAGTAATTGCTCGCACTAAGAGATGCCACACTGAAGCCTTGCAGAGACTCTGTGTCACGCTTTTTTTGCTCACTCGGTATATACGACATGGTTTAGGATGATGAGTCCATCAGTGTAGGGTGGATGGACTAGGTCCACGGGCGTACGTTGTACCGTGTAGTTGTCCGGGGAATACTATGTACCCTATTGTGTACATGCAAGTACGACTATCGCGTAGATGACAAATGGAGTACGTTGTATTGTGAGTATATGTGATATGATGAGGATGATGATGATGATGATTAAGATGAACCGAAAGGTAGGACTGACCCATCCCCCTTCAGGCGAGTGATGCCTTATGCACACCTAATCAGTGAGACTTGGGATCACTGACTATGGCCATATGTCGTGGATATTTGTTTACCTAAAGTTCCTTACCTGTCTCATAGATAAGAGAAATATGATGAAAGGAAATGATTTGAGAAAATCAGAAAAGAGACACTATGATTTGGTAAATATCTTGTTTTCAGTGCTTATATCGTAATAGCATTGTTTTATGACATGTTCTTACATGAAATTATTGAGCATTTATTTTTATGAAAATGCATATGAGAGTAGAGTATTTAAATGCATTTTCTACTGATATTTTCATCTGTAATGAAAGAAGATTTTTGTTAATCATGCATGGGCTACGTAGATAGTACAATATCTACCTGTTAGCATCCTTTTCCTTACTGAGCTATGGTTTGCTCATCCTACTATTTTCCCCCTCCAAATACTGATAAGTAGAACAATGCGGTGATCTCCAGGTCTATTTTATGTTGGTCAGCTCCCTCCAGTTGCTAAGGTATAAGAAATGTATATACATAAACATTTTGTATCTATCGTATTGTATCGCACAGTTATACATCGAAAATGAGAAAATTGTATGGGGATGTTATGTAAAGATATTATATTTATACAATCGATTTTGTATATCTACACAACCACCTAGGAGTGCGTGAATTGAAGTTTTTAATATTTCCACGATAAATGTATGGAATATGATAATCACATCGGCTCACAGCCCAACTGTAAGGGATATAGGTATGGATGTAGGGCACTCGGAGTCGGGGTGTGACAGTTAGAGACATTGATAAATGATTTGGTGAGAATCGATGACGTTTAGGGAATGAATTCAATTGATAAACTACAGAAATTGACAGCTCTAGGCATGAGGGATCGATGCCTCGTAATAAGGTATAGATCCCTTACATTGAAAATTAAGCAAAAATATATTCGACCACTAAGGGATCAAACCTTTAGCCTCAGAAGATCGATCTCGTGCCCGAGAACTGTAGAAAATAGCATTCTGCCAATACAAGATCGATTATGTCTCCTCGAAGGATCATTCCTCTTTTGGCCGAGAACCCTTAGGAATGTGAGAAACCCCAGAGGGATCGATCCTTCACTACTAGAGAAACTATCCTATTTAGCTCACCACTAACAAGATTTGGAAAATCATGAGCCAACATTCCCCATTTTAGTTTTTCACCATTTTCGTACCTAAAGAGAGAGAGAATAAAAGAGTAAGGAAAAGAAAAATAAAGAAGGAAATAAGGAAAAATAGGAGAAGAAGGAAGTTTAGCCAAAAAGCTCCTAAACAAGTCTTTTACTCTGTACTTTCTTTATCATACCTCAATTTGGAGCCATTTGGAAGTCGTTTAAGGGATCAAATCTTCGAGAGAAGTTCAACCATTTGAGGTAAGTTAGAGAGAGAAGAAGTTTAAATCTTTAAGGTATAAAAATATATGGTTATCTTAAGGTTTCTAAGACTATTGTTGGTGTTATAATGTAGCAAGGAAGCTTGGAGGAGTACCATCAAGCTTTGGCCAAATTAAGGTTTCTAGGCAAAGTATTTTCAGAAAATAATGAATTTAATGTATGTAATGGTTTAAGTAAGAACTTATGATTTGGCCAAAGTGGAATGTTAAGGAAAAATTATGAGAGATTGATTTAGGGTTTGATCTTAAAGAGTTTTAGGGTTTGACTTTCGTGTAATAAGTGTAAATGAATGAGTGTGAATGATAATTAGATTTATTGGATTTGTTTGTCAGCCAAGCTAATTAAGAGGGCAATTGGCTATGTGGAAGAGTGCATGGTGCCATCAACTTAGCTTGCTGTCGTGGTGGGCTTAAGGTAAATGATATTTATTGAAGTTGATAGTAATTAAAATGATAGGCTTTTAATGCATGAAAGTGTAGAAATAACATGTTTTTGAAGTTATTCTAGGAACTTATGTTTATAAAATACACTTAAGTTAAATGCTTTAGCTTAGGTTAAGTTTTATACGCATGCCATGCCATCTCAAGCATGAAATGAGGTTTTCATAAATGCATATATTATTTTGAAAAGGTTTTTGGGATTGCATAAGATTGAAAACATAGCGAAATTGCATATTCGTGTAGGAAGGATCGATCCCCCATGGTATGGGATCAACCCTCATCTAATCTTTTTAGAAAACAAGCATTCAGGCAATAAGGGATCGATCCCCTCCCTAAAAGGATCGATCCCCCACTGCACAGTTTTGTGAAACCCAAAACTTTCATATTATTGTTTATTTAGAAACTAGAAGAAATTTAAGTGACTTGACTCAATGCTGTTTCTGGGCCCGAGGGGACTGAATAGCTAAGACCAAGCTTGGGCACAAAACCTGAGGTAGAGATTTTGGAGTTAATTGTTTTTTGAATAGTTATATTGAAATAAGTATGATTTGATGTTTAAAAGGTTAGATTGGAAGATTTGAAATAGAAAAGTTAGTGAAATTGGAAGTTAGCACTAAACCGAAAAGGTTGTCCAAGTCATCAAATAAGTTTCAAAAATAAATCCCATAAATTCCTAAAAATTATTCTGAGCCCATAGGAAATTAGTATAAGGTATATTTAATATGGATAATTAAATTTGAGTGGAGAAATTGAGGTTTAGACCCTTAAATGAATTTTTAAAGCAAGTTGAAAACTTTAATGGTTTATCGCCGGTAAAGACTAAATCGGGTAAATGGGCTCAAACGAAAATTTTTCCTCAACAAGTGGGCCCAAGATTTCATGGACAACAACTAGACTTATAGTAGAACACTTTGGATTAGGCCAAACAACAAGAAAAATGGGCTGAAGATATTTTTATGGATTTATTGGTGGAAGTCAACTAGCAGCTAGATTTTCTGTTCACTGTTGATCTTTGGTTTTAGGCCAAGTTGAATGGCTTGGGGGGAGTTTGGGTCTAAAATTTTAGCCGATAAACCTAGACCTAATTCCCTCTCCAGAATGGTATTATAGCCCACATAACTCGATCTGACCAGAGAGATTTTCCTCTTTCAATCTGCTACACGCGTCATACTCTATTTCTCTTTGTTCAATTGTTTCGACCACCTTAGACGCTGAATTGGAGTTTGGTCAAGAAGGACCAAATTTAGCCCTTGAATTCCTATATAGCTATAAAAAATTAAGCTGCATTGAAGCTCTCCATGTGGGTGAAAAGTTAGTTAGAAGAAATCTAGGCAGAACTACCTTGTTCACCAAGATGAGAGAAAATGATTTTCTTCCTTCTTTAATGGATTTTTAAGTTTGTTTATAGTGTTTCTAAGTTGTATACTTGTTCATATACAGTTGAGGAAGATTGTTGGTGGATGAATCTCGGGTCAAAGTTGGTTAACCCTAAGGTAAAGTTGTTGGAAGAAGATTAAATTGATATATGTTGATGTATGCTGGATTTGTGTGATTTTGGCTAAAGTGGAATTTTAAATTAAGTTTTCTAAGATAGTGCTTTGTTGTAACAAGCCTAGGGTTTACATGGAAAAGTTCTAATTTGGCTTAATTTGATGTTTGTATGGCATTAGTTTAATATTGAAAAAGCTCAGTTTAAGCTCAGTTTAGTTAAAAACGATAAAATTGATGAAAATGGCATTTTTGCGAGTTGTAAAGCATTATGTAAATACTTGAATTAGACAAATAAAAACTATTTGATGTGTCTCCATAATTTTAAGCTTAACGGATATAACCCGATGAAAATGACACATTTATCGATAAAATTGAGCAAGTAGGAAAGTTACTAAATAAAGTTAATTTTAATGAGAATTATGGTTACTTAAGGTACATTTAAGTATGTTAAGTTAAGTTCGACTATGTATTGATATTTTGTGAAATGTTTAAGGTAACGAGTGATGCAGGCACCTAAATCGAGGCATGCCCAAGACTTCAGGATAGTTGTTGCCCTAAAACTCGATTGGTAAGGGATGTAATTTAAAGTTGTGCTAGGATCCCTTACTTAGATGTTAAATTATAAAGAATCGTTTAATAAATGAATTTCCTTTTCGAAATGAATTTTAAGGATTTTCAAAAGTAGTTTTTGATATACCAAAATAATTTTGAACCGAAAACAAAGCTTTCTGAATCGAAAGCTCATGTTTTCAACTACTTAAATGATATGTAAGTATAATATTAAGCATGAAATTAAGTATGTTTTATGAAATCGTACTGGGGTGGTAAATCTCTAGCTAACTTAGACCCAAGTATTTCGAATGCAAATGGTACATTGAGTGAGGTGTTGGAGTGGTAAATCCATGGCTAACTTAGATCCAGGCACTCCCAGTTCCTTATCATGTTCCATACCAAGTTTAAGCTTAAGAAGTTATGAAGTTTTGAGACTCAGGCTTGATGTAATTATATTATCACCTGCCATATTTAGCCACGTCATGCATGTTTTCCCACACATTGTGCACAGATTAAGTTCCTGACCCTTGTGGGTATGTTAGTCCTTCGTGGCTCATATGGCATCGTTGTATAACATTAGCCTTTTCTAAAGCCCCTACCATGGCTATAGGTACTCAGTTCAAATTTCCCTCTTCGGAGGATGATTATGACATCTCATTTCAGATTTCCCTATTCGGAGGACGATTAGACATGACTTGTATATTAACTACCCGAACTTGCCTAGTCTCTATGATTTGAATGCTAAAATTTTTAAAAGTATGATGATATGTTTCAATACTAAGTATGATTCTGATGTATGTTCCGACATATGAATGTTTCTTAGATTTTATACGAAATGATATATATATATATATGATTTAGATTGAAACAAAATGCATCTTTAAAGCATATCTACTTATTTCTGCATGTTTTCGATACTAGAAATGCTTTAAATGCATTTCTTACTGAGCTTTTCCGAAGCTCACCCCCTTCTCTACTTTTTAGATTATTTGCAACAATCCCCTTTGTTTGCTACTTACACGAAGTAGGCTGGTCAACACGACTCTCCCTAGTCTACCTTTTGCACACGAGTAAGATATAATCTCATTTCATTTCTAGAATCCTGTACAACACAAATATTTATGTATAAATGATATTTTTGGGATGTAATTTAGGTTGTCATGTATGTAGAGTCTTTTGTTATAAATATGTTGAGGTTGAATTTAAATAATATTATTTTGGAAATCTAATGTTATGAGCATTATACAAATATCGACTATGAGAATGTTGTTTAAGAAAGATACCTAAATTAACTACCTTGGGATTATAAATTGTCATTTGAAATTTGCAAGTGGCAAGGGAAATGTAAAATGTTATGCTGCTAAAATTTCTTCAAAAATTATAAGTTGTGAATTTAACTATCGAGAATAATAACAATTAAGAAAGAAAAGAAAGTAAGAGCTCACACTGATAGGAATGCAACCTAAGTAATGAAAATAAGTATAAGAAAAGAAAAAGTTAGCCCAAAAACATATGTGCTTCCGGGCGTGACAAGTTTTGTCTTAAACCCATTTTGATTGCATGAAACGACCTACTAGGGTTATAAAAGGCTTTGAAAACTTATTTACTATATTTCATTACTTTACTTTGATATGAAATTCGTGGGCTGCCTTTATGATCCATGAAACATGATTTTGCTTAGTTTTAATATGTGTTTTTGGAAGTATGTTTTGAAACTTGGCACCCTTAGTTTATTGCCAATACAACAGTCATGTGAATACGCATGCTTGTGTAATATGCAACATCCAACACAGTTAGCTTATCGCATGGTGAGTGTCGAATGGTGCTAATGCTCGTGCTAAGCCATTACTTCATGCTTGGCACTGTGTATGCGACCAAAAATGGTAACTATGATTTTTGACTATGTTTTTGGAACTGTATGACCTTGATCTAGTCTACAGTATGACTATGGCCATCGATTCACTCTTCCATTAATTAGGGACTTATATATGTTGCATAACTATTATGGGGAACTTGCTGATAATTCTATATTTTTAGAATTATTTGTGCTTAATTTTCTAATTAATTATTTAAATCCCCAATTTATTTTGTTAACTATCCCCTTTATTTAATTAAAATTCTCATGCTTACATATAAATTAAATCCGGATGAATTTTGAATATTTCGATAGAAAATGGACCGAAATTGAACTAAAATCGAGATTGGACCACGCGGACAACACGAGCCTAGCACATCCAATTGGACAAAAAGACAGATGACACGAAAATATTATTTTTCAAGGATCCAATGATGTGAAGACAAGTAGTCAAACAATGTCAACTCATCTAGGATGAAAATATTACAATTGTACCCCTATGTATGTGTATAAATAGAAAAAGATGTCAATTGAAAAAAGGGATAACCTAGGTTAGGAGGTAGTTTTTAGTTTTTTTTAGGTTAAACATTTATTTTAGGTTTTATTTTTCTTTAAGCTTTTTATGTTTTCGACTGGTGACAGCAACCACCATTGTCCATTTTCTTCTAGGATTTATTAGTTTCCATTTATTGTTATTTTACTGTTTAAGTTTTAATTTACAGTTATTATTTTTATTTTGTTTGCTCTCGGTTTCTTCTCTTTTCCATCTTCTCGGTTTCTTATCATTTTCATGCTCTCGGCTTCCTCTCTAGAAGCATTATTGATGTTCTCTTTTCTTCATTTGTGATGGTGGTCGTGTCACCAGAATCCACGTGTACAACTATCCGCCAACCATTGACTGCCACGTGTCAGAACGAAGACAAGCCACGTGGCTGATTTCTCGACAGAGTTGCTACGCGACACAGTTGCTTGTTAAACGACAGAGTGTCCGGGGCGATAGGCACTCTGTCGCGTGGGATGTGTGCCGCACAGTAGGCGCGACAGACTCCATCGCCTCTATTGCGACATAGGTCTCCCGCATTGCCCTCGCGGCAAAGGTCTCCCGCACAGCCAGCGGTAGAGGTCTCCCGCACAGCCTGCGGCATAGTCTCCCGCACAGACTGTGGTAGAGGTCTCCCCACAGCCTGCGGCATAGGTCTCCTGCACAGCCCGCGGTAGAGGTCTCTCGCACAGCCTGCGGGATAGGTCTCCCGTACAGTCTGTGGCAGAGGTCCATGGGTACTCTGCCGCCTGCCGACTCCCCCGCAAGCTGCTTGACCCGAAGCGCGACAGAGTGCTCTATGACTCTGTCGCGGCCCAGATACGCGCCTGGGCCTCAGCTCGAACCGACTTGAAGAAACCTATAAATATGCCGAGGAGCTCTCAGAAAAAGGGGATGAAACCAAAGAACAAAAATCAGGAAAAATACTTCAACTCTTTGAATTAAGAAACACATTCTCTTCCCCTTACTTACACAACTCCCGATTACTTACTTAATCATCGGAGTGCGCGTGCAGGGACAAATCCCTGCCCCCTCTGATTCCTGTTGTTTTTGCAGATTATACGAAGAACACGTGGAACAAATCGCACGGACGTCACATTTTTTTCGTTAGTGCAATCAGAATACGTGGAAGGTAAATTCCTGTTGCTGTTCGTTCAGGCAACATCAATTGGCGCCGTCTGTGGGAAATCTGACAAAAAGTCAGGTTCTCTATCAAAATGGTGAGAACACGCTCTACATCAAAGTTGACAGGAGGGCAGAATTCTGTGAGTCCCCCTGTCAGACCAGAGCAGAGACGAAGACATAGTGAAAGGGGTGACAGAGAAGCCTTGGTTTCTCTAGAAGAATTTGAGACCCTGAAACGCAAGAATGAAGAAACTACAACAGCATTAAAAGCTATGGTGAGCTTCTTCAGAGAGACTCTCCCCTAATTCAGCTTGCCTCATGAAGTGCAGCAGTTAGTGGGGGAAAGCACGCCTAGGCAGACCTATGAGAGAGGTCAGCCCTCCACCCTGGTAAATGCTGGACAAGAGGCAGGAACACAAAATAATGCCACTACAGATCCAGCGAGATTGAGTTCGCCCACAGCACCTGTGCGGCAGAGCTCACCTGCAGACCTCGCGCGGCAGAGGTCTCCCCCAGCGGATAGGCGGCAGAGCTCAACCGCGGACCGTAGGCGACAGAGTTCACCGACAGCACCTGTGCGGCAGAGCTCACCCGCAGACCTAGCGCGGCTGAGGTCTCACCTGCAGACCTAGCGCGGCTGAGGTCTCACCCAGCAGATAGACCACAGAGCTCACCCGCGGCTCAACGGCGGCAGAGCTCACCCCCAGACTTCAGGCGACAGCGTTCTCTTACAGAACCCGTACGACAGAGCTCCCCCGCGGACTACATGCGGCAGAGCTATCCCGCAACACATACGCGACGGTGCTCTCCCGCCGCTGATAGGCGGCAGAGTTCTCCTCTGCCCGGCAGGTGGCAGACTTCTCCTCTAGTCGATAGGCGGCAGAGTTCCTCCACATGCCGCAGCTCATCTCCCATGGAGTTGGAACATGGCTTAAGAGATTATAGGGCTGGGGAGCGACGGAGACAGAGAGGTCCAGACCCACGAGAAGGTCTTGAAATTTCAAGTCCCAGAATGGAAGGTGCTGGAAAGGGTGCTTATCAGTCGGACTCTTCCAGACCCGAAAGGACATGGCCACACTCAATTCGAGGGTTGGAGAACGTGGAGAAGGTCTCCAACGGATCCTTGAGAAGAAAAAACTGGTGTCTCCGGATGATGGCCAAAGGAGGAGGATTCCATTCAGTCCGGAGATCATGAGCCAACCTTTGCCGAAGAAGTTTAAAATGCCTTCTATGGCTACTTACACCGGCAAAGCAGACCCCTATGATCACATACAGAGTTATGAATCCCTCATGCTGCTGCATGGATGGGAGGAAAAAATTATGTGCAGAGCTTTTTCTCTCACATTATCTGGGCACGCTCTGAAGTGGTTCAACGGGTTGAACGAAGGTTCGATCTCTTCTTTCGATCAATTGAGGAATGAATTCCTCAAAGTCTTCATGATCCACAGCCAGAGAAAGAAAGACGCTACTTACCTACTCACGCTTAAGCAAAGGAATAAAGAATCCTTGAAGAGCTTTGTAGACCGCTTTCGAGATGCAACCTTGGAAGTGGAAGATCTGCCGGTAGGGGTAGCCATGGCTGCAATGCTACAAGGGACAAGCTCCGAAAAGCTGCAAGAATCCCTCTCTCTTGATCAACCGATGACAATCTCCGATCTCTTTGCTAGGGCCAATAAGTATGTGGCCCAAGAAGAGGTGATGAAGATGATACAGCCCAGGGAGGCAAAAGAAGGAAAGAAGAGAGAGAGAGACGAGCTCGAAAAAAGCTTTCCAAGACCCGTGAGAGTAGAGAAAACCCCTAGGCTCAGGTATGAGGGTTATACCAAGTTGAACGAGCCTCTCACTGCGATACTGGCAGCAATCGAAGGGGCGGGACTGTTGGAATTCCCCAAAAAGAAAATTGGAGACGTAGGACGAAACTCTGAAGCCTACTGTGAATTCCATAACGCTCACGGCCACCCAACGGAAAGATGCAGAGATTTAATGGATCAGTTGGAAAGACTGGCCAGAGAGGGGAAGATCAACCGCTTCCTGTGGAGGAGCGAGAGACCCCGTTATCCTCTGCGTGACCAAAGGAATGACCGTCCGCGGACTGGACCAAATGATGATAACAGAAGGAATAGGCTAAGAAACGAAGCATTCAGGCCTACCATCCCCCGAGCCAATCCGCCAAACAACGAACCTACAGCCCCCGCAATAAATGTTATTGCAGACGGGGAATCAATGGCGGGAAGCTCCTCTACTTCCCGCAAAAGCTACGCAAGGCAAGCGTATCAGGTTAACGTTGTGATGGAGGAACAAGCGGATGAAGAACCCATCATGTTCACTCCGGCTGACAAAGGTGATATTGTCACGCCTCATGACGACCCCATGGTGATATCCACTGTAGTGGCCAAACACCCGGTAAGCAGAGTCCTGGTCGATAACGGGAGTTCAGTGAACCTAATCTATTGGAACTGCTTCGAAAAGATGAGCATATCCGAAGATAGGTTGAAACCCGTTATGACGCCACTATACGGATTCACGGGCGAGCGAGTGAAGGTGGCAGGGTCCATAGAGTTGCCTGTGACTCTCAGAGAGCACCCGAAGGACGTGACCCGGCAAGTATTGTTCATGGTAGTCAGGTCAACCTTCGCTGCCTACAACATGATCTTGGGTAGACCTGTGCTGAACGATATGAGGGCGGTGATATCCTCTTGCTATCTATTAATGAAGTTCCCCACTCCCAACGGAGTCGGGCAAGTACGAGGAAACCAAAGGAGTGCCCGTACTTGTTATCTCGCTTCCACCGCCAACAAGATAGCACAGAGGAAAGAAACCTTATGTATAGATGATCCGCCCAAGCCTCAGCCTGTAGAAGAAACAGAGGCCATTGAGCTAACAGAAGGGGATGAGGGAAAAAAGGCATTCATAGGGACTCAACTGGGCGAACAACTAAAGAATGAGATAGTCGAGTGCCTGAGAAGAAACTCGGATGTCTTCGCCTGGAGTCCGGCGGACATGCCTGGAATCAGTCCCGAAGTGATCTGCCATGAGCTTAACGTCATACCCGGGCACAGACCTGTCAAACAGAAGAAGAGGAATTTCGCCCCTAAACGACAAAAAGCAATCACTGAAGAAGTGAGTAAACTCCTGGGCACCGGATTCATCCGAGAGGTATACTACCCTGACTGGTTGGCCAACGTAGTGATGGTAAAGAAATCTAGCGGGAAGTGGCGAATGTGTGTGGATTTCACTGATCTGAACAAAGCCTGCCCTAAAGATTCATACCCCCTACCTTGGATAGACAGACTGGTAGACGAAACATCCGGTTACGAATTCCTCAGTTTCTTGGATGCTTTCTCCGGGTATCACTAAATCATGCTTCACCCAGAAGACGAAGAAAAAACTTCCTTTATAACCGACAACGGAACCTATTGCTACCGGGTAATGCCGTTCGGTTTAAAGAATGCGGGAGCCACCTATCAACGAATGGTGAGCAAAGTGTTCAAAGATCTTCTGAGAAATACCATGGAAGCCTACGTGGATGATAAGAGTCTCACGCTGATCAAATGTCCAGGGTATTCCAAGTATTGAGGAGATTCAACATGAAGCTAAACCCCGAAAAGTGCTCATTCGGGGTAAGATCAGGGAAATTCTTAGGCTTCATGATCACTAACAGGGGCATTGAGGCGAATCCTGAAAAGGTACAGGCGGTCATTGACATTAAACCCCCAACCACCGTAAGAGAGGTCTAGAGATTGACAGGCAGAATAGCAGCTCTGAATCGCTTCTTGTCAAAATCAGCAGAAAGGAGCTTGCCGTTCTTCAAAACTCTACGGGGGGGAAAGAACTTCGAGTGGACGGGAGATTGTCAAAAGGCCTTTGAGGACCTCAAGGAATATTTGAAACAGTTGCCTTTATTAACAAGGCCCCTAGAAGGAGAGCAACTCTATATGTATTTGGGAGTCGGTGATTTCGCCGTCAGTGCGGTGCTACTGAAGAAAGATGAAATGGTGCACCGTCCCATCTACTACGTGAGTAAAGTGTTATTAGATCCAGAGACCCGCTACCCACTAGCCGAAAAGCTAGCATTAGCCCTTGTGATGGCCTCGCGAAAGTTGCGCCCTTATTTCCAAGCACACCCTATCACCGTCTTAACAGATCAACCGTTAAGACAAATCCTTCAGAAACCTGAACACTCAGGAAGGTTAGTGAAATGGGTGGTGGAGCTTAGGGGATACGACATCACATTCCAACCGAGACAGGCCATCAAGGGTCAAGCTTTGGCAGATTTTATAGTGGAGTGCACTATCCCAAGCGACAGCAGTGAGGGGGAGGCTCACCCATGGTTACTGCATGTCAACGGGGCATCAAGTGCCAACGGAAGTGGAGCGGGTATAGTCCTGGTATCACCAGAAGGGAAATCCCTAGAATACTCTCTACGGTTCGGATTCCCCAGTTCGAACAACATAGCGGAGTATGAAGCTCTGATAGCAGGGATGATATTGGCAGAAAAGCTGCAGGTTCACCACTTGGTAGCACACAGTGATTCTCAATTGGTGGTGAACCAATTCAGCGGAAAGTATGAGGTACGGGAACCGATGCTGGTCCCTTACTTGAAGAAAGTCCAACTTCTGGCCCAAACTTTCAAAAGCTTTCAATTGATACAAATCAACCGGTCCGAAAACACACATGCTGATTCATTGTCTAAGTTAGCCTCTTCCACCGAAACACGAGGAAGAACAGTGAAGGTGGAGAGGCTCGAACGACCTAGTATTGAAGAGGTCAAAGTGTGTGACATTCAAGTGGGAGACGATTGGAGATCCCCATACAAGCAGTATCTCACCGAAGGAACACTCCCCCAAGATAAAGATGAGGCTCGTCGCTTGAAAGTACAAGGGGCGAAGTTCACACTCATCAACGGAGAACTGTACAAAAGGGTATATTCGTAACCATTATTGAAATGTCTGGGACCGAAACAAGCAAGCTATGCCCTAGCAGAAGTGTATGAAGGAATTTGTGGCGAACACTTAGGAGCAAGAGCCCTTGCTGCTAAAGTACTGCGATCGGGATTTTACTGGCCAACGTTGAAGAAAGATGCGATGGACCAAACCCGCAGATGTGATAAATGTCAGAGGTTTGCGCCTATCACAACAGCCCCAGTGACTCCCTCTCAAGGCACAGTACATCCAATTCCTTTTGCACAGTAGGGATTGGACATCCTAGGACCTTTCCCCTTAGCCACGGGCCAAAGAAAGTTCCTGCTAGTGGCTACCGATTACTTTACAAAATGGATCGAAGCAGAGCCCTTAGCTACGATCACAGAAAGGAAGGTCGAGGCGATGGTATGGAAAGACATTATCTGTCGATTCGGAATCCCACGCATCTTAAATGTCGACCATGGAAAGCAATTCGATTGTAATGCTTTCCGCGAATTCCGTAAAAACCTCAACATTCAGCTAAGGATCTCTTCAGTGTCATATCCTTAAGCCAATGGACAGGCCGAGGTCAGTAATCGGACTATTCTTCATGGGCTGAAGACCAGGCTAGATAAAGCAAAAGGGGCATGGGTGGACGAATTGCCTAGTGTTCTATGGGCATATCGTACCACCAGTCGTGTGTCAACCAGAGAAACGCCATTCAGCCCCGTATACGGCGTAGAAGCACTGATCCCCGTGGAAATTGGAGCGTTGTCACCAAGAGTGGTACCCTTAGTAGAGGAAGAAAACTCACAAGCTCTAAGGGAAGGCTTGGACCTACTCGATGAACATAGAGAAGCCGCGACTATTCGATTGGCATCCTATCATCAGAGGGTCGCCAACTACTATAATAGCCGGGTGAGAGATAGGCCAATGTTTGAGGGAGATCTAGTGCTCAGAAAGTCGCAGATCACGAATGCCCTGAAGGAGGATGGGAAATTCAGAGCCAATTGGGAAGGTCCATACAGAATCAGATACAAGATTGGACCTAACACCTGTGTTCTGGAAACTCTACAAGGGAAGAAGATAGGGAAAACATGGAATTCAAATCACCTAAAGCTGTATTTGAATTAATCGCTATATTTTCTTTCCCAAACAGTATTATCAGTTGTTTATACCATCACAAGATATTGTCATCAAATCATCACGCAGAATGTCATTTTATTATACATCTGCAACTTCTATGCATCTAAATCTTGTGACAGGTATTCAGAAGAGCCGTAAGAGCCTGAGGCGCTATGCGTCACTGTGGCCAGGCGTATATTCAGACGAGCCGTAAGAGCCTGAGGCGCTATGCGTCACTGTGGCCAGGCGTATATTCAGCCGAGCCGTAAGAGCCTGAGGCGCTATGCGTCACTGTGGCCAGGCGTATATTCAGCCGAGCCGTAAGAGCCTGAGGCGCTATGCGTCACTGTGGCTAGGCGTATATTCAGTCGAGCCGTAAGAGCCTGAGGCGCTATGCGTCACTGTGGCCAAGCGTACATACTGTCGAGCCGTAAGAGCCTGAGGCGCTATGTGTCACTGTGGCCAGGCGTATATTCAGCCGAGCCGTAAGAGCCTGAGGCGCTATGCGTCACTGTGGCCAGGCGTATATTCAGCCGAGCCGTAAGAGCCTGAGGCGCTATGCGTCACTGTGGCCAGGCGTATATTCAGCCGAGCCGTAAGAGTCTGAGGCGCTATGCGTCACTGTGGCCAGGCGTATATTCAGCCGAGCCGTAAGAGCCTGAGGCGCTATGCGTCACTGTGGCCAGGCGTACATACTGCCGAGCCATAAGAGCCTGAGGCGCTATGCGTCACTGTGGCCAGGCGTATATTCAACCGAGCCGTAAGAGCCTGAGGTGCTATGCGTCACTGTGGCCAGGCGTACATACAGCTGAGCCGTAAGAGCCTAAGGCGCTATGCGTCACTGTGGCCAGGCGTACATACTGCCGAGCCGTAAGAGCCTGAGGCGCTATGCGTCACTGTGGCCAGGCGTACACTCTGCCGAGCCGTAAGAGCCTGAGGCGCTATGCGTCACTGTGGCCAGGCAATAAAAACATCAAGGCTATAAAAACTAAAGGCGCATCCACGTCATAGTAATCAAGCCTTAAACAGTTATACATTTACGCAAAAAATTCTTTCTGAAAGTATACCTTTCTATCAAAAATTGGGGAGCATACACGAATACATTCAAAGCGAATATATACAAGCAAAATAAACAAACAGACAAAGAATGATAAATGATAAATAGAGAAGTAATGCGATACAAAGCATGAACAAAAATCTCGATTTCATTTCATTCAAAAGTCATTACAAATAGATCTTTAGTAGATCTTTACAAAAAGACAACAAAGTACTTGAAAAGAAAAACAAAAAACAGAAATAGCTATCTAATCTTCGGGAGAAAGCTGGGGATCAGCTGGATCAGCTACAGACGGACCTTCACTACCCAGGGACTGCTGCTGACCCTCCTCGCCGTTCAAATCAAGAAGAGCGTTAATAGGCTCGGGAGCACCGCCCAAATCCGCGGGCTCCCAAGGACCAGTGAGGTTGGCGAGGTCATCTTGAGCAGTCCTCTCAAATAGTTCGTCCGCGGGTTCAGCCCCAGGTTCATACTTGGTCCAGTCGGGGGCCTCGAATAGCATTGCCTCGTTCGTATATTGAAGCTCGGGGAATTCCTCGCCATCCCTATGCTTCTCTAACCATGATCGGGCAAGATAGAACCCGTACTTTACATAGGGATTCGAGAAATCCTCCTTCCACCTCAAGCAGTCTTTGGAAAGGCGGTACTCCTTTACGGCTTCAGCCCGGATGCTATCGATCTCTACTCAGGTCAAAGTAGGAGCTTGACTTTCTAAATCGGCAACGCGTTGCTCAAGCTCCTGATTCCGAGTGAGTAAGGACCCGTAGCTGGACTGCATATTATCCAGCTCGGCATGGGCCTCCTGAAGATCCTCGTGGAATTTGCCAGATCGGGTCATCTCGACGGTGAGATCCCCCTTTGCCTGGTTCAGGTCCTGATGAACCTTGGTGAGCTGTTCCTCCAGGTTTCGTACTAAATCCGAAAGTTTGGACAAGTTATTGACAGTGTTGGATAACTCCATAACCTTGTCCTTTAGCTCCCAGATTTCTTTATCGGCCCGCTCCCGATAGGCCCGGTGCTGGGCATTGTTGGCCACGGTTCTCTGAGCCAACTGCAAAGAAATGCAAAAAGTTAGATTCAAAGAATGTAGCAAAAAGGAGTCAAACGAAGAGGAGTATGAAACTTACCCTCAATGCCTCCATGTCGGCTAAGTCCTCCCCCTCCGGGTAATTCTGGAATATCCTCGCCTCGTCCCAAGGAAGGATGGAAGACCAACTAATCCGGGAAGCCACCCCGGGAGTGTCCAAAGTATCGTTGTCACAGACCTCGGGGTACACTCAAAATTCGGCCCCCCTCATAAGAAACCCCCCGTCCACGGGGTAGGACCTCTCGTCAGCAGGACCTATCCTCGGTAGTATTGGCCTGCTTCCCATCGAACCCTCGATGTATAAACGCCTTCGATTCTTCCGTTGCGACGGAATGATATTGCATTCCGCACGCTCCTCGGAGCGGGATCGCCCGAATGACCCAGAAGCCCCCCGTGAAGATGAGGCAACTCTCCCCCTATCCCGAGAGGGATCCCTCTGCTCCGAAGGAGGGGGAGGCATTGCCTGCCTAGAAACAGGGGGGGTCCGAGCACGAGGTGGCTGAGAGGGGACCGGTGCCTCACTTGGGACATCGTCGGCTAAACGACGCCTCTTCCTGGTAGGAGCGCTGAAAGGACCAGCCTCAAAGACCTGGCGACCCAACGATTGCCGGAAGTGGCTCATTTCTGCAAAAAAGGAAAAGAAAATAAATCAGTGGTCAAAAACTGATCAAAAACAGCAAGTAGTAAAAAGAATTAAAAGTTACCGTCAGGAGAATCGAGATGCTCCTGAAGGGACTCTATATTTATTGCGTCGTCATCAGGGAGCACCATGAAAGTGGAGCCGAACCCTTCCCAGCCAGTCAGGTCGGCTAAGGGTTCGTTGCCAGAACTAGACTCCACATTGGTACTCCTTATATCCTCTTGTGGCCTTACAGGTTCAGGATTTAACTCGGGGGAAGTCGAAGGTGGAGGATCGGATGAAGGAACAGAGGGTCCGGCAACAGGGACCGGACCCACACCCCAGCTAGCTGATATCAAATTTTCATTTGATAAAAGGCTGTCAAGGCTAATGCGATGACAGACTAGCAGTTTGTTGACATCCGAAGATAGCTGCTCCCTAAGCATGGAAATCCTGGGACCCTTGGGGATTTCTCGCCTATTCTCCCAACGGGTGGGGAAATCCAGGCCCTCGGGCACTTCTACAACAAGCCACTCCGTCTCAAAACCATGAAGCTTGTTAGCAGGTTTCTCGAACAACCTGTTCTCAAAACCGGGCTGATACACCGGCTGAAGCGAGTAAGGCACTAAGTCGGGGCTCCCTCGAAACCTGAAAAATACATCTAAGAGAGGAAGGGATGGAGGGACGCCCCTTGAATGGCAGTGCATGGTGAACGCTACTAATTGCATCCATGCATGAGGATGCAACTGTCCTGGGGATACTCCGTGCGTCCTAAGGAAGGAAGCCCCGAAGTCGGACAATGGGAAGCCAAAGTCCCAACTCTAATGCTGCCCTAAAAACGACTACCCCATTGGACACACGACGTATGTCACTCTCCTGGGGGGTTGGAAGTCTATAGGTGTATCCCTCGGGTAAGGGAAACCTAGATACTAGATCTCGGATGTCGGCTTCCTTCAAAGTCGACTTTACTCCTAGGTCTATTTGTTTTCCTACACCATGGCCAGCCATTTTTAGGGGTTCGGAAGCCAAAAAGTGGAACCACGTACTATAAAATTACCTAAAATGAAGGAGAGAAGAACTCGCGACAGAGTCTCAAGAAGGCGCGACAGACCTGCGACACAGTGTTGTGTGTACGACAGAGTTGCGATGGAGTTGCGGTAGAGTGGCGAGAGAGTAGCGACAGAGTCTGCAGAGGAAAATACGGTAGAGTATTTTTGCGAGAGAACTGAATAGCGACAAGGACAGCAGGGGCCAGTATATATAGCGGCTCGCTTGCGTCGCTACACGCGCGGAAATCCGACCCGACCCGAGAAAAATTCGGACCCAGATCCTCTTTCGCAGGAAAAATTCCTACGAAAGAGTGGGGAGCAATTGATGGTGGTCGTGTCACCAGAATCCACGTGTACAACTATCCGCCAACCATTGACTGCCACGTGTCAGAACGAAGACAAGCCACGTGACTGATTTCACGACAGAGTTGCTACGCGACACAGTTGCTTGTTGAACGACAGAGTGTTCGGGGCGATAGGCACTCTGTCGCATGGGATGTGTGCCGCACAGTAGGCGCGATAGACTCCATCGCCTCTATTGCGACATAGGTCTCCCGCATTGCCCTCGCGGCAAAGGTCTCCCGCACAGCCCGCGGTAGAGGTCTCCCGCACAGCCTGCGACATAGTCTCCCTCACAGATTGCGGTAGAGGTCTCCCGCACAGCCTGCGGCATAGGTCTCCTGCACAGCTCGCGGTAGAGGTCTCCCGCACAGCCTGCGGGATAGGTCTCCCGCACAGCCTGCGGGATAGGTCTCCCGCACAGTCTGCAGCAGAGGTCCATGGGTACTCTGCCGCCTGCCGACTCCCCCGCAAGCTGCTTGACCCGAAGCGCGACAGAGTGCTCTATGACTCTGTCGTGGCCCAGACACGCGCCTGGGCCTCAGCTCGAACCGACTTGAAGAAACCTATAAATATGCCGAGGCGCTCTCAGAAAAAGGGGACGAAACCAAAGAACAAAAATCAGGGAAAAATACTTCAACTCTTTGAATTAAGAAACACATTCTCTTCCCCTTACTTACACAACTCCCGATTACTTACTTAATCATCAGAGTGCGCGTGCAGGGACAAATCCCTGCCCCCTCTGATTCCTGTTGTTTTGCAGATTATACGAAGAACACGTGGAACAAATCGTACGGACGTCACATTTTTGTCGTTAGTGTAATCAGAATACGTGGAAGGTAAATTCCTGTTGCTGTTCGTTCAGGCAACATCAATTTGTGAAATTATTACTCGTCATTCTTGGTTTTTCCTTGGTTATTGTTTAAGTTTCCTTAGTTTCATTTTAAAACCATCATCTTTAAAAGCTTTCGGTTTGTTCCTTATTGTTGCATTCGGGTTTCAGGCAATTTCACACTATCTCCTGCTTGTTGATTCTGTTGCTCTGATGAAGGATGATGCAAGGCATTTGTCCACTAAAGAGCATAGTGGAACTCGGTAGGAGAAGACAGTGAAGGAAAGCTTAGCTCGGGAGTTTCCTGTTTTCATTTTTCTGCATTATTGATTCAATATTTAGTTTTAGTTTTCTATATTGTTACCTTAGTTCATGCCTTTGTAGGGATGCTTAAGCATTAACGAGAGAGGATGTTCAACAGGTAGCCGGATGGATCAATGAAACAATCCATTTGGCCGATCGATTCTCTGTTCTCCCCTGTTTACAGTCTATCCTACTGTTCATTATCGTTTTAAGCTTTTCTTTTCTGCCTTTTGTCTTAATATGCTGGTGTTCACTGCTGAAGGCTGTTAGTGCTTTGGGCATTCACTGATGTCGAGCTGCTGATGAATGCTAGCTGCAGCTGATGCATGGTGATCAAGGGCAGGGCAGAAAAGAGCAGAGGAGAAAGACGCGTCTGCTATCTGGCGATTTTGTTGTTGTGCGCAGGACAGGTGCATAGCCGGGTTGTGTCCTTGCACTGCTGTTGTAACGTCGTGGTGAGGCAGATGATGTGTACAAAAGGATTGCTGCTGGACTGAAGCAGGATGCTGGTACATAGGACTGGCCAGAATCGACAAGAGCAGTAGACATCACCTGAACAGAGGCACAGACCCGAGCAGCACAAATCACCGTACCTGGGCAGAGGACAAGCAGGAGCTGTGCAAGATGAAAGATCAGCACTTGCAGTAGCACTACGAGACAGTAGGACAGAACTCACCGTACCTGGCACAGCAGAGGATAAACAAGCCGAGCTGTTACCTGGAAATGAAATGCAAAAATGATAAATGAACAGTAAAGGGAGGGAAGGATTTAAATTCCTAAGGCCACGTTTGGTTGGTATGTTTTGGTGGATTAATTCATTTTACATGCATAGATTAATTTCAAGTTATTAGTTAGCTTAGTTAGTGATTTCTAGATTGCATATTAGTCATAGTTTCTTTATTGCATTAGTTTAACTTTGATTTAATTAGGTTACTAAGTAATTTTTTTTTTTTATTCTAGCATTAAGGGTAGTGCTTAAAATTTATTTAGATAAACTCATGCATTTTGATTAAGTAGTTTAAAATTGCATTTTAGGTTAGTTTAATTGTAAATTAATTTTATTACTTTATTTTCATAATTGCATTTTATTTTAATTGCGTTAATTAGTTTTAACTGTTTTAATTATTTTTGTAGGTTTTTTATTTTAATTGCGAGGAGTACTGTAAGTAATTTTGTTTGGTTTTATTTTCTTTATTTTATTATTTTATTGCTTTCTAGTATTATTTTTAATTAGCCTTAATCGATCACCCTCTTTAAATTCATAATTTGCTAGGATATACTTAGGGTAAAATTAACCGGTAGTTAATTAGGCTAACCAACTTCTCTGAGGGACGATAATTTCGGGACTCAAATCCCATTATTACTTGAACGACCCGTTCACTTGCGGACATATACCTTTTGGGCGTGTCACCTGCCTAGTCTCCACCCTATGGTATGATTTTGATTTATGTTTTGGGAGTTATTACGTTTCTTGTTTTCAAAAATTATTATTTTATGTTATGATTTAAAAATTAAGTTTATGTTTTAGGAATTATTACAACTATGATTTGACTTGTAAATTCATGTCTTTGGAAGTGCACGAAACATTTGATTATAAGTATTATGGTTTTGCCATTTGCTTCTGCATGTATTTCTTACTAGGCGTAAAGCTCATCCCCTCAGATTTCTTGCAATGATCAACGCGAAGTATACGACTTAGGCTGGTGGACATGGAATCTCCCCAAACTAGCTTTTGTACTTTGTGAGGTATATGACTTCCCATTTTGTAATGCTTATTTCCAAATAATTGTAAGCATAACCTATGTATTCCTTTTGGTAAATGGATGCGTATGTGAGATGTAAATAGGATTCGTATAGACTTTTACTTATGTGATGCCTTGGTTACCGAAGTAAATATAATTATGTGGAAATGTTTATGGATTTGAAATTATGGTTGGTGAGTAAAGGTGGGATGCCTCTAATAAGTTAGCTGAGACCACAGACTAAAATGGAACATTAATGAATTGGTAACAATTAGCTAACTAGGTTAGTTGGAACCTATACTATGTGTTGATATATATAAGGATGAAAAGAAAAAGAAATTGTTTGAATTTTTTAATACCGGGATGTTATAAAGTTTGGTATCAAAGCCTAAACTGCCTAGCGCGTGTTAATGTAGGCAAGCTAAAATTAGAGTCGTAACCTAAATTCTTGTGCTTATTTGGTCTTAAATTATGTATAATTGTTGATAATTGCATTTAATCATCTATTCTAGTATAGGTGAACTAATTAATAGAACAAGGTAAAAATGAGGTAGACCACGAAAGTAGGCTCAGCCACTCCACCACCTCCTCTACAGCCTGAGAGCTTAAATTCGCGCATCACGAGGCTTGAGTAGCAACTAAAGCAACGCTTTGAGCCTCTGACGGCTATGTTTGCCCATCACTTTAGGGTTAATAATTTCAAGATGAATGGTCAGCATGCACCATCATTACCTCCTCAATCGTAAGCACCAGCACCACCACCTCCTCCACAACCACAACCTCTTCCACCTTTCTCGATACCTTAGCCTTTATTGCCAGAGCCACAGATGCAAGCACTGAAGCTAATGACTATATCGTAGCCTAAGGCAGAGGATAGAGTTGGTATGTATATGAGCCTCTTGAAAGACTTCTTGAAGATGAATCCTTTGATATTTAAGGGGATTAAGGATTTAGTCAAGGTAGAGAATTGGGTGCTGAGTGTGGAGAAATTCTTTGAGTTTAGAGGTGCTCCAACACTGAGAAGGTATCATTGGCTACCTACATGCTTAAGGAAAAAGTTGAGCATTGATGGAAGTTCACCAAGACTGTGTTGAAGGGTAAGCACCTAAAATTTACTTAGAAGATCTTCTTGGCTGCTTTCAACAAATAGTACATTCCACAGACCATAAAGAAAATGATGTAATCAAAATTTATAAACTTGGGTCAAGGAAGTCATATACGGATGCTTATGAGTCCCACTTCGCCGCACTTAGTAGATTTGAACTAGAGACAGTGTGGGATAAGGGACAGAGGATAAAAAGGTTTTTGTTAGGATTGGAGTCTGCAATCAGGGACAAATTGGTCGCTTTTGATCTAACTACTTTTCATAAAGCTATCAGGAAAGCTCAATTCATGGAGCAAGCCCTAGATGCTATCCTAGCTGAGCATGGATTGAGGGGTAAGAGCACAGATAACAGTAAGAGATTAAAGTACTATAGATTTGCTCAATAGATAGGTCACTTTAAGAGACAGAGGACTAATAAGTCAAAGACCAAGGCTACTAGACCTTTGACTCCTTCCACTACTACTCCAATTGGTGCTTTGACCATATGAGACACATTGCAGCAGGGCACGGTTTTGTCAGTTTTATGCTAGGAACCATGGCTCTCAACCTTGCTATTAGCGCATTAAAGGTTGTATTCATTATGGGTAGATAGGACATATGATTAGGGATTGCCTTATTCATAAGGCTTCACAGCATTAACCTGAGAAGCCTGCCTCACAGAAAAAAAGAATAGCAATAGAGAAGAGCAAGAAACTAGTGACTCAAGGTTGCCTGTTTGCTTTGGATAAAGAGTTAGTCGATGCCTCCACTAATGTTATCCGAGGTAATTTTTTGTTTTTGGTATCGAAGCACTTGTATTGTTTGACCCTAACTCCACACACTCTTTTCTATCCCTATCATTTACTAATAAACTACATTTAGAGCCTGAACCTTTAGGTCAATTGTTGCATATAGGTACTCCTATGAAGGAGTCACGATGACTGACCAATTGGTTAAGAATTGTAAGATTAAGGTGGGAGAGGGAATTTGTTGCAGATCTAGTTTCACTTAACATGTATGGATTTGATGTCATCCTAGGTATGGATTAGTTAGCCACTAATCGTGTCAATTTGGATTGCTACACCAAGACTATAACCTTCTCCTTGTTAGATAAGCATGATGTATATTTTGCAAATAAGAAATGAAAGTGTGATGCTTTAGATTTATAAGCCTTATGATGTTTTGCTTGATATGAAGGCTATATTACTTTTTATCTAAGATGCTATGAAGGGGCACCCAAAGCTTAAGGGTATTCTGATAGTTAAGAACTTGCAAATATGTTTCAGAATGAGTTATCAGGGCTACCATCAAATAGGGACTTCGAGTTCACTATCGACTCAGTAGCTGATACTTAGACTATATCTGAGCCTCCCTATCGTATGACACTGGTGGAGTTAGAGGAATTGAAGAAGCAGATATATGAGTTATTAAATAAAGGATTTATAAGGTAAAATGTTTCTCCATGGGGAGTACTAGTGTTATTTATGAAGAAGAAGGATGGTAGCCTATGACTATGTATGATTATCGATTGCTGAATAAAATAATAGTTAAGAATAAGTATCCCCTTCCTAGGATCGATGACTTGTTTGACTACTTCTTGGGTGCATTCATGTTCTCGAAGATTGATTTGAGGTCAAGGTATCACCAGTTGAAGATCAAGAGAGAGGATATCCATATAACAGCTTTCAAAACTCATTATGGCCACTACGAATTCCTTCTGATGCCTTTTGGCTTGACGAATCCGATGCAACATTAATGAATTTGACGAATTAGGTATTTAATCAATACTTGACCAATTTGCCATAGTATTCATTGATGACATTTTGGTCTACTCCAAGTCAAGAGAGATGCATGAGCAGTAATTACAGACAGTCCTCCAAATAGTTAGAGAGAAACAGTTGTATGTTAAGTTAGTGTAAGTTTTGGTTGGATAAGATAGCATTCTCAGATCACATAGTCTTCAAAGATAGGGTATCAGTGGACCATCTAAGATTAAGGCAATGATTGAATGAGAACGAACAAAGAATGTTACGAAGATTCAGAGTTTCTTGGGATTGGCCAAGTTCTATAGACGATTCATGAAAGGATTTTCCAAGATAGTTGGACCGTTGACTTGTCTCAAACGAAAAGTATTAAGTTTGAGTGGTTAGATAAGTGTGACAACAACTTCTAGGAGTTGAAGCATAAGTTGACCAAAGCACCGATCTTGACCATACCCAATGGATCAAGTAGTTTTGTCACAACCCCTTTTCATCCTTTTCATCTAAAAATCACCATAAATGTTTTGTTTTTTCATTTCCTTTCCTGGTCGTGAACAACTCTCACCAATAACATTTGGGTTATGAGTCAGTATTAATATTTTTTACCATTCATCTTTCAATTAATCAAGAGCAAACACATACAGTTGAAAGTTTAAGTTCTAAACTTATACATGTTTACCAACACTTACATCCCCCATATTACAATTCAAAATGATTATTGTGCTTTTACATGTCTAGATACAAAAAGATTTCCTGTGTGTATACCTATTGGAGATGGAGAGCAACGGATATCCGGATACAACTCCTCAGTCACTCACTAGACTACTGTTTGCACTCTGTAGAGGGCAAAAATGATAGGGATGAGCAACCACACGCTCAGTAAGGCAATACTGCAAGCATGGTAGATAACTACACTATCTACATGCTTATAATGTCATGGCATAAAGATCATTAATATCCAGAGCATGAGGAAATATTAAAAACTATACCACATGTATATACATATATCATGTACTGAAAAACATGAAAATAAGCATGTAAACATGGAAAACGATCATGCAAAACTTCTCATGCTCATTATAATAAAACTCATCATAAAAACCATTCTTCGAGGTTTAACATCAAATCAAAACTTAGTAAAACTCATCACAGTCAGCATATCATCCTTTTAAAACATTCCACAAGGTTAAACCCCTCTCTCGAGTCTACCGTGGACAACACAAATAATGTTCAGTAAATAAAACCATGTGATATCATGCGAGACAGGCGGTCACTATATAATCGCGGACTCTGTTGGCCAACTATGTCACTATCATCCCAGACCACACGGATCTCGGTGTGTGAGACATCATGCTAGAACAGAGGTGGGTTAGTCCTACGTCGGACTTTTAAATCAACATCACAACCACACAATACAACGTACTCCATGTGATATACACGGTACAATGTACTCCGTGGACCTATATCATGGTCGGGGGTGCCTGCCGTAGGTCTTATCTACCCCATGCCATGTATAACCTACTCAGTCTTAAGTGCACGTGCGAGCATCTCATCCATGTGACTAGCAGTCTACACGAGGCATCCAGCACGACTCATTGCATACCACAGTGTGAAAAGTCCAGTGCGAGCAAAGCTCTAGCATGATTTCGTGCATCATCAGTAAATAGCCTTATACGAGCAACGCTCTAGTACGATTTTTTGCATAATAAATAATGAGGAAATCACGTACGAGCATAGCTCCAATATGATTATATGCATAAGAAAATCAATGGAAACCTACGTACGAGCAAAAGCTATAGTACAGTTTGTAAAACATCAAAACTCAAAATATGGTGCGAGCGAAGCTCCAGCATGATTCAACTCATATAAATCTGATAGGCGGCTCTATTTCAGCAAAACAAGCTTAAAACCATAGTTAGCACCTGACTCATGTTATTTCATAAAATTATGAAGACAATAGCCAGCCTATCCGTAGATTTCCTTAAAACAAAGCAATGTATTTCGTAGAAATATCAAAAAGTGAGATTTATGCAATTATTAGCCTTACTACCCTTTTTGTAAGATTCACTTCCAAAACCAAAATCATCTATATCTGAAATCGTTTGTACAAATCATTATTTCTTTTCTAGATAACAAAGCAATTATAAGGCCCTATAAACACCCTCAAAATACGTGTAGCTACCTCTAGATACTCATAAAATTCCTTTACCTGGAATCACGTCAAGTAATTCCACTTCCATAGAGCTGCTCGACTGCGTAATCCTATTTGCTCCCTATGAAATCTCCAGACCTGCACAAATTACTTATCACATCAATTTAACCCAATACAACATAATTCTCACATTTATTATATTCGATTCGACTTTTTGGGTTTATTAACACTTATAAGGCCTCACTTTCTCTTAAGTCCATTTTGATTGCTCTATTCATTTCTTGAGAATCTATTGATTCACACTAAATCGACATTAAGTTCCTAATGCCTCTAGTTCATCATTTCCTTCACTATGGCAATTTATCAAACACCTCATATGCCTATTTCCAATCATCATTCATTCCAACATATGGATTTCACAAAGTTATCATAAAATCATCTATACATGCTTACTAACATCTCTACATGTTTAAATCATCATCAACTCCATGTCATTTTAACTTTCTTTCACTAAGCCCATTCTAGGTCATGGTTGTTTAAACATGTATATGAACATTTCAGCCAACATTCTATACACCAAATCGACTCATCAAAATGTTTATATTAACATACTAGAAGATGGTGTATTGAAATCTTACCTAGCTTGACTTTTTCCTCTTTTTGCCAAATTGGGGAAAAACCTTTTTTCTTCTTCAATCCAAAGTTTGAGGATCCAATCTTTGAATATACTGTTCCCTTCCTCACTAGGAATAACTTTGCTCAAATAGCTTTTTCCTCAAATCTTTTTGGAAGATAAGGATATCCTAGAGTGAGAAAACTAGGTTATTTTTGGGTTAAAATGGAACGATTTTGAGATTTTTGGGGAAGAAGGCTCGACAGTCAGGTCTCTTTTATGGAAATCGCGTTATGAGATTGATCTCCAAGGGTGGAGATCGATCTCCCCTTGCTTAAATTCCTTCAGGATTTGACATTGCAAGCTAGGGGATCGATCAGCCTTTTGGATGAGATCGATCTGCTCATTTGCATGAGATCAATCTGCTCAAAGGGATAGGATTGATCTTATTCATGGGATGGGATCGATCTTGGCCAAGTAGAAGGCTTCAGAGATCGATCTGGCCTTAAAAGGAGATCAATCTGGCCTATCTAAAGGCAACTAGAGATCGATCTGCTTGAGTGAAGGATCGATCTCCCTCTTCAAGAATGCTTGGCATTGTCTTTCCAATCCATGAGATCTATCTTCCTTGCATGTAAGATCGATCTGGCATTCATCCTGCATCATTTCAACTACAATTTTCCAAGTTTTCAAGGTTAAACTCCTATTGAATCACTTCAATACTCATTTTGCATTTCATTCGCACTAAACACTAAAAAATATTCAATTCTTATGATTCATTTATTATGTAACTTATCTGTACATCATGGAATCATAAGATTACATAGAAATTCACGGGCCTTACATTCCTCCCCTCCTTCAAGAATTTTAATCCTCTAAATTAGAACTAAGTTAATCTGAGAATAACTCTGGATACTTCTCTTGCATCATACTCTCCAACTCCCATGTAGCTTCCTCCAGAGTGTGATATTGTCAAGGAACTTTCACTAAAGGGATCATCTTCGACCTCAACAGCTTCTCTTTCCTGTCCAATATCTGAATCAGCTTCTCAACATATGACATACTCTCATTGAGCACCAATGGCTCATATCTTATCACATGTACCAAGTCCTGGTGGTACTTTTGAAGTATAGAGACGTGGAAGACGTTATGAACACCTGCTAACTCCGACGGCAACGCTAACCTGTAATCCTTATCTCCTACTCTTTCCAGAATCTTGAAGGGTCTGATATACCGAGGGCTCAACTTGTCCTTCTTACCAAACCTCATAATCCATTTCACGGGAGAAGCTCTCAAGAATAGTAACTCATACATAGTAAACTATAGTGGTGTCCGTCTCCTATCAGCATAACTCTTTTACCAGCTCTGAGCTGTCTGTAACCTCTCACATATCAATTGGACGTCCTTAGAGGCTTGCTGTACTAAATCGAGAGTCAAAATCTATCTGTCACTAACTTCTTCCCATCTAATAGGGGAACAACATCTACGGCTATACAATGCCTCATATAGTGCCATCTTGATATTCCCATGATAGATGTTATTATAGACGAACTCAGCTAACGGTAGGTGATCATCCCAGGAGCCTCTAAAATCTAGCGCACACGCTCTCAACATATCCTCCAGAGTCTTTATAGTCCTCTCTCACTGACCATCTGTTTAAGGATGAAAAGTAGTGCTAAAACATAATTAGGTCCCTATGGCTTCCTGAAAATGTTCCCAGAAATAGGAAGTGAAGCAAGCATCCCGATAAGAAATAATGCTCATTGCAACACCATGTAATTGAACTATCTCTTGAACATACAAGTTTGCCAATTGACTCAGAGTATCAGTAGTTCTCATAGCTAAGAAATGGGCTGACTTCATCAATCGATCTACAATCACCCAAATGGTATCATGACTTCTACGGGTCCTCGGTAAACCCATCACAAAATCCATGGTGACGTGCTCCCACTTCTATGTTAGTACCGGTAGAGGCTGTAATAACCCTGCAGGCTTTTGATGCTCTACCTTCATGTGTTAACAGATAAGACATCTAACGACATACTCAGTGATATCTCTCTTCATTCCAGACCACCAATAAACTTTTTGAAGGTTTTAATACATCTTGGTACTCTCCGGAGGTATTGTATACCTCGATGAGTGAGCCTCTAACAAAATCAATCCCCTAATCTCTGCATCCTCGGGAACACATTTCCTGCCCTTGAACCTCAGCAATCCATCTGTACTTACCTCAAAATCAGTACCCACACCTGTTTATACTTGTCTCATCCAATCGGTACACAGTCGATCACTCTACTGAGCCTGTCGAATACGACTAATCAACTCTGGCTCCAATCTTAAACTAGCCACAACATCAAATCTCTCTGTATCAAGCGGGGCTACATCAAAACTGAGGTTTGTAAACTGCTTCAACAACTTGTGTTCTCAAACTATCATATAAGACGCAAACCTGAGGTTTTTCCTGCTCAAGGCATCGACAACTACATTCGCCTTACCCGGATGGTACATGATTTTACAATCATAGTCCTTTAGGAGTTTGAGCCATCGTATATGTCTTATATTCAACTCTTTCTACAAAAACAGATACTTAAGGCTCTTGTGATCTGTATATACTTGAAATTTCTCACCATAGAGATAGTGGCGCCATATCTTTAACGTAAACACTACAACCACCAACTCTAAATCATGAGTCGGATAGTTCATCTCGTGATCCTTCAACTGTCTGGATCCATAGGCAACTACCTTTCCATACTACATAAGTACACAACCCAGTCCCTGGTGTGATGCATCCATATACACAGAGAAACCTTCTGAGCTAATAGAAATGGTGAGAATCGAAGCAGTGGTCAATCGACATTTAAGCTCATGAAAACTCTTCTCACATGCCTCGTCCCACACAAACTTAACATCCTTCCGCGTAAGGCGTGTCAACGGAGCAGCTAGTGCGAAACCCATATTTTTGTATGTAATCCGTATGAATTCCTAAGTATGCATTTGTTTATGTAATATGAATCATAAATGATGTAAGGTTCGTAAATCTGATGTACACCCTTGTTATATGAATTCGAGATGTACACGCAAGTTTCATTATGTATGAAATATAAGAAATAGACCTTTTGAAGTGATGAATGTGTATTGAATGTAAAATGAGTAGTGTGGTAAATGGAAATGAAGTTAACTTTGAGAATTGGAGTGAAAAATGGCTGACTATGGTTGCAGGACAAGGGGAGATCGATCTCCAATGCAAGGGAGATTGATCTTAGAGGCACTTTTGGAGACAAAAATCGATCCTCAAGGGAGATCGATCTTAGAGGCACTTTTGGAGACAAAAATCGATCCTTAGTCCAAGTAGATTAATTCCCTTAAGCCTCGACCTGAAGCAGATCGATCTCATTACTCTACAAGATCAATCTGTGAAACTTTTGGCCTAGATTAGATCGATCTCATGTTCTTCTACAGATTGATCTCCTAAGCTTGAAAATTGAATTCTGGAAGGCTAAATGCAACAGACGATCGATCCTTCACCTAGGGAGATTAATCTCATCAAGGTAATTTCTATATAAACAGGGCTTGCTGAGCTGCATTTCACGAGAAAACATCAAACCTTTCCGTTTTTGAAGCCAAGTGACCGAAATTCCCTTTCTTGACTATCAACACTTTCCATAGAGATTGGAGGAAAGTTTATTACATCAAAGTTGTTCATAGAGTGAAGGAGAACAACATAGTTTGAAACGAGAGGTTGAATCACTAAATCGAAGGAGAAAAGGACTTTTTCCTCAAAGTTGTGAAAAATGAGAAAAGCTGAGATTGGTAAGATTTCAATGCATCAATCTCAAATATGTTTATCTATATACTTATACGGGTTGATTTGTATATGGATTAATGGTTGAAATGTGATAAATATGCTTAAACAAATATAAGACCTAGAATCGATTTAGTGATAGAAAATCGAGTAGGCATAGTTTAATGGAGATTTGAGCATGTAAAGGTGTTATTGAGCATGCATATATACTGGTATAACAGTTTGGTGAAGTCCATGTGTTAGAAATGAAAATGGCTAAAATTGTGTATATGAGGTGTTCAATGAAATGCCTCAAGGAAATGAAAATGATGAATGTGAAGTATTATAAATGTAATACCAGTTTAGTACGAATCGATAGACTCGAGGAGTCTGAGAGATTCTCGAAAACGAGTTATATACTTGAAATGGACTTATGAAAGGATAAAGTCCAATAATGGTATTAAGAGGTCAAATGAGATATAAATGGCCAAATGCATTTATTTGAATAACATGCAAGTGAAATGAAGTATGTGACAATATACTGATGTGTGTAATACACAATTTCAGCTCCATAGATATCGTTAGAATCGATAGAGCGGATCACGAGGAGTGAGAATCGAAGAAAGACGATTCAAGCGTGATTCGAGGTAAGGGACTTATACGAGCTACAGAGATAGCTATGTAAGACCCACTTTGTACATACTTGTTGATGCATTTCCTTATGATTCATGTGATGTATACTTCCACATATTAATTGAATCATAAGAAGAGCTTTGACTGAATTAAATTTGCAAATAGAATAAAATGAAATATCGGTGAATGTATGCAGTAGCCAAATACGGGCCGAGATGGCTATAGGCCAAACAAAAGGGATCAAAATTAAGTTCATGAAAAATACGAATTTAAAATAAGAAAAGATAGTGAGTGTATGAAGGAAAGTCGGGTTAAATTGGTTCCAAAACAAGTGCAGGGGTAAAACAGTCAAAAAATTGAAATCCTGTATAAATTCAATAAGACAATTTTAATTAAAAATAAGGATTTAGGACATCTTGATCAATAATGAGGAAATTATCAAATTTTGAGTCCAAGTGATCAAGATCCGAAATTATTTAGCAATACCGAAAAGTCACTCGGGATAATATCCCGAAAATACGAAGAAATTATACCGAAAAAGGGTTAAAATATAATAAATAAATTAATTCTTAATAAAATATAGAAAGTAGTAGATATTTTTAAAATTTTTTTGACTATTTTAATGAATATAATAATAATAAACTAAATTATAAATAATAATAATAATAATAATAAAGAGAAATCAGAAATTTGGTCGGGGAGAGAGAAAAAACAAAAGAAAACTGAAACTGAAAACGGAGACCGCGCGTGACCCGATCGACCCACGGCTACCGGTGATCGACGACCCAAACGAAGACCAGAGGAGGAAGAGGAGAGGCTGGGGAACATGTTGGCACCGGAGATGCGCTGTGTAGACGTCGAAAACTGACGAATGGAGGAAGAGAGAAACTGCGAGGAAATGGCCCGATTCCCGACGATCCAAGGTAGTTGGGCTCGAACGGTGGGCACTGATGTGATCGGGCGGAGGAGGCTGTCCTTTTGAGCCTGGTAGCGACCGACGAAACCATCGGAAACGCCGAAGACGACATAGGGCAGAAAACGGCACCGTTTGGCTGAAAGGAAAAGAAAGGAAAAGGAAGGAAAAATGGAAGGAAAGGAAACGAAAAGAAAAAAAGGGAAAAAGGAAAGAAAAATTACTGGGGACGACTCGAGATTCAGGTAAGTTGACCGAGGGTCGAGATTGACCTACGGGTAAATTTTGAAAATTTATTTAATATTATATTTAATGGAAAATAACCCGAATTTTACCTAATTATGCAGTTTTACAACAGAGCCCGAACGAGAGACGATTGAGCTCCGATTTTTGTACCCCGTAAAACATTTAGTAAGTACATTTTAATTCCAACAATTCGAGTCTTCAATGCTGAGTTAAGATTATTTTACGGATTAATTCTGTATAAAAAAGAATATTATTCAAAATTTTAAAATAATTATCTTAAATAGTATACGGGCTATCCAATGAGTTTGGAATGAAGCCCGATGATTATTGGTGAGACAAATGAGCCCAGTAAACCCGAATAAGGGATTTAATAAGTAGAAACGAGCTGGAAATGGGTCGAGGCCCATTAAGGTGTAATCGGGCCCAATAAAGTAAAACGAGCCCAGTACTTTAAATTCGATCACTAAGTGTGAAATACTGATAAATGTAATTGAATTGACCCAAATATGTGGTTATTTGCAGTCCTATAGACTTGGTTGGCACGAATTTGGACTGAGTGATCTGGTATTATTGAGAAGGGATAAGTTATGCGTGATTCCAGGTAAGGGAATTTTACGGGCTGCTAGAGGTAACTTTACCTAATTTCAACGTCATTTACATTCCCTAAAATTGTCTGAAGGGTCTACATTTAAGATAAAAATTTTAGTGCCCCGGATGGGTAAATTGCCAAAATACCCTTGTTAAGGGTAAAATTTTCAAATTTAGAAAAATTGAGAGGAGCAAGAACAAGAGGTTCCTGCTCATTATTGAGGAGTTTTGACACGTACATGAGTAGGCTGGCTAACTTTTAAATAAAAATGCACATCATTGCATATTTTCAACAATGTGTTTTCTGTTTGGAAATTGTTTTGAGATAACAGAGCCGCCTACGTGATTTTATAGACATGTGACGTACTGGAGCTCAGCTCGCACGAGTTTTGATTTGTGTGATGCATGCATTGGTGCTAGAGCGAGAGCTCGCACGAGAGTTTTACATTCATTGGTGCTGGAGTCTAACTCGCACTAGATTTTTACATGATTTTCGCGACACAGTGCTGGAGTCTAACTCGCATCAGATTTTCACATGATTTGTATACAGAGTGCTGGAGCTTAGGTCGCACTAATCTTATGAGATTTTATAAAACGCGTGCTGGAGCTTGGCTCACACGAGATTTTCCTTGATTTTATGAGAGTGCTGGAGCATCGCTCACACTGGTTTTATGAGAACATGCGATGAGTCGTGCTTGGAGTGTCGGGTAGACTGTGTGTCATGCCGATTAAATAGGCTCGCACGTGCGTTTTGAGACAGGGCATGAGTATGGATATGAGATATGGGTCAACGGAGTACGTTGTACAATGCAAGTAGCATGGAGTACGCTGTACCGTGCTGGGATTGATTATGTGGCATCTTCGGATGCATGGCATCTTCGAATGCGAGTGGCATCTCTGGATGCGAGTGGTCGGACAGGACCAACGGGATGGACTGACCCACCTCCCGGGGTGGTTCCCGATAGTAGTGAGACCCCGCACACTAGGATCCATGTAGCAGTGGGATCACGAGGACATATGCCCACAGTCCTAGTTATTTGCCTGAGATATACATATATTGCCTAGTCTCGCATGTTGATGATTTTGAGAAACACATTTTGTGGATATTTGTGTGAGTCTGGATCACCCAAGGGAGGGGTTGAGTCCTGTCTGAGACGTGATTGTGATGGAAATAAAAATTGGGATTTAAACTCTTACATGTTATCATTGCTTTGAAAAGCATTTTACTTCATGATTTTATGTGAGTCAAGAACACCTGAGGGATAGGTTAAGTCCTGGCTTTGTTATGAACTTTTAACGAGAATGAAATGATTTAAAAGGATTAGCATGTTGAGTTTTCCATGCTTTTGAAATCCATATGTGAATTTGTTTTACATGACATCATGACATCACGAATATTAATAACTGTTTTGAAACGTGTGGAGAAATGGTGGTTTATGCACGGCACTACGTTCATGTAGGTTGTATGGTTATCTACTTGTTCGTAGGATTGTCTTATTGTGCTTGATATGCTCACCCCTTTCATTTTCTCACACAGATTTCTTTCAGTAGACCTTGAGGAGACTGAGTACTACATTCCAGACATCCCCTGCTGCCCATCTTTTGAGGTATATACATGTTGTATAAATATTGTATCTAAATAACATAAGCACAATATTATATTTTATATTGATACTGGGATGTATAGACTGGGTACATATTATAAAGAAATGAAAAGAAATTAGTGCATAAGGTATGAGTTATTATTTTAATGTAAATTGTGCACTATCTGTAAAATGTATGGTGATGATATGGGCATTGACACACAGCCCAATTATTGGTTGTGGTTGGTCACGATCAGAGGTCAGGTAAGTATAATAGAAGAATGAAAAATTTACTCTGATTTTTAGGTAGTTTTGGGTAATGACAAATGGTGGTATCAGAGCGAAATTGGTCTGATGTGTGTCAGTGTTAGTAATTAGGAAATTACATCCTCGTGTTACTATGCTTGGTTTGATACAATCGTGTATATTGAGATGAGTTTGAACTAAGAAATGGTTGTGAATGCAGGAAAATAGGCATTATGCCTGTTACCCGTAGCGGTAGAGGAGGTCGGGCATGAGGTAGAGGCCGTAGAGGTAGGCCTGCGCCTGCTGGACGTGCCGAGTTGCCTCATGAGACTCAGGAGGAGGCTGAGGTAGAGACCGGGGTTGAGCATGCCCCACAGGCTCCTGCAGAGAGGGATACTGTAGAGAGACCTACTGAGACGACCGAGGCACATTTCGCTAGGATAGAGCGGAGCCTCGAGATGATTATGGAGTTATTTGCGTAGTCAATGCAGGGAGTTAGAGGTGGACAAGGTGATGCTGGACAAGCAGTTGTTCTTGTTATGCCTGTTCAGCCAGTTCAGGATATGAATATTCCTACACCCCCACCAGTCCAGGACACGGATTCTCCTATTTCCCTATAGCAGAGTACTAGAGATTAGGGTTATAGTTGTGACATGGACAGACTGCGACAATTTCAGAAGTTCAGATCGTCGACATTTAGCGGGGCGAAGGACCCAGTAGTAGCTGAGGATTGGTTGAGTGAGATGGAGAAGCTATATGGGTTCTTTGAGTGTACCCCTACTGAGATGGTAGCGTTCGCTGCATTTATGTTTAGGGGATCGATGAAACATTGGTGGAAGTCCACCAGACAGATTCTTAGAGCCAAACATACAGTGATTAGCTGGGAGGTATTTTTAGAAGCCTTTCAGAGGCAGTACGTCCTGGATACAGTGCAGCGGAAGCTGCAGACTGAGTTTTTGAGTTTGACCCAAGGGAGTAGATCGGTAGATGAATATGAGACGAGGTTCATCTCTTTGGGCAGATATGATCCGGACACTATAGGTAGTGAGGTTAAGAAGGTCCAGAGATTTATTGATGGATTGAGGCTAGCGATCAGATCTAGATTGGTCCTTTTGGTTGTCCCGACTTACGAGGAGGCAGTGAGCAAGGAGCAATTGATAGAACGGGATTTTGAGAGGATTGCCTCAGAGTTTGAGAAGGCTGGCAAAGTTAGAGAGAGGAAGAGACTAGTAGGAGACATAGGGTCTAGTTATAGAGGGGGCAGACGGTTGACTGGGAAGAGGCCGAGGATAGAGGAGATTCGAGAGAGGCCAACTAGACCTCCAGTTTATCCGACCATTACTTCTGCTCCACAGAAGGGTATTGTGATAAGGGGGCCATGACCTACGACTGAGAGATGCAGTAAGTGTGGTAGATATCACAGTGATAAACCCTGTTTTGGTATCACAGTGGTATGTTTCAGATGCGAGAAGCCCGGACATGTGATTAGAGAATGTCCAAAGATAGTTGAGACTGCCACTC
Organism: Firmiana major; assembly: GCA_033439115.1. Classification (NCBI taxonomy): domain Eukaryota; kingdom Viridiplantae; phylum Streptophyta; class Magnoliopsida; order Malvales; family Malvaceae; genus Firmiana; species Firmiana major. The sequence goes on along the minus strand of CM065896.1, from coordinate 24,694,686 downwards.
AGAAGGGTAAGGGTTCAGAGAAGGCTCCCGATGAGACTTCTGTATAGCGGAGGAAAGCGACAGTGGTAGAGAAGGGGAAGCAGGTGATTGGTACATGGCGAGTGCATGCTCTAGACCAGGATACAGCAGATCAGTCGTCAGATGTGGTGAAAGGTACTATTTTGATCTATGATTTAGAAGCATATGTGTTAATAGATCCTGGTTCTACGCATTCATTTGTATCGCCTTTGTTTGCATGTAAATTATGTAATTATGTAAAACTTACCCCTCTGAGTAGTAAGCTGTCGATAATTACACCCAAGAACACTAGTCGATTAGTGGAGTATGTATTGAGGACTTGTGATCTAAAATTAGGTGGCAGAGTGATGACTGCCGATCTAATCTTGATGCACATGAGAGACTTTGATGTAATCCTAGGAATGGATTGGTTGGCTGCTAATCGAGCTGTTTTAGATTGTTTTGCTAAGACAGTCACATTTCATACTCCAGAAAAATGTATTGTGCAATTTCCTTGAAGTTAATGAGAATGACAATTTTGTAAGAGTATGAATGAATAAATGATGTACTAATTGGATGAATAATGTTTTGAAGGTTATATTGCATATGTGGTAGATATGGCAAAGGCACGTCCGAAATTGATAGACATTCCAGTAGTCAGAGAATTTCCAGATGTCTTTCCGGATGAGTTATCAGGGTTATCACCACTGCGGAAGATAGAGTTCAGTATTGATTTAACACTTGGTACAAAGCCAATATCTAGACCACCGTACAGGATGGCTCCGGTTGAGTTAGAGGAACTGAGGAAACAGTTACAGGAATTATTAGAGAAGGGGTTCATCAGACCAAGTGTATCGCCGTGGGTAGCACCAGTTTTGTTTGTGAGGAAGAAGGATGGGAGCCTTCGATTATGTATCGACTACCGATTGTTGAACAAGGCTACCATCAAGAACAAGTATCCCCTTCCGAGGGTTGATGATTTACTGGATCAGCTACGGGGAGCATAGGTTTTTTCTAAGATTGATCTGAGATCTGGGTACCATCAGTTGAGAGTTCGGGATGGAGACGTACCCAAGACAGCTTTTCACACCCGTTATGGTCACTTTGAGTTTATTGTTATGCTATTCAGGTTGACGAAGGCTCCCGCAGCTTTTATGTCATTGATGAATGAGGTGTTTCGACCTTATTTGGATCGATTTGTGATAGTGTTCATCGATGACATCCTGGTTTATTCGAAGTCCAGAGAGGAGCATGAGCAGTACCTAAGGATGATATTACAGACCCTCCGTGAGAAGCAGTTGTATGCTAAACTCAGTAAGTGTGACTTTTGGCTTGAGCACATCTCCTTTTTAGGACATATTGTGTCGAGGGATGGTGTGTCAGTGGACCCATCCAAGATTGAGGCAATAGTTCAATGGCAGAGGCCTCAGACAGTTACGAAGATCAGGAGCTTTCTGGGTTTAGCTGGATATTATAGACGGTTTGTGGAGGGATTTTTGAGGTTGGTTGCTCCATTGACACATCTCACTCGAAAGAGTATTGCATTTAAGTGGGACGACAGATGTGAGGAGAGTTTTCAGGAGCAGAAGCGTCGGTTGACCACTGCTTTGATTCTCACCATTCCTACAAGCTCAGGAGGTTTTTCTATTTACACAGATGCTTCTTACCAAGGACTGGGCTGTGTATTGATGTAAGACGGGAAGGTAGTCGCTTATGGATTCAGGCAGCTGAAGGATCATGAGAGGAACTACCTGACCCATGACTTAGAGTTGGCGGTCGTAGTGTTTGCATTGAAGATATGGCACCACTATCTGTATGGTGAGAAATTTCAGATATTTACTAATCACAAAAGCCTTAAGTATCTGTTCTCGCAGAAGCAATTGAACATGAGACAGAGAAGGTGGCTTGAGCTTTTGAAATATTACGATTGTGAGATTCTATACCACCCGGGTAAGGCGAATGTAGTGGCTGATGCGTTGAGTAGGAAGCATTTTGGGTTGGTTTCGTATATGATGGTACAAGAACATGAGTTGTTAGAGCAGTTTGCAAGCCTCAGTTTGGATGTGACCCCGCCTGATGCTGATAGTGGGTATATGATTGCTAGCCTACGATTAGAGTCGAATTTGATGGATCGAATCTGATAGGCTTAGCATGATGATCAGTAGTGTATTGAGATAGTCAGGCAGATGCAGAGGAGTATTAAGATTGAGTTTGAGTTGAGTTCGGTTGGATTACTAAGGTTTCGAGACAGGATATGTGTTCCAAGGATCCTGAGATCAGGAGGTTGATCTTGACAGAGGCTCATTCGTCGAGGTATACCTTGCATCCAGGTAGTACAAAGATGTATCAGAATCTCCGGAAGGTGTACTGGTGGTCGGGGATGAAGAGAGACATAGCAAAGTTTGTTGCGAGATGTCTCGTCTGTCAGGTGGTAAAGGTAGAGCATTAGAAGCCTGTAGGGTTATTGCAGCCTTTACCTATGCCGACTTGGAAGTGGGAGCATGTCACCATGGACTTTGTGATGGGTCTACCGAAGACTCATAGAGGGAATGATGCCATATGGGTGATAGTTGATAGATTAATGAAGTCGGCACATTTCCTAGCTATAAGAGTCACCGATACTCTGAGTAGATTGGCGGAGCTATATGTGCACGAGATTGTGAGACTGCATGGTGTCCTAGTGAGTATTGTGTCGAACAGGGATTCCCGCTTCACTTCTCATTTCTGGTTCAGGAAGCTATGGGGACCCAGTTGAGATTCAGTACAGCTTTCCATCCTCAAACAGATGGGCAGTCAGAGAGGACTATACGAACCCTTGAGGATATGTTGAGAGCTTGTGTACTTGATTTTAGAGGCTCCTGGTCACCTACCCCTCGCGGAGTTCGTCTATAATAATAGTTGCCATTCGAGTATCAGAATGACACCACATGAGGCCTTGTATGGCCGTTAATGGCACCATATATTCACTCCCGATTTGATATGTTAGGCTTCTGAGGATGTCCAGTTAATTTGTGAGAGGTTGAGGACAGCTCAGAGTGACAGAAGAATTATGCTGACAGGAGACTTAGACCATTGGAGTTTACAACAGGGGAGTCAGTATTCTTGAAAGTTTCTCCTTCTAAGGGTGTTACGAGATTTTGGAAGAGAGGGAAGTTAAGCCCTCACTTCATAGGACCTTTTGAGATACTCAAGAGAGTGGTAGATCGAGCTTACAGGCTAGCGTTGCCACCAGAGCTAGCAAATGTCCATAACGTCTTCCACGTCTCCATGCTTCGGAGGTATCAGCCGGATCCATCGCATGTGATCAGAGACGAGCCACTAGAGCTCAGTGAGAGTATGTCCTATGTTGAGAGACCGATCTAGATTATAGATAGGAAGGAGAAGGTATTGAGATCAAAGATGATTCCCCTGGTGAAAGTACTTTGGTAGCATCACACTCCAGAGGAAGTGACTTGGGAGTTAGAGAGTTTGATGAAAGAGAAGTACTCGGAGTTGTTCAGAGAAAGGTTTGGATCCAATTTGGAGGACCAAATTCTTTTAGTGGGGGAGATTATGTAAGACCCACTTTGTACGTACTTGTTGATGCATTTCCTTATGATTCATGTGATGTATACTTCCACATATTAATTGAATCATAAGAAGAGCTTTGACTGAATTAAATTTGCAAATAGAATAAAATGAAATATCAGTGAATGTATGCAGTAGCCAAATACGGGACGAGATAGCCATAGGCCAAACGAAAGGGATCGAAATTAAGTTAACGGAAAATATGAATTTAAAATAAGAAAAGATAGTGGGTGTATGAAGGAAAGTCGGGTTAAATTGGTTCCGAAACAAGTGCAGGGGTAAAATAGTCAAAAGATCGAAATCCAATATAAATTCGAAAAGAAAATTTTAATTAAAAATAAGGATTTAGGACATCTTGATCAATAATGAGGAAATTATCAAATTTCGAGTCTAAGTGATCAAGATCCGGAATTATTTAGAAGTACCGAAAAGTCACTCGGGACAATATCCCGAAAATACGGAGAAATTATACTGAAAAAAGGGTTAAAATACAATAAATAAATTAAATAAATTAAATTAATTAATTAATTCTTAATAAAATATAGAAATTAGTAGATATTTTTAGAATTTTTTTGACTAGTTTAATGAATATAATAATAATAAACTAAATTATAAATAATAATGATAATAATAATAATAAAAAGAGAGAAATCAGAAATTTGGTCAGGGAGAGAGAAAAAACAAAAGGAAACTGAAACCGAAAACGGAGACCGCGCGTGACCCGATCGACCCATGGGTACCGGCGATCGATAACCCAAACAAAGACCGGAGGAGGAAGAGGAGAGGTTGGCGAACACGTTGGCACAGGAGACGCACTGTGTAGACGCCGAAAACCGGCGAACGGAGGAAGAGAGAAACCGCGAGGAAGCGACCCGATACCCGGCGATCCATGGCAGCTAGGCTTGAACGGTGGGCACCGACGTGATCGGGAGGAGGAGGCGGTCCTTTCAGGATCGGTAGCGGCCAGCGAAACCGTCGGAAACGTCGACGACGGCAAAGGGCAGAAAACGACACCATTTGGCTTAAAGGAAAAGAAAGGAAAATGAAGGAAAAGGAAGGAAAAAGGAAAGGAACGGAAAAGAAAAGAAAAAAAAAGAGGGGAAAAAGGAAAGAAAAATTACAGAGGACGACTCGAGATTCGGGTAAGTTGACCGAGGGTCGAGATTGACCTACGGGCAAATATTAGAAATTTATTTAATATTATATTTAATGAAAAATAACCCAATTTACCTAATTGTACAGTTTTACCACAGAACCAAAACGAGAGCCGATTGAGCTCTGATTTTCTTACCCCGTAAAACATTGGGTAGGTAAATTTTAATTCCGACAATTTGAGTCCTCAATGCCGAGTTAAGATTATTTTACAGATTAATTCTGTATAAAAAGGAATATTATTCCAAATTTTAAAGTAATTACCGTAAATAGTATACGAGCTATCCAATGAGTTTGGAACGAAGTCCGATGATTATTGGTAAGCCGAATGAACCCAGTAAACCAAAAGAAGGGATTTAATAAGTAGAATCGGGCTGAAAATGGGTCGAGGCCCATTAAGGTGTAATCGGGCCCAATAAAGTAAAACGGGCCCAGTACTTTAAATTCGATCAGTAAGTGTTAAATACTGATAAATATAATTGAATTGACCCAAATATGCGGTTATATGCAGTCCTGTAGACTTGGTTGGCGTGAATTTGCACTGAGAGATCTGGCATTATCGAGAAGGGATAAGTTGTGCGTGATTCCAGGTAATGGAATTTTACGGGCTGCTAGAGGTAACTTTACGCAATTTCGACGTCATTTACATTCCCTAAAATTGTCTGAAGGGCCTAGATTTAAGATAAAAATTTTAGTGCCCCGGATGGGCAAATTACTAAAAAACCCTTGTTAAGGGTAAAATTTTCAAATTTAGGAAAAATTGGGAGGAGCAAGAACAAGAGGTTCCTGCTCATTCTTGAGGTGTTTTGACACGTGCATGAGTAGGCTGGCTAACTTTAAAATAAAAATGCACATCATTGCATATTTTCAATAATGTGTTTTCTGTTTGGAAATTGTTTTGAGATAACAGAGCCGCCTACGTGATTTTATAGACATGTGACGTACTAGAGCTCAGTTCGCACAAGTTTTGATTTGTGTGATGCATGCATTAGTGCTGGAGCGAGAGCTCGCACGAGAGTTTTACATGCATTGGTGCTGGAGTCTAACTCGCACCAGATTTTTACATGATTTTCATGAAACGGTGCTGGAGTCTAACTCGCACCAGATTTTCACATGATTTGTATACAGAGTACTGGAGCTTAGCTCGTACTAATCTTATGAGATTTTATGAAACGCATGCTGGAGCTTGGTTCGCACGAGATTTTCCTTGATTTTATGAGAGTGTTGGAGCATCGCTCGCACTGATTTTATGAGAACATGCGATGAGCCGTGCTTAGAGTGTCGGGTAGATTGTGTGTCACGTTTATTAAATAGGCTCGCACGTGAGTTTTGAGACAGGGAACGAGTATGGATATGAGATATGGGTCCACGGAGTACGTTGTACAATGTAAGTAGCATGGAGTACGCTATACCGTGCTGGGATTGATTATGTGGCATCTTCGGATGCGAGTGATCGGGCAGGACCAACGGGATGGACTGACCCACCTCCCGGGGCGGTTCCCAATAGTGGTGAGACCCCGCACACTAGGATCCGTGTAGCAGTGGGATCACGAGGACATATAGCCATAGTCCTAGTTATTTGCCTGAGATATACATATATTGCCTAGTCTCGCATGTTGATGATTTTGAGAAACACATTTTGTGGATTTTTGTGTGAGTCTGGATCACTCGAGGGAGGGGTTGAGTCCTGACTGAGACGTGATTGTGATGGAAATAAAAACTGGGATTTAAACTCTTACATGTTATCATTGCTTTGAAAAGCATTTTAGTTCATGATTTTATGTGAGTCAGGAACACCCGAGGGATGGGTTAAGTCCTGGCTTTGTTATGAACTTTTAACGAGAATGAAATGATTTAAAAGGATTAGCATGTTGAGTTTTCCATGCTTTTGAAATCCATATGTGAATTTGTTTTACATGACATCATGACATCACGAATATTAATAACTGTTTTGAAACGTGTGGAGAAAGGGTGGTTTATACACGACACTACATTCATGTAGGTTGTATGGTTATCTACTTGTTCGTAGGATTGCCTTATTGAGCTTGATGTGCTCACCCCTTTCATTTTATCGCACAGATTTCTTTCAGTAAACCTTGAGGAGACTGAGTAATGCATTCCAGACATCCGCTGCTGCCCATCTTTTGAGGTATATACACGTTGTATAAATATTGTATCTAAATAACATACGCATAGTATTATATTTTGTATTGACACTGGGATGTATAGACTGGGTACATATTGTAAAGAAATGAAAAGAAATTAGTGCATAACGTATGAGTTAATATTTTAATGTAAATTGTGCACTATCTGTAAAATGTATGGTGATGATATGGGCATTGACACACAGCCCAATTATTGGTTGTGGTTGGTCACGATCAGAGGTCAGGTAAGTATAAAAGAAAAATGAAAAATTTACTCTGATTTTTGGGTAGTTTTGGGTCATGACAAGCTATACATATGTTTTCTTACCTATTGTGTGCAAATGTATGCGATGAGTATATAGATATTGGTATATCTAAGTAGAAAACTACGTATGAGAATAAGTCCATAATATGAGTTGCATGACTTCTATGATTGTTGTGAAAAGAAGTTTTTGCAAACGTTTTGAGAAAGAATAACGATAGACGGGCTGCCGGTTTAACTATTGTATGAAATGGTTTTTAAAGAGTGATTGAGGTGAGATTTACCCTCTCACTCATGACTAGACACAGAACTCTTTCTATTTCTTTTTTGTGTGAAATCGTGATAGAGTCTAGTGGCTACGGTAGATAGACCCGCCACGCTCGCACGTTATTTTTCAAAGGGATTTTAAAGAGAAAAGCAAAAGAGTGCTTGATGCCTCGGGTGATGCTGTGTGTTCCACTCGAGATGCTCGCCTTAGATTTTGGGAATCATGCTAGAGCCTTTGCGTATTGCTGTGTGTCTTACTCTGACTATGCTCACATGTGAATTCCTATTATACCGTGCTACTGAGTTACTTGCATGAGGTTTTCATGATTGTGCTGTGTGTTGAGTAAAATCGTGTTGCAGCCGTCATGTATTGTTATGTGTCTTGCATTGACCTCCTCACATGAGTTTTATGTATGTGATGTAATGAGTATAAACAGTGCTTGAGCCGTCGTGTACTGCTATGTGTCTGACACTGACCTGCTCGCACGAGATTTTGAGATAACGAAAATGGGTGATAAGGATCCACGGGAGCACGATGTACCATAAGCATTAGCCATGGGGTACAATGTACCGTGTTTGAGTATGAGCTGAAGGGATGGTTGATCCGCCTCTCCAAGCGTAGGGTTCCCGTACGCTTGATCAATGTGGCTTGGAATCCGACTATGGCCATAAGTCTTTATGTATATGTGTGATACGACATTGTCACTACTGTGTGAGGTGATAGATGTCTTCCCTTGCTGTGTGTTTGGGGATATGATAACCCATGATTTATGTCTCAACATGTATTGATTTACAAAGATAAAGCATTTTTTATATATGAACTGTGTGAATAGATTATGTTGTGTGAAGCTGTGTGATGCTGTGTGAATACGCATATACCCATCTAGTGAATTAATGGTTTCGTATTGATGGAAGTTGTTTTAAAGAACATGCATATTGGTTTATAAGGAAAATGAACATATATGTATTTTAGCATGTAGATAGTGTAGTTATCTACCTGCTTTCATATTTTCCTTACTGAGCGTGTTATGCTCACCCCTTTATTTCCTCCTCCACAGATTTTACGCAGTAGATAGTATATTGCCATCATCCCTACTATTGTGTTTCTAAGATCATCTAGCAGTACAGAGAGGTATACACTTGAGATGAGAAAAATTTTGTATCCTATAAATTAATGCACAATAGAGTTTGTATTTAATTTTTTGGGGATGTATATAATAGAAACTGATGTAAACGCTTCCGTACTTATCTATAATAGTCTAGTTTCTATTCTAATTCATTTGTATAACTATATTTAACTAAAATGGATGAGAATGGATCGAATGTGACTCACAGCCCAACTGTAAGTGGTAAGGTAAAGGTCACGGACTGGTAAAGAGGGTCGTGACAGCTATTCTGGAGAAACCCTCTACAAATCTCCGATAATAACCTGCCAATCCCAAAAAACTTCTTGTCACGACCCTCTTCCCATGACTTAAATGACTATTTTCAGTTGGGCTGTGAGTCAACATCCATATCCACATCTCATCCATTCATAATTTAAAATTTATTTAATGAAATAGAAACTGTTCTTTTATAAATATGCGGAAACGTTTACATCAGTTTATATTATATACATCCTCATCGTACAAAAGATCACTAGACTATACATTAAATTATAGGATACAAAATTTTTCTCTCATAAATATATACCTCTATACTGCTGGAGAGACTGGAGCACACCGTAGCAGGGGCAACTGCATTAACTCACTACTACGTAGTATCTTTGGAGGAGGAAATAAGGGGGTGAGCTAACACGCTCAGTAAAGAAAATATGAAAGCAGGTAGATAACTATACTATCTACATGCTTAAAGTATAAACATTTATTTCCCTTATAAAACATATGCATTTCTTTGAAAATAACTTCCATTAATGCGAAACCATTAATTCGCTAGATGGGTATGTGTATATATATATAATTAAGTCACACAGGATCACACAGTTCAATCTTTAAAACCACACAGCTTCATTTATCAGTCGACACAGAGCACACTTACAAATCTCTTTGTAAATCAATTTAATACATATAATGGGATTTTATATCACCCTGTATCACACAGCAGGGGGGAAATTTGTCACCTCACACAGTAGTAACACAATGTCATATTGTCAGGACCCCAGTTTCAATCCTTGACTTTAACCAAAAACCACAATAAATTTTTCGCATTTTTAACTTACCTTTCCTCTCTTCACTGGTTGGGCTGTGATTCGATGTCAGAGTCTTCACTTACCATAATATCCATTCTCATACATACACGTCAATATATTAATTTTGACTGTAGTTGCTTTTATTATACATGTAAGATTTTATAAAATCTAATACAATTACATTTACATTCCCCATAATATATAACGTATACATCACTGTGCTGTTTCTATGTTTAGATACACAACTGTACATAATAAGTATACCTGGCGATCGATAGGAACTAGCAGTGGACTCTGGGACACTCTCCCACGATAACTCTCGCTCTACTGACGCTCTGTAGAGAGATGTAAAGAAAAGGGGTGAGCATAACGCGCTCAGTAAGGAAATCAGGCAAGCAAGTAGATATCCACACTATCTACTCAAAATAGTGCTATGCCTTGAAAACATTATTTCCTTAACTCACTTTAAAAGCATGTCTTGAAATATAATATATATACTTGTACAGAATAAATCCCATGTACAGAAATCATGCTTTATTTCTCAAATGTAGGCATGTAGTGCAAAACAATGCATTGTATATAAATCATGCCTTTATGTAAATCATGCCTTTATGTAAATCATGCCATGTATATTTAAATCACAATAAATATGGCATCAAATGATTCACAACACAAATCGGAGTCCGACCCATCCCTCAGGTCTGTCCGCAGTTTAAATCAGTCAATCGATGTGATATATCATGTGAGACTCTGTGGTAAATGCAAATAGTATCCTGGATTATGATCATATCCGAAAAGTGATCCCATGCGACAAAGTACTCGGTGTGCGGCAATCACTGCTGTAACGGGAGGATGGTCAGTCCAATGTCAATCGCCAGCTACGTAACACACGGTACAGCGTACACCTCGTGTCCCAAACACGGTACAAAGTACACCCGTGGACCCTCACAGCCAGAGTGCCTCCCATAGGACTTAGCCCTCGAAACTATGGAAATAAGTATACCACGTCTATATCAACCTCATGCGGATATCCTCTCTAGCTATGACACACAGTCACACAAGGACTCAGGCATGGGTTTTAACATGTATTACATATCACATACAGTGTGCGTCTTGAGTGCGACTCACAGTCGTCACTCCGCTCAAACACTGTTTCACATCACAAAACTCAACTCTAGTGCGAGCAATCTCTAGCAACTAGGTCAATGCATAGTTTATGTATTAAATCAAGTACGAGCAATAGCTCCCAGTACTATGCTATGCACAATATCAAAATTAAGTACGAGCAATAGCTCCCAGTACTATGTCATGTATAAACCATGAAGAATCGAGTACGAGCAACGCTCTAGCACTCTGTCATGCATATATCATTCAAAGCTGAGTACGAGTAAAACTCCAGTACTCTATCATGCATGTCATGAAAATCTAGTGCGTATCAAAATCCAGCACTATGTATGTGGAAAACATATGAATCCCAGTGCGAGCTATGCTCTAGCACGATTCATTCTCACATAATATGATAGATGGCTATTTAAAAGGGATTGTTTATAAAACATCAAAATCAGCACTAAAAGTATGCTTAAGTCATATCAACCTTAAATCATTAGCCCATCTATTTATTTTCATGCTAATAGCAATTAAACACTCACAATAGTATTTTACATACTTTTTGCAACTTCTCACAAAAGTTGACTTTTTGACTAACTAGGGGCAAAATCGTAATTTGCCACTATCGGGTCGCAATAATTATTATTCACTTTCTCTGACCCTCAGAGTTTTTAAGTGAATGCAGAAGCAGTTGAAAATACGTGCAGGTATCTCTAACTACTCGCAAAAGTCCCTTACCTCGGATCACGTCACGTGACCTCACTTCCTCGGTGCTGCTAATTCCCGCAGTCCGATCAGCTCTCGATGTAAACTCCGGAGCTGTAAATAACCATTCCTCAGGTTAATTATAATTTTCCTACTGTATTACACATTAATACAGTTTATTTTCCCTTAATGGGCCTTAAATTCCTTAATGGGCCTAACTAGGCCTTAAGTCCATTTTCATTTTACTATTCACTTTTGTTGGGCCTATTGGGCTTGTAGGGCCCACCAACTCTTATTGGACTTGTCTTAGGCCCATCACACCCTATTGGGCCTAAAAATATTGGGCTTGGCCCATTGGGCCTCTCGGCCACATGCCATGGCCGAGAGCTAGCCATTCTCGGTTTTTCCACCATGGCATGCCATACATGCCTATTTCCTAGCCATTTTCACTTAGGCATTTTCACAAACACTTGGTAGGCAACATTACCAATCATCACATTGTTCATTTAGGCATTTTATCAAACACCTTGGTTGCCAACAATTCACATGTATTAATTAATCAATTTGATTAATTCTAATTATACCATTTACATTAATACATGTGTACTAATCCATTTATGTCTTAAAATCAAATTGACATATTTCAATATCCCATTGATCACTCTCGGCCTAACCCTCTTCATGGTGATTTAATATGTTTCAATGCTTAAAACATATATCAACATACTTAAAATCATTCATACATTAACATATATGAAATTGGAAATTAGAAAATATACCAATTGTTGTGTTCACCCTTTGGCCGAAACTTTGGAGGCTCTCGGTTTGCACTCTATGGCTCCTTGATAGCCAATTCCAACATATGTTAATCTCCTTTCAATTTGGAACAACTTCCATGAAGAATGCAAGTTCCAAATATGACTAATTCCTAGTGATTTCAGGTGAGAGAAAGCTTGGATGGTTATGTTTCAATGGTGTTCTTCTCTAGCCGGAATTGTGTGATGAAGATGACAATGGTGTGGCTGCATTTATAAGCCACTTACTTAGCCATTAAGCCTTACTTTTCAGCCATTATACTTGACTTTCCAAATCTGAACCATGAGTCACCTTATGAGTCACCTTATGAGTCATAGTTAACTTTAACTATGGTTAGATATTTATCTCATGGGCTTTTCCAATTGGGCTTCTCGGTTTGGGCTTTCCTAATGGGCTTTCGGTCTGAAATTTTTACTATACCTCGGGCCTTTTATTGTCTCAAAATTTGGCCGATCAATTGGTCCAACAATTCGGTCTAAAGGACCTAAAATTTTTGATATACGTTTAGTATACCTTAATGGGCTTTAAAATTTTCACCTTAGGCCCATTACGTTTTTAACCATTAAATTTATTCCGGAATCCTTCCGAATAAACTTTCCTTACTTCCGGGGATGATTATCTTGTATTCTGGCCAAGAATATTTTTCCCCAAATTTTTCTCCACACTTAGGTTAATTTCTAACCTTGATTAGTCAACTATGGTAAAAGTCCACTTTCTTAACTATAGTTGACTTTTTCCTTAACCATTGACCATGTTGACTTTTTCTTAAATTTTCGAAAGTGTCATATATTATGTCTTACACTCTCGTCTTTATATTCCAACCGCTCCCGGTGGATAATTTCACCCGAAACTCCTTTTCTTGCCGAAAAGGTCCATTTTACCCTTTTTAGCTTTTATTCTCGTTTTGTATGTTCGGGTCTAAATCAAGCTGACTTTCCTCCATGAGCTCTCTACGCTCTCTTATTTTAAGTTCTTATTTTCAGTCAGAATGATTTAGAATGACTCGGTTTAGCCTGTGATACCCATCGTCCACATTAGGCATTTTATGTAGCTTTTGCGTGTTAATTCATTTCACTAACACTTTAAATCTAGTAAATACTCTTCTTATGATTCAACTATAATTACATAGTGTTCATACACATAGGAATCATAAGGTACAAGCTACAAAAAATCCGGGTCTGACACATATCACACAGATAAAAGCTTATGGCCATAGTTCAGATTCCAAGCAACACTGATAAGGTGTGCGGGAACCCTATGCTCGGGGAGGCGGATCAACCCTCCCTTCAGCCCACACAGAATCACTAAGATATCACAGCACATCGTACTCCATGGCTAACATTCATGGTACATCGTGCTCCCATGGATCCTTATCATCCATTTCCATTATCTCAAAATCACGTGTGAGCAGGTCTGTGCAAGATCACTAAGCAATACATGACGACTCCGACACGGTTTGACTCATCACACAGTAAGCTCATAAACTCTCGTGCTAGCAACTCAGCGTCAGGACACATAGCATACCTGAGGCATCGAGCGTGATTTTGCATATCACACAGTAAAGCTCAAGAGACTACATGCGAGTACCTCAGCGTAAGAACACACAGCATACCTGAGGTATCGAGCACGATTTTGTCCCATCACTTTCAATCGAGGGGATCACATGCGAGCATAGTCAGAGCAAGATCACTAAGCAGTACTCTTTGGCTCCAGTATGATTCCCAAAATTTAGTGCGAGCTCTCGAGTGGAACACACAACATCACCTGAGGCATTAAACACCTTTTTTTGTTGCTTTTCTCAAAATCCCTTTCTAAAAATGATGTGCGAGTAGGGCTGGTAAATCTACTGTTGCCACTTAGGCTCTATCAAAATTTCATACAGAAAAGAAATAGAAGGCTCAATTCACTGAGTATAAGTGAGAGGGCAATCTCCCTTCAATCACTCGTTAAAAGTTTTTCATGCAAATTACTAAACCGAGAGCCCGTCTATTATTACTCTTTCTCAAAACGTTTGCAAAACCTTTTTTCACAACAATAACATGGAAGTCATGTAACTCATTTTATAGGCCTCTTTTCATACGTAGTTTTCACCTAGATATATCAATATCTATATACTTATTGCATATATTTGCACACAGCAAGTAAGAAAACATACGTATAGCTATCTCTAATAGCTCGCATAAGTCCTTTACCTCGAATCACACTTGAATTATTTTCTTGATTTCTAACGCTCGTGATACGGTCTTATCAGCTCTGACTTTATCTCCAGGAGCTGTAAGCATTTACTACTCGCATTAGTATTATTTCAATATACTCGATTCTCATTTACATGGCTTTCAAACTGATACATTGACCTGTTACATCAATATGGCCTCATTACAGCTTATGGGGCTCTAATCCCTCTTAAACCCCTTTCAATCGTTCTATTCATTTTCTCGAGAATCCATTAGACTCCTCGAGTCTATTGATTCATATTAAATCGGTATTAAGCTTAAAATGCCTCAAGTTTATCATTTTCTTTATCTATGGCATTTCATCAAACAATTATTAAGCATATTATCAATTCTCATCTAATCCAACTTGTGGATTTCACAATGTCATCTCAGCATCATCTATACATGCTCATTAACATCTCTACATGCTCAAATCATCATTAGCTCTATGCCATTTCAATTTTCTCTCATTAGGTCCATTATAGGTCATAGTTGTTTAAGCATGTATATGAACATTTCAACCAACATTATATACACCAAATCACTCATCATAATGTCTAGATTAACATACTTAAATGGTGTGTAGAAATCTTACCTAGCTTGACTTTTTCCTCTTTTTTCCCAATTGGGGGAAATCCTCTTTTCTCCTTAAATCCAAGGTTTTGAGCTTCCAATCTTTGACTATGTTGTTCTCTTCCTCACTAGGAACAACTTTGCCCAAAAGAACTTCTCTCAAAACTAATTGAAAAGTGGTGATTTTGGAGTGAGAAAGCTAGGTCACTTGTTAAAAATGGAGGGAATGGGTTGCTCTCGTGCAATGCAGATTTAGCTGCCTAGTTTATATAAAAAATGCCTTATGAGATTGATCTCCATAGGGGGGAGATTGATCTACCCTTACTTAAATCCTTCAGAATTTTGACAATTTGCAGGCAGGGGATCGATCTGTTGAAATGCATGAGATCGATCTGCTCAAGGTAATGAGATCGATCTGTTTTAGGCGAAAGGCTGTGGAAATCGATCTGGCCTTAAGAGGAGATCAATCTGGCCTATCCAAAGACTAATGGAGATCGATCTGTCTATGGGAGGAGATCGATCTGGTCCAACCCGAGACAACTTGAGATCGATCTGCTTGAGTGAGGGATCAATCTCCCTCTTGTAGAATGCTTCGCATTGTGTTTTCCAGGCCATAATATCGATCTCTCCTAACATGAGATCGATCTACCCCGCTTCCTGCAGCATTCTAGCTATAATTTTCCCAGATTTTCTAATTTAAACTTCAATCCAATTGATTCTATACTCATTTTACGATTCATTCACACTTAGAACTTACAAACATCTATTTCTTGTAATTCATATGGAGTGTAACTTGTTTGTACATTCAATAATCATAAACATTATATAGAAATTTACGGGTCTTACACTTCTGATCTCAGTAACTATCTTGGGCTATTCCCACTATATAACTGCCTCAATCTTGGATAAATCCACTGATACCCTATCACTCGATACAACATGGCCCAGAAATGAGATCTGCTCAAACCAGAAGTTATACTTACTAAGTTTGGAATATAATTCCTTCACTCGTATGGTCTGCAGAACTATCTTCAAGTGCTACTCATGATCTTCCGTGGACTTGGAATAAACCAATTTATCATTAATAAACACAATCACAAACTGGTCCAGGTATGGCTTAAATACATCATTCATCAAAGCCATAAATGTTGCGGGGGCATTCGTCAATCTGAATGGCATAACCAGGAACTCGTAGTAGCCATAACGGGTACGGAATGCTGTCTTGGGTACATCTCCACTCCGTATCCTCAACTGATGGTACCTAGATCGTAGATCTATCTTAGAAAAGACTTGTGCTCCCCGAAGCTGATCTAACAGGTCATCAATGCGTGGAAGGGGGTACTTGTTCTTAATGGTGGCCTTATTCAATGACCGGTAATCTATGCACAGTCGGAGGCTTCCATCCTTCTTCCTCACAAATAGAACCGGAGCTCCCCAAGGTGAGATGCTTGGTCTAATAAACCCCTTCTCTAGCGACTCTTGCAATTACTTCTTTAGCTCCTCCAACTCAATCGGAGCCATTCTATACGGTAGCTTAGATATCGGCTTTGTACCAGGTACCAATTCTACGCAAAACTCCATTTCCCTGTCGGGTGGTAGCCCTAGTAAATCGTCCGAAAAGATATCAGAAAACTCTACAACCACTGGAATGTCTCTCAATTTTGGAAGTACCTTATCTGTGTTAACCACGTACGTAATGAACCCTTTACATTATCCTTTTCCACTGTTAGTAACATAGATCATCACATTAACATTCATGATTACTAAGTAGATGCATCTCTTAAATATGATAAATAAAAATTATACTCTTTTCATATATCATAATCACGTCCTTTCATTTCTTTTCAAGAAAACTTACAATAAGGTTATCTATATTTGAAAACATCACTGTCTTGGCATAACAATCCAAAACAACACGATTTGCAACAAACCAATCCATTCTTAAAATTACATCAAAATCGCTCATACTCAATAAAATTAGATCGATTGCCATATCTTTTCCCTTATCTTCAACTTAAAATTTCTATATACATACTCAGTCAACTAACTATCGTTCATAGGTGTGGAAATCAACAACATTCTATCTAACAATGTGGGCTTTACATGCTTTAATAACTTATGGGAAAATAAAGGCGATATAAAGGAATGCGTTGCACAAGGATCAAATAATACAAATGCTTCTAAATAAAAAATTAGGATGGTACCTTCAATCACATCCGTTGAAGAGTCTGCGGTGTCCTGGTCCAGTGCGTGTACTCGCCCTCTACCAACCACCTGTTTCCCTTTTTCCTTAGCTGTAGCTTTCCTCCTTGGAGTAGAAGTCTCAACAGGAGCTCTCTCCGACTCCTTGCCCTTTTGTGGGGCAGTCTCAATCATCTCTAAATAATACCTCATGATATGCCCTGGCTTCCCACTTCTGTAACACACAACAGGGGTCGTCAGATAAGGCTTGGTACCATGAAATCTACCACATCTCCTGCAGTGCTTGGTAGTAGGTCGTGGTCCTCCAATGACTATACCCCTCAGTGGAGCTAAAACTGGGTATGCAGGAGGTTTTGCAGCTCTCTCCCGCATCTTTGGCCTCTTCTCAAACAGTCTCTGACCACCTCTCTTGACCACTCTATCAACCCTAGATCTATTCCGGTCTCTATCTCTTCTGCCACTAACCTTTCAAAATTCAGAGGCATTCTGCTCAAAATCCTATTCACATAACTACGCCCTACGAACTACCTCTTCATAAGTGAGGATGTCAAACAGAGCAAACCTAGATCTGATGGCTGGTCTCATTCCATCCATGAACTTCTAGACCTTCATAGCCTCATTGCTCAACATATCAGGGTCATACCTCCCCAAGGAAATAAACCTCGTCTCATATTCGTACACGGAGCGGTTCCCCTGAACCAAATTCATAAACTCCATTTGCAGCTTCCTCTGTACAGTGGCTAGAATATATTGTCTCCTAAAGGCCTCCAAGAATATCTCTCATCTAATCTTGGGGTGTGGGGCTCTCAAAATAGATACGGTGGATCTTCACCAGTGCTCTGCCTCACCCTTCAGCATAAATAAGGCAAAGGGAACCCTCTTAGTCGACGTACACCTGAAGAACCCATACAATTTCTCCATCTCATATACCCAATCCTCAGTAACAATTGGGTCCTTCACCCCACTAAAGACTGGAGGTTTCAACTCCTGGAACTGTTATGACCTACTCAACTCACAATCATATCCCAAGTCACTTCCACTTGGTTGTGGAATTATAGGAGAAGTCGTATCCTGAACTAAAGGTGGTGTAATAGTCCTTGTAGTCTGAGGTCTCTCTGCCTCTGCAACTACCTGTTCAACAGTAGTAGGCTGCATGGCTGGACCTCGTCTATCACTAGTACCCAATGCTAGCGTGACTATCTCTATAAGGTTCTCAATACTCCACTCTATCCTAGCGAAGCATGCCTCAATATCCCCTAGTCTCTCAATAGGGTCTTATGGAGCTTGATCAATATGTGGCTTCGTACGGCTCTCAAGCCTACCCCTACGGCCTCTAGCATGTGAACTCGCCCTTCTACCTTGGTGGGTAACAGGTATAATGCCTAATTTCCTATATCCATACCAAATATTAGTCTTATTCCATCTTGGTATACACAATTATATCTAAACAAAATCATAGTAATATGGGGATGTAACTTTCCTACTTATTAATACCGACTCATATCAGGCCAACTTAGCTCTGATACAAATCTCTATCATGGCCCCTTTTAATCCTTTTCATCTAAAAATCATCATAAATTTTTCACTTTTTCATTTCTTTTCTCGATCGTGAACAACTCTCACCAATAACAATTGGGTATGAGTCAGTATTAATCATCATTTACCATTAATCTTTCAATTAATCAAGAGCAAACACATACAATTGAAAGTTTAAGTTCTATACTTATACATGTTTACTAACACTTACATCCCCCATATTACAATTCAAAATGATTACTGTGCTATTACATGTTTAGATACAAAAAGATTTCCTGTTTATATACCTTTTGGCGATGGAGAGCATGAGATATCTAGATACAACTCTTCAGTCCCTCACTAGACTACTGTGTGCACTCTATAGAGGGGGGAAATGATAGGGATGAGCAACCACATGCTCAGTATGATCGAGCCCTAAGGGTATCTTATCCGCAAGTGCACGGGTCGTCCAAGTAATAATGGGATTTGAGTCCCGAGATATCGTCCCACAGAGAAATTGTTAGCCTAATTAACTACCAGTTACTTTTACCCTAAGTATATCCTGGCAAATTATGAAGTATTAATTGGTGGTCTACAAGGCTAAAATTAAAGTAAAATAATAAACACTAAATAAAATAAAACTGAGCTCAAAGTACTTACAATACTCCAAGCTATTAAAAACAACCTACAAAAGAAAATTAAAACAGTTAAAACTAATCAACGTAATTAAAATAAAACGCAATTTAAACAATAAAACTAATTAAACTAAAATTAAATAAGCTTAAAATAAAATGCAACTAAATTAAATCTAAGTTAAACTATGTAAACAAAGCAACTAATCCTAACAAATTAAATTGAAAGCAAATTAACTAACAATGCATGAACACAATTAATCTAGATTGCAACTAAATTAAAGTCCTAACACATAAATATAAAATTAACTATTTAATAAAAACTAAGACTAAAAATGAAATTTACAAACTAAAACACTAGAATTAACTAACCTAATTAACAACTAATAAAAGCAAACAATGTAAATGCATTAACTAATTAAGTGAAAGGGAAGGATGTGCCAAACATGGCCTTAGGCCATAAAACAGTAAGTGGTCCCGAATAGGCACTGTTGTGCTGTCTTCTCCAGCAGCTTCCCGCGTGGAAATGCTTCTACCATTCTCGCCTCTGCTCCTGCTGTGCTGTCTCCCGGTGTGTACTGCCGTTGTTGCTGCACGTTCCAGCTGGCCTGCTCGGGTGTACTGCTGCTTCTGCCTCTGCTCCTGCAGTTCTGTTTCCAGGTGCTGGCCGCTGCGTCCTGCAATTCTGTCTGCTTCTGCCTCAGCTTCATGTCCTCGTCTATTCTCGGCAGAGCAACTTATCCCGTATACACCGTACTGTGCTGCCATGATCAACTCAGCATGAGTCTTGCTTCCCTGCTCTGCAACTCGTGCTAGACTTGTGTAAATTTTGATTGCTGTATCCATCACTGCACTACCTCTTATAAATGAAACCCGACAGACTGAATTGAAGAATAGAATTAGCAAATACAATCAGCAATGTAAAAACTGGAAAAGCTAAACAAATTTAATGCAATTGTAATATAACTATAAAATGAAATGAAAAACCGAACTTGAATAAGTAACTAGAAATAAGGCAACAAAACAAAACATAGAAATAATAAGCACAAAACAGAAAATGAAACAAAGCTGGAACCAAACTTAAACACAAAGCTCTACATCCTTCACAACTTCAGCTACCACCTACACATCTACATCCACACAACAGTTCGGTCAGCACATATCCATGAAAACCTGTAGCTACCACAACTTAGATTAATAAAATCATGAAAAGAAAATGAACAGTATCAAGCTCTCAACACAGAGCACAACAGAGTATGAAATCTGCCCAGTCATAGTTTTCCGTTTGGAACAGCAAATCACCATGCTACTGCACCCATGTTGACAGCTTGTGCTTTTTCCTAATTCTGAACACTCCTTACGCGACCATCCTCATCCCGTACTCAGCAGCTCTTAGACAGCAAGTAATAGCAAAGAACACTGAGAGCTTAGAAAACAATGGAGAACCGAGAGCTTGAAAATTAAATGATGAAAAACGGTTGAAAACAATAATGAAGAAACCGAGAGCTTAAATAAGGAACAATCATTGTGAACCAACATTAGCAAATGAAAGATTTGGTGATTAAAAACCGGGCTTGAAAGGAAACTGAAAGATGCTTTTCATTAAAATGAACAAAGCTTCATGAAAAGAAATGAACAGTAAAACAATTGAAGAACTTACTAACCGGAAAAGAAAATAACAAGGAAAATAAATCTAAAGCTATTCTACCTTAACCTACACTACTCCTACTCCTATTCTACTCTAAAAACTACTCCATTTTTCAATTGCCACCATGCTCTATTTATACACAAATCATAGGGGTACAATGGTAAATTGTCATCCTAGATGAGTTGGCATTTTTTGGCCACTTGTCTTCCTTTGATTTGCTGCAGAGTAGATATTTCCACGTCATCAGTCTTTTTGTCCAATTAGCTGTGCGATGGGGCCCAGCGTGTGCCTTCCAGAATATTCGCTCGGTGTCTGTTGATCTTATCATTTCAGAGCAAATAAAATATCGACACCTGGCATCACGCGTGTCCAAACGACTGGTAACTCGATCTGCAAATTAAAAGTGATCCAGTCTCTTTTAGCCCGTTTTCAGCCCAATTTCGTCTAAAACGACTAAATTTCATCTGGATTTAATTTATCTGCACAATAAGGAATTTTAATTAAATAAGGGGATTATTAATGAATTAATAAGGGGATTTAAGTAAATAATTAGGAATTTAAGCACAAATAATTCTATAAAAAATAGAATTATCACAGTAAGGCAATAATGCAAGCATGGTAGATAACTACACTATCTACATGCTTATAATGTCATGGCATAAAGATCATTAATGTCCAAAGCATGAGGAAATATTAAAAACTATGCCACGTGTATATACATATATCATGTACAAAAAAACATGAAAATAGGCAAGTAAGCATGGAAAACCATCATGTAAAACTTCTCATGCTCATCATAATAAAACTCATCATAAAAACCATTCTTTGAGGTTTAACATCAAATCAAAACTTAGTAAAACTCATCACAGTCAGCATATCATCCTTTTAAAACATTCCACAAGGTTAGACCCCTCCCTCGAGTCTACCCTGGACAAC
Organism: Firmiana major; assembly: GCA_033439115.1. Classification (NCBI taxonomy): domain Eukaryota; kingdom Viridiplantae; phylum Streptophyta; class Magnoliopsida; order Malvales; family Malvaceae; genus Firmiana; species Firmiana major. Next base: position 24,672,762 of record CM065896.1, on the reverse strand, counting down.
ACAAATAATGTTTAGTAAATAGAACCATGTGATATCATGCGAGACAGGTGGTTACTATATAATCGCAGACTCTGTTGGCCAACTAGGTCATAATCATCCCAGACCACAGAGATCTCGGTGCGCGGGACATCATGCTGGAATGGAGGTGGGTTAGTCCTATGCCAGACTTTTAAATCAACATCACAACCACACGATACAGCATACTCCATGTGATATACATGGTACAACGTACTCCGTGGACCCATATCATAGTTAGGGGTGCTTATCGTAGGTCTTATCTACTTCATGCCATGTATAACCTACTCAGTGTCGAGTGCACGTGCAAGCATCTCATCTGTGTGACTAGCAGTCTACGCGAGGCATCCAGCATAGCTCGTACGAGCATCGTTTCCATGTGACACAAAGTCTACACGAGGTATCCAACACAACTCATTACATATCACAGTGTGAAAGGTCCAGTGTGAGCAAAGCTCTACCAGGATTTCATGCATCATCAGTAAATACCTTCATATGAGTAACGCTCTAGTATGGCTTTATGCATAATAAATAATGAGGAAATCACGTAAGAGCATAACTCCAGTATGGCTATATGCATAAGAAAATCAATGGAAACCCACGTACGAGCAAAAGCTCCAGTACGCTTATTAAAACATCACAACTCAAAATATGGAATGAGTTAGACTCCGACATATTTCATGCACATTAAAAACATCAAAATCCAGTGCGAGCGAAGCTCCAGCATGATTCAGCTCATATAAATCTGATAGGCGGCTCTATTTCAACAAAACAAGCTTAAAACCAGAGTTAGCACCTAACTCGTGCTATTTCATGAAATTATGAAGTCAATAGCTCGCCAAACTATAGATTTGCTTAAACCAAAGCAATGTATTTCATAAAAATATCAAAACGTGAGATTTATGCAAATTATTAGCCTTAGTACTTTTTTTGTAAAATTCAGTTCCAAAACCAAAATCATCTATATCTGAAATCATTCGTACAAATCATTATTTCTTTTCTAGATAACCAAGCAATTACAAAGCCCTATAAACACCCTCAAACTACGTGCAGCTATCTCTAGATACTCACAAAATTTCCTTACTTAGAATCGCATCGAATAATTCCACTTCTTCAGAGCTGCTTGATCGCGTAATCCTATTTGCTCACAATGAAATCTCCAGAGCTGCACAAATTACTTATCACATCAATTTAACCCAATGCAACACAATTCTCGTGTTTATTATATTTGATTCGACTTTTTGGGTTTATTAGCACTTAAAAGGCCTCACTTTCTCTTAAGTCCATTTTCATTGCTCTATTCATTTCTCGAGAATCTATTGATCCACACTAAATCGACATTAAGTTCCTAATGCCTCTAGTTCATCATTTCCTTCACTATGGTAATTTATCAAACACCTCATATGCCCATTTCCAATCATCATTCATTCCAACATATGGATTTCACAAAGTTATCTTAAAATCATCTATACATACTTACTAACATCTCTACATGTTTAAATCATCATCAACTCCATGTCATTTTAACTTTCTCTCACTAAGCCCATTCTAGGTCATGGTTGTTTAAGCATGTATATGAACAATTTAGCCAACATTATATACACCAACTCATCAAAATATCTATATTAACATACTAGAAGATGGTGTATTGAAATCTTACCTAGCTTGACTTTTTTCTCTTTTTGCCAAATTGGGGAAAAACCTTTTTACTCATTCAATCTAAAGTTTGAGCTTGTAATCTTTGACTAAGCTTCTTCCTCACTAGGAACAACTTTGCTCAAATAGCTCTTTCCTTAAATCTTTTTGTAAGGTAAGGATATCCTAGAGTGAGAAAACTAGGTTGTTTTTAGGTTAAAATGGAAGGATTTTGGGATATCTGGGGAATAATACTCGACAGTCAGGTCTTTTTATAGAAATCGTGTTATGAGATTGATTTTCAAGAGTGGAGATCGATCTCCCCTTGCTTAAATTCCTTCAGGATTTGATATTGCAGGCTAGGGGATCGATCTGCCTTTTAGATGAGATCGATCTGCTCAAAGGGATAGGATCAATCTTGTTTATGTGATGGGATCGATCTTAGCCAGGCAGAAGGCTTTAGAGATTGATCTGGCCTTAAGAGGAGATCGATTTGGCCTATCTAGAGGCAACTAGAGATCGGTCTGCTTGAGTGAGGGATCGATCTCCCTCTTCGAGAATGCTTGGCATTGTGTTTCCAAGCTATGAGATCGATCTTCCTTGCATGTAAGATCGATCTGGCATTCATCCTACAACATTTTAGCTGTAATTTTCTAAGTTTTCAAGGTTAAACTCTCATTCAATCACTTCAATACTCATTTTGCCTTTCATTCACACTTAACACTAAAAAATATTCAATTCTTATGATTCATTTATTGTGTAACTTGTTTGTACATCATGGAAAACATAAGATTACATAGAAATTCATTGGCTTTACAAGTTTTACAGTGTATAGCAATACTTCCCTTCAAGGTCTGGGCTGTGTGCTTATGCAGTATGGTAAGGTAGTTGCATATGGTTCCCACCAACTTATAGGCCAGGAAAGGAAGTATCCTACTCATGACTTAGAGTTAGCCACAGGTAGTATTTGTTTTGAAAATTTGATGGCACTATTTGTATGGTGAAAGGTTCCAAATCTGCATTGACCATAAGAGCTTAAAGTATCTCTTTAAAAAGAAAGAGCATAGTATAAGACATAAACAGTGGATGAAGCTTTTCAAGGATTATGACTGCAAGATTTTGGATCATTCAAGTAAGGTGAACATAGTGGCTAATACTCTGAGTCGGAAAGAGATACTGTCCTATATGATCATTAGAGAATGAGGTTATTAAGAATAATTTGTCGAGCTTAAACATTAGTGTAAAGCCTTCTGGGGATTGCTTATTGGCAAGTCTCCAGATTGAGCCAAGTGTCACAGATTAAATCGAAACAGCTTAAAAAAGTGATTAGAGATTGGTTAGCATATCTACTCAAGTGGATCAGACCTTGTAGTCAGATTATGTGGCCAGTGATGATGGACTACTCTGATTTAAGAAATAGATCTGTGTTCCAAATAATGAACCCTAAGGCAATAGATATTGAGAGAGGCACACAATTCTCAGTATACAATGCACTCGTGCAATACTAAGATGTACCATAATCTCCACCATGTGTATTAGTGGTCTGAAATGAAAAATGATGTGGAAATATTTACGACTAAGTGTTTGGTATGTCAGCAAGTAAAGATCAAGCATAAAAAACCAGTAAGGCTACTTTGACCTTTACCGTACCTACTTGGAAGTGAGAGTATATAACTATGGATTTCACCATGGGCTTACTAAGAACTAAGAGGGGAAATGATGCTATTTGAGTGACAGTTAATAGAATGATGAAGATTGCTTCCTTCCTCCCATTTAAGAATATGTATTCTTTGCATTCACTAGTAAAGTTATACATTCGAGAGATAGTCCGGCTACATGGCACTGCTGTGAATATGACTTTGGACAAAGATTTCAGGTTCACATCTAGGTTTTGGAATGATTGTTAAGAAGTCATAGGATTTCAACTGAATTTAAGCACAACCTATCATCTTTAGACTAATGGTCAGTTCGAGCGTACTATTCAGACATTAAAAGATAAGTTAAGGGCATTTGCCACTGACTTTCAAGGTTTATGGGATGACCACTTGCCATTAGTCGAGTTTGCATACAACATTAGCTTCTATGCTAGCATTGGGATGACACCATATGAGGCCTTTCATGGAAGAAGGTGTTGATCTCTAATGGCTTGGGAGGTAGTCGGTGACATGAAACTTTTGGCTCTTGAACTTGTTGATCATGCTTTTGAGGGTGTTAAGATTATTAGTTATAGAGTTTATACAACTCATAATTGGAAAAAAAAGTTATGTTAATGTACACATTAGGCCACTTGAGTTCCAGATTGGGATTCAATGTTTCTAAAACTGTCGTCCTAATAAAGGTATCATAAACTTTGGGAAGAAAAAAAAGTTGAGTCCTCGTTATATAAGTATTTGAAGATTCAGAGAGAGTGGGAGATGTTACCTACATACTAGCTTTACCACCGCAGCTCTCTTGGATACATAATGTCTTCCATGTCTCTATGTTGAAAAAGTATCATCTGGACCCCTTGCTTATCATTGAGTATAAGCCATTTGACATTGAAAGGAAATGAGTTATGTAGAGAAACTCGTCCGAATTATAGATAGGAATGAGAAGGTTCTTTGATCCAAGACTATTCCATTGGTCAAGGTTCTCTTGTAACATCATTCAATAGAAAAGCAACTTAGGAGCTAGAGAGTCTTGTGAAGGAGAAATCCCCCCTATTTATTTTAGCAAGCCTAGACGAATTTGGAGGACCAAATTCTTCAAGGTTGGAAGGATATGGAAACCCACATTTTAATGTACTTGATTTTGAAATCCTTAAGTGTAATAAGATATATGAATGTGTATTGGACTGATTAATAAAGATATAAATGTGTAAGACTAAATTGTGCGTTTTAGTTCAAAGTTGTGTATGAGGGCATGATTAAATGTGAAATTAGTATTTTAAGTCTTTAATGACATAATGGATTGAAGTTGAGTGAAATTGATGAATGTTGATAATAAATCATGCTAAACAAGTTATCATGATGAATTAAGTTGTATTGAGGATGTTAAAGATTTTGATAAATAATTTGGTGAGAATCATTCAAGTTTAGGGAATTAATTCAAATGATAAACTATAAAAATTGGCAGTTCTGGGCATGAGGGATCGATACCTCTGAATGAAGGATCGATCCCCTGCAATGAAAATAAGTAAAAATGCATTCTACTAGTAAGGGATCGATCCATTAACCTTAGAGGATCGATCTCATGCACAAGAACTATGGAAAATAGTATTCTACCAATAAGGGATCGATCCCGTCCCCTTAAAGGATCAATTCCTATTTGGCCAAGAGCCCTTGCGAGTGTGGAAAACCTCAGAAGGATCGAGCCTCAACTATAAGAGGACCAATCTCTTCTAGGTTACTTGCTCCCACTAACAAGACCAACTTGGAAAATCATAGGCCAAAATTCCCTATTTCACTTTTCCACCATGTTTAGACCCAAAGAGAGAGAAAAAGGGTGAAGTAAAAAAAAAAGGAAGAAGAAAAAAAGAAAAAAGGGAGAAGAATGAGCTTTAGCTAAAAAACTCCTAACTATGTCTTCCACTCTATACTTTCTTCATCATACCTCCATTTGGAACAATTTGTAAGTGGTTTGAGGGCTCAAATCCTAGAGAGAAGTCAAGCCCTTTGAGGTAAGTTAGAAAGACAAGAAGTTTGAATCTTTAAGGTAGCAAGAAAGCTTAGAGGAAAACTATCAAGCTTTGGCCAAATAAAGGTTTGAAGGTAAAACATATTCAGCAAAATTATGAATTTAATATACGTGATAGCTTGAGTAAAGATTTATGATTTTGCTAAAGTGGAATGTTAAGGAAAAATTGTGAGAACTGAGAATTTTTTATACCCCAATTATGAGAATTGTAATTTTATGTATGTAATGATGATATGTTTATGTACACACAAGTTTTAAATATGATGAAGTATAAGAAGATGAGGTCTTTAAGTCATCAATGTGTATGGATTGAATTATGGACTATGGGATAGATTTTGAGAAGTTTCACATTGAGTTTTCTGTAAATTGATGCAGCAGTAGTACAATCTGTGAAGGCCAGATCGATCTCCAAGGATGAGAGATCGATCTCATGACTCCAGAATGCAAGAAATGTGCAAAAACTGATAGGCAGATCGATCTCATAGGCAAGAAGATCGATCTCAAAATGTTTCTGTAAAGAGAAGATCGATCTCCTCAAGAAGCAGATCGAGATCGATCTCATGAAGCATTCTATAAACTAAAGATCGATCTCATAATTAGAGCAGATCAATCTCATGAAGCAATTAAGAGATCGATCTCACCCGACGACAGATCGATCTTTTAGACATAAAATTACCCCAAAACGTTCCCAAATTCAAAAAGAGATCGATCTCATCAAGGACCAGATCGATCTCCTATCCTCTGTCTATAAAAAGACCCTTGTGTTTTCCTGTATTTAATCTTTTCTCTCTCTCTTAAACCTCCATTTTAGCCGAGCCCTATCTTTTTCTCTCTTTCAAAGCCCCCATTTTTGTCTGAATCAAAGGTTGTGGCAAGAGGGAAAGTTGTTCCTCATCCAAAGGAGAACAACATACTTGAAAATCGTAGGACGAATCGAATCGAGGTGTAAATAGAGCACTCCATGAGTTTTAGGTAAATTTCTAAACTTTGATCTTGAATTTTTAAAGTGATTTTGGTGATTATGGTTGTAGGCATTATGATGAAATAGCTAGGAAAGGATTAGAGATTGATGAAATTGTAATTTTGTGGGAGTAAAGATGATATTACGCAATTTTGGTAATTTTGAGATTTATGACTATAAGTTTAGAATTGAGGCAATGAGGTAAATTGGGCATGGAGATTGTACATGAAAAATGTAAGATTTAAGATGTAATGAATGAGACTGTGGGTTGTGATAGAATTATGAGAATTGGGTTATTTGAGTATTTAACGAGAATGTGAGCAAATATGTGCTCGATGATGTGATTGAGGTGAATTTTGATGTTTTTACATCGTTTGGACAGCCTGGGAGTTCCAAAGAGGAATACGAGGCTAGTCAATTGTTTAGGGGAACGATTGAACTATACGAGGTGCAACGAGGTAAGGGAAAACTCAAACCCATTTGTGTATGTGTTTTGTGATGATATCGTAGCATGAAAAGTGATTTGAGAAAACAAGCATGTTTTTATGAGTTGTGAATGAGTTGTTTCACAGGATTTTATAGTCGGTTGAGACCCAATTTTTATGAGTTGTAAACTAAATGTGAAATTGTTTTACAACTGTTTTGAGTTTAAAAAGTGAAAATGTGATTTGGGCTCTACGTTAAGGCGTATTGAGATTTGAGAAATGTGTGCATTGTTTTACCGATTTGAGCTCGGTTTTGACATGTTTTGTGTTGAGTACAAATGATTTTTGAGATGAGTTTTATGAGAAAACCATTATGAACGCTATGTGAAGGCAAAACGAATTTATTTGATAATGGCTATTACTGAGACTTAGGCGTGTCATGTTGAATACACATTGGGCCTTGCTCTTGTAGCATGTAAGACCGGGCAGTGCTCTAGCAGCACATAAGACCGACTCCTTCGTTCTGGTAACGTGAGATAACCCCGTTCCTCGGCAGCGTTGGGTGGCATTGCTCTGATAGCATGTAAGACTAGGTCGTTCTTTGATAGCATGTAAGACTGTCAGCTGTACAAATCTGATCAAGTCTATAGCGAACCATGGCCATGGGTGTATTATTGTCGACGAAATCCCTCGATTGGGGATGTCCGCCTAGGGAACAATTGCAATCATTTTGATGTGCTATGACGAGTTTTATATGAGTTTTATTGCCTAGTCTCATTTTACACATGAGTTTGTGTTTGGTGGCTGCGCCACGTGCATTACTAATGCAATGATTTTTATCACGTTTTATGAGAAAATGCCATTATCGTATCCTGTTTTATACATGCTTGTTCCACATGCTTGTAACTATTTGTAATCATGGTTTGAGCCATTTATTACCATGTTTCTCTATGAGCTTTTAGAAAAGAACTGAGTTGATGTTTCAATTATTCATGCTACATTTTCCACTGAGTTTATTGAGTTTAACATGTAAAACAAAATGATTGTGTTGTGCAAATCATTTTCTTATTAATGAATCCTTTACCCCCTTATTGAGCGATTTAGAAGCTTACCTTGTTTTCTCTCCCCCAGATTTCTTCAAGTGAAGAGAGTTTCCCTACGACGTACGGAGTAGTGGCTAGTGGAGGACTTGAGCTCTAGGCCTTATATATTGTATTTTGAGGTATATTTTAATATTTCATGTACACAGACTAAAGTTGTATTTACAAACACTTGATGTACAGTGATGTATAGGATGTATTAGGATTAATTAACCTTGAATTGAGTAATGCATATGGTATGATGTATAATTATGAGATGATGAGATCTTGAGGTATGATATGTATCATGATGTATGACAGTGCACAGGAATGCACCCTTAATTATGAATATATGTGAAAAAGTTTTAAATTTGCCATATTTTTCGCACTTTCGGGGCGTCATAGTGGTACCGGGAGTGCAAGAACTAAGACTTTAAGGTCTTAGGTTCGAGCCTCTAGGGACGCGAATTGGGGTATTTACCTAAATAAAATCGTGAGGGGCCTGTAAGGCTTTCAAAGTGGACAATACGGATGAGTAACGATGTCAACAACAGTCGATGTCACATCAATCGATGTTGAGGGCCCAAGAGGGGTGGCCATGGCCGGCTGGGCTGGTTCGACTGGGCTAGGTCGTTACAAAAATTAGGAAAGATTTGTTTAGGGTTTGATCATAAAGAGTTTTAGGGTTTGATATTCATGGAATAGGTGTAAATGGATGAGTGTGATAATTAGATGTATTGGATTTGTTTGGCAGCCAAGCTAATTAAGAGGGCAATTGGCTAAGTGGAAGAGCGTTTGGTGTCATCGACTTAGTTTGTTGTCATGGTGTGCTTAACGTATGGAATACTTATAGAAGTTAATGGTAATTAAAATGATCGGTTTCCAACGCAAAGAAGTGTAAAAATATCATGTTTTTGAAGTTGCTCCAGGAACTTAGGTTAATAAAAGACACTTAAGTTAACTTTTTTAGCCTAGGTTGAGTTTTACACGCATTCCATGACATCTCAAGCATGAAATAAGGTTTTCATAAATGCATATATTGCTTTTAAAGGTTTTTAGGATTTTATAAATTGAAAACCTAGCAAAACTGCATTTTCATGTAGAAATGATCGATCCCCCATGGCATGGGATCAATCCCTCATTTGATTTTTCTAGAAAATAAGCACTCAAAATGAGGGATCGATCCTATCCCTCATAGGATTGATCCCTCATTGTACAGTTTTGTCTTAAATCCATTTTTAATGCATAAAACGACCCACATGGTTATAAAAGGTTTTGAATGCTTAAGTACTATGTTTCGTTACCTTACTTTGATATGAAAATTTTGGGCTGCCTTTATGATACATGAAACATGATTTCACTCGGTTTTAACATATGTATCAAAAGTATGTTTTGAGACTCTGGCACTCTTAGTTTATTGCCGATATGCTAGCCATTAGGATTTACATGTTTGGCTGACATGCAACATCCCCCCATGATTAGCTTACAACGTGATGAGTGTGAATGATGTCCATGCTCATGCTAAGCTATAGCTTCATGTTTGGCTTTATTTATGTGACAAAAAATGGTAACTATGATTTTAGACAACGTTTTCGAAGCTGTATGTCCCTGATCTAGTCTACAGTATGACCATATGTAAGACCCGAATTTAATTTAAATACGAAAACTAAATAAGAAAAGATGGAGGAAGTATGAAGGAAGTCGGGTTAAATTTAATCCCGAACACGTGTAAGGGCAAAATGGTCAAAAGATCGAAAGTCGGAATAAATTCGATGAGAAAAATTAATTTAAAATATGGATTTAAGAAATCTTGGTCAAGAAAAGTGAAATAAAATTATTTCGGATTAAATTGATCAAGATATTAATTTATGAAAATTAATCGGGATTAATCGAGATTTTTAGTTCGGAAGAATAATCCCGAAAATAATCGAAAAATATACCGAAAGGTCACCCGGGACAATATCCCGAAAATACGGAGAAATTATACCCGAAAAAGAAGTTAAAATATAATAAATAAATTAAATAAAATTAAATTGATAAATTTAGAATTAAATAATAATTTTTATAGATATTTGGGATTTTATGAGTATTTTATTGAATAGTAAAAACAATTAAAATAAATAATAATAAAAATAAAAATAATAAAGATAAAACAAAAAAAAAAACTGGAAAGGGGTCGGGGAGAGAGAAAGAAGCAGAGACGGAAGTGAAGCGGAAAAGGGGAGGGAAGGCCGGACCACCACCGGCGGTCCTCGATCGCCGACGACCATCGGGAAATGGAGAGGAGAGGCCGGCGAGCAAAATGGCACCGGCAGTACGGCCAACCGACGCCGGAGGAGGCCGGAATCGGGGAGAGAAGCCGCGAGAGAAAGAGTCCCGATCGGCTGCGAACGGCGCCGATCTGGCCGACCCCACCCCTAGCCGAGGACTCCCCAGGCCCAGACGGTGCTATTGGTGGCAGCCCCGACCGGTGAAGCTGCCGGAAAACGCCGGAAACGGTGGGAGAAGGAAATGGGTCCGACGGCCGAGGGAGAACAGCCGGACCGGCGGCGTTCCGGCGAGCTTGACCCAAACCGAGGGCAGATCTGAGATGCGGACAACCCAGCGGAGCCACTGGCGGTGGAAGCCGGCGGAGAACCGGCCGGCAAGGTGGCGAACTGGCGGTGAACCGGTCGAACCGGAGAAAAACTGGCGGTCTGACCGGTCCGAACCGGACTGAACCGGTTCAGCCAAAAAGAGGAGAAAAAGGGGAGAAAAAGGGAAAAGGTCAGACTCGACAGGAAAATAAGGTAAGGGAATTCTGCGGACTGCTATAGGTAACAGTACGCAATTTTAAATTCATATGCAGTCCCTTAAAATTAATTGAAAGGTCTAGAGGTCGAAGAACAATTTTAGTGCCCCGTATGGGCAAAATTACTAAAATACCCTTGTTAAGGGTAAAATCTAAAAATTTAGGAAAAATTGGGAGGAGCAAGGACAAGAGGTTCCTGCTCGTTCTGGAGGTATTTCAACGCATGCATGAGTAGGCTGGCTCACCTTGAAAGAAAATGCACCGCATTGCATACTTTCAACGTGAAATTGATTTGAGAACTGTTTTGAGTAAATAGAGCCGCCTACGTGTTTTATTGACATATGACGTGCTAGAGCTCAGCTCGCACGGTAATTTCGATTTGTGTGATGCATGCATTAGTGCTGGAGCGAGAGCTCGCACTAGAGTTTTACATGCATAGGTGCTAGAGTATAACTCGCACCAGATTTCACATGCTCTTTCGTGACACGGTGCTAGAGTCTGACTCGCACCATATTTTTACATGATTTTCGAGACAGGGTGCCGGAGTTTAACCCGCACCAGATTTTATAAAATTTTCATGTGATTTATAATATACAGAGTGCTGAGTTTAGCTCGCACTAGTTTTACCGGATTTGTGGAGTACCGCTGTCTGCCCTTGGAGTCAGCCAAAAGGCCCAACAGGCTCAAGAGACCTCTTAGGTGGGGTGAGAGTGAGGGATGAGGTTGGCGGCCTTGTGGGGATGTAAAGCGGGCTCTGCCAGCTTTATTTGAGTTGATGAGAGTGCTGAGCATCGCTCGCACAGCTTTGATGAGAACATGCGATGAGCCGTGCTTGGAGCATCGGGTAGACTGTGTGTCACCGATTTAATAGGCTCGCACGTGCGTTTTGAGACATGGCATGAGTATTGAGAAACAAACCTCTGTGGGAAGCAGGCCAATTGGGCTGGAGTACCTAGAGATATGATATGGGTTCATGGAGTACGATGTACCGTGCAAGTAGCATGGAGTACGATGTACCGTGTTGTATCTTCGGATACGGCATCTCCGGATGCAGCATCTTCGGATGCCGGGGATCGGATAAGACTGACGGGATGGACTGACCCACCTCCCGGGCGGTTCCCGATCATGGTGAGAACCCGCACACTAGGATCCGTGTAGCTGAGGAACTCACGAGGACAAATGTGGCCATAGTCCTAGTTATTTACCTATATACAGACGTTGCCTAGTCTCGCATGTTGATGACTTTTATGATGATTTAAACTGGGTTTTAAAACTAAAATTGCATGATGGTATTTCCATGCTTTTCAAAACCCACGTGTGATGTAAATGTTTTCATGATTTTGTGTGAGTCAGGATCACCCGCAGGAGGGGTCGAGTCCTGACTTTATTGTCAAAATCTTAATTGAGAAAGAAATGATTTATAATAATTGCATGTTGATTTTCCGTGCAAATGTGTTTTACATATCATCATAATGCATAGCATTGTTTTAAAATGTGTGGAGAAAGGGTGGTTTATGCATGGCACTACGTTCATGTAGGTAGTATGGTTACCTACTTGTTCGTAGGATTGCCTTACTGAGCTTGATGTGCTCACCCCTTTCATTTTCTCCCACAGATAATCTCCAGTTGAAGTCGAGGCGACTCAGTACTGCATTCTGGATATCCGCTGCTGCCCATCAACATAAGGTATATACACTTGTACTTATTGTATCTACATAAGCATAGCACAGTAACATGTTTGTGAGTGACTTTAGGGGATGTATAAATAATATAACAATTATGAATGACTGGAGAAGAAATAAGTACTAGGGTAGATGTATGGTGGGACTAGCATTGACGCACAGCCCAATTATTAAGTGGAGTGTTGGTCACGATTCGAGGACAGGTGAGAATTTAAGTAAGAAAATAATAAAAACGCGAAAAATTAACTCTGATTTTTGGGTAGTTTGGGTCGTGACATATAAAGGTGGTATCAGAGCATAATTGGTCTGATGTGTGTCAGCGTCAGAAGTTAGGAATTTACATCCCCGTGTTACTGTGCTTAGTTAGATACAATAGTGTATATCGAGATGGGCTTGACTAAGAAATGGTTGAGAATGCAGGAATGCTTAATATGAGTCGCGTTATATGAGATAGTGCACGAGGCAGAGGCCGTAGAGGTAGACCTGAATCTGCTAAGTCGTGCTGAGTTTGACTATGAGAATCATGATGAAATGAAAATGGAGGCCAATGTTGAGAATGCCTCACAGAGTCCGACAGAGAGATCGGACAGTATTGAGACACGCTTCGCGAGATTGGAGCGGAGTGTGGAGATTATTTTGAGGAGCAAATTGCTCAGATTATGTATAAGATCAGAGGGCGCAGCGGAGCATTGGTGGAAACCCGCTCGACCCATCTTAAGAGTTGAGATGAGAAATATCTTGGATGTATTCCGGTGACAGAACATCCCGGACATTATTTAAAGAAAATTTCGAATTAAAGTCCTTACTCTGACCCAGAGGATTTAATTTATTGACGAGTATGGAGACTCGATTATATTCTTGGATAGATATTACCTCGACACTATGAACAGTGATAGTCGAGATGTCTAAAAGTCCACGAAAGGACTCAACTTTTCAATTAGAGTCCGATTGGCCCCTGAGATATTACTTATACCGAGGCAGTGCACAGATTTACAGTTTGGTAAATAAGAACACGAATTGCACGCCTCTGTGATTGAGAAAGGTAATGAGGGCCGAAATAGAGACAGAAAGAGAATCGAGACATGACAAAGATGTTGAATGAGAAAATGGTAATTGGTTAAAGATTAGATTTGATGAGTATGGGCTGAGATAATTGGTAAGGCCCTAGTGCATCCAATTTTGGCACTGTTGAGGGGCATTGTGATTGGCGGACCCTGACCTGCTACGAAGCAGTGTAGCAGTGTGAGCACTGTAAGCAGTGTGAGATGTGTGGTAGATACCACGGAAGGAGGGTCTATACCTACACTGTATTGGTGAAAATAGTCGTCAAGTGTGGTAAGACAGACCATTGATTTTGATTGCTCAGAGTTGGGCGAAATCGCCCCACAGAAAAGTAAAGAGACAGAGAGAAAAAAATTTCGTTGGTATTGCTGCAACGAAAAGGGAGGACATAGTCGAAGAGAAAAAGGAAAGTAAGTTGTTGGACGAAGGCGAGAGGATGTTTTGGACCAGGACACTGTTGATGTTTCAGGGATGTGGTGTGAGATACCACACTTGTTATGAATAATAAAGTACATATGTTTATTGATCCTGGTGCCACATATTTAATCATACCGCCTTCACTCGCATATAAGTAAGAAAAAGGCATGAATGCCTACATCATTGGGGACAATTCTGATAAATGAGTACCCCAATAGAGGAGGATTAATTATCGAAATAAGGATATAGAGATTTTAAGTTGAAAACATGGGTGAAAACAGTACTGAGAAGTATACTGGAAGTGTTGACAAGTGATAAAAAGGGGTACAACAGTTGAAATTAAAGGAGTAAAGGATTGTACTCACGGAATGATTAATGACAAGAGTTTTGTTATAATTGATACACTAAGGAGAAAATCTTCGAGATAAGATAGATCCTAAGTACAAGATGTATTAGGGTAGAGATATATGCTAGATAAGGAATACCCTTAATATGCGAAGTAATTGAGGTTAAGCAATTAGTAGCGAATACAAATTATAACCAAGGACAAAGATGGGTATAACCATAACCGGTAGTTGTGGTTAAGTCTGAAGGCTAATAAAGGTATTTCAAAATACCTCCCCGCCTGAAGACTTGACAGCGTCTAGATATATATATATATATATATATATATAACCTATAACATGAAATCGATCGTCGTAATAAATACCTTTAGCATTAGGATACCTTTACTAAGACGATAAGAATATTAAAATTCGACAATCATAAAGGTTAACATAGTAAATTTAATAGGTGCCGTTAAGGTAAGGAAAAGAAAATGACGCAGGTTAGTACCTGAAAACGTAAGCGGTTGAGAAGGATTTTATACGCTTATGCGTAAATAAGTCAAGGATTGGACCGAATTGTAATCAGCAGGATCGATGATATGTTGGGTGTAGCTATAGTCTAGGGCAAATTATAAGCAACAATTGGAAGATGGCTTTTACAGATGGATTGTTGCGAATTCTAAGAGGATATACCTTGTTGACACGTTTAACTAAGAAACGTGGTCTTGAATAAGATGATAAATAAGATGATAGATGTGACATGGATTTTGGTGTAGTGAAGTATGAACTGACCACCGTGATTAACTTCACCATACCCAACAGCTCAAGAGGTTCTCAGTGAGCATGGATACCTCAAAGTTATGATGGAGCTGTGTATTGATGTATAATGGGAAGATACCCATGATTTAAAGTTGACAACAGTATTTGTACCAAGGATATGGTACTATTATGTACATGGTGAGAAATTGTGGATATGCACTGATCATAGAGCCCGAGTATCTGTTTTCACAGAAAGAGGCAAATATGAGATTACAGAGTGGGCTAAAGCTTCTGAGAAATTTTGATTTGTGAAAATTGTACCACCCAGGAAAGGCTGATGCCTCGAGTTGGAAGAGTATCGGGATGATACCACATATAATGGTCAGGGAGCGTGAGCTGCTAGATGCAGTTGTGAGCCTCAGTATAGATGTGATCCCTTCTGATGATGACAGTGATTGTGTGACAGCTAGCCTGATGATTAGAACCGGATGAGAGTGCCCGAATTTGCCAGGCTTAGCGTGATAATCGACCGGATGTCGATAGTTTGGGTCTGATTCAGAAGGGT
Organism: Firmiana major; assembly: GCA_033439115.1. Classification (NCBI taxonomy): domain Eukaryota; kingdom Viridiplantae; phylum Streptophyta; class Magnoliopsida; order Malvales; family Malvaceae; genus Firmiana; species Firmiana major. Next base: position 24,657,370 of record CM065896.1, on the reverse strand, counting down.
ACAGTGATAGAGTTCACAGTGGGTGATGATGAGTTACTGAGGATTCAGAGACAGTATAAGTGCTCCCCAGGACCACAGATGATGAGATAGTAATGTTGTCAGAAGCTCACTCTTCGGGATATACAGTGCATACGGAAGTAAGAAATATATCGAAATCTCGAAAAGGGTATGGGTGGTCAGATGTGGAAAGAGATATTGGTGGAGATTGTAGAAAAGTGCCTAGTGTGTCAGCAGAGTAAGGTAGAGTATTAAAAGTCTGCAGAGTTATTGCAGCACCTACCTATATCGACACGGCACGAAAAACGAGAGTAAGTCTCCATGAATTTTATGATGGGTTACAGAGAACCCAGGTGAATTACGAGGCTATTTGGATGATAGCCGACAGAATGACTAAGTTCACCCATCTTCTGGTTATGAACTCCCCAAATACTCAGAGTGTGTATGAGGATTTATGTGTAAGGCAGTTTGTGGAACATTATGTAACGTTCCAGTGAGCATGGTATCATATAGGGATTCCCGCTCCACTTCCTACCTCTGGAATATTTTTCAGGAAGCTATGGGAACCCGACTGAGTATTAGCACAGCTTTCCATCCTCAGACAGATGGTTAGTCAGAGAGGACTGTACAAGTTCAGGAGGATCCGATGAAAGCGTGTGCCATTGATTTTATAAGCTCCTGGAATGATCAGTTGATTTCTAATTGAAGACGCCAATAACGACAATTGGCAATCGAGTATTGGGATAACAAGATATTTGACAGTGTATGGCTGTTGGGGTTGTTCCCCAAATTGGATAAGAAAAAGTGGGTGACAGGTATGATCATTTTCGACTTTGGATAATAAGTCTCTGAGGATGTTTAGTTAAGGATGAGAGATTAAGAACACCTCAGAGCAGATAGACAAGTATTGGAATTCACCCTTGGTGAATTAGTATGGTTGAATTAGCTTGTCCTAAGAGAATAAGGACATAGCGAGCTTTTGGAAGAAGGTAAATTGAGATGCGCTGGATGGGACATTTTGAGAGATTGGACAAGTGGGAGATAAAATCTGTAGGTTGGTGTTATCACCTGAGTTAACAGGCACCCACAATGTATCTCAGCTTTTGATGCTTCGGCAATACTATCCAGATCCAGCAGAGGTGACAGGATATGAACTCCAAAAGTTCAATTTAAGGAAAATACAAATATATTGAAGAAGTTGATTCGGGCATTGAACAGGAAAGAGAAAATATTGGGGTTTAAGATAATCTCCCTAATTAAAGTCTTTTGGTAGTAATACACTCCGGAGAAGGTCACATAAGAATTTAAGAGTGTGATATGATCGATGTACCCGGAGTTGTATATGGACTCATATGACTTGGTTCTAATTTGGAGGACCAAATTTCCTTAAGTGGGGGATAGTTGAAAGACCCGAATTTAATTTAAATACGAAAACTAAATAAGAAAAGATGGAGGAAGTATGAAGGAAGTCGGGTTAAATTTAATCCCGAACACGTGTAAGGGCAAAATGGTCAAAAGACCGAAAGTCGGAATAAATTCGATGAGAAAAATTAATTTAAAATATGGATTTAAGAAATCTTGGTCAAGAAAAGTGAAATAAAATTATTTCGGATTAAATTGATCAAGATATTAATTTATGAAAATTAATCGGGATTAATCGAGATTTTTAGTTCGGAAGAATAATCCCGAAAATAATCGAAAAATATACCGAAAGGTCACCCGGGACAATATCTCGAAAATACGGAGAAATTATACCCGAAAAAGAAGTTAAAATATAATAAATAAATTAAATTAAATTAAATTGATAAATTTAGAATTAAATAATAATTTTTATAGATATTTGGGATTTTATGAGTATTTTATTGAATAGTAAAAACAATTAAAATAAATAATAATAAAAATAAAAATAATAAAGATAAAACAAAAAAAAAAAAAAAACTGGAAAGGGGTCGGGGAGAGAGAAAGAAGCAGAGACGGAAGTGAAGCGGAAAAGGGGAGGGAAGGCCGGACCACCACCGGCGGTCCTCGATCGTCGACGACCATCGGGAAATGGAGAGGAGAGGCCGGCGAGCAAAATGGCACCGGCAGCACGGCCAACAGACGCCGGAGGAGGCCGGAATCGGGGAGAGAAGCCGCGAGAGAAAGAGTCCCGATCGGCGGCGAACGGCGCCGATCTGGCCGACCCCACCCCTAGCCGAGGACTCCCCAGGCCCAGACGGTGCTATTGGTGGCAGCCCCGACCGGTGAAGCTGCCGAAAAATGCCAGAAACGGTGGGAGAAGGAAATGGGTCCGACGGCCGAGGGAGAACAGCCGGACCGGCGGCGTTCCGGCGAGCTTGACCCAAACCGAGGGCAGATCTGAGATGCGGACAACCCAGCGGAGCCACTGGCGGTGGAAGCCGGCGGAGAACCGGCCGGCAAGGTGGCGAACCGGCGGTGAACCGGTCGAACCGGAGAAAAACCGGCGGTCTGACCGGTCCGAACCGGACTGAACCGGTTCAGCCAAAAAGAGGAGAAAAAGGGGAGAAAAAGGGAAAAGGTCAGACTCGACAGGAAAATAAGGTAAGGGAATTCTGCGGACTGCTAGAGGTAACAGTACGCAATTTTAAATTCATATGCAGTCCTTTAAAATTAATTGAAGGGTCTAGAGGTCGAAGAACAATTTTAGTGCCCCGTATGGGCAAAATTACTAAAATACCCTTGTTAAGGGTAAAATCTAAAAATTTAGGAAAAATTGGGAGGAGCAAGGACAAGAGGTTCCTGCTCGTTCTGGAGGTATTTCAACGCATGCATGAGTAGGCTGGCTCACCTTGAAAGAAAATGCACCGCATTGCATACTTTCAACGTGAAATTGATTTGAGAACTGTTTTGAGTAAATAGAGCCGCCTACGTGTTTTATTGACATATGACGTGCTAGAGCTCAGCTCGCACGGTAATTTCGATTTGTGTGATGCATGCATTAGTGCTGGAGCGAGAGCTCGCACTAGAGTTTTACATGCATAGGTGCTAGAGTATAACTCGCACCAGATTTCACATGCTCTTTCGTGACACGGTGCTAGAGTCTGACTCGCACCATATTTTTACATGATTTTCGAGACAGGGTGCCGGAGTTTAACCCGCACCAGATTTTATAAAATTTTCATGTGATTTATAATATACAGAGTGCTGAGTTTAGCTCGCACTAGTTTTACCGGATTTGTGGAGTACCGCTGTCTGCCCTTGGAGTCAGCCAAAAGGCCCAACAGGCTCAAGAGACCTCTTAGGTGGGGTGAGAGTGAGGGATGAGGTTGGCGGCCTTGTGGGGATGTAAAGCGGGCTCTGCCAGCCTTATTTGAGTTGATGAGAGTGCTGAGCATCGCTCGCACAGCTTTGATGAGAACATGCGATGAGCCGTGCTTGGAGCATCGGGTAGACTGTGTGTCACCGATTTAATAGGCTCGCACGTGCGTTTTGAGACATGGCATGAGTATTGAGAAACAAACCTCTGTGGGAAGCAGGCCAATTGGGCTGGAGTACCTAGAGATATGATATGGGTTCATGGAGTACGATGTACCATGCAAGTAGCATGGAGTACGATGTACCGTGTTGTATCTTCGGATACGGCATCTCCGGATGCAGCATCTTCGGATGCCGGGGATCGGATAAGACTGACGGGATAGACTGACCCACCTCCCGGGCGGTTCCCGATCATGGTGAGAACCCGCACACTAGGATCCGTGTAGCTGAGGAACTCACGAGGACAAATGTGGCCATAGTCCTAGTTATTTACCTATATACAGACGTTGCCTAGTCTCGCATGTTGATGACTTTTATGATGATTTAAACTGGGTTTTAAAACTAAAATTGCATGATGGTATTTCCATGCTTTTCAAAACCCACGTGTGATGTAAATGTTTTCATGATTTTGTGTGAGTCAGGATCACCCGCAGGAGGGGTCGAGTCCTGACTTTATTGTCAAAATCTTAATTGAGAAAGAAATGATTTATAATAATTGCATGTTGATTTTCAGTGCAAATGTGTTTTACATATCATCATAATGCATAGCATTGTTTTAAAATGTGTGGAGAAAGGGTGGTTTATGCATGGCACTACGTTCATGTAGGTAGTATGGTTACCTACTTGTTCGTAGGATTGCCTTACTGAGCTTGATGTGCTCACCCCTTTCATTTTCTCCCACAGATAATCTCCAGTTGAAGTCGAGGCGACTCAGTACTGCATTCTGGATATCCGCTGCTGCCCATCAACATAAGGTATATACACTTGTACTTATTGTATCTACATAAGCATAGCACAGTAACATGTTTGTGAGTGACTTTAGGGGATGTATAAATAATATAACAATTATGAATGACTGGAGAAGAAATAAGTACTAGGGTAGATGTATGGTGGGACTGGCATTGACGCACAGCCCAATTATTAAGTGGAGTGTTGGTCACGATTCGAGGACAGGTGAGAATTTAAGTAAGAAAATAATAAAAACGCGAAAAATTAACTCTGATTTTTGGGTAGTTTGGGTCGTGACACCATGGTCATCGGTTCACTCTTCCCTCTATTAAAGACTTATGTATGTTGCATGATTACTATAGAGACCCCGCCTAGTCTCCACCTTATGATATGATTTTGATTATGTTTTGGGAGTCATTACATTATATGTTTTCGAAAATTATTATTATATGTGATGATATGCTAATTAAGTTTATGTTTTGTGGAATTATTACAACTATGATTTGACTTGTAAATTTAGGCCTTTGGAAGTGCATGAAATTATTTGATCATAAGCATTATGTTTTCCACCATTAGCTGCTACATGTATTTTTTACTAGACGTAAAGCTCACCCCCTCCCCTCAAATTTCTTGTAGTGATCAACGTGAAGTATGCGACTTAGGTTGGTGGACAAGGAGTCTCCCCGGCTAGCTTTTGTACTTTGTGAGGTATATGACCTCCCATTTTGTAATTTTTTTCAGACAATTATAAGCACAACTTATGTATTATTTTTGGTAAATAGATGCGTATATGGGATGTAAATAAGGGTCGTATAGACTTTTAATTAAGTGATGCCTTGATTATCGAAGTAAAAATAATTATGTGGAAATGTTTATGGATTTGAAATTATGGCTAGTGAGTAATCGTGGGACATTACTAATAAGTTATTTGGGAGCACAGACTAAAAGGAAACTATTAATAAATTGGTAACTATTAGCTAACTAGGTTAATACTTACACTGTGTGTTGACAACTATAAGGATGAAGAGAAAAAATTTAATCTAAATTTTCCACTTCTGGGACGTTACATTATTATTATTATTATTATTATTATTATTATTATTATTATTATTATTATTATTATTATTATTATTATTATTATTAAGTTTTAAATACCTATATATACTTTTAATTTTTTGAGTTTTTATATACTTACACTCCGTGTTTAAATCTACGTGTATATATATATATATATATATCACATACTCAAATATATATATGTATTTGTGAGACCCCATGTATGTATGACTTTATTATATGTTAATGGAATTATAAGACGGATAATTTTGATCATATAAATGTGAATGAAATTGCAAAGGGAATGCATGAATACATGTAATGGCCAACTAAGGGCTGAAGTGGCCATAGATTAAATGAATGGAATTTAAACCCTTCAGAATAATACAAGGACTCAAACACGAATTGATAATACAAGGCCAGTGAGTTCTATGTTGTCACGACCTCCTGTGACTTACCAAAATCCACTACAAATTTTTCGCATTTCACTTACCTTTCCTTCTGTCATAACACAACACTAAACCGTTGGGCTGTGATTTGATACTAGTCACCTCATCCACATTCATTTCATCTCATGCATACATGTCAATACAATTATCTATTGACTGTAAGTACTCTTTTCTTAAAAGTAAACTCATAGACATTAATACAAATACTTGTACTTATACATCCTCGACCGTACATTCATTTACAAAACTGTGCTTTTACATTGTTCAGTAAAAAACATTCGAATATGTATACCTTTCGTAAGATGGGTATGTATTGGATAAAGGAATACCGATCCTCAGCCGAGCTCAACTACTGTGAACGCTCTGTAGAGAAGAGGAAATAAAAAGGGAGTGAACTCACAGCTCAGTAAGGAAATAAGGCAAGCGAGTAGATAACCACACTATCTACAAAATATAATACTCATGCCATTAAATAATTTCCTTCTCAATTCACGTCTAAAGCATGTGTCTTTATTGAAATATTTATGCAATATATGTATATAGATACAAATCAAAAACATGCTGGTTAAATCACTTCAGTAAATTATGCAAAATATTGCATTTCTCATGTAATTAATATAAATCACGTTTTATCATGCCATTTCAATTAAATCAAAAAAATATGGCATTTCATCATGTAAAACATGAAAAATTCGGGCCTCACCCATCCCTCGGGTCTACCCAATTTATAAAACTCGTTTGACAATTCAAACAAGAAATATTAGTAAGGTGAGATAGGTGGCTACTTGTTTCGAGATTATGATCATAACTCATTTTTTGTGATCCCATGCTACACAGTACTCGGTGTGCGGGGCCTCACATTTGTTGTAATGGGAGGTGGGTCAAATCCTCACCTTCAACTACAATTTTATATCATCGTGTACTCACGGTGCAACATATTCCATGTGACATACACGGTACAAAGTACTCCATGGACCTAATCCTCATAGTCAGGGTGCCTGCCATAGGTCTTAGCCCTCATACCATGGATAATAGTTTCGATAGCCCTCGGCCATATCTCAAAATTTGCACATGGGAGCATATAATCAATGTGACACACCGGCTCCTATCACAGTTGTTTCATGCAATCTTTTACAAAATCGGTACGTGTGAGTAAGCTCTAGCACGAACTCATGCATAAGGTCATATAAAACTAGTGCGAGCAATGCTCCCAGCACTATGTCATGTAAAACTGAGTATGAGCAACGCTTCAGTACTCTATCATGCATCAATTAATAAAAATGAGTACGAGCAATGCTCTAGTACTCTATCATGCACAAATCGCATTAAAATCTAGTACGAGATATACTCAAGTACTATGTGATGCATATCTTATAAAATATAGCGCGAGTATCACTCTAACATTAATGGTTTTCACACAAACCGATAGATGGCTTATTTCAATTGAATTTCACTCAATTAAATCAAATCAGCACTATAACGTGTTGTTTTTCCTATATATCATGAAAACATTAGCTAAATCTATCTATGCAATTCTCAAGCAACTTTAAAACTAGTAACAAACATGCTTCCTAAGCTTTTTACCCTTACTTGGGGAAAAATCACAATTTTACCCTATCGGTGTCTACTGAAACTTTTCTATACTCGAAAATCTATATACCATATAAATACTCGTAAATTTATCCAAAATACGTATAGCTACCTCTAGTTACTCACGAAATTCCCTTACCCCTGATCACGTTGCGTAACCTCACTTCCTCGGCGCTGCTAAACCTTACAATCCGATCAGTTTCCAGTATAAACTCTAAAGCTGTAGATAACCATTCACATCAATATACCTTAATATACTAAATTTTCACTTGCATGAATCTCAAATAAATGCATTTAGCCCTTTTTACACTCACTTGGCCTTATTACATCTCATTGGACTTTACTATTCTTAAGTCTATTTCCAACACATGTATTTCACAAAACTATCTTACAATCATCTATAAATGCTTAAATTATCATTGGATCCATTCCAAATTAACTTTCTCTCATTTTCTCTCATCCAAGCCAAAAATCTAGGTCATGGAGATTTAACATGTTCAAGGTGTTTTCAACAACTTAAACATACACCAATCAACTCACCAAGACATCTATATTAACATTTTTTAAGTTGGTGTATTGAATCTTACCTAGCTTGATTTTTTCTTCTTTTTGCCAAATTAAATCACTTTGCTCCTTCAATCCTTGATTTCAACTTCTAGTTTCCAACTATGTTGTTCTCCTCCTTACAAGGAACAACTTTGCTTAAACAAATCTCACTCAAACCTGATTGAAAGGTGAAGTTTTTGGAGTAGAAAGGTTAGGTTTCACTTTGTTCCAATGAAGGATTTGTTGTTTCTCGGGGAAATGAAGGTGCAACAGTCCAATATATATAGAATTGCCCCTGGAGATCAATCTACTTACCATGAGAGATCAATCTGCCCTGTGTTTATCTTTTTAGAATTTGATTCTGAGAAGGTGAGATCGACTTGCTCCTTAGTATGAGATCGATATGCTGTGTGTAATTACTCTTCTAGAATTCAACATTAAGAAGGTGCAATCGATCTACTCCTTAGTATGAGATCGATCTGCCTTTGGTATGAGATCGATCTGTGCTATGCAGAACCCTTTGGAGGTCGATCTGTCTCAACCAGAATGCATCAAAGATCAATCAGCCTTGAATGAGCGATTGATCTTTCCCTTGCAGAATGCTTGGCATTGCCTTTTCAAGCCATGAGATCGATCTCCCCTTGCTTATGAGATCGATCTGCCCTTCATCTGTAACATTTTTGTTGCAATTTTCCCAGAAAATCACTATTATATTCATATTCGATTTGCTTAACTACTCGTTTTATATTTCATTCACATTTGAAACTTAAAAACACTCATTTCTTATGATTCATATCAAATGCAACTTGTCTGTACAACATGAAATCATAAGAATACACGTGAATTTATGGGCCTTACATATGTACCTTTCATGATTCCACGCGGTACACACACGTCACATAGTACGTGAATCATAATAAATGGATCTTTTCATACTCTAAGTGTGAATAGAATGCAAAATGGATAGTGAAGCAATTGAATGCATGTTGTTCTTTGAACTTTTGTGAAAACTACAGTTGGGAACCTGCAGATAAAGGTCAAATCGATCTCTTATTCAAAGCAGATCGATCTTTTATTCAAGCAGATCGATCCCCATTTGATTCTGCCAAGAACAAATTGATCTCTTGCCTAGTGCAGATTGATCTCTAATGGTTGCTGGCTAGAAAGGATTAATCCCTTCCCAATGAGTAGATCGATCCCCTCCTCAAAACAGATCGATCTCCACTTGACTCTGCCTGGCAAGGATCAATCCCATTCCATAAGCAAATCGATCCCACAACCTATATACAGAATGTCGAGAGAGTTCAAAGCAAAGGAAGATCAATCTCTCACCCTATGAGATTGATCACACAATGCCAATTCTATAAAAAGGGTCTGACAGTTAAGTCTTTTTCCCTGAAACATCAAACACCACTCCATTTTCATAAAGTAACCTAGCTTTCTCACTCTAGAATATCATCAGCTTCCTACTAGATTTGAGAAAAGTTGTTTGAGGCAAAGTTGTTCATTATGATGAGAAGAACAACATAGTTTGGAATCAACATTCAAGTTGCTGAATTGAAGGAGTAAAGTCTTTTCTTAAGATTTGGCCAAGTGAGAAAGTATAAGCTAGGTAAGTTTTTAATACACCAACTTCAAGTATGTTTATCTAGACATTGGCACGGGTTATTTGGTGTATATATTGTTGGCTGAAACTACCTAGAGTATGATGAATCAACCATGACAAAAATTGAGTTTAGTGTGAGGAAGTGACCTATGGTTGATTTAATGATGAATAGAGTATATTATGGTGTTGGAGATGTTATATGCATGATTCTAAGATAGTTTTATGAAAACAATATGTTGGAATAGATGATGAACTTAAGGTAATGTGAGCTTAATGCCGGCCTAATACGAATTATTAGACTTGATGAGTCTAATAGATTCTCGAGAAATGATTAGTACAATTGAAATGGACATAAGAGAAAATAATGTCTAAAAGATGTAACGAGGTCCAATGGATGTAAAAAGGCCCAATGCATTGATTTGAATTTCATGCAAGTGAAAATGAAGCATATGAAATTATACTGATGTGATTAGTAAATAATTCTGTGCAGCTCCAGAGATTATATTGGGAACGAATCGGACTACACGATCAAGCAGCAATAAGGAAGTGGAATTACTCGAGCAATTCTAGGCAAGGGAATTTTATGAGTATCTAGAGGTAGCTGCACGTATTCTGAGGATATTTATAGGGCTTTGAATTTGCTTGGTTACCTAGAAAAGAAATAATAATTTTACGAAAAATTTCGGATATAAGTGAAAAAGATGATTTTACCCATGGGAGAAAATTTAACTAAAGAGGTAGTAAGGCTAATAAATGGTACGATTGTCATGTTTTAATATTTTTTTATGAAATATATTGCTTCGATTTAAGTAAAATTGGCAGATAGGTTGGCTATTTGATTTCATAATTTCATGAAATAGCACGAGTCAAGTGCTAACTTTGGTTGTGAGCATGTTTTGTTGAAATAGAGTTGCCTATCATATTTATATGAGTTTAATCATGCTGGAGCTTTGGTCACACTGGATTTCGATATTTTGACATGCACGAAATGTGCTGGAGCCTAGCTCACACCATATTTTGAGTTGAGATGCATGCAAGTTGTACTGGAGCTTTTGCTCGTACGTGGGTTTTCATTTATTTCTTATGCATATAACCATACTAGAGCTATGCTCATACATGATTTGACCATTATTTATTTTGAATAAAGCCTTACTGGAGCGTTGCTCGTACGAAGATTTTTACTGATTATGCATGAAATCGTGCTAGAGATTTGCTCGCACTGGGCTTTTCCCACTATGATATGTAATGAGTCGTGCTAGATGCCTCGTGTAGACTGTGTGTCACACGAATGAGATGCTCGTACGAGCTGTACTGGATGCCTCATGTAGACTATTAGTCACACGAATGAGATGCTCGCATGTGCACTTAAGTCTGAGTTGGTTATACATGGTATGGGGTAGATAAGACCTACGACAGGCTCCCCTAACCGTGATATGGGTCCATGAAGTACGTTGTACCATGTATGTCACATGGATTACGCTGTACCGTGGGGTAATGATGTTGATTTAATGTTTGGCGGGTAGGATAAACCCACCTCGCATTAAAGCATGATGTCCCGCACACCAGAATCCGTGTGGTATGGGATGATAATGACATAGTTGGCTAATAGAGTCATCGATTATATACAATAACCACCTATCTCACATGATATCACATGGTTTTATATACACTAAATATGCTTTGAGATATCCAGGGTAGACCCGAGGGAGGGGTCGAACCTTGTGGGATGTTTTTAAAAGAATGATATATTGTTCGTGAAGAGTTTTACTAATGTTTTGTGTAGCGACCCATGACCTGTAAAAGTTTGGGGAATTTTTTTTTTTTTTTAAACTTCGGCTTGCAACTTAATCCTTTATTCACTTAGGCTGTATTCCTATTCAGTGTCAATCCTTAAGAATATTCCATTTCATTTATCCTTATACAGGTTTCATCCTGACACATTACTTTCAATAGATGTCTGTGCATACAAATGGTCTGGTAAAGCGATAAGAATGTATACCTCACGCATGTACAAAAGGTAGTCTGGGGAAGCTCATATCCGCCAGCTTACGTTGTCTACGCAGGATTTATTAACTGTAATTCACTGCAAAAATCTGAGAGGTGAAGGGGTGAGATTTCAGGAAAAAGGCCAATAAGAAAATACATTTAAAGTAGTCCTGATATGTAAAAGCATGTAAGAAATCATTCATGAAATAAACTTTGCTTCAGAAAAAACTGGTCATAAGTTTCTTTTAGAAACTAATATTTAAAAGATATGTAAACATTCATTTCGTGCATAGTTATCATAAGAAATTATGAAACATGAGTTTCTTTAAATCAAATATATGCTTAACTACTTCATAAAATTTTCATCATTCATGGATGATTTCATAAATCATTGTCATTCGTAAACGTTTCATAAAACATAATCATTCTTAAACATTTCGTCATAAATCATAATTGTTCGTAAATATTTCATTAAAATCTCATAAAAACATGGTCATTCATCATCATCATAAACATATTCATAATCATAATCGTCATACATTCATAATCGTGGAGACTAGGCTATAACTAAGTCATGCGATACGTGTCATTATCCGTAGAGAGTCATCATACCTATGGCCCTGGTAAGGTGGCTATAGACTGGATCAGGGTGGTACAACAATCATAATCATAAACATGGGTAGTATCTTCTTATTTCTTATCATATACTAGTACGTAGCTAGGGCACGGGCACCAATGGCACTCGCCGTGCGGGAAACATTCATGCGTACTGCGCGGGCACGAGATACTACCAAAACATCATCATCATAAACCACAAGTAGCAAGACATCTACCATACAGGTAGAGTCAAGCTACAGGGGCCCTACGTACCGGTACTCAAGTGGTGGAGTCGGAACACCACAAGAAGTAACCATGCATGATGCCTATAGTCTCAAAAATTTCTTTTCCCCTTTCCCTTTTTTTTATACTTTTGAAATTGTCAACAGTTTCTTTCAAGATATGAATATAGAATCATAAACCAATGTAAGGCTTTCAAGCATTTTTATACTTTAGGGAAATTCATTTAATAAACATTGATGTACTCAGGGAATATTTCTTAAAACGAAATCATGTTTCGTAAATTGTTCCATAAGTATGAAAGCAGTTATAAATCATTTCAAAACATAATGTTACTAAGATCTTTTTATCAATGAAATAAGGATTCATTATCATAACTAAGTTAAATTGTACCCCTTACCTCGATTTATCGAAAATCCCAAGTTCGAGTAGTGACACCTCCAAGTATCTCCCTTAAATCCTTCTACGATTCTCCTACACCGAAATTTGTATTCTTAGTATCCTATTTATTCGAATTACCTATGATGCATCAAAATCGTAACCTTGCTTACCTAGGGAAAATACACTTGAAATCATAAAGTACATACAGTTATCTCTAAAACTTGCATAAATTCCTGACATCAATCTCTGTCTGTCGTCCTCGATTGTCTCGATGTAACGAGTTGGCGAGCTCGGTCCTTCCTACTTACTTTCACCGAAAATTTCGTATAAATATTTTCGATCACCTTTCCCTCGGGTTTTCTTGATTTCCTCGACGCCTCTTATTCTATTTTCCATGTGGTCCTCATTATATATATATATATATATATATATATCTAAAAAAAACCCCTTTTTCTATTTTTTCTTTTTTTTTTTGAATTTCCCGCCTCATTCTTTCTTCATTTCTTCTTCTTCCTTGCGAGTTACTGTTGTTCACCCAAGAGCCCTGTTGCCGGTCTTCCTGTTCAGCGTTGCTTCCTTCTGCCATCATCAACATCTACATCACCCATCTTCCTCTCGGTCCCCTGCTGGTTTCCTTACCCTGTTCGGCCCCCTGTTTCCATCTTTTCCTTTGGTCACTGCTTTAAGCATGACTCTCACCTCGAGTTTCATCTTTCCAGCACCAATCTCTGTTTCTCCAACAGCCATGATTGTTTTCCCCCCATTCACCTATCTCTCTCTCTTGGTCACTTGCCCAATCCTCAGTTCCTAGACTCCCACGCAGGCCTTTGTCCTCTAGCACGTCCTGCTTCAATTTCCTATTTAATCAGCCTTCCACCTTCCTCAGGCACGCATCAACCCAACTCAAAGGCAGCCAAACAGCTCTCAAGCCTGCGCCTATCCTGTTTCACCATTTCTCCATTTCTTGGTCTCGATTTTACCACCAAGAAAATCGAGAGCCTTCAGCTGACCTTGATACGCCCAAAAGGTATTGTCCGCAAGTGCACAGGTCGTACAAGTAATAATGGGATTTGAGTCCCGAATTATCGTCCCTCAGAGAAGTTGGTTAGCCTAATTAACTACCAGTTAATTTTACCCTAAGTATATTCTAACAAATTATGAGATTAAGGTGGGCAATCTACTAAGTCCAAAGTTAAAAATACTGGAAAGCAATAAAATAAAAAGAACTAAATAAAACCGAGCAAAATTACTTACAGTGCTCCACGCAATTAAAATAAAATACCTACAAAAGAAATTAAAATAGTTAAAGCTAATTAACGCAATTAAAATAAAATGCAAATATGGAAATAAAGAAATGAAATTAATTAAACTACATTTAAACTAACCTAAAATAAAATATGCATGCAATTAAGCTAATTTACTAAAAATGCAAATTAAACTAAACTAAAAATCTAATAAAAATGAAGGCTAAACTAAAAATGCATGAAACACATTAAATCCAAATTAATTCTAAATACCACTAATAAAATACTAAACCAAAATATAATCCTAAACATATAATATAAAATCAACTACTAACTAAAGATTAACACTACAAATTAACTTAATATGCAAAGTTATTAAAACTAACCTACCAATTACTAACAACTAATTAAAAATTAAAATAACTACAAGCATGAAATAACAACTTAGATGGCCAAACAAGGCCTTAACGAATTTAAATAATCCATATCCCTCCATTCACTGTTCATTCTTCATTTTTTCATTTTCTGGTTTCCAGGTGGTCTCGGTTTTGCCCTCTGATCCAGGCTTTTGCCAGCTGTTCGGCCTCCATTCTCAGTCTGTCATGCAATACTGACACTGCAACTTGCTCCAGGCTACTCTAGGTTAGCCATCTAACTGCACAGGCCCTCTAGCTGATCTCGTTCTGCTCTAGGCTGCTGTTCGTGTCGATAGCTTCTGCTTTGCATTATTGTAACTGTTTCGGTTCCAGCTACTCTCATTTTGCTTCTCGGTTCTAGGCCTTCTGTCTTCATCAACTGCTGTCCAGGCGAGGTTTGCTTCTACCGTTGCTGCTTGTCCTGCAAACTTCTGCTCCAGATCAGTGCACACCTGCTGCCTACTTCTGTTCCAGGTTCAGCTGCTGCTGGTTCGTGCAACCCCTACTCTTAACACCAGTTCAGCTGCTGTTCCTCGGTGTCTTACTATTACTATGCACCAGCTTCAGTTCGTGGGATCCAAGGCTATAACAGAACTGAATTGGCTGAATGAAATAATTCATAAATGACTAGAAAAGTGAAAGTGAACAGTATTAATAACTCAAAACAGAGCATAACAGAGTGCATTTGTAATTCCCGATCACTGCCATGGTGTGCTCAGTCCATGCTCTGTGATGCATGGGGACAATAACTAACAACAAGCAAGATGTAAATAAATAACTAACTAAAGGAAAAAAAACAGGAAATCCAGTGATGTACAACCACGAAACCGAGAAGGGAGAATGCAGTAAATAGAAACAGTAGCAAGCATTAATATGCAGTAAATAATGGCTTTTGTGTATTGCAAACAAAGTCAAATGAAACAGGGAAAATCAAATAACAATGCATTACTAGATAAAAGTTCAAAAACTGAAAGAACTAAGTGAAGATTGGCAACTGAAAAATTAACCAAACTAACAATACCCGAATGCACATGAACCGGGAATCCATCATCCTTGGTTTGCATCAATTTCTTTTCCAACATGATTCCACATTCCTCTTGATGTGGAACAATGTTCAACATCCATCCACATCAAGGCACCAGAACTGAAATGGAGAAGAATGAATGAAAAGAAAAAGAAAATTAAAAACTGTCACCCTAATACTCAAGAAGATAAAAAACCAAGAACTAGGGAAATAAAGTTTGCTTTAACAAAAACAATCATAGTTAAAGAAAATCGAGAATGAGAAAAAGAGAAGTAAACATTTTCCATTAACTTTCATTGAATCAAATGCAAAGGAAATACTTTTGATACAATGAACTACAAGTAACCAAGCAAAGAAAAAATGAAAAACTTCATAAAACATTAAGAAAAATGCCATGAATAGTAAAATTGATTGTTGAGAAAAAGCTACTCGGAAATTCCTAACAAAGGAAGCTTAGAAAATAACCTAAAAGATATTCTACCCTATAAATTACAACCCTCTTCAATTGCCATCTTTTTCTATTTATAAACACACTAGGGGTAAAATTATAATTTTCCATCCTAGATGAGTTGACATTTTTTTGGCCACTTGTTTTCACACCATTGGCTCCTTGAAAAATAATATTTCCATGTCATCTGTCTTTTTGTCCAATTGGATGTGTAAGGTTCGTGTTGTCCACGTGGTACAATCTCGATTTTAGCTCAATTTCGGTCCATTTTCTACCAAAATATTCAAAATTCATCTGGATTTAATTTATCTGCAAACATGAGAATTTTAATTAAATAAAGGGGATAATTAACAAAATAAATTGGGGATTTAAATAATTAATTAGGAAATTAAGCACAAATAATTCTAAAAAAATAGAATTATCACACCTCTAAACTTGAGCTTTTGCTTGTCCTCAAGCAAAATAAAATGATTGTAGGAATGGCATGTACAGAACACAATAATTTCCCCAATATTATCCTCATAGAAAAAGAACAGACTATGAAATCAAAGACTTACAATTACAAGTCCAACACTTAGAATTATTCAATCATAAGTCCTAACCCGAATTGGATCCCTCGTGTGTGTGTGTGAATGTGTCAAAGTCACTTCCCAGTACATTATCCGGATCAAATTATGCAAACACAGTAAATAAAAAGTCAATGACATGTGATCATTCCCATAAGTTTTCTTATCACTTCTCTCTCCACTAATGTAGTCACAATTAACTAAAGATCATTAGGACTTCATTAGGCTTGTAATGTAAGCCTGGGGCTAAGGTATGATAAAGTCAATTTAGGTTTAATTACCCCTTAACATGCATTACTTCTAGGATCTCAATGTAAGAGCTCAAATAATTTCCTCCAAACTTATTTACTTCATTCTATTTTTTTATTTTCTTCTTTCTTCTTTTCTTATTCTTTTTCTTTCTTTTTCATTTTTTTTAACATACTCCTTCACTATCACTTAATACCCATATAGCTCACAATATATCCCAATGACTTTTCATGCTTTTGGGGTAAGGGATAGGAAAAAAGTATTTAAGCTAAGGAAAATATGCAGGTGTATTTACAAAGAAAAGCTTATTTGGCCCAGATAGGGGACTAAGGGTAGAATATGTACAAGGAAGGAAAGAAAGGCTCAAACGATCCAAAGATGGCCTAAATCATCTCCCTAATTAAGTGTGATCTAATATTTCGCCTCGAGATCAGATCAAACAAATTCTAGAATATGATACACAAAATCAACTAAACAAATGCAATCCTAGGTCCACATAAGCTTTCTCTAAATAAATATACAGTTTCATGACATGACATGTGCATAAAATGAGGAAATCACAATCAGAATCAAGACAAATTCAAGAACTCAACTTCATGCTTTTCCTATAATCATGCTTCTCATTCAATCAAAGTCAGACTAAATCAAGGGGTCATATCATCGGAATATGGGAAAACTACATGCTAAGCTATAAGACCCGAATTTATTTAAAACCATAAAATGAATGAGTATTCGTGAAGGGAAGTCGGGTTAAATTAATCTCGAACACCTTGAAGGGCAAAACGGTCAAAAGACAGAATGCCGCTATAAATTCACTAAGAAAAATTTAATTAAAAATAAGGATTTAGGATATCTTGATCAATAATGAGGAAATTATATAATTTTGAGTCCAATTGATCAAGATCCGGAATTTTTAGAAATACCGAAAAGTCACTCGAGACAATATCTCGAAAATAGAGAGAAATTATACCCGAAAAAGGGTTAAAAATATAATAAATAAATTAAATAAAATTATTTGGAATAAAAAATTGATTTTTTAGATATTTTTTGAATATTTTTGACTATTTTAATGAATAAAATAATAATAAACTAATTTATAAATAATAATAAATAATAAATAAAATAATTAAGTAAAAAAAAAAACAAACTGAATATGGAAATCGGGAGAACTGCGACCCGCGAGGAAACCGAGGAACCACCCCAGCCCACCGGCGATCAACGACGCCGACGAATAGCTGAGGAGGAAGAGGAGAGGTCGGCGAAGCTCTGGGCACCGGTGATGTGCGCCGACGATGGCTGTGTCCGACGAACGGAGGAAGAGAAGACCGCGAGGAAAACGGGGTTGATTCCTAGGATCCACGGCTGCTGGGCTTGAACGGAGGCCACCGGTGTGATCGGGAGGATGAGCCGGTTCTTTTGAGACTGATATCGGCCGGTTAAATCGTCGAAATCTGACGGATCAAGGGAGAGAAAGCCGAGAGGGATAAGAGAGGAACGGCGGCCATCGACGGTGATTTGGTCCCGATCGAGGCCAGTCGAAGGTTGCTCGGCCAAAGACGAGCCGAATGGTGCCAGAAACGAGCCGAGAACCGGTCGAAAATGCCGTGAACGACGGCGGGAAGGTTTGAACCGGTACGGACCGGTTCAGCAAAGAGGTGAACCAGACTGAACCGGCTGAATCGGACCGGTCTGAATCGGGTTGAACCGGTTCAGCCAAGAAAGAAGGGAAAAAAGGAGAAAAAGAGAAAAAGGAAAAAAGGAAAGAATTTTTGGGGATACATCGGACTTCGGGTAAGTCGGTAAGAGGTCAAAAGTGACCGATTTGATTTTCGAGAAATTTATTTAAATTAAATTTAATCGAAAAGTAACCCGAGATTAAATATATAATTGTGCAGTTTTACGACAAAGCCCGAACGAGAGCCGATTGAGTTTCGATTTTTGTACCCCGCATCATATTGGGTAAGTATATTTTAATTACAATAATATGAGTCCTTTAATACAGAGTTTCAATTATTTTACGGAATTTATCGATTAATTCTGTATAAAAAGGAATATTAATCGAAATTGCAACGTAATTATCGTAAATAGTATACAGGCTATCCAATGAGTTTGGAACGAAGCCCGATGATTATTGATAAGCTGAATGAGCCCAGTAAACCCGAAGAAGGGATTTAATTAGTAGAAACGGGCTAAAAACGGGTTCGAGGCCCATTAAAGTGCAATTGGGCCCAATACGTTAGATTCGATCAGTAAATGTGATATACTGATAAGGATAAGTGTATTAACCCAAAATATTTGGTTATATGCAGTTTCGTAGACTTGGTTGATGCGCAGTTGGACTGAGAGATCGGATATTATCGAGGCGAGATAAGTTTATGCGTGAATCGAGGTAAGGGAATCTTGTAGGTGCATAGAGATTTTTATACGTATTTTTGAGGGAATTTACAGGGCCTAGAAATTCCTTAAAGTATCTAGAAATGAAATAATAATTTTTGCGAAAATCGGGGCATAAGTGAATAAAGAAAAAAGACGATATTGCCCTTGGGAGTAAAATTTACAAAAAGGGTAGTAAGACAGATAAATTGCATGATTTCATGTTTTAATGTTTTATATGAATGTATTGCTTTGGTTTAAGCAAATTTACACATATGTTGGCTGTTGATTTCATGAATTATACGAAAGGGTACCGGTTTGTACCGGTTACGATTTTAAAAGATGTTTTATCAAGATTGAGCCACCTATCGTATTTACATGAATAAAAAGAGTGCTAGAGTTTTACTCGCACTAAATTTTACTGATTTATTACTTATAAAAAGTCGTACTGGAGCATTGCTCGTACGAGAAAATTTGTGTGTGCACAAAACCGTGCTGGAGCTTCACTCGCACGAGATTTTAGATATCATGATATGCATAGCGTGGTGCTAGAGCTTCGCTCGCACTAGACGTGAGTTGACATGCATATAGTCGTGCGGAAGCCTCCTGTAGACTGTGTGTCGCAGAGAGTTGAGATGCTCGCAGGTATACTTTGAGACATGGGTTGGTTATCGACATAGTATTGGGGTGGATAAGACCTACGGCAGGCACCCCCAGACTATGATATGGGTCCACGGAGTATGATGTACTGTGTATGTGACACGGAGTACGCTGTACCGTGCAGTCATGATGACTCGATGATGTTACTTGATATTCTGGCGGGTAGGATTTGACCCCACCTCCCGTTACAGTTGTGATGCCCCGCAAACCGGGATCTGTGTAGCCTGGGATCACAGGGACAAAGTATGGCCATAGTCCTCGATTTTCATATAGTAACCTACATGCCTCACATGATATCATACGGTCTGAATAGACGAGGACGAACCCGAGGGAGCTAAAAGAGATGTGATTTAATGAATCAAGGTACTCCCGAGAGATGGGTTTAGCCTTGATGTGGTTGTTTTATGATAAAACAAATGAGTTTTAACGTGATGAGTTTATGATTAACACAAATAAGTTTTAATGTGACGAGCATGAGACGTCATACATGAGGATGTTTCCATGGTTGTTTTATATATGGATTTCATGATTTCTCTTATATGATATATACATACATGTGGCATCGTTTTAGTCATACCTCATGCTCCAATTGTAAACGATTTTATATCATGACATTATCAGCACGTAGATAGTATAGTTATCTAACTGCTTACATTATTGCCTTACTGAGCTCTTTATGCTCACCCTTTCATTTTTCACACTACAGGGTACATTTAGTAGAAGAGAACGACAGTAGTTTTGCATTTCGGTTATCTGCTGCTTCTTATCAAGACCAGGTATACACATTTGTATAATTTTTGTATTTGAACATATAGAGGCACAATACTGTATATTGATGAAATATTAGGGATGTATTTAGTTTAAATAAATTGATATGTAAATGAAATATAAAAATGGAATGGTAAATAGGTGAGAGGTGACTAACATCGAATCATAGCCCAACTGTTTAGTAGTGTAACTGTTCACGACGGGTAAGGAAATGAAAAAACGAAAAAATTTAGTCTGATTTTTATGTAATTTGGGTCATGACAAAAAAGTATATGAATAATTTGAAGTAATATTTGAGAATAAAATTAGTTGGCTGCAAATTATGATGTTCAGAGCTCTATTCTAAGATAGTGCTGTTTTACCCTTGAAAAGTATATTGTAAGTTTTGACAAGTAATAAAAAGGGGTGTAGCGATTGAAATTAAAGGAGTAAATGATTGTACTCACGGAATGAGTAATGACAGAGTTTGTTATAAGTGATATACGAAGGGAAATAAGCTTTTAGATGCGATAGATCCTGAATACAAAATCTATTGGAATAATAGGCGTATGCAAGGTACGTATATCTCTGATAGGTGAAATAATTCGGATTAAAGCAATTAGTAGCGAATATGAATTGTGACCACATGGACTGATATGTAAATTAATTGTGGTCAAGTCTGAGGGTTAATAAAGGTATTTCAAAATACCTCCCCACCTGAAGACTTGACAGCGTCTAAAAGTATACATAACCTATAAATTGAAATGCGATAGTCGTAATATATACATTTAAAATTAGGGTACCTTTACTGGTACGATAAAGAAATATAGAATTCGATTAATTGTGAAGGTTTAAAAATTAATTAAAATTTTATAAAAGCCGTTAATATAAGAAAAATGAAATGACGCGGGTTAGTAGCTTCAACGGAAGTGATTTTGAAAGGACATTATATGTTATGCGCACATAGGTCAAGGATATGGATGATTGAAATATTCAGTGGAACTCAACCACGATGAGGTATTTAAACTTTACCGGGATCGATTTGTTATCATCCTTATTAATGATATTTTGGGTGTATTTAAAGTCCAGGGAAAATCATAAGCAACAATTAAAAATTCTTTTTACAGATGATTTGTTGAGAGTTCTCGGAATAGACTACTTTATTGACACTTTTAACTTAGAAAAAGTTGTATTTAAATGAGATGATAGACGTGACAGGAGTTTTGGTGTACTGAAGTAATAAACTGACAACCGCATTTATTCTCACCATACCCAACAGATTAAGAGGTTTCTCATAAATCTATGGATACCTCAAAATAATGAATAGGCTGTGTATTAATGCAAAAAGGGGAAGATAGTCGATTATGAATCTAGACAACTCAAGGATCATGAAAGGACTATCCAGCCCATGATTTAAAGTTGACAGCGATAGTAGTTGTATTGAGTAAATGACACTACTATGTATACGGTGAAAAATTTCAGGTATGCACTGATCATAAAAGCCCTAAGTATCTATTTTTACAGAAAAAGTCAAATATGAGATAACAAAGAGGGTTAGAGCTTCTGAGGAATTATGATTGTGGAAATTGTACCACCTAGGAAATGCTAATGTAATGGCTAATTCCTTGAACAGAAAGAGCCTCGGGATGGTATTACATATGATGGTCAGGGAGCGTGAGCTGCTAGAGCAGTTGTAAGCCTCAGTAGTGATGTGATTCCCTCTGATGATGACAGTGATTGTGTGACAGCTAGCCTGAGATTAGAACCGAATTTGAGTGATCGAATTTGACAGGCTTAGCATGATGATCGGTATGGTGTCGATAGTACGAGTCAGATTCAGATGGGTACAGTGATAAAGTTCACAGAGAGAGATGATGGATTACTGAGGTTCAAAGATCATATAAGTGCTCCCCAAGACCATAGTTGATGAGGTAGTGATATTGTCAGAAGCTCACTCTTCGGGAGATACAGTGCATCCGAGAAGTAATAAATATATCGAAATCTTAGAAAAAGGGAATTGGTGGTCAGATATGAAAAGAGACATTATAGAGATTGTGGAAAAAGTGTCTCATATGTCAGCAGAGTAAGGTAGAGAAAAGAAGTTGCAAGGTTATTGCAGTTCTACCTATATCGACACGGAAATGGGAACAAGTTACCATGAATTTCATGATGGATTACAAAGGACCCCGAAGAATCACAAGGCTATCTGTGTGATAGTCGATAGATTGACTAAATCTACCCACCTTCTGGTTAGGAAATCCCTAGATACTCTGAGTGTGAAGGCGGATTTATGTGTAAGGAAGATTGTGGAACACCAAGTATCTTTCCAGTGAACATTGTATCATATAGGGATTCTCGCTTCACTTCTCAATTTTGGGAACGTTTTTCAGGAAGCTATAGGAACCCGATTGAGTGTTAGCACAGCTTTCCATCCTCGAACAGATGGTCAGTCAGAGAGGACTGTACAGGTTCTGGAGGATATGATGAGAGCGTGTGCCAATTATCTGATAAGCTCCTGGGATGATCAGTTGTTACTAATCGAATTCGCCAATAATGACAGTTGTCACTTGAGTATCAGGATGACTTCAGATGAGGTATAGTATGGCCGTAGGGATTGTTTCCTCGATTTGGATAAGAAGAAGTGGGTGACAGATAGAGAATTGTTCTCGAATTGGTAAGACAAACCTCTGAGGATGTTCAGTTAATTGTAAAGGATTAAGAACACCTCAGAGCATATAGAAAAACTATGTTGACAAGAGACAGAAACCATTGGAATTCACCGAGGGTGAATTAGTATTGTTGGAAGTTGTTGGTCCTAAGGACATAAGAGATTCGAAAAGAAAGAAAATTGAATTTTGTTATATTGAATCCTTAAAGAGATTGGACAAAGTGGGAGATAAGACCTGTAGGTTGGCGTTACTACCTAAATAAACAGGCATCCACAATGTGTCCTATCTTATGATGCTTCGGAAATACTGTTCGGACCCAACATATGTGAACGGATATGAGCTATTGAAGCTCAATGAAAGTTTAACGTATGATTGGAAAATCAATTCGGGTATTAGATGGAAGGAGAAAGTGTTAAGGTTTAAGATGATCTCCCTAATTAAAGTCCTTTGGTACTAGTACACTCCGAAAAAGTCACAAGGGAATTAAAGAGTATGATATGTGTGAAATATCCGGAGTGATTTACAAACTAACTTGGTTCTAATTTGGAGGACCAAATTTCTTAAGTGGGGGAGATATTGTAAGACCCGAATTTATTTAAAAACACAAAATGAATGAGTATTCGTGAAGGGAAGTCGGGTTAAATTAATCCCGAACACCTTGAAGGGCAAAACGATCAAAAGATAGAATGCCGGTATAAATTTGCTAAGAAAAATTTAATTAAAAATAAGGATTTAGGATATCTTGATCAATAATGAGGAAATTATATAATTTTGAGTCCAATTGATCAAGATCCGAAATTTTTAGAAATACCGAAAAGTCACTCGGGACAATATCCCAAAAATACGGAGAAATTATACCCGAAAAAGGGTTAAAAATATAATAAATAAATTAAATAAAATTATTTGGAATAAAAAATTGATTTTGTAGATATTTTTGAATATTTTTGACTATTTTAATGAATAAAATAATAAAAAACTAATTTATAAATAATAATAAATAAAAAATAAAATAATTAAGTAAAAAAAAAAACAAACTGAATCTGGAAATCGGGAGAACTGCGACCCGTGAAATCGAACTGCGACCCGCGAGGAAACCGAGGAGCCACCCCAGCCCACCGGCGATCAACGACGCCGACGAAGCTCTGGGCACCGGTGACGTGTGCCGACGATGACTGTGTCCGGCGATCGGAGGAAGAGAAGACCGCGAGGAAAACGGGGTTGATTCTGACGATCCACGGCTGCTGGGCATGAAAGGAGGCCACCGGTGTGATCGAGAGGATGAGCCGATTCTCTTGAGACTGATATCGACCGACGAAACCGTCGAAATCTGACGGATCGAGGGAGAGAAAGTCGAGAGGGAGAAGAGAGGAACGGCGGCCACCGACGGTGATTTGGTCCCGATCGAGGCCAGTCGAAGGTTACCCGACCAAAGACGAGCCGAATGGTGCCAGAAAAGAGCCGAGAACCTGTCGAAAACACCGTGAATTACAGTGGGAAGTTCTGAATCGGTACAGACCGGTTCAGCAAAGAGGTGAACTGGACTGAACCGACTGAACTGGACCGGTCTGAACTGGGTTGAACAGAACTGAACCGGTTCAGCCAAGGAAGAAGGGAAAAAAGGAGAAAAAGAGAAAAAGGAAAAAGGGAAAGAATTTTTGGGGATACATCGGACTTCAGGTAAGTCGGTAAGAGGTCAAAAGTGATCGATTTGATTTTTGAGAAATTTATTTAAATTAAATCTAATCGGAAAGTAACCCGGGATTAAATATATAATTGTGCAGTTTTACGACAAAGCCCGAACGAGAGTCGATTGAGCTCTGATTTTTGTACCCCGCATCATATTGGGTAAGTATATTTTAATTACAATAATATGAGTCCTTTAATACAAAGTTTCGATTATCTTACGAAATTTATCGATTAATTCTGTATAAAAAGGAATATTAATCGAAATTGCAACGTAATTATCGTAAATAGTATACGGGCTATCCAATGAGTTTGGAACGAAGCCCGATGATTATTGATAAGCTGAATGAGCCCAGTAAACTTGAAGAAGGGATTTAATTAGTAGAAATGGGCTAAAAACGGGTTCGAGGCCCATTAAAGTGCAATTGGGCCCAATAAAGTAAAACGGGCCCAGTATGTTAGATTCGATCTGTAAATGTGATATACTGATAAAGATAAGTGAATTAACCCAAAATATGTGGTTATATACAGTTTCGTAGACTTGGTTGACGCGCAGTTGGACTGAGAGATCGGATATTATCGAGACGAGATAAGTTTACACGTGAATCGAGGTAAGGAAATTTTGTAGGTGCATAAAGATTTCTATACGTATTTTTGAGGGGATTTACAGGGCCTAGAAATTCCTTAAAGTATCTAGAAACGAAATAATAATTTTTACGAAAATCGGGGCATAAGTGAATAAAGAAAAAAGACGATATTGCCCTTGGGAGTAAAATTTACAAAAAGGGTAGTAAGGCAGATAAATTGCATGATTTCATGTTTTAATGTTTTATATGAATGTATTGCTTTGGTTTAAGCAAATTTACACATATGTTGGCTGTTGATTTCATGAATTATACGAAAGGGTACCGGTTTGTACCGGTTACGATTTTAAAAGATGTTTTATCAAGATTGAGCCACCTATCGTATTTACATGAATAAAAAGAGTGCTAGAGTTTTACTCGCACTAAATTTTACTGATTTATTACTTATAAAAAGTCGTACTGGAGCATTGCTCGTACGAGAAAATTTGTGTGTGCACAAAACCGTGCTGGAGCTTCACTCGCACGAGATTTTAGATATCATGATATGCATAGCGTGGTGCTGGAGCTTCGCTCGCACTAGACGTGAGTTGACATGCATATAGTCGTGCGGAAGCCTCCTGTAGACTGTGTGTCGCAGAGAGTTGAGATGCTCGCAGGTATACTTTGAGACATGGGTTGGTTATCGACGTAGTATTGGGGTGGATAAGACCTACGGCAGGCACCCCCAGACTATGAATGGGTCCACGGAGTATGATGTACTGTGTATGTCACACGGAGTACGCTGTACCGTGCAGTCATGATGACTCGATGATGTTACTTGATATTCTGGCGGGTAGGATTTGACCCCACCTCCCGTTGTAGTTGTGATGCCCCGCATACCGGGATCCGTGTAGCCTGGGATCACAGGGATAAAGTATGGCCATAGTCCTCGATTTGACCCCACCTCCCGTTACAGTTGTGATGCCCCGCAAATCGGGATCTGTGTAGCCTGGGATCACAGGGACAAAGTATGGCCATAGTCCTCGATTTTCATAGAGTAACCTACATGCCTCACATGATATCATACGGTCTGAATAGACGAGGATGAACCCGAGGGAGTTAAAAGAGATGTGATTTAATGAATCAAGGTACTCCCGAGAGATGGGTTTAGCCTTGATGTGGTTGTTTTATGATAAAACAAATGAGTTTTAACGTGATGAGTTTATGATTAACACAAATAAGTTTTAATGTGACGAGTATGAGACGTCATACATGAGGATTTTTCCATGGTTGTTTTATATATGGATTTCATGATTTCTCTTATATGATATATACATACATGTGGCATCGTTTTAGTCATACCTCATGCTCCAATTGTAAACGATTTTATATCATGACATTATCAGCACGTAGATAGTATAGTTATCTAACTGCTTACATTATTGCCTTACTGAGCTGTTTATGCTCACCCTTTCATTTTTCACACTACAGGGTACATTTAGTAGAAGAGAACGACAGTAGTTTTGCATTTCGGTTATCTGCTGCTTCTTATCAAGACCAGGTATACACATTTGTATAATTTTTGTATTTGAACATATAGAGGAACAATACTGTATATTGATGAAATATTAGGGATGTATTTAGTTTAAATAAATTGATATGTAAATGAAATATAAAAATGGAATGGTAAATAGGTGAGAGGTGACTAACATCGAATCATAGCCCAACTGTTTAGTAGTGTAACTGTTCACGACGGGTAAGGAAATGAAAAAAACATTTAGTCTGATTTTTATGTAATTTGGGTCGTGACAGAAAAGTATATGAATAATTTGAAGTAATATTTGAGAATAAAATTAGTTGGCTACAAATTATGATGTTCAGAGCTCTATTCTAAGATAGTGCTGTTTTACCCTTGAAAAGTATATTGTAAGTTTTGACAAGTAATAAAAAGGGGTGTAGCGATTGAAATTAAAGGAGTAAATGATTGTACTCACGGAATGAGTAATGACAGAGTTTGTTATAAGTGATATACGAAAGGAAATAAGCTTTTAGATGCGATAGATCCTGAATACAAAATATATTGGAATAAGAGGCGTATGCAAGGTACGTATATCTCTGATAGGTGAAATAATTCGGATTAAAGCAATTAGTAGCGAATATGAATTGTGACCACATGGACTGATATGTAAATTAATTGTGGTCAAGTCTGAGGGTTAATAAAGGTATTTCAAAATACCTCCCCACCTGAAGACTTGACAGCGTCTAAAAGTATACATAACCTATAAATTGAAATGCGATAGTCGTAATATATACATTTAAAATTAGGGTACCTTTACTGGTACGATAAAGAAATATAGAATTCGATTAATTGTGAAGGTTTAAAAATTAATTAAAATTTTATAAAAGCCGTTAATATAAGAAAAATGAAATGACGCGGGTTAGTAGCTTCAACGGAAGCGATTTTGAAAGGACATTATATGTTATGCGCACATAGGTCAAGGATATGGATGATTGAAATATTCAGTGGAACTCAACCACGATGAGGTATTTAAACTTTACTGGGATCGATTTGTTATCATCCTTATTGATGATATTTTGGGTGTATTTAAAGTCCAGGGAAAATCATAAGCAACAATTAAAAATTGTTTTTACAGATGATTTGTTAAGAGTTCTCGGAATAGACTACTTTATTGACACTTTTAACTTAGAAAAAGTTGTATTTAAATGAGATGATTGACGTGACAGGAGTTTTGGTGTACTGAAGTAATAAACTGACAACCGCATTTATTCTCACCATACCCAATAGATTAAGAGGTTTCTCATAAATCTATGGATACCTCAAAATAATGAATAGGCTGTGTATTAATGCAAAAAGGGGAAGATAGTCGATTATGAATCTAGACAACTCAAGGATCATGAAAGGACTATCCAGCCCATGATTTAAAGTTGACAGCGATAGTAGTTGTATTGAGTAAATGACACTACTATGTATATGGTGAAAAATTTCAGGTATGCACTGATCATAAAAGCCCCAAGTATCTATTTTTACAGAAAAAGTCAAATATGAGATAACAAAGAGGGTTAGAGCTTCTGAGGAATTATGATTGTGGAAATTGTACCACCTAGGAAATGCTAATGTAATGGCTAATTCCTTGAACAGAAAGAGCCTCGGGATGGTATTACATATGATGGTCAGGGAGCGTGAGCTGCTAGAGCAGTTGTAAGCCTCAGTAGTGATGTGATTCCCTCTGATGATGACAGTGATTGTGTGACAGCTAGCCTGAGATTAGAACCGAATTTGAGTGATCGAATTTGACAGGCTTAGCATGATGATCGGTATGGTGTCTATAGTACGAGTCAGATTCAGATGGGTACAGTGATAAAGTTCACAGAGAGAGATGATGGATTACTGAGGTTCAAAGATCGTATAAGTGCTCCCCAGGACCATAGTTGATGAGGTAGTGATATTGTCAGAAGCTCACTCTTCGGGAGATACAGTGCATCCGAGAAGTAATAAATATATCGAAATCTTAGAAAAGGGAATTGGTGGTCAGATATGAAAAGAGACATTATAGAGATTGTGGAAAAAGTGTCTCATATGTCAGCAGAGTAAGGTAGAGAAAAGAAGTTGCAAGGTTATTGCAGTTCTACCTATATCGACACGGAAATGGGAACAAGTTACCATGAATTTCATGATGGATTACAAAGGACCCGATGAATCACAAGGCTATCTGTGTGATAGTCGATAGATTGACTAAATCTACCCACCTTCTGGTTAGGAAATCCCTAGATACTCTGAGTGTGAAGGCGGATTTATGTGTAAGGAAGATTGTGGAACACCAAGTATCTTTCCAGTGAACATTGTATCATATAGGGATTCTCGCTTCACTTCTCACTTTTGGGAACGTTTTTCAGGAAGCTATAGGAACCCGATTGAGTGTTAGCACAGCTTTCCATCCTCGAACAGATGGTCAGTCAGAGAGGACTGTACAGGTTCTGGAGGATATGATGAGAGCGTGTGCCAATTATCTGATAAGCTCCTGGGATGATCAGTTGTTACTAATCGAATTCGCCAATAATGACAGTTGTCACTTGAGTATCAGGATGACTTCAGATGAGGTATAGTATGGCCGTAGGGATTGTTTCCTCGATTTGGATAAGAAGAAGTGGGTGACAGATAGAGAATTGTTCTCGAATTGGTAAGACAAACCTCTGAGGATGTTCAGTTAATTGTAAAGGATTAAGAACACCTCAGAGCATATAGAAAAACTATGTTGACAAGAGACAGAAACCATTGGAATTCACCGAGGGTGAATTAGTATTGTTGGAAGTTGTTGGTCCTAAGGACATAAGAGATTCGAAAAGAAAGAAAATTGAATTTTGTTATATTGAATCCTTAAAGAGATTGGACAAAGTGGGAGATAAGACCTGTAGGTTGGCGTTACTACCTAAATAAACAGGCATCCACAATGTGTCCTATCTTATGATGCTTCGGAAATACTGTTCAGACCCAACATATGTGAACGGATATGAGCTATTGAAGCTCAATGAAAGTTTAACGTATGATTGGAAAATCAATTCGGGTATTAGATGGAAGGAGAAAGTGTTAAGGTTTAAGTTGATCTCCCTAATTAAAGTCCTTTGGTACTAGTACACTCCGAAAAAGTCACAAGGGAATTAAAGAGTATGATATGTGTGAAATATCCGGAGTGATTTACAAACTAACTTGGTTCTAATTTGGAGGACCAAATTTCTTAAGTGGGGGAGATATTGTAAGACCCGAATTTATTTAAAAACACAAAATGAATGAGTATTCGTGAAGGGAAGTCGGGTTAAATTAATCCCGAACACCTTGAAGGGCAAAACGATCAAAAGATAGAATGCCGGTATAAATTTGCTAAGAAAAATTTAATTAAAAATAAGGATTTAGGATATCTTGATCAATAATGAGGAAATTATATAATTTTGAGTCCAATTGATCAAGATCCGAAATTTTTAGAAATACCGAAAAGTCACTCGGGACAATATCCCAAAAATACGAAGAAATTATACCCGAAAAAGGATTAAAAATATAATAAATAAATTAAATAAAATTATTTGGAATAAAAAATTGATTTTGTAGATATTTTTGAATATTTTTGACTATTTTAATGAATAAAATAATAAAAAACTAATTTATAAATAATAATAAATAAAAAATAAAATAATTAAGTAAAAAAAAAACAAACAGAATCTGGAAATCGGGAGAACTGCGACCCGTGAAATCGAACTGCGACCCGCGAGGAAACCGAGGAGCCACCCCAGCCCACCGGCGATCAACGACGCCGACGAAGCTCTGGGCACCGGTGACGTGTGCCGACGATGACTGTGTCCGGCGAACGGAGGAAGAGAAGACCGCGAGGAAAATGGGGTTGATTCTGACGATCCACGGCTGCTGGGCATGAACGGAGGCCACCGGTGTGATCGAGAGGATGAGCCGATTCTCTTGAGACTGATATCGACCGACGAAACCGTCGAAATCTGACGGATCAAGGGAGAGAAAGTCGAGAGGGAGAAGAGAGGAACGGCGGCCACAGACGATTATTTGGTCCCGATCGAGGCCAGTCGAAGGTTGCCCGACCAAAGACGAGCCGAATGGTGCCAGAAATGAGCCGAGAATCGGTCGAAAACACCGTGAATGACAGTGGGAAGTTTTGAACCGGTACAGACCGGTTCAGCAAAGAGGTGAACTAGACTGAACCGACTGAACTGGACCGGTCTGAACTGGGTTGAACCGGACTGAACCGGTTCAGCCAAGAAAGAAGGGAAAAAAGGAGAAAAAGAGAAAAAGGAAAAAGGGAAAGAATTTTTGGGGATACATCGGACTTCAGGTAAGTCGGTAAGAGGTCAAAAGTGATCGATTTGATTTTTGAGAAATTTATTTAAATTAAATTTAATCGGAAAGTAACCTGGGATTAAATATATAATTGTGCAGTTTTACGACAAAGCCCGAACGAGAGTCGATTGAGCTCTGATTTTTGTACCCCGCATCATATTGGGTAAGTATATTTTAATTACAATAATATGAGTCCTTTAATACAAAGTTTCGATTATCTTACGAAATTTATCGATTAATTCTGTATAAAAAGGAATATTAATCGAAATTGCAACGTAATTATCGTAATTAGTATACGGGCTATCCAATGAGTTTGGAACGAAGCCCGATGATTATTGATAAGCTGAATGAGCCCAGTAAACTTGAAGAAGGGATTTAATTAGTAGAAATGGGCTAAAAACGGGTTCGAGGCCCATTAAAGTGCAATTGGGCCCAATAAAGTAAAACGGGCCCAGTATGTTAGATTCGATCTGTAAATGTGATATACTGATAAAGATAAGTGAATTAACCCAAAATATGTGGTTATATGCAGTTTCGTAGACTTGGTTGACTCGCAGTTGGACTGAGAGATCGGATATTATCGAGACGAGATAAGTTTACACGTGAATCGAGGTAAGGAAATTTTGTAGGTGCATAAAGATTTCTATACGTATTTTTTAAGGGATTTACAGGGCCTAGAAATTCCTTAAAGTATCTAGAAACGAAATAATAATTTTTGCGAAAATCGGGGCATAAGTGAATAAAGGAAAAAGACGATATTGCCCCTGGGAGTAAAATTTACAAAAAGGGTAGTAAGGCAGATAAATTGCATGATTTCATGTTTTAATGTTTCATATGAATGTATTGATTTGGTTTAAGCAAATTTACACATAGGTTGGCTGTTGATTTCATGAATTATACGAAAGGGTACCGGTTTATACCGGTTACGATTTTAAAAGATGTTTTATCAAGATTGAGCCACCTATCGTATTTACATGAATAAAAAGAGTGCTAGAGTCTTACTCGCACTAAATTTTACTGATTTATTACTCATAAAAAGCCATACTCGAGCATTGCTGATACGAGAAAATTTGTGTGTGCACAAAACCGTGCTGGAGCTTCGCTCGCACGAGATTTTAGATATAATGATATGCATAGCGTGGTGCTGGAGCTTCGCTCGCACTAGACGTGAGTTGACATGCATATAGTCGTGCGGAAGCCTCCTGTAGACTGTGTGTCACAGAGAGTTGAGATGCTCGCACGTATACTTTGAGACATGGGTTGGTTATCGACATAGTATTGAGGTAGATAAGACCTACGGCAGGCACCCCCAGACTATGATATGGGTCCACGGAGTACGATGTACGGTGTATGTCACACGGAGTACGTTGTATCGTGCAGTCATGATGACTCGATGATGTTACTTGATATTCTGGCGGGTAGGATTTGACCCCACCTCCCGTTGCAGTTGTGATGCCCCGCATACCGGGATCCGTGTAGCCTGGGATCACAGGGATAAAGTATGGCCATAGTCCTCGATTTTCATACAGTAACCTACATGCCTCACATGATATCATACGGTCTGAATAGACCAGGACGAACCCGAGGGAGGGGTAATGTCCCGATTTATGTTTTTAAAAGAGATGTGATTTAATGAATCAAGGTATTCCCGAGAGATGGGTTTAGCCTTGATGTGGTTGTTGTATGATAAAACAAATGAGTTTTAACGTGATGAGTTTATGATGAACACAAATAAGTTTTAATGTGACGAGCATGAGACGTCATACATGAGGATTTTTCCATGGTTGTTTTATATATGGATTTCATGATTTCTCTTATATGATATATGCATACATGTGGCATCGTTTTAGTCATACCTCATACTCCAAATGTAAACAATTTTATATCATGACATTATCAGCACGTAGGCTATTTATGCTCACCCTTTCATTTTTCACCCTACAGGGTACATTTAGTAGAAGAGAACGACAGTAGTTTTGCATTTCGGTTATCCACTGCTTCTTATCAAGACCAGGTATACACATTTGTATAATTTTTGTATCTGAACATATAGAGGCACAGTACTGTATATGGATGAAACATTGGGGATGTATTTAGTTTAAATAAATTGATATGTATATGAAATATAAAAATGGAATGGTAAATAGGTGAGAGGTGACTAACACCGAATCATAGCCCAACTGTTTAGTAGTGTAACTGTTCACGACGGGTAAGGAAATGAAAAAGCGAAAAAATTTACTCTAATTTTTAGGTAATTTGGGTCGTGACAGAAAAGGGTATGAATAATTTGAAGTAATATTTGAGAATAAAATTTGTTGGCTGTAAATTATGATGTTCAGAGCTCTATTCTAAGATAGTGCTGTTTTACCTCTAAAAAGTATATTGTAAGTTTTGACAAGTAATAAAAAGGAGTGTAGCGATTAAAATTAAAGGAGTAAATGATTGTACTCATGGAATGAGTAATGACAGAGTTTGTTATAAGTGATATACAAAAGGAAATAAGCTTTTAGATGTGATAGATCCTGAATAGAAAATCTATTGGAATAAGAGGCGTATGCAAGGTACGAATATCTTTGATAGGTGAAATAATTTGGATTAAAGTAATTAGTAGCGAATATGAATTATGACCACATGGACTGATATGTAAAGTAATTGTGGTCAAGTCTGAGGGTTAATAAAGGTATTTCAAAATACCTCCCCGCCTGAAGACTTGACAGCGTCTAAAAGTATACTTAACCTATAAATAGCTCAAGTGATATCCCCTCCCCCAAACTTAAAGTGCACAGTGTCCTCAATGTGCAGATAATATAAGAATTTAAGTTCAAGAACAGAGTACTCCCCTTTTCTGATGATGATGAACAACTGAAGCTTGATTGAAAAGGTAAGTCTATAAAAGCAATCTGCAAAATAAAGAAAAAAAACAATAAAAAAGAAAAGAACAGTACAAAAAGAAAAATGAAGCTAAGTAGCAGGATCAGAAGTAAGAGGGTCAGCTAAAGTGGTCACAAAATGCTGACGATCAAACCCTCCCCCAAAATAGTGTTTCCGTCTGCCCTCATTAACCTTAAAGGGTTGATTCATTTAGGGTCTCATCCATAATTTCAATAGCTCCATGGGGGAATACTTGTTTAATGGTAAAGGGACCTGACCACCTAGACTTAAGCTTTCCTGGAAACAACTTCAAGCTTGAATTAAACAACAGAACTTGCTGGCCTGGCTCGAAGTGTCTCTCCTTAATTTTCTTATCATGCCATCGCTTAGTCTTTTCCTTGTAGAGCTTAGCATTCTCATATGCCTGCAACCTGAACTCATCTAACTGATTGAGCTGTAGCAGCCTCTTCTACCCCGCTGCCTCTAAGTTGAAATTCAGATTCTTAAGGGCCTAGTAGGCCTTGTTCTCAAGCTCTACTGGTAGATGACAAACTTTACCATAAACAAGCTGACAAAGGGACATTCCTAAAGGTGTTTTGAAGGCTATCCTATAGGCCCAAAGTGCATTATCTAACCTAATGAACCAATCCTTCCTACTTGGGTTCACTGTTTTCTCCAATATCCCCTTAATTTCCCTATTGGACAACTCTACTTGGCCACTCGTCTGCAGGTGATAAGCAGTGGCTACCTTATGTTTGACCCCATATTTCTTTAACAGCCCACTAAAACTTCGATTGCAAAAGTGGGATCCTCCATCACTAATGATAGCCCTAGGTGTGCCAAATCGTGTGAAAATATTCTTCTTTAAAAACCTTACTACTACCTGGGCATCATTAGTTGGTAAAGCCATCGCTTCAACCCATTTCGGCACATAGTCCACAGCCACTAAAATAGAGAGATTGCCATATGAAGGAACAAACGGTCCCATGAAATCAATACCTTAGACATCAAAGAGTTCTTTCTAAAATATTAGTCAGACGCATCTCATTTCTTTTGGAAATATTACCTACCCTTTGACATCTATCACATTTCAGCACAAAGTAGTGGGCATCCTTAAATAACGTGGGCCAGTAATATCCAGATTGCAAAACCTTGGCCGCTGTCCTCTCTCCTCCAAAGTGCCCTCCATAATCAAAAGAATGGCAATGTCTAAGTATATCCTCTACTTCTTCCATGGGAACACACCTTCTCAAAATTTGATCTTTACATTGCTTGTACAGGAAGGGTTCATCCCAAACATAATACTTGACATCACTCAAAAACTTTTTCTTTTGTTGGGCAGTCAAATCAGGTGGCATCACGTTGCTCACCAGATAATTCATAAAGTCAATGTACCAAGGTAATTTGGAGTGCCCGAAAGTAAATAGCTGCTCATCAGGAAAGGACTCATTAATAGTTGTACCATCTTCTTTAAGTCCACTCTCTAATATAGATAAATGGTCAGCAACCTGATTCTCCGTACCTTTCCTATCCCTAATCTCCAAATCAAACTCCTGTAGTAGGAGAATCCATCTAATCAACCTCAGCTTTGCATCCTTCTTGGAGACTAAGTACTTAATGGCAGCATGATCAGTAAAAACTATTACCTTAGTACCAATGAGATAGGAGCGAAACTTATCAAAAGCAAATACTACAGCTAACAACTCCTTCTCGGTAGTAGCATAGTTTAACTGGGCCTCATTCAGAGTTTTGCTTGCATAGTAGATAGCACAAAAGACTCTTCCTTTTCTTTATCCTAGTACAGCCCCAACAGCATAATCACTTGTATCACACATAAGCTCAAAGGGTAAACTCCAATCTAGAGCTATGATTATAGGGGCTGTAACTAATTTCTCCTTTAAAGTCTTAAATGCTCCTAAGCATTGTTCATCAAAGTAAAATGTAATGTCTTTTTTCAAGAGATTACATAAAGGCTTAGATATCTGAGAAAAATCCTTAATGAACCTTCGGTAAAATCCTGCATGGCCTAGGAAACTTCTGATTCCTTTAACAGATGTAGGGGGAGGTAACTTCTCAATGATTTCCACCTTAGCTCTATCCACTTCTATCCCCCCAACAAAAATTTTGTACCCAAGCACTATACCTTCTTTCACCATAAAGTGGCATCACTAAATTCGTTTCTTCACACCTTCTCAATACTAATGCCAAATTATGCAGACATAAATCAAAGCTATCCCCAAATACTGAGAAATCGTCCATGAAAACCTCAAGAAAATCCTTCACCATATCATGAAATATGGCCATCATGCAACGCTGGAATGTAGCAGGTGCATTGCATAGGCCAAAAGGCATTCTTCTAAAAGCAAAAGTCCCATAGGGACAGGTGAAGGTAGTCTTTTCTTGGTCTTCTGGGGCTATAGCTATTTGATTGTACCCAGAGTATCCGTCCAACAGACAATAAAATTTATGACCAGCTAATCGATCTAACATTTGGTCAATGAAAGGCAAAGGGAAATGGTCTTTTCTGGTGGCTTTGTTGAGTTTCCTATAGTCCATGCATACTCGCCAACCAGTGACAGTCCTAGTGGGGATAAGCTCATTGTTCTCATTCTCGACCATTGTCATCCCTCCCTTTTTAGGGACACATTGTACTGGGCTCTCCTAGGCACTGTCAGAAATAGGATAGATGATCCCTGCATCTAACCACTTAATGATATCCTTCTTGACAACTTCTTTCATTACAGGGTTCAATCGACGCTGGTGCTCTATGGATGACCTATACCCTTCCTCTAATAGTATCTTATGCATACAGATTGAGGGACTGATACCCTTAAGATCAGAGATAGACCAGCCTATAGCCTTCTGATGCTCTCTTAAAACTTGTAGTAATTTCTCTTCTTGATCACTAGAGGGAGCAGCAAACACTATCACCGGTCGAGTGGAGGATTCACCTAAGTAAGCATACCTAAGGTGTGAGGGTAAAGGTTTGAGTTCTAATGCTGGAGGATCACTGGTGGATGGACAGATATTTGAAGCTGGAATAGATAAAGGGTCTAGTGTCTCAAATTGGGCAATTTCCTCAAAAGGAGTGACCTCTAATAATTGTAAAGTCTCGTAGACCTCATCATCATCTTCACAATATTCTCTAAGATCAACAGATTTTACTAAAGACGCTTCTAAAGGGTTTAAAGGTTGTGTCTTGGAAAACTCCTCAGTAATGTCATTATCCACTAAATCCATCCTAAAGCAATCATGAGAGTCATCAGGAAACCTTAGAGATTTGAACACATTAAACTTGACTTCCTGATCTTGAACTCTCATTGTTAACTCCCCCTTTTGTACATCTATTAAAGTTCTACCAGTTGCTAGGAATGGCCTGCCTAGTATAATTGGGATTTCCTTATCTTCCTCCATGTCAACACGATAAAATCTGCAGGGAAAATAAACTTGTCCACTTTTACTGAGACATCCTCAATAACCCCCTTCAGATATTTAATTGATCGATCAGCCAACTAGAGGGTCACTGTGATGGGCTTGGCATCCCCTATTCCTAACTTCTGATAGATAGATAATGGCATCAAATTTATACTAGCTCCTAAATCGCACAGGGCTCTACCAAAGAATAAATTTCCAATAGTGCATGGTATGGTAAGACTCCCGGGATCCTTGAGCTTGAGGGGTAATCTCCTCTGGATAATGGCGTCGTCTCGTAATCTTCCAATCTTCTTTTCCTAGAGAGGATGTCCTTCATAAACTTCACATAGCTTGGAATTTGCTCTAAGGCATCTGCGAAGCGAATGTTGATATGAAGTTTCTTAAAAACCTCAAGGAATTTTGCAAATTGTTGGTCCAGTTTTTGATTTTGAAATCTCTAGGGAAAAGGGACTGGTGGTCTAACAGAGGTGATGCAGTGGAAACTTTTGTAGCATTAGAGGATAAAGGAGGTTGTGACGAAGAAACAGGTAGAGGTGAAGAAATTCCTGGCTTTGTTTCCTTTGCAGCTTGATCTTTTAATTCCTGCTCCTTCTGAGCTGCTTCATTAGAACCTATGGGTTTTTCAACTAGGGGCTGGTCAGGTCTGGACTTTACTGGTGGAGTTACTAGCTCTCTGCCACTCTTAAGGGTGATGGCTTTCACATGTTCTTTCCCCTCCCTTTGCCTAACAGGATTGGCTTCAGTGTTACTAGGAAGGGTCCCCTGAGGAAGTTGACTAAGAGCGTTTGCTATTTGTCTTACCTGAACCTCTAGGTTCTTAATTGAAGCTCCTTGATTTTGCAAGATTGTTGTGAACACTTCCTCAAGCGAGGGTTTCTTATCAGCTGTTGGTAAATGCTGGGGTTGTGGTGGTGGTGGTTGATGGAAGTGGGATGGATGGGAATGAGTAGGTGGATGATGTGGATACGGAGGTGGTGGGTGGTGATGAAATTGATGCTGTGGTGGTACCTGAACCTATGGAGCTTGAAAACCTAGGGGTCCTACTGGTTTAGAATTAGAAACTTGCCCTTAGTTTTGGCTCTAAGAAAAGTTAGGATGGTTCCTCCACCCTGGATTATAGGTGTTTGAAAAAGGGTTGTTATGTTGCTTAGGGGCAACATACTGAACCGATTCTAGGTTAGGTGGACACCTATCCACAGTGTGGGTACCACTACATAGATCACACGAGAGAAAAGGACTTTAAACAGAAAAAAACAGGGTTAGGATTGTTGGAAGGATTAGGTTGGGTACTGAGCAACTCCACCTTCTTTGTAAGATTGGAGATTTGAGAGGTCAAGGTGGACAGCGTGTCGAGCTCATATATACCCATCGATTTCTTTGGCAATTGCCTTTTCGAGGACCATTGATAGTTGTTAGCTACCATCTTGTCTAGCAGCTCATAAGCCTCCTCCTCTGTTTTGCACATCAAGGCTCCACCCGAAGCAGCGTCCACTATAGTCCTATTTTGGCTTGTAAGTCCATTGTAGAAGGTCTGGACTTGCAGCCATAGAGGTAGGCCATGGTGAGGGCACTTCCTAAGAAGCTCCTTATATCGTTCCAATGCCTCATAAAGGGATTCAGAGTCATACTGGGTAAAGGAGGATATATCGCTACGGAGTCTGGCCATTTTAGAGGCAGGGAAAAACTTGGCTAGAAATTGGTGGGCTAACTCGTTCCATGTAGAAATGGATCCTGAAGGCAAGGAGGTCAACCAGTGTCTCGCCCTATCCCTAAGTGAGAAGAGGAATAGTCTAAGTCTAAGCGCATCATCCGATAATCCATTGTGTTTGAACGTGTTGCACAAGTCCAGGAATTGCCCAAGGTGAGCATGTGGGTCATTATACGGAAGCCCTCTGAGCTGTAAAGAGGTCTGGATCATCTGGAGGATGGAAGGCTTAATTTCAAAATTATTAGGAGGGATAGCTGGTGGCCTAATGCCGGTATAATATCCTTCAACCGTCGGCACCGCATAATCTCCAACGGTCCTTCTTTCCCTATTTTTTGTCATCGTGTTTTGTTACGGAGCTATAAATTTCCTAGAATCCTTTCGAATTTTCCTAAGAGTTCGTTCGATTTCAGGATCTAGAGGACAGCAATCAAAACTCCTTGCTCTACGCATGCAAACATCAGAAAGTCCTTAGAAAATTTTTTAAGTTTTTTAATTTTTCATTTTTTTGATTTTAATTAATTATGAGAAAATTAACTAAACTAAACTAAGGATCTCAATATTTACAACCTAAATATTTACAGGCTAGAATTACACCTAAGTATAATTTCATCGATATTAATTAATGGCTAATTAAGACTTCCCCGGCAACGGCGCCAAAAACTTAATACACCCAAAAGGTATTGTCCGCAAGTGCACGGGTCGTACAAGTAATAATGGGATTTGAGTCCCGAATTATCGTCCCTCAGAGAAGTTGGTTAGCCTAATTAACTACCAATTAATTTTACCCGAAGTATATTCTAACAAATTATGAGATTAAGGTGGGTGATCTACTAAGTCTAAAGTTAAAAATACTGGAAAGCAATAAAATAAAAAGAACTAAATAAAACCGAGCAAAATTACTTACATTGCCCCACGCAATTAAAATAAAAACCTACAAAAGAAATTAAAATAGTTAAAGTTAATTAATGAAATTAAAATAAAATGCAAATATGGAAATAAAGAAATGAAATTAATTAAACTACAATTAAACTAACCTAAAATAAAATATGCATGCAATTAAGCTAATTTACTAAAAATGCAAATTAAACTAAACTAGAAATCTAATAAAAATGAAGGCTAAACTAAAAATGCATGAAACACATTAAATCTAAATTAATTCTAAATACCACTAATAAAATACTAAACCAAAATATAATCCTAAACATATAATATAAAATCAACTACTAACTAAAGATTAACACTACAAATTAACTTAATATGCAAAGTTATTAAAACTAACCTACCAATTACTAACAACTAATTAAAAATTAAAACAACTACAAGCATGAAATAACAACTTAGATGGCCAAACAAGGCCTTAACGAATTTAAATAATCCATATCCCTCCATTCACTGTTCATTATTCATTTCTTCATTTTCTGGTTTCTAGGTGGTCTCGGTTTTGCCCTCTGGTCCAGGTTTTTGCCAGCTGTTCGACCACCATTCTCAGTCTGTCATGCAATACTGACACTGCAACTTGCTCCAGGCTACTCTAGGTTAGCCATCTAACTGCACAGGCCCTCTAGCTAATCTCGTTCTGCTCCAGGCTGCTGTTCGTGTCGATAGCTTCTGCTTTGCATTACTGCAACTGTTTCGATTCCAGCTACTCTCATTTTGCTTCTTGATTCTAGGCCTGCTGTCTTCATCAACTACTGTCCAGGCGAGGTTTGCTTCTACCGTTGTTGCTTATCCTGCAAACTTCTGCTCCATATTAGTGCACGCCTGCTGCCTGCTTCTGCTCCAGGTTCAGCTGCTGCTGGTTCGTGCAACCTCTGCTCTTAACACCAATTCAGCTGCTGTTCCTCGGTGTCTTGCTACTGCTATGCACCAGCTTCAGTTCGTGGGATCCAAGGCTATAGCAGAACTGAATTGGCTCAATGAAATAATACATAAATGACCAAAAAAGTGAAAGTGAACAGCATTAAAAACTCAAAACAAAGCATAACAGAGTGCATTTGTAATTCCTGATCACTGTCATGGTGTGCTCAGTCCCTGCTCTGTGATGCATGGGGACAATAACTAACAACAAGCAAGATGTAAATAAATAACTAACTAAAGGAAAAAAGAACTTTATTCTCCTAGTCCTCGGTTTGCATCAATTTCTTTTCCAACATTATTCCACATTGCTCTTGATGTGGAACAATGTTCAACATCCATCCACATCAAGGCACCAGAACCGAAATGGAGAAGAATGAATGAAAAGAAAATGAAAATTAAAAACTTTCACCCGAATACTCAAGAAGATAATAAACTGAGAACTAGGAAAATAAAGTTTTCTTTAACAAAAACAATCATAGTTAAAGAAAATCGAGAATGAGAAAAAGAGAGGCAAACATTTTCCATTAACTTTCACTGAATCAAATGCAAAGGAAATACTTTTGATACAATGAACTACAAGTAACCAAGCAAAGAAAAAATGAAAAACTTCATAAAACATTAAGAAAAATGCCATAAACAGTAAAATTGATTGTTGAGAAAAAGCTACTCGAAAATTCCTAACAAAGGAAGCTTAGAAAATAACCTAAAAGATATTCTACCCTAAAAATTACATCCCTCTTCAATTGCCATCTTTTTTTATTTATAAACACACTAGGGGTAAAATTGTAATTTTCCATCCTAGATGAGTTGGAATTTTTTTTGGCCACTTGTCTTCACACCATTGGCTCATTGAAAAATAATATTTCCATGTCATCTGTCTTTTTGTCCAATTGGATGTGCAAGGCTCATGTTGTCCGCGTGGTCCAATCTCGATTTTAGCTCAATTCCGATCCATTTTCTATCTAAATATTCAAAATGCATCCGGATTTAATTTATCTGCAAACATGAGAATTTTAATTAAATAAAGGGGATAATTAACAAAATAAATTGGGGATTTAAATAATTAATTAGGAAATTAAGCACAAATAATTCTAAGAAAATAGAATTATCAGACCTCCCGCCTTTTACTTCGGTTACACCAGAGCTGCTGCTTTGGTCTTCCAATACCACCTATATATATGTCGTCCTTGTCGGTATATATATATACACATATATAAGCTTCGGTTGCTTTGTTTGGTGGCTCTGCCCTCACACACCTTGTCTCTTCATCGACTGCTACAACAGTTTCCTTCTCCATGCAGTCGTCTTTATTCCAGCTTTCTTTAATTTCTATCACTGCACCTCCTCCCCGATCACTTTATTCCTGCGTTTCACTTCATTCTCTTTCTTACTCTCTTGCGTTCTGCTTGAATCATAGGCTGCTGCAGCTTTTCAGCCTTCACATAGGTCTCTGCCTTAGCCCTCTATGGCCTGCCTTTATTCCATTTTTTTTGGTTCAGCAACCCATCCATTATTATTTTTTTCTCTTCGGGGTTCAGACTTTCGTTTCCCCTTATTTTATTTTTTTCTAGTGTACTTTGGTACTGATATATGTATATATAAATATATAGATACTTATACATCCCTTTCTACTTTCTAGATTGCTTTCACTTCCTTTCTCTCATCTGCCTCAGTATCCATTTACACTCTGCCGTCCATTTATCATTCTCCTACTATGGTCAAACCCCTCATTCACTCTTACAGCAGCTGTACACAACTGTACAACCCTTCCTAAGCCTGTTTCTTTCGCTTCCACTTGAAGCATACTAGTATTTTATGTGAGATTTGAGAATTTTAGATATATTTTAATGATGTAATAAGAACTTGAAGTGTAATTTATTGAGCTAAGTGAATGGTGGAAATTATATTTTGAGATTTATATGTAAGTGTTTAACATAAGTGTGAAACTAAGAGGTCAGATCGATCTTGGAAAAGGAGAGATCGATCTGGTAAGTTAAAAATGACAAGGAAGGAGGAATTTAAGGAGCAGATCTATCTGCAATGAAAGACGATCAATCTCCTTATGATTCTGTTTGAGAGAA
The DNA here is from genome assembly GCA_033439115.1 of Firmiana major. Classification (NCBI taxonomy): domain Eukaryota; kingdom Viridiplantae; phylum Streptophyta; class Magnoliopsida; order Malvales; family Malvaceae; genus Firmiana; species Firmiana major. The sequence goes on along the minus strand of CM065896.1, from coordinate 24,614,229 downwards.
GATCGATCTCATGAGGAAGGGATCGATCTCCATATGTTTCTGTTTGGGAGAAGATCGATCTCCTCAAGGAGCAGATCGATCTCATAAAGCCATAAAGAGATCGATCTCACCCCTCGACAGATCGATCCCCTAGGCATAAAATTGCCCCAAATCGTTCCCAAATTCAAATGCAGATTGATCTCATCAAGAGCCAGATCGATCTCTTACCCTCAGTCTATATAAGGAACCTCTGATTTCTCCTGTAATTTCATTTTCTCTCTCTTCCAACCCCTATTTCTACCGAAGCCCTAGCTTTCTCACTCATCCAAAGCACCCATTTTCGTCCAAATCAGAGGCTGTGGCAAGAAGGAAAGTTGTTCCTCATCAAAGGGAGAACAACATACTTGGAAATCGTAAGACGGATTGAATCGAGGTAAGAGATAAGCTCTCCACAAGTTTTGGGTAATTTCTAAACCTCGATCTTGATATTTGAGATGATTTTGGTGATAATGGCTGCTGGCATTGTGTTGAAATAGTTGGAAAATGATTAGGGATTGATGAAATTACAATATAGTTGGAGTGATGATGATATTTAGCAATTTTGATAATTTTGGGAATTTTGAGCTATAAATGGAAATTTAGACAATGTGGTGAATTCGCATAAATAATTTGACATGAGAAATGTAGAACGTGGGGATGTTGTGAATGAGATTGTAGTTTTTGGTAGAGTTACGAGAATCGAGAGATTTGAGGTGTTATGAGCAATTATGCTCGATTTTGAGAATTGAGGTTATTGAATGATGAGTGTTGATGTTTTAACATCGTTTGGACAGCTCGAGAGTTCCAGAGTGGAATGCGAGACTAGTCCGTGACAAGGGGGAAACGATTGCGCTATAGGAGGTGCAAAGAGGTAAGGGAAACTAAACCATTTGTGTATGTGATTTATAAAACAAGCATGTTGAGTGTTGTGTTGTGATATAATTGCACACGGTTTTTATAGCCGGTTGGAGCCCAATGTTTTTATGAGTTTATAAACTACGTGTGAAACTGCTTTATAAACCGTTGAGTTTATGTGAGAAATGAATTGGGCTCTACGTTAAGGCAATATTGAGATTTGTGAAATGTGTGCGTGCTTTGCTGGTTGGAACTCGGTTTTAATATGTTTTGTGTCGAGTACAAAATGGTTTTAAATGAGTTTTTATGAGGAAAAAAACCCACTATGAGTTCTACGTGAAGGCAAACCAGTCTTATGTGATAAAGACTTAGGTGTGTGATTTTGAGTACACACCGGGCATTGCTCTGGTAGCATGTAAGTCCGATTCTTCTTCGTTCTGGTAATGTGAGATTTCCCAATCTGTGGCTGTGCCACGTATATTTGGTGGCTGTTGCCACGTGAGATTCCCCAATCTGTGGCTGTGCCACGTATATTTGGTAGCTGTTGCCACGTGAGATCCCTCAATCTGTGGCTGTGCCACGTATATTTGGTGGCTGATGCCACGTGAGATTCCCCAATCTGTGGCTGTGCCACGTATATTTGGTGGCTGCTGCCACGTGAGATTCCCCAATCTGTGGCTGTGCCACGTATATTTGGTGGCTGTTGCCACGTGAGATCCCCCAATCTGTGGCTGTGCCACGTATATTTGGTGGTCGTTGCCATGTGAAACCCTATTCTGTGGCTGTGCCACGTGTGAATCTAAATCAATGGCTATGCCACGTGTGTTTGGTGGCTGTGCCACGTGCATTATTATTACAGTGATTTTATCACGGATCTTGAGAAAGCCATTATCGCATTATTTTCACATACTTGTTACTGCTCTAGACTGAGCCTTTTTACTTCATGCTTTCACATGATTTGAGATATGAGAATGTCGTTTTGAGTACTTTCATGCTATGGTTTTCAAATTAGTATACTGAGTTTCACATACAAATGAATATTTTATGATGTGCATTATGGTTTATATAATGAATCCCTTACCCCCTTTACTGAGCGATTAAGAAGCTCACCCTATTTTCTTCCCCCCAGATTTCTTCAAGTGAAAAAAGGTTTCCCTGCGACATACGAAGTAGTGTCTAGTGGAGGACTTGAGCTTCAGGCCATATATTGTATTTTGAGGTATCTTTTATCTTTTTACGTACCCAGACAATTATTGTAATTACAGACACTCGATGTATAACATTGTATGGGATGTATTAGGATTAATTAACTTGAGATTGAATAATGTATTGATATGATATATAATTTCTAGTGATGAGATCCTGAGGTATGATAAATATGATGATGTATGACACTGCACAGGAATGCACCCTTAATTGTGAATTGATGAGTAAAAAGTTTTAAATTGGCCCTATTTTTCGTATTTTTGAGGCTTGACAGAGTTTTCTTGGTATCAGAGCTTAGGGTGTCTAGTACTGTCAGTGTCGGTTAAGTGAAATAGAATACATCCCAAGTGTATGTAATAGTCTGGTCATGAACTGAATCTAAGGATTGAGATTTCAATTGATTTTGATATTTACGCGCAGGAGACGAGTTGAGATAGAGAATGAGTAAACGTCGAGGTCGTTCGAGGAGGCAGGTAGAGTCCCCTCCGCCACCTGCCCCCTAGCCAAAGAGTCCTAACTCTCGATTTAATCGGATTAAAACCGATGTGAGGTAAGGTTTTGAGCAGATGGCAGTGCTATTCGCGCAACACTTTAGAGTTAATACCTTGGGTACTACTCCTACACCACCACCAGGACCTCCCGTACCCCCAGTACAGATGGATCCATTACCTCCCGTCACTCAGCCTGGTGATAGAAGTATGGTCTGACTGAAGGATTTTCTGAAGATGAATCCACCCGTATTTAGGGGAAAGAAGGATCCTACCGAGGTGAGGAGTGGCTGACAGAGTTGAGAATTATATTTGATTATCTAGGGTGCACCAATGCTGAGAGGGTCAGTATGAGTATCTATATGTTGAAGGGGAGAGCTCGAGATTGGTGGGGTACTACCCAGGGTATTCTGATGTCCCGCCAGGATGTGATTGGTTGGGAAGAGTTTCAGATAGCCTTTAGGACCTAATATGTACCACCAGCCGCCCAGAGAAAGAAGTAGGCCGAGTTTTTGAGTTTGGTACAGGGTGATATGTCTGTGGATGACTATGAGAGCCAATTCACCGCGCTATTGAGATATGACCCAGAGACCTTCAAGGACGAAGAACTCCGTACTGAGAAGTTTGTGTATGGATTGAAGCCCATCATCAGAGATAGATTGATCGGGCTATGTATTATTGAGTTTGGAGATGCTCTGAGACAAGCACAAGAGATTGAGAGGGGAATTGAAATGGTACAGTCCTAGAACGAGCTCAGAGCGATGAATAGAGATAAGGGCAAGAGGCCAGCGATTTTCCAAACAGATGCTCGGAGAGGCTCCTTCAAAAGAGGAAGGATTGAGGTACAGAAGGACAGGTTGGAGAGACCTAGAGTTTACCCTAACATCAGGGAGACCCTTCGAGATGTTAGGCCTGAGATAAGGTTTTGCAAAAATTGTGGCCGAATGCATGAGGGAAGTTGTACCGGGTCGATCCATGGATGTTTTAGATGTGGAGACATGGGTCACATGGTGAAGGATTGCCCTCAACCTCAGAGACCACATATTCCAGAGCCCGCTAGACAATAGCCTCAGAGAGTGAATCCCTAGAGACGGGCTACTGCTGCAGAGAAAGGAAAGAGACCTGTTACACAGGGACATGTGTTTGCCCTGGATAAGGAGACCGCAGACACTTTTGCAGAAACTATAAGAGGTACACTCTCTGTCTATAATCATAAGACTCATGTGTTGATTGATTCAGGATCCACGCATTCGTTTATTTATGAGCATTTTGCATGTAGATTAAACTTGAAGTTTGAACCTCTAGAATATATACTACATGTAAATACCCCTATGCGTGAATCCCAAAGGACTGAGTTAATCTGTAGAGGATGTGAAATAAAGGTGGGAGATAAAGTGATGTTAGCAGATCTAATCATGTTGAGTATACATGGGTTTGATGTAATTCTGGGGATGGATTGGTTGGCAACCAATCGAGCGAATTTAGATTGCTACACTAAGATTGTAACTTTCTCCCTACCTGAACCTTACAGTGTACGTTTGAAATATTAAGAAAATAGACGTATGAAATTTTGTAAACAATTTGAGAATTTTAATATTATTTTAGAGAATATTAAATATGATTGTCCATGTGAAGGTTATGAAACACTCATCTCAGACGATGAGCGGGAACATCCGAGGATTGAGGATATACCTGTGGTTTACGAATTTTTGGATGTTTTCCCAGATGAGTTACCAGGTTTACCACCAGAGAGAGCTGGAGTTTACCATTGATTTGGTACTAGATACTCAGCCGATCTATAAACCTCCCTACAGGATGGCATTAGTGGAACTTGGGGAATTAAAGAAACAACTACAGGAGTTATTGGATCAAGGGTTTATTAGACCCAGTGTTTCGTCGTGGGGAGCACCTGTATTATTTGTTAAGAAGAAGGATGGTAGTCTCAAATTATGCGTAGACTATCGGTTGTTGAATAAAGCCACGGTGAAGAATAAATATCCATTGCCCAGGATTGATAATATACTTGATCAGCTGAGAGGGGCATCAGTCTTTTCTAAGATTGATTTGAGATCGGGCTATCACCAATTGAGGATCAAGGAAGAAGATATTCCAAAGACGGCCTTCAGGACAAGGTATAGCCATTATGAATTTCTGGTGATGTCTTTTAGATTGACGAACGCCCCTGCTGCCTTTATGAGATTAATGAACGAGGTGTTCAGAGACTATCTAGATAAGTTTGTGATAGTCTTTATTGATGATATCTTGGTGTACTCTCGGTCATATGAGGAGCATGCACAGCATTTGTGGCTAGTACTTCAAATACTTCGAGATAAACAATTATATGGAAAGCTTAGTAAGTGTGAATTTTAGCTGGATCGGATAGCTTTCCTTAGTAATATAGTCTCAGAGGAAGGAGTATCAGTGGATCCAAGTAAAGTGGAGGCTGTGCTTAATTGGGAGAGATCGAGGACAGTTACTGAGGTACGAAGCTTCCTTGGTTTAGCAGGGTATTACAGAAGATTTGTGGAAGGATTTTCAAGGATTGCCGCTCCTTTGACTAAACTCACGCGTAAGGAGACTCCGTTCTTATGGACTGATCAGTGTGAGCTCAGTTTTCAGGAGTTAAAGAGGAGATTAACAGCGGCACCTGTGTTAACTATTCCTGAGGGATCAGGAGGATTTTTGGTGTATAGTGATGCATCTCATCAAGGATTGGGGTGTGTGCTTATGCAGCATGGAAGAGTGGTCGCATATCGATCGCGACAGTTGAAAGACCATGAGCGAAATTACCCCACACATGATCTGGAGTTAGCCGCTGTGGTATTTGCCTTGAAGATCTGGCAACACTACTTATATGGGGAAAGATTCTAGATCTTCATTGATCACAAGAGTTTGAGATATCTCTTTAATCAGAAAGAGTTAAACATGAGACAAAGGAGATGGATGGAACTCCTTAAGGATTATGACTGCGGATTCTATATCATCCGGGTAAGGTGAATGTAGTTGCTGATGCCCTGAGCAGGAAGAGTATGATATCTACTATGATGATCAGGGAATAGGATTTACTGGAGCAATTCGTCGAACTCTGGATCAAAGTTAAAAAGATAGAGAATGGATTTTTGGCTAGCTTGCGGATAGAGCCAAGGATCATGGATCAGATTAGAACTGGGCAACGCAATGATCAGAGGTTAATGATGTGGTTAGCCAAGCTGAACAGAGTTTGCAGTCGGATCTCACAGTCAGTGAGGATGGATTGTTGAGATTCAGAGGACGGATTTATGTACCGGACGATGATACCCTGAAGAGACAAATACTGAGAGAATCTCACTGCTCGCGATACACAATGCACCCAGTGAGTACTAAGATGTACCGAGATTTTAGAAAGGTGTACTGGTGGAGTGGTATGAAGCGAGACGTGGCAGAGTATGTGGCCAGATGTTTAGTATGCCAGCAAGTGAAAGCTGAGCATCGGAAGCCCGGAGGACTACTACAACCTTTACTTGTACCTACATGGAAATGGGAGCATGTCACTATGGACTTTATTATGGGTTTACCGAGGACCCAAAGAGGTCGTGACGCTATATGGGTTATAGTGGATAGATTGACCAAGAGTGCCCACTTTCTTGCCATCAAGAGCACAGATACTGTGGATGCCTTAGCCGAGCTGTATGTCAGTGAGATAGCTAGATTACATGGGGCTCTAGTGAGTATTACTTCTGATAGATATTCCCGATTTACTTCCAGATTTTGGACCCAGTTTCAGGAGTCCATGGGATCTCGATTGAGTTTCAGGACCGCCTATCATCCTCAGACAGATGGTTAGTCAGAGAGGACTATTCAGACCCTGGAGGATATGTTGAGGGCGTGTACGATGGATTTTAAGGGATCATGGGATGATCACTTGCCCCTAGCAGAGTTTGCGTACAATAATAGCTATCATGCGAGTATTGGAATGACACCTTTTGAGGCTCTATATGGTCGGAGGTGTAGGTCCCCTGTAGCTTAGGAAGAAGTCGGTGACAGAAAGATAAATGCTCCCGAGCTTGTTGAGCAAGCTGTACAGAGTGTGAAATTCATATGTGAGAGGTTACAGGCTGCACAGAGTAGACAGAAAAGCTACGTGGATGTACGTAGACGGCCACTCGAGTTTGATGTTGGTGATACAGTATTTTTGAAAATATCACCGAGTAAGGGTATCATGCGATCCGGGAAGAAAGGAAAATTGAGTCCTCGATACATAGGACCATTCGAGATTCTTAAGAGAGTGGGAGAGGTAGCCTACAGATTGGCATTACCCCCACAGATGTCTGGAATACACAATGTTTTTCATATGTCTATGTTGAGGAAGTACCACTCAGACCCATCTCATGTCATAGAGTATGACGAGATGGACATACAAGAGGACATGAGCTACACTGAGGAACCCGTCCGGATTCTCGATAGGAAGGAGAAGGTGCTTAGAACCAAGAGCATCCCATTAGTGAAAGTTATGTGGAAACATCACTCAATGGAAGAGGCAACGTGGGAACTAGAGAATCTCATGAAGGAAAAATACCCCCATCTATTTGACTAGTTGAGTTGAATTTAGAGGACCAAATTCTTTTAAGGTGGGGAGGATGTGAGATCTGAGAATTTTAGATATATTTTAATGATGTAATAAGAACTTGAAGTGTAATTTATTGAGCTAAGTGAATGGTGGAAATTATATTTGGAGATTTATATGTAAGTGTTTAACATTAGTGTGAAACTAAGAGGTCAGATCGATCTTGGAAAAGGAGAGATCGATCTGGTAAGTTAAAAATGACAAGGAAGGAGGAATTTAAGGAGCAGATCGATCTCCAATGGAAGAGGATCGATCTCCTTATGATTCTGTTTGAGAGAAGATCAATCTTATGAGGAAGGGATCGATCTCCAAATGTTTCTGTTTGGGAGAAGATCGATCTCCTCAAGGAGCAGATCGATCTCATAAAGCCATAAAGAGATCGATCTCACCCCTCGACAGATCGATCTCCTAGGCATAAAATTGCCCCAAATCGTCCCCAAATTCAAATGTAGATCGATCTCATCAAGAGCCAGATCAATCTCCTACCCTCAGTCTATATAAGGAACCCCTGCTTTCTCCTGCAATTTCATTTTCTCTTTCTTCCAACCCCTATTTCTGCCAAAGCCCTAGCTTTCTCACTCATCCAAAGCACCCATTTTCGTCCAAATCAGAGGTTGTGACAAGAAGGAAAGTTGTTCCTCATCAAAGGGAGAACAACATACTTGGAAATCATAAGACGGATTGAATCGAGGCAAGAGATAAGCTCTCCACAAGTTTTGGGTAATTTCTAAACCTCGATCTTGATATTTGAGATGATTTTGGTGATAATAGCTGTTGGCATTATGTTGAAATAGTTGGAAAATGATTAGGGATTGATGAAATTACAATATAGTTGAAGTGATGATGATATTTAGCAATTTTGGTAATTTTGGAAATTTTGAGCTATAAATGGAAATTTAGACAATGTGGTGAATTAGCATAGATAATTTGACATGAGAAATGTAGAACGTGGGGATGTTGTGAATGAGATTGTAGTTTGGGGTAGAGTTACGAGAATCGAGAGATTTGAGGTGTTATGAGCAATTATGCTCGATTTTGAGAATTGAGGTTACTGAATGATGAGTGTTGATGTTTTAACATCGTTTGGACAGCTCGGGAGTTCCAGAGTGGAATGCGAGACTAGTTCGTGACAAGGGGGAAACGATTGCGCTATAGGAGGTGCAAAGAGGTAAGGGAAACTAAACCATTTGTGTATGTGATTTATAAAACAAGCATGTTGAGTGTTGTGTTGTGATATAATTGCACACGATTTTTATAGCCGGTTGGAGCCCAATGTTTTTATGAGTTTATAAGCTACGTGTGAAACCGCTTTATAAACTGTTGAGTTTATGTGAGAAATGAATTGGGCTCTACGTTAAGGCAATATTGAGATTTGTGAAATGTGTGCGTGCTTTGCCGGTTGGAACTCGGTTTTAATATGTTTTGTGTCGAGTACAAAACGATTTTAAATGAGTTTTTATGAGGAAAAAAAACCCACTATAAGTTCTACGTGAAGGCAAACCAGTCTTATGTGATAAAGACTTAGGTGTGTGATTTTGAGTACACACCGGGCATTGCTCTGGTAGCATGTAAGTCCGATTCTTCTCTGTTCTGGTAATGTGAGATTCCCCAATCTGTGGCTGTGCCACGTATATTTGGTGGCTGTGCCACGTATATTTGGTGGCTGTTGCCACGTGAGCTTCCCCAACTTGTGGCTATGCCACGTATATTTGGTGGCTGTTACCATGTGAGATCCCCCAATCTGTGGCTGTGCCACGTATATTTGGTGGCTGTTGCCACGTGAGATTCCCCAATCTGTGGCTGTGCCACGTATATTTGGTGGTCGTTGCCACGTGAGATCCCCTAATCTGTGGCTGTGCCACGTATATTTGGTGGTCGTTGCCAAATGAAACCCTATTCTGTGGCTGTGCCACATGTGAATCTAAATCAGTGGCTATGCCACGTGTGTTTGGTGGCTGTGCCACGTGCATTATTATTACAGTGATTTTATCACGGATCTTGAAAAAGCCATTATCGCATTAGTTTCACATGCTTGTTACTGCTCTAGACTGAGCCTTTTTACTTCATGCTTTCACATGATTTGAGATATGAGAATGTCGTTTTGAGTACTTTCATGCTATGGTTTTCAAATGAGTATACTGAGTTTCTCATACAAATGAATATTTTATGATGTGCATTGTGGTTTATATAATGAATCCCTTACCCCCTTTACTGAGCGATTTAGAAGCTCACCCTATTTTCTTCCCCCCCAGATTTCTTCAAGTGAAAATGGGTTTCCCTGCGACGTACGGAGTAGTGGCTAGTGGAGGACTTGAGCTCCAGGCCATATATTGTATTTTGAGGTATCTTTTTATCTTTTCACGTACCCAGACAATTATTGTAATTACAGACACTCGATGTATAACATTGTATGGGATATATTAGGATTAATTAACTTGAGATTGAATAATGTATTGATATGATATATAATTTCTAGTGATGAGATCCTAAGGTATGATAAATATGATGATGTATGACACTGCACAGGAATGCACCCTTAATTGTGAATTGATGAGTAAAAAGTTTTAAATTGGCCATATTTTCCACATTTTCGGGGCGTGACATTTTAAGCCTTAACAATTCGGCTTGTGTTATTGTCTGCCGTTACACTCAGTTTCCTAGCTTTTTCCCATGGTTTATAGCCTTCCATTATTTCTCCATTTCCCTTCGGTTCCATTAGACATTATTACTGCCACTTTCCGATTTCTCTCCTCTCTGCCGAACAGTTGTCATTTCTTGTATACGAGTACATATATTTCTTTGTCCCTACTCACACCAAGCTTTGCTGCCCTCTCCAATCTTTTAAACAATGCATGACCAGCTGATGGGACAATCCACTTGCCATCATATTTCTATTCCCTAGACTGTGGCTATAGTGTCTTTTGCAAGTTTTCCTTACCGAAACTATTCACCAACTCAAACTTTACCTATCGATTCTTCCTTGTTTTCCAATACTCTTTCCAATCAATTTATGTACATATACTCATACATACCTATTACATATATATTTCCCTTTACAATGCTTGGTTTTACTGCCATCGGTTGTGTTAATAATTATGTATATATGTACATATGTATATACGTAGGTACATATATTTATGTATAAATATACATATATTCATCCATATACCCATATACTAGATTTAAGTAACGGATATGATATTACTCACCCACATGTATATTTACGTATCTCTATACTCTTGTACTTGGCAAATTTCTTTAAATGAATTTATAGATTAATTATTATTTCGTATAGATATTTCTTTAGCTCATACGTATATAAACTTTATTTCTATTTCCATTTATATTCATTCCTTGAAACTAATCTAATTTATTAAATTAATTCTTCTAAGCCTCGCCCTTGCCATGATTATAATTCCGATTAATTTACCTCTAATAGTACACATCCTCAATTTCCTTTATCTAATTATTGTACATAATCAAACTTGAGTACAAAAATTCGTGGTACATTCTCCCCACCTTAGGAAATTTGGTCCCCAAATTTAAAGGTATATCCGTCCTCAGCTAATTGTGGGTATTTTTCTCACATCAAACTTTCTAATTCCCGCGTAGCCTCTTCCAAAGTGTGGCACTGCCACAGAACTTTGACTAGAGGAATTTTCTTAAATCGCAATACTTTCCCTTCCTATCCAAGATCCGAATCGATTTCTTCACTTAGATTATATCCTCATTCGGCTCCAGTGGTTCATACTTAACCACATACATCATATGTGGATGTTACTTGCGTAGCATTGAAACATGGAAGACATTATGAATACTTGATAATTCAGGCGGTAACGTTAGCCTGTAAGCTTTCTCTACCAGTCGGTCTAAGATCTCAAAAGATCCAATATATCGGGGACTTAGCTTTCCTTTCTTTCCAAACCTCATCATGTCTTTGTCTTTGGTCAGTATAATTCTTTTTGCCTGCTTGAGTTGTTCTCAACCTCTCACAAATTAATTGAATATCTTTAGAAACTTGCTTAACCAAATAAGAAACAATTTTATTCCTTCACCTATCTCTTCTGTCCAATTAGTGAACGTCATTTTCGACTATACAACACTTCATACGATATCATCTCGATACTTAAGTGTTATCTGATATTATGTGCAACTTTGCTAATTGGCAATTTGTCCTTCCAGGAGCCTTTAAAATCCTGACACATGCATTCGATTCCATATAGGCATGGGTAATAATCTCATAGGCTTTTGTGCTCTACCTTAACCTGCTGACCTATAAGACATTTAATTCCAATTTCAGTTATTTATCTTATCGTACTGGATCGCTAATATACTTTCAGGAGATTTTAATAAATTTTTACTATTATCCGGATGCGAATAATATTTCTATGAATGAGTCACTGACAACATCAATTCCTTTAACTGTAGATTATTTGGTACACAATTCTGCTTTTAAACCTTAATTAAATCATCAGTACCAATACTCAAGCTAGTTGCAGCTCCCATTTCTGTCTAACCAACCACATCAATACATTGTTTATCATTTTGCTGTGCCTGTTCGATTCGATCAATTAAGTCCAATTTCAACTCTCAGGCTAGCTACCATGTAATGAATGTCAGTGTCAGAAAGGGACCACATCTGAGTTATGGCTCACAAATTATTCCAATAACTCATGTCCTTGACCAATATACATAACACCATCCCAAAATCACTTCTGCACAAGGCACTAACCCAAATCACTCCCTTTTCCTTGTGTTAGACGGCCTTTATGAGATTTAGTATTTAAACCTTCTTGATCAATAGGATTCCATAATTCTTCACTGTACAAGTAATGGTATCTTGATTTTAAACACGAATATTACAACTATCAACTATAGTTTATGGGTTAACGATCAGGGTACTTCTAGACGCTGTCAAGTCTCTCAGGCGAGGAGGTATTTTGAAATACCTTTGTTAGCAATCAAACCTGACCACATAACTAATTATGGGTATGGGTATAGGGTTTTAAGATTCAGTCCCAATAAAGAGTAGGATACTAAAACTTATCGCAATTTCACATTTATCCTTTAGACAACAATCCATTCTCAATCATCTCGCTTAATCCGAATCATTTCACATACTGGAAATATTCCCACATTGTGTACGTCTCTTATCCAAAATATGATCTATATTTAGAATTTATCACACCTTAAAATTGATCTTTTCTCGTATATCAATTATAACAAAATCATTTTCTTACTCAAATTAAGTCTCTCATTCAAAACATAAGAATAAACAATTTACAATCCTTAAACTCGATACGTAATTCATATTCCATAGTCTCCATATATCTCAAACTCTGAATCATCTTTAAGAGTTTTGGGCCTTTCCCACTAATCCATAATTTCTACTTTGGGAGAATCCAATTAACTCTCGTTCTTGACAAATCGTGACCCAAAAGACTCCGAGTCTCCTAAAAAATTAATGTCAGTACACTCTAAAGTGGGTCACCTAGTCTGATAATCTCCTTTTCATGCAATTCTTGTATTTGTTTCTTCAGCATTTCTAATTCAATCAAAGGCATTGAGTACAGTGGTTTGAATAATAAATTCGATGTCAGGTGCTAAATCAATTTCATAACTTCACCTTTCAATTTAGTGGTAACTTTGTTAAATCATCTGAATACGTGTCGAAAATCCCTTTGTCTACTTGGGTGTCTTTTTTTTTTTTTTTACTCCGAACACGCCTTAACTTTATCGATCCTGTAAGCAGTGTGACCTTCACTTATACTTTTAGTTTTTTAATTCATCTTTTCAGTTACAGTGATTTTATTCTATCATTCTCACTGCTTCCTTATCTTTTCTGTCACTCTCTTTACCTTGTAATTTTCTTAGTAACCTCGAGAGTATATATCTCATATTCTCATAGTTGCATCTTACGCACTACTCCTTTAAAATAACATCTGGTGAAGCTAACTCAACTCGATCGAAGATCTCAGTACATCCTATGAGTTTCCTGGACTTCCTCCATTTCACATCCCTACTTATCTGGATTATTCTTCTTCCAAAGCTATAAATTTAATTTCATAATCATCCATAGACTTGTTACTTTATGTCTGATTGCAATCATTTCATCCATAATTACCACTTTATTTCATCTGGAATGTGCTACTGCCTAAAGGCCTTCAGAATATATCCCATGTAATTTTCTGATGTCGGCTCTCGGATTAAATCGGGGAACTTCCCTCCGAGTTCGACTTTCCATTTCAATACTGATGCTACAAAGACTAATTTCTTTATAGTAGCACACTCTAAAAATTCGTGCAGCTTCTCCAATCCTTTAACACAAAAGTTGCAAAAGCAACTTTCTCGGTAAAGTTACTTCTAAAATCATCAAGCTTTTTTTTTTATTTCATTCATTCAACACTCCAAATCACTGAATTCTTAACCTTGTTGAAAAATGGAGGCTTAAACTCTTGAAACTGCCCCCAGTCTATTAAGCTCACAATCATACTCTAAGAATCCATGCAATTTTTCCAATTTAATTTTCCAGTTTTCCATTACAATTGGATTCTTGACTTCAGTATGTAATAGCATACTATCCTCTAAAATCAGCTCAGTCTCCATTTGTTAGTGAACTTACAGACATTTCTTAACTTCATTGCTCATAACATTGGGTCATACCTTTCCGGGGACATAAATCATAATTCATACTCATTGACAGATCGATTTCCTTATGCTAGACCCATAAATTCAATTCATAGTTTCCTTAATCTCATTCATTCAGTTCTCTATAACTACTGGGTCCTTTATTCCATTTAACAATGGTGGTCTGAACTTCTAAAACTGCCTCATCTTGTGTAGCTCCTACTCCTAACCTAAGTCAACATCATTCTACTGTGGAGCTACAGGAGCAAGCATATTTGTAGTTTTGAAACATCCCTACAGGTCGTGCAGGCATATCGATAGTAATCTGCCTGTCTATTCTTTCATCTACCTTCTCACCTAACATAGCTTGTGTTCCAATTTTTTTCATAATATGTTTAATACTTCTCTCAATCTTAGCAAAGTGTATCTCAATACCATCTGTCCTTTCGACAAGACCTGATGGAGTATACTCAACATCAGTTTCAATCTCAGTATTATTTATGAGTCTCATATGGCAACTCTGCATGATTCTCAGGCCTGCCTCTGTGGCCTCTAGCCCATGATCTAATTCCTCACGTAAACAAAACATTAAGTCTTAACTTCATTAGGTATACTTAGTCTACAACCAAACAAGCACAGACATTTGAGATGTACTCTTATCCTTATTATTGACACTGACAGTACTAGACAACCTTTACTCTGATACCACCTTAAACTGTAACGACCCATGACTTGTAAAAGTTTGGGGAATTTTTTTTTTAAACTTTGGCTTGCAACTTAATCCCTTATTCACTTAGGCTGTATTCCTATTCAGTGTCAATCCTTAACAATATTTCATTTCATTTATCCTTATACATGTTTCATCCCAACACATTACTTTTAATAGATGTCTGTGCATACAAATGGTCTGGTAAAGAGATAAGAATGTATACCTCACGCATGTACAAAAGGTAGTCTGGGGAAGCTCATATCCGCCAGTCTACATTGTCTACGCAGCATTTATTAACTGTAATTCACTGCAAAAATCTGAGAGGTGAAGGGGTGAGATTTCGGGAAAAAGCCCAGTAAGAAAATACATTTAAAGTAGTCCTGATATGTAAAAGCATGCAAGAAATCATTCATAAAATAAACTTTGCTTCAGAAAAACTGGTCATAAGTTTCTTTTAGAAACTAATATTTAGAAGATATGTAAACTTTCATTTCGTGCATAGTTATCATAAGAAATTATGAAACATGAGTTTCTTTAAATCAAATACATGCTTAACTACTTCATAAAATTTTCATCATTCATGGATGATTTCATAAAATCATCGTCATTCGTAAACGTTTCATAAAACCTAATCATTCTTAAACATTTCCTCATAAATCATAATTGTTCGTAAATATTTCATCAAAATCTCATAAAAACATGGTCATTCATCATCATCATAAACATATTCATAATCATAATCGTCATTCATTCATAATCGTGGAGACTAGGCTATAACTAAGTCATGCGATATGTGTCATTCTCCGTAGTGAGTCATCATACCTATGGCCATGGTGAGGGGGCTGTAGACTGGATCAGGGTGGTACAATAATCATAATCATAAACATAGGTAGTATCTTCTTATTTCTTATCATATACTAGTACGTAGCTAGGGCACGGGCATCAATGGCACTCACCGTGCGGAAAACATTCATCCGTGCTGCGCGGGCACGAGATACTACCAAAACATCATCATCATAAACCACAAGTAGCAAGACATCTACCACATATGTAGAGTCAAGTGCTGTCAGACCCGAATTTTATGTAGCTTATTCCTTATGATTCCCATGTGTATGAACACTTTGTTATTATAGTTGAATCATAAGAAGAGTATTTACTAGACATAAAGTGTTAGTGAAATGATTTAACACGCCAAAGCTACATAAAGAGCCTAATGTGAAATATAAGTGTCACAGGCTACACCGAGTAAATCTAAATCATTTTGACTGAAAATAAGAAATTAAAATGAGAAAGTATAGAGAGCTCATGAAGGAAAGTCAGCTTGATTTAGTCCCGAACATAGAAAACGAGAGTAAAAGCTAGAAAGGGTAAAATGGACTTTTTTGGCGAGACAAGGTGTTTCGGGTGAAATTATCCATCGAGAACGGTTGAAACATAAAGACGAGAGTGTAAGACATAAGATATGACACTTTCAAAATTTTTAGAAAAAGTCAACTTGGTCAATGGTTAAGGAAAAAGTCAACTATAGTTAAGAAAGTGAACTTTTACCATAGTTGACTAATCATGGTTAAAAATTAACCTAAGTGTGGAGAAAAAATTGGGAAAAAATATTCTTGACCAGAATATAAGATAATCATCCCCGAAAGTAAGGAAAATTTATTCGGAAGGATTTCAGATTTAATTTAATGGTTAAAAATGCAATGGGCCTATGGTGAAAATCTTAAAGCCCATTAAGGTATACTAAACGTATATCGAAATTCTTAGGTCCTTTAGACCGAATTGTTGGACCAATTGATTGGCCAAATATTTAGACAATTAAAGGCCCGAGATATAGTAAAAATTTCAGCCCAAAAGCCCATTAAGAAAGCCCAAACCGAGAAGCCCAAATGGAAAGCCTATGAGATAAATATCTAACCATAGTTAAAGCTAACCATGACTCATAAGGTGACTCATTAGATGACTCATGGCTAAGGCTTGGAAAGTCAAGCTTAAAGGCTGGAAAGTAAAGCTTAATGGCTAAGTAAGTGGCTTATAAATTCAGCCACACCATTGTCATCTTCATCACACCAAATTCGGCTAGAAGAAGAAACCATTGAAACATATTATCCAAGCTTTCTCTCACTAGAAATCACTAGGAATTAGGCATAATTGGAACTTACATCCTTCATGAAAGTTGTTCCAAATTGAAAGGAGAGTGACATATGTTGGAATTGGCTATCAAGGATCCATAGAGTGCAAACCAAGAGCCTTCAAAGATTCGGCCAAAGGGTGAACACAACAATTGGTATATTTTCTAATTTTCAATTTCATATATGTTAATGTATGAATGATTTTAAGTATATTGATATATGTTTTAAGCATTGAAAAATATTAAATCACTATGATGTTAGTTAGGCCGAGAGTGAGTAGTGGGATATTGATTTAGGGCCATATGATTTTAAGGTATAAATGGATTAATGTACATGTGTTAATGATTATGGTGTAATTAGAATTAATTAATTTGATTAATTAATACATGTAATTAGTTGGCAATCAAGGTGTTTGATAAAATGCCTAAATGAATTATATGATGTTTAGGAATGTTGCCAACCAAGTGTTTGTGAAAATGCCTAAGTGAATTGGCTAGACAAATAGGCATGGATGGCATGCCATGGGTAGCTCTCGACCATGGCATGTGGCCGAGAGGCCCAATGGGCCAAGCCCAAATATTTTAGGCCCAATAAGATGTAATGGGTCTAGGACAAGCCCAATAAGAGTTGGTGGGCCCCACAAACCCAATAGGCCCAACGAAAATGAATAGTAAAATGAAAATGGGCTTAAGGCATAGTTAGGCCCATTAAGGATTTTTAAAGCCTATTAAGGGAAATAGACTGTATTTAATGTGAAATGTAGTAGGAAAAGTGTAATTAACCTGATAAATGGTTATATGCAGCTCCAGAGAGTATTGGAGAAGCTAACCGGACTGCTGAAACGAGCAGGGCAGAGAAAGTGAAATTTCTCGAGTGATTGCAGGTAAGGGACTTTTGTGAGTAGTTAGAGATACCTGCACGTATTTTCGTCTGCTTTTACATTCACTTAAAAACTCTGAGGGTCAGAGAAAGTGAATAATAATTATTGCGACCCAATAGTGGCAAATTACGATTTTACCCCTAGTTAGTCAAAAAGTTAACTTTTGTGAAAAGTTGTAAAAAGCATGGAAACCACTATTTTGAGAGTTTAACTGCTGTTTAGCAGGAGAATAAATAGATGGGCTAATGATTTTAAGGTTGATGTGAATTAAGCACACTTTATAGTGCTGATTTTGATGTTTTGTAAATCATCCATTTTTAAAGAGCCATCTATCATATTTTTTGAGAATGAATCGTGCTGGAGCACAGCTCGCACTGGATTTCATATATTTTCCACATACATTAGTGCTGAATTTTGATTCGCACTAGATTTCCATGACATGCATGATAGAGTACTGGAGTTATTACTCGTACTCAGTTTTATATGATATATGCATGACAGAGTGCTGGAGCGATTAGCTCGTACTCGAGTTTTTCATGAGATACATGACAGAGTGCTGGAGCGTTGCTCGTACTCGATTCTTCATGATTTATACATGACATAGTACTGGAGCTATTGCTCGTACTTGATTTGATAATATTGTGCATAGCATGGTACTGGAGCTATTGCTCGTACTTGATTTAATACATGAACTATGCATTGACCTAGTTGCTAGAGGTTTACTCGCACTAGAGTTGAGTTTGTGATGTGAAACAGTGTTTAAGCGGAGTGTCGACTGTGAGTCGCACTCAAAGGCGCACACTGTATGTGATATATAATACATGTTACAAACCCATGCCCACATCCTTGTGTGACTGAGTGTCACATTATGTGAGAGGATAGCCGCATGAGGGTACTAGAGATGTGGTATGATATTCCATGGTTTGAGGGCTAAGACCTATGGCAGGCACCCCGACTGTGATGTAGGGTCTACAGGTGTACTTTGTACCGTGCATGTGGCATGGGAGTACATTGTACCGTGTGTTGTTGTGGAGTTGAGGAGGATATAGCTGACGGTTGTGATGGACTGACCCCCCTCCCGTTGCAGCAATGATGCCCCGCACACCGAGATCTGTGTTGCTTGGGATCACATGTCGGATATGATCATAGTCTAGGATACTATTTGCATTTCACCACAGAGTCTCACATGATATATCACTTTGATTGACTGATTTAAATTGCGGACAGACCTGAGGGATGGGTCGAACTCTGATTTTATGATGTGAATGATTTAAATGTCATATTTATTGTGATTTAAATATACATGGCATGATTTACATAAAGGCATGATTTATATAAAGATGCATTGTTTTGCACTACATGCCTACATTTAAGAAAGAAAGCATGATTTCTGTACATGGGATTTAATCTGTACAAGTATACATATATATATATATATATATATATATTTAAAGACATGCTTTTAAAGTGAGTAAAGGAAATAATGTTTTCAAGGCATAGCATTATTTTAAGTAGATAGTGTAGATATCTACTTGCTTGCCTGATTTCCTTACTGAGCGCGTTGTATGCTCACCGCCCTTTCTTTACATCTCTCTACAGAGCATCAGCAGTAGAGCGAGAGTTATCGAGGGAGAGTGTTCCTGAGTCCACTGCTAGTTCCTATCGATCGCCAGGTATACAGAATTTGTACGGTTATATATCTAAACATAGAAACAGCACAGTGATGTATACGATATATATTATGGGGAATGTATTTGTATTAGATTTTATAAAATCTTACATGTATAATAAAAGCAGTTACAGTCAGTAATAGTATATTGACATGTATGTATGATAATGGAAAATGTGGTAAGCGAGGACTGTGACATCGAATCACAGCCCAACCATTGATGAGAGGAAAGGTAAGTTAAAAATGCAAAAAATTTGTAGTGATTTTTGGATAAAGTCATGGATTGAGAACGGGTCCTGACAAGTGCTACAGAGGCCCTACGTACCGACACTCAAGTGGTGGAGCCGGAACACCACAAGAAGTAACCATGCATGAAGCCTATAGTCTCAAAAATTTCTTTTCCCCTTTCCCTTTTTTTTTATACTTTTGAAATTGTCAAAAGTTTCTTTCAAATATGAATATAAAATCATAAACCAATGTAAAGCTTCCATGCTTTTTCATACTTTAGGGAAATTCATTTCATAAACATGGATGTACTCGGGGAATATTTCTTAAAATGAAATCATATTTCGTAAGCCGTTCCATAAGTATGAAAGCAATTATAAATCATTTCAGAACATAATACTGCTTCATAAAATCTTTTTAGCAATGAAATAAGGATTCATTATCAGAACTAAGTTAAATTGTACCCCTTACCTCGGTTTATCGAAAATCCTAAGTTCGAGTAATGACACCTCCAAGTATCTCCCTTAAATCCTTCTATGATTCTCCTACACCGAAATTTGTATTCTTAGTATCCTATTTATTCGAATTACCTATGATGCGTCAAAATGGTAACCTTGCTTACCTAGGAAAAATACACTTGAAATCATAAAGTACGTACAGTTATCTCTAAAACTTGAATAAATTCCCTACCTCAATGTCTGTCCGTAGTCCTCGATTGTCTTGACATAGCGAGTTGGCGAGCTCGGCCCTTCCGACTTATTTTCACCGAAAATTTTGAATAAATATTTTCGATCACCTTTGCCTTGGGTTTTCTCGATTTCCTCGATGCCTCTTATTCTATTTTCCATGTGGTCCTAATTATATATATATATTCTTATATATATATATAAATAATCCCCTTTTCTCTTTTTTCTTTTTTTTTTAAATATTGTTCATCCTTTTTTTTTAATTTCCCGCCTCATTCTTTCTTCATTTCTTCTTCTTCCTTGCGGGTTACTGTTGCTCACCCAAGAGCCCTGTTGTCGGTCATCCTCTTCACTGCTTCCTTCTGCCATCATCAGCATCTCCATCACCCATCTTCCTCTCGGTCCCCTATTGGTTTCCTTCCCCTGTTCGGCCCCCAGTTTCCATCTTTTCCTTTGGTCACTGCTTCAAGCACGACTCTCGGATCGGGTTTCATCTTTCCAGCACCTATCTCTGTTTCTCCAACAGCCATGATTGTTTCCCCCCCATTCACCTGTCTGTCTCTCTAGGTCACCTGTTCAGTCCTCAGTTTCCTAGTCTCTCACACAGGCCTCTGTCCTCTAGCACGTCCTGCTTCAGTTTCCTATTTAATCAGCCTTCCACCTTCCTCAGCCACGCATCAACCCAACTCAAAGGCACCCAAATAGCTCTTAAGCCTATGCCTATCCTGTTTCACCGTTTCTACATTTCCTGGTCTCGATTTTACTACCGAGAAAATCGAGAGCCTTTAGTTGACCTCCCATCTTTTACTTCGATTACACCAGAGCTGCTGCTTTGGTTTTCCAATACCACCTATATATATGTCATCCTTGTCAGTATATATATATATATATATATATATATATATATATACACATATATAAGCTTTGGTTTCTCTGTTTGGCGGCTCTACCCTCACACGCCTTGTCTCTTCATCGACAACTACTGCAGTTTCCTTCTCCATGCAGTCGTCTTTGTTCCAGCTTGCTTTAATTTCTATCACTGCACCTCCTCCCCGATCCCTCTATTCCTACATTTCACTTCATTCTCTTTCTTGTTCTCTTGCCTTCTACTTGAATCATGGGCTGCTACAGCTTTCCAGTGTCCACACAGGTCTCTACCTCAGCCCTCCATGGTGATAATTATATTTTTAATAGAATTATTTGTGCTTAATTGCTTAATTAATTATTTAAATCCCTATATTATTTTATTAATAATCCCCTCAATTTAATTTAAAATTCTTTAATGTGTAGATAAATTAAATCAGGATGAAACTCAGTCGTTTCAGTCAAAATTGGGCTAAAAACGGGTTAAACGAGATTGGACCACTTCCAATTTCCAAACCGAGTCACCAGTTGTCTAGACACACTTGATGCCAGGTGTCCATATTTTATTCGCTCCGAAACGATAATATCGACGGACACCGTGTCAACCTTCTGGAAGACACACGCCAGGCCACATCGCACAGCCAATTGGACAAAAAGACAAGTGACATGGAAATATTTACTCTGCAGCAAATCAAAGGAAGACAAGTGGCCAAACAATGCCAACTCATCTAGGATGAAAAATTACCATTGTACCCCTAAGTGTGTGTATAAATAGAACATGATGGCAATTAAAAAAAAAGAAGTAGGGTAAGTAGTGTAATTAGTCTAGGGTAGAAGTAGTGTAGAATTTAAGAGTAGTGTAATTTAGGGTAAATTAGTTTGTAGGAGTAGAAGTAGGTAGGGTAGAAGGTAGCCTAGGTTAGAATAGTTTCTTTTTCATACTTTCCCGTTAGTTATTCACCATTGTTATTATTCTTATTTCTTTACTATTCATGGTAAGTATTGTTTACATTTTATGAAATGTTTTGATTTCTTTACTAGTCCCGAATAGTTTTTTTTAGCCACCATTTTATTTCACTGTCCATTCAATTTCCATGTTTATGAAAAGCTTCTTCATTTCTGGTCTTTGGTATTTTCCATACTAATTGATAGCAACCATTTTCCATCATCTTCTTCTTCTCGGTTTGTTCAAGTTTCATTACTTAAGGAAAAGTTTTTTTTTATTTGCTCTTGGTTTTGCTCACTAGTTTTGTTTTATTTCTTTGTTTTCTACTATCCATTCGGGTTCAAGGATTCATGGGGCAGCCGAGTAGTGTGAGAGGTTATATATAGCTGGTGATAGTAGCTAAGCATCCTCTCCTTGCTCTGTTGCATTCATTAGCTTACTGTTCACTTTATTGTTAGTTCAACGTTAGCTGATATTTTGATTACTGCTCGTGCATTTTATATGTGCATTTGATGTTCTTTTATTTCGTTGAATAGAAGCTATCCAATTGCTGCATATATTTGTTTGGTTTGGTTGTTTCATTTCTTTGCACAAATCAGTTTTACTTTATTGCATTTTTCAGTTTCTGTTTCATGGATCTGCTACAGCTCAGAATTATATTGCTCGGGTTTCATGTTCGACAATAGTTCTTTTAAAGCTTAGATTTCGTTTACTACCTCAATTTATTTTTGTTTTAGACCTGGAGAGGCAGCAGCTAGAATCAATGTAGAGGTAGCAGCTGGATGGCACCATGACAGCAATAGGGAACAATGCTCTGTTCTGCTCTGTTTCCATTCATCTGTACTGTTCACTCATTTGTTATTCGTCTAGTTTATTGTACTGAATGATTTACATTCCTTTACTGTCTTTTAAGCTTATTTCTCTATCTTCTCTCTCTGCTGCCGCCTTGTTGCCGGAGATTGGATTGGTTAAAGGTCGGACGGCTTGTGAATATTGCTGGAGTCTTTTATGGTGCAGAGCTGCATGACAAAGCACTAGGCTATCCACTGTTTCCATTTACACTTTTAGAGTTGGATAGCTGCTGTTTTCTGCAATACTGGTTTGGTTTGTGCTGGACAGAAGAGGATGATGTGCACTCTAGGTTGCTGAAGCATGTACAGGAAAGAGCAAAAAGTTGGCGCACCCTTTTCTTTGCTGTGTGTTGCTGTGCATGAAATAAAGCAGTGCAGTGCAGAGCAGGACAGCAACCAGGTGTAGGAGCGAGAGCTGGAAATTGCAAGGTACAGGGACAGAGGCTAGTGCGCGACAGTAGGAGCTGAGCAGGTGCTGCGCAAGAGTGTGGTGTTGGATTGTAGCAGCAAATTGGTAGTCAGGCAGGCGAGGACAGCACCGAGCAAATCTGGAAATGGAGAAGATGTACAGTACCTGCACACATGGGACCACTCAGCTGGGAATTTTCGATTAAGGCCACATTTGGCCATTGCAAATCAGCCACTATTCCATTTTCATGCACATTTATTATTTGATTATTCCTTTTAATTGTAGGTAAAAATAGTTCTTATTTAAATTGCATATTATTAATTCCTTACTTATTAGTATAAATTTAGTTTTAATTAGGTTGTTAGTTAATTAAGTGTTAATATCTTGCATTTAGAATTAGATTAAGGATAGATATATTTCATGCAATTTGAAGTTAGTTTTTAGTTTAAATTCAAAAAAATCCAAAAATAAATATTTTTCATGCATTAGTTATACACTTTATCAAGTTAGTAATTAGTTAGAAATAATTTAGGATTATTTTCTTAGTTAGATTTATGAATTTCTTTAAGTTAATAGCATTTTATTTTATTAGACTTTAGGTTAGTTTCATTTGCATTTTTATTAATTAGTTTAATTACATGCATATTTTATTTTTAGTTTAATTAATTTTGTTTCTTTATTTTCATATTTTGCATTATAGTTTATTTTCATTAATGAATTTTAACTATTTTAATTATCTTTTGTATGTATTTTCTTTAATTGCTTGGAGCACTGTAAGTAATTTTAGCTTGGTTTTATTTTCTTTATTTTATAATTGTTATTGTTTTCAGTACTTTTAATTTCAGACTTAGAAGATCACCCACTTAAACTTCATAATTTGCTAGGATATACTTAGGGTAAGATTAACCGGTAGTTAATTAGGCTAATCAAGTTCTCTGTGGAACGATAATTCGAGACTCAAATCTCATTATTACTTGTATGACCCGTACACTTGCAGAAATACATCTAGTTCATATCAAGTTTTTGGCGCCATTGCTGGGAAAGTCAATTAGCCAGTAATTAATATCGGTGAAATTATGTTTTGGTGTAATTCTAGCTTGCAAATATTTAGGTTGTAAATATTTAGAGCCTTAGTTAGGTTAGTTAAATTTTCTCTCTCATAAAAAAATTGAAAAAAATAAAAAACTTAAAAAAAAATTAAATAATTTTTTGAGGACTTTTTTATGTTTGCATGCGTAGAGCCAAGAGTTATGATTGCTTTCCTCTAGATCCTAAAATTGAAAGAACTCTTAGGAAAATTTGAAAGGATTCTAGGAAATTTATAGATCCGTTGCAAAACATCATGGCAGAATATAGAGAAATTAGGACCGTTGGAGATTATGCAATGCTGACTATCGGAGGGTATTATACTGGCATTAGGCCACCAGCTGTCCCTACAAATAATTTTAAAATTAAGCCTGCAATCCGTCAGATGATCTAGACTTCTTTACAATTCAGTGGGTTTCCGCATGACGACCCACATGCTCACCTAGGGCAATTCCTGGACCAGTGCAACACCTTCAAGCACAATGGATTATCCGATGATGTGCTTAGGCTTAGATTATTTCCTTTCTCGCTTAGGGATAGGGTGCGACACTGGTTAACCTCCTTGCCTCCAGGATCCATCTCTACTTGGGATGAGTTAGCCCATCAATTTCTAGCTAAGTTTTTCCCTCCCTCTAAAATGGTCAGACTCCGTAGTGACATATCTTCCTTTGCCCAGTTCGATTCTGAATCTCTTTATGAAGCTTGGGAAAGATATAAGGAGCTTCTTACGAAGTGCACTCATCATGGCCTACCTTTGTGGCTGCAAGTCCAGACCTTCTACAACGGACTTACAAGCCAAAATATGACTATTATTGATGCTACTACGGGTGGAGCTCTAATGTGCAAAATAGAGGAGGAAGCTTACGAGCTCTTAGACAAGATGGCTGCTAACAACTATCTATGGTCCTCGGAGAGGCAATTGCCTAAGAAGTCAACGAGTATCTATGAGCTCGGCACACTGTCTACCTTGACCTCTCAAATCGCTAACCTTACGAAAAAGGTAAAGTCGCTCAGTACCCAGCGTAATCCTTCCACCAGTCTTAATCCTATTTATTCTGTACAAAGTCCTTTTCTTTCTTGTGATCTGTGTGGTGGTACACACTCTCTAGATAGGTGTCCGCTTAATTTAGAATCTGTTCAATATGTTGCCCCTTCTCAGACACAGCAGAACAACCCATTTTCAAACACCTATAATCCAGGTTGGAGGAACCATCCTAATTTTTCCTGAAGCCAAAACCAAGGGTAATCTTCTAATTCTAGACCTGTAGGACCCCTTAGTTTTCAAGCTCCACCAGTTCATGTACCACCACATCAGCAATTTCCATATCATCCGCCTAATCACCCATCCCCACAACAATTTCAACATCATCCATCCCTACCACCACCACAACCTATGCAGCCACAACATTTACATGCACCAGCAGCTGAGAAGAGGCCCTCGCTTTAGGAAATGTTCACAACGATCCCGAAAAACCAAGCTGGCTCAATTAAGAATTTAGAAGTTCAGGTTAGACAAATAGCCAATGCTCTTAGGCAACGTCCATAAGGGACCCTTCCTAGTAACACTGAAGTTAATCCTGTTAGGCAAAGGGAAGGTAAGGAACATGTTAAATCCATTACCCTTAGGAGTGGCAGAGAACTAGATGATCCATAAGTTAAGTCAAATCCTGTTAAGCCCACAGTGGTAGAGCCCTTAGGGTCTAAAGAGGCAGCTCAGGAAGAACAGGAACATCAGGATCAGTCTGCAAAGGAAACAAAGTTAGGTGTTTCTTCATATGTACCTTCTTCTTCTTCTTCACAGCCTTCCTCGTCCTCTGATGCTACACATGTTACCACTACATCCCTTCCAGTTAGACCACCAGTACCTTTTCCTTAGAGGTTCCAAAATAAAAAACTGGATCAACAATTTACCAAATTTCTTGAGGTTTTTAAGAAACTTCACATCAACATTCCCTTCGCAGATGCTTTAGAGCAAATGCCAAGTTATGTGAAGTTTTTGAAGGATATCCTCTCTAGGAAAAGAAGATTTAAGGATTATAAGACGGTGGCTTTAATTGAGGAATGTAGTGTAATTATTCAGAGGAAATTAGCCCCCAAGCTCAAGGATCCCGAGAGTTTTACCATACCCTGCACTATTGGAAATCTGTTCTTTGGTAGAGCCCTGTGTGATTTAGGAGCCAATATCAATCTGATTCCTTTGTCTATCTACCAAAAGTTAGGAACAAGGGATGTCAAGCCTACCACAGTGACCCTTCAGCTAACTGATCGATCTATTAAATATCCAAAGGGGGTCATTGAGGATATGTTAGTAAAGGTGGACAAATTTATTTTTCCTACGGATTTTATTGTTTTAGACATGGAGGAAGATAGGGAAGTCCCCATTATACTAGGCAGACCTTTCCTAGCAACTGGTAGAACATTAATTGATGTACAAAAGGGGGAGTTAACAATGAGAGTTCAAGATCAGGAAGTGAAGTTTAATGTTTTCAAACCTTTGAAGTTCCCTGATGACTCTCAAGATTGTTTTAGGATGGAGGATATAAGGGTTGAGCATAAGAAATCTAAAAGAAGGAGGAAAGTAGATAGAGCTCATGAGGAGTTAACTGTCAACATTCTATCACCACTTTGCCTGACCCTCCTACTCTTCACCCTGCTGCTGAGTGTTGTTTTCTTTAGCTGCATTTGAAGTGGATTTATTTTTCTTTTTCACTTTCTGTACAGTTCTTTTCTCTTTTCCTTTGTTTCTTTCTTTGTTTATTTTGCAGATTGCTTTTCTACTATTATGTTTTCAATCAAGCTTCAGTTGTTCATCATCATCATCAGAAAAGGGGAGTACTCTATTCTTGAGCTTAAATGTTTATATTATCTGCACACTGAGGACACTGTGCACTTTAAGTTTGGGAGAGGGGATATCACTTGAGCAATTTTGGGCAAAATTAAAATTTTTTTCAAAAAGATGAGCTTAAATTGTTTGATTTTGGGATGATTTAGTATTTAGCATGTAGTTTTTCCATATTCCGATGATATGACCCCATGATTTAGTCTGACTTTGATTAACAAAGAAGCATGATTATAGGAAAAGCATGAAGTTGAGTTCTTGAATTTGTCTTGATTCTGATTGTGATTTCCTCATTTTATGCACATGTCATGTCATGAAACTGTATATTTATTCAGAGAAAGCTTATGTGGACATAGGATTACATTTGTTCAGTTAATTTTGTGTATCATATTCTAGAATTTGCTTGATCTAATCTCGAGGCGAAACATTAGATCACACTTAATTAGGGAGATTATTCAGGCCATCTTTGGATCGTTTGAGCCTTTCTAGCCATCCCTGTACATATTTTACTCCTAGTCACCCATCTGGACCAAATAAGCTTTTCTCTGTAAATACACCTGCATAAATTCTCTTTAGCTTAAGCACTCTTTTTCTATCCCTTACCTTGAAAGCATGAAAAGTCATTGGGATATATTGTGAGCAATGTACATATGGGTATTAGATGATAGTGAAAGTTCGAAAAAAAAAATGAAAGAAAAAGAAGAAGAAAGAAGAAGAAGAAGAAGAAAAATACAAAATAGAATAAAATGTTTAGCAAAAGAAATAAGT
The DNA here is from genome assembly GCA_033439115.1 of Firmiana major. Lineage (NCBI taxonomy): Eukaryota > Viridiplantae > Streptophyta > Magnoliopsida > Malvales > Malvaceae > Firmiana > Firmiana major. The sequence goes on along the minus strand of CM065896.1, from coordinate 24,586,371 downwards.
TTGGGGGAAATAAATATGAGCACTTACATTAAAGATCCTAGCAGTAATGCATGTTAAGGGGTAATTAAACCTAAATCGACTTTATCATACCATAACCCCGACCTTACATTACAAGCCTAATGAAGTCCTATTAATCTTTGATTAAGTGTGACTACATTAGTGGAGAGAGAAGTGAAAAGCAAACTTATGGGAATGATCACATGTCATTGACTTTGCATTCATTGTGTTTGCATAATCTGATCTGGGTAATGTACTGTGAAGTGGCTTTGACATTTTCACACACACACGAGGAACCCAATTTGGGTTAGGACTTATGATTGAATGATTCTGAATGTTGGACTTGTAATTGTGAGTCTTTGAGATCATAGTCTGTACATTTTCTTTGAGGATAACATTGGGGAAATTATTGTGTCTAGTACTTGTCATTCCTACATTTGTTTTATTTTGCTTGAAGACAAGCAAAAGCTCAAGTTTGGGGGTGTGATAATTCTATTTTTAATAGAATTATTTGTGCTTAATTGCTTAATTAATTATTTAAATTTTCATATTATTTTATTAATAATCCCCTCAATTTAATTTAAAATTCTTTAATGTGCAGATAAATTAAATTCGGATGAAACTCAGTTGTTTCAGTCGAAATTTGGCTGAAAATAGGCTAAACGAGACTAGACCAGTTCCTATTTGCAGACTGAGTCATCAGTCGTCTAGACACGCTTGATGCCAGGTGTCCATATTTTATTCGCTCTGAAACGATAATATCGACGGACACCGTGTCAACCTTCTGGAAGACACACGTCGGGCCATATCGCACAACCAATTGGACAAAAAAATGAGTGACATGGAAATATATACTCTGCAGCAAATCAAAGGAAGACAAGTGGCCAAACAATGCCAACTCATCTAGGATGGAAAATTACCATTGTACCCCTAAGTGTGTGTATAAATAGAACAAGATGGCAATTGAAAAAAAAGAAGTAGGGTAAGTAGTGTAAGTAGTCTAGGGTAGAATTAGTGTAGAATTTAAGAGTAGTGTAATTTAGGGTAAATTAGTTTGTAGGAGTAGAAGTAGGTAGGGTAGAATGTAGCCTAGGTTAGAATACTTTTTTTTTTCATACTTTCCCGTTAGTTATTCACCATTGTTATTATTCTTATTTCTTTACTGTTCATGGCAAGTATTGTTTACATTTTATGAAATGTTTTGATTCCTTTACTAGTCCCAAATAGTTTTTTTTTAGCCACCATTTTATTTCACTGTTCATTCAATTTCCATGTTTATGAAAAGCTTCTTCATTTCTGGTCTTTGGTATTTTCCATACTAATTGATAGCAACCATTTTCCATCTTCTTCTTCTTCTCGGTTTGTTCAAGTTTCATTACTTAAGGAAAAGTTTTTATTTTTATTATTTTTTTTTTGGCTCTTGGTTTTGCTCACGAGTTTGGTTTTATTTCTTTGTTTTCTACTGTCCATTCGGGTTCAAGGATTCATGGGGCAGCCGAGTAGTGTGAGAGATTATACGTAGCTGGTGACAGTGGCTAAGCATCCTCTCTTAGCTCCGTTGCATCCATTAGCTTACTGTTCACTCTATTGTTGGTTCAACGTTAGCTGATATTCTGATTACTGCTCGTGCATTTTATATGTGCATTTGATGTTCTTTTATTTCATTGAATAGAAGCTATCTAATTGCTGCATATATTTGTTTGGTTTGGTTGTTTCATTTCTTTGCACAAATAAGTTTTACTTTATTACAATTTTCGATTTCTGTTTCATGGATCTGCTATAGCTCAGAATTATATAGCTCGGGTTTCATGTTCGGCAATAGTCCTTTAAAAGCTCAGATTTCGTTTACTACCTCAATTTATTTTTGTTTTAGACCTGGAGAGGCAGCAGCTAGCATCGGTGTAAAGGCAGCAGCTGAACGACACCGTGATAGCAATAGGGAACAATGCTCTGTTCTGCTCTGTTTCCATTCATCTGTACTACTCATTTGTACTAAATGATTTACATTCCTTTGCAGTCATTTAAGCTTATTTCTCTGTCTTTTCTCTCTACTGCCGCCTTGTTACCGAAGATTGGACTGGTTAAAGGTAGGACGGCTTGTGAATATTCTTGGAGTCTTTTATGGTGCAGAGCTACATGACAAAACACTGGGCTATCCACTGTTTCCATTTACACTTTTAGAGTTGGATAGCTACTATTTTCTGCAATACTGGTTTGGTTTGTGCTGGAAAGAAGAGGATGATGTGCACTCTAGGTTGCCGAAGCATGTGCAAGAAAGAGCAAAAAGTTGGCGCACCCTTTTCTTTGTTGTGTGTTGTTATGCATGAAATGAAGCAGTGCAGTGCAGAGCAGGACAACAACCAGGGGCAGCAGCGGGAGTTTGAAATTGCAAGGTACAGGGACAGAGGCTAGTGCGCGGCAGTAGGAGCTGAGCAGGTGCTGCGCAAGAGTGTGGTGTTGGATTGTAGCAGCAAATTTGTAGTCAGGCAGGCGAGGAAAGCACCGAGCAAATCTGGAAATGGAGAAGATGTACAGTACCTGCACACACGGGACCACTCAGCTGGGAATTTTCGGTTAAGGCCACGTTTGGCCATTGCAAATCAGCCACTATTCCATTTTCATGCACATTTATTATTTGATTATTCCTTTTAATTGTATTTTTTTAGCTTAGGTTAATGTAGGTAAAAATAGTTTTTATTTAAATTGCATATTATTAATTCCTTGCTTATTAGTATAAATTTAGTTTTAATTAGGTTGTTAGTTAATTAAGTGTTAATATCTTGCATTTAGAATTAGATTAAGGATAGATATATTTCATGCAATTTTAAGTTAGTTTTTAGTTTAAATTCAAAAATCCAAAAACAATTATTTTTCATGCATTAATTATACACTTTATCAAGTTAGTAATTATTTAGAATTGATTTAGGATTATTTTCTTAGTTAGATTTATGAATTTCTTTAGGTTAATAGCATTTTATTTTATTAAACTTTAGGTTAGTTTCATTTGCATTTTTATTAATTAGTTTAATTACATGCTTATTTTATTTTTAGTTTAATTAATTTTGTTTCTTTATTTTCATATTTTACATTATAGTTTATTTTCATTAATGAATTTTAACTATTTTAATTATCTTTTGTAGGTATTTTCTTTAATTGCTTGGAGCACTGTAAGTGATTTTAGCTCGGTTTTATTTTCTTTATTTTATAATTGTCATTGTTTTCAGTACTTTTAATTTCAGACTTAGAAGATCACCCACTTAAACTTCATAATTTGCTAGGATATACTTAGGGTAAGATTAACCGATAGTTAATTAGGCTAATTAACTTCTCTGTGGGATGATAATCCGGGACTCAAATCTCATTATTACTTGTACGACTCATGCACTTGCAGAAATACGTCTAGTTCGTATCACATGGCCTGCCTCTATTCCAGTTTTTTTTTTTTTGTTCATTAACCCATCCATTATTTTTTTTCTCTTCGGGGTTCAGACTTTCGTTTCCCCTTATTTTATTTTTTTCTAGTGTACTTTGGTACTGATATATGTATATATAAATATATAGATACCTATACATCCCTTTCTACTTTCTAGATTGCTTTCACTTCCTTTCTCTCGTCTGCCTCAGTATCCATTTACACTCAGCCGTCCATTTACCATTCTCCTACTATGGTCAAACCCCGCATTCACTCTTGCTGTAAGACCCAAAAATTATATCGATTTCTTATAAAGAACTGAAAATGGTCCCAAATTAAAAGAAACGGGATTCAGACAGGAGATGAGGATTTAAAATACGAAATGAGTGAGTATTCGTGAAGGGAAGTCAGGTTAAATTAATCCCGAACACGTGAAGGGCAAAACAATCAAAAGACCGAAAGCCGAAATAAATTCGATAAGAAAATTTAATTAAAAATAATGGATTTGAGAATCTTGATCAATAAAGAAGAAATAATTAAATTTCGAGTACAATTGATCAAGATCCAGAATTTTTAGAAATACCGAAAAGTCACTCGGGACAATATCCCGAAGATACGGAGAAATTATACTCGAAAAAGGGTTAAAAAATAATAAATAAATTAAATAAAAATTATTTGAAATAAAAAATTGATTTTTTTAGATATTTTTGAAAATTTTTGACTAAAATAATGAATATAATAATAATAAACTAATTTATAAATAATAATAAATAAAAATAAAATAATTAAGTAAAAAAAAAGAGAGAGAAAGAATCAGAAAATTGGTTGGGGAGAGAGAAGAAAATGGAAACCGAGGAAGATGACCCGCGCGTGGCCCGTCTGATCCACGGCCACCGACGACTGACGACGCAGACGAACAGCCGAGGAGAAAGAGGAGAGGCCGACGATCTTGTGGGCACCGATGACGCGCGCCAAGGACCACCGAATCCGGTGAACGGAGGAGGAGAAATCGACGGGAGAAAGGAGCTCGATTCCGGCGATCCACGGTAGCTGGGCTCGAACGACGGACACAGGTGTGATCGGGAAGAGGATGCGGTTCTTTTGAGACCGACGTCGACCGACGAAACCACCGAAATCTGGCGGATCGAGAGGGAGAGTGCCGTAGAGGGAGAAGAGGAATCCGGTGGCCACCGGCGTGATTCGGCCAACCTCACCCCAGCCGAACACTCCCCCAGTGCAGGCGCATCGTTTGGCGCCAGAAACGAGTAGAGAACCGGCCGAAAATGCCATGAACGGCGGTGAGAACATCTGAACCGGTATGAACTGGTTTAGCAAAGAGGTGAACCGGCTGAACCGGACCGGTCTGAACCGGGTTTGAATTGGACTGAACCGGTTCAGCCAAGAAACAAGGAAAAAAGGGAGAAAAAGAGAAAAAGGAAAAAGAGGAAGAAATTTTGAGGATACATCGGACTTCGAGTAAGTCAGTAAGAGGTCAAAAGTGATCGATTTGAATTCTGAGAAATTTATTTAAATTATATTTAATCGAAAAGTAACCCGGGATTAAATATAATAATTGTGCAGTTTTACGACAAATCCCGAACGAGAGCCAATTGAGCTCCGATTCTCATACCCTGCATCATATTGGGTAAGTATGTTTTAATTACGATAATATGAGTCATTTAATACAGAGTTTCGATTATTTTACGAAATTTATGGATTAACTCTGTATAAAAAGGCATATTAATCGGAATTGCAACCTAATTACCATAAATAGTATACGGGCTATCCAATGAGTTTGGAACGAAGCCCGATGATTATTGGTAAGCTAAATGAGCTTAGTAAACCCGAAGAAGGGATTTAATAAGTAGAAACGGGCTGAAAATGGGTCGAGGCCCATTAAGGTGCAATTAGGCCCAATAAAGTAAAACGGGCCCAATACGTTAGATTCGATCAGTAAATGTGATATATTGATGAAAATAAGTGAATTAACCCAAAATATGTGATTATATGCAGTTTCGTAGACTTGGTTGACTTGCAGTTGGACTGAGAGATCGAATATTATCGAGACGAGATAAGTTTACGCGTGAATCGAGATAAGGGAATTTTGTAGGTGCATAGAGATTTCTATACGTATTTATTGAGGGGATTTACAGGGCTTAGAATTTCTTAAAGTATCAAGAAACGAAATAATAATTTTTGCAAAAATCGGGGCTTAGGTGAATAAAGAAAAAGATGATTTTACCCCTGAGAGTAAAATTTACAAAAAGGGTAGTAAGGCAGATAAATTGCATGATTATCTATTTTAATGTTTTATACAAATGTATTGCAGTGATTTAAGCAAATATGCACATAGGTTGGCTATTGATTTCGTGAATTATACGAAAGGGTACCGATTTGGACCGGTTACTATTTTAAAAGATGTTTTATAAAGATTGAGCCACCATCATATTTACACTAGTAAAAAGAGTGCTAGAGTCTTACTCGCACTAAAGTTTATTGATTTAATATTCATGAAAAGCCGTACTGGAGCATTGCTCGTACTAGAAATTTGTGTATATACAAAATCGTGCTCGAGTTTCACTCGCACGAGATTTTAGATATCATGATATGCATAGCGTGGTGCTGGAGCTTCGCTCGCACTAGACGTGAGTTGACATGCATATAGTCGTGCGGAAGCCTCTTGTACACTGTGTGTCACAGAGAGTTGAGATGCTCGTACGTATACTTTGAGACATGGGTTGGTTATCGACATAGTATTGGGGTGGATAAGACCTACGGCAGGCACCCCCAGACTATGATACGGGTCCACGGAGTACGATGTACCGTGTATGTCACACGGAGTACGCTGTACCGTGCAGTCATGATGACTCTATGATGTTACTTGATATTCTAGCGGGTAGGAATTGACCCCACCTCCCGTTGCAGTTGTGATGCCCCACACACCGGGATCCGTGTAGCCTAGGATCACAGGGACAAAGTATAGCCATAGTCCTCAATTTTCAACAGTAACCTACATGCCTCACATGATATCATACGGTCTGAATAGACCAGGACGAACCCGAGGGAGGGGTAATGTCCCGATTTATGTTTTTAAAAGAGATGTGATTTAATGAATCAAGGTATTCCCGAGAGATGGGTTTAGCCTTGATGTGGTTGTTTTATGATGAAACAAATGAGTTTTAACGTGATGAGTTTATGAGGAAACAAATAAGTTTTAAATGTGACGAGCATGTGATGTCATACATGACGATTTTTCCATGTTTGTTTTATATGTGGATTTCATGATTTCTCTTATATGATATATCGATACATGTGACATCGTTTTAGTCTTACCTCATGCTCCAAATGTAAATGATTTTATATCATGACATTATCAGCACGTAGATAGTATAGTTATCTACCTGCTTACATTATTGCCTTACTGAGCAAGTTTCGCTCACACTTTCATTTTCCACCCCACAGGGTATATTCAGTAGAAGAGAACGACAGTAGTCATATCCGCTGCTTCCTATCAAGACCAGGTATACACATTTGTATATTTTTTGTATCTGAACATATAGAGGCACAGTATTGTACATGGATGTAATATTGGGGATGTATTTATTTAAAATAAATTGATATGTAAATGAAATATGAAAATGGAATGGTAAATAGGTGAGAGGTGACTAACACCGAATCATAGCCCAACTGTTTAGCAGTGTAACTGTTCACGACGGGTAAGAAAATTAAAAAGCGAAAAATTTACTCTGATTTTTAGGTAATTTGGGTAGTGACACTTGCAGCAGTTGTACACAACTGTACAACCCTTCCTAAGCCTGTTTCTTTCGCTTCCACTTGTAGTATACCAGTATTTTAAGCCTTAACAATTTGGCCTGCATTGTTGTCTGTCGTTACACTCAGTTTCCTAGCTTTATCCCTTGGTTTATAGCCTTCCATTATTTCTCCATTTCCCTTCAGTTCCATTAGACATTATCACTGCCACTTTCACATTTCTCTCCTTTCTACCGAACAGTTGTCATTTCTTGTATACGAGTACATATATTTCTTTGTGCCTACTCACACCACTCTTTGCCTCCCTCTCCAATCTTTTAAACAATGCATGACCAACTGATGGGACAATCCACTTGCCATCACATTTCCATTCCCTAGACTGTGGCTATAGTGTCTTTTGCAAGTTTTCCTTACCGAAACTACTCACCAACTCAAACTTTACCTTTCGATTCTTCCTCTTTTTCCAATACTCTTTCCAATCAATTTATGTACATATACTCATACATACCTATTACATATATATTTCCCTTTACAATGCTTGGTTTTACTGCCATCGGTTATGTTAATGCTTATGTATATATGTACATATGTATATACGTGGGTACATATATTTATGTATAAATATACATATATTCATGCATATACCCATATACTAGATTTAAGTAATGGATATGATATTACTCACCCACATGTATATTTATGTATCTCTATACTCTTGCACTTGGAAAATTTCTTTAAATGAATTTATAGATTATTTATTATTTCGTATATATATTTCCTTAGCTCATACGTATATAAACTTTATTTCTATTTCCATTTATATTCATTCCTTGAAACTAATCTAATTTATTAAATTAATTCTTCTGAGCCTCTCCCTTGCCACGATTATAATTCTGATTAATTTACCTCTAATAGTACACATCCTCAATTTCCTTTATCTAATTACTATACATAATCAAACTCGAGTACAAACATTCGTGGGGGTTTACATTTTGACAAGGTATTAAACCTTGAGGGAATGATTTATGATGAAATCTATGATTTGAGATGAAATTGATGAGTTTTATTATGATTAGAATGAGATGTTTTACATAATGATTTTCCATGTGTTATCATGCCTATTTACATATTTTCAGTATGTGATATATGTATATACATGTGACATAGTCTTAATATTACCTCATACTTTAGATATAAATGACTTTTATACCATCTTAATATTACCTCATACTTTAGATATAAATGACTTTTATACCATGACATTATAAGCATGTAGATAGTGTAGTTATCTACTTGCTTGCATAATTGCCTTACTGAGCTTGTGAGCTCATCCCCTTCATTTTCCCCTCTACAGAGTGCACACAGTAGTCTAGTGAGGGACTGAAGAGTTACATCCTGATATCCACTACTCTCCATCACCAAGAGGTATACACACTAGTATCTTTGTGTATCTAAACATGTAATAGCATAGTGATCATTTTAGAATATAATATGGGGGATGTAAATATTAGTAAACATGTACAAGTATTGAATATCAATTTATAAAGTATACGTGTTTGCCTTTGAAATAAATTAAAAGATATATGACATAGTAGATGGTAAAGAGTGACTAATACTGACTCATAGCCCAACTGTTTGGTGGTGAGAATGTTCATGACCGGGAAAGGAAATGAAAAACAAAAAATTTGTAGCAATTTTAGGTAAAATGAGTCGTGACAGAGATTGGTATCAGAGCTGAGTTGGCCTGATATGAGCCGATATTAGTAAGTAGGAACGTTACATCCCCCATATTACTGTGCTTTGTTTAGATATAATTATGTATACCGAAATGGAATAAGACTAATAAATGGTATGGATAGAGGAAATTAGGCATTATACCTGTCACCCACCGTGGTAGAGGGGTGAGTTCACGTGCTAAAGGCCGTAGGGGTAGGCCTGAGAGTAGTGCAGAGCCACAGATTGATCAGGCTCCATAGGACCCTGTTGTGAGACCAGGGGATACTAAGGCATGTTTCGCTAGGATAGAGCGGAGTATTGAGAGCCTTGTTGAGATAGTCACGTAGACATTAGGGGCTGGTGATAGATGAGGTTTAGCTGGGCAGCCTACTACTACTGCATAGACAGCTGTAGAGAGATCTCAGACTACAAAGACTGTTACACCACTCCCAGTTCAAGATACAGCTTCTCTTGTCGCTCTACAGCCAAGCGGTAGTGATCTAGGTTATGACTGTGAGTTGAATAGGTTACGAAAGTTCCAGGAGTTCAGACCTCTAGTCTTTAGAGGGGTGAAGGACCCGGTTGTTGCCGAGGATGGGGTATATGAAATGGAAAAGTTGTATGGGTTCTTCAGGTGTACATCGATTAAGAGGGTTACCTTTACCGTATTTACGCAGAAGGGCGAGGCAGAGCAATAGTGGAGATCCACAGTATCTATCCTGAGAGCCCGACACCCAGATATTACATGAGAGATATTTTTGGAAGCCTTTAAGAGGCAGTATATTTCGACCACTGCACAGCGAAAGTTACGGATGGAGCTTATGAGTTTGGTTCAAAGGAACCGCTGTAAGATCCAAATTTTTGATGTAGCTTATCCCTTATGATTCTTATATGTACAAACATTTATATGTTGGTTGAATCATAAGAAGAGTATTTACTATAAGGAAAATGTAAGTAAAGTGGTAAAACACATATAAGCTACATAAAGGCCGATTAAGGGCTATAAGAGCCACAGGCTAAATCGAGAGTATCTGAATCATTCTGACTGAAGAGAAGAACTTATGATGTGAAAATATAGAGAACTCAAGAAGGAAAGTCGGTTTGATTTGGTCTCGAACACATTGAAGTAGAGGAAATGCCTAAAAGGGACTAAACGAGTCCGAAATGATCCGTTTGAGGGGTATTTGATATATTCGCCTCTCGAAAATGGCCAAAAGATAAAGATGAGAGTATGAACCATGGAAAGTGACACTTTTGGATTTTTGAGAAAAAATTCAAACGTGGTTAATGGTTAAGAAAAGTGGACTTTGACCATAGTTGACTAACCATGGTTAGAGACTTTGACCATAGTTGACTAACCATGGTTAGAAATTAACCTAAGTATAGAGAAAATTTTGGGTAAAAATAATTTTAGTTAGAATACAAGATATTCATCCCCCGAAGTAAGGAAAATATATTTGGATGAATTCCAAATTTAATTTAATGGTTAAAAACGCAATGGGCCAAAGTTGGAAATTTTAAAGCCCATTAAGGTATAAATAAGTGTGAGATGAATTTGGCAAGCCCAATGGGCCGAATTGTTGGGCCATTTGGTGGGCCCAATATGAAGACAATTGAAGGCCCAATTGGTATAAAAATGTTCAGCTCAAAAGCCCAAAATAAAAGCCCAAACCGAAAGCCCATTAGTATAAGTTAAAAACCATTAATAAAAGGTAGCAAAATTCAATTTGATAACCATCAATTAAACAAAGGTAGCAAAATCCAATTTGATAACCTTAACCTTAACCCATTAAAAGTCAATTAAGGTGGCTAAAATTGGTGACTTAATGGCTAAGTCTTTGTCTTATAAATACCATCCAACACATAATCATCTTCATCATTTCATTTTCGGTAAAGTGAAGAAACCATAACCAAATAGTTTTCAAGCTTTCTCTCACTAGAAATCACTAGGTTAGAGACATATTTGGAACAAGTGATCTTCATGAAAGTTGTTCCATATTGAGAGAGGAATAACATATGTTAGAATCAGCTATCAAGGAGCCATATTGAGAGAGGTAAAAATCAAGGAAGTTTCGACCAAAGTGGGAAGTAAAGCTAGGTGAGTTTTCAAGCTTCCAACTTCATATATGTTGATCTATGAGTTTATTTGGAGTTGATTGGTGTATGTTTTATGGATTGAAACACATGAAATCACTATAAACATGTGATGGTCGAAAGTTGGTATATGAGTTTTGATAAATACCCATGTGATTTTAAGGCATGTATAGGTTGATATGCATGTATACATGATTATGGCATGGTTAGTTATAATCAAATTGTTTATATGGATAGTTGTATGATATTGGCATATAATGTGTTTGATAAAATGCCAACATGAACTATAGGAAAGGCTTAAGACATGCCAACTAAGTGTTTGATAAAATGTCTAAGTGAATTGGCTAGTTAATGGCCATGAGTGGCGTGGTGTTGCATGACTGACGGCATGATGGCTCTCGGCCACATGCCATTGCTGAGAAGGCCAATGGGCCAAGCCGACGTGGTCTCGACCCAATGAGGTGTTATAGGCCTCGGACAAGCCCAATAAGAGTTGGTGGGCCCTACAAGCCTAATTGGCCTAACATAAATGAATAGTGAAGTGAAATGGGCTTAAAACAGAGTTAGGCCCATTAAGAGTTGTTAAAGCCCAACAAGAGTAAACGAGCCCATTAAGTGAAATGGACTGTATTAAATGTGTAATACAATAGGAAAAATATAATTAACCAAATAAATGGTTATATGCAGCTCCAGAGATTGTAAAGGAGCGAATCAGACTGCGAGATTAAGCCACATCGAGGAAGTGAGGTCACGTGACGTGATCCAAGGTAAAAGACTTTTGCTAGTAGTTAGAGATACCTCCACATATTTTCATCTTTTTTTGCATTCACTTAAAAACTCTGAGGGTCAGAAAAAGTGAATAATAATATAGCGACCTGATAATGGCATATTACGATTTTGCCCCTAGTTAGTCAAAAAGTCAACTTTTAGAAAAAGTTGTAAAAAGCATGAAAAACCTGTTATTGAGTGCTTTTATTACTGTTTAGCATAAGAGTAGATAGATGGGCTAATGTTTACATGGTTGATGTGAAATAGCACAATTTATAGTGTTGATTTTAATGTTTTGAAAAATCAGCCCTTTCAAAGAGCCATCTATCGAATTATGTGAAAAAAATCATGCTGGAGCATAGCTCGCATTGATTTTAGATGTTTTTCACATACATTAGTGCTAGAGTATAACTCGCACTAGATTTCCATGACATGTATGATAGAGTACTGGAGCATTGCTCATACTCAGTTTTATAAGATATGCATGACAGAGTGCTGGGGCGAATTGTTAGTACTCAAATTTTACATGAGATGCATGACAAAGTGCTAGAGCGTTGCTCGTACTCGATTCTTCATGATTTATACATGACATAGTACTTGAGCTATTGCTCGTACTTGATTTGATGATTTTTGTGCATAGCATGGTACTGGAGTGATTGCTCGTACTTGATTTGAAAGATGAACTATACATGACCTAGTGCTTGAGGTTTACTCATGCTAGAGTTTGAGTTTGTGATGTGAAACAGTGTTTGAGCAGAGTGTCGACTGTGAGTCGCACTCAAAGGTGCGCACTGTAGTTTTTACGTGATATATAAGACATGTTAGAAAAAATCGTGACAATTTCCTCATGTAGACTGAGTGTCGCACTGTGAGATGTTCGCACGTGGATTTAGAGACGTGGTAGCTATTTTCCATAGTATGAGGGCTAAGACTTATGGCAAGTAGCCCGACTATGAGGTATATCCATGGTATGAGGGCTAAGACTTATGGCAAGCACCCCAACCGTGAGGAGAGGGTCCACGAGTGTACGTTGTACCGTGTGAGTGGTATGGAGTACACTGTACTGTGTGTTGTTGTGGAGTTGAGGAGTTGATAGCTGGCAGTTGTGATGGACTGACCCCCCATTTTGTTATAGTAGTGATTACCCCGCACACCGAGTACTGTGTTGCCTAGGATCATATTATAGGATATGGCCATAGTCTAGAAGAGTATTGCATTTAGCCACCGAGTCTCACATGATATATCACATGATTTTACTTGATTTTATGATACGGCTAGACCTGAGGGATGGGTCGGAACCCGGTTAATGTGTTGTGAATGATTGAAATGCCATATTTACTGTGATTTGAATATATATGGCATGATTTATCTAAAGGCATTATGAAATTATAAAGATGCATTGTTTTGCACGAAATGCCTATGTTTTGAGAACTCAGCATGATTTTGTATATGGGATTTAAATCTGTACAATTATATATATATATATTTTAAATTCATCCTTTTGTAGTGAGTTAAGGAAATAATATTTTTAAGGCAGAGCATTATTTTCAGTAGATAGTTTGGATATCTACTTGCTTGCCTGATTTCCTTACTGATCTGTGAGCTCACCCCTTTTTATTTCCCCCTCTACAGAGCGTCCATAGTAGTTGAGCATGGATGAAGTCTGGTATTCCTTGTGTCTGCTGCACTCCCATCGAGCGAAAGGTATACATACACAAGTACGATTTTGGATCTGAACATATAAATAGCACAGTGATGTAAACGTATGTAATATAGGGGATGTATTTGTATTTAATGTGAGCTCACTATGAGAGAAAAGAAATTATAGTCAATAGATAGTTATATTGACATGTATGAATGATAAGATAATGTGGAAGAAGTGACTAATATTGAATCACAACCCAAACGTTGGTGAAGGGAAAGGTAAGTAAAACGCGAAAAATTTGTAGTGGTTTTTGGCAGTAGAAGTCACGGGCGGTTGTGACAACTGCTCCGTTGATTAGTATGAGTCGAGGTTCATATCCTTGGGGAGGTATGACCCAGATACATTGAGCAGTGAGACTCGAAAGGTCCAGAAGTATATGGATAGATTGAGACCAGCCATTAGATCTAGATTAGCTCTGTTTAACATCCCCACTTATGAGGAGGCAGTGCACAGGGCATAGTTGTGTGAGCAAGCTTTTAAGCGGAGTGCCGCAGAGTTAGGGAAGGTCAGCAGAGCCAGAGATAGAGACCGAAAGAGATCCGGAGGGGATAGAGTGGTTAGGAGAGGATGACGACTCCTTGAGAAGAGGCCGAAGATTGAAGAGATACATGAGAGAGCTGCTAGACCTCTTGTGTACCCGACTTTAGCTCCACCGAGGCATACAGTCATTGGAGGAGCACGGCCTACTATTGATTAGTGTAGGAGATGTGGCAGATATCATGGTACCAGGCCTTGTCCAATGACCCCTAGAGTGTGTTACAGATGTGGGAAGCCAGGGCATATCATGAAGTATTGTCCAGAGATGATTGAGACTGCCTCACAGAAGCGTAAGGAATCAGAGAGAGCTCCTGTTGAGACTTCTGCTCCAATGAGAAAAGCTACAGTTGAAGAGAAAGGGAAACAGGTGGTTGGCAGAGGGTGAGTACATGCATTGGACCTAGACACCATGGACGTTTCAGCGAATGTGATTAAAGGTACCATCCTAATTTTTTATTTAGAAGTAATTGTGTTATTTGATCCTGGTGCCACGCCTTCATTTGAAAAGCCTACATTTGTACGCAAGTTATTGAAGCATCTAAAGCCTACGTCATTAGATAGAATGTTATTGTTTTTTACGCCTATGAATGATACTGAATTGACTGAATACGTATATAAGGATTGTATGCTGAATATAGGGGGCAGATATGTCAGCAGATATTATTCTATTGAATATGAGTGATTTTGATGTCATTTTAGGTATGGATTGGTTGTCTGCAAACCATGCTATTTTAGATTGTTATGCTAAGGCAGTAATATTTTTAGGGGTAGATAGCTTTACTATAAGTTTTGCTGAAAAGAAGTGAAGGACCATGATTTTTGTAAATGGGAAGAGTCTAATTTTAATTTATAATATTTAAGAGATGAATTTACTTGTTAATCATGAATGTTAATATGATTACCCATGTTACTAACTGTGGAAAGGATAATTTGAAAGGTCCATTGCATATGTTGTTGACACAGATAAGGCACGTCCGAAATTAAGAGACATTCCAGTGGTTGCAAAGTTTTCTGATGTCTTCCCGGATGATTTACTAGGGTTACCACCACACAGAGAGATGGAGTTTTATATAGAGTTGGTACCTAGTACAGAGCTTATATCTAAACCACCGTACAGAATGGCTCTGATTGAGTTGAAAGAGCTAAAGAAGCAGTTGCAGGAGTTGCTAGAGAAGGGGTTTATTAGGCCAAGCGTCTCACCCTGGGGAGCTCCGATCTTATTTGTGAGGAAGAAGGATGGGAGCCTCCGACTGTACATAGATTACCGATTGTTGAATAAGGTTAACGTCAAGAATAAGTACCTCCTTCCACGTGTTGATGATCTGTTGGATCAGCTTCGGGGAGCACAAGTCTTTTCTAAGAAAGATTTACGATCTGGGTACCATCAGTTGAGGATATGGAGTAGAGATGTACCGAAGATAACATTTCGTACCCGTCATGGCCACTACGAGTTCTTGGTTATGCCATTCGGATTGACGAATACCAAAAGGGAAAGCCTCCAGTCACTCTCAGTCTATACTCAAATCTCTATAGAGAAGGGAAAATAAGGGGGTAAGCAAACCACACGCTCAGTAAGGCAATGATGCTAACAGGTAGATACTGCACTATCTACGTGATCATGATGTCATGCTCAAAAACCACACAATTCTCATTCACATCTCAAAAGCATCATTTCGTGCTTGTGTTAATGGCATGTATAGCAAAATCATGCTATTTAGTTCAGTGCACAAATCTAATTCAAAGCATGGCATTAATCATCATGCGTATTTCACAATTAAGGCATGGAAAATCATCATGCATCAGTACACTTTAAAACCATTTTCATCATTTCTCAAGCAAATCATGCTTTCTTATCTCAATTAAATCAACACTCGTCAGGTCTCAGCCCCTCCCTCGGACTATCCTGACCTATAAAACATTTCAAACATGGATTTATTCATAAACAATAGACATGTGAGATAGGCAATTTAATAAGGGAAATCTCCTCTAGGACTCTGGCCATATCCTGTGATCCCAGGCTACACTGATCAGGTGTGCGGGGTATCACCACTATCTACTTCCACACGGAAGGTAGGTCACGTCCAGCTCGTCGATCCATAGCAGATCTAACATCGTCTGAAGATGGCATATCACAATTTTAACACGGTACAATGTACTCCATGCTACTTACACGGTACAGCGTACTCCGTGCACCCATATTAACACATCATCTCACGCCACATCTCAAAAATACACGTACGAGCCTATTTAATCGGTACGACATCCTGTCCACACGAAGCACCTAGCACGGCTATCAACATGTCAATTCTCTAAAATGCACGTGCGAACATATTTAATCAGTGCGACACCTAGTCTACCTAAAGCTCCTAGCACGACAACAAGTATGGTGGGCATCTAATGCGAGCTATGCTCCAGCACCATGCTAAAACCAGTATAAAGTCTGTGCAAGCTCAACTCTAGCACGACATCATAAAAATCAATGTGAAAACTAATGCGAGCTACGCTCTAGCACTTATGCTTTTGAACACACATCAAATCTCGTGCGAGTATTACTCTAGCAGGCTTTCATTCTCATGAAATCCATAGGTGGCTTAATTCTTTGCAAAGCAATCGTTATCAACCAAATCAAATCATTTCTTTTGCAAATCATTTCAAATGTTAGCCAACCTATAAATCACTTGCTAAATAGCAACAAAACAAGGTTTCAAAGCATCATGCTTTTGTTTTCATGCACATTTCTCAAAACCAAACTCTTTTCCCTTCAATCACCGGATATCATTTCCTAGTATGACATCACTCTAGCAAAACATTTAAGCACCCAAATTGCGCACATATATCTCTAAGAGTCCACACAATTCCCTTACCTCGATTTACTCGAGGTGCGACTCTCTTCCTTTACGCTTCTCGTGCTTTTGGCTTAACTTGCTTCGGTGTATTCTCGTGAGCTGCAATTCATTCATCAAACGCTTAAGTTAGTGTTGTTAGCTCTCATGCATTATGCATTTTACCCAATGCCTTAAATACTCATTTTGCCCATTTTTAGGTAAGTCTCATAATTCATTCCATAACACCATCTTAAATCCATACCCACAACACCATTATCAAATATAGATAACATATTCATCATTTAATCCACTACATTCCACTTTCTCACAGTAACCCATTTCTAGGTTATAATCATTCCATGGCATTCTAGGTAGTTCTACCATAAATATGCACACCAAATCAACTTCAATATCCATAACTAAACAAATGTACTTAGTTTTGTATATTAGAAACTCACCTCTTTGGATTTCCTCCTTGCTCCAAATAGAAATGCTATTTGTTCCCTAAATCCAACAAATGAGGGAAAATACCTCCAAGCTATGTTGTTCTTCTCCTTGATGTGAACAACTTTGCGTTTAATAGCCTTCCCTCAAATCTTCTTAAAAATGGGTAGATTTAGAGAGAGAAAACTAGGTGTTTTCCCGAAATCTGCAGATCCAACTGCGTCTATTTATAGATTTAGCTTGATGAGATCGATCTACCTTGGGTGGAGATCGATCTGGTCCTCTTAAAATCCCTCTTTTCCATGACATTTGAAGGCATGACATTGATCTGTTGAAACCTTTAGATCGATCTGTCTCAGGCAGAAAGTTAAGGAGATCGATCTGGCTAAGGAGGAGATCGATTTGCTCCAATCCGAGAGCTAAGGAAATCGATCTGCTTACCTCAAAAATTGATCCTCTCATTACAAAATGTTTAGTAGATCGATCTGGCTCCATTGGAGATTGATCTGCACTATTCCTATTACTAGAATAAGAGCATTTTGGCTCTTCCAGATCAATCTCTCATCATATGAGATCGATCTAACCTACATATTTTCTAGATTTTTTGTAGTTTTTCTGCAGTAACTCACACCCAAACATCCCTAAATTTGCTACCATGATCATTTCCCCATTCAATTACCTTTAAGACTTGAAAATGGCCTCCATTCATACTTTATACACATTAAAACTTGTGTGCATTCATTATATACTCAAAGGTATATAATACAAAACCAAATGGAAGCATAAAGATTCACACCTCTTATGCAACTTCATCCCATTTTACCACACTACTCTTATTCCATTCCACCCACATTCATCACATACAAAAGTCCATTTCTTCATATTCATACATAATGAAACTTGTACGTACATCACAACTCTTACTACAAGTAAGTACATTGAACTTATAGACTCTACATCATTTATGCTTCACATTACAAATGCATCACCATTTACACATATACAAAGTTATACATATATGGGGTCTCACATTCTCCACCACTTAGAAAATTTGGTCCTCCAAATTGGAACCAAATCATACTGTGAATAACTCGGGATACTTCTCCCGCATCAAACTCTCCAATTCCCATGTGGCCTCTTCCATCATGTGATGTTGCCAAAGAACTTTCACCAAAAGAATTGTCTTTGTCTTTAACACTTTCTCTTTTCTAACCAATATCCGAACCGGCTTCTCAACGTACATCATACTTTCATTGAGCTCCAAAGGCTCGTATCTTACCACATGCGCCGGGTCCAGGTGGTATTTTCGTAATATGGATACGTGGAAGACGTTATGTACACTCGCCAACTCTGGTGGCAATGCTAACCTATAAGCCTTATCTACCACTTTATCAAGTATCTCAAATGGCCCTATATATCGAGGGCTAAACTTTCCCTTCTTCTCGAATCTCATAATCCCCTTCGAGGGAGAAACTTTCAAAAACACTAACTCACCCACCATAAACTCTAGTGGTCTCCATCTCCTGTCAGCATAATTCTTTTATCTGCTCTGAGCTGTCCGTAATCTCTCGCAAATCAACTGGACATCCTCAGAGGCTTGTCTAACCAAGTCAGGAGCAAAGATCTGCATCTCACCAACCTCTTCCCATCCAATAGGGGAACGACATCTACGCCCATACAATGCCTCATATGGTGCCATCCCGATACTCGCGTGAAAACTGTATTATAAGCGAACTCTGCGAGTGGAAAATGGTCATCCTAGGAGCCTCCAAAATCCAATGCACACGCTCTCAACATATCCTCCAGGGTCTCTATAGTCCTCTCTGACTCACCATATGTCTGAGGATGAAACGCGATGCTAAAACTCAACTGGGTCCTAATCGCTTCCTGAAAATGTTCCCATAAGTGGGAAGTGAAGCGGGCATCCTTATCAGAAACAACGCTCACTGAAATTCCATGTAGCCTTACTATCTCATGCACATACAAGTTCGTTAACTGGCTCATAGTATCGGTAGCTCTCATAGCTAGAAAATGAGCTAATTTCGTCAATTGATCCACAATCACCCATATGGCATTATGACCTCTGCGGGTCCTCAGTAATCCCATCACAAAATCCATGGTGATGTGCTCCCACTTCCAAGTCGGTATCGATAGAGGCTGCAATAATCCTGTAGGCTTCCGATGCTCTACCTTCACCTACTGACAAACGAGACACTTAGCGACATATTCAGCAATGTCTTTCTTCATCCCAGACCACTAATAAACCTTTCGAAGGTTTTGATACATATTTGTACTCCTTGGATGTATCGTATACCTCAATGAGTGAGCCTCTATCAAGATCAACTTCTTGACCTCTGGATCCTCGGGAACACATATCCTACCTCTGAACCTTAACAAATCATCTGAGCTCAATTCAAAGTCTGTCTCTGTACCCTTCTGTATCTGCCCGACAATATCACTGCACTGCTGATCCATTCACTGAGCCTGGCAGATTCGATTTACCAAATCCGGTTCCAACTATAGGCTAGCTATCATAAAGCCACTATCAGAGTCAAGCAGGGTTATATCCAAACAGAGGTTCGTGAACTGTTCCAACAGCTCGTGTTCCCTGATCATCATGAATGACACCAACCCGAGATGTTTTCTACTCAATGCATCCATAACTACATTTGCCTTACCTGGGTGGTACAGGATCTCACAATCATAATCCTTTAAAAGTTCGAGCCATCTCCTCTGTCTCATGTTTAACTCTTTCTATAAGAACAAGTACTTCAGGCTCATATGATCTGTGTAAACCTGAAATCTCTCACCATAGAGATGGTGGCGCCATATTTTCAATGCAAACGGCTGCCAACTCTAAATCGTGGGTCGGGTAGTTCCTCTCATGATCTTTCAACTGTCTTGATCCATAGGCTACTACCCTCCCATCCTGCATCAATACACAGCTCAGTCCTTAGTGTGAAGCATCCATACCGAGAAACCTCCTGAGCTGGTAGGAATGGTGAGAATCGGAGCTGTGGTTAATTTCTTTTTCAACTCCTGAAAACTTTCCTCACACTTATCATCCCACACAAATTCAACATTCTTTCTCGTGCGATGTGTCAAAAAAAAGCTAACCTCGAGAATCCATCTACAAACCTTCGGTAATATCAAGCTAAACCCAAGAAACTTCTGATCTTTGTCACTGTCTGGGGTCTCTACCATTGTATCACTACCTTAATCTTTGATGGATCCACTGACACACCATCCTTTGATACAATATGACCCAAAAAAGAGATCTGTTCCAACCAAAAGTTGCACTTACTGAGCTTAGCGTATAACTTCTTCTCTCGGAGGGTCTGTAGCACTATCCTTAGGTGCTGTTCATGCTCCTCTCTAGATCTTAAATACACCAGTATAACATCAATAAACACAATAACAAATCGATCCAAGTACTGGTGAAACACCTCATTCATTAACGACATAAAAGCTGCGGGAGCATTCGTCAACCCGAATGGTATAACTATAAACTCATAATGTCCATACTAGGTATGAAAAGCTGTCTTGGGTACATCTCTACTCCATATCTTCAACTGATGGTACCCAAATCTCATATCTATCTTGGAGAAGACCTGCACTCCCTTAAGCTAATCCAACAAGTCATCGATCCGTGGAAGGGGGTACTTATTCTTATGGTAGCCTTGTTCAACAACTGGTAATCTATACACAGTCAGAGGCTTCCATCCTTCTTCCTTACAAATAGAACTAGTGCTCCCCAAGGTGAGACGCTTAGCCTGATGAACCCCTTATCTAGCAACTCCTGTAACTACTTTCTTAATTCTTCCAATTCAACTTGAGCCATTTTGTACGGTGGCTTGGATATCGGCTCTGTACCAAGTGCTAAATCTATACCAAATTCCATTTCTTTATCTGGAGGTAACCCTGGTAATTCATCCAGGAAGATATCTGGGAATTCCCTGACCACTGGGATGTTTATTAACTCCGGACGTGCCTTATTCGTCTCAATCACATAAGCAATGAACCCTTCACATTATCCTTTCGACCGTTAGTAACTCAAACCGTCACATTAACATATATAATTGATAAACAAATTTATCTCTCAAGTATTATGAATTTAAATCATACTTTTCTCATTTATAAAGATCATGTTATTTCATTTCTTTTCATCAAAGTTTACAATAAGATTATCTAATCCTAAAAAGTCAATATTCTAACACGACAATCCATAACCACATAGTTTGCAGCTAGCCAATCCATATCTAGGATTACATCAAAATCACTCATATTTAATAAAATTAAATCGGCTGCCATTTCTTTACCTCCTATCCTCAGTTTACAATTCCTATATACATGCTCAGTCAACTGACTATCATTCACAGGGGTAGATATCATCAACATCTTATTTAGCAGTGTAGGTTTTACATGCTTCAACAATTTACAAGCAAAGGATGGTGATATAAAGGAATGCGTGGCACCAGGATCAAGCAATACAAATGCTTCTAAATCAAAGATTTGGATGGTACCTTTAACCACATCTGAAGACTGATCCACAGTTTCCTGGTCCAGTGTATGCACTCGTCCTCTGCTCACACCCACTACCTGGTTCCTCTTTTCCTTAGCTGTAGCCCTCCTCCTTGAAGCAGCTGTCCTAACTGGAGCTCTCTCTAGCTCGCTGCCCTTCTGCGAGGCTCTCTCTGTCATCTCTGGGCAATCCTTGATTATGTGCCCTGGCTTCCCACATCTGAAGCAAATTGCAGGAGGTCCACAGCACGGTTGAGTGCCATGGTACTTGCCACACTTGCTACACTATTCTGTAGTAGGCCATAGCCCTCCAATCATAATTCCCTTAGCTAGAGCTATGGCCGGATACATGGGAGGATTAACTGTCCTCTCTCGGATCTCCTCGATCCTCGGCTTCTTTCCAGAAAACCTCTTGCTTCCCTTATAACTGAAGCCTTTATCCAGCACTAGTATCTTCTTATCTTTATCCCTTACTTTACTAACCTTCCCGAACTCTGAGGTGATTCGATCAATATCTTGTTCATGTAATTGCGCCCTGCGCACTGCCTCCTTATAAGTCAATATATCTAGGGGAACCAATCTGGACCTGATAGTTGGTCTCTGTCCATCCACAAACTTCTGGATCTTTTCGACCTCATTACTCATCGTGTTGGGATCATATCTGCCCAAGGAGATAAAGGTCGTCTCATACTCGTCCACCGTCCTACTCCCTTGGGTCAATCCCAAAAATGTCATCTTCATCTTCCGCTGTGCGGTATCCAGAACATACTGTCTCTGAAAAGCCTCCAAAAATAAATCCCAACTAATCTTTGTATGTCGGGCTCTCAAAATAGGTATGGTGGATTTTCACCAATGTTCTGCTGATCCCTTCAGCATGAATGCAGCAAATGCTACCATCTCGGTAGTGGGGCACTCGAAGAACCCATATAACTTTTCGATCTCATTGATCCAATCCTCTGCAGCTACTGGGTCTTTAACTCCACTGAAAGACGACGGTCTAAACTTCTAAAATTGCTGCAGTTTATCCAAATCACAACCGTAGCCCCAACCTCTACTGCCATGTGGTGTAGCAACAGGTGTAGGTATATCCTGTGCGGTTGGGGGGTGTAGGTGTATCCATTGTCTGAGGTCTCTGGGCTCGTCGTACCCACGCCTCAGGAGCTATCGCCTGCTTGGCATCACCCTCTGTAGCGGGACTCTGTCTGCCACCAACTCCAGGCAATGATTGAGTGACCAACTCCAAAATCATCTCTATGCTTCGCTCAATCCTTGTGAAGCGTGCCTCAGTACTCTTGGGTCTCTCCTCTGGACCCTATGGAGCATGCTTAACCTTAGCCTCTACCTCAATCTCTTCCTGAGCCTCGTGTGTTTCTAGCTTAACACTACCCCCAGGCTTACCTCTACGGCCTCGAGCCTGCACTCTCGTCCCTCTACCACAACTTGTACTAGGCATAATGTTTCACTTCCCTACATACATATCAATTTTTTAGTCAACCCATCGACTCATACACAATTTGTATCTAAACAAGCATAATAACATGAGGATGTAATTTTCCAACTTATTAAGTATTTTAGACATCGACACATGTCAGACTAACTCAGCTCTGATACCAACTTCTGCCACGACCCTCAACTTATCAAAAATCATCACAAATTTTCATTTTTCATGCATTATTCATTTTTCGTCCTTACCTTACCTCGATCGTGATCAGCTACCCTCTCAACAGTTGGGCTGTGTGTCAATGTCTACCTCTCCCAACCATAACAATTTCATTTGCATAAAAATTTAGAAGTAACCACTTCTATAGATAAATCAGAGTTGTTGATTACATCTGTTGACATTGCTTTACATCCCCAATAGTTGCATACAAAATACTACTGTGCCACAAAAAGTTTAGATACAAAATTATATCAGTGTGTATACCTTACGCGATGGGATACAGCGGATACCAAAAGGGATAGCCTCCAATCACTCTCAGTCTATACTCAAATCTCTATAGAGAGGGAAAAAAGCGGGGTGAGCAAACCACACGCTTAGTAAGGTAATAATGGGAATAGGTAGATACTGCACAATCTACGTGATCGTGATGCCATGCTCAAAAACCACACAATTCTCATTCACATCTCAAAAGCATCATTTCGTGCTTGTGTTAATGGCAGGTAAAGTAAAATCATGTTATTTAGTTCTGTGCACAAATCAAATTCAAAGCATGGCATTAATCATCATGCGTATTTCACAATTAAGGCATGGAAAATCATGTATCAGTGCACTTTAAAACCATTTTCATCATTTCTCAAGCAAATCATACTTTCTCATCTCAATTAAATCAACACTCGTTAGGTCTCATCCCCTCCCTCGGACTGTCCTGACCCACAAAACATTTCAAATATGGATTTATTCATAAACAATAGACATGTGAGATAGGCAATATAATACAGGAAATCTCCGCTAGGACTATGGCCATATCCTGTGATCCCAAGCTACACTGATCAGGTGTCACCACTATCTGCTTCCACACGGGAGGTGGGTCACGTCCAGCCCGTCGATCCATAGTAGATCTAACATCATCTGAAGATGGCATATCATAATTTCAACACGCTACAATGTACTTCATACTACCTGTACGGTACAACGTACTCCGTGGACCCATATCAACACATCATATCATGCCACATCTCAAAAATGCACGTGCAAGCCTATTTAATCGGCATGACATCCTATCCACCCGAAGCTCCTAGCACGACTATCAACATGTCAATTCTAAAAAATGCATGTGGGAAACTATTTAATCGGTGCGATACCCAGTCTACCTGAAGCTCCTAGCACGACAACAAGTATGGTGGGCATCTAATGCGAGCTATGCTCCAGCACCATGCCAAAACCAGTATAAAATCTGTGTGAGCTCAACTCTAGCATGACATCATTAAAATCCATGTGAAAACTAGTGCGAGCTGCGCTCTAGCACTCATGCGTATGAACACATATCAAATCTCGTGCGAGTATTACTCTAGCACGCTTTCATTCTCACGAAATCCATGTAGGTGGCTAAATTCTTTGCAAAACATGGTTATCAACCAAATCAAATCATTTCTTTTAGAAATCATTTCAAATGTTAGCCAACCTACCAATCACCTGCTAAAAAGCAACAAAACAAGGTTTTCAAAGCATCATTCTTTTATTTTCATGCACATTTCTGAAAACCCAACTCTTTACCCTTCAATCACCCAATATCATTTCCTAGTATCACATACACTCTAGTAAAACATTTAAGCACCCAAATTGCACACAGATATCTCTAAGAGTCCACAATATTCCCTTTCCTCGATTTACACGATGTGCAACTCTCTTCCTTTATGCTTCTCATGCTTTTGGCTCAACTTGCTCCGGTGTATTCTCGGGAGCTGTAATTCATTCATCAAATGCTCGAGTTAGTGTTGCTAACTCTCATTCACTATGCATTTTACCCAATGCCTTAAATACTCATTTTACCCCTTTTTAGGTAAGTCTCACAATTCATTCCATAACACCATCTTAAATCCAGACCCAAAACACCATTATCACCTAAAGATATCCTATTCATCATTTATACCACTACATTCCACTTTCTCACACTAACCCATTTCTAGGTTATAATCATTCCATGGCATTCTAGGTAGTTTTACCATATATATGCACACCAAATCAACTTCAATATCCATAACTAAACAAATGTACTTGGTTTTGTACATTAAAAACTCACCTCTTTGGATTTCTTCCTTGCTCCAAATAAAAATGCTGCTTATTCTTTAAATCCAACAAATGGGAAAAAATGCCTCCAAACTATGTTGTTCTTCTCCTTGATGTGAACAACTTTGTGTCTAATAGCCTTCCCTCAAATCTTCTTAAAAATGGGTGGATTTAGAGAGAGAAAATTAGGTTTTGGATTAAAAATGGTAAGGTGAGAGTGTTTTCCCAAAATCTGCAAATCCACTGTGCCTATTTATAGATTTAGCTTGATGAGATCGATCTGCCTTATGTGGAGATCGATCTGGTCCTCTTAAAATCCCTCTTTTCCAGGACATTTGAAGGCATGAGATAGATCTGTCGAAACCTTGAGATCGATCTGTCTCAGGCAGAAAGTTAAGGAGATCGATCTAGCTAGGGAGGGGATCGATTTGCTCTAACCCGAGAGCTAAGAAAATCGATCTGCTTGCCTCAAAAATCGATCCTCTCATTACATAATGTTTAGCAGATCAATCTGGCTCCATCGGAGATTGATCTGCACTATTCTTATTGCTCGAATAAGAGCATTTTAGCTCTTCCAAATCAATCTCTCATCCTATGAGATCGATCTAACCTTCATATTTTCCAAATTTTCTATAGTTTTTCTGCACAAACTCAGACTCAAACATCCCTAAATTTACTACCATGGTTATTTCCCCATTCAGTTACCTTTATGACTTGAAAATGGCCTTCATTCATACTTTATACACATTAAAACTTATGTGCATTCATTATATACCTAAAGGTATATAATACAAAACCAAATGGAACATAAAGATTCACACCTCTTATGCAACTTCATCCCATTTTACCACACTACTCTTATTCCATTCCACCCACATTCATCACATACAAAAGTCCGTTTCTTCATATTCATACATAATTAATCTTGTACATACATCACAACTCTTATTACAAGTGTGTATATTAAACTTATGGACTCTACATCATTTATGCTTCACATTACAAATGCATCACCATTTACACATATACAAAGTTATACATATATGGGGTCTCACAGGTCTTACTCAGGATTTAAAGTTGGTGACCTTAGTGTTTGCGCTGAATATATGGCGCCACTATCTCTATGGTGAGAAATTTTAGGTATTTACGGACCACAAGAGCCTTAAGTATCTATTCTCGCAGAAAGAGATGAATATGAGACAAAAAAGATGGCTCGAGGTCCTGAAGGATTACAATTATGAAATCTTGTACCACCCGGGTAAGGTGAATGTAGTTGTCGATGTCTTAAGCAGGAAGAACCTCGGGTTGGTGTCTTATGTGATGGTTCAAGAACACAAGCTGTTGGAGCAGTTCACAAACCTCAATTTGGATGTAGCCCACCTGATACAAAAAGATTTGATGTTGTGGCTAGTTTGAGATTGGAGCCAGAGTTGATTAGTCGTATTCGACAGGCTCAGCAAAGTGATCGACGATGTATCGATTGGTTGAGTCAGGTACAAATAGCTGTGGGCACTGATTTTGAGCTAAGTACATATGGATTGCTATGGTTCAAGGGCAGGATATGTGTTCCTGAGGATCCAAAGATTAGGAGATTGATTTTATCAGAGGCTCACTCATCGAGGTATATGATACTTTCGAGGAATACCAAGATGTATCAGAACCTTTGAAAAGGTTTATTGGTGGTCTGGAATGAAGAGAGATATTGCTGAGTATGCCGTTAGATGTCTCGTCTGTCAGCAGGTGAAGGTAAAGCATTAGAAGCCTACAAGGTTATTACAGCCTCTATTGATACCAATATGGAAGTGAGAGCACGTCACCCTGGATTTTGTGATGGGTTTACCAAGGACCCACAGAGGTCATGATGCCATCTGGCTAATTGTGGATCAGTTGAAGAAATTAGCCTATTTCTTAGCTATGAGAGCTATCGATACTCTGAGTCAGTTGGTGAACTTGTATGTTCAAGAGATAGTTCGGTTACATGGTGATCGTATTATTTCTGATCGGGATGCCTGCTTCACTTCTCACTTCTAAGAACACTTTCAGGAAGCGATAGGGACCCTGTTGAGTTTTAGCACCGCTTTCCATCCTCAAACAGATGGTCAGTCAGAGAGGACTATACAGACTCTAGAGGATATGTTGAGAGCATGTGTGCTGGATTTTAGAGGCTTATGGGATGATCATTTACCACTAGCCGAATTCGCCTATAATAACAGTTATCATGCAAGTATCGGGATGGCACCATATGAGGCACTATATGGCCATAGATGTCGTTCCCCTATTGGATGGGAAGAGGTTGGTGACAGACAGATTTTCACTCTCGATTTAGTGCTGCAAGCCTTTGAAGACGTCCAATTGATTTGTGAAAGGTTACGGACAGCTCAGAGCAGACAAAAGAGTTATACTGACAAGATACAAAGACCATTGGAGTTTATTATGGGTAAGTGATATTCTTATGAGTTTCTCCCTCGAAAGGGATTATGAGGTTCGGTAAGAAGGGTAAGTTGAACCCTTAGTACATCGGGCCATTTGAGATACTTGATAGAGTCAGAGATAAGGCCTACAGGCTAGCATTGCCACCCGAGTGGTTAAGGTTTTGTGGCAACATCACACTGTGGAAGAGGCCAGATGGGAACTGGAAAGTTTGATGCGGAAAAAGTATCCCGAGTTATTCACAGATTGAATTGGTTCTAATTTGGAGGACCAAATTCTTTAAGTGGGGGAGAATGTGAGACCCCATATATGTATAGCTATGTATATAGGAACATGGGAATGTAAATAAAATCATAAGTATGATGATACATTGTAATGTGAAGTATATGCAATGTAAGTTCATAAGATTATGTACGCACTTGTAATAAGAATCGCGATTATACGTACAAGTTGCATTATGAATGAGTAGGAAGAAATGAACTTAAAACGAGAAGAATGTGATCAAAATGGAATATGAGTAGTATGGTAAAATGGAAGGAAAGATTTACATAAGTGTATATTTCCATTTGAGTAATATCGTATATATTTGGTCATACAAAGATTCTACACAAGTTTTAATGTGTATGTAGTGAGGATGAATCCCATTTTCAAGTCTCAAAGATGAATGAATGAGGAAATGATCATGGTAGCAAATTAAGGGTGTATGGTAAGGGTTATTGCAGAAAAACTGCAAGAAATCTGGAATTTGTGAAGGCCAGATCGATCTCATAGGATGAGAGATCGATCTGGGAGAGCCAGAATACTCTTATGTGAGAAATGGAAGGGAACAGATCGATCTCCAAAGGAAGCAGATCGATCTCCTTAGCTCTCGGGTTGGAAGCAGATCGATCTCCCCTAAGACCAGATCGATCTCCTTAAGCTTCTGTTTGGCAGCAGATCGATCTCCAGTCTCGACAGATCGATCTCCTACCTTTAAAACGTCTTAGAAAAGAGGGATTTTAGAGGAACAGATCGATCTCCACCCAAGGAAGATCGATCTCCTCAAGTCAAAACTATAAATGGGAGCAGTTGGATCATCAGAATTTCGGGACAAACATTTCCTTTTCACTTCAACTCAAAGAAGTCTAGTTTCTCACTCCTAAATCCAGCCATTTTCAGTAAGATTTGAGGAAAGGCTATTAGAGACAAAGTTGTTCACATCAAAGAGAAGAACAACATAGTCTAGAGGCATTTCCCCATTTGATGGATTGAAGAAATAAAGGACAATCCTAATTGGAGCAAGAGGAAAATCCAATGAGGTAAGTTCTAATGCACAAATCCAAGTACATTGGTTTAGTTAATGATTATAAAGATATTTGGGTGTGCATATTGTGGATAGAACTACCTAAAATGGTATGAAATGAATATAACCTAGAAATGGTCAAGTGTGAGAAAGTGGAGTGTGGGAGTGTTTATGATGAATGAGATATCTTGAGTGGATGAGTATGTTGTGGAAATGGTTTGGAAATGTTGATATTGGGATAAATTGTGAGATTTACCACAAAGGGTAAAAATGTGTAATTAAGGCATTGGATAAATGCTTAGTTGAATAAGAGTTAGAAACATTAACTCAAATGTTGATGGATGAATTTCAGTTTCGGATGATACGCCGGAGCAAGTCGAGATGAGAACGCGAGAAGCATAAAGGCGGATAGTTGCACACAAGTAAAACGAGGTAAGGGACTGTGTGTTAGCTATAGAGATGTTCGTACGTAATTACAGCAATTTCGTAGATATATTGCTAGGACTAGTACGATATTATAAGTTTATGAAATGATGTGGAAGTATGAAAAGTACTATGATGTATATATATGTATTGAGAAATGGGATAGGGTAAGGAAATAGCATGATATGCATGTTTTCAATGATGTTCTCAATTTTATATTGTTATTGATGATTGAGAAATGTTGATGATAGGTTGGCTAATTTTACATGTTTTAGCATGAAGAGGCATGCTGTATGAATAAACGTGTTTTGAGTTTTAAAAGAGAAAATAGCCATCTATCAGTTTTGAGATGTGATTTGGTGTTGAAGCGCTAGCTTACACCCGTTTTAATGCCTTGATGTACCGTGTTGGAGTTTTAACTCGCACGAGGGTTTTGAGAAAGTGCGGGAACTCTGCTCGCACCTGTTTTGTTGAGTTAAGGTAAACCTGGGGGTCTGGGACCCAAGGGGATACCAGCCGACGGCCAATTGAACGGGCTGGGCCTTAACGATAGATCATACCGCGCTGGAGCTTTGCGTTGACTGTGTGTCACGCTGCTTGCTCGCCTGGTATATGAGACATGGTTTAAGGATAAAAAAGTCCATCGGAGTTGGAGTAGGGACTTGGGTCCACGGTCGTACGTAAAATAGTGTAGTCACCCGTTGGTATACTATGTACCGTGCTGGGTGCACGTGAGTACGAGTATCGCGTAGATGACACACGACGTATCTTCACCGTGAGTATACGAGGAGATGAGGTGGATTGAGATGAGCCGGAGGGTAGGACTGCCCCATCCCCCTTCAGGCGAAGTGATACCCTGTGCACACCCGATCAGTGAGGCCTGGGATCACTGACTGTGACCATAAGTCATGGATATTTGATTGCCTAAAATTCCATGCCTATCTCAGAGATTCGAGAAACAGAGACAATCTCAGAAAAGAAAGAGATTTGCGAGAAAGAATAATTTGAGAAGTGAAAGAGATTTCGTGTTTTAATAAATCTCTGATTTCACATTCGTGCCGTGAGGGCACTATTTATGAGCATGTTTTAAATGGAAGTTTGACATTTGATTTACACGAAAATGCTATTGAGAAATGTATGTTTAAATGCATTGTTCGTATGATATTTCCATTTATGACGAAAACATGGTTTTGGTTTATGCATGCATGGGCTATGTAGGTAGTACGATATCTACCTGCTAGCATACATTTCCTTACTAAGCCGTGGTTTGCTCATCCCACTATTTTCCCCCTCCAGGTACTGAGAAGTAAGAGAGTGGTGATCTCTAGATCTTTTGTGTTTAACAGCTCCCACAATCCGCAAAGGTATAAGATTTGTATACACGAGTATTTTGTATCTAATATATTGTATCGCACAGTTATATCTTGGAATTGTAAACAGTATTATGGGGATGATATGTAAGCACATGGTATTTATACAATTAATTTTGTGTATTTACACACACACCTGGGAGTGTGAATTAAAGTTTTAAATATTCCGCTGTAAATGAATAAATTTTTAGTAATTGTATCTTCTCACAGCCCAACCGTAGTAGAGAATGTATGGATAGAAGGGTTCTCGAAAGCGGGGCATGACAGGCTTGGTATCAGAGCATGATTGGTCTGATGTGAGTTGATGCTTAGGACTAAGAAAACATACATCCCCAAGTTACTGTGCGATATTTAGATACAAAGGTGTGTACGGAGCTGGTAGTAAATTAAATGTTTGTTATAACGCAGGAAAGTTATCAGGCTAGTGAGTTATGCCTGAGAGACACCGCAAGAGGGGAGAGAGCTCGAGGGCTCGAGGGCAAAATGACAGGACTGAGAGGCACAGTAGATCATCCTCTAGTCATGAGCCCCAGGAACAAATAGAGGCTTCTGATCCTCGAATAACTCGATTGGAGGAAGACATGCGCACGATGATGACCATGATGGGTCAGATCATGGCTAGGTTTAAGGGTACACCTGGTACAGCGGGACAGGCTGCACCGAATCCCCCAGCAGCTGCACCTGAACTTGAGAATGTTACACCTGCGCAAGCTGAACCGGCTAGGCCATGGGAACCTCATATTCGATCGGTACCTCCTCCGGTAGCCCCACATCAGCATGATGATGATTTGGGGTATGGATATGACTGCGATATGGAGAGATTGAGGCATTTTATGGACTTTAAGCCTCCTTCGTTTAGCGGGGTAAAGGATCTGACAGTGGCTGAGGACTGGATCAGTCAAATGGAGAAGTTATTCGACTTCTGTAGATGTTCAGCTACGGAGAGAGTAGCGCTTGCGGCCTTTGTATTGAGAGGCGAAGCAGAGCACTGGTGGAAGTCCACTAGGCCGATGTTAAGAGCTCAAGGAATGGTTATCACTTGGGATATGTTCTTGGACGTTTTCAGAGAGCAATACATCCCAGATACTGCTCGACGGAGACTACAGATGGAATTTCTGAATCTGACTCAAGGGAATCGAACAGTTGATGAGTACGAGTCACGATTCACTTCACTGGGTAGATACGATCCGGACTCGATCAAGAGCGAGGCTATTAGAGTCCGTAGATTTGTAGATGGACTGAGGCCTTCGATCCGAGCGAAGTTGGCCCTATTTGATGTCGCTACATATAGAGAGGCCGTGCGACGGGCCCAGTTATGCGAGCAGGATCATGACTTGCAGATTTTTGAGTTTAGTTGGGGCAAGGACAAGGGTCCGAGGAAGCTGGGAGATGGCAAGAGTGCCAAATTTGGTCGAAAACTCATGAGTAAACGTCGGAGAGAAGTAGATGAGTTCCAGAAAAAGGTTGCTAGACCTTTTATGCCTCCGACTCAGACACCAGCCAGGGGTATAGTGATTGGTGGACCCCGACCGACTACAGATCAGTGTAGGTTATGCGATCGATACCATGGTGGTAGGCCATGTCATCTTCAGGGTACCCGATGCTTCAGATGTGGTAAATTTGGACATTATGCCAGAGAGTGCCCGGAGATAGTTGAGGCAGTTCCACAGAGGGGTAAAGAGCCAGAGAGGGTTCCTACAGTTGCACCTCCTGCAAGAAAGAAAGCCTCGGCTGAAGAAAAAGGAAAACAAGTTGTGGGTCAAGGCAGGGTGTATGCGATAGACCAGGCATCGGCTGATACCTCTTCTGAAGTAATAAAAGGTACAATCTTGATTTTCAATTTGGAGGTTATTGCTTTGTTTGATTCTGGTGCTATGCATTCCTTCATATCACCTGCATGTGCATCTAAGTTAAAAGGTTTTGTAGAGCCCACATACTTGAGTAGGACTTTACTAATAAGTACTCCCATGAGAGTTAGCCAATTAGTTGAACAAGTGTATAAAGATTGTAAAGTGAAGGTGGGAGATAAGTGCATGACAGCCAACTTGATTTTGTTGAATATGTATGACATTGATGTAATTTTGGGAATGGATTGGTTAGCCGCCAATCATGCTGTCATAGACTGTCGTTCTAAGACCATTAAGTTTTCTCTACCTGAAGAATGTGTTGTAAGATTTTAAGAGAAGAAATGAAATCTTAAATTTTGTATTAAGTAAAGTACTTTGGTATAAATGGCTTGAGTGTTGTTTTGAAGGTTTTGTTTCTTATGTGGTGGATTTGAACAAAGTATATCCGGATATGGAGGACATCTCAGTGGTCAGAGAATTCCCTGATGTCTTTCCAGACGATCTACCAGGATTGCCACCTGATAGAGAAACGGAATTCGGTATAGACTTGACGCCTAGAACCGAACCGATATCGAAGTCACCATATAGGATGGCTCCAGTTGAGTTAGGGGAATTAAGGAAACAGCTGCAAGAGTTGTTAGAGAAGGGGTTCATAAGACCGAGCGTCTCACCATGGGGAGCCCCGGTATTGTTTGTGAAGAAGAGAGATGGGAGCCTCAGGTTGTGCATTGACTATCGGATGTTAAACAAGGCTACCATCAAGAATAAGTACCCCTTGCCACGCATTGACGATTTATTGGATCAGCTTCGAGGAGCACAGATCTTCTTCAAGATAGATCTGAGGTCTGGGTATCATCAATTGAAGATTCGGAAGGAGGATGTGCCCAAGACAGCATTTCGTACCCGCTATGGCCATTACGAATTCTTAGTGATGCCTTTTGGATTAACCAATGCGCCAGCAGCTTTTATGGCTCTAATGAACGAAGTATTCAAGCCATACCTGGACCAATTCGTAATTATTTTCATTGATGATATATTGGTGTATTCAAGGTCCAGAGAAGAGCATGAGCAGCACTTAAGGATTATTTTGCAAACCCTCCGAGAGAAAAGGTTATATGCCAAGCTTAACAAATGTGACTTTTGGCTAGAACAGATTTCTTTTCTAGGCCATGTTATATCGAAGGATGGGGTGTCAGTAGATCCATCCAAGATTGAGGCAGTTGTTCAGTGGGAACAACCTAGGACAGTCACAGAGATCAGAAGTTTTCTAGGTTTGGCTGGTTACTACAGGAGATTTGTAGAAGGATTCTCTAGATTAGCTGCTCCATTGACACGTCTTACGAGGAAGAGTGTGGAGTTTTAATGGGATGAAGCTTGTGAGAGGACTTTTCAGGAACTTAAGCGCAGATTAACTACCGCGCCAGTTCTTGTCATCCCTAACAGTTCAGGGAATTACTCGGTGTATACAGATGCTTCGCATCAAGGACTAGGCTGTGTTTTAATGCAAGATGGAAGGGTAGTAGCTTATGGATCTAGACAGCTGAAAGATCATGAGAAGAACTACCCCACTCACGATTTGGAGTTAGCGGCCGTAGTGTTTGCGTTGAAGATATGGCGCCACTACTTATATGGTGAGAGATTTCAGATCTTTACGGATCATAAGAGTCTGAAATATCTATTCTCACAAAAGGAGTTAAACATGAGACAGAGGAGGTGGTTGGAACTCCTCAAGGACTATGATTATGAGATCTTGTACCACCCGAGGAAGGCAAATGTGGTCGCCGATGCATTAAGTCGGAAGAGTCTCGGGTTGGTGTCTCACATGATAGTTAGAGAGCACGAGTTGTTGGAACAATTCACGAACCTTAGTCTGGATATGACCCTACCTGAGATTAGCAGCTATGGGATTATTGCTAGCTTGAGATTAGAACCGGAGTTGATTGAGAGAATCCGACAAGCTCAGCAAATCGATCAATGGTGTATTATCATGATTAGCCAAATCCGGAAAGGGAAGGGTGCTGATTTTATATTGAGTCCAGATGGAATACTAAGGTTTAGAGATAGAATATGTGTTCCTAAGGATTTAGAGCTGAGAAAGTTGATCTTATCAGAGGCACACTCGTCGAGATACACGATACACCCGGGGAGTAGTAAGATGTATCAAAATCTCCGAAAAGCATATTGGTGGTCTGGAATGAAGAGAGACATAGCTGAGTATATCGCTAGATGTCTCATTTGTCAGCAAGTAAAAGTCGAACATCAGAAACCAGGAGGATTATTACAACCTCTATCGATACCAACATGGAAGTGGGAGCATGTCACCATGGATTTTGTGATGGGGTTACCGAGAACCCGTAAGAACCATGATGCAATATGGGTGATAGTGGATCGGTTAACGAAATCGGCACATTTCTTAGCCATGAGATCTACAGATACATTGAGTGCACTGGCGAACCTGTATGTGCGAGAAATAGTGAGATTGCATGGAGTCCCAGTGAGTGTTGTTTCTGATCGGGATGCCCGCTTCACTTCTCACTTTTGGGGACATTTCCAGGAAGCGATGGGGACCCAATTGAGTTTTAGCACTGCTTTTCATCCTCAGACAGATGGTCAGTCAGAGAGGACTATACAGACCCTGGAGGATATGTTGAGAGCGTGTGTGCTGGATTTTAGAGGCTCATGGGATGATCACTTGCCATTGATTGAGTTCGCCTACAATAACAGTCATCACTCAAGTATTGGTATGGCCCCTTATGAGGCATTATACGGTCGTAGATGCCGATCGCCCATTGGTTGGGAAGAAGCTGGTGACAGACAATTGCTCGCTCTCGATTTGGTTAAGCAAGCCTCCGAGGATGTTCAGATAATATGCGAGAGGCTGCGAACAGCTCAAAGTTGACAAAAGAGCTACGCTGACAGGAGACGGAGACCACTTGAGTTTGATGTTGGCGAGTCCGTATTTTTGAAAGTATCTCCTTCTAAGGGAATAATGAGGTTTGGGAAGAAAGGAAAATTAAGTCATCGTTACATTGGTCCCTTTGAGATTTTGGATAGAGTGGGAGAAGGAGCATATAGGCTAGCCTTACCACCTGCGCTAGCAGAAGTCCACAATGTCTTCCATGTTTCTATGCTTCGGAAGTACTACCCGGATCCGACACATGTAATTAGCTATGAGCCGTTGGAGCTCAAGAAAGATATGGCGTATGTCGAGAGACCGATCAGGGTGTTGGATAGGAAAGAGAAGGTGTTGCGGAACAAGACGATTTCATTGGTTAAGGTTTTGTGGCAACATCACACTGTGGAAGAGGCCACATGGGAACTGGAAAGTTTGATGCGGGAAAAGTATCCCGAGTTATTCACAGATTGAATTGGTTCTAATTTGGAGGACCAAATTCTTTAAGTGGGGGAGAATGTGAGACCCTATATATGTATAGCTATGTATATAGGAACATGGGAATGTAAATAAAATCATAAGTATGATGATACATTGTAATGTGAAGTATATGCAATGTAAGTTCATAAGATTATGTATGCACTTGTAATAAGAATCGCGATTATACATACAAGTTGCATTATAAATGAGTAGGAAGAAATGAACTTAAAACGAGAAGAATGTGATCAAAATGGAATATGAGTAGTATGGTAAAATGGAAGGAAAGATTTACATAAGTGTATATTTCCATTTGAGTAATATCGTATATATTTGGTCATACAAAGATTCTACACAAGTTTTAATGTGTATGTAGTGAGGATGAATCCCATTTTCAAGTCTCAAAGATGAATGAATGAGGAAATGATCATGGTAGCAAATTAAGGGTGTTTGGTAAGGGTTATTGCAGAAAAACTGCAAGAAATCTGGAATTTGTGAAGGCCAGATCGATCTCATAGGATGAGAGATCGATCTGGGAGAGCCAGAATACTCTTATGTGAGAAATGGAAGGGAACAGATCGATCTCCAAAGGAAGCAGGTCGATCTCCTTAGCTCTCGGGTTGGAAGCAGATCGATCTCCCCTAAGACCAGATCGATCTCCTTAAGCTTCTGTTTGGCAGCAGATCGATCTCCAGTCTCGACAGATCGATCTCCTACCTTTAAAACGTCTTAGAAAAGAGGGATTTTAGAGGAACATATCGATCTCCACCCAAGGAAGATCGATCTCCTCAAGTCAAAACTATAAATGGGAGCAGTTGGATCATCAGAATTTCGGGACAAACATTTCCTTTTCACTTCAACTCAAAGAAGTCTAGTTTCTCACTCCTAAATCCAACCATTTTCAGTAAGATTTGAGGAAAGGCTATTAGAGACAAAGTTGTTCACATCAAAGAGAAGAACAACATAGTCTAGAGGCATTTCCCCATTTGATGGATAGAAGAAATAAAGGACAATCCTAATTGGAGCAAGAGGAAAATCCAATGAGGTAAGTTCTAATGCACAAATCCAAGTACATTGGTTTAGTTAATGATTATAAAGATATTTGGGTGTGCATATTGTGGATAGAACTACCTAAAATGGTATGAAATGAATATAACCTAGAAATGGTCAAGTGTGAGAAAGTGGAGTGTGGGAGTGTTTATGATAAATGAGATATCTTGAGTGGATGAGTATGTTGTGGAAATGGTTTGGAAATGTTGATATTGGGATAAATTGTGAGATTTACCACAAAGGGTAAAAATGTGTAATTAAGGCATTGGATAAATGCTTAGTTGAATAAGAGTTAGAAACATTAACTCAAATGTTGATGGATGAATTTCAGTTTCGGATGATACGCCGGAGCAAGTCGAGATGAGAACGCGAGAAGCATAAAGGCGGATAGTTGCACATAAGTAAAACGAGGTAAGGGACTGTGTGTTAGCTATAGAGATGTTCGTATGTAATTACAGCAATTTCGTAGATATATTGCTAGGACTAGTACGATATTATAAGTTTATGAAATGATGTGGAAGTATGAAAAGTACTATGATGTATATATATGTATTGAGAAATGGGATAGGGTAAGGAAATAGCATGATATGCATGTTTTCAATGATGTTCTCAATTTTATATTGTTATTGATGATTGAGAAATGTTGATGATAGGTTGGCTAATTTTACATGTTTTAGCATGAAGAGGCATGTTGTATGAATAAACGTGTTTTGAGTTTTAAAAGAGAAAATAGCCATCTATCAGTTTTGAGATGTGATTTGGTGTTGAAGCGCTAGCTTACACCCGTTTTAATGCCTTGATGTACCGTGTTGGAGTTTTAACTCGCACGAGGGTTTTGAGAAAGTGCGGGAACTCTGCTCGCACCTGTTTTGTTGAGTTAAGGTAAACCTGGGGGTCTGGGACCCAAGGGGATACCAGCCGACGGCCAATTGAACGGGCTGGGCCTTAACGATAGATCGTACCGCGCTGGAGCTTTGCGTTGACTGTGTGTCACGCTGCTTGCTCGCCTGGTATATGAGACATGGTTTAAGGATAAAAAAGTCCATCGGAGTTGGAGTATGGACTTGGGTCCACGGTCGTACGTAAAATAGTGTAGTCACCCGTTGGTATACTATGTACCGTGCTGGGTGCACGTGAGTACGAGTATCGCGTAGATGACACACGACGTATCTTCACCGTGAGTATACAAGGAGATGAGGTGGATTGAGATGAGCCGGAGGATAGGACTGACCCATCCCCCTTCAGGCGAAGTGATACCCTGTGCATACCCGATCAGTGAGGCCTGGGATCACTGACTGTGGCCATAAGTCGTGGATATTTGATTGCCTAAAATTCCATGCCTGTCTCAGAGATTCGAGAAACAGAGACAATCTCAGAAAAGAAAGAGATTTGCGAGAAAGAATGATTTGAGAAGTGAAAGAGATTTCGTGTTTT
Source organism: Firmiana major (assembly GCA_033439115.1). Classification (NCBI taxonomy): domain Eukaryota; kingdom Viridiplantae; phylum Streptophyta; class Magnoliopsida; order Malvales; family Malvaceae; genus Firmiana; species Firmiana major. The sequence continues at coordinate 24,547,648 of CM065896.1, read as the reverse complement.
AATAAATCTCTGATTTCACATTCGTGCCGTGAGGGCACTATTTATGAGCATGTTTTAAATGGAAGTTTGACATTTGATTTACACGAAAATGCTATTGAGAAATATATGTTTAAATGCATTGTTCGTATGATATTTCCATTTATGACGAAAACATGGTTTTGGTTTATGCATGCATGGGCTATGTAGGTAGTACGATATCTACCTGCTAGCATACATTTCCTTACTGAGCCGTGGTTTGCTCATCCCACTATTTTCCCCCTCCAGGTACTGAGAAGTAAGAGAGCGGTGATCTCTAGATCTTTTGTGTTTAACAGCTCCCACAATCCGCAAAGGTATAAGATTTGTATACACGAGTATTTTGTATCTAATATATTGTATCGCACAGTTATATCTTGGAATTGTAAACAGTATTATGGGGATGATATGTAAGCACATGGTATTTATACAATTAATTTTGTGTATTTACACACACACCTGGGAGTGTGAATTAAAGTTTTAAATATTTCGCTGTAAATGAATAAATTTTTAGTAATTGTATCTTCTCACAGCCCATCCGTAGTAGAGAATGTATGGATAGAAGGGTTCCCGAAAGCGAGGCATGACACCTTGCCCTCGTAATCCTGGTGTTATGCTGTTTTGGCGGGTAGGACGACCCACCTCCCGTTTCAGGTGTGATACCCCGCACACTAGGTACCGTGTTGCCAGGGATCACTAGGATATGGCCATAATCCTCGATGTTACTGATAATTACCTGATTGTCTCACATGATATAACTTGTGGTCTGATAGACCAGGGTAGACCCGAAGGAGGGGTCAGGCCCCCAATTTTTATGATTTCATGATTTTATGATTTTCTACTATGCTCAAATATGTTTTAGATGATTTTATGATCTGTCACCCTGAAAGAAGGGTGGGTTTATAATCGGAGTTTTATAATGAACTTTACTGAATTGTTTTATGAGATGATTGACCCGGAAGGGTTAGTTTATACTGCAGTTTTAAAGAAATGATTTGAATGCAGTAGCTTGATGATGTTTTCCATGCTTTTATTTCAAATTCATGATTTGTCTTACATGACATGAACGAATGCATGATCTTGTTTTACTTCATGCTTATTATTATTTAATGATGTCACATAAAATGCTTTGAATGCATGGATTACATGATTTATATATGCACAAATAGTTTTGGATAAACTATGGCATTGAATATGCATGACTTTGTGCGTGAAATTTTAAATGAAAAGAAATGGATTTAAGGGCATGGCATTATGAGCATGTAGATAGTGGAGCTATCTACTTACTTGCATAATTGCCTTACTGAGCGTGTGGTTTGCTCACCCCCTTATTTTCCCATCTTTTCAGAGCACTCACAGAAATTAGTAAGCGGCTGAGGACTTGCATGCTTGGTATTCGCTGCTTCCCATCGAGAGTCAGGTATACACATTTGTATAGTTTTGTATCTAAATATGTAATGCACAGTACTGTAAACGAAAATGATGTCGGGGATATAGAGTTATAAATACCATTGAGTATGTATTTAATTAAAGTCAAAGACGGTAAACTCTGATATATAAATGTGATTATGGAAATGGAATTGGTAATAGTGTGAGGTGACTAACACCGAATCATAGCCCAACTGTTTGTAGGATGGTCACGATGAGAGAAAGGCAAGAATTAAATAATAAATGAAAAAGCGAAAAATTTACTCTGATTTTTAGGTAATTTGGGTCGTGACAGGTAGTTAATTAGGCTGATCAACTTCTCTGTGGGATGATAACTCGTGACTAGGTAATTTGGGTCGTGACAGGTAGTTAATTAGGCTGATCAACTTCTCTGTGGGACGATAACTCGTGACTCAAATCCCATTATTACTTGTACGACCTGTGCACTTGCGGACAATATGTTTAGTTTGTACCATTAGTGGAGTGTGGTCACGATCAGAGGACAGGTAAGTATAAAAGAAAAATGAAAAATTGACTCTGATTTTTGGGTCGTGACACTAAACACTGGAGGTTTCAACTCTTGAAATTAGCGTAGCCTACACAGCTCGTAATCATACCCCAAGTCACTGTCACTCGGCTATGGAGCGATGGGAGAAGTCGTATCCTGTACTGAGGGTGTAACAGTAGCAACCTCTACAGTCTGAGTTCTCTCGACCTCTGCAGTTGCCTATCCAGTAGTATGCTGTGCTACGGGACCTCGTCTATCACCGGCACCCAATGCCTATGTGACTATCTCCACTAGGCCCTCAAAACTCCTCTCTATCCTAGCGAAGCGTGCCTCAATATCCCCGGGTCTCTCAACAGGGTTCTAAGGAGCCTGGTCAGTCTATGGTTCAGCACGGCTCTCAAGGCCACCTCTACGGCCTCTAGCACGTGCTCCCGCCCCTCTACCTCGACGTGTAACAGGCGTAATGCCTAACTTCCTGTATTCACAATAACTTATTAGACTCAATGTATCACGATATACACGGTTATATCTAAACAAAAGCACAGTAATATGGGGATGTAATTTTTCTACATTTTATTTTCGACTCACATCAGGCCAACTCAGGTCTGATACCAATCTCTGTCACGACCCATTTTATCCTTTTTAACCAAAAATCGCTATAAATATTTCGTATTTTTTCTTTCTTTACCCGGTCGTGAACAAACTCACCACTACACAGTTGGGCTGTGAGTCAATAATAATCATCACTCATCATTCATTCTCAAATTAATCAAAAGAAGTGTCATTCATTTGAAAGTTAAGTTAAACACTTATACATGACACGTTTTCTAACTTTTACATCCCCCACTTTATAATACAAAATGACTACTATGCCTTTACATGTTTAGATACAAAAAGAATCCTTATATGTATACATTTTGGCGATGGAAGCAGCGGATGTCCAAAATACAACGCCTTAGTCCTCACTGGGCTGCTATGTACGCTATGTATAGAGGGGAAAGTAGAGAAGGATGAGTAACCACACGCTCAGTAAGGCAATAATGTAAGCATGATAGATAACTACTCTATAAACATGCTGATAGTGTTATGCATAAATAGTTTATAATCGGAGCATGAGGAAATAAAACTATGCCATATGTATATACATATATCATGTATTAAAAATCATGTAAATAGGCATAAAACATGGAAATATCAACATGTAAAACCATCTCATGCTCAGTCTCATTAAAACTCATCACAAAAGGGAAATTCATTTAAGAAACATCCTTTTAAAATTCATCTCTTTCTCAAACCACGTTAAAATCCCATCACAATCATTTTTCTAACACAAATATCATTATCATTTCTCAATCAAAATCCCACAAGGCTCGACCCCTCCCTCGGGTCTACCTTGGACAATCACAATCACACTCATGTATAAAAACCATGTGGTACTATGTAATATTAGATGAGACAGGTCACTATATCTCAATGGACTATGTTAGCCAACTATGTCATAAATAATCCCAGACCACACGGATCCCAATGTACGGGGCATCATGCTGGAACGAAGGTGGGTTAGTTCCCCGCCAGACTTTCTCATTAGTATCTCAACCACACGGTACAACATACTCCATGTGATGTACACAGTACAACGTACTCTGCGTACCCATATCATGGTTGGGAGTACCAGTCGTAGGTCTTATCTACCCCATACCATGTGTAACCTACTCAGTCTCAAGTGCACGTGGGAGTATTTTCTTTTGATATCAGGTCCTAGCCCCTCATAGCCTTGCTCGCCCCTTTTGGGTTCCCTGAACACCAATTCAAATTACCTTAACCACGATGTCATACATACCACAATGTAAAAACCTGTGCGAGCTAAGCTCTAGCACGATACATGCATCATAGATTCGTACGAGCAACGCTCTAGTACGACATTTATGCATAAAAACATGAAGAAACCACGTACGAGCATAGCTCCAGTACGGTTATATGCATAAACAAATCACTCAAAATCCACGTACGAGCAAAGCTCCAGTACGATTTATAAAATGTCATCACAATCAAATCAAGGTGCGAGCTAAGCTCCAGCATGTTTTATACAAGTGAAAGCATCAAAATCCAGTGCGAGCGAGGCTCTAGCATGATTTAATTCACATAAACACAATAGGTGGCTCATAATCAACCAAAACAATCTCAAAATCATGATTAGCACCTTACATGTGCTATTTCACAAAGTCGTTTAAACACTAGCCAGATTATCCGTTAATTAGCTCAAAACAAAGCATTGTGTTATGTGAAAACATTTGAACATGTGATTTATGCAATTATTAGCCTTACTAATCCTTTTTTATAAATTGCATTTCAAAACCAAATCATACACCATAAACACTTATAGTCATTCATATACACCAACAATCATTTTCTTAGACAATCATGTAATTCATAAATGCCTTATATTCACCCATGAGATCAAAGTACGAGCAGTTATCTTTATATGCTTATAGAATTCCCTTACCTAGAATCGCGTCGTGCGATTCCGTTTCCTTAGAGCTGCTTACTTGTGTGATTCGATTCATCTCCAACGAACTCTCCGAAACTGCACAAAGTCGTATATCGCATCAATTTAGTCCATATAATACAACTCTTGTGTTTGCTATAGTCAATTCAACCTATAGCCTCCATTAACACTTATAAGGCCTCATTTTATTGTTCTACTCATATCTCGAGTCTATTGATTCTTTTAGGCCTATTGATTCATACTAAATCAATATTAAATCAATATTAAGCTCATAGTGTTCATATTTCATCAATTTCTTCACTATGGCATTTTATCAAACATCTTATATACTCATTTCCATAAATTGACATCTTCAAAATGTGGCTTCATTTAACCATCTCAAATCATTCCCATTACTTCAATAACAACTTAGCATAATCCCATAAATCACCGACTCATCTAAATCACATTTTCTCACTCTAGATTCATTCTATTTTCTAGGTCAAACTAGTTCCATCATATCCCAAGTAGTTTTAACCATCAATACACATACAAATCAACTCCAAAATTAATAAATACACAAATGTACTTGGGTTGAAGCATTAGAAACTTACCAATCTAGTTTCTTTTCTTGCTCCAAATGAAAATGCACATTGCTCCTTCAATACAACCAATGAGGCTTTGATTCCAAAGTATGTTGTTCTTCTCTTTGATATGAACAACTTTGTATCTAATAGCCTTCCCTCAAATCTTTATGAAAATGGGCGGATTTAGGAGTGAGAAAGCTAAGCTTTAGATTGAAAATTGAGGAAATGGGGTGTTTTCATGATTTTCAGATTTCAAAGGCTCCTATTCATAGAATTAGCTTAATGAGATCGATCTGCATTGGGTGGAGATCGATCTGCATTGGGTGGAGATCAATCTGGTCCTCTTAAATCCCTCATTTTCATGACATTTTTAGGGCATGAGATCGATCTGTCGAGGGCTTGAGATCGATCAGTTTCATGCAGAGAGTCAAGGAGATCGATATGCCTAAGGGTGGAGATCGTCTGCTCCAACCCGAGAGCTAAGGAAATCGATCTACCTGCATTAAGGATCGATCTCTTCTTTACAAAATGTTTAACAGATTGATCAGGCCCCATTGAAGCTCGATCTGCCCTGTTTTATTGCTCGAATAAGAGCATTGTTTGCTCTTCCAGATCATTCTTTCCTCCAATGAGATCGATCTGGCATTCATATTTTCCAGATTTTGCTACAGTTTTCTGCAGTAACTCACACAAACATCCTTAAATTTTGCTACCGTAGTCATTTTCTCATCCAACCACCTTTATGACTTAAAAATGACATCCATTCAAACTTTATACACATTAAAACTTGTGTGCCTTCATTGTATAACCAAAGGTATATAATACAAAACTAAATGGAAGTACAAAGATTTATGCAACTCATGCAAGTTTATTCCATTTTACCACACTACTCATTTTTCATTCGACTCACATTCATCACATACAAAAGTCCATTTCTTCATATTCATACATAATGAAACTTGTACGTACATCACAAACTCTTATTACAAGTGTGTACATTGAATTTATGGACTTTACATCACTTATGCTCCACATTACAAGTACATTACCACACTTATGAATTCATAAGGTTTACATCTGAATGTACGGGTCTTACATTCTAAAGATATAGCGAGATTTGAGTCCTCGCTACATTGGACCCTTTGAAATACTGGACAGAGTGGGAGATAAGGCATACAGGTTGGCTTTGCCATCGAATTTATCGGGAGTGCACAATGTCTTCCACATTTCGATGCAGAGAAAGTATCATCCAGATCTAAATCATGTGATTCGATATGAGCCGTTGGAGCTCACAAAAGATTTGACATATCTAGAGAAACCAATACGAATATTGGATAGAAAAGAGAAAGTCTTGAGAAACAAGAGCATCGAGTTAGTGAAGATTCTCTGACAACGTCACACTTCAGAGGAAGCTACATCGGAGCTAGAGAGTCTGATGCGAAAGAGATACCCCCAGTTATTTAGAGATTTACTTAGTTCTAATTTGGAGGACCAATTTTTTAAAGGTGGAAAGGATTGTATTACCCGTAATTTAACATGTATTCTTTATGGAATTGTGATGTATGGACAAGTCACAATTGATATAAATCATAAGTAGTGAATGTATTTAAGTCTCCAATGTGTATGAAATGTAAAATGGATGGTTAAGTGAATCAAATACTAATGTAACAGTGAAATAGGGAAAATTTGCAGTAGAAACCGCAGTAGAAGAGGAGCAGATCGATCTCATTGGCTATGAAGATCAATCTCATGGCTTGAAAATGTGAAATTAAGGCATCTTCAAGAGGCAGATCGATCCCTTAACAAGAACATATTGATCCCTCAATGCTGCAGATCGATCTTAAGCAAGTTCTGGCTGAAGCAGATCAATTTCCTTAAGGTACTGTGTAAAGCAGATTGATTTCATGCTTAGGGGCAGATCGATCTCATGAGCTAGGAAAGTCCATTTCTGAGGAGAAAGGAGCAGGGAAGATCAATTTCATGTAGTTAGCAGATTGATCTCTATGAGCCAATTCTATAAATACATGGCTCTGCACTTCAGTTTTCTTGAGAGATCATATACCATTCAACAACTAAAGTTTAAACCTAACTTCTTACACCAGAAAACTTCATCTTTCAAGTAGTTTTGAGTGAGATTCAGTTAAGCAAAGTTGTTCTTAGTGATGAGGAGAACAACATACTTGGAAACAAGAAGTTGGAATCAAAGATTGAAAGAGCAAGGAGGATTTTACCAATTTTGGAGAAAAAGAGGAAAACTTTAGCTAGGTAAGATTTAATGCACCAAGTTGATATATGTTAATCTAGGTGTATTGGTGAGTAAATTGGTATATGTATAAATTATTGAAAACAAAAAGATATATGTATAAATTATTGAAAACAAAAAGATCATGAAAAATGTACATGACCTAGCTATTGGCATGAAAGTGAGAAAATGATGAGAAAGTTATGTTGGCATGAATTAAATGATGGAATATGCATGTATGGAAGCTTGTAAGGTGGTTTTATGAAATGCATAAATTGGAAATGAGGAGAAATGAAGATAGATAAATGAAAAACATGGTATAACACCATAATGGAAGAAAGTGATGAGATTGATGTGTTGAATTGAGATTTTACAATTGAAACAAGTATATTACGGAATACTAACGTAGACAATTATAACAGCTTCAAAAATCACAGTGGAATCTGATCGGACTGCGAGAGTGAGCAACACCGAGGGAGAGAGGTCACGTGATGTGATCCGAGGTAAGGGAATTTTGTGAGTAGCTAGAGATAGCTACACGTATTTCAAATAGAATTTCGATACTATATTCTATATGAATTCCCAAGTATAGACATGATGTGATAGGAACTAAGGAGATAAAGTGTGATTTTATCTAAAAATAGGGTGAAAAAGCCTTAGAAGCATGTTGTGACAAAAATTCATAGTTGCATGATAGAAAGGCTAATGTTTCCATGTATATGCGAAAATAGCACATTTGAGTGCCAATTTGATTTACTTGGGTGAATTATGATTTGAATAAGCCATCTATCTGGGTTTTGTGTGAAAACCATAAGTGTTAGAGAATGCTCGCACTTGATTTTGAGATATGCATCACATAGTACTTGAGTGTATTCTCGTACTAAAGTTTAAATGCGATTTATGCATGTTAGAGTATTGGGAGCATAGCTCGTACTCAGTTTTATTTATTGATGCTTTATAGAGTATTGGGAGCTTTGCTCATGCTCAGTTTTACACAATAGAGTATTGGGAGCATTGCTCGTACTCAGTTTTCATTGATTATACATTTTAGAGTATTGGGAGCTTTGCTCATACTCAGGTTTTTATATGACATAGTGCTGAGAGCATTGCTCGCACTAGAGTTATATCATTGTGATATGGTTATGTTGGGAGTTTACTCGCACGTACCAGTTTTGAAAGAAAGCATGAAATAGTCGTGTTGGGAGCCTGTGCAAACTGTGTGTCGCACCGATTATATCTTCACACGTACAATATTTTGAGATAAAGCCGAGGGCTATCAAAAATAGAACCCATTTTATGTGGACTAAGACTTATGGCAAGCATCCCGATTATGAGGTATATCCAAGGTATGAGGACTAAGACTCATGGCGAGCATCCCACCTTGAGATAGGGTCCATGAAGTACTGTGTACCGTGTATGTCACACAGAGTACGTTGTACCGTGAGTACATGATATGAGTGAATTGTGAGCTGACGGCTAGGATTTAACCCACCTCCCGTTACAGCAATTATGAGACCCCGTGCACCGAGTACTATGTAGCCTAGGATCATGAAAAATGAGTTATGATCATAATCTCAGAACATGTAGTCGCCTATCTCATTTTCCTTTCATGCAATGTAAATTGAGTTTCTTGAATAAACTATCACATGGTTTTATAATCTAAACATGTGAATTTGTGTGTGATAAAGGGTAACCCGAGGGATGGGTGACACCCAGATTTCCATGTTTTTAAACATGATGATATGCCATATTATTTTGATTTAATCGAATGGCATGACAAAATGTGATTTGTGTGAAATTACATGAGAATTGCAATATTTTGCATAAACTACTGAGGTTATTAAACCAGCATATTTTCAGTTTTATAATTGATGATTTGTATCAATATATATATATATATTGCATAAAATTTTCAAGCAAGATGCATGATTTAGATACGAATAGATAAGGAAATGATTTCAAGGCATGAGCATAGTATTTTGTAGATAGTGTGGTTATCTACTTGCTTGTCTGATTTCCTTACTAAGCTATGAGCTCACCCCCTTTTTATTTCCCCCTTTTAATCCTAATGACTTCGCATACGCACTCTTACTCCAATACATCTTGTATTTAGAATCTATCTTATCTCAAAGATTATCTCCTTAGTGTATCAATTATAATGAAACTCTTGTCATTATTCATTCCGTGAGTACCATTATTTGCTCCTTTAACTTCACTGTCGCACCCCTTTTTATTACTTAAAATCTCTATATCCATATTCCGTTTATTAATCCTCCTCTATTGGGGTACTCATTTATCAGTATCGTGCCCAATGATGTAGGCATTCATACCTTTTACTCACTTATATGTGAATGAAGGCGGTACGAATAAATGTGCGGCACCAGGATCAATGAACATATGAACTTCATTATTCATAACAAGTGTGGTATCTTACACCACATCCATGAAACATCAATATCATCCTGGTCCAAGACATCCTTTCACCTTCGTCCAACAAACTACTTTCCTTTTTCTCTTCAGCTATGTCCTCCCTTTTCGTTGCAACTATACCAACGAAATTTTTCTCTGTCTCTTTACCTTTTCTGTGGGGCGATCTCGCTCAACTCTGAGCAATCAAAATCAATGGTCCGTCTTACCACACTTAACGGCCATTTTCATCAATACAGTGTAGGTATAGACCCTCCTTCCGTGGTATCTACCACACATCTCACACTGCTTACAGTGCTCACACTGCTACACTGCTTCGTAGCAGGTCAGGGTCCTCCAGTCACAATGCCCCTCCAGAGTGCCAAAATTGGATGCACTAGGGTCTTACCAATTATCTTACTCCATGACTCGTCAAATTAAATCTTTTACCAATTTCTATTTTCCCATTTTAACATCTTTGACATTTCTCGATTCTCTTTTCTGTCTCTATTTCAGCCCTCATTACCTTTCTCAATCTCAGAGGCGTGCAATTCATGTTCTTATTTACCCAACTGCAAATCTGCGCACTGCCTCGGTATAAGTAATATCTCATGGGCCAATCAGACTCTAATTGGAAAGTTGAGCCCTTCCATAAACTTTTAGACATCTCGACTGTCACTTGTTTATAGTGTCGAGGTAATATCTGCCAAAGAATATAACTGAGTTTCATACTCATAATCAATTTAGTATTCCTGGGCAGTGTAAGAAATTTTTCCTTTAAATCATGTCCGAGGTCTCCTGTCACCGGAATATATCTAAGATATTTCTCATCTCAACTCTTAAGATGGGTCGAGCGGGTTTCCACCAATGCTCCGCTGCGCCCTCTGATCTTATTCATAATCTGAGCAATTAGCTCCTCAAAATAATCTCCACACTTCGCTCCAATCTCGCGAAGCGTGTCTCAATACTGTCCGATCACTCTGTCGGACTTTGTGGGGCATCCTCAACATTAGCCTCTATTTCAATTTTATCCTGATTGTCACAGGTCAACTCAGCACGACTTAGCAGATTCAGGTCTACCTCTACGACCTCTGCCTCGTGCACTATCTCATCTAACGCGACTCATATTAAGCATTCCTGCATTCCCAATCATTTCTTAGTCAAGCCCATCTCGATATACACTATTGTATCTATCTAAGCACAGTAACACGGGGATGTAATTTCCTAATTACTGACACTGACACACATCAGACCAATTGTGCTCTGATACCACCTTTATGTGTCACGACTCAAACTACCCAAAAATCAGAGTTAATTTTTCGCGTTTTATTATTTCCTTACTTAAATTCTTACCTGTCCTCGAATCGTGACCAACACTCAACTAATAATTGGGCTGTGCGTCAATGCCAGTCCCACCACTCAATTTCCATCTAACTTATTTATTCTCCAGTTATTTATAATTGTTTATATTATTTATACATCCCCTAAAGTTACTTACAAATATGTTACTGTGCTATGCTTATGTAGATACAATATGTACAAGTGTATATAACTTATGTTGATGGGCAGCAGCGGATATCTGAAATGCAGTACTGAGTCGTCTCAACTTCAACTGGAGATCATCTGTGGGAGAAAATGAAAGGGGTGAGCACATCAAGCTCAGTAAGGCAATCCTACGAACAAGTAGGTAACCATACTACCTACATGAACGTGGTGCCATGCATAAACCACCCTTTCTCCACACATTTAAAAACAAATGATATGAATTATGATGCTATGTAAATCGAGTTTGCACGGAAAATTCAACATGCAATTATTTTAAATCATTTCTTTCTCTTTAAGAATTTCACAATGAAGTCAGGACTCGACCCCTCCTTCGGGTGATCCTGACTCACACAAAACCATGGAAATTGAGTTTCTCAAAAGCATCGATATCGAAAACATACGTATATATATATACAAGATACGAGACTAGGCAATAACTGTATATCGGTAATAACCAGGACTGGCCAATATGTCCTCGTGAGTCCCTCTAGCTTCACGGATCCCAGTGTGCGAGGTCTCACCCTGATCGGGAACTGCCCGGGAGGTGGGTCAATCCAACCCGTCAGTCTTATCCGATCTCACGCATCCGAAGATGCCGTATCCGAAGATACCCTGTATCACAAAGATACCGTATCACAAAGATACCCCGTATCACAAAGATACCGTATCCGAAGATACCCTGTATCACAAAGATACCGTATCCGAAGATACCCCACGGTACATCGTACTCCATGCTACTTGCACGGTACATCGTACTCCATGGACCCATATCACTCTAGGTACTCCAGCCCAAATGGCCTGCTTCCCACAGAGGTTTTCATAACTCAATACTCGTTGCCATGTCTCAAAACGCACGTGCGAGCCTATTAAGTCGATGACACACAGTCTACCCGATGCTCCAAGCACGGCTCATCGTATGTTCTCATAAAAATCAGTGCGAGCGATGCTCAGCACTCTCATCAAATCAAGTAAACTTGGCAGAGCCCGCTTTACATCTCCACAAGGCCGCCAACCTCATCCCTCACTCTCACCCTACTTAAGAGGTCTTTTGAGCCTGTTGGGCCTTTTGGCTGACTCCAAGGGCAGACAGCGCTACTCCACAAATTCAGTAAAACTAGTGCGAGCTAGGCTCAGCACTCTGTATATAAATCGTATGAAAATCTTATAAAATCTGGTGCGAGTTAAACTCCCGCACCCTGTCATGAAAATCATGTAAAATCTGGTGCGAGTTAGACTCTAGCACCGTGTCACGCAAAAGCATGTGAAATCTGGTGCGAGTTATACTCTAGCACCTATGCATGTAAAACTCTAGTGCGAGCTCTCGCTCCAGCACTAATGCATGCATCACACAAATCAAACATCGTGCGAGCTGAGCTCTAGCACGTCACATGTAAATAAAAACATGTAGGCGGCTCGGTTATTTCCAAATAGTTTTCACAGAAATCACATCAAATAAGATATGCAATGCTATGCATTTTTCTTTAAAAGTGAGCCAGCCTACTCATGCATGTGTTGAAATACCTCCAGAACGAGCAGGAACCTCTTGTCCTTGCTCCTCCCAATTTTTCCTAAATTTTTAGAATTTACCCTTAACAAGGGTATTTTAGTAATTTGCCCATTCGGGGCACTAAAATTATTAATTGACCTCTAGACCCTTCAGATAAATTTTAAAGACTGCATATGAATTTAAAATTTCGTAGAGTTTACCTCTAGCAATCCGTAGAATTCCCTTACCTTAATTTTCTGTCGAGTCTGACCTTTTCTTTCCCAATGTTGTCTCGTCGCGCAGTCCGTTATGCTCCCAATTAAATGCCCGGAACTGTGTATTAATATTCCTCAGGTCAGATATTATGCAATTTAATCGTATTTAATCTTTTCTGGGCTTAATTTAAATCATTGGGCCCGTTTACCCATATTGGGCCCGATTGCACCTTAATGGGCCTTAATCGGCCTTAAGCCCGTTTTTCACTAAATTCTCACTTTATCGAGGCCTATTGGGCTCATTGGGCCCTCCAATAATTTATTGGGCCTCGTTCTAATTCTCGAATAGCTAAATTTAATATTTACGATAATTTAACTAATTTTCCATAATTTAATTCAATTTATGCGGAAATTAAATCAATATCACGCATAACGAGGTAATTGTCGTAAATAGGGGTCACTTACCCGAGATTCCATGCTAGTCCGTAAATCGAGACTGTCTCGAGCCCTCGGTGGATGCCAATCATCGAGCTACACAATTAATTACATTTTCGGGTAAACTTTTCGGTCGAAATTTAATTAAATTTCTTTCTCTCTCCCCGACCCCCCCTTTTTTTTGATTCTTTTTTTTGTTTTATCATTTTTATTATTTTTATTTTTATTTATTTTATTTATTTTACTATTCATTAAAAACTCCATAAAATCCCAAAATATCTACAAAATTATTATTTTTATTTTAATTTAATTTATTTAATTTTTTTATTTAATTTATTTATTATATTTTAACCTCTTTTTCGGGTATACTTTTTCCGTATTTTCGGGATATTGTCCCGGGTGACTTTTCGGTATATTTTTCGATTATTTTCGGGATTATTTTTCCGAACTAAAAATTCCAATTAATCCCGATTAATTCCAATAAATTAATATCTTGATCAATTTAACCCAAAATAATTTTATTTCATCTTTATTGACCAAGATTTCTCAAATCCATATTTTTAATTAAATTTCCTTATCGAAATTATACCGACCTTTGGTCTTTTGACCATTTTACCCTTGCACGTGTTCGGGATTAATTTAACCCAACCTTCCTTCATACATCCCCCATCTTTTCTTATTTAATTTTCGTATTTTAATTAAATTCGGGTCTTACACCTGTACGGTACAGCATACTCCGTGGACCCACATCAACACATCATATCATGCCACATCTCAAAACGCACATGTGAGCCTATTTAATCGGTACGACTTCTTATCTACCCGAAGCTCCTAACACGGCTATCAACATGTCAAATTCCTAAAACGCACGTGCGAGCCTATTTAATTGGCGAGACACCAAGTCTGCCCGAAGCTCCAAGCACGGCAACAAATAAGGTGGGCATCTAATGCGAGCTATGCTCCAATACCATGCAAAACTAGTATAAAAATCCATGTGAAAACTAGTGCGAGCTAAGCTCCATCACTCATGCATATAAAACACATCAAATCTCGTGCGAGTCATACTCTAGCACGCATTCATTCTTACGAAAACCATGTAGGTGGCTCAATTCTTTGCAAGTATGGTTAACAAACCAAAACAACTCATTTCTTTTGCAATTCATTTTCAAATGTTAGCCAACCTACCAATCACTTGCTAAAAAGCAATTAAAACATGATTTTCCAAAGCATTATGCTTTTCTTTTCATGTACATTTCTCAAACACCAACTTTTTACCCTTCAATCACCCAATATCATTTCCTAATATCTCATGCATTCTAGCAAAGCATTTAAGCGCCCAAATTACGCACAGATATCTCTCTTCCTCTTAGCCTCTTGCGCTCTTGGTTCCCCTTGCTCCAGTGTATCCTCTGGAGCTGCGATTCATTCATCCAAGTCACTTGAGTTAATGTTGTTAACTCGCATTTTGACTTCACTAGTCAATATAATTCATCTATATGCATTTACCAATGCCTTAATCCACATTTTACCCCTTTTTCATAAATCTCACTATTTATTCACTAACAACATCTTAAAATCATACTCATAACACTATTACCACTTCAAGATACCTAATTCATCATTAATCTCAATACATTTCACTTTCTCACACTAGACCATTTCTAGGTCATGGTGGATTCGTTCTACTCTAGGTAGTTTCTACCATTTCTATGCATACTAAATCATTCCCCACATCAATATCCAAACAATGTACTTGAGTATTTGCATTAGAAACTCACCTAGTTTGTTTTTCTCTTTGCTCCAAATGAAAATGTACCTTTTGTCCTTCAATCCAACAAATAGGGAAATGCCTCCAAGCTATGTTGTTCTTCTCTTTGACGTGAACAACTTTGTTTCTAATAACTTTCCCTCAAATCTTTCTGAAAATGGTTGGATTTAGGAGTGAGAAAGCTAGGTTTTGGGTTTTGGAATGGAAAGGAAAGTTCACTCTCAGGAAAATGCAGATTTCATTGCTCCTTTTATAGAATTTTCTTGATGAGATCGATCTGCATTAGGTAGAGATCGATCTGGTCCTCTTAAAATCCCTCTTTTTCACGACATTTGAAGGCAGGAGATCGATCTGTCGAGGCTTGAGATCGATCTGTTTCAAACAAAAGGTTAAGAAGATTGATCTGGTCTTGGGGAAGATCGATCTGCATTTTATTGAAGGTTCAGAAGAACAAACTGGTCTTAGGGGAGATCGATCTAGCTCTATTGGAGATCGATCTGTCCTATTCCATAGCTCAAAATAAGTGCATTTTGGCTCTTCCAGATCAATCTCTCATCTTATGAGATCGATCTGACCTTTATATTTCCAGATTTTACTGCAGTTTTTTGTAGGTACTTACACCAAAATAACTTTAATTTGATGTCATTGTCATTTTCTCATCCAATCATCTTTGAGACTTGAAAATGGCATCCATTCATACCTTATACCTATTAAAACTTGTGTAAAATCTTTATATAACCAAAGGTACATAATATATAAACCAAATGGAAGTACACAACTCATGCAATCTTCCTTCCCTTTTACCACACTACTCATAATCCATTATACTCACATTCTTCACATGTTTAAGTCCATTTCTTCATATTCATACATAACGTAACTTGTACGTACAATCACAACTCTTATTACAAGTGTGTACATCAAACTTATAGATTTACATCACATATACTTCACACTACAAGTATATCACCATACTTATGATTTCATTTACATATATATACAAGGTTTAACCTATACAGGGTCTCACATTCTCCCCCACTTAGAAAATTTGGTCCTCCAAATTGGAACCAATCATTCTATGAACAACTCGGGATACTTCCCCCACATCAAACTCTCCAATTCCCATGTGGCCTCTTCCACCGTGTGATGTTGCCAAAGAACCTTCACTAAGGGAATTGTCTTTATCCTCAACACTTTCTCTTTTCTGTCCAATATCCGAACTGGCCTCTCAATGTACGTCACTCCTTCATTGAGCTCTAAAGGCTCATACCTTATCACATGCGTCGGGTCTGGGTGATACTTCCGTAACATGGATATGTGGAAGACGTTATGTACATTTGCCAACTCTAGTGGTAACCCTAAACTATAAGCCTTATCTCTCACCTTATCAAGTATCTCAAATGGCCCTGTATATCGAGTGCTCAACTTTCCCTTCTTCTCGAATCTCATAATTCCATTCGAAGGAGAAACCTTCAAAAACACTGACTCACCCACATTAAACTCTAGTGGTCTCCATCTCTTGTCAACGAAACTCTTTTGTCGGCTCCGAGCTGTCTACAATCTCTCACATATCAGTTGGACGTGTTCAGATGCCTGCTGCACTAAGTCTGGAGCAAAAATTTGTCTGTCACCAACCTCTTCCCATCCAATAGGGGAACAACATCTACGCTCAAACAATGCCTCATATGGTGCCATCCCGATACTCGCATGAAAACTATTATTATAGGCAAACTCTGCGAGTGGAAAATGGTCATCCCAAGAGCCTCCGAAATCCAATGCACACGCTCTCAACATATCCTCCAGGGTTTGTATAGTTCACTCTAACTGACCATCTGTCTGAGGATAAATTGCGGTGCTAAAGCTCAACTGGGTCCCCGTCACTTCCTGAAAATGTTCCCAAAAATGGGAAGTGAAGTTGGCATCCCTATCAGAAACAACGCTCACTGGAATACCATGTAGCCTCACTATCTCGCGCACATATAAGTTCGCTAACTGGCTCAGAGTATCGGTAGCTCTCATAGCTAGAAAATGGGCTGATTTCGTCAACCGATCCATAATCACCCATATGGCATCATGACCTCTCTGGGTCCTCAGCAATCCCATCACAAAATCCATGGTGACGTGCTCCCACTTCCAAGTCAGTATCGATAGAGGCTGCAACAACTTTCAAGGCCTCTGATGCTCTACCTTCAGCTGCTGACAAACGAGACACTTAGCAACATATTCAGCAAAATGTTCTTTTTCATCCCAGACCACCAATAAACTTTTCAAAGGTTTTGATACATCTTGGTACTCCCTGGATGTATTGTATACTTCGATGAGTGAGCCTCTATCAAGATCAACCTTCTGATCTCTGAACCTCAACAATCCATCTGAACTCAACTTAAAGTCCATCTCTGTACCCCTCTGTATCTGCCCGACAACATCACTGCACTGCTGATCAACTCGTTGAGCCTGTCGGATTCGATCTACCAGATCTGATTCCAACTGCAGGCTAGCTATCATAAATCCACTATCAGCGTTAGGCGGGGTCATATCCAAACTGAGGTTCGTGAACTGTTCCAACAGTTCATGTTCCCTAACCATCATGAATGACACCAACCTGAGATGCTTCCTACTTAATGCATCAGCAACTACATTTGCTTTATCCGGGTGGTACAGGAGCTCACAATCATAATCCTTTAATAGCTCAAGCTATCTCCTCTGTCTCACGTTCAACTCTTTTTGTGAGAACAGGTACTTAAGGCTCTTGTGATCGGTGTAAACCTGAAATCTCTCACCATAGAGGTAGTGGTGTCATATTTTCAATGCAAACAATATGGCTGCCAACTCCAAACCATGGGTTAGGTAGTTTCTCTCATGATCCTTCAACTGTCTTGATCCATATGCAACTACCTTCCCATCCTGCATTAAACACAGCCCAGTCCTTGGTGTGAAGCATCCGTATACACCGAAAAAGCTCCTGAGCTAGTAGGAATGGTAGTATCGGAGCTGTAGTTAACCTCCTCTTTGACACGCCCTGAAGGTAATGTCCACAAGTGCATGGGTCGTACAAGTAATAATGGGATTTGAGTCCCGGATTATCGTCCCACAGAGAAGTTGATCAGCCTAATTAACTACCGGTTAATCTTACCCTAAGTATATTCTAGCAAATTATGAAGTTCTGATGGGTGATCTACATGACTAAAATTAAAGTACTGAAAATAATAACAACTATAAAATAAGAAACTAAAACCAAGATAAAATTACTTACAAAGCTCCAAGCAGTAAAATGCAAGAACCTACAAAAAAAATTAAAACAGTTAAAATGAATTAACGCAACTAAAATAAAATGCAAATATGAAAATAAAGCAATAAATTTTAATTAAACTAAACTTTAAACAAACTTAAAATAAAAATGCATGAATTTAAAAGTTTGCAAATTAAACTAACCTAAAATGCATGAAACATAATTAATCTAAATTAACTCTAAATGCAACTAAACTAAAATAAAGTCCCAAAACATAAAATATAAAATTAACTATTAAATAAAAACTAAGACTAAAAATTAAATTAACAAACTAAAACACTAGAATTAACCTATAATTATCAACTAACAACTAACCTAATTAACAACTAATAAAAGCAACAATTAAACTCATTAAGGTAAAACCATAAAATAACAATTGAAAAGTGCATCAATGGCCAAACAAGGCCTTAACAACAGATTCCAACAGTGTGGTCCCGATACTGTCACTGTGCATGTCTTCTTCATGTTGCTGCTCACGATTTGCTGTCCTATCACTGCACTGTCGATTTTGTGCCTCTGCGTTTCTGCCCAGTTAGCCAGGATCCTACGCACCGTGCTGTGCACGTTGTAACATTTCCAGGTGCTCCAAATGTTGTCTAACAATCTGTCCTGCTAAAGCACACGTCTAAGCCTGCTGTCTGCTGCATCCAGTCTGTCCCCTGGTGCTTGGTTCTGCTGCACCACATCCATTCCTTGTCCTGCTCTGCTTCAGGATATATGCGCTGGTTCCTGCTCTCTGCTCGACCAAGCACAGTACCATCATCCTGCATGACCAGCCCCTGCCAACCTTACCGTCAGCTACTGCTACAGTCCAGTACAACCACGTTCGCTCAACACCTGCTCAGTACCGCTTCACCACGTACTCCTTGCACCAAGTTCTGCCTCCTGCTGTGCATCTTCTTCTTCTTCAGTAGCACACGTTCTGCTTCAGTCTAGACTAATGATGCCTGCCTCTGTTGCACCAGCAACAAAACAGCAGCAAATGTAGGACGCGAGTGAAGTGGAAGAGCTTCTGTCACTGGTCTAACAAATAGATCAGCTTTCAACTAAGTTCTGGAATTACGCCTTGCACTACTCTAACATTCTCAACAGACCATTTCAGCCATGGACACCAAAAGAAAATTAACAGCGAAACAAAACAAATAGGAAATGTGAAGCAAAACCATACGAGACTAACATGAGTAAATAGGAACCGATTTAGAAATCAAATTGATTAACGACAGAAAAATTAAACATTAAATAAATTAATCTAACACTAACTAAAAACATTAGAGGAATCTGAAAACTGAAAAACTAAAATGAAGAACGCATCAATGAAAACCTGTAGCCAGTAAAAAGAGATTAGTGCAGACTAAAGAGAAACACAATGAGAATGAACAGTACAACATACTTGAAATAGGGTAGAACAGAGCATTATTTTGACAGTGTTATGCCTCCATGTAGCTCTGCCTCGGCTGTCTACTGATGTTGCTCTGCTGCATAGGCCCAATCCCCTGAACAACAACATAATGCCATGTACATGGTTTGGCTCCTTGCTACGTTCTGCTCAGGTTCTTACCAGCCCAACTCGCAACAGCCACTAGCAGCTGCTGCTCCAGTTGTTCAACCCACACACAGCAGGTGTCCGTTTCTAATTCCAGGTGTTGCGAGTGAAGACCAAGTACCGCTCCAGGTGAGGACCTTGCTGCCTCAATTGCTCGACCGTGCACTGGACTGCTAATCCTGAAAACTTAGTATTTCATTTCCAGGTGCAGCGAAGATTAACTGCTGGACCTTGCTGCCTTAGCTGCCTTGCTCAATGTCTCGGCTAACTGCTGCCTCTCCAGGTCTGCACCACTCGACCCCAGCAAACAGCAGTGAAACTCTAAGAAATCTCAAGCGGAGCACAGAAATAATAAATCAAAATTTGCAACCTGAGAGTAAAAAGGAAATAAGAGATGAAAGCTAGTTCCTAAAAAGAAACTTTGCATGAAACAAAGTAAGTAAACAACATCTAAAAACCAAACTATTAACCGAGAAGACCACAAATGATTGCTAAAAGTTAATGAAATATCAAAGATTGAAATGATGAAATTTTCCATTCAAATTTAAGTGCATTGAATCAACAATAAAGAAAAGAAATTGCAAAACCAAGAAGGACATGGAAAAATCACTATTCATTAACAAAACAAGAGAACAAAATTTTTAATTTAAAAGAGAACTATTCAAAAAACAAAGGAAGCTTGGAAATTAACCTAAAAGCCACTCTACTCTAAATTAAAACTACTCCTAAATTACTCTACACTACTCCTAACCTAGGCTACTTCTACTTACCCTACTCCTACTTCCTACTTCCCTACTTCCTTTTTCAATTGCCATCATGTTCTATTTATACACAAACATAGGGGTACAATGGTAAATTTTCATTATAGATGAGTTGGCATTGTTTGGCCACTTGTCTTCATTTGATTTGCTGCAGAGTAGATATTTCCACATCATCAGTCTTTTTGTCCAATTAGCTGTGCGATGTGGCCCGATGTGTGTCTTCCAGAGGGTTGGCACGGTGTCCTTCGATCTTATCGTTTCAGAGCAAATAAAAATCGGACACCTGGCACCATACGTGTCCAGACGACTGATGACTTGATCTGCAAATTGGAAGTGGTCCAGTCTCTTTTAGCCTGATTTCAGCCCAATCTTAACTGAAACGACTGAGTTTCATCTAGATTTAATTTATCTGCACATTAAAGAATTTTAATCAAATAAAGGGGATTATTAATAAAATAATATGGGGATTAAATAAACAATTAGGAATTTAAGCACAAATAATTCTATTAAAAATAGAATTATCACACCCTCAAACTTGAGCTTCTGCTTGTCCTCAAGCAAAACAAAATAATTGTAGGAATGATAAGTACTAAACATAATAATTTCCCCAATATCATCCTCAAAGAAAAAGTACAGACTATAAAATTAATGACTCACAATTACAAGTTCAACACTTAGAATTATTCAATCATAAGTCCTAACCCAAATTGGATCCCTCGTGTGTGTGTGAAAATGTCAAAGCCACTACTCAGTACATTACCCGGATCAAATTATGCAAACAAAGTGAATGCAAAGTCAATGACATGTGATCATTCCCATAAGTTTGCTTTTCACTTCTCTCTCCACTAATGTAGTCACACTTAACCAAAGATCAGTAGGACTTCATTAAGCTTGTAATGTCAGGCTGGGGTTAAGGTATGATAAAGTCGATTTAGGTTTAATTACCCCTTAACATGCATTACTTTCTAGGATCTTTAATGTAAGAGCTCATATTTATTTCCCCCAAACTTATTTCTTTCACTAGACATTTTATTCTATTTTTGTATTTTTCTTCTTCTTCTTTCTTCTTCTTTTTCTTTTTTTTTTCATTTTTTTCGAACTTTCACTATCACCAGATACCCATATGTACAAAGCTCAAAATATATCCAATGACTTTCCATACTTTGGGGGTAAGGGATAGGAAAAGAGTTTAAGCTAAGGAAATTATGCAGGTGTATTTACAGAGAAAAGCTTATTTGGCTCAGATAGGTGACTAAGGTAAAGTATGCATAGGGATGGCTAGAAAGGCTCAAACGATCCAAAGATTGCCTAAATCATCTCCCTAATTAAGTGTGATCTAATATTTTACCTTGAGATCAGATCAAACAAATTCTAGAATATGATGCGCAAAATCAACTGAACAAATGTAATCCTAGGTCCACATAAGCTTTCTCTAAATAAATATACAGATTCATGACATGACATGTGCCTAAGATGAGGAAATCACAATCAGAATCAAGACAAATTCAAGAACTCAACTTCATGCTTTTCCTATAATCATGCTTCTCAGTCAATCAAAGTCATACTTAATCATGGGGTCATATCATCGGGATATGGGAAAACTACATGCTAAGCACTAAATCATCCCAAACTGTCCTCACACTTATCGTCCCACACATACTCCATATTCTTTCTCGTGAGACGTGTCAAAAGAGCAACTAACCTAAAAATCCCTCTACAAACCTTCGGTAATACCTAGCTAAACCCAAGAAACTTCTGATCTCTATAACTGTCTGGGGTCTCTGCCACTATATCACTGCCTCAATCTTTGATGGATCCACTGACACTCAATCCTTCGACACTATATGACCCAAAAAAGATATATATTCCAACCAAAAGTCGCACTTGCTGAGTTTAGCATATAGCTTCTTCTCTCGGAGGGTTT
Organism: Firmiana major; assembly: GCA_033439115.1. NCBI lineage: Eukaryota > Viridiplantae > Streptophyta > Magnoliopsida > Malvales > Malvaceae > Firmiana > Firmiana major. The sequence continues at coordinate 24,525,011 of CM065896.1, read as the reverse complement.
GTAGCACTATCCTTAGATGTTGTTCGTACTCCTCTCTAGATCTTGAGTACACCAGTATATCATCAATAAACACAATAACAAATCGATCCAAGTACTGGTGAAATACCTCATTCATTAATGACATAAAAGCTGTGAGAGCATCCGTCAACCCGAATGGCATAACCATAAACTCATAATGTCCATACCGGGTGCGAAAAGCTATCTTGGGTACATCTCCACTCCGTATCTTCAACTGATGGTACCCGGATCTCAGATCTATCTTGAAAAAGACATGTGCTCCCTTAAGCTGATCTAACAAGTCATCGATGCGTGGAAGGGGATACTTATTCTTGATGGTGGCCTTATTCAATAACCAGTAATCTATACACAGTCGGAGGCTTCCATCCTTCTTCCTTACAAATAGAACTGGTGCTCCCCAAGGTGAGATGCTCAGCCTGATGAACCCTTTCTCCAGCAACTCTTGCAACTGTTTCCTTAATTCCTCTAACTCAACTTGAGCCATTCTGTACAGTGGCTTGGATATCGGCTCTGTACCAGGTGCCAAATCTATTCCAAATTCCATCTCCCTATCTGGAGGTATCCCTGGTAATTCATCCGGAAAGACATCTGGATATTCCCTGACCATTGGGATGTCTATCAACTCCGGACGTGCCTTACTCATCTCAACCACATAAGCAATGTATCCTTCGCATTATTCTTTCCATCGTTAGTAACTCAAATCATCACATACACTTATGTAATTGATAAACAAATTCATCTCTTGAATATCATGTAATTAGATTTTACTCTTCTCAATTGCAATAACATATTCTTTCATTTCATTTCACCAAATTTACAACAAGGTTATCTATCTTTAGAAACATTAAAGTTTTTGCATAACAATCCATAACAACATGATTGGCAGCCAACCAATCCATTCCTAGGATCACATCAAAATCACTCATATTTAATAAAATTAAATCGGCTGCTCAGTCAACTGACTATCATTCATAGGGATAGATATCATCAGCATTTTATCTAGTAGTGTGGCTTTTACATGCTTCAGCAATTTACATGCAAAGGATGGTGAAATAAAGGAATGCGTGGCACTAGGATCAAATAATACAAATGCTTCTAAATCAAAGATTTGGATGGTACCTTTAACCACATCCGAAGATTGATCCGCAGTGTCCTGATCCAGTGCGTGCACTCATCCTCTGCTCACACCCAGTGCCTGCTTCCCCTTTTCCTCAGCTGTAGCCCTCCTCCTTAGAGCAGTTGTCCCAACTAGAGCTCTCTCTGGCTCATTGCCCTTCTGTAGGGCTCTCTCTGTCATATCTGGGTAATCTATGATAATATGTCCTGGTTTTCCACATCTGAAGCATACTACCTGAGGTCCATAGCATGGTCGAGTTCCATGGTACCTACCACACTTGCTACACTACTCTGTAGTAGGCCGTGGCCCTCTAATCACAATTCCCTTAGTTGGAGCAATGGTAGGATACATGGGAGTATTAACTGTCCTCTCCCAGATCTCTTCGATCCTTGACCTCTTTCTAGAAAACCTCTTGCTTCCCTTATAGCTGAAGCCTCTATCCATCACTGATCTTTTCTTATCTCTATCCCTCATCTTACTAACCTTTCCAAACTTTGAGGTGATTTTGTCAACATCTTGCTCACACAATTGTGCCCTGCGTACTGTCTCCTCATAGGTGGTATATCTAAGGGAACCAATCTAGACCTGATGGTCGGTCTCAGTTCATCCACAAACTTCTAGATTTTCTCAGACTCATTACTCATCGTATTGGGATCATACCTACCCAGGGAGATAAAAGTTGTCTCATACTCATCCACTATCCTACTCCCTTGGGTTAGTCCCAAAAATTCCATTTTCATCTTTCGCTCAGTGGTATCCGGTACATACTATCTCCGAAAAGCCTCCAAAAACATATCCTAGCTGATCTTAGTATGTCGAGCTCTCAGAATAGGCCTGGTGGATTTCCACCAATGTTCTACTGATCCCTTCAGTATAAAAGCGGCAAACGCTACCATCTTAGTAGTAGTGCACTCAAAGAACCTAAACAACTTCTTGATCTCATTTATCCAATCCTCCGCAGCTACTGGGTCCTTAACTCCACTGAAAGACGGCGATCCAAACTTTTGGAATTGCAGCAATCTGTCCAACTCGCATCCATATCCTCAACCTCTACTACCTAGCGTAGCAACAGGCATAGGCACATCCTTTGTGGGTGGGGTATCTGTCATCTGTGGTCTCTGGGCTGGTCGGTCCCATGCCTCAAGAACTGCCGCTAGCTCGGCATCACACTGTGTAGCGGGACTCTGTCTACCTCCAACTCCAGATAAAGATTGGGTGACCAATGATAATTCTATTTTTAATAGAATTATTTGTGCTTAATTTCCTAATTATTTATTTAATCCCCATATTATTTTATTAATAATCCCCTTTATTTAATTAAAATTCTCTTATGTGCAGAGAAATTAAATCCGGATGAAACTCAGTCGTTTCAGTCAAAATTAGGTTGAAAATGAGCTAAAGGAGACTGGACCACTTCCAATTTAATAGACCAAGTCACCAATCATCTGGACACGCGTGATGCCAAGTGTCCGTATTTTATTCGCTCCGAAATGATAAGATCGACGGACAACGTGCGAACCTTCTAGAAGACAAACGCCGGGCCACATCGCACAACCAAATTAGACAAAAAGACTGATGAGATGGAAATATCTACTCTGCAGCAAATCAAATGAAGACAAGTGGCCAAACAATGCCAACTCATTTAGGATGGAAAAATTACCATTGTACCCCTAAGTGTGTATATAAATAGAATATGATGGCAATTGAAAAAAATGAAGTAGGTAGCCTAGGTTAGGAGTAGTGTAGAGTAATTTAGGAGTAGTTTTTAGAAGTAAATTAGGAGTAGTTGTAATTCTAGGTAGATTTAAAGTAGTTTTTAGAAAAGTTTTATTTCCTTAGTTATGATTTCAAGCTTTCCCGTTGGTTTCAATTTTTTGGCATCCATCATTGTTCTTGTTTTCATTTAGCAACTATTTTTGACACTTAAGATTTCTTTACTGAGAGCAGATTTTCATTTAGCCTTTCTTCAATCTCGATTTTACTCTTTACTTTAATTTAGTTTTCATAATATTTAGCTTGATGGCAACTGTTTCATTTTCGTTTCATGTAATCTTATTTTATATTTTGTATACCTTCCATTAGCTAGTTTATTTACCTCAGCTTTTAATCCGAGATAGTATCAAGTCTTTTCTGGAGGCTACCGATTGTTTTACTCATTTATGAGCAGTGTTGAGAAACTATGGGTAGCTGAGAATATGCTCAGGAAACTATACTGTCTCTATTTTGCTTATTCAAGTTCGTTTATATTGTATTGTTTTATTTTTATTTTAGTGATAGCCATTTTCTATTTTAGTTTCTTCAATATTCTGGTGTAGCTTTCTTTTTAGTATTCCAATTTTTATCATAGTATTGTTCTTATTTATTTTTACAATCTCTAACTTCTGGGTTTATAGTCTACTGTTTCCAGCAGCCTAGAACTGTCGGTTGTTTCTGCTTCTGCTGTTCGCTTTCTGTGCATGCTCTTGTTGTTCGGTGACTGCTGAAGTTGGCATTAAAGGCTACTGCAAGTGCATTTGAATGCCAATTGAAAGAAGTTGTTGGAGGTTGATGTTTGGTACCGATAGTAGCAGGATTCTCATCCCCTGTTCGACTCTGTTTTTGTATTTTTTTTACTGTTCATCTTAGTTTTCTTTTATTATGCACTAATCTAATTACTACCTGCTGTTAGGCTGCTATAAATTGATGTTAGATTGTTTGATAGTGGGCTGGTTTGCTGGAATGAAGAGAATTGCATGAGTGGAGGATAAAAGAGTGCCGAACTGGACCGTGTGCTGTGTTGCAGCGAGCTGGGCAGAAATGTGGGTTGTGTTGTAGGGACTGAAGCTGCTGCCTACAGCTTGGACTGTATAACACCAGCAGTACATGGAGAACACTGATGATGAAATTAATCCCAGACCGAGCTTGTTTTACTGATGGCATTATGTGAAGCAAGACAATCTGGACGGAGGCAGTACGTGGGTGTAGTAGGCAGCATTGGTGGCGAGACTGATGCACGTACACTGTAAGTAAAATCAGGACCACTCAGCAGCTTATCGGGAGCAGAGTTCAGGACATTGCCTGGAGCAGAAGAGGATGAGGAGGAACGTGCAGCAGACAGCACGACTGGAGCAGTACTCGAGTAGCATTTAGAATTAAATTAGAGGAGTATCATGTTATGCATTTTTAATTTTTCACTTTAAAATTTAAAAATCCAAAAATATTTATTTCTCATGCATTAGTTAGATTTTATTGTTAAGTTAGTATTTAGATATAATTAGGATTAATTTTAGAGTCATTGGTTTAGACATTTAGATTTATGATTATTTTCTTAATTTTCTAGGATTTTATTTTATTAGATTTTAGGTTAGTTTAAATTGTAATTTTTATTAATTAGATTAATTTGCATGCACATTTTATTTTAGGTTTGTTTAACTTTAGTTTAATTAATTTTGTTTCTTATTTTCATATTTGCATTTTTAATTACTTTAATTAATTTTAACTGTTTTAATTATTTTTGTAGGTATTTGGTTTTAATTGCGTGGAGCTTTGTAAGTACTTTTAGCTCAGTTTTATTTCTTTATTTTTTAATGTTTATTGTTTTCAGTACTTTTAATTTTAGCCTTGTAAACCACCCATTAAAATTTCATAATTTGCTAGAATATACTTACGGTAAGATTAATCGGTAGTTAATTCAGCTGATCAACTTCTTTGTAGGACAATAATCTGGGACTCAAATCTCATTATTACTTGTACAACCCGTGCACTTGCGGATAATACGTTTAGATCGTACAAAGTTTTTGGCGCCGTTGCCATGGAAGTCTTAATTAGCCAGTAATTAATACTGGTGAAATTATGCTTAGGTGTAATTCTAGCTTGTAAATATTTAGGTTGTAAATATTTAGAGTCTTAGTTTAGGTTAGTTAAATTTTCTCTATCTAATTAAAAAAAATAAAAAAAAAATTAAAAAATTAAAAACTTAAAAAGATTCTCTAAGGACTTTTTGATGTTTGCATGCGTAGAGCCAGAAGTTATGATTGCTTTCCTTTAGATCCTGAAATTAAACGAACTCTTAGGAAAATTCGAAAGGATTCTAGGGAATTAATAGCTCCGCTGCAAAACACCATTGCAGAAAATAGGGAAATTAGGACCGTTGGAGATTATGCAATGCCGACAATTAGAGGATATTATACTGGCATTAGGCCACCAACTGTCCCTGCTAACAATTTTGAAATTAAGTCTTCCATCCTCCAGATGATCCAGACATCTTTACAGTTCAGTGGGCTCCCTCACGACGACCCACATGCTCACCTTGGGCAATTCCTAGACCTGTGCAACACATTTAAGCACAATGGATTATCTGATGATGCGCTTAGACTTAGATTATTCCCCTTCTCGCTTAGGGATAGGGCGCGGCACTGGTTAACCTCCTTGCCTCCAGGATCCATCTCTACTTGGGATGACTTAGCCCATCAATTTCTAGCCAAGTTTTTCCCTCCCTCTAAAATGGCCAGACTCCATAGTGACATATCTTCCTTTGCCCAGTTCGATTCGAAAACTCTTTACGAAGCATGGGAACGATATAAGGAGCTTCTTAGGAAGTGCCCTCACCATGGCCTACCTTTGTGGTTGCAAGTCCAGACCTCCTACAACGGATTTACAAGCCAAAATAGGACCATTGTTGACGTTGCTGCGGGTGGAGCTCTAATGTGTAAAACAAAGGAGGAAGTTTACGAGCTCTTAGATAAGATGGCTGCTAACAACTATCTATGGTCCTCGGAGAGGCAATTACTAAAGAAGTCGACGGGTATTTATGAGCTCGACACGCTGTCTACCTTGACCTCTCAAATCGCTAATCTTACGAAGAAGGTAGAGTTGCTCAGTACCCAGCATAATCCTTCTACCAGTCCTAATCCTATTTATTCTGTCCAACGTCCTTTTCTTTGTTGTGATCAGTGTGGTGGTACACACTCTGTAGATAGGTGTTCGCTTAACTTTGAATCGGTTCAGTATGTTGCCCCTTCTCAGACGCAATAGAACAACCCCTTTTCAAACACCTACAACCCAGGGTGGAGGAACCATCCTAATTTTTCCTGGAGCCAAAATCAAGGGCAATCTTCTAACTCCATATCTGTAGGACCCCCTGGTTTTCAAGCTCCATCGGTTCATGTACCACCACATCAGCAAGTTCCACACTATCCACCACATCATCCATTTCCACACCATCCACCTAATCATCCCCATCCACCTCACCTCCATCAACCACCACCACCACCACCACAACCTATTCAGCCCCAACATTTCCACGTACCAGCAGCTGAGAAGAAGCCCTCGCTAGAAGAAATGTTCACAACGATCCTGCAAAATCAAGCTGCCTCAATCAAGAATTTAGAAGTTCAAGTTGGACATATAGCCAATGCTCTTAGCCAACGTCCACAAGGGACCCTTCTAGTAACACTGAAGTTAATCTTGTTAAGCAAAGAGAGGGTAAGGAACATGTTAGATCCATCTCCCTTAGGAGTGGTAGAGAGCTAGATGAACCACAAGTTAAGTCCAGACCTGATCAGTCCTTAGTTGAAGAATCCTTATGTTCTAAAGAGGCAGCTTAGAAAGAGCAGGAACCTAAAGATCAAGCTACAAAGGAATCAAAGATAGGTGCTTCTTCATCTATACCTTCTTCTACTTCACGACCTTCCTCGTCCTCTGATGCTACACATGTTACCACTACATCCCTTCCAGTTAGACCACCAGTACCTTTTCCTCAGAGGTTTCAAAACTAAAAGCTTGATCAATAATTTGCTAAATTTCTTAAAGTTTTTAAGAAACTTCACATCAACATTCCTTTCACAGATGCCTTAGAGCAAATGTCAATTTATGTGAAGTTCCTAAAGGATATCCTCTCGAGGAAAAGAAGATTAGAAGATTATGAGACGGTGGCCTTAACTGAGGAATGTAGTGTAATTATCCAGAGGAAATTACCCCCAAGCTCAAGGATCCTGGGAGTTTTACTATACCCTGTACTATTGGAAATATGTTCTTTGGTAGAGCCCTGTGTGATTTAGGAGCCAGTATCAATCTGATGCCTCTGTCTATCTACCAAAAGTTAGGAATAGGGGATGTCAGGCCTACCACCGTGACCCTACAGCTAGCTGATCGATCCATTAAATATCCGAAGGGGGTCATTGAGGATGTCTTAGTAAAGGTGGACAAGTTTATTTTCCCAACAGATTTTATTGTACTAGATATGGAGGAAGACAGGGAAGTCCTCATTATTTTAGGTAGATCGTTCCTAGCTACTAGTAGAGCATTAATTGATGTACAAAGGGGGGAGTTAACCATGAGAGTCCTAAATCAGGAGTTAACATTTAATATTTTCAAACCTTTGAAGTTCCCTGATGACTCTCAAGACTTTTTTAGGATTGAGGATATAAGGCTTGAGCATAAGAAATCCGAAAGAATGAGGGAAGCAGATAAAGTGAAGCAGGATTTAACTGTCAATATTTTGTCACCACTCTGGCTGATCCTCTTACTCTTCACCCTGCTACTGAGTGTTATATTCTTTAGCTGCATTTGAAGTACCCTATTTTCTTTTCACTTTGTATATAGTTCTTTTTCTTTTCCTTTGTTTCTTTCTTTGTTTATTTTACAGGTTTCTTTTCTAGTTTTATGTTTTCAATCAAGCTTCGGTTGTTCATCATCATCATTAGATAGGGGAGTACTCTGTTCTTGAGCTTAAATGTTTATATTATCTGCACACTAAGGACATTGTGCACTTTAAGTTTGGGGGAGGGGATATCACTTGAGCATTTTTCAAAAATTTGGGCAAAATTGAAAAAAAATTCAAAAGTTTTCGAAAATCTGAGCTTAAATTGTTTGATTTTAGGATGATTTAGTGCTTCGCATGTAGTTTTCCCATATTCCGATGATATGACCCCATGATTAAGTCTAATTTTGATTGACTGAGAAGCATGATTATAGGAAAAGCATGAAGTTGAGTTCTTGAATTTGTCTTGATTCTGATTATGATTTCCTTATTTTATGCACATGTCATGTCATGAATCTATATATTTATTTAGAGAAAGCTTATATGGACATAAGATTGCATTTGTTCAGTTGATTTTGTGCATCATATTTTAGAATTTGTTTGATCTGATCTCGAGGTGAAATATTAGATCACACTTAATTAGGGAGATAATTTAGGCCATCTTTGGATCGTTTGAGCCTTTCTATCCATCCCTGTACATATTTTACCCCTAGTCACCCATCTGGGCCAAATAAGCTTTTCTCTGTAAATACACCTGCATAATTTTCCTTAGCTTAATCATTATTTTCCTATCCCTTACCCCGAAAGGATGAAAAGTCATTGGGATATATTGTGATCTTTGTACATATGGGTATCTGCTGATAGTGAAAATTCAAAAAAAATGAAAAAAAAATGTGATTAAAGAAAAAGAAAAAGAAAAGAAGAAAGATGAAAAATACAAAAATAGAATAAAATGTTTAGCAAAAGAAATAAGTTTGGGGGAAATAAATTTAAGCTCTTACATTAAGGATCCTAGAAGTAATGCACGTTAAGGGGTAATTAAACCTAAATCGACTTTATCATACCTTAACCCCAGCCTTACATTACAAGCTTAATGAAGTCCTATTGATCTTTAGTTAAGTGTGACTACATTAGTGGAGAGATAAGTGAAAAGCAAACTTATGAGAATAATCACTTATCATTGACTTTGCATTCACTGTGTTTGCATAATCTGATCCTGATAATGTACTGTGAAGTGACTTTGACATTTTCACACACACACGAGGAGTCCAATTTGGGTTAGGACTTATGATTGAATGATTCTGAATGTTGGACTTGTAATTGTGATTCTTTGAGATCATAGTTTGTACTTTATCTTTGAGGATACTATTTGGAAAATTATTGAGTTCAGTACTTGTCATTCCTACAATTGTTTTGTTTTGTTTGAGGACAAGCAAAAGCTCAAGTCTGGGGGTGTGATAATTCTATTTTTAATAGAATTATTTGTGCTTAATTTCCTAATTATTTATTTAATCCTCATATTATTTTATTAATAATCCTTTTTATTTAATTAAAATTCTCTTATATGCAAATAAATTAAATCTAGATGAAACTAAGTCGTTTCAGTCAAAATTGGGCTGAAAACGAGCTAAAGGAGACTGGACCACTTCCAATTTGCAGACCAAGTCACCAGTCATCTGGACACGCATGATGCCAGGTGTCTATATTTTATTCGCTCCGAAACGATAAGATCGACGGACACCATGCGAACCTTCTGGAAGACACACGCCGAGCCACATCGAACAACCAATTGGACAAAAAGACTGATGACGTGAAAATATCTACTCTGCAGCAAATCAAACGAAGACAAGTGGCCAAACAATGCCAACTCATCTAGGATGAAAAAATTACCATTATACCCATAAGTGTGTATATAAATAGAATATGATGGCAATTGAAAAAAGGAAGTAGGTAGCCTAGGTTAGGAGTAGTGTAGAGTAATTTAGGAGTAGTTTTTAGAAGTAAATTAGGAGTAGTTGTTATTCTAGGTACATTTAAAGTAGTTTTTAGAAAAGTTTTATTTCCTTAATATTGATTTCAAGCTTTCCCGTTGGTTTCAATTTTTTGGCATCCACCATTGTTCTTGTTTTCATTTAGCTACTGTTTATGACATTTAAGATTTCTTTAATGAGAGCAGATTTTCATTTAGCCTTTCTTCAATCTCAGTTTTACTCTTTACTTTAATTTAGTTTTCATAATATTTAGCTTGATGGCAACTGTTTCATTTTCGTTTCATGCAATCTTATTTTATATTTTGTATATCTTCCATTAGCTAGTTTATTTACCTCATCTTTTGATCCGAGACAGTATCAAGTCTTTTCTGGAGGCTACCGATTGTTTTACTCATTTATGAGCAATGTTGAGCAACTATGGGTAGCTGAGAATATGCTCAGGAAACTATACTGACTCTATTTTTTTTTACCTAATCCCTTCTTCAATTCTTCAAGTCCATTTATATTGTACTGTTTTATTTTTATTTTAGTGATAGCCATTTTCTATTTTGAGTTTCTTCAATATTCTGGTGCAGCTTTCTTTTTAGTATTCCAATTTTTATCATAGCATTGTTCTTATTTATTTTTACAGTCTCTAACTTCTGGGTTCATAGTCTACCGTTTCCAGCAGCCTAGAACTGTCGGCTATTTCTGCTTCTGCTGTTGGTTTTCTGTGCATGCTCTTGCTGTTCGGTGACTGCTGAAGTTGGCATTAAAGGTTACTGCAAGTGCATTTGAATGCCAATTGAAAGAAGTTGTTGGAGGTTGATGTTTGGTGCCGATAGTAGTAGGATTCTCATCCCCTGTTCGACTCTGTTTTTGTATTTTTTTACTGTTCATCTTAGTTGTCTTTTATTATGCACTAATCTAATTACTACCTGCTGTTAGGCTGCTGTAAATTGATGTTAGATTGTTTGATAGTGGGCTGGTTTTATGGAATGAAGAGAATTGCATGAATGGAGGACAAAAGAGTGTCGAACTGGACTGTGTGCTGTGTTGCAGTGAGCTGGGCAGAAATGTGGGCTGTGTTGTAGGGAGTAAAGCTGTTGCCTATTGCTTGGACTGTATAACACCAGCAATACATGGAGAACGCTGATGATGAAATTAATCCCAGACTGAGCTTGTTTTACTGATGGCATTATGTGAAGGAAGACAATCTGGAGGGAGGCAGTACGTGGCTGTAGTAGGCAACATTAGTGGCGAGACTGATGCACGTACATTGTAAGTAAATTTAGGACCACTCGGTATCTTATTGGGAGCAGAGTTCAGGACATCGCCTGGAGCAGAAGAGGATGAGGAACGTGCAGCAGACAGCACAGCTAGAGTAGTACCCGGGTAGCAGATTGTTGGACAGCACCGTGAGCGCCTGGAAATGAACTTGTTGAAGAAATGAACAGTGACAAATCAGGACCACTAGGCTACCTTTTTCGGTTAATGCCACGTTTGGCCACATTGCATTTTTCTTGATAGTTTAATATTCCATGCAATTACGTTGCTTTGTCTAAGTTTTGCTATGTTTTTTTTTATTACTTTCTAGCTTAGATAAAATAGTTTAATTCTCTTAGTTTGTTGTTTTAAGTTTTAGTTTAATTTCATTAATAGTTAACTGGTGACTATATTAGGATTTAAGAATTAGATTTTGCATTTAGAATTAAATTAGAGGAGTATCATGTTACGCATTTTTAATTTTTCACTTTAAAATTTAAAAATCCAAAAATATTTGTTTCTCATGCATTAGTTAGATTTTATTGTTAAGTTAGTATTTAGATATAATTAGGACTAATTTTAGATTCATTAGTTTAGACATTTAGATTTATGATTATTTTCTTAATTTTCTAGGATTTTATTTTATTAGATTTTTGGTTAGTTTAAATGGCAATTTTTATTAATTAGACTTATTTGCATGCACATTTTATTTCAGGTTTGTTTAACTTTAGTTTAATTAATTTTGTTTCTTATTTTCATATTTGCATTTTTAATTGCGTTAATTAATTTTAACTGTTTTAATTATTTTTGTAGGTATTTTCTTTTAATTGCGTGGAGCTTTGTAAGTACTTTTAGCTCAGTTTTATTTCTTTTTTTTTAATGTTTATTGTTTTCAGTACTTTTAATTTTAGCCTTGTAGACCACCCATTAAAACTTCATAATTTGCTAGAATATACTTGGGGTAAGATTAACCGATAGTTAATTAGGCTGATCAACTTCTCTGTAGGACGATAATCCGGGACTCAAATCTCATTATTACTTGTACGATCCGTGCACTTGCGGATAATAAGTTTAGATAGTACCAAGTTTTTGGAACTAGTCAAGGTCCTGTGCACCGTACTCTAATACCTATGTGGGTGGGGTATCTGTCGTCTGAGGTCTCTGGGCTGGCCAGGACCATGCCTCATGAACTACCGCTTGCTTGGCATCACACTGTGTAGCAGGACTCTGTCTACCGCCAACTCCAGGTAAAGATTGGGTGACCAACTCCAATATCATCTCTATGCTCCGCTCAATCCTTGCGAAGCGAGCCTCAGTACTCTCAGGTCTCTCGTCTGGACCCTGTGGAGCCTCCACCTCAATCTCTTCCTAAGCTTCGTGTGTTTCTGGCTCAACACGACCCTCGGCCTACCTCTACGGCCTCTAACTTATGCCCTCGCCCCTCTATCGCGACTGGTATTAGGCATAATTGCTCAACTCCCTACATTCACATCAAATTCTTAGTCAACCCATCGACACACACACAATTTGTATCTAAACAAGCACAGTAACATGGGGATGTAATTTTCCAACTTATTAAGTATTTTAGATATGACACACGTCAGACCAACTCAACTCTGAGACCAACTTCTATCACGACCCTCAACTTACCAAAATCAGCGAAATTTTTTCGATTTTTATACTTTATTCATTTTGTGTTCTTACCTTATCTCGATCGTGACCAGCTACACACTCAACAGTTGGGCTTTATACCAATGTCTACCTTATCTATCCATAACAATTTAATTTGCAATATAATTTTAGAAGTAAACACTTTTATAAATACATCAGAGTGACGTTTACAAGTGTTTACATAGCTTTACACGCCCAATGTTTACATACAAAAATGCTACTGTGCTATGTCTAGTTTAGATACAAAATAATCCAAGTGTGTATACCTTATGCAATAGGATGCAGCGGATACTAAAAGGGATAGCCTCCAGTCGCTCTCAATCTAATCTCAAATCTCTGTAGAGAGGAGAAATAAAGAGGGTGAGCAAACCACACGCTCAGTAAGGCAATCATGCGAACAGGTAGATACTGCACTATCTACGTGATCGTGATGCCATGCTCAAAAGTATACATTTCATCTCATTTTCTCAAATATGAGTTCATGCTTGTGTTAATGGTATGTAAAACAATTCATGCTATTAAAATTTAGTGCACAAAAATCAATTTAAAACATGGCATTAACCATCATGCGTATTTTATAAGTAAGGCATAGCATTAATAATCATGTGTATTTCATAAGTAAAGCATGGCATTAAACATCATGCATGTCACACCCCACTTCCGGGTGTCCTTTATCCATACTTACTAAACTACAGTTGGGCTTTGAGGCGATGCAATTACTAAAGTTCCTTGAGTTTACAACGGAAATATTAAAATTTAATTCACACTCCCAGGTGTGTAAATATACAAAATTAATTGTATAATAATATCTTTTCATATCATCCCCATAAAACTTTTACATTTCTTAGGTATAACTGTGCGATACATCAAGATAGATCAAAATACATGTGTGTATACAATTCTTATACCTTTACAACTGGCGGGAGCTGTCCAACTCAAAAAGAAATCTAGAGACCACCACTCTCCTCCTTATCAGTACCTGGAGGGGGAAAATAATGGGATGAGCAAACCACATGTAAGACCCGATTTTATTCAAAACACGAAATGAAAAATGCAAAAAGATTGAAATGGTAGTCCCAAACACATGCAAGGATAAAATGGTCAAAACACTAAAATTTGATATTTATCGTGATAAGAAAATTTAATTAAAAATATGGGATTGAGAAATCTTAATCAATAACAAAGAAATAATTAAATTTCGGGTTAAATTGATCAAGATATGAATTTATTAGAATAAATCAAAAATTTTACATCGGGAAATTATCCTAAAAATAATCGAAAAATATACCGAAAAGGTAAAATCGAGCTAATAAATTCAATTATAGATTAAATGAATTTAATATAAATTGTTGGGATATTTTTGATGAATGGGTATGTGGCACCTCAAGGATCATGAAAGAAATTATCTGACTCATGATTTAATGTTGGCAGCGATAGTGATTGTACTGAGTATGTGGCACTACTATGTACATGATGAGAAATTTTGGATATGCACTGATCATAAAAAGCCCTGAGTATCTATTTTCACAGAAAGAGTAGAATATGGGAATAAAGAGGGTTAGAGCTTCTGAGGGATTATGATCGTGGAAAATTGTACCACCCAGGAAAAGCTGATGACTTGAGCAGAAAGAGCCTCAGGATGGTATTACATATGATGGTCAGGGAGCGTGAGCTGCTAGAGCAGTTGTGAGCCTCAGTCGTGATGTGATCCCTTCTGATAATGACAGTGAATTGTGTGACAGCTAGCCTGAGTTTAGAACCGAATTTGACAAGCTTAGCATGATGATCGGCAGGGTGTTGATAGTGTGGGTCAGATTTAGATAGGTACAGTGACAGAGTTCACAGAGAGTGATGATGGCTCACTAAGGTTTAGAGACAATATAAATGCTCCCCAGGACCACAGTAGATGAGATAGTGTTATTGTCAGAAGCTCACTCTTCGGGATATGCAGTGCATCCGAGAAGTAATAAATATATCGAAATCTCTGAAAAGGGTATGGGTGGTCAGGTATGAAAAGAGATATTGTAGAGATTGTGGAGAAGTGTCTCATATGTCAGTAGATTAAGGTAGAGCAATAGAAGTTTGCAGGGTTATTGCAGCCTCTACCTATATCGACATGAAAATGAGAGCAAGTTACCATGGATATTGTGATGGGTTGTAGAGGACTCAGATGGATCACGAGCCTATCTAGGTGATAGTCGCTAAATTGACTAAGTCTACCCATCTTCTGGCTATGAAATCCCCAGATACTCTGAGTGTGTAGGCGGATTTGTGTGTAAGGAAGATTGTGGAACACCATGTATTTTCCAGTGAGCATTTTATCATATAGGAATTCCTGCTTCACTTCCCACTTCTGGGAATACTTTTTAGGAAGGTATGGGAACCCGATTGAGTGTTAGCACAACTTTTCATCCTCAGACAGATGGTTAGTCAGAGGGGACTGTACAGGTTCTGGAGGATATGATAAGAGCATGTGCCATTGATTTTATAAGCTCCTGGGATGATCAGTTGCTACTAATCGAATTCGCCAATAATGACAATTATCACTTGAGTATCGGGATGACTTTATATAAGGCATTGTATGGCCGTAGGGGTTGTTCCCCAACTTGAATAGGAAGAAGTGGGTGACAGATAGAGAATTGCTCCCGAATTGGTAAGACAAACCTCTAAGGATGTTCAGTTTATTTGTGAGAGATTAAGAACACCTCAGATCAGATAGAAAGGCTATGCTGAAAAGAGACAGAAAACCATTGGAATTCACCAAGGGTGAATTAGTATTGTTGTCCTAATGGTATAAGGACATAACGAGATTCAGAAAGAAGGCAAATTGAAATTCGTTAGATTGAATCCTTTGAGTGATTGGACAAAGTGGGAGATAAGGCCAGTAGGTTGGCGTTACTACCTGAATTAGCAGGCATCCACAATGTGTCCTATCTATTGATGCTTCAGAAATACTATTCGAACCCAGCATATGTGATCGGATATGAGCTCCAACAGCTCAACTCAATGAAAGTATAATGTATGTTGTAAACTTGATACGGGTGTTAGACGGAAGGAGAAAGTATTGAGGTTTAAGACTATCTCCCTAGTCAAGTATGTTGATAGTATTACACTCCAAAAAAAGTCACATGAGAATTTAAGAGTATGATGCGATAGACGTACCCGGAGTTATTTATGGACCCATTTGACTTGGTTCTAATTTGGAGGACCAAATTTCTTAAGTGGGGGAGATTGTAAGACCCGATTGTATTCAAAACACGAAATGAAAAATGCAAAAGGATTGAAATGGTAGCCTCGAACACATGCAAGGGTAAAACAGTCAAAAGATCAAAATTCGATATTCATCGTGACAAGAAAACTTAATTAAAAATATGGGATTGAGAAATCTTGATCAATAACGAAGAAATAATTAAATTTTGGGTTAAATTGATCAAGATATGAATTTATTAGAATAAATCAAAAATTTTACATCGGGAAATTATCCCAAAAATAATCGAAAAATATACTGGAAAGGTAAAATCGGGCTGATAAATTCATTTATGGATTAAATGAATTTAATAAAATTTTTGGGATATTTTTGGGATTTTTATTATTATTTTAATGATTAAAATAATAATAATATATTATAAAAAATGAAATGAAAAAAAAAAAGAAATCAGAAAACTGAAAACGCGGGGAGAGAGAAACCCGCGGAAACGAAACCGAAGGGCAACCAAGGAAGACAAGAGCATCAGACGATCACCGACGACCCAGCGGCCAGGCGAAGGGCCGAAAAAGGAAGAGGACGTCGGCGCGACCTCCCTAGTACTGGCAACGCGCCCCACCGGCACCGGAATGAACAGATCGACGAAGGAATAGCTGCGGAGAAGAGAAGAGAAATCCGACGACCACTGGCGTGATTCGGCCAACCCCGCCCCCAGCCGAACACTCCCCCAGTGCAGGCGCACCGATTGGCACTAGAAATGAGCCGAGAACCGATCGGAAATACCATGAACGGTGATGGAGAAGCCTGAACCGGTACGGACCGGTTCAGCAAGAAGAGAACTGTACTGAACCGGCTGAATTGGATCGGTCTGAACCGAGTTGAACCAAACCGAACTGGTTCAGCCAAGAAAGAGAGGAAAAATGGAGAAAAATGAAAAAGGGAAAGAATTTTCGGGGAAACACCGGACTTCAGGTAAGTCGGTAAGAGGTCAAAAATGACCGATTTAATTTCTGAGAAATTTATTTAAATTATATTTAATCAAAAATTTACCCAGAATTAAATATAAAATTGTGCCGTTCGACGATAAATCGTGTACGTGAGCTCGGTCGAACTTTTATTTGCGAACCATCGCATAATTTCGGTTAAGTAAAGCTCATTTATGACAATAATATGATTATTACGCAATTGGAATTTATTTTGCAGATTTCGGATTAAATTTTGCATAAAAATAAATTATATTCGTATTTTTGAATTAATTGTCGTAAATGATATACGGGCTATCCAATGAGTTTGGAACGAAGTTCGATGATTATTCATAAGCCAAATGAGCCAAGTAAACCTGAAGAAGGGATTTAAAAAGTGGAAACGGGCTGAAAAAGGGGTCGATGCCCATTAAAGTACAATCGGGCCCAATAGAGTAAAACGGGCCCAGTGCTTTAGATTCAATCAGTAAGAGTGAAATACTGATCAGTATATTTGAACTGAACCAATATGTGGTTAT
This sequence comes from Firmiana major, assembly GCA_033439115.1. Lineage (NCBI taxonomy): Eukaryota > Viridiplantae > Streptophyta > Magnoliopsida > Malvales > Malvaceae > Firmiana > Firmiana major. Next base: position 24,507,743 of record CM065896.1, on the reverse strand, counting down.
ATGCAGCTCCGCAGACGAGCGAATTGGACTGAGAAACCTGGTACGATCGAGTCGGGATAAGCTCGTGCGTGATTCCAGGTAAGGGAATTTTACGAACTACTAGAGGTAACTTTAAGCAATTTTAACTTCATTTGCAGTCTCTTAAAGTGTCTGAAGGGTATAGATTTAAGATAAAAATTTTAGTACCCCAGATGGATAACTTACCAAAATATCCTTCTGAAGGGTAAAATTTCCAAATTTATGAAAAGTTGGGAGGAGTAAGAACAAGAGGTTCCCGCTTGCTCTTGAGGTGTTTTGACACGTGCATGAGTAGGCTAGCTAACTTTTAAATAAAAATACACAACATTGCATATTTTCAACAATGTTGATTTACTCTGAAATTGATTTGAGAAATATAGCCGCCTACATGATTTTATGAAAATGTGACGTGCTGGAGCCTAGCTCGCATGAGTCTTGATTTGTGTGATGCATGCATTAGTACTGGAGCGAAAGCCCGCACTAGAGTTTTACATGCATTGGTGCTGGAGTCTAACTCGAACCAGATTTTTATATGATTTTCGTGACACGATACTAGAGTCTAACTCGCACCAGATTTTCATATGATTTTGTGACAGGGTGCTGGAGTCTAACTCGCACTAGATTTTCACTTGATTATTTATGACACAGTGCTAAAGCCTAGCTTGCACTAGTTTTGCATGATTTTGACAGAGTGTTGGACCTTAGCTCGCACTAATCTTATGAGATTTTATGAAACGCGTGCTTGAGTTTGGCTCGCACGAGATTTTCCTTGATTTTATGAAAGTGTTGGAGCATCGCTCGCACTGGTTTTATGAGAACATGCGATGAGCCGTGCTTGGAGCATCGGGTGGACTGTGTGTCACGCCGATTAAATAGGCTCGCACGTGCATTTTGAGACAAGGCATGAGTATGGATATGAGATATAGGTCCACGGAGTACGTTGTATCGTGCAAGTAGCATGGAGTACGCTCTACCGTGCTGGGATTGATTATGTGGCATCTTCAGATGCGTGGCATCTTTGGATGCGGGTGGCATCTTCAGATGCGAGTGATCGGGCAGGACCGACGGGATGGACTGACCCACCTCCCGGGGTGGTTCCCGTAGTGGTGAGACCCCACACACTAGGATCTGTGTAGCAGTAGGATCACGAGGACATATGGCCATCGTCCTAATTATTTGCCTGAGATATACACATACTGCCTAGTCTCGCATGTTAATGTTTTGAGAAACTCGTTTTGTGGATTTCTGTGTGAGTCTGGATCACCCGAGGGAGGGGATAGATCCTGACTGAGATAAGATTTTGATGAGAATGAAACTGGGTTTTAAACTGAATTTGCATGATGTTATTTCCATGCTATTTAAACCCATGAATGATGTAAACTGGTTTTACATGACATTTATTATATCGCATATCACTATTGCTTTGAAAAATATTTGATTTCATGGTTTTGTCTGAGTCAGGAACACCCGAGGAATGGGTTGAGTCCTTGCTTTGTTGTGAAATTTTAATGAGAAATGAATTAAAAGAGTTGCATGTTGAATTTTCCATGCTCTTTGAAATCCATATGTGAATTTGTTTTACATGACATCATGACATCACGAATTGTAGTATCTGTTTTGAAATGTGTGGAGAAATGGGGGTTTATGCATGGCACCACGTTCATGTAAGTAGTATGGTTACCTACTTGTTCGTAGGATTGCCTTACTGAGCTTGATGTGCTCACCCCTTTCATTTTCCTACACAGATTTCCTCCAGTAGACTTTGAGGTGACTGAGTACAGCACTCTTGATATCCACTGCTGCCCATCATTTCAAGGTATATACACTTGTACATATTGTATCTAAATAAGAATAGCACAGTAACATGTTTGTAAGTAACTATCGGGGATGTATAGATAATGTAACCACTTGTAAATGAATGGAAAAGAATAAATGAAAAACGCATGTGTTTACCTTTTTTCTATAATAAGGAAGTAAGTTATATGGTGATTGAATGGTGGGATTGGCATTGACGCATAGCCCAATTGTTAGTGGAGTGTGGTCACGATCAGAGTACATGTAAGTATGAAAGAAAAACAAAACATTTACTCTAATTTTTGGGTCGTGACACCACAGCTCAGTAAGGAAATGAATGCTAGCAGGTAGATATCGTACTACCTACATAGCCCATGCATGTATAAAACAAAACCATGTTTTCATTATAAATGGAAATATCATCGAAAAATGCAGTAAACATATATTTTTCATTTGGCATTTTCATGAATACAAATATTTAATATTTCCACTTGAAACATGTTTCATAAAACAGTGCTCTCACGGCACAAGTGATTAAATCAGAGATTTATCAAATACACAAGAATCTCTTTCTTTTCTCAATCATTTCTTTCTCCTCAAAACTCTCGAATCTCTGAGACAGACATGGAATTTTCGACAATCAAATATCCACGACATATGGCTATAGTCAGTGATCCCAGGCCTCACTGATCAGGTGTGCACAGGTCATCACTTCGCCTGAAGGGGGATGGGTCAGTCCTACCCTCTGGCTCATCTCAATCAACCTCATCTCCTCATATACTCATGGTATAAGGTACGCCATGTGTCATCTATGTGATACTCGTACTCACGTGCACCCAGCACAGTACATAGTATACCAACGGACAACTACATAGTACTATGTACAACCGTGGACCTAAGTCCATACTCCAACTTCGATGGACTTTCATCCTGAACCATGTCTCATATACCAGGTGAGCAAGTAGTGTGACACACAGTCATCGCCAGGCTCCAGCGTGGCACGAGGTATTGTTAAGGCCCAGCTAGTTCAAACGCCATCGGCTGGTATCCCATTGGGTCCCAAACACCCAGGTTTACCTCAACTCATTAAAAACAGGTGCGAGCAATGCTCCAACACTTTTCTCAAAACCGCCATACGAGTTAAACTCCAGCACTGCATATCAAAAGCATAGAAACATGTGCGAGCTAACACTCCAGCACATAGTCAAGTCAGTAAAACGGGTGTGAGCTAGAGCTCCAACACCAATCTCATCTCAAATCCGATAGATGGCTATTTTCTCTTCTTAAAACTCAAAACATGTTTATTTATGCAGCATGCCTCTTCATGCTAAAACATGTAAAATTAGTCAACCTATCATCATCATTTCTTAATCACCAATACCAATACAAAAATTGAGAAAAACATTGAAAACATGCATATCATGCTATTTCTTTACCCCTTCCCATTTCTCAACACACATATATATATTATAGTACATTTCATGCTTCCATATCATTTCATAGAATTGTAGTATCGTACTAATTCTAGCGATATATCTACGAAATTGCAGTAAAATACGTACGAATATCTCTATAGCTAACACACAGTCCCTTACCTCGAATCACGCTCGTATCCCCTCTGTCACGTTTGCTCCGTTCGCGATCCGGGTTAGTTGTGTCTCATGTATTCTGAGCTACACATATAAATCATCAAGTTATTTTCTATTTTCATCTACTAAACATACACATTGTCTTCTATTTATCTATTCATACTCCTCAAATTCTTCAAATCACATTTCACCTTTACACTAACATCATTTTATCATCTATAAAGCTTTCCATCATTTTTCCATGGATTTCCTCTTTATAAATCTCCCTTAATACTACTCACCTATCACTACATTCATCTTTCATATCAACATTTCACATCTCATTCAACCCACAAATACCTAGAAACCATATTTAGAAGCTTGAAGGTTGGAGAGCTTACCCTTTTACTTAGTCAAACTTGTGGTAGCCACAACTCCTTTTCTTAATCACACCAATGTGAGATTTTTGGGTATGTTGTTCTCTTTGCTTCAAGGAACAACTTTCACTTCTTGAGCTCCTTCAGATTCTGACTGCAAGGTAGTGATTTTTAGAGTGAGAAAGTTTGGGTTTTTGAGAGAAAATGGCAGATGAGGTTTGGTGGGAGAAGAGTTCTGAGTTTTCATCTTAATCCCGTGCTCTTTTTATAGATGCAGAGACATGAGATCGATTTGGCCCTTGTGGAGATCAATCTCTGCAAGGTTTGGTAGTCCTTTTTACCAAACACAACCACTACAAGATCAATCTTCTTCCATGATGAGATCGATCCGTCGAAGACAATTTTCCTCTTGGAGATCGATCTGTCTAGCTTTGAGATCGATCTGTTCTCAAACAGAGAGTTAAGGAGATTGATCCTCTTGCCTTGAAATCGATCTTCTCATCACAGAATGTCTAGCAGATCGATCTGGCTCCATTGAAGATCGATCTATCTTGTCCCATTACTCAAAATAAAGTCATTTTGGCTCTTCTAGATCGATCTCTCATCCCATGAAATCGATCTGTCATTCATATTTCTAGATTTTACTGCAGTTTTCTGCAGTAACTTCATTCAAAACCTCCTTAATTTACTGCCATAGCCATTTCCTCATTCATCCCTCCTTGAGACTTGAAAATGGCATCAAATCACACTTAGTACATATTAAAACTTGTGGTAAATCTTTGTACAGCTAAATATATACAATATATAACTAAATGGAAGTGCATAACTTATGTAATTTTATTCCATTTTACTCCAATACTCATATTCCATTCCCCTCACATTCATTATATATCAAAGTCCATTTCTTCATATTCATATTTAATGCAACTTGTGCGTACATCACAACTCTTATTACAAGTGTGTACATTAATCTCATGGACTTTGTATCACATATGCTTCACATTACTAGTACATCGTCATACTTATGAATTCATTTACATATGTTCAAGGTTTAACCTATACGGGGTCTCACATTCTCCCCCACTTAAAAAATTTGGTCCTCTAAATTGGAACCAATCATTCTGTGAATAACTCGGGATACTTCTCCCGCATCAAACTCTCCAATTCCCATGTGGCTTCTTTCGATGTATGATGTTGCCACAAAACCTTAACCAATGAAATCGTTTTGTTCAGTAACACCTTCTTTTTTCTATCCAAATATCCGGATCGGTTCCTCCACATACAACATGTCCTTTTTGAGCTCTAATGGCTTATAGTTAATTACATGTGTTGGGTCCGGATAGTACTTCTGAAGCATAGAAACACGGAAGACATTGTGGACTTTCGCTAGCTCAGGCGATAAGGCTAGCTTATATGCTCCATCTCCCACTCTATCCAAAATCTCGAAGGGACCAATATAACGAGGATTTAGTTTTTCTTTCTTCCCGAACCTTATTATTCCCTTAGAATTAGATACTTTCAAAAATACGGACTCACCCACATCAAACTCAAGTGGTCTCCATCTCCTATCAGCGTAGCTCTTTTGTCGATTTTGAGCTATTTGTAGCCTTTCACATATTATCCGAACATCCTCGGAGGCTTGTTTAACCAGATCGGGAGCGACCAACTGTCTGTCACCAACCTCTTCCCATCCAATAGGCTATCGGCATCTACGACTGTATAGTGCCTCACAAGGGGCCATTCCAATACTTGAGTGATAACTGTTATTGTACGCGAACTCAATCACTGGTAAGTAATCATCCCATGAGCCTCTAAAATCCAGCACACATGCTCTCAACATATCCTCCAAGGTCTGTATAGTCCTCTCTAACTGACCATCTGTCTGAGGATGAAAAGCGGTGCTAAAGCTCAACTGGGTCCCCATCACTTCCTGAAAATGTCCCCAAAAGTGGGAAGTGAAGCGGGCATCCCGATCAGAAACAACACTCACTGAGACTCCATGCAATCTCATTATTTCTCGTGCATACAGGTTCGCCAGTGCATTCAATGTATATGTAAATCTCATAGATAAAAAGTATGTCGATTTCGTTAACTGATCTACTATCACCCATATAACATCATGGTTCTTACGGGTTCTTGGTAACCCTATCACAAAATCCATGGTGACGTGCTCCCATGTCCATGTCGGTATCGATAGAGGTTGTAATAATCCTCCTGGTTTCTGGTGCTCAACCTTTACTTGCTGACAAGTGAGACATCTAGCGACATACTCAGCTACGTCTCTCTTTATTCCAAACCACCAATATATCTTTCAGAGATTCTGATACATTTTACTACTTCCCGGGTGTACTATATATCTCGATGAGTGAGCCTCTGATAATATCAACTTCCTCAGCTTTGAATCCATAGGAACACATATTCTATTCTTGAACCTTAGTACTCCATCTGAACTCAATTCAAATTTCGTACCCTTACCCTTATGGATTTGGCTAATCACATCAATACACCATTGATCAATTTACTAAGCTTACCAGATTTTCTCAATCAACTCCGGTTCTAATCTCAAGCTAGCAATAATCCCATAGCTGCCAATCTCAGGTAGGGTCATATCCAGACTAAGGTTCGTGAATTGCTCTAAAACTCGTGTTCTCTAACCATCATATGTGATACCAACCTGAGACTCTTCCTACTCAATGCATCGACAACCACATTTGCCTTCCCCGGATGGTACAAGATCTCACAATCATAGTCCTTGAGGAGTTCTAACCACCTTCTCTGTCTCATATTTAACTCCTTCTATGAGAATAGATACTTCAGACTCTGGTGATCCGTAAAGATCTGAAATCTCTCACCATACAAGTAGTGACACCATATCTTTAATGCGAATACTACGGTTGCCAACTCCAAATCGTGAGTGGGGTAGTTCTTCTCATGATCTTTTAGCTGTCTAGATCCATAAGCTACTACCCTCCCATCTTGCATCAAAACACAGCCTAGTCCTTGATGCGAAGCATTTGTATACACCAAGTAGTTCCCCAAGCTATTAGGGAAGATAAGAATTGGCCCGATTGTTAATCTGCGCTTAAGTTACTGAAAACTCCCCTCACAAGCTTCATCCCATATAAACTCCACACTCTTCCTCGTAAGACATGTCAATGGAGCAGCCAATCTAGAGAAACCCTCTACAAATCTCCTGTAGTAGCCTGCCAAATCCAAAAAGCTTTTGATCTCTGTGACTATCCTGGGTTGTTCCCACTGAACAACGATCTCGATCTTGGATAGATCTATTGACACCCCATCCTTCGATACAACATAGCCTAAAAAAGAAATCTGCTCTAGCTAAAAGTCACATTTACTCAGTTTGGCATACATCTTTCTCTCTCGGAGGGTTTGCAAAACAATCCTTAACTGTTGCTCATGATCTTCCTTGGACCTTGAATACACCAATATATCATCGATGAAAACAATCACGAACTGGTCCAAGTATGGCTTGAATATCTCATTCATTAGAGCCATAAAAGCTGCTGGTGCATTTGTCAACCTGAAAGGCATCACAAGGAATTTGTAATGACCATAGCAGGTGCGAAAAGCTGTCTTGGGCACATCCTCCTTCTGAATCTTCAGTTGGTGACACCCATACCTCATATCTATCTTGAAAAAGATCTGCGCCCTCGAAGCTGATCCAATAGGCCATCGATACGCGGTAAGGGATATTTATTCTTGACAGTAGCCTTGTTCAACATCCTGTAGTCAATACACAACCTAAGGCTCCCATCTCTCTTCTTCATAAATAATACCAGAGCTCTTCATGGTGAGACGCTCAGTCTTATAAACCCCTTGTCCAGTAAATCTTGCAACTGTTTCCTTAATTCCTCTAGCTCAACTGGAGCCATCCTAAATGGTGACTTGGATATTAGCTCGGTTCCAGGCGTCAAGTCTATAACAAACTCCATCTGTCCGGTGGTAATCCTAGTAGGTCGTCTGGAAAGACATCAGGGAATTCTTTAATGTACTTTGTCCAAATCCACCATATAAGCAATAAAACCTTCAACACCACATTCAAGTCATTTATACCAATGTACTTTTTTATCCCAAAATTCAAGATTTCATTTCTTCTCTTAAAATCTTACAACACATTCTTCGGATAGAGAAAATGTAATAGACTTAGTGTAGCAATCTAAGATAGCATGATTGGTAGCTAACCAATCCATTCCCAAAATTACATCAATATCATACATATTTAACAAAATCAGGTTGGTTGTCATGCACTTATATCCTACCCTCACTTTACAATCTTTATACACTTACTCTGTTAATTGGCTAACTCTCAGTGAAGTACTTATTAATAAAGTCCTACTTAAGTATGTGGATTCTACAAGACCTTTTAACTTTGATGCACATGCAGGTGATATAAAGGAATGCGTAGCACCAGAATCAAACAAAGCCATAGCTTCCAAATTAAAAATCAGGATTGTACCTTTTATCACCTCAGATGAGGTATCAGCTGATACCTGGTCTATCGCATACACCCTGCCTTGACCCATAACTTGTTTCCTTTTTTCTTCAACCGTGGCTCTCTTCCTTGCAGGAGGTGTAACTGTAGGAACTCTCCTTGGCTCCTTACCCCTCTGTGGAATTACCTCAACTGTCTCTGGACATTCCTTTGCATAATGTCCAAACTTACCACATCTGAAGCATCGTGTACATTGAAGGTAACAGGGCCTACCACCATGATATCGGCCACATGCTCCACACTGATTCGTAGTCAGTCGAGGTCCATCGATCACTATTGTAAGACCCCGTATATGTAAAAGGGTAATATGTGTAATTGGATCAAATAATATGAATGGACTTGTAATGTAAATTATGATTGATGTAAGTCCATGGATTCAATGTATGTATGTGTAATATGAATTGTAACGTACATACAAGTTTCATTGAGTATGAGTACGAAGGAATAAGTTATGGCAAGAGATGGATGTAACTGAGACTCAAGATGAGTAGTGTGGTAAAATGGAATGAAGTTATGCTTCCATTTGGTTTTATGTTGCATACCTTTGAATATACAATGAATGCACACAAGTTTCAATGTGCATAAGGTATGAATGGATGCCATTTTCAAGTTATAGAGGTGGATGGATGAGGAAATGGCCATGGCAATAGATTGAGGGTGTGTTGGTATGAGTTGCAGCAATGGAACAGCAGGAAATCTGGAAAACATGAGGTCCAGATCGATCTCCTAGGATGAGAGATCGATCTGGAAGAGCCAGAATGCTATTATTTGGGCGAAAGAATTGAGCAGATCGATCTCCAATGGAGCCAGATCGATCTCTCAAGCATTCTGTAAGTGAAAAGATCAATCCTCAAGCAGCCAGATCGATCTCCTTAGCTCTCTGTTTGGGACCAGATCGATCTCATGCTTCGACAGATCGATCTCATGCCTCAACAGATCGATCTCATTGCTTCGACAGATCGATCTCAGGCTTAAAAATACCGTGAAAAAGAGGGATTTTAAGAGACCAGATCGATCTCCTCTTGGACCAGATCGATCTCCTCAAGTCATTTCTATATAAGGAGAGCTGAAAAATCTGGAAATTTTGAAAAACACTTAACCTTACAATTTCAACCCCAAAAACCTAACTTTCCCTCTCTAAAATCAACCATTTTCAGTGAGATTTGAAGAGAGATCATTAGAGGAAAAGTTGTTCCTATCAAAGAGGAGAACAACATAGTGAGAGGTCATTTTCCCATTTTTGGAATTGAAGGAGTTGAGGGCATTACCAATTGGAGCAAGAAGAGAAATCATATTGGTAAGATTCTAACACTCCAATCTAAATGCATTAGCTATTTAATTGATTTTGGAGTTGATTGGTACGAGTATGGATGGATAAACTACCTAAGAATGTAGTGGAAGTGGTGTGACCTAGAAATCTAAAATGGGTATAATGTGAGGATATGTGGGATTGAATGAACTTATGGTTTATGGCATGTTAAAGTTGTCACTGGGATAATGTTATGATTTAGATGGTTAGATGAAATTACATGGTGGGTTGGAAGAAATGTGGAAATGGATATGTATGTGATGAATAAATGCCATAGTGAGGGGATTCATGGAATATGAACGCTATGAGCTTTACATCAATTTGATATCGATTTTGAATAAGTTAATAGGCCTAAGAAAATCCATAGACTCGAGTTATGGATAAAGTAATGAAACGAGGCCAAATAAGCTTTAATAGAGGCTATAGATTAAATTGACCATAGCAAGCACAAGGGTTGCAATATATGGGTCGAATATAATGCGGGATACTATTTTGTGCAGTCCCGAAGAGTTCGTTGAAGGCGAACCGAATCGTACGGGTAAGCAGCTTAAGGAAGTGGAATCACGCATCGCGATTCCAGGTAAGGGAATTTTGTGAGTATATAGAGATAGCTGCTCATATTTTGAACTGGGTGAATATTGGGTGTTGTATGAAATGCATGAATTGCTCAAATAAATGTTGATGGTATTTGTGAAAGATGATGGGTATATGCGTGGTTTTGGTTTTGAAGTGGATGTTATGAAAAAGGGATAGTAAGGCTAATAATTGCATAAATCATGTGTTTTGAATGCATTTACAAAACACAATGTTTGATTTGAGCAAATAAAAGGATAGGCTGGCTAGTACTTGAATGATGTTGTGAAATAGCCCATACGAGGCACTAAGCATATTATGAGATGTTTTGAATGCATGTAAGCCGCCTATCGTGTGTATGTGATATAATTCGCGTTAGAGCCTCGCTCGCGCGAGATTTCTATGTTTTCACTTGTGTGAAACGTGCTTGAGCTTAGCTCGCACTTTGAAATTGGATTGTGATGATGTTTATAAACCGTACTGGAGCTTTTGCTCGTACGTGGATTGTGAATGGTTATCTTATGAGTATAACCGTACTAGAGCTATGCTCGTACACGCCTCTTTATGAGAAGATGCATAATGCATGAGTCGTGCTAGAGCTTTGCTCGCACAAGCTTGTACAATGGGATTCGTATAGGGTTGTGAAAGTGGGTAAGATCCTTAAGCCTTACATCCTTAAGCCAACATCCTTAAGCCCAAAGAGGCAGGGAGGCTCTGTTAGGCGGGGAGGCTCTGTTTGGTGGGGAGGCTCTCTTACGGTGGGATCCTTAAGCCAACATCCTTAAGCCCAAAGAGGCGGGGAGGCTCTGTTAGGCAGGGAGGCTCTCCTACATGGGTATGGTGAAGGTAAGATCCTTAAGCCCTACATCCTTAAGCTAACATCCTTAAGCCCGAAGAGGCAGGGAGGCTCTGTTAGGCGGGGAGGATCGGTGGGGAGGCTCTCTTACGGAAAGGACCCTTAAGCCCTACATCCTTAAGCTAACATCCTTAAGCCCGAGGAGGCAGGGAGGCTCTGTTAGGCGGGGAGGCTCTGTTCGGCAGGAAGGCTCTCCTTCACGGAATATGGAAAACTCTTGGTATGGGGTAGATAAGACCTAGGAATGGCACCCCCAATCATGATATGAGTTACGGAGTACGATGTACCGTGTATATCACATGGAGTACGATGTACCGCATGATGGTTATGTGATGAGAAAGTCTGGCGAGGGATAATTCATCTTTGTGCCAGCATGATACCCCGTACACCTGGATGCGTGTGTCTGGGATGATTTATGATGTATTGATTCACGTAGGCACTTCTGATATAGTGACCTAGATTTATACACATGCGTGAATTGTGGAATGTAAATGTGGTTGTGGTTTGTGAGTTGATTTGGTGGTGTTATGTTGTTGGTTCAAAAAGGAAGTTTCTAAATGAATTGCCCTTTTATGAATTTAAATGAGATTGAGCATGAGATGTTTTATACATGATGTCTCTACCATGTTTTATATGCCAATGCACATGATTTGATACATGATATATATGTATATTCACATGGCATAGTTTTATTCCTCATGCTCCTACTATAAACGATTTATGCATAACACTATCAGCATGTAGATAGAGTAGTTATCTACCATGCTTGCATTATTGCCTTACTGAGCGTGTGGTTGCTCATCCCACTCTATTTTCCCCCCTACAGAGCGTGCATAGTAGCCCAGTGAGGACTGAGGCGTATTATTTTGGACTCCGCTGCATCTCCATCGCTAAGAGGTATATACACAGTGATTCTTTTTGTATCTAAACAATGTAAAAGCACAGTATTCTTTTGAGTTGTACTTATGGGGGATGTAGATGTCAGTAAATCATGTATTCGTATAAGTACACGATTAAATGCACATGTATGACATCGTTTTAATTAATTGAGAATGAATGAGATGTGGTGTTTATTATTGGCTCACAGCCCAACAGTGTGTGGTGAGTTTAGTTCACGACCGGGTAAGGTAACAGTAAAACGCGAAAAAATTTTCAGTGATTTCGGTTAAAGAGAATGGAATTGGGTCGTGACAGAGATTGGTATCAGAGCTGTGTTGGCCTGATGTGAGTCATTAATAAAATGTAGGAAAGTACATCCCCACAGTACTGTGCTTTTGTTTAGATATAACTGTGTATACCGTGATGGATTGAGCTTAATGAATTATTATAATACAGGGAGTTAGGCACTATGCCAGTTACACGCAAAGGTAGAGGGGTGAGAGCACGTGCTAGAGGCCGTAGAGGTAGGCCTGAGAGCCGTGCGGAGCCACAGACTGAGCAGACTCCACAGAACCCTGTTGAGAGAGCAGGTGATACTGAGGCTCGCTTCGCTAGATTAGAGCGGAGTATTGAGAGTCTGGTGGAGATAGTCACGCAGGCCTTGGGCGCCGGTGACAGACGAGGTCCCGCGGCACAGCCTACTACTGAACAGGCAGCTGCAGAGGTGGAGAGACCTCAGACTGCTGAGACAGTTACAGTTACACCACCTCCAGCCCAGGATACAGATTCTCCTATCGCTCCACAGCAGAGCGGTAGTGATGTGGGTTATGACTGCGACTTGAGCAGGTTGCGAGAGTTTCAAGCGCTAAAACCCCCAGTGTTCAGAGGGGTGAAGGACCCAGTGATTACGGAGGATTGGGTGTATGAGATGGAGAAACTGTATAGGTTTTTCCGATGCACTTCAAGTGAGAAGGTTGCCTTTGCCGTGTTTATACTGAAAGGCGAGGCCGAGCATTGGTGGAGGTCCACCGAGGTTATTTTGAGGGCCAGACACTCTGAGATCTCATGGGAGATATTTCTAGAGGCCTTCAGGAGACAATATGTCCCGGCTACCGCACAGAGGAGACTGCGGATAGAATTTATGAATTTGGTTCAGGGGAACCGTACTGTGGACGAGTATGAGTCCAAGTTTATGTCCTTGGGGAGATATGACCCGGACACGATGGGTAGTGAGACCCGAAAGATTCAGAAGTTCATGGATGGATTGAGATTGGCCATCCGGACTAAGCTAGCTCCCTTCGATATTGTGACTTATGAGGAGGCGGTACATAAGGCTCAGTTATGTGAACAAGACTTTGAGCGAAATGCCTCCGAGCTTGGGAGAGTCAGTGTTAAAAAGGACAAGGATCGGAAGAGATCCGGGATTGGAAGAGTGGCCAAGAGAGATGGCCAAAGATTTTTCGAGAAGAGGCCAAAGATTGAGGAGGTGCGGGAGAGAGCTGCTAGACCTCCCGTATACCCAGCCTTGACTGCGTCGAGGGGCATGAATATTGGGGGACCACGACCTACTACTGATCAGTGTAGGAGATGTGGGAGATTCCATGGGAATAGGCCCTGTCCGATGACCCCTATGGTGTGTTTTAGATGCGAGAGACCAGGACATATGGCTAAGTATTGTCCCGAGAAGATGGAGATTGCCCCACAGAAGGGCAAGGAGCCTGAGGGAGCTCCAGTTGAGACAGCAGCCCCGAGGAGGAGGGCTACAGCTGAGGAAAAAGGGAAACAGGCTGCGGGTGTGAGCAGAGGAAGAGTACATGCACTGGATCAGGACACCGCAGATGCTTCGACGGATGTGATAAAAGGTACCATCCGAATCTTTGATTTAGAAGCATTGGTATTATTTGATCCTGGTGCCACGCATTCTTTCATATCACCTTCCTTTGCACATAAATTGTTGAAATATGTGAAGCCAACATTGTTGGATAAAATGTTGATGATTTCCACACCCATGAATGATAGTCAATTGACTGAGCATGTATGTAGGGATTGTAAATTAAAGATAGAGGGGAAGGAAATGATAGCCAATCTGATTTTATTGAATATGAATGATTTTGACGTAATTTTGGGAATGGATTGGTTGGCTACCAATCGTGTTGTGATGGATTGTCATGCCAAAACATTGATGTTTTCAGGATTAGACAATCTTATTGTAAACTTTGATGAAAAGAAATGATATGAAAATAGCATGTTTGTTGTAAATAAAGGAGTATGATTTTAAATTCATATTGCTTGAGAGATAAATTTATTATTTATGATAAATGTTGAATGTGGAGTGATGGTTTATGTTACTAACGATGGAGAGGACAATGTGAAGGGTTCATTGCCTATGTGGTCGATATAGATGAGGCACACCTGGAATTGAAGGACATACCCGTAATTACGGACTACCCTGATGTCTTTCCGGATGAATTACCAGGACTACCACCTGAAAGGGAAATGGAATTTTGCATTGAGTTAGTGCCTGGTACAGAGCTGATATCGAAGCCACCCTATAGAATGGCTCCGATAGAGTTGGAAGAGCTGAAGAAACAACTGCAAGAGTTGTTGGAGAAGGGGTTTATTAGACCGAGTGTCTCACCTTGGGGAGCACCGGTTCTATTTGTAAGAAAGAAGGATGGAAGCCTCCGACTGTGTATAGATTACCGGTTGTTGAATAAGGCCACCATTAAGAACAAGTACCCCCTTCCAAGAATCGATGATTTGTTGGATCAGCTCCAGGGAGCCGAAGTATTTTCTAAGATAGATCTGCGGTCAGGGTACCATCAGTTGAGGATCAGGAGTGGAGATGTACCCAAGACAGCATTTCGCACCCGTTATGACCACTACGAGTTTTTGGTGATGCCATTCGGACTGACGAATGCTCCCGCAGCATTTATGGCATTGATGAATGATATATTCAAGCCATACCTGGACAATTTTGTGATGGTTTTCATAGACGACATTTTGGTGTATTCCAAGTCCAGGGAAGATCATGAGGAGCACTTGAGGATAGTTCTGCAGACCCTCCGAGAGAGAGAATTGTATGCCAAACTCAGCAAGTGTAACTTTTGGTTGGAACAGATCTCATTTCTGGGGCATGTTGTGTCTAAGGATGGGGTATCAGTGGATCCATCCAAGATAGAGGCAGTTGTGCAGTGGGAACAGCCCAAGACAGTAACTGAGATCAGAAGTTTCCTGGGATTGGCAGGATATTATCGGAGATTTGTAGAGGGTTTCTCCAGACTAGCTGCTCCGTTGACACGCTCACGCGTAAAGATGTTAAAGTTTAGCTGGGATGAGGCATGTGAGAGGAGTTTTGAGGAGCTTAAGCGTCGATTGACGACTGCTCCAGTTCTCACCATTCCTACCAGCTCAGGAGGATTTTCGGTGTATACGGATGCATCACACCAGGGACTGGGCTGTGTGCTTATGCAGGATGGGAAGGTAGTTGCCTATGGATCTAGACAGTTGAAAGATCATGAGAGGAACTACCCGACACATGATTTGGAGTTGGCGGCCGTAGTATTTGCTTTGAAAATATGGCGCCACTATCTCTATGGTGAGAAATTTCAGGTGTTTATAGATCATAAGAGCCTTAAGTACCTGTTCTCGCAGAAAGAGCTGAATATGAGACAGAGGAGATGGCTCGAACTCCTGAAAGACTATGATTGTGAAATCATGTACCACCCGGATAAGGCAAATGTAGTTGCCGATGCTTTGAGTAGAAAGAACCTTGGGTTGGTGTCTTATATGATGGTACGGGAACATGAATTGTTAGAACACTTTGCGAACCTCAGTTTGGATGTAAACCCACCTGGATCTGAGAGACTTGAGATCATGGCTAGTTTGAGACTAGAGCCAGAGTTGATTGGCCGTATTCGGCAAGCCCAGCAGAGCGATCGACGGTGTATCGATTGGCTGAGGCAGATACAGATAGGTGTGGGTATTGATTTTGGGCAGAGTGCTGATGGCTTATTGAGGTTCAGAGGCAGAGTATGCGTTCCCAGGGATCCTGAGATCAGGAGAATGATTTTATCAAAGGCTCACTCATCGAAGTATACGATACATCCGGGAAGTACCAAGATGTATCAAAACCTTCGGAAGGTTTATTGGTGGTCTGGAATGAAAAGAGACATTGCGGAATATGTCGCTAAGTGTCTCGTTTGTCAGCAAGTGAAGGTAGAGCATCAAAAGCCTGTAAGATTATTGCAGCCTCTACCGATACCGACATGGAAGTGGGAGCATGTCACCATGGACTTTGTGATGGGGTTGCCGAGGACCCGTAGAGGTCATGATGCTATATGGGTTATTGTGGACCGGTTGACTAAGTCCGCCCATTTCTTGGCTATGAGAGCTACCGATACACTGAGTCAGTTGGCGAACCTGTATATCCGAGAGATATTACGGCTACATGGTGTACCAGTGAGCGTTATTTCTGATAGGGATGCCCGCTTCACTTCCCATTTCTGGGAACATTTTCAGGAAGTGCTGGGGACCCGACTGAGTTTTAGCATCGCTTTTCATCCTCAGACAGATGGGCAGTCAGAGAGGACTATACAGACCCTCGAGGATATGTTGAGAGCGTGTGTGCTGGATTATAGAGGCTCCTGGGATGACCACCTGCAGTTAGCCGAGTTCGCTTATAATAATAGCTATCATGCTAGTATCGGGATGGCACCCTATGAGGCATTATACGGGCGTAGATGTCGTTCCCCTATTGGATGGGAAGAGGTTGGTGACAGATAAATTTTTGCTCCGAACTTAGTGCAGCAGGCATCTGAGGACGTCCAGTTGATATGTGAGAGATTACGGACAGCTCAGAGCCGGCAAAAGAGTTATGCTGACAAGAGACGAAGACCACTGGAGTTTGATGAGGGTGAGTCGGTATTTCTGAGGGTATCACCATCGAAGGGTATTATGAGATTCGGTAAGAAGGGCAAGCTGAGCCCTAGATATATCGGACCCTTCGAGATTTTGGAGAGAGTGGGAGATAAGGCGTATAGATTGGCATTGCCACCGAACTTGGCGAATGTCCACAACGTCTTCCACGTCTCGATGCTTCGGAAGTATCACCCGGACCTGGCCGAATATGAGGTTCCCGTGGCCTAGCCGGTTCAGCTTGCGCAGGTGCAACATTCTCAGGTTCAGGTGCAGCTGCTGGGGGATTCGATGTAGCCTGTCCCCCTGTACCAGGTGTACCCTCAAACCTGGCCATGATCTAACCCATCATGGTCATCATCGTGCGCATATCTTCCTCTAATCGGGCTATCCGAGGATCGAAAGCCTCTATCTGTTCCTGGGGCTCATGACTAAAGGATAATCTACTGTGCCTCTTAGTCCTGTCATTCCGCCCTTGAGCTCTCGAGTTCTCTCCCCTCTTGCGGTATCTCTTAGGCATATCTCACAAGCCTGATAACTTCCTGCATTTATAACAAACTTTTAATTGACTACCAGCTCCGTATACACATTTGTATCTAAATATCGCACAGTAACTTGGGGATGTATGTTTCTTAGTCCTAAACATCGACTCACATCAGACCAACGAAGCTCTGATACCAAATCTGTCACACCCCACTTCCGGGTGTCCTTTATCCATACTTACTCAACTACGGTTGGGCTGTGAGGTGATGCAATTACTAAAGTTCCTTGAGTTTATAGCGAAAATATTTAAAATTTAATTCACACTCCCAAGTGTGTAAATATACAAAATTAATTGTATAATAATATTTTTACATATCATCCCCATAAAACTGTTACATTTCTTAGTTATAACTGTGCGATACATCAAGATAGATACAAAATACACGTGTGTATACAATTCTTATACCTTTACAACTGACA
Organism: Firmiana major; assembly: GCA_033439115.1. Lineage (NCBI taxonomy): Eukaryota > Viridiplantae > Streptophyta > Magnoliopsida > Malvales > Malvaceae > Firmiana > Firmiana major. Next base: position 24,489,976 of record CM065896.1, on the reverse strand, counting down.
GGATCAAGTGTGCGGGATATCACCACTATTTGCTTCCGCACAGAAGGTGGGTCAAATCCAACCCATCGGTCCATAGCAGATATCGTCCAAAGACAGCATATCACAATCTCAACATGGTACAACGTACTCCATGCTACCTGTACGGTATAGCATACTCCGTGGACCCACATCAACACATCATATCATGCCACATCTCAAAACGCACGTGTGAGCCTATTTAATCGGTACGACTTCTTATCTACCCGAAGCTCCTAACACGGCTATCAACATGTCAAATTCCTAAAATGCACGTGCGAGCCTATTTAATTGGCGAGACACCAAGTCTGCCCGAAGCTCCAAGCACGGCAACAAATAAGGTGGGCATCTAATGCGAGCTATGCTCCAACACCATGCCAAAACCAGTATAAAAATCCATGTGAAAACTAGTACGAGCTAAGCTCCAGCACTCATGCGTATAAAACACATCAAATTTTATGCGAATCATACTCTAGCACACTTTCATTCTTATGAAAACCATATAGGTGGCTCAATTCTTTGCAAGTATGGTTAACAAACCAAAACAATTCATTTCTTTTGCAATTCATTTTCAAATGTCAGCCAACCTACCAATCACTTGCTAAAAAGCAATTCAAACATGATTTTCCAAAGCACTATGCTTTTCTTTTCATGTACATTTCTCAAACACTCAACTTTTTACCCTTCAATCACCTAATATCATTTCCTAATATCTCATGCATTCTAGCAAAGCATTTAAGCACCCAAATTGCGCACAGATATCTCTAAGAGTCCACAGAATTCCCTTACCTCAATTTACTTGAGTGCGACTCTCTCTTCCTCTTAGCCTCTTGCGCTCTTGGTTCACCTTGCTCCGGTGTATCCTCTGGAGCTGCGATTCATTCATCCAAGTCACTTGAGTTAATGTTGTTAACTCACATTTTGACTTCACTAGTCAATATAATTCATCTATGCATTTACCAATGCCTTAATCCACATTTTATCCCTTTTTGGTAAATCTCACTATTTATTCACTAACAACATCTTAAAATCATACTCTTAACACTATTATCACTTCAAGATACCTCGTTCATCATTAATCTCAATACATTTCACTTTCTCACACTAGACCATTTCTACGTCATGGTGGATTCGTTCTACTCTATGTAGTTTCTACCATTTCTATGCACACCAAATCATTCCCCACATCAATATCCAAACAATGTACTTAAGTATTTGCATTAGAAACTCACCTAGTTTGTTTTCCTCTTTACTCCAAATAAAAATGTACCTTTTGTCCTTCAATCCAACAAATGGGGAAAAGTCTCCAAGCTATGTTGTTCTTCTCTTTGACGTGAACAACTTTGTTTCTAATAACTTTCCCTAAAATCTTTCTGAAAATTGCTGGATTTAGGAGTGAGAAAGCTAGGTTTTGGGTTTTTGAATGGAAAGGAAAGTTTAGTCTCGGGAAAATTGAGATTTCACTACTCCTTTTATAGAATTTTCTTGATGAGATTGATCTACATTGGGTACAAATCGATCTGGTCCTCTTAAAATCCCTCTTTTTCATGACATTTCAAGGTAAGAGATCGATCTGTGTCAAACAGAAGGTTAAGAACATCGATCTGGTCTTGGAGAAGATTGATTTACATTTTACAAAAGGTTTAGAAGATCGATCTGGTCTTAGGGGAGATCAATTTGTATTTTACAGAATGTTTAGGAGATCGATCTGGCTCCATTGGAGATCGATATGTCCTATTCCATAGCTCAAAATAAGAGTATTTTGGCTCTTCTAGATCGATCTCTCATCCTATGAGATCGATCTGGCCTTTATATTTTCAGATTTTACTGCAGTTTTCTACAGGTACTTACACCAAAATAACTTTAATTTGCTGTCATAGTCATTTTCTCATCCAATCATCTTTGAGACTTGAAAATGGCATCCAGTCATACCTTATACCTATTAAAACTTATGTGAAATCTGTATATAACCAAAGGTACATAATATATAAACCAAATGGAAGTGCACAACTCATGCAATCTTTCTTCCCTTTTACCACACTACTCATAATCCATTCTACTCACATTTTTCACATGTTTAAGTCCATTTCTTTATATTCATACATAACGTAACTTGTACGTACAATCACAACTCTTATTACAAGTGTGTACATTAAACTTATGGACTTACATCACATATACTTCACATTACAAGTATATCACCATACTTATGATTTCATTTACATATATATATAAGGTTTAACCTATACGGGGTCTCACACTTGTCTATACTTGAAGTTGAGCTAAAGATGACAGTCGAGCAAATGACAATAAACAAAAACGCTGCATTAGAGGAAACGCAAGGTTTGATAAATAAGGAAGTATTTCTAACTTTTCTTTAATTTTGAGCCTTCTTCTTCTTCTTCTTCTTCTTCTTCTTCTTCTTCTTCTTCTTCTTCTTCTTCTTCTTCTTCTTCTTCTTCTTCTTCTTCTTCTTCTTCTTCTTCTTCTTCTTCTTCTTCTTCTTCTTCTTCTTTCTTCTTCTTCTTCTTCTTCTTCTTCTTCTTCTTCTTCTTCTTCTTCTTCTTCTTCTTCTTCTTCTTCTTCTTCTTCTTCTTCTTCTTCTTCTTCTTCTTCTTCTTCTTCTTCTTCTTCTTCTTCTTCTTCTTCTTCTTCTTCTTCTTCTTCTTCTTCTTCTTCTTCTTCTTCTTCTTCTTCTTCTTCTTCTTCTTCTTCTTCTTCTTCTCTTCTTCTTCTTCTTCTTCTTCTTCTTCTTCTTCTTCTTCTTCTTCTTCTTCTTCTTCTTCTTCTTCTTCTTCTTCTTCTTCTTCTTCTTCTTCTTCTTCTTCTTCTTCTTCTTCTTCTTCTTCTTCTTCTTCTTTCTTCTTCTTCTTCTTCTTCTTCTTCTTCTTCTTCTTCTTCTTCTTCTTCTTCTTCTTCTTCTTCTTCTTCTTCTTCTTCTTCTTCTTATAGACTTACTTTGAGACAAAGTAAGATTCAAGTATAGGGGAGAAAGGTTTAGTATGTCTTAAAACATCTGAGCCAAAATTTTTAAAAGTTTTAGTCAAATAAGCTCTTGATTATTTTTTGGGTTTTTATAATGTTGACTTTTTAAGTTTACTTAAAAAACATGTCAACATCTTTGTTATAGTTTTAGTTTTAGGTTCATTTTTTTTTAAGATGTCGATTTTTATATGTTGTTTTATATTTGTCGATTAGCATAGTTTATAGTTGTTTCAATTTTAGCTTTAATTTTTAGGTTCGGTTAAAGCTTTATAGTGATCAGCCATGTCTTATTCTTGTGTATATGCAGATTTCTAATAATAAAAGCTTGGTACTAATCGATTTTTTGTGTTTACATTAGGAATTTGATAAAGTTAAGTAAAAAAGATGATGATTCTTTTCTCTTTCAATGATTAATTCTAACTTAAACAAAGTTTTATAAAAGCATTGAAAGTATTTTGATTGTTATGATTGTTGAAGTAAATTCTTTCTAAAGAGTTTTATGTAATTGCATGATTTAATATGATTAAGCATGTGATATTTGTTTTGTGATTTTGCCTATTGAAATTAGTCCTAAGCTAGGTTCAAGTAAACAAGAATATCTTTTATGAAAAAAGTGAAAAAGAAAATAATGATATGAAAGAAAAAAGAAAGAGGTTAAGTTAAGAAAAAATGGTATTAACTGCTCTAATGTTTTGAGTCATATAAGTTTAAAGATTGGAAATTTATTTAACGACTTGAAATATGAGTATGCAAAACGCTCTAAATACAAAAACTGACTTGTTCTACAAATGAGTACTTGGAGAGGTCATAAAATAACCTTTAAAGCTTGAAAATGTGAAAATTTATTGATTTATTACCGATGCTTATAGTAATGGATATAGGTAAGTTGTACACTTATGTTATATGTTTCAATTAATGTCAGTTATGTATTTTACATTGGCTTATTTAGAAGTATGCATGAATATGATAATAATGGTTGAGATATAATTGACTTGATTATTTGATTTTGTTGAGTCATCAATTGAAATTTGAAAGATTGAAAATTGAAAGATTGAAAAGTATTCATGATCTTTATCAAATAAAGTTGCTAACTTGTATGTTGAGTATATTTAAAGATTTTTTATGTATATATCACCTGAAAGCCTTCACGAGACATAACTCATCCACTAAGGGTGACTTAGGGGTCTAAAGGCTTGTTGCATATACTAAATGCAATCGTGACTACTACGAAAGTGTGTTAGAAATTGATACTTTTGAATTAAATTTAGGACTTTAGTTAGGATTTGCTAGAGGACAAACAAAGCTTAAGTGTAGAGGAATTCGATAGGTACTTAATTTAATATATTAATATTGTCTAATAATATTATTTTAGCTTTATATTGATTTTAAAAATATAATGTAACGTTTTTTTTTATGTTATAGGCATTAAATATAGGCTAATGAGAGAAAATGAAGCCAAAAGGACACTTTTTGTACTTTTAGATTTTCGGACCAATAGGGATATTTTAGTAATTTTGCCTCTGTCTAACTTTTTTAGGAAGAAGTGACCTTTTTAAAGTTGTATAGGACTTCTTAAGCTTTCTAAAATGTCAAAGATCATCTAAATCAGAGTTCATTTGATGAGTCAAAAGTCTCTGCAAAATCAGCACTAAATTAGAAAAGTCAAAGTCCTAATGAAAGTGGGATTACTACAAGGATAATTGAAGAAATTAATTAAATCCTTTTTAGAAGATAATTGCTAGAAAAGAAGACTCTAATGAGCTATCCTAATGAGTTGGAAATGAAGAATTGGAAACCAAGTTTACAATTGAAGAGTTATTAATAGATTAATACTAGTAAATAGAATCTTACTCACATTTTAATTAGATCTTTTATTCCAAATAGGATTAGGATTGTTTCCTCACTATAAAAAGGGACCAAAGGCTAGCCACCAACCTCACCAATTGGCCTTGGTTTAGTTTTATAAATTTATTCAACTCTTGTTTTATCTTAAAAAATGTTTCTTTTAAATAATTCTTATTGTGGCCGATTGCTTTATTTTCTTTTATAATTGTTCAAATCGATTTCTTCTTTATTCTCTTAAGTGTCGATTACTCTAGTTTGATTTTTATTACACATTTGCATGATATTTCTTCTTAGTTTGCATAATTAGTCGGTTACCATAGTCTTTAAAGTATGTTGCTGATTTCTTTTATTTTATAATCTAAAGTTGTGATTTCTTTTATATTTCATGCTAGATTGTTTCTTTACTTATTTGTATCTAGATTAATTGTTTTTCATGTTTTAGTTTCATAAAGTAGTTTTTAGTTTATTCTTGTATACTTTGCTTTCTTGAATTGCTTTCTTGAATGATATTTATGATCTTTAGCATCTAGATTTAGTTTCTTCTTTGTTAAATTAATCTTTTACATATTTCATACATAAACCGTAATTCTTGCATGCTTTCTTGAAATTTTTATTTTCTTGGATCTTGGTTAATTTAATTACATAGTTTAGTAGCATATTACAATTTCATCATTAATTTGTCAAGTTTTGTTCATGTCGCATAAGGTAAGCATAATATAAAAGGCTATCGACTTTGCATGTTTCTATAGTCACGGTTTTCTTTTAACAAGTTTTCTTTCTTGTTTATTTCATTCTTTTCTTAATCTTTATATGTGTTTTAAGCATGATGTCTAGCGAGTAGTATTTTAATTTAATTGGTGTGTTTTCTTGATTGAATCTTGATTGAATTGATTTTATGAAAAGCATGAACTTATTGATATATTATTGATGGAGTATCAAGATTTTTTGTGGTATCTTTATATGATATTAATTTGGTTTGATGGAAAAGGCATGCTATCTAATTAAGATTCCTAATCTACTACTTGATTAAAAACTTAAGTTCGTAATCGCTTTTGTTTGAAATCACCTAGAGCTAAAGGGAAATCTTGTTTAGGCCAAATGAACCGTGCTTGTGTGTTTATTGCTTAATTCAACTCATATCTTCCACAGATTATAATGATGCTATGAATTTTATCTAGATAGCTTGTTTTAGGTAATTAAATTAATTAGGGATTAATTGTAAAACTTGTTATGACTAACAAAGAAGTAAGGGAAGATCGTGTAAAAGAGCTTGTTATTGCACTACAAATGGTTGCTCAAATTGATAATATCTTTGGAAATTCAATGATCACATCCTTAAATCAAGAAAATCAATAAACATACCACCCAAAGTCTTTATCATAGTAATAGTGGAAATTCATACTTGTCTTGCATTTTTTTGCATTCTTAGCTTCTTTTTATATTAATCATTTAATTAATAATAATAATAACCCTACATTATGTTGTGTCGTGTGTCTTAAACTTAAGTTTGCTTGATTAAATTACTACAGTCCTTGTGGATACAATCTCTACTTTCCTATCTACTTGTTAGTTAGTTTTTAGAGTTAAATTATTTTTTGGTACCTTGACACATACCAAAATGTTTTGATGCTTTCTTCTTTAGTATGTGTTCTTTACTTGGCATAAGCTTACCTCCCCTTTTTCGCACCTTTAGGATTACCTGCAGTAAGTTGGGTTATCCTTAGAAATGGGCTTCAGAAGGTGTGTCTTCCACACGCCTGCTATTACATTTTGGAGAGGTATAACCCTCATGTATATTTCTAGTTTGTTATTCTAGAGATTTTTTATTCACAGTCTATGTATTTATGATATAGGGATGTAAACTAAGTATTGTTTTGGAATATAACTCCGAGCTATAAAGGGCATCAAATGTGGTTTCCTAAACTGTATTGGATGTCAATTATGATCCACTTATGATGTAAGGTAACATGTTTCCAATTCAATATATAGCCATTTTGATGTATGATATTTGCAATGAATTGGAGTTTAATTAAAGATTAAAATGAATAAGGTAATTAAGTAATTGATCGTTTGAGATCACATCACACATTATTAGACTGAGACCACAAGTTTTAATTCGCCGGTACTTAAATCAAGTAAACCAGAACCTAAACTAGACATAGACCAACATAAGTAAGAAAAATGAAAATTTTGATCCGAAATTTTAAGAAATCGTTGCATTATAGAGTTAGCATTAGAGCAGAACTTGTCTAGTACGAGTTAGTATAGGCAAGTTAGGTTTACATCCTAAAGTTTGTGCGTGTCTGGATATAAACTGTGTATAATTAATTTGAGTTACACTAAGGATTTTTGTTTCTATATAGGTTATCAGTTACAATGAGTGGAAGGTGAGGTAACTGGGGAGCTAGGCTCCCCAAACACCACCTCTTCCACAACTCGACAGCCCTAATACCCATATCTCTCAACTTGAGTAAAGCCTCCAGACTCTTACCGCGACACTAATCGCCTTTATAGCTCAATAGATGGCTGGTACCAACGCAGCCATTAATGGTCACCAGGCCACTCCACCTCATCTTCTAGTACCTCAGGCTCTTGCACATCCTCCTCAGAAATCACATTAGCCTTCAGTTTCGTAGCCACAACTAGCTCACTTTTAGGCTCCTCAACAGCCATCAGCAGCTAGTGATGGTGATGATAGATATTTAAACTGCCTTAGGTGGTTCTAAAAGTTTAACCCACCGTCTTTTAAGATATAGGAGAACTCGGTTGTGGCTGATCATTGGCTTCTGGCAGTAGAAAAGCTATTTGAGTATTTGAAGAGTCTATCTACTGAAAAGGTGATCCTTGTTACTTTCTCTTTTAAGAGAGATGCTGACCATTGGTGGAAGGCCTACAAGAAAATACTAGTCGGTTAGCATCCAAAAATCACATGGGAGATTTTTTTTATCTGATTTTCTCCATCAATTTATTCCCCAGACACTGCCAGTTGATCATATGAGGCTTGTTTTACTGCTCTGAGTTGTTATGTCCAAAGACTTTCTAGAGTGAGAAAAAGAGGGTTAAGAGTTTCATGTTCGGATTGGGACTATCGACTCAGGCCAAGTTGGCTCAATTTGATATTTTTTCCTATGATGAGGTCGTAAGACCTCACAACAGAGAAGTGCAAATTAGAGACAGAGGATTGTTGAGACTCAATCAAAAGCTACTAGGCCTGCACCTACTGCCACTAAGGGTGCTCTGACAGTATACAAGAACTATGGTGAGAACCATGATCTAAGCCTTTTTATTGGTCTACGTGTGCTTGCTTCAACTGTGTTTAGACCTGCCACCTTATCAAAAACTATCGTAAGCTTAAGCTTACCTAAAAACCAGTTAATAGACCTGCTCATAGGATTGCAGTTCAAAGAAAGGCCACAACAACTGAGAAAGGAAAAAAAGTTGTGACTCAAGGGCATGTATTTGCACTTGATAAGGAGACCGCAAACACGTATTCATATGTGATTAAGGAAAATAAAATAATCTTTGATTTTAAGGCTTTAACTTTATTTGACGCAGGTTTTACTCACTCATTCATATCTCCATCATTTGCTAATAAGTTGCATATAAAGCTTGTACCCTTAAATCACATTCTGCATATTAGTACTCCCATGAAAGAGTCTCAAATGACTGATTTGATTTGTAAGAATTGTAAGTTAAGGGTAAGAGTGAGGGATTTTGTAGCAGATTTGGCACTATTTTACATGTATGATTTTGATGTTATTTTAGGCATGGATTGGTTAACAGTCAATTATGTTAGTTTAGATTGCTACGCTAAAACAGTAATATTCGCCTTACTTAATCCTTATATTATACATTTTGATCAATAAGAAATGAAAGTATTGATGTGAAGGATATATTGCTTTTGAGGAAAACACAAGGAGGGGACATTTTGATCTTTAAGATATTTTGGTGATTAGGGAGCGAATGTATTCCCGGAAGAGCTACCAAGTTTACCTTTGAATAGGGTGTTGGAGTTCGCTATATTTTTAGCACCAGACACTCAGCCAATATCTAAGCCTCCCTACTGCATGGCTTTGGTTAAGTTAGTGAAACACGAGACAGATTCAGGACTTATTTGATAAGGATTTCATTCATCCAAATGTCTCACTTTGGGGATATTCCAATTTTGTTTGTCCAGAAGAAGGATGGCAGCCTACGGTTATAGATAGACTAAGACTACTTAATAAGACCACTATTAAGAACAAGTATCTCTTTTCGAGGATTGACAATCTGTTTGATTAGCTATGGGGTGCTCAAGTGTTCTCCAAGATAGACCTCTGATCAGGATACCATTAGTTGAAGATTAGGAAGGAAGTTATCCCTAAAATAGCTTTCAAGACTCGATACGGACATTACGAGTTTCTATTGATGCCATCCGTGTTGACAAATGACCCCATAGCCGTCATGAATTTGATGAATAAGATTTTCAAGCCTTACCTAAATCTATTTGTGATAGTGTTTATTGATGATATATTGGTGTGAGCAGCATTTAAGTATCGTTCTTCATGCTCTCAAAGATAGGAAGTTATATACAAAGTTAGATAAGTGTGAGTTTTGGATTGAGCAAATCTCTTTTCTGTGTCACATAGTTTCTAAGGATGGGGTATCAATGAATCCGTCTAAGGATGATGTAGTTGTACAGTGAGAGAGATCGAGAACAATAACAGAGATCCATATTTTTCTAAGTCTAGCAAGATACTACAAATGGTTTATTTAGGGTTTCTCTAGACTCGTCTCGCACGCAAAGATGTGAAGTTTAAGTGGACTGATGCATGTGACCAAAGTTTTCAAGAATTGAAGCACAGGCTAACTATAGCACCAATCCTTACCATTCCGAGTAGTTCAAGGGGCTTATCATTCTACACTGATGCCTTTTTGCAAAGTTTGGTTTGCATGCTGATGCAGCATGGTCGAGTAGTTGCCTAAGGCTCCCATCAGTTAAAAGATCATGAGAGGAATCACCATACTGTTAATTCTATATTTTTTATAATTATTTGTGCTTAATTTCCTGATTAATTATTTAAATCCCCAATTTATTTTGTTAATTATCCCCTTTATTTAATTAAAATTCTCATGTTTGCAAATAAATTAAATCCGGATGAATTTTGAATATTTCGGTAGAAAATAGATCGAAATTGGGCTAAAATCGAGATTGAGCCACGTGGACAACACGAGCCATGCCACCTAGCACATCCAATTGGACAAGAGGATAGATGACATGGAAATATTTTTTTCAAGGAGCCAATGGTGTAAAGACAAGTGGCCAAACAATGTCAACTCATCTAGGATGTAGAAATTACAATTATACCCTTTTTGTGTATAAATAAGACATGGAAGCAATTGAAAAAATGTGGAATGCAGTGTAGAAGTAGGAGTAGGAAATGTAATGTAATTTAGGAGTAGAAGTAGTGGAGGTAGAGTAGTTTTTAGAGTTATTTCCTTTCTAGTATTTTTTTTTTCTTCCCGTTTGTTTTACTTTGCAATTTCCGTTAGCTTCCATTTACTTTTAATGTTCATTCATGTTTATGCTCTTCATCTTCTAGACTTGGATATTTTCTATTTCATAGCAAACAATGTATCATTTCATCTTCGCGGTTATGTTAAATCTAGTCTTTTATTTTTTCAAGTTTTACATAGCTTAACTCCTAGTGTAGCTCTCTGTTAGATTTTTTTTTTTGGTGCATTCGGGTGGCGTAAATATTTCATTCATTCTTCCACCTTATGGTTCTGTTGCCTTGATGTGGATTGATGCTGAGCATTTTTCCACATCATGAGCAAAGTGGAACATGGTTGGAGAAGAAAATGACGCAACCCGAGGTCATTGGAGTTTCTTATTTTTCTGTTTCTTGATTTCTTTTGTTTCGGTTTGAGCTTTAGAGGGACTACACCCTTCCTCTCGGTTGCATTTTAAGTTGCCTATCACATTGTTGTTTGCAGCTCTAAGCTTTTATTAGATGTCTGTTTTATGGTTTATAGCATAGTTATTATGATATTGCAAAGAACCGAGAACCACACAGTCCACTCTGTTCTGCTCTGTTCTTAGTTCTCGCTACTGTTCATTTTTTGTTTCCTGTTTATACTGCACAGTTTGATTACCAGTGATTATTGGGTGGCTGCAGGGTAGAGATCACATTTGCTAAATGTGTATTCTGCCTTAGCTTTCACTGATTGCTGCGTGAAACAAAAGGAGATGTGGTGTGTTGCTTGTTTGCAGGACGACTGGTCTGCTTGCTGCCACGGACTGGAGGATTGAAGCATGGAAGGCTTGCTGAAACATTACAACTGAAGCGAGGAAGACGTTGCCAGTTGCTGGGCAAAATCGAGATCATCATGGCACCTGGATGCAGCACCAGTGAACAGACAGAGATGCAGTATGGCAGATAGTGCAGGTAACGGAAGCAGTGCAATGCAGCAGCAGCAGGTCTGTCCAGAAACAGTAGCTGAAGTGGTTGGTAACGTGAGGTGTTGGAGTTGTGCAGAAAAGGAAGAAGTGCACGAAACCGAGAGCAGAGTTGGTGGAAGATTGCAGGAGCAAGAGATGTAGCAGATAGCAGGCCTAGAAATGGATGACAAACCGAGAGCAATGTGAAGAAGACATGCACAGTACCAACACATGCTTGGGACCACTTGTTTTGCAATTTGCTTAAGGCTATGTTTGGCCATGTCATTTTAATCATGTGCTATAGTTTAATGCATTTTTAGTCTTTTCATGCATTTGTTAGTTGTTAGTTAGTCAGTTTAGTCAATTAAAATGGTAGGTTAGTTTTAATATTTTTGCATGTTAATTTAATTTGTAGTGTTAATTTTTAGTTAGTAGTTAATTTTATATTATATGTTTAGGATTTTATTTTGGTTTAGTATTTTGTTAGTTGTATTTAGAATTAATTTAGATTTAATGTGTTTCATGCATTTTTAATTTAGTCTTCATTGTTATTAGATTTTTAGTTTAGTTTAATTTGCATTTTTATTAATTAGCTTAATTGCATGCATATTTTATTTTAGGTTAGTTTAATTGTAGTTTAATTAACCTTGTTTTGTTATTTTCATATTTGCATTTTAATTGCGTTAATGAATTTTTAAAATGTTCTAATTTCTTTTGTAGGTATTTGCTTTTCATTGCTCGGAGCACTGTAAGTAGATTTTGCTCGGTTTTATTTAGTTCGTATTATTTTATTACTTTTCAGTAATTTTAATTTTAGATTTAGTAAATCACCCACCTTAAATTTCATAATTTGCTAGAATATACTTAGGGTAAGATTAACCAGTAGTTAATTAGGCTAACCAACTTCTCTGAGGGACGATAACTCGGGACTCAAATCCCATTATTACTTGTATGACCCGTGCACTTGCAGACAATACCTTCAGGGCGTGTGTCAGACCCGAGTTTTCGATTTATGTATATAGCTTGTACCTTATGATTCCTATGTGTACGAATACTTTATTTCATAGTTGAATCATAAGAAGAGTATTTACTAACATGCAATCGACTAATTGAGAAATTTAAAAATGCATGTAAGCTACATAATAGCAAGATAAGGGTTAAAGTGATTCCCGAACAAGTGTAGGGGTAAAACGGTCAAATGATCAAAATCTGGTATAAATTCGGTGAGAAAATTTCATTAAAAATATGAAATTTCGAGTTCAATTAATCAAGATATGAATTTATTTAATATTTTTGGAATTTTTACCTCGAAAAACGAGCCTAAAAATAGTGAAAAAATATACCGAAAAGGCAATATCGAACTGATAAATTCATTTACGGATTAAATGAATTTAATATTAATTTTTGGGATATTTTAAGATTTTTATTATTATTTTAATGAATAAAATAATAATAATAATAATATATTATAAATAAAAGAAAAAAAAGAAATTGAAAAAAAAGAAACGGATTGAAATTATCGGGGAGAGAGAAACAGAGCCAAAACCACGTGAAGTTGACCGAGGGAGAAGGAGTCACAGGTGACGAACCAGCGGCCGACGGTACGCGGAGTGCTGGGCAACGGAACGACCGGCACCGGGGGAGAGCTCGATGGCCACCATGTGCCTGGAAACATCGCCAGCGGAGAGATCTGCGAGAGGGAAGCCGCGGGAGAGAAGGACGGATTCGGTCGAATCCGGCGTCGGTCAACCCCAGACGAGGCCAAAAGAAGCCTCTAGAGGCGAGGCCAAACCATTTGGCGGTGGAATCGACCGGAGAACTGGTCGGACGGCGTCAGAACGATGAAAGGAGCTTGAACCGATCTGTGGTTCAGTGGAAAGTGACTGTGCTGAATCGGACCGGACCGGTTCAGCCAAGGAGAAAAGGAGAAAAGGGGAAAAGAAGAAAAAAAGAAAGAAAAAGAAGAAGGAAAATTTTTGAGATTTCACCGGACTTCGGGTAAGTTGATACGAGGTCAAAAGTGACCGATTTGATTTTCGATAAATTTATTTGAATTTTATTTAATCGAAAATTGACCTGGAGTTAAATATACGAAATTGTGCAGTTCGACTATTAATTCCGAACGGGAGCCCGATCGAACTCCAAATTTTGTACCATCGCATAATATCCGGTAAGTAAAGCTCATTTACGACAATTTATGTGATTAACGCGTATTTAAGATTTAATTTACGCATTTCGGATTAAATTCTGCATTTAGTGAATTATATTCAAAATTTTGAATTAAATGTTGTAAATGATATACGGGCTATCCAAAGAGTTTGGAATAAAGCCCAATGGGTATTGATAGACCCAATGAGTCGATAGACCCTGAGGAAGGGAAATAATACGTGAAAAATAGGCTTAATACGGATTAAGGCCCAATTAAAGTATTTAGGCCCATTTAGAGTAAACGGGCACAATTAAGTGAAATGAACTGTATTAAATGTCTAATACAGTAGGAAACATGAAATTAATCTAGTGAATGGTTAAATGCAGCTCCAGAGTCATATTGAGAGTGACCGGACTGCGAGGTTTGGACAGCACAGAGGAAGAGAGGTCACACTACGTGATCCGAGGTAGGGGACTCTTGCAAGTAGTTAGAGATATCTGTGCATATTTTCGTTGGATTTTACATTCACTGAAATTGTTTGAGGGTCAGAGAGAATCAAAAATATTATAGGGACCCGATATGGGTAAATTACGATTTTGCCCCTAGTTAGAAAAAAGTCAAATTTTGGGAAAAGTTGTAAAAAAACATGGAAATGATGTTTTGAGTGGTTTTTACTACTGTGTAGCAGAAGAGTATGTGGATGGGCTAATGTTTTGAGGTCAATGTAAACTAAGCACACTTTATAGTGCTGATTTTAGTGATTTTAAACATCCCTGTTTTTAAAGAGCCATCTACCGAATTATGTGGAAACAATCGTGCTAGAGCACAGCTCGCACTTGATTTCAGATGTTTTTCACATACATTAGTGCTGGAGGTTTACTCGCACTACATTTACTTGACATGCATGAGAATACGGGAGCATTGCTCATACTCAGTTTTATGTGATTTTTGCATGATAGAGTGCTGGAGCGATTAGCTCGTACTCGAGTTTTACATGAGATGCATGACAGAGTGCTGGAGCGTTGCTCGTACTTGATTCTTCATGATTTGTACATGACATAGTACTTGAGCGATTTGCTCATACTTGATTTGAATGAGAACTATGCATGACCTAGTGTTGGAGGTTTACTCGCACTAGTGTTGATATTTTGACATGCATATACAGTGTTTTGAGGTGGAGCATTGACTGTGAGTCACACTCAAGACGCGCACTGTATTTTACGTGATATATAGACATGTTAGAAAAACTGTGACGATTTCCTCTGTGTAGATTGAGTGTCACACTGTTGAGATATTCTCACGTGGATTTAGAGACGTGGCATTTATTCCATAGTATGAGGGCTAAGACCTATGGCAGGCACCCTAACTATGATGTATTCCCATGGTATGAGAGGCTAAGACCTATGGCAGGCACCCCGACCATGATGTAGGGTCCACGGGTGTACGTTGTACCATGCGTGTGGCACGGAGTACACTGTGCCATGTTTTGTTGTGGAGTTATGGAGGAGAGTTTTTGATAGCTGGCGGTTGTGATGGACTGACCCCCCTCCCATTACAGCAGTGATAACCCGCACATCGAGTACTGTGTTGCCTGAGATTTCACCATGTTAGGATATGGCCATAGTCCGGAGTTATTGCATTTAGCCACTGAGTCTCGCATGATATATCACATGTGTTTTATGATACAGGTAGATCTGAGGGATGAGTCGGAACCCGATTTGTTTGTGTTGTGATGAGAAATGCCATATTTACTGTGTTTTGAATGTAAATGGCATATTTTATATAACGGCATTCTTAAATGATTAAATATGCACTATTTTGCATGAATGCCTCTGATTGATAAACCAGCATGTGTTTAGTACATGGGATTTTAAATCTGTACTATTATTATATATATTTTAAACATGCTTTTGAAATGAGAGAAGGAAAGGCAAAGCACTATTTTCAATAGATAGTATGGATGTCTACTTGCTTACCTGATTTCCTTACTGAGCGCGTTGATAGCTCATCCCATTCATTTTCCCCCATCTTTACAGATTCTCGTCAGTAGATCGAGTCGGCCAGGGTATTGCATTCCTTTGATCTGCTGCCACTCTCCATCTAGCGAAGGTATATACAAGCGCACTCTTTTGTATCTGAACAATGCATAAACACAGTGATGTACACGGTTTTAATGTTGGGGATGTAAATGTAATGATGTAATTATATTTAAGTATATGAACTTACTTATGATATGAATGTCATGTATGTATGATACGAAAAAGAATGGTAAGGTATGTATAGATGAGGAGACTAATGCCTATTCACAGCCCAACTGTTGAGGAGATAAAGGTAAGTAAAAAGTGAAAAATTTATTGTGGTTTTTGGTAAGTCACATGTGGGAGGAGGGCGTGACAGCGTGTCAAGTTTTTGGCACCGTTACCGGGGAATTTTTAATTAGTCGTTAATTAATATCGGTGAAATTATGCTTAGGTGTAATTCTAGCTTGTAAATATTTAGGTTGTAAATACTTAGAGGTTTAATCTAGATTAGTTAATTGAAAAAATTAAAAAAATTAAAAATTAAAAAACTTAAAAAAAAATTCTGAGGACTTTTAGATGTTTGCATGCGTAGAGCCCGAAGTTATGATTGCTTTCCTCTAGATCCTGAAATCGAATGAACTGTTAGGAAAATTTGAAAGGATTCTAGGAAATTTATAGCTCCACTGCAAAACACCATGGCAGAAAATCGAGAAATCAGGACCGTTGGAGATTATGCGGTACCGATGATTGGAGGATATTATAATGGCATTAGGCCACCAGCCATCCCTGCTAACAATTTTGAAATTAAACCTTCCATCCTCCAGATGATCCAGACCTCTTTAAAGTTCAGTGGGCTTCTGCACGATGACCCACATGCTCACCTTGGGCAATTCCTGGACTTGTGCAACACATTCAAGCATAATGGATTATCTGATGATGCGTTTAGGCTTAGATTATTCCCCTTCTCACTTAGGGATAGGGTGCGACACTGGTTAACCTCCTTGCCTCCGAGATCCATTTCTACATGGGACGAGTTAGCCTATCAATTTCTAGAGAAGTTTTTCCCTCCCTCTAAAATGGTCAGACTCCGTAGTGATATATCTTCCTTTGCCCAGCTCGATTCGAAAACTCTTTATGAAGCATGGGAATGATATAAGGAGCTTCTTAGGAAGTGCCCTCACCATGGCCTACCTTTATGGTTCCAGACCTTCTACAACGGACTTACAAGCCAAAATAAGACCATTGTTGACGCTGTTGCGAGTGGAGCGCTAATGTGTAAAATAGAGGAGGAAGCTTACGAGCTCTTAGACGAGATGGCTGCTAACAACTATCTATGGTCCTCAGAAAGGTAATTACCAAAGAAGTCGGCGGGTGTTTATGAGCTCGACACACTGTCTACCTTGACCTCTCAAATCACTAATCTTACGAAGAAGGTAGACTCGCTCAGTACCCAGCATAATCTTTCTACCAATCCTAATCCGATTTATTCTGTCTAAAATCTTTTCCTTTCATGCGATCTGTGTAGTGGTACCCACTCTGTAGATAGGTGTCCGCTCAACTTAGAATCAGTTCAATATGTTACCCCCCTAAGCAGCAGAACAACCCTTTTTCAAACACCTATAATCCAGGGTGGAGGAACCATCCTAACTTTTCTTGGAGCCAAAACCAAGGGCAATCTTTTAGTTCTGACCTGTAGAACCCCCTATTTTTCAAGCTCCACCGGTTCATGTACCACCACAGCCGCAATTTCCATATCACCCGCCTCATCAACCATCCCCACCACAAATTCAACATCATCCACCTCACTTCCATCAACCACCACCACCACTTATGCAGCCTCAACTTCACCATGCACCAGCAGCTGAGAAGAAGCCCTCGCTTGAGGAAATGTTCACAACTATTCTACAAAATCAAGCTGCTTCAATTAAGAACTTAGAGTTTTAGGTGAGACAAATAGTAAATGTTCTTAGCCAACGTCCTTAAGGGACCATTCCTAGTAACACTAAAGCTAATCCTATTAGGTAAAGGGAGGGTAAAGAACATGTAAAATCCATCATCCTTAGGAGCGACAAAGAGCTAGAAAAGCCACAAGTTAAGTCCAATCCTGTTCAGCCCATAGTTGAAGAACTCATAAGTCCCAAAGAAGCAGCTCAGAAAGAGCAAGAACCTAAAGATCAAGCTGCAAAGGAATTAAAGATAGGTGCTTCTTCATCTTTACCTTCTTCTACTTCACAGCCTTCAAAGTCCTCTGATGCCATACATGTTACCACTACATCCCTTCCAGTTAGACCACCAGTACCTTTTCCTCAGATGTTCCAAAATCAAAAGCTGAACCAATAATTCGCCAAATTTCTTGAGGTTTTTAAAAAACTTCACATCAACATTCCTTTTGCAGATGCTTTAGAGTAAATGCCAAGTTATGTGAAGTTTCTAAAGGATATCCTCTCGAGGAAGAGAAGACTGGAAGATTAATGCAATCATCCAGAGGAAATTACCCCTCATGCTCAAGGACCTCGGGAGTTTTACCATACCCTGCACTATTGGAAATTTATTCTTTGGTAGAGCCCTGTGTGATTTAGGAGCTAGAATAAATTTAATGCCATTGTCTATCTATCATAAGTTAGGAATAGGGGATGCCAAGCCCACCACAATAACCCTTCAGCTAGCTGATCGATCCATTAAAAATTCGAATGGGGTCATTGAGGATGTGTTAGTAAAGGTGGACAAGTTTATTTTCCCTGCAAATTTTATTATTTTGGATATGGAGGAAGACAGGGAAGTCCCCATTATACTAAGCAAACCTTTCTTAGTGACTGGTAGAACCTTAATTGATGTACAAAAGGGGGAGTTAATATGAGAGTCTTAGATCAGGAGGTGATATTTCATGTTTTCAAACCTTTGAAGCTCACTGATGACTCTCAAGAGTGTTTTAAGATGGATATTGAGGATGACATAAGGCTTGACCATATAAAATCTGAGAGAAAGAAGGAAGTAGATAGAGCTAAGGAGGAGTTAACTGTTAACATTCTGTCACCACTCTGGATGACCCTCCTTCTCTTCGCCCTGCTGCTGAGTGTTGTTTTCTTCAGCTGCATTTGAAGTGGCTGTGTTTTTCTTTTCACTTTGTATATAGTTCTTTTTCTTTTTCTTTTCTGTTGTTTCTTTCTTTGTTTATGTTGCAGATTTCTTTTCCAGCATTAAGTTTTCAATCAAGTTTCAGTTGCTCATCATCATCAGAAAAAGGGAGCACTTTGTTCTTGAGCTTAAATTCTTACATTATCTACACATTGAGGACATTGTGCATTTTAAGTTTGGGTGAGGGGATATCACTTAAGCAATTTTGTGAAAAATTGGAAAAAATTTTAAAATTTTTCGAAAATCTGAGAAAGAATTTTTAAAATTTTTTCGATAAAATGAGCTAAATTGCTTGATTTTGGGATGATTTAGTGCTTAGCATATAGTTTTCCCATATTCCGATGATATGACCCCATGATTTAGTCTGACTTTGATTGACTGAGAAGCATGATTATAGGAAAAGCATGAAGTTGAATTCCTGAATTTGTCTTAATTCTGATTATGATTGCCTCATCTTATGCACATGTCATGTCATGAATCGGTATATTTATTTAGAGAAAGCTTATGTGTACATAGGATTGCATTTGTTCAATTGATTTGGTGCATCATATTCTAGAATTTGTTTGATCTAATCTCGAGGCGAAATATTAGATCACACTTAATTAGGGAGATGATTTAGGCCATCTTTGGATCATTTGAGCCTTTCTAGCCTTCCTTGTGCATATTCTACCCATAGTCACCCATCTGGGCCAAATAAGCTTTTCTCTGTAAATACACCTGCTTAATTTTTTTTCCTTAGCTTAAATACTCTGTTCCTATTCCTTACCCCAAAAGCATGAAAAGTCATTGGGATATATTGTGAGCTATATTGGTATTAAGTGATAGTGAAGGAGTATGTATTAAAAAAAATGAAATGAATGAAAAAGAAAAAGAAAAGAAGAAAGAAGAAAAATACAAAAATAGAATAAAAAGTTTAGTGAAATAAATAAGTTTGGCGGAAATGATTTGAGTTCTTACATTAAGATCCTAGAAGTAATGCATGTTAAGGGGTAATTAAACCTAAATCGACTTTATCATACCTTAGCCACAGCCTTACATTACAAGTTTAATGAAGTCCTATTAATCTTTGATTAAGTGTGACTACATTAGTGGAGAGAAAAGTGAAAAGCAAACTTATGGGAATGATCACATGTCATTGACTTTGCATTCACTGTGTTTGCATAATCTGATCCGGATAATGTACTATGAAGTGACTTTAACATTTTTCACACACTCACGAGGAGTCCAATTTGGGTTAGGACTTATGATTGAATGATTCTGAATGTTGGACTTGTAATTATGAGTTTTTAAGATCATAGTTTGTACTTTTTCTTTGAGGATAACATTGAAAAAATTATTGTGTTTAGTACTTGTCATTCCTACAATTATTTTGTTTTACTTGAGGACTAGCAAAAGCTCAAGTTTGGGGGTGACCTACCCACGACCTTGAGTTAGTTGTCATGGTGTTTGTATTGAAGATATAGCGGCATTCTCTTTATGGTGAGAAGTTTCAAGTGTTCACGGATCATAAGAGTTTAAAGTATCTATTTTCTAAATGGGAATTGAATATGAGACAGAAAATATGGATGGAACTTCTGAAGAATTATGATTGTAAGATATTGTACCACCCAGGAAAGGCTAATGTTGTACCAGATGCTTTGAGTAAGAAGAAGCTAGGGATGGTCTCGTATATGATGGTTAGAGAGTATGAGCTTCCAGAGCAATTTACAGGATTAAGTTTGGATGTTACTCTTTTTAAGACTGATAATGGTATGTGACACGCCCTAAGGGTATTACTGCAAGTGCACGGGTCGTACAAGTAAAAATGGGATTTGAGTCCCGAGTTATCGTCCCTCAGAGAAGTTGGTTAGCCTAATTAACTACCAATTAATCTTACCCTAAGTATATTCTAGCAAATTATAAAATTAAGGTGGATGATCTACATAACTAGAATTAAAAATACTGAAAGCAATAAAATAATAAAAACTAAATAAAACTGAGCAAAATTACTTACAGTGCTCCATGCAATTAAAATCAAAAACCTACAAAAGAAATTAAAACAGTTAAAGCTAATTAACGCAATTAAAATAAAATGTAAATATGAAAATAACAAAGCAAGATTAATTAAACTACAATTAAACTAACCTAAAATGCAATTTAAACTAAACTAAAACTTAATGAAAATAAATACTAAATTAAAAATCCATGAAACACATTTAATCTAAATTAACTCTAAATGCATCTAAACTAAAATAAAATCCTAAAACATTTAATATAAAATTAACTACTATAAAAATTAAGACTAAAAATTAAATTAACAAATTAAAACACTAGAACTAATCTAAATTGACAAGTAACAACTATCCTAAACTAACAACTAATTAAACTATACTAAAAATGCAAGAAAAATGGATTAATGCAAGAGTTGAATGCCAAACAAAGCCTTAGATTTAAATAAACCAATAAATCCCTCCAAACACTGTTCATGCTTCATTTCATTTTCTGGTTTCCAGGTTGGTCTCGGTTTATCCTCTGGTCCAGGCTGTTGTCTTCTGTTCAACTTCCATTCTCAGTCTGTTATGCACTACTGACACTACAACTTGCTCCAGGCTGCTCTAGGTCTTCTTGGCTGGCAACGATACTGTCCCACTGTTGCTCCAGGTGACAACCAGCTAGCATTCTCGGCTCTGTCCTGCTGCATTCTGCTTCTGCTGTTCTGTGCTACTGCTTAAGCCTGTTGCACGTTTCTTTTCCCATGTCTGTCCGTGAGCTTCTGTCCAGCTGTTTGTCATTGGTCTGCTTCTGTTGTTCCAGCCCACTGCTGCATGTCCATGACCTCTGCGCTACTTCTATCCGACACCAAATGGGGACAACACAACAACTACTTCAGCGCACTCCAAGCCTCCTCCTGCTTCAGTCCAGCGCTCAGCAGCTTGACATTAACCTGAGCCTCACTCCTACAGCAGCCACGACCACATTTTCTGCAACTTTCGGGTCTTAATAAATTTTAACAATAAAATGTTACAAAAACAAAGCATAACAAAGGAGGATAAACAGTGCATGAAGAAATGACAAAGCCGAATATTAACAACATTAAGGAGAGGACTAAGTGAAACTAAGAGAGACTAAATGAGGATCGGTGCGGCTGCCAATGATCCACCCGGCTTTCCTGAATTGCTGGCAAACAAATGGACTCCATAGCTAACAAATACTCGGTAATAATTCTACATACATAAACAGTACAAAGGCTACATAACAGAGCAAAATAGGTGACTACTGGATGCTAAGAAAAATATAAACATTAACAACAAAAAAAGAAATGCAACTAATGAATGCTATGATAGCCACATGAACAGGACATTTGAGTATAATGAAACCGAGAACACAAACATAAGGAAATGAGAAAAATGCAGTAAGAGATCAAATTAGCAACTAGGATTAAACTGTTTCATATTAAAGAAATAAAATAAAGCTTGTAAATTGTAACAATGGTGGCTAACTAAGAACTAACGGGAAATCCTTACAAATGAAAAACAAAATAAAATCTAACAACAAAGCTTTTAAAATAAAACCTTAAACTATTCTAAAAAAAACTAAAAATACTCCTAAATTACATTACACTACTCCTACTCCTACCTTACATTTACTTCTACTCCTAAAATTACATCCCTCTTTCAATTGTCATCCTTTCCTATTTATAAACACACTAGGGGTAAAATTGTAATTTCTACATCCTTAATGAGTTGGCATTTTTTTGGCCACTTGTCTTCACACCATTGGCTCCTTGAAAAGATATTGCCATGTCATCGGTCTTCTTGTCCAATTGGAATAGGTGGCATGACTCATGTTGTCCGCGTGGCTCAATCTCGATTTTAGCCCAATTCTGGTCCATTTTCTACCGAAATATTCAAAATTCATCCGAATTTAATTTATCTGCAAACATAGAATTTTAATTAAATAAAGGGGATAATTAACAAAATAAATTAGGAATTTAAATAATTAATTAGAAAATTAAGCACAAAAAATTCTAAAAATATAGAATTATCAGTATGATAATTGGTTTAAGTATTTAGCCAAATTTGATGGATTAAATTCTATTAGCTCAGAGAGAGGATCAACTTTGTATTGATACAGTTGATCTGATGTAAGGATAGAGACCTGATTTTGATCTCGATAGTGACAGACTTTTGAGATTCAGAGGTTGCATTGTTGTTCTCGAAGATATGTCTTTGAAGAGATTGATTTTGGAAAAGCCTTACATTTCATGGTACACTTTGCACTCTAAGACTAATAAGATGTATCATGGTTTATGCAAAGTGTATTGGTGGTCTGGGATGAATGGGACATTATAGAGTTTGTGACGAGATGTCTTATGTCTCAACGGGTTAAGGTGGAGCATTAAGACCCGATGAATTACTTAATCCTCAACATGTGCCTACTAGGAAATGGAAGCACATTACCATGGACTTTATTATGGGGTTACCCAAGACTTAGAGGAATCATGTTGCTATATAGGTCATAATCGAAAAGTTGACTGAGTCAACACACGTCTTGGCCTCTAAGTTTATGGATTCTTTGAGTGATCTAGCTAATCTGTATATTCGAGAGATAGTCAAGCTGCATGGTACACCAATGAGCATTACATTTGACAAAGACTCCATGTTTACTTTTTGCTTCTGAGAACATTTTCAAGATGCCATGGGGTCTCAATTAAGCTTTAATACTGTTTTTCACCTTCACACTGATGGTCAATCAGAGAAGACCATTCAAACCTTAGAGGATATGCTTCAAGCTTATGTTCTAGACTTTAAGGGTTCTTAAGATGACCATCTACTAGTAGTCGAGTTTGCTTATAATAACAACTATCACTATAATATTGGCATGGCACCATATAATGCATTTGATGGGAAAAGATGTCAATCTCCTATTGGTTAGGGAAAAGTTGGTGATAGAAAGGCATTTGCTCCTGAGCTAGTGGAACATGCTTCTGAAGATGTATGATAAATATGTGACAGACTTAAGACAGCTCAGAGCCTACAAAAGAGTTATACGATTACTCAAAGATGAGGCTTAGAGATTTTAGTAGGTGATTCTAGTTTTTAAAGTCTCGCCATCTAAGGGGATTATGAGGTTTTGTAGGAAAGGAAAGTTAAGTCATTGCTTTATCAAGCTGTTTGAGATTTTGGATTGAGTTAGAGATGTAGCTTACCGATTAGTGCTCCCTTCATAGTTATCTGGGGTACATAATGTCTAACACATATACATACTTCAAAAGTATCATCCGAGCCCCTCTCATATTATCGAATTTGAGCTGTTGAATATCAGGGAAGACCTCAATTATATAGAGAGGCGAGTCCGAATACTTGATAGGAAAAATAAGGTGTTGAGGTCTAAGTCTATTCCTTTGGTCAAAGTTCTCTTGTAGCATCATTCCTCTGAGGAAGCTACCTAGGAGCTGGTGAGTTTGATGAATGAGAAGTACCCATACCTATTATGATTTACACGATTCAATTTCGAGGACTAAATTTCCTAAAATGGGGAAGATGTAAAAACCCGATTTCTAATTTCCTTCCCTAAGTCAATTTTATGAATTAGTGAGATTTTTAATAATGTATTACATTGGATGAATTATAGGGCTAAACCTATATGTATGATAAGTACCTGGTGCACTAGAAGTAAGGACTTATTTGGTGACCCAAGATGAGAGGTATCAACTTATTCCCTCGAATTTACTAAGTTAATGTATAAGGTGAGGTTTATGTAACGTGATTGATTTTGTATATGTATTGTGACTAAGGAATATGACATGAATTAAGACATAAAATAAGAATGAGATATGGATGAATTAGATCAAAGTACTAAAGGTTTAAGGATAGGAAAGAAACAATAGGAATTGAAGTTACGTAAGTTAGAAATATAGGAATTTGAGACGCTAAACGAAGGATCATGCAAGGGCATGCAAAATGCAACTCTAATGCAATTCAATAAATTGTACATGATTCATATAAGGTTTAAAGAGATATTAGAGGAAAAAATTAAAGAATTTGATATGTTTATGGGCTGATTATAAGCTCCCAAGGTGGCTTAGTTGGACTAGGTGCGAATTGAGCATTTAGGGACTAAATGCTAACCAAACAAGCCTAATTTAATTTGACATGTTAATATAGTGAACCTATGATCTAATGATGATTTTTAGAAGCTCAATTGAGGATTAAAATGATGGATAAGTGATTGAAATTAATTAAGAGAATTAATTAGTAAAAATGGCTTCAAACCGTGAGTACTAAGTGGAATTAACCAAGGAAATGCAATTGATTTAAGTGGAATTAATGCATAACATTTTGGACAATTATGTAAGGATTATTAAGGAATAAATAGCTAATTAAATGGTGAAGAAAATGTAGGTGCATGGTTGGCTAAAGAGAGTTGGAAATCGATGGAATAATCAGCCGACACTTTACCTAGTCCTATTAAGAAACTAAGTATGATTTAGTTTGATTAATGCATGGATTAAGGGGACAAATAATTACCTACCACTACTATGGACGTCAAGGTTTATTAACCTTAGTTAATTGGTATTATAAGGTCTAATTTGCAACCACCTTCTTCCCCATTTCATGAACTAAAAATAGAAAAGAGGAGAAGTGTGTTCTACCACTAACATGAACAGATAAGAGGTAAAGAAAGATTTTTTTGACTAGGCAAGAAGGGGATTTAGATGGGGGCCTTCTAACATCATTTCTTCCTCTATCAAAAGGCTACAACATATATTTTTTAGGGATTTTTTTTATGTCGTTCGGACGCTAAAAATAGCCAAGGAAAGAAAATGCGTAGAACCTGTCCTGAAGTGAGGTAAGCCTAAGTTTGGTCTTTGATATTTTAAGGTTATTATGCATGATTAATTGAGGCATATTGAGCTTGATTTTGATGTTAAAATGTAGCCAAGATCTTGGAGGGTTTCCTTGTGGTTTTGGTTTATTAGAGGAAGGAAGGATAAAAAGCTTTTTTGTATGCATTTTTTATGTTAATTGATAAACTTATAGCTTGAATTGTAGGTTGGTTGTGATGGATTGCTTGGAAACAACTTGGTAAACTATTTTAGGGTTTCTATTGGAAGAGCATTTTAAGGTTAGGAGTATACTTGATTTAATGTTTAAATGTTAGTAAATTTGTGGTATTTAATTAATGAAATGGTGATTATTTTAAGGGTTAACTTAGAAGGATCACTAAGGATCCTTGGGTAATGGTATTGGCTAGCCCTATATTTTGGGCTTAATGGCCTAAGTTAAGGCCAATATGATAAATTATGATCAAATAGGGTTATGTTAAGATTACTTTAAGTGTTGGAATTAAAAGAAAATTGGTGGATTTGAAGATGACACATTTAGCCTAAATGAATAACCTAAAGGAAAGCAGTTGTATTGATGAAATTATTATTGTTTTGGAATTTAAATAAATTGAATAAGATGATCTATGATATTGGTAATGAAGTACTATAAATAAAATGCACAATAGAGGTTTCAGCCAAGAGAGGAAATTTAAGGAAAGGTTAGGCTAACGACTTAAAATGGTTAAATTCATGTGAATGGAAAGTAATGCTATTGGCGCTTAGTTTAGATTTTTGGAAATTGAATTATTTGAAGTATTGGACTGCAAAATTACAATGTATTATTTGTAACGATCCTTGACCCTTGAAAATTGGAGGATTTTTTTTTGAAACTTCGACTTACAACTTAATCCTTTATTTACTTAGGCTGTATTCCTGTTCAGTGTCAATCCTTAAAAATATTTCATTTAATTTATCCTTATACAGATTTCATCCCGACACATTATTTTCAATAGATGTCTGAGCATACAAATAGTCTGGTATAAAGATAAGAATGTATACCTCACGCATATACAAAAGGTAGTCTGGGGAAGCTCATATCCGTCAGCCTACGTCGTCTACGCAGCATTTATTAGTTGTAATTCACTGCAAAAATCTGAGAGGTAAGGGGTGAGCTTTTGGGGAAAAGCCCAGTAAGGTAGTACTATTAAAACAGTTCTGACATATAAAAGTATTTGAAATTGTTCATGGAACGAAACTTAATGTAATACAGAAATTTCCATTTCATGCATAAACGTCATAAAGCATGCGTGTCAATAAAGCCATTAACATGCTTAACCCTTTTACAACTTTTCATAAACATTTCGTAAATCTTATCGTAAACATTTCATGCATATTTCATAATCATTTCGTAAACATTTCATGAATATTTCATAGTCATTTCGTAAACATTTCATGCATATTTCATAATCGTTTCGTAAACATTTCATGCATATTTCATAATCATTTCGTAAACATTTCATGAATATTTCGTAAATCATGAAAACACATATTCATTCATCATAGTCGATTTTTCATAATCAAATCGAGGAGACTAGGCTATAACTAAGTCATGCAATACGTGTCATTCTCCGTTGGAGAGTCATCATACCTATGGCCATGGTAAGTGGGCTGTAGACTGGATCAGGGTCGTACAACCATTTCGTAAAATATGGGTAGTGTCCATCTTACTTACTTTCACTAGCACTTAGCTAGGACACGGGCACCAAAGGCACTCTCCGTATGGGCAACATAATTACGTGCTGCGCGGGCACGAGATACTACCGAAACATCATCATAAACCACCAGTAGCACGACATCTTCTACACAGGTCGAGTCAAGTGCTAAAGGGGCCTACGTTCCGGCACCCAAGTGGTGGAGCTGGAACACCACAAGAAGTAACCATGCATGAAGCCTCTAGTCTCAAAATATCTTTTCTCTTTTCGTAAATGCTTTTGAAAACGTCGAAAGTTCCATTTCAAAGCATAAATATGGGTTTTCGAGCCATCATATAACTTTCATGCATTTTCATAATTCGAAAGTTTATTTCATAAACATAGATGTTCTAGCGAACATTTTGTAAAACGAAATCATGTTTTGTAAACAGTTTCGTAAGTATGGAAGCATTGGTAAATCATTTCAAATCAAATGCTCTTTCATAAAATCATTTCTCAGTGAAACAAGAATGCAATATCAGAACTAGGTTCAATAATACCCCTTACGTCGATTTATCAGGTATCTCGAATTCGAACGGTAACGTCTCCTAGTACCTCCTTTAATCCCTTCTACAATCACCTACACCGAAATTGTAGACTTAGCACCCTATTCATGCGAATTGCGTTAAAATCGTAATTTATCGTTGCTACTGCGTGTGTACGTATTATTGTATATCCTTAGGCCGATACGCACGTTTATATATTTTTTCACTATTTATATATTTGCTCCTACAAGTATTAGTATATATCTTTATTATATACATCCACATGTATACGTGCATAAATATATATTTATATATATACACTCCTATATGTATATATATATATACTTTTATTGTTTTCATGTTTTCCTATCTCATATATATACATTCTTTGTATATACATATACTCGCACACATTCACCTTTCATATCCCCCACATGTATATGCACCTAAATAAATAAATAAATAAATAAATAAATATATATATATATATATATATATATACACTCCTTTATATTTATATATATATATATATATATATATATATATATTATCACTGTTTTCCATTTTTCCTTATCACCTATGCGTACATATTTTTTTTTGTACAAATACTAGCATACCCAATTCATTATATACACCTATTTGTACATGTACCTAAATAAATAAATATACATATATATATATATTTAAATAATTATTCCGAAAATTAAATTGGTTCATTTGACCACTTACCGACTTACACGGATCTCGATTGCATCACCGAATTTTTCTCATTTTTCTTTTTTTTTCTTTTTTTTCTTTTTCTTTTTTTGGCTGAACCGGTTCGGTCCCGTTCAACCCGGTTCAGACCGGTCCGGTTCAACCCGATTCAGTCTCGGTCCAACTTTCTCCCTCGTCGTTCGGGGCTTTTTCGGCCGGTTCTCCGTCGGCTTCCACCTCCAGCTTGTCCGCGGGGTAGTCCGGTGCATGGATCTGGGCTCGACTTCGCCAAAGCTCGTCGGAAAGTGGCCGGTCCGGCATCTTCTCTCCTCCGGCGTCGGCACCCATTTTCTTCCAAGTCGTTCGGTGGCGTTTCAGGCCGATCTGCGCCAGGATCGACGCCTCCGTTGTCCCCCTCTAGCCGGTGGTGGGTCGCTCCTCCTTCCCCCGGCCGCCGGTCGTCCCCTTTTTCCTCTTTTTCCCTCTCTTTCTCATGGTCTCTCTCCTTCTCTCATTTTTCCCTCGCCAGCGGCGTCTTCTTTTCCCTCTACCAGCGCTGACGAGCCTCGCTGCTTCTCCTCGGTCCGTTCGCCGGCTCCGTCGGTGAGTAGATGGGAGCTCGGCTCCCTCGATGCCTTCTCCTCTTTGTTTTCCATGGCAGAATCGCAATTCGCGATTCTGCCTTCTATTTCCTTTTTTTGTTTTTTTATTATAATTATTATTATATATATTAGATATTATTTATCATTTAGTTATTTATTTATATTTATTTTTTATGTATTTTATTTATTTTATTTATTTATTTATTTATTATATTATATTTTATTAAAATATAATATAATATATAATATACCCAAAATATTTAAATATATATTTAAATCAAATAAATATATATATTTATCTTATTTATTTCCTGGGTATTTTATTATTTTATTTATTTTATATCAGACTTACAATTTTATTTCCACTTGTACGTTTTTTTTTACGAACCAATTTACAGGGAAATTTCGGGGATTTACATTCTCCCCACCTTTAAAGAATTTGGTCCTCCAAATTCATCTTGGTTCTTTAGAATAGATGAGGGTACTTCTCCTTCATGAGGCTCTCTAGCTACCCTGTAGCTTCTTCAACCGAGTGGTGTTGCCAGAGAACCCTTACCAGAGAAATAGTTTTCAATCGAAGTACATTTTTCCTTTTTGTCCAAAATCCGGTTAGGTTGCTTAATGTAGCTCATATCCCCTTGAATGCTCAAAGGTTCATACTCAATGATATGTGAGGGATCCGGATTATACTTCCTTAGCATCGAGATGTGGAAGACATTACGTACCCCAAAAGCTGCGGCGGTAAGACAAGTCCATAGGCTACGTCTCCCACTCTCTCTAGAATCTCAAATGGACCAAATGAAGCGAGGACTCCGTTTCCATTTCTTTCTATAGCTCATGATACCCTTGCTCGGTATATATTCAGCAACACGAAATCCCCAAATCTGAAACTCAAGTGACCGCTTATGCTTATCCACATAACTCTTCTGCCTACTATGTGTGGCTTTACGTTTATCACAGATTATCCGAACACCTTCTACTGCCTATTCGACCAAATCGGGTGCCAAAATCTCTTTGTCACCTACTTCTTCCTATGCTACTGGAGACCTATATCTTCTATCATGCAAGGTCTCATATGGTGTCATTCCGATGCTAGCATATTAGCTATTGTTATAAGCAAACTCTGCAAAATTTCGTTTCATTTCAGGCCATCAAAACACCGTTCGTCGATTTTTTTTGGGTACATTTTAGTACTACCATGGTGTAGAATGTACTTACTATTATTAGCTTCAGTCAAAATTAACTTCCATATGAAAGATCAACCACTTGACAAATTAACAATGATGTTGTAACTTAAATCCAATCACACTTCGACTGTTCCCTCTAATATGTCATTCGAATATAATCATGAAAATCTCAAAGTTATTGTTCATAACATTGTCTGGGATCAACATAATTTCTTGTTCCTCAAATTTCTTAGAACAAAATTTTCAAATCATGTTAAGTAATTATATCCTCATAAAACTTTAAATCTGAATAATCATATCGACAAATTTTCCAGTCACTTATAAACTATTGGATATTGATTTTCTTTTCTTTTTCACTGTATCAGAATATTTATCATCAGTTGACCATCACACTACGGTAAAGATGAAATCAATATAACTGAAATTTGTAATAGACATAAGTTTTTCACCCCAAACAATTTCAAACATAAATCTATGAGTATCCAACTCATCTCTAATCTCAAACTGTTGGCTCTACCGAGAGGGGGGTGAATCGGTTTTCTAACGTTAATAACAAATTTTAAATTAATCCTAATTTAATCAGCAAATGATAATGAGCAAAACAATGAAATTAAACAATTTAATGCAAGATAGGGAAGAGAGAAACAAACACAATTATTTATAGAGGTTCGGCCAATCTCTTGCCTACGTCCTCTCTCCTTGACCTTTTTGTCAAGTGCTTTCTTTCTCTCCTTCAACAGAAGTTGCAATGTTCCTTTTTCATGTTAAGGAATAACCTCTCTACCCTTTGCAATACAAAGAAGTATTCACCCTCTTATAATGTTTTTCTCACTGAGGAACAATCCTCTTCTCTTTTGAGGTAAGGATGAATACAATGTCAAGCTTTAATGTGGGTAGGACAATTACAGCTTTTGCACTTAAGCTTATACAACAAACTCAATAAATGAGGAATGAAGACACAAGGAATGAAAGAATTAAACTCTTTAGAATGTAAGAGAAATGTGCAGCAATAGTCTCTGT
This sequence comes from Firmiana major, assembly GCA_033439115.1. Lineage (NCBI taxonomy): Eukaryota > Viridiplantae > Streptophyta > Magnoliopsida > Malvales > Malvaceae > Firmiana > Firmiana major. The sequence goes on along the minus strand of CM065896.1, from coordinate 24,458,856 downwards.
TCTCATTGTCTTCAATGCTTGGTTAAATACTGAAGGATTGGTAGTTGGAGCATTAAATGTTGTTTTTCCCGTTGAGATTTTTGCAGAACTAGCCGTTGGGTACCTCCAGTAGAATGCCAGATCGATCTGCCATCTTGGCCAGATCGATCTCTTAGTTATAAGTCCTGCAAGATCAAAGCAAAATAACACAAGGAGATCGATCTCATATATGAGCAGGTCGATCTCTTATTTGAAAATGTTAGGGGAGATCGATCTGTCGAATAGGCAGATTGATCTTCCAATCTCTCTGTTTGAGGCAAGATCGATCTACAGATCGATCTGCGATGCAATCTCGTGTGGGGAGATCGATCTCTCAATAACCCAGATCGATCTCCTTAGCTCTCTGACTTTGAGAAGATCGATCTCTTCCTTACCAGATCGATCTCATAAGCTCTCTGTTTGAGTGTAGATCGATCTTGAAGATCGATCTACTATCTTTGCTTTAAGGGAGATCGATCTCTTCCTAGATCAGATCGATCTCCTCAACTCCAGTAATAGGCAGATCGATCTCATAACCCTTATAGATCGATCTCACTCTTCCTCAATACCTTTGTATAGGTTCAAGGCTTGGCAGATCGATCACATGTCTTCCTGAGATCGATCTCTCATCCAAGACAACCCAGGAGATCGATCTCTCATAACCCATATCGATCTCTCATCAACAGAACTTTAAGTTCTGGTACTGATAACCTCTAAACATGGTTTTATATCATCTTTACATTATTGAATTCACTTGTTTTGTCATTTCAAAATACATTAACTCAACAATCTCCCCCTTTTTGATATGACAAAACCTATTCAATCAACACGTTTAGTTCCCTATTTTCATTTTGCACAAACTCCCCCTTTTTGTAAACTCCCCCTTACTTTTGGCTTTTGATCTCTAAACTTTCTTAACTCCCCCTTATTTTAATCATTTCTTTTAAACCATTAGATATGATTCTTAAAGTCATTTAAACATGTTTTAACACACGCATGTGTTCTTAGCATTATTTCTTCTTCCCCTTTTTGTCATATCAATGGCAAGAAAGAAATCTAAACAGTACTCCTGTCATTTCAAATTAACATTTCTTTAAAAACTCATTCAATAACACAGAGGGCAGCTCATTCAAGCAAATTTAGTTCAAACAACAACGAGTAATGAAAACATATAACATAACTAGATCTAGCAAATAAGTCCTATGGTGGAGGAGGAAATCGATCCATGAGATCCTCAACGTGAGTGCGAGTGTCTTGAATCTCATCAAACATCGCCTCCTGAGCCTCATGAAGATTTGCAAAGCCTTCATCCACTTTGCGGTTCAGCTCCTCGAACATCCGCTGCTGGGTCGCATGAAGGTTTGCAAAGCCTTCATCGATCTTCCTGTTCAGTGCACTCAACATTGTCATAATGGACTCCATTTCAGCGGTTGAGGTAGCAGGTGCAGTGGGTTTTAGATTCGATACGTACCTCATATTCCAAAGTGTCCCTATATCTCAAACTCTGTAACATCTGTAAGAATTTTGGGTCTTCCCCACTGATCTATAATTTCTGCTTCGGAAGAATCCAATTAACTCTCGTTCTTAACAATCGTGACCAAGAAGACTCCGGGTCTCCTTAACAATTAATGCTAGTACACATCAAAGTGATTCACTTGGTCCGATAATCTCCTTTTCATGTAATCCTTATAATTTTTTTCCTCAGGATTTTAATTCAATCCTGTAAGCATACTTTGAGTTATGAGATTCATCTTTTCAGTCACAGGGACTTTACTCTATCACTCTCATTGCTTCCTTAGTACATCACTTTTCGGTCATCCTCTATACCTTGTCATTTTCTTAGTAATCTCGAGAGTATATATCTCATATTCTCATAGTTGCGCCTTACGCACTGCTCTCTCAAAATAACATCAAGTTGAGCTAACTTAGCTCGATTGAGAATGTCCGTACCTCCTATGAGTTTCCTGGATTTTCTCTGTTTCACATCTCTACTTATCCAGATCATTCTTTTTCCAAAGCTATAAATTTAATTTCATAATCATCCATAAACATGTTACTTTATGTCCAGCTGCAATCATTTCATCCATAATAGCCACTTTATTTCATCCGGAATGTGCTGCCACCTAAGGGCCTTCGAAATATATCTAATGTAATTTTTTGATGTCGGCTCTCGGATTAAATCGGGGAACTTCCCTCCGAGTTTGACTTTCCATCTCGATATTGATGCTACAATGGCTACTTTCTTTATAATAGTACGCCCTGAAAATTCGTGTAGCTTCTCCAATCCTTTAACGTAAAAGTTGTAAAAGCAACTTTCTTGGTAGAGTTGCTTCTAAAATCATCAAGCTTGTCTCATTCATTCAACGCTTCGAATCGCTGAATTCTTAACCTTGTTGAAAAATGGAGGCTTAAACGCTTGAAACTGCCTCATCTCATGTAGCTCCTACTCCTAACCCAAGTCATCATCATTCCGTTATGGGGCTATAGGAGCAGGCATATTTGTAGTTCTGAAACATCTCTACCGGTTGTGCGGGCGCATCGAAAGTAATCTGTTGTAAGACCCGAAATTAAATCGTAAATTTTTATGAGGGATGAAAATGGTCAAAAATTTAACTGAATGGGATTCGGATTGGAAATAAGGATTTAAAATGCGAAGTGAGTGAGTGTTCGTGAAAGGAAGTCGGGTTAAATTAATCCCGAACACGTGCAAGGGCAAAATGGTCAAAAGACCGAAAGTCGGTATAAATTCGAGAAGAAAAATTTAATTAAAAATAATGGATTGAGAAATCTTGGTCAATAAAGGTGAAATAAATTTATTTTTGGTTAAATTGATCAAGATATAAATTTATTGGAATAAATCGAGATTTTTACTTCGAAAAATAATCCCGAAAATAATCAAAAAATATACCGAAAAGTCATTCGGGACAAAATCTCAAAAATACGGAGAAATTATACCCGAAAAAGGGTTAAAATATAATAAATTAATTAAATAAAAATTAAATTAATTAATTTGGAATAAAATAATAATTTTTAGGATATTTTAAGAGATATTTGGGTATTTTTAATGTATTTTAATGATTAAAATATTAATAAAATAAATAAATTATAAAAATAAAAATTATAAATAAATTAAAAAAAAAGAACAATTAGAAAAAAAATCAGAAAACGAATCGGGGAGAGAGAGGGAGAAGCGAAAACGAAAAATGAAGCATGAGGCCGAGCCTCTCGCCGGCGATCGATGGCCGACGGCAGCCGAGGAAGGGAAGCCCGACGAGGGTCGAGCCACCACCGGCACCGTGGAGGCATCGACGGCGGCAAACAGCGGCGAAAACGAGGAAAAATTGAAACCGAGGAAGAAAAGAGGAATTGTAACGCCCCGGAAGCGCGAAAAATAGGGCAAATTTTTTTTCTACTTTAAATCTCTACTTAGGTTGTATTCCTGTACAGTGTAGGATACTTCTTTCTTTCTTTATTTATTTTCTAGTTTTCGTATATTCCAACCACCCCATGCGTTAAATAGTAAGTAGCATCTACATATTAATTGTTTCTTGAACGTTTACATACTAATCCATAAAAACAGTGATTACATCCCTTAATAATTATACACCCACATATCTGTACATTATACATGTCTGGAAATAAACATCTGTTATTATACCTGAACAAGTACTTCGTAGATAGCTGCGTAACACTTACTGCAAGATATCTGAGATGGAGAAAAAAGGGGTGAGCTTCTGGGGAAAAGCTCTGTAAGGAATATGTTTAGAATAATTCTGACTATAAAAAGCATGTGAAAATCATGCAAGTATACTTTCATACTTTACTTCTGAAAATCAAATCATAAACTTACTTGAAAAATAATCATTCAATCGTACGTATAAATTCTATTTCGTACGTAAAACATTAATACAAGAAAATATCATAAATGCATATGCTTTCCTTTTTAATACCATGAATGTCTTTTCATCTGAAAACATAAAACATGTTTTCTTTCACTAAATCATCATGCAAATCTTTATCTGAAAGCATAAATCATACTTTCTTTCATGAAAACATCATCATGCATAGTTTTCTTTCATGAAATATTCATCATACATAATTCATTTCGTAAAATCATCATATAGATCTTTTCATCTGAAAATGTAAAACATGTTTTCTTTCATGAAAACATCATCATACTTTCTTTCATAAGAACATCATAATTCTTTCTTTCATAATCATCATCATACTTTCTTTCATAAAGACTCATCATCAAAACATGGAGACTAGGCTATATCTGAGTCATGCAATATACGTCATTCTCCGTAGAGGGTCATAATCATACCGATGGCCATGGTGGGGGCTGTAGACTGGATCAAGGTCGTACAGCAATCATAATCATAAACATGGGTAGTATTTTCTCATTCTTACATAGCTAGGGCACGGGCACCGATGGCACTCGCCGTGCGGGAAACATTCTGCGTGCTGCGCGGGCACGAGATACTACCAGAAATCATCATCATAGACCACGAGTAGCGAGTCAACCACCACACAGGTGAAGACAAGCGCTATAAGGGTCCTACGTATCGGCATCTCAAGTGGCGGAGCCGGAGCTCCACAAGCAGTAGCCATGCATATAAATAGCCTTCTAGTCTCAAAATCTCTTTTTCTCTTCTTAAATACTTTCGGAAAACATCAAAGTTTCCGTTGAAACATGAATATAAAGTCATATAGAAAACTATAAAATATTCATGTGTTTCATGCTCTATAAATCATTTCATAAAACGAAACATACTTCATCAAATCATTTCATGAGCATAAATATGCTTTGTAAATCATTCATAAATCTGAATATGCTTCATAAATCATTTCATAAATACAATTATGCTTTATAAATCATTTCATGAACATAATTATATTTTATAAATCATTTCATGAATGTAAATAGGTCAGAATTAAGCTAAATTACACCCCTTACCTCGTAAACCTTAGGGCAGTGCAAAATCGTCGGTCTCGGGATTACCTCGATTCGCGTGCCAAATTCCTGAGCTGCCCAAAACGATACCAATTCATCATATATTGATCAATTTCATCTTAACATACTCAATTTTAATTTATCTTCTCGAAGTTTGACCAATTTTGACTTTTTAGTCAACTTTTCGATTTTCTCGGTTTTACCGATTTAAGTCCCGTTTTTGGCCAATTTCATTATTTTAATTTCTCATTTCATTACTTCATTAACCTTATGACTCATTCAAGTCCATAAATCATGTTGATCACTTTGCCAAATTTTCAATTCTTTCACTTTTCGGTTTTACACTGAGTTAAGCTATAAATCAAGCTTTCTCGGTATAAATTTAACCGTTAACAACCTTAGATCCATCAAATTTCACCACAAACACATCAACACTATTCTGTCCAGATCTCAAATCCTTCATATAAATTAAATCATATAATTCCACTTAACTAAAAACCTTCCAAAAACATCAAATAACAGCATATATGAATTTTATCATCATCCATCAATTTTACCTCAGGTTTGACCAAGGTTGACCACATTTTTCTTCCACAAAATTGATCCTCAACTGAAATTCAACATGTATATAGCTCAAAACCATGAAAAACTAGCTCAAAAACCGATCAAAGAATGAAAAATCTTAAATTCCTCACTTACCAAAAACAGGACAGATTCATCGACCGTTTTTATTTTGAGTTTTTCACCTAGCAAATGAACTTCTTTGTGGCTTAATTTTTTATATGTTATATAGGACTTGTAGAGGAAGATTTTATCCTTCTTTTCCAACACCTGAATCTGGCCGGAAGGTGGCCAGAAAAATCGAACAAGAAGGGTAAAGGGAGGACGCCTGGAGCAACTTGGAGGATTGATTGCTCTCGGCCTAGAAGTCTGATGGGGTTGATTTTTATGCCCATTTGAAGCTCTATAAGTCTAATTTCAGACTTAAAAAACTTGGCTCAAATTGAATACCGGAAGGTCTTCAAAGTTGACAAAATGTGGGAGTTGGTCAGAAATCTGAAACAGGACAGATTTTTGTTCTCCTTTGGAAAATTCCAAAAAAATCATTCTAGTCTTATTTTCTCCAAATTTCCACTTCTCAAGTGTTATAATATGTCCCTAGTATGTTTCATAAAAATTTGGGGGTCACTTGTTTAAGAAAAGTTTCCCGATTAAGCCTATTTTGCGCGATTTAGTCAATACCGAGCAAAACGGCTTAAAGTTTTCAATTTACCTTAAAAATTAATTTGATCACTGAAACCTCCATATTTCCACTTGATTTTGATCTCTCAAGTAAATTTCACCTTATATTAATTTTATATGGCTTCGGAATAATTTTCGTGAATTTTATGAATTTAATCCGAATTTATTTCTAATTCTGAGCTCATTTGCTCGGTTTAGTGCAAAACCCGAACCTTACTGACTTTTTCATTTCCAATACCTTAATTTTCATTTCTAAACATCATTTCATGATCATACATGAAATTCTTAAGAAATTCTCGGGTTTCACAGGAATCGTCGGTGATCGACGCCGATTCAGGCCCGACCGACCACAGCGGAATGTTCCCCAGGCGTCGGTGAGCCGATTGATGGCGGCCACGACGGGCGAAGCTGCCGACAAATGTCGGAAACGGCAAAAAGAAGAAATGGGTTTCGACGGCAGGAGAGAAGAGGCCGGACCGGCGACTTTCCGACGACCTCGACCGAAATCGAGACCAGATCCGAGCTGCGGACGACCCAGCGGAGCTGCTGGTGGTGGAAGCCGACGGAGAACCGACGGTAAGGCCCTGAACCGAAGCGAACCGGAGTGAACCGATGGTCTGAACAGGGTCTGAACTGGACCGAACCGGTTCAGCGAAGAAAGAGAGGGAAAAAGGGAGAAAAAGGGAAAAAGAAAAAGAGGAAAATTGAGGAAAAATCTCGGCGATGTAATCGAGCTACGGGTAAGTCAGTAGTGGTCGAAATTGACCCAATTTAAATTTCAGAGTATTCAATTTAATTAATTTTCGATCGAACATTTACCCGAAAATTTATAAAATTGTGTAGCTCGACAATTGGCATCCAATGAGAGCTCGAGATAGCCTCGATTTACGTACTAGTATGGAATCTCGGGTAACCCTTATTTACGACAATTTACATCGTTATGCGTGATATGAATTTAAATTCCGCATAAATTGAATTAAATTTTGGAAATTTAGATAAATTGTCGTAAATAATAAATTTAGCTATTCGAGAGTTAGAATGAGGCCCAAGAAATTATTAGTGGGCCCAATGAGCCCAATAGGCCTCGATAGTGTAAAAATTAAGTGGAAAACGGGCTTAAGGCCGATTAAGGCCCATTAAGGTGCAATCGGTCCCAATAGGGGTAAATGGGCCCAATGATTTAAATTAAGCCTAGAAAATATTAAATACAATTAAGTTGTATAATATCTGACTTGAGGAATATTGATACGCAGTTCCGGGCATTTGATGGGGGAGCAGATCGGACTACGCGACGTGACATCAGTGGAAAGGTCAGACTCGACAGAAAAATAAGGTAAGGGAATTCTGCGGACTGCTAGAGGTAACTTTACGAACTTTTAAGTTCATTTGCAGTCCTTTAAAAATTATCTGAAGGGTCTAGAGGTCAAATAATAATTTTAGTGCCCCGAATGGGTAAATTACCAAAATACCCTTGTTAAGGGTAAAATTTACAAATTTAGGAAAAATTGGGAGGAGTAAGAACAATAGGTTTCTGCTCGTTCTGGAGACATTTTAATGCATGCATGAGTAGGCTGGCTAGCCTTGAAAGAAAATGCACAGCATTGCATACTTTCAACGATATAATTATTTTGAAAACTGTTTTGAGGAAACAGAGCCGCCTACGTGTTTTTATTGACATGTGATGTGCTAGAGCTTAGTTCGCACGATGTTTTGATTTGTGTGATGCATGCATTGGTTCTGGAGTCCAACTCGCACCAGATTCTTTTTATATGATTTTCGTGACACGGTGCTAGAGTCTAACTCGCACCAAATTTTCACATGGTTTGCATACAGAGTGCTAGAGCTTAGCTCGCACTAGTTTTACCTGATTTGATGAGAGTGCTGAGCATCGCTCGCACTGATTTTATGAGAACATGCGATAAGCCGTGCTTGGAGCAGTGGGTAGACTGTGTGTCACCGATTAAATAGGCTCGCATGTGCGTTTTGAGACATGGCATGAGTATAGAGACATGATATGGGTCCACGGAGTACGATGTACCGTGCAAGTAGCATGGAGTACGATGTACCATGTGGTATCTTCGGATACGGCATCTTCGGATGCGGCATCTTCGGATACATGGGATCGGATAAGATCGACGAGATGGATTGACCCACCTCCCGAGCGGTTCTCGATCATGGTGAGAACCCACACACTAGGATCCGTGTAGTAGAGAAACCGATATACACATGGGTTTAAAAAGCATGGAAATAACATCATGCAAATCTGATTTAAAACCCAGTTTTGATCTCATCAAAATCGTCAACATGTGAGACTAGGCAACATCTGTATATCGGTAATAACCAGGACTATGGCTGTGTGTCCTCGTGAGCCCCTCTGCTACACGAATCATAGTGTGTGGGGTCTCACCCTGATCGAGAACCGCCCAAGAGGTGGGTCAGTCGATCTCGTCAGTCTTATCCGATCCCACGCATCCGAAGATGCCGTATCCGAAGATACCACGTATCCGAAGATACCACACATCCGAAGATGCCACACGGTACATCGTACTCCATGCTACTTGCACGGTACATCGTACTCCGTGGACCCATATCATATCTCTATACTCATGCCATGTCTCAAAACGCACGTGCAGGCCTATTTAATCGGTGATACACAGTCTACTCGATGCTCCAAGCACGGCTCATCACATGTTCTCATAAAAATCAGTGGGGGTGCGAGCGATGCTCCAGCACTCTCGTCAATTTAGGTAAAACTAGTGCGAGCTAAGCTCTAGCACTCTCATCAAATCATGTGAAAAATCTGGTGCGAGTTACACTCTAGCACCCTGTCATGAAAATCATGTAAAATCTGGTGCGAGTTAGACTCTAGCACCGTATCACGAAAATCATGTATATATATATATAAAATCTGGTGCGAGTTGGACTCCAGCACCAATGCATGTAAAACTCTAGTGCGAGCTCTCGCTCCTGCACTAATGCATGCATCACACAATTCAAAATATCGTGCGAGCTGAGCTCTAGCACGTCATATGTCAATAAAAACACATAGGCGGCTCTGTTTCCTCAAAACAGTTTTCAAAACAATTTCATCGTTGAAACTATGAAATGCTGTGCATTTTTCTTTCAAGGTTAGCCAGCCTACTCATGCATGCATCAAAACACCTCCAGAACGAGCAGGAACCTCTTGTTCTTGCTCCTCCCAATTTTTCCTAAAATTATAAATTTTTCCCTTAACAAGGGTATTTTGGTAATTTGCCCATTCGGGGCACTAAAATTATTTATTTACTTCTAGACCCTTCAGATAATTTAAAAGACAGCATATGACTTGAAATTTCGTAAAGTTACCTCTAGCAGTCCGTAGAATTCCCTTACCTTATTTTTCTGTAGAGTCTGACCTTTCCTTTTCCCACTGCTGTCTTGTCACGCAGTCCGATCTGCTCCCAATTCAATATCCGAAACTGCGTATAATTATTCCTCAGGTCAAATATCATACAATTTAATTGTATTTCCTATTTTTTGGGCTTAATTTAAATCTTTGGGCCCATTTACCCCTATAGGCCCGATTGCACCTTAATGGGCCTTAATCGGCCTTAAGCCCGTTTTCCATTTAATTTTCACATTATCGAGGCCTATTGGGCTCATTGGGCCCGTCAACAATTTATTGGGCCTCGTTCTAACCCTCGAATAGTTCAATTTATTATTTACGACAATTTATCCGACTTTCCAAAATTTAATTTAATCAATGCGGAAATTAAATCTGTAACACGCATAACGATGCAAATTGTCGTAAATAAAGATTACTTACCCAAGATTCCATGTTAGTACGCAAATCAAGGCTATCTCGAGCTCTCGTTTGATGCCAATTATCGAGCAACACAATTTCATAATTTTCGGATAAATTTCCAATCGAAAATTAATTAAATAAAATATTCCAAAATTTAAATCGGTCAATTTCGACCGCTACTGACTTACCCGTAGCTCGATTACATCGTCGAGATTTTTCTCCAATTTTTCCTCTTTTTCTTTTTCCCTTTTTCTCCTTTTTTCCCTTCTTTCTTGGCTGAACCGGTTCAGTCCGGTTCAACCCGGTTCAGACCGGTCCGGTTCACTCCGGTTCACTCTGGTTCACCTCTTTGTTGAACCGGTCCGTACCGGTTCAGATGTTCTCGTCGCCGTTCATGGCATTTTCGATCGGTTCTCGGCTCGTTTCTGGCGCCAAACGGTGCGCCTGCACTGGGGGAGTGTTCGGCTGGGGTCGGGGTTGGCCGAATCACGCTGGTGGCCGCCGGATTCATCTTCTCCCTCCACGGCTTCTCTCCCTCGATCCACCGAATTTCGGTGGTTTCACCGGTCGATACCGGTCTCAAAAGAATCGGCTCATCCTCCCAATCACACCGGTGGCCTCCGTTTGAGCCCAACTGCCGTGGATCGCCGGAATCAACCCCGTTTTCCTCACGGCTTTCTCTGTCACACCCAAAACTACCCAAAAATCAGAGTAAATTTTTCGCGTTTTATTATTCGCTTTCATGCTTACCTGTCCTCTGATCGTGACCACACTCCACTAACAATTGGGCTGTGCATCAATGCCAGTCCCACCATTCATTTACCATATAACTTAATTCTTTCTCAGTCATTTATAAGTGTTTACAATATTTATACATCCCCTAAAGTTACTTACAAACATGTTATTGTGCTATGCTTATTTAGATACAATATGTAAAAGTGTATATACCTTAAATGATGGGCAGCAGCAGATATCCGGAATGCAGTACTCAGTCGCCTCAACATCTACTGGAGATTATCTGTGTGAGAAAATGAAAGGGGTGAGCACATCAAGCTCAGTAAGGCAATCCTACGAACAAGTAGGTAACCATACTACCTACATGAACGTGGTGCCATGTATAAACCACCCTTTCTCCACACATTTTAAAACTGATGCTATGATTCATGATGTCATGTAAAACACGATCGCACGAAAAATTCAACATGCAACTCTTTTTAAATTATTTCTTTCTCATTTAAAAATTTCACAATAAAGTCAGGACTCAACCCCTACTTCGAGTGATCCTGACTCACATAAAACCATGAAAATCAGTTTACATCACACATGGGTTTAAAAAGCATGGAAATAATCATCATGCACATTTGATTTAAAACCCAGCTTCAATCATCGTCAAGATCATCAACATGCGAGACTAGACAACACCTGTATATCGGTAATAACCAGGACTATGGCCGTGTGTCCTCGTGAGCCCCTCTGCTACACGGATCCTAGTGTGTGGGGTCTCACCCTGATCGGGAACCGCCCAGGAGGCGGGTCAATCCAACCCGTCAATCTTATCCGATCCCACGCATCCGAAGATGCCGTATCCGAAGATACCCCGTATCCGAAGATACCACACATCCGAAGATGCCACACGGTACATCGTACTTCATGCTACTTGCACGGTACATCGTACTCCGTGGACCCATATCATATCTCTATACTCATGCCATGTCTCAAAACGCACGTGCGAGCCTATTTAATCGGTGACACACAGTCTACCCGATGCTCCAAGTACGGCTAATCTCATGTTCTCATAAAATCAGTGCGAGCGATGCTCAGCACTCTCATCAAATCAAGTAAAACTAGTGCGAGCTAAGCTCTAGCACTCTGTATGCAAACCATCACGAAAAGCATATATATATATATAAAATCTGGTGCGAGCGAAGCTCTAACACCCTGTCTCAAAAATCATATAAAATATGGTGCGAGTTAGACTCTAGCACTGTACCACGAAAATCATGTAAAATCGGGTGGGAGTTAGATTCCAGCACCAATGCATGTAAAACTCTAGTGCGAGCTCTCACTCCAGCACTAATGCATGCATCACCCAAATCAAAATATCGTGCGAGCTAAGCTCTAGCACATCACATGTCAATAAAAACACGTAGGTGGCTCTGTTTCCTCAAAACAATTTTCAAAACAATTTCATCGTTGAAAATATGCAATGCTGTGCATTTTTCTTTCAAGGTTAGCCAGCCTACTCATGCATGCGTCAAAACACCTCCAGAACGAGCAGGAACCTCTTGTTCTTGCTCCTCTCAATTTTTCCTAAAATTGTAAATTTTACCCTTAACAAGGGTATTTTGGTAATTTGTCCATTCGGGGCACTAAAATTATTTATTTACTTCTAGACCCTTCAGATAATTTAAAAGACTGCATATGACTTGAAATTTCGTAAAGTTACCTCTAGCAGTCCGTAGAATTCCCTTACCTTATTTTTCTGTAGAGTCTGACCTTTCCTTTTCCACTGCTGTCTCGTCATGCAGTCCGATCTGCTCCCAATCCAATGTCCGAAACTGCGTATAATTATTCCTCAGGTCAGATATCATACAATTTAATTGTATTTCCTATTTTTTGGGCTTAATTTAAATCATTGGGCCCATTTACCCCTATTGGGCCCGATTGCACCTTAATGGGCCTTAATCGGCCTTAAGCCCTTTTTTCACTTAATTTTCACATTATCGAGGCCTATTGGGCTCGTTGGGCCCACCAACAACTTATTGGGCCTCGTTCTAATTCTCGAATAGATAAATTTATCATTTACGGCAATTTATCTAAATTTCCATAATTTAATTTAATTAATAAGGAAATTAAATCCGAAGCACGCATAACGATGTAAATTATCATAAATAAGGGTTACTTACCCGAGGTTCCATGCTAGTACGCAAATCGAGGCTATCTCGAGCTCTCGTTTGATGTCGATTGTCGAGCTACACAATTTCATAAATTTTCGGGTAAATTTCCAGTCGAAAATTAATTAAATAAAATATTTCAAAATTTAAATCGGTCATTTTCAACCGCTACTGACTTACCCGTAGCTCGATTACATCGTCGGGATTTTTCCCCAATTTTTTCTCTTTTTCTTTTTTCCTTTTTCTCCTTTTTTTCCTTTCCTCATTGGCTAAACCGGTTCGGTCCGGTTCAGACCCGGTTCGGACCCTCCGGTTCACCCCGATTCACTCCGATTCGACCGGTTCAGTCCCTTGTCGGTCGATTCTCCGTCGGCTTCCACCGCCAGTGGCTCCGCTGGGTCGTCCGCATCTCAGATCTGCCCTCGGTTTCGTCCAAGGCCGCCGGAAAGACGCCGGTCCGGCCTGTTCTCTCCTGCCGTCGTAACCCATTTTCTCTTTCCACTGTTTTCGACGTTTGCCGCCAGTTTCGCCGGTCGTTTTCGGCATCAATCGGCTCGGCATTAAGTGGGGAAGCTTTGGTCGGCGGTGGTCGGGGTCAAATCTGCGCCTGTGGCCGCCGATTTTGCTTCCTCTCTCCGCGGCTTCTCCCTCCGTTTTCGGCCTCCTCCGGCGTCGGTGTGGCTCGTCGCCGGTACCAAGGAGGTCGTCGGCCTCTCCTCTTCCTTTTTCGGTGGTCGTGGCCCCTCATCCGGCGCCGGTGTGGCTCGTCGCAGGTACCAGGGAGGTCGTCGGCCTCTCCTCTTCCTTTTCCGGTGGTCGTGGCCCCTCATCCGGCGCCGGTGGTGGCTCGTCGGTGACCCTCATTTTCGGCTTCCGTTTTTCGTTCTTTCTTCTCTCTCCCCGATTTTCTGATTCCTCCCTTTTTTTTCAATTTATTAATTTATTTTTATATATTTATTTATTTATTTATTTTTATTATTTATTTATTTTAATAATATTTTAATCATTAAAAGTACATTAAAAAAATACCCAAATATCTCTTTAAATATCCTTAAAATTATTATTTAATTCTAAATTCATTTATTTAATTTTATTTAATTTTATTTAATTTATTTAATTTATCTTAACCCATTTTCGGTATATTTTTCGATTATTTTCGGGATTATTTTTCGAATTAAAAATTTTGATTAATCCCGATTAATTCCAATAAATTGATATATTGATCAATTTAACCTGAAATTTAATTATTTCTTCGTTATTGATCAAGATTCTCAAATCCATTATTTTTAATTAATTTTTTTCATCGAATTTGTACCGACTTTCGGTCTTTTGACCATTTTGCCCTTGCACGTGTTCGAAGATTCCATTTCAATCCTTTTGTATTTTTAATTTTCATGTTTTAACTAAAATCGGGTCTTACATTCTCTTCCTCCGTTCGGCGATTTTCGGCCTCCTAACGGCGCATCACCGGTGCCCAAAGCTTCGCCGGCCTCTCCTCTTCCTCCTCGACCCTTCGTCGGAGCCGTCGGTCGCCGGTGGCCGTGGGTCAGTCGGGCCACGCGCGGCATCTTCCTCGATTTTCCATTCTTCTTCTCTCTCCCCGATAACATTTTTCAGATTTCTATTCTTTCTTTTTTTATTTATTATTATTTATAATTTAGTTTATTATTAAAATATTCATTAAAATATTCAAATATATTCTAAAAATATCTACAATTATATTATTTTATTCCAAACAATTTAATTTAATTTAATTTAATTTATTATATTTTTAATCATTTTTTCGGTATAATTTCTTCGTATTTTCGGGATATTGTCCCGGGTGGCTTTTCGGTATTCCTAAAAATTTCGAATCTTGATCAATTGGACTCGAAATTTAATTATTTCTTCGTTATTGATAAAGATTCTCAAATCCATTATTTTTAATTAAATTTTCTCATCGAATTTATTCTAGCTTTTGGTCTTTTGACCGTTTTACCCTTGCACGTGTTCAGGATTAATTTAACCCGACTTTCCTTCACGAACACTCACTCATTTCACATTTTAAACCCTTATCTCCCGTCTGAATTCCATTCGTTTAAATTTGTGACCATTTTTAATCCTTTATAATAAATTACGATATAATTCGGGTCTTACATAATCTCCCCCACTTAAGAAATCTGGTCCTCCAAATTAGAACCAAGTCATATGAGTCCATATATAACTCCGGGTACGTTTTCTCATATCATACTCGTTAATTCTTCTGTGACCTTTCCGGAGTGTATTACTACCAAAGGACTTTAATTAGGGAGATCATCTTAAACCTCAATATTTTCTCTTTCCTGTTTAATGCCCGAATCAACTTCTTCAATATACTTATATTTGCACTGAGCTGAATCTGTTAGAGTTCATATCGGATCGCGTATGCTGGATCTGGATAGTATTGCCAAAGTATCAAAAGAGTCTTATCTCCCACTTGTCCAATCTTTCAAAAATTATATTCAGCAAAACTCAATTTGCCTTCTTCCCGAGTCTCGTTATGTCCTCATTCCCTTAGGACAAATAACTTTAACAATTACTGATTCACCCTCGGTGAATTCCAATGCTTTTTGTCTGCTCTGAGGTGTTCTTAATCTCTCCCTCAACTGAACATCCTCAGAGACTTATTATACTAATTCAGAAGAAATTTCTATCTGTCACCCACTTTTTCTTGTCTGAGTCGGGGTAACAACCCCTACGGCCATACTATGCCTCATATCTTGTTATCCCGATACTCAAGTGACAACTGTCGTTATTGACGGATCCAATTTGTAATAACTGATCATTCCAGGAGCTTATAAAATTAACGTCACACACTCTGAGTATCTGGGAATTTCATAACCAGAAGGTGGGTAGACTTAGTCAACTTAGCGACTATCATCTAAATAGCTTCGTGATTCATCTGAGTCCTCTATAACCCATTACGAAATTCATGTAGACTTGCTCTCATTTTCGTGCCGTGTTGATATAGGTAGAGGCTGCAATAACTCTGCAGACTTTTAATACTCTACCTTATTCTGCTGACATACTAGGCATTTTTCCACAATCTCTACCATATCTCTTTTCACATCTGACCACCAATACCATTTTCAGAGATTTCATATATATAATCGTTACTTTCCGTATGCACTGTATATCCCGAAGAGTGAGCTTCTGACAATATTACTATCTCATAACTGTGGTCCTGGGGAGCACTTATACTGTCTCTGAACCTCTCTGTAAATCATCGACACTCTGTGAACTCTGTCACTGTATCCCTTCTGAATCTGACCCAAACCATCGACACCATGCCGATCATCACGCTAAGCCTGTCAAATCTGGGCACTCTCATCCGGTTCTAGTCTCAGGCTAGCTGTCACACAATCACTGTCATCATCAGAAGGGATCACATCACTATTGAGGCTCACAACTGCTCTAGCAGCTCACGCTCCCTGACCATCATAAGTAATACCATCCCGAGGCTCTTTCTGCTCAAGGCATCAGCCATCAGCCATCACATTAGCCTTTCCTGGGTGGTACAATTTTTCACAATCAAAATCTCTCAGAAGCTCTAACCCACTTTATTATTTCATATTCGACTCTTTCTGTGAAAACAGATACTTGGGGCTTTATGATCAGTGCATACCCAAAATTTCTCACAATGTATATAATAGTACCATATCCTCAGTACAAGTACTACCACTGTCAACTTTAAATCATGGGTCAGATAGTTTATTTCATGATCCTTGAGTTGCCTGGATCCACAATCAACTATCTTCCCTTTTTGCATCAATACCTAGCTCATTCATGATCTTGAGGTATCCATACACACTGAGGAACCTCTTGAGCTGTTGGGTATGGTGAAAATAATCACGGTGGTCAGTTCATACTTCACTACACCGAAATTCCTATCACGTCTATCATCCCATTCAAATAGCACGCTTCTTAGTTAAACGTGTCAATAAAGTATACCTTTTTTTAGAACTCGCAGTAACCATCTGTAAAAGTAATTTTTTTTCCAATTGTTGCTTTTAATTTTCCCTGGACTTTAACTACACTTAACATATCATCAATAAGGATGATGACAAATCGGTCCAGGTAAAGTTTAAATAACTCATTGTAGTTGAGCTCCACTACATATTTCAATTGCCCATATCTTTGACCTATGTATGCATAAACGTGTAGTATCACTTCAAAATTGCTCTCGTTCAAGGTACTAACCCGCGTCATTTCCTTTTTCTTATATTAACGGCTTTTATTAAATTTTAATATTTTAACCTTCATAATTAATCGAATTTTATAGTTCTTTAGCGTACTAGTAAAAGTATCCAAATTTTAAATTTATATCTTACCACAGTCGATTTCAAGTTATAGGTTATATATATATATTTCTAGACGCTGTCAAGTCTTCAGGCGGGGAGGTATTTTGAAATACCTTTATTAACCCTTAGACTTAACCACAATTACTTTACATATCAGTCCTGTGGTCACAATTCATATTCGCTACTAATTGCTTTAATCCTAATTACTTCACGTATCATAGATATTCGTACCTTACAAACGCCTCTTACTCCAGTACATCTTGTATTCAGAATCAAGCATATCTCAAAGATTATCTCCTTCGTATATCAATTATAACGAAACTCTGTCATTATTCATTCCGTGAGTACAATCATTTGTTCCTTTAATTTCAACCGTTGCACCCCTTTTTAGTACTTATCAAAACTTACAGTATACTTTTCAGGGGTAACCATATCACTATCTTAGGATAGAAATCTGAACTTCATAATATGCAGCCGATTACTTTATTCTCAAATATTACTTTAAATTATTCATAGTCCATTGAATAAAATCGGATGACTTATACTTCTTCCCCCGTTTTCAACTTAAAATCTCTTCATAATTATTCCATTAGTTAACCTTCCTCTATTGGGGTACTCATTTATCAGCACTGTGCCCAAGAGTGTAGGTATTCATGTCTTTAACTCACTTACATGCGAATAAAGGCGGTATGAAGAAGTACGTGGTACCAGGATCAATTAACACAATTACTTCTTTATTCATAAGCAGTGTGGTATCTTTTCACCACCTCCTGTGAAACATCAGTAGTGTCCTGGTCCAAGACATACACTCGCCTTTGTCCAACAGCCTACTTTCCTTTTCTCTTCGGTTGTGGCCTCCCTTTTCAATGCAGCTATCTCTACAGGGTTTTCTCTATCTCTTTACCTTTCTGTGGGGCAATCTCGCCTAACCCTGAGTAATCAAAATACATGGTCCGCCTTACCACACTTAACGGCCATTTTCATCAATAATATGTAGGTGTAAGTCCTACTTCCGTGGTATTTACCACACATTCTACAGTGATCCATAGAAAATCGGGGTTCTCCAATCACAATACCCCTCAAAAGTGCTACAATCGGATAACTGTGGCCTTACCAATCATCTTAGCCCATAACTCATCAAATCAAATCTTTTACTAAACTACCTTTTTCCCGTTTTGACATTTCTGTCATTCTCAATTCTCTTTCGGTCTCTATTTTGGCCCTTACTACCTTTTCCAATCTTAGAGGCGTGCAACTCACAATCTTATTCACACCACTGTAGTTTACGCACTGCCTCGACATAGGTAATATCTCATGGGCCAATCGGACTCTAATCGACAATCTGAGCCCTTCCATGAACTTTTAGACATCTCGACTGTCACTATTCATAATGTCGAGGTAATATCTACCCAAGAATATAATTGAGTTTCATACTCATAATTCATACTCATCAATAAATCAATTCCTCTGGGTCAGAGTAAGGATTTTATCTATCATTCCTTTTAAACAGTGTTCGTGATATTCTATCACCGGAATACATCCAGAAATATTTCTCCTGTCAACATTGGATGTCTAACTCTTAAGTTGGGTCGAGCGGACTTCCATCAATACTCTGACTCGCCCTCAAATCTTATGCATACTCTGAGCAATTAGCTCCCAAAATATTCTCCACACTTCGCTCCAACCTCGCGAAGCGTGTCTCAATACTGTCCGATCACTCTATCGGACTCTGTGAGGCATGCTCAACATTAGCCTCTATTTCAATCACATCCTGGTTCTCACAGGTCAACTTAGCACGATTAGCAGGCTCAGGTCTACCTCTACGACCTCTGCCTCATGCTCTACCTTCTCTATTGCGACTAATATTAGGTATTCCTGCATTCTCAACCATTTCTTAATTAAAACCCATCTCGATATACACTATTGTATCTAACCAAGCACAGTAACACGGGGATGTAATTTCCTAATTACTGATACTGACACACATCAGACCAATTTCTGCTCTGATAACACCTTTATATGTCACGACCCAAAACTACCCAAAAATCAGAGTAAATTTTTCGCGTTTTGTTATTTTTATTTCATACTTATTTATCCTCCGAATCGTGACCACACCCCACTAATAATTGGGTTGTGCGTCAATGTCAGTCCCACCGAATTAATTCTTTCTCGGTCATTTATAAGTGTTTACAATATTTATACATCCCCTAAAGTTACTTACAAACATGTTACTGTGCTATGCTTATTTAGATACAATATGTACAAGTGTGTATACCTTAAATGATGGGTAGCAGCGGATATCCGAAATACAGTACTCAGTCGCCTCAACATCTACTGGAGATTATCTGTGTGAGAAAATGAAAGGGGTGAGCACATCAAGCTCAGTAAGGCAATCTTACAAACAAGTAGGTAACCATACTACCTACATGAACGTGGTGCCATGCATAAACCACCCTTTCTCCACACATTTCAAAACTGATGCTAGGATTCATGATGTCATGTAAAACACGTTTGCATGGAAAATTCAACATACAACTATTTCAAATCATTTCTTTCTCATTTACAATTTCACAACAAATCTAGGGCTCAACCCATCCCTCGGGTGGTCCTGACTCACACAAAACCATGGAAATCAGTTTATATCACACATGGGTTAAAAAGCATGGAAATAACATCATGCAAATCTGATTTAAAACCCAGTTTTGATCTCATCAAAATCGTCAACATGTGAGACTAGACAACATCTGTAAATCGGTAATAACCAGGACTATGGCCGTGTGTCCTCGTGAGCCCCTCTGCTACACGAATCCTAGTGTGCGGGGTCTCACCCTGATCGGGAACCGCCCGAGATGTGGGTCAGTCCATCTCGTCAGTCTTATCCGATCCCACGCATCCGAAGATGTCGTATCCGAAGATACCACGTATCTGAAGATACCACACATCCGAAGATGCCACACGGTACATCGTACTCCATGCTACTTGCACGGTACATCGTACTCCGTGGACCCATACCATATCTCTATACTCATGCCATGTCTCAAAACGCACGTGCGGGCTTATTTAATCGGTGACACACAGTCTACCCGATGCTCCAAGCACGGCTCATCACATGTTCTCATAAAAATCAGTGGGGGGTGCGAGCGATGCTCCAGCACTCTCGTCAATTCAGGTAAAACTAGTGCGAGCTAATCTCTAGCACTCTCATCAAATCATGTGAAAAATCTGGTGCGAGTTACACTCTAGCACCCTGTCACGAAAATCATGTAAAATCTGGTGCGAGTTAGACTCTAGCACGGTATCACAAAAATCATGTATATATATATAAAATCTGGTGCGAGTTGGACTCCAGCACCAATGCATGTAAAACTCTAGTGCGAGCTCTTGCTCCTGCACTAATGCATGCATCACACAATTCAAAATATCGTGCGAGCTGAGCTCTAGCACGTCATATGTCAATAAAAACACGTAGGCGGCTCTGTTTCCTCAAAACAGTTTTCAAAACAATTTCATCGTTGAAACTATGAAATGCTGTGCATTTTTCTTTCAAGGTTAGCCAGCCTACTCATGCATGCATCAAAACACCTCCAGAACGAGCAGGAACCTCTTGTTCTTGCTTCTCCCAATTTTTCCTAAAATTATAAATTTTACCCATAACAAGGGTATTTTGGTAATTTACCCATTCGAGGCACTAAAATTATTTATTTACTTCTAGACCCTTCAGATAATTTAAAAGACTGCATATGACTTGAAATTTCGTAAAGTTACCTCTAGCAGTCCGTAGAATTCCCTTACCTTATTTTTTCGTAGAGTCTGACCTTTCCTTTTCCCACTGTTGTCTAGTCACGCAGTCCAATCTGCTCCCAATTCAATGTCCGGAACTACGTATAAATATTCCTCAGGTCAGATATCATATAATTTAATTGTATTTCCTATTTTCTGGGCTTAATTTAAATCATTGGGCCCATTTACCCCTATTGGGCCAGATTGCACTTTAATGGGCCTTAATCGGCCTTAAGCTCGTTTTCCACTTAATTTTCACATTATCGAGGCTTATTGGGCTCATTGGGTCCACCAACAATTTATTGAGCCTCGTTCTAACTCTCGAATAGTTCAATTTATTATTTACGACAATTTATCCGACTTTCCAAAATTTAATTTAATTAATGCGAAAATTAAATCCGTAGCACGCATAACGATGTAAATTGTCGTAAATAAAGGTAACTTACTCGAGATTCCATGCTAGTACGCAAATCGAGGCTGTCTCGAGCTCTCGTTGATGCCAATTGTCGAGCTACACAATTTCATAATTTTTGAGTAAATTTCCAGTCGAAAATTAATTAAATAAAATATTCCAAAATTTAAATCGATCAATTTCGACCGCTACTGACTTACCCGTAGCTCGATTACATCGTCGGGATTTTTCTCCAATTTTTCCTCTTTTTCTTTTTCCCTTTTTCTCCTTTTTTTCCCTTCTTTCTTGGTTGAACCGATTCAGTCCGGTTCAACCCGGTTCAGACCGGTTTGGTTCAGTCCGGTTCACTCCGATTCACCTCTTTGCTGAACCGGTCCGTACCGGTTCAGATGTTCCCGCCGCCGTTCATGGCATTTTCGACCGATTCTCGGCTGGTTTCTGGTGCCAAACGGTGCGCCTGCACTGGGGGAGTGTTCGGCTGGGGTCGGGGTTGGCCGAATCACGCCGGTGGCCGCCGGATTCATCTTCTCCCTCTGCGACTTCTCTCCCTCGATCCGTCGGATTCCGATAGTTTCACCAGCCGATACCGGTCTCAAAAGAACCGGCTCATCCTCCCGATCACACCGGTGGCCTCCGTTCGAGCCCAGCTACTGTGGATCGCCGGAATCAACCCCGTTTTCCTCGCGGCTTTCTCTTCCTCCGTTCGACGATTTTCGGCCTCCTAACGGCGCGTCACCGGTGCCCAAAGCTTCGCCGGCCTCTCCTCTTCCTCCTCGACCCTTCGTCGGAGCCGTCGGTCGCCGGTGGCCGTGGGTCGGTCGGGCCACGCGCAGCATCTTCCTCGATTTTCCATTCTTCTTCTCTCTCCCTGATAACATTTTTCAGATTTCTCTTCTTTCTTTTTTTTATTTTTTTATTATTATTTATAATTTAGTTTATTATTAAAATATTCATTAAAATATTCAAATATATTCTAAAAATATCTACAATTATATTATTTTATTCCAAACAATTTAATTTAATTTAATTTAATTTAATTTATTATATTTTTAATCATTTTTTCGGTATAATTTCTTCGTATTTTTGGGATATTGTCCCGGGTGGCTTTTCGGTATTCCTAAAAATTTTGAATCTTGATCAATTGGACTCGAAATTTAATTATTTCTTCGTTATTGATCAAGATTCTCAAATCCATTATTTTTAATTAAATTTTCTCATCGAATTTATTTCGACTTTTGTTCTTTTGACCGTTTTGCCCTTGCACATGTTCAGGATTAATTTAACCCGACTTCCCTTCATGAACACTCACTCATTTCGCATTTTAAACCCTTATCTCCCGTCTGAATTCCATTTGTTTAAATTTGTGACCATTTTTAATCCTTTATAATAAATTACGATATAATTCGGGTCTAACACCTAACATAGCCTATGTCCTAATTTTCCATAATATGTTTAATACTCCACATAACCTTAGCAAAGTGTGTCTCAATACCATCTGTCCTTTTCACAGAACCTGATGGAGCACGCTCAACATCAGTTTCAATCTCGGTATCATTTATGAGTCTCATATGATGACTCGGCATGATTCTCAGGCCTATCTCTGCGGCCTTTAGCTCGTGATCTAATTCCTCACGTAAACCAAACATTAAGTCTTAACTTCATTAGGTAAACTTAGTTACAACCAGACAAGCACAGACATTTCGGATGAAATCTCATCCTTATTATTGACAGTGACAGTACTAGACAGCCTTGCTCTGATACCACTAAAACTGTAATGATCATTAACCCTTGAAAATTGGAGGATTTTTTTTTTAAACTTCGGTTTACAACTTAATCCTTTATTTACTTAGGCTGTATTCCTGTTCAGTGTCAATCCTTAAAAATATTTCATTTAATTTATTCTTATACAGATTTCATCCTGACACATTATTTTCAATAGATGTCTGAGCATACAAATAGTCTGGTATAAAGATAAGAATGTATACCTCACGCATATACAAAAGGTAGTCTGGGGAAGCTCATATCCGTCAGCCTACGTCGTCTACGCAGCATTTATTAGTTGTAATTCACTGCAGAAATCTGAGAGGTAAGGGGTGAGCTTTTGGGGAAAAGCCCAGTAAGATAGTACTATTAAAACAGTTCTGACATATAAAAGTATTTGAAATTGTTCATGAAACGAAACTTAATGTAATACAGAAATTTCCATTTCATGCATAAACGTCATAAAGCATGCGTGTCAATAAAACCATTAACATGCTTAACCCTTTTACAACTTTTCATAAGCATTTCGTAAATCATATCGTAAACATTTCATGCATATTTCATAATCATTTCGTAAACATTTCATGAATATTTCATAGTCGTTTCGTAAACATTTCATGCATATTTCATAATCGTTTCGTAAACATTTCATGCATATTTTATAATCATTTCGTAAACATTTCATGAATATTTCGTAAATCATGAAAATACATATTCATTCATCATAGTCGATTTTTCATAATCAAAACGAGGAGACTAGGCTATAACTAAGTCATGCGATACGTGTCATTCTCTGTTGGAGAGTCATCATACCTATGGCCATGGTAAGTGGGCTGTAGACTGGATTAGGGTCGTACAACCATTTCGTAAAATATGGGTAGTATCCATCTTACTTACTTTCACTAGCACTTAGCTAGGACACAGGCACCAAAGGCACTCTCCGTATGGGCAACATAATTGCGTGCTGCACAGGCACGAGATACTACCGAAACATCATCATAAACCACCAGTAGCACGACATCTTCCACACAGGTCGAGTCAAGTGCTAAAGGGGCCTACGTCCCGGCACCCAAGTGGTGGAGCTGGAACACCACAATAAGTAACCATGCATGAAGCCTATAGTCTCAAAATATCTTTTCTCTTTTCGTAAATGCTTTTGAAAACGTCGAAAGTTCCATTTCAAAGCATAAATATGGGGTTTCGAGCCATCATAAAACTTTCATGCATTTTCATAATTCGAAAGTTTATTTCATAAACATAGATGTTCTAGCGAACATTTTGTAAAACGAAATCATGTTTTGTAAACAGTTTCGTAAGTATGGAAGCATTGGTAAATCATTTCAAATCAAATGCTCTTTCATAAAATCATTTCTCACTGAAACAAGAATGCAATATCAGAACTAGGTTCAATAATACCCCTTACCTCGATTTATCGGGTATCTCGAATTCGAACGGTGACGTCTCCTAGTACCTCCTTTAATCCCTTCTACAATCACCTACATCGAAATTGTAGACTTAGCACCCTATTCATGCGAATTGCGTTAAAATCATAATTTATCATTGCTACTGCGTGTGTACGTATTATTGTATATCCTTAGGCCGATACGCACGTTTATATATTTCTTCACTATTTATATATTTGCTCCTACAAGTATTAGTATATATCTTTATTATATACATCCACATGTATACGCGCATAAATATATATTTATATATATATACACTCCTATATGTATATATATATATACTTTTAGTGTTTTCATGTTCTCCTATCTCATATATATACATTCTTTGTATATACATATACTTGCACACATTCACCTTTCATATCCCCCACATGTATATGCACCTAAATAAATAAATAAATAAATATATATATATATATAAATATATATACACTCCTTTATATTTATATGTATATATATATATTATCATTGTTTTCCATTTTTCCTTATCACCTATGCGTACATATTTTTTTTTGTACAAATACTAGCATACCCAATTCATTATATACACCTATTTGTACATGTACCTAAATAAATAAATATACATATATATTTAAATAATTATTCCGAAAATTAAATTAGTTCATTTGACCACTTACCGACTTACACGGATCTCGATTGCATCACCGAATTTTTCCCATTTTTCCTTTTTTTCTTTTTTTTCTTTTTCTTTTTTTTGGCTGAACCGGTTCGGTCCGGTTCAACCCGATTCAGACCGGTCCGATTCAGCCCGGTTCAGTCTCAGTCCAACTTTCTCCCTCTCTGTTCGGGGCTTTTCCGACCGGTTCTCCGTCGGCTTCCACCTCCAGCTTGTCCGCGTGGTAGTCCGGTGCATGGATCTGGGGTCGGCTTCGCCAAAGCTCGCTGGAAAGTGGCCGGTCCGGCCTCTTCTCTCCTCCGACGTCGGCACCCATTTTCTTCCACGCCGTTCGGTGGCGTTTCAGGCCGATCTGCGCCTAGATCGGCGCCTCCGTCGTCCCCCTCTGGCCGATGGTGGGTCGCTCCACCTTCCCCAGGCCGCCGGTCGTCCCCTTTTTCCCTCTCTTTCTCTCGGTCTCTCTCCTTCTCTCATTTTTCCCTCGCTGGCAGCGTCTTCTTTTCCCTCTACCAGCGCCGGGGAGCCTCGTTGCTTCTCCTCGGTCCGTTCGCCGGCTCCGTAGGTGGGCGGATAGGAGCTCGGCTCCCTCGGTGCCTTCTCCTCTTTGTTTTCCATGGCAAAATCGCAATTCGCGATTCTGCCTTCTATTTCTTTTTTTTTTTGTTTTTTTATTATATATATTAGATATTATTTATCATTTAGTTATTTATTTATATTTATTTATTATGTATTTTATTTATTTTATTTATTTATTATATTATATTTTATTAAAATATAATATAATATATAATATACCCAAAATATTTAAATAAATATTTAAATCAAATAAATATATATATTTATCTTTTTTATTTCCCGGGTATTTTATTATTTTATTTATTTTATATCAGACTTACAATTTTATTTTCAGTTGTACGTTTTTTTTTTTACGAACTAATTTACAGGGAAATTTCGGGGATTTGATATAAAATAAGACCTAAATTTCGAAGTTTGATAAGACCTAAGTATTTCTAAAAGCTTTCAACCTAAACTACATGTTCGAGGGTCATTTGGCATAATTCATTACATAAGTTCATAATTTGATTTTGAACTAACCTTTTTTTTTTTTTAAGATTTGAAAATCCATTAGATTTGGAAATAATTATGAAAATTTCATTAAATGCATTAAAAATATTATTTTGAGAAATTTGATAATTTTAAATAAAATTGTATAATTTATGTTTTTAATTTATTTTTTAAGAAATTAAAGCATTTAAATTCTTGAAATTTAAAGAAGTTTAGCATCATTTTCTAAATGGGAGGTTTTGAAAAGTTTCATTTCAGGCGATGAATATCTCGGTTTCTACGTCTTATGTTTTGAAGAAATGTATGATTCCTCGAGATAGATATCCAAATTAGTATGTGTTATATTTGAAAGTACAGTATATGATTTTTAATTAATGAATCATGCTCTATAAGAAAGTGTAAACCCCACGAATTTTCTTGCACTTGAATTTGTCAATGGATAACTGTCACGCCCCGGAAGTGCGGAAAATATGGCTAATTTAAAACTTTTTACTCGTTAATTCACAATTAAAGGTGCATTCCTATGCAGTGTCATACATCATCATAATTATCATTCCTCAGGATCTCATCACTAGAATTTATATATCATATCAAATGCATTAATCCATCTTAAGTTAATTAATCCTAATACATCTCATATAATGTTATACATCAAGTGTCTGCAATTACAGTAATTGTCTAGGTAC
Source organism: Firmiana major (assembly GCA_033439115.1). NCBI lineage: Eukaryota > Viridiplantae > Streptophyta > Magnoliopsida > Malvales > Malvaceae > Firmiana > Firmiana major. The sequence goes on along the minus strand of CM065896.1, from coordinate 24,431,838 downwards.
ATGAAAAGATAAAAGATACCTTAAAATACAATATATGGCCTGGAGCTCAAGTCCTCCACTAGCCACTACTCCGTACGTCGCAGGGAAACCCTTTTCACTTGAAGAAATCTGGGGGGAAAAGAAAACAGGGTGAGCTTCTAAATCGCTCAGTAAATGGGGGTAAGGAACTCATTTCATAAACCAAAATGCACATCACAAAATGTTTATTTGTATGTGAAACTCATTTGAAAACCATAGCATGAAAGTACTCAAAACGACATTCTCATGTCTCAAGTCATGTGAAAACATGAAGTAAAAAGGCTCACTCTAGAGCAATAACAAAGCATGTGAAAATAATGCGATAAACGCTTTCTCAATGCACGTGATAAAATCACTGAAATAGTAATGCACGTGGCACAGCCACTAAACACACGTGGCATAGCCACTGATTTAAATTTACAAGTGGCATAGCCACTAAACACACGTGGCATGGCCACTGATTTAAATTCACACGTGGCATAGCCACTATCTCACGTGGCAAAGCCACTGATTTAAATTCACACGTGGCACAGCCACAGAATAGGGTTTCACGTGGCAACGGCCACCAAATTGGGTTTCTCACGTGGCAACGGCCACCAAATTGGGTATCACGTGGCAACGGCCACCAATGGGGTATCACGTGGCAACGGCCACCAATGGGGTATCACGTGGCAACGGCCACCAATGGGGTATCACGTGGCAACGGCCACCAATGGGGTTTATCACGTGGCAACGGCCACCGAATGGGGTTCTCACGTGGCAACGGCCACCAAGTATACGTGGCATAGCCACAGGATGGGTTATTCTCACGTTACCAGAACGGAGAAGAAATCGGGCTTACATGCTACCAGAGCAATGCCCGGTGTGTACTCACAACTACACACCTAAGTCTTATCACATAAGACTGGTTTGCCTTCACGTAGAACTCATAATGGTTTTTCTCTCATAAAACTCATTTGAAAATCGTTTTGTACTCAACACAAAACATAATAAAACCGAGTTCCAACCGGCAAAGCACGCACACATTTCTCAAATCTCGATATTGCCTTAACGTAGAGCCCAATTCATTACTCACACAAAATTCAACGGTTTATAAAGCAATTTCACACTCAGCTTATAAACTCAATAAAATCTGGGCTCCAACCGGCTATAAAAAAACCGTGTGCAATTATAACTCAACACAACACTCAACATGCTTGTTTTATAAACCACAAATCATGCTATAATAGTTTACAAATCACATACACAAATGGTTTAGATTTCCCTTACCTCTTTGCACCTCGTATAGTGCAATCGTTTCCCCCGTATCACAGACTAGCCTCGCATTCCACTCTGGAACTCCCGAGCTGTCCAAACGATGTTAAAACATCAATACTCAATTATCTCATCAACCTCAATTCTCAAAATCGAGCATAATTGCTCATAACTCCTCAAATCCCTTGATTCTCGTAACTCTACCCCAAACTACACTCTCATTCACAACATCTCGATGTTCTACATCTCTAATACCAATTATCTATGCTAATTCACCACATTTGTCTAAATTTCCATTATCACTCCAACCACATTGCAATTTCATCAATCCCTAATCATTTCTCAGCTATTACAACACAATGACAACCACCAATATCATCAAAATCATCTCAAATATCGAGATCGAGGTTTAGAAATTACCTAAAGCTTGTGAGACACACAACCCACGCCTCGATCCGATTCGTCCTTCGATTTCCAAGTATGTTGTTCTCCCTTTGATGAGGAACAACTTTCCTTCTTACCACAACTCTTGATTTGGCCAGAAATGGGTGTTTTGGATGAGTGAGAAAGTTAGGTTTTCGATGGAAATGGGGTTGGAAGAGAGAGAAAGTGAGTTTTCAGGAGAAAAACAGGGGTTCCTTATATAGGCTGAGGGTAGGAGATCGATCTGTCGAGGGGTGAGATCGATCTGCGTTTGAATTTTGGGGAAGATCTGGGCAATTTTATGCCTAGGAGATTGATCTGTCGAGGGGTGAGATCGATCTCTTTATGGCTTTATGAGATCGATCTGCTCCTAAGGAGATCGATCTTCTCCCAAACAGAATCATTTGGAGATCGATCTCTTCCTCATGAGATCGATCCTTTCTCAAACAGAATCATTTGGAGATCGATCTCTTCCATTGGAGATCGATCTGCTCCTCAAATTTCTCCTTCCTCGTCATTTTTAACTCACTAGATCGATCTCTCCTTCTCCCAGATCGATCTGTCCTCATAACTTCACACTTATTTTAACACTTAACATATAAATCTCCAATTATCATTCCCACAATTCACTTAGCTCAATAAATTACACTTCAAATTCTTATTACACCATTAAAATATATCTAAAATTCTCAGATCTCACAATAACGAATTTAAACAAATAGAAGTTTATGGGAGGATACTTAATCTAATTTGAAACTTGTTGTTAGAGCCCGCTTTACATCCCCACAAGGCCGCTATCCTCACCCTCACTACCTCACTGGTAGACTTTTGGGCCTGTTGGATAACTCCAAGGGCAGACTGGCTCAAAGGCATCAGGAGTGCGAGAACAAGGGTGTTGTCCCGAGTTCGAGCCTCCGAGGACGCGTTCTGAGGGGAAGCAGGCCATGTGGGCTGGAGTACCAGAATGAAACAAAGTCGTGAGGTCCAATGGGCCAAAGCGGATAATACGTGGATGTTGTGGAGTAGCGCTGTCTGCCCTTGGAGTTATCCAACAGGCCCAAAAGTCTACCAATGAGGTAGTGAGTTTTAATTGTCAGAGCCCGCTTTACATCCCCACAAGGCCGCTATCCTCACCCTAACTACCTCACTGGTAACTTTTGGGCCTGTTGGATAACTCCAAGGGTAGACAGCGCTACTCCACAACATCCACGTATTGTCCGCTTTGGCCCATTGGACCTCACGGCTTTGTTTCATTCGGGTACTCCAGCCCACATGGCCTGCTTCCCCTCAGAACGCATCCTCGGAGGCTCGAACTTGGGACAACACCCTCGTTCTTGCACTCTTGATGCCAATGAGCCAAGTTGGCTCAAAGGCATCAGGAGTGCGAGAACAAGGGTGTTGTCCCGAGTTCGAGCCTCCGAGGACGCGTTCTGAGGGGAAGCAGGCCATGTGGGCTGGAGTACCCGAATGAAACAAAGCCGTGAGGTCCAATGGGCCAAAGGGGACAATACGTGGATGTTGTGGAGTAGCGCTGTCTGCCCTTGGAGTTATCTAACAGGCCCAAAAGTCTACCAGTGAGGTAGTGAGGGTGAGGATAGTGGCCTTGTGGGGATGTAAAACGGGCTCTGACACTTGTGACTTGAGGAACTTAAGCGAATTTGATTAAATTCAGATATTAAAATTCTTGTAGTATCAACGAATACAAAAAAAAATCGACATAAGAGACTAAGTGATGTATAATACAATATTATACTGCAATCAATTATGTTATAGAGTGTTATTATTGGTCCAAGTTAGCATTTAAATAGCAAGGAATTGACTCCATGTTCTTAGCAACCAGGAACTATTAAAACTATTGATTTATGATAGTGCTGCCTGAGGGATAGCATGGTGTAAGACCCTTAAATTCATAAGTATATACATGTACATGCTATGTAAAGCATAAGTGATGTAAAGTCCATAAATTCAATGTACACACTTGTAATATGAGTTTGTGATGTACGTACAAGTTTCGTTATGTATGAATATGCAGAAATGGACTTTTGTATTTGATGAATGTAAGTGGAATGAAAAATGAGTAGTGTGGTAAAATGGAATGAAGTTTGCATAAATTGCATAAAACTTTGTATTTTGATTTGGTTTTGTATTGTATACCTTTGGTTATACAATGAATGCACACAAGTTTTAATGTGTATAAAGTATTAATGGATGCCATTTTCAAGCCTTAAAGGTGGTTGGATGAGAAAATGACTATAGCAACAAAATTTAAGAATGTTTATGTGAGTTACTGCAGAAAACTGCAGCAAAATCTAAAAAATACGAATGCCAGATCGATCTTATAGGATGAGAGATCGATCTGGAATAGCTAAAAATGCTCTTATCCGAGTAATGGAATAGGGACAGATCGATCTCCAATGGGGCCAGATCGATCTGTTAAGCATTCTATGTAGAAGGAATCGATCTCATCCTGGAGCAGATCGATCTCCTTGAGCTACTATCTGGAACAGATCGATCTCATGCTTGGAAACAAATCGATCTCATTATGTTTGAAAGGTCGGTTTCGAGAGGAAAAATGTAGGGAAGATCGATCTCATTGGAGAGAAGATCGATCTCATTGACACAGTTCTATAAATACTGGACTTCTGCACTTCAATTTTCACGAGATTTACTATTCCATTCAAGAACAAAAGCTAAACCTAACATTTCTACCCTAGGAAACTTCAATTGCAACCAGTTTTGAGTGAGATATAGTTGAGCAAAGTTGTTCTTGGTAAAGAGGAGAGCAACATACTTGGGAACAAGAGATTGGAATCAAGGATTTCAAGAGCAAGGAGTATTTGTACCAATTTGGTGAAAAAGGAAGAAAATCTCAGCTAGGTAAGATTTAATGCACCAATTTGATATACATTAAACTAGGTGTATTGATGAGTTTATTGGTATATGTATGAATTGTTGGAAATGAAAGAATCATGAAAAATGAGCATGACCTACCTATTGGTGTGAAAATTGGGCAAATGATAAGGAAATGGTGTTAACAAGAATTTGATGATGGAATATGCATGTAGGGAAGATTATAAGGTAATCTTATGAAATGCATATATTGGAAATAAGGAGAAATAAATATAACTATATGGAAAATGTGGTATAATACCATATTGGGAGAAAGTGATGAGAATTGTGTATTAAATTGATATTTGGCAAATGAAATGAGTATATCACGATATACTAACGTAAATGCGTATAACAGCTTTGGAGAATCACATTGGAAGCTGATCGGACTGTAAGAGTGAGTAGCACTGAGGAAAAGAGATCACTTAACGTGATTCGAGGTAAGGGAATTTCGTGAGTAGCTAGAGATGGCTCCACGTATTTTGAATAGCAATTTGATATTATATGCTATATGAATTCTCATGAATAGGCATGATGTTGATATAGAAATTAAAGATGATAAGTATGTTTTATCCAAAACTATGGTAAAAATACCTTAGAAGCATGTTGTGACTAAAATGCATAGTTACATGATAGAATGGCAATTGTTTTCATAAATATGCGAAAACAGCACATATTAGTGCGGATTTGATTTACTTGGGTGAATTGTGATTTGAATATGCCATCTATCTGGTTTTGTGTGAAAACCATAAATGCTAGAGATTACTTGCACTATATTTTGAGATATGCATCACATAGTACTTGAGTGTTTACTCGTACTACATTTTAATGCGATTTATGCATGTTAGAGTACTGGGAGCATTGCTCATACTCAGATTGTGATTGATGCATTATAGAGTATTGGGAGCTTTGCTCATACTCATGTTTTTATATGACCTAGTGCATAGAACATTGCTCACACTAGAGATTGTGATATTGTGATATGGTCGTGTTGGGAGTTTTACTCACACGTACCAGTTTTGAAAAGAGCATGAAACAGCCATGTTGGGAGCCTGTGCAGATTGTGTGTCACACTGATATATATATATATATGCTCACACGTGCATTATTTTGAGATAAGGCCGAGGGCTATCGAAATAATCCATTGTATGAGGACTAAGACTCATGGCGAGCATCTCAACTATGAGGCATATCCAAGGTTGAGGACTAAGACTCATGGCGAGCATCCCACCTTAAGATAGGGTCCATGGAGTATTGTGTATTGTGTATGTCACATGGAGTACGTTGTACCGTAAGTACACGATGAGAGTGAGTTGTGAGCTAACGGCTAGGATTTGACCCATCTCCCGTTACAGCAATTGTAAGTCCCCGCACACTGAGTACTGTGTAGCCTGGGATTACGAAAAATGAGTTATGATCATACACTCGAAACATGTAGTCACCTATCTCTATGTACATTGAGATTTCTTAAATGAAATATCACATGGTTTTTATGATATGAACATGTGAATTTGTGAGTTATGAAAAGGGTAACCTAAGGGATGGGTGAGGCCCATATTTCCATGTTTTTAAACATGATGAATGTCATATGATTTTGATTTAAATGAATAGCAGGATAAATGTGATTTGTGTGAAATTACATGAGAAATGCAGTGTTTTGCATAAAATGTTGAGGTTGTTAAACCAGCATATTTCTAGTTGTATAACTGATGTTATATATATATATATATATATATATATATATTGCATAATGATTTAAGAGAGATGCATGCTTTAGATACAATTGGGTAAGGAAAAGATTTCAATGCATAAGCATTGTATTTTGTAGATAGTGCGGTTATCTACTTGCTTGCCTGATTTCCTTACTGAGCTGTGAGCTCACCCCCTTATTATTTCCCTCTTTTCAGAGCATCCACAGTAGGTGGACATGGCCGAGGACTGACATTCCCTGATTTTCACTGCATATTCATCTTGTGAGAGGTATACACACTTGATACTTTGTATTGAATATTGTATAAGCACAGCTATGTAAATTAAGGTACGATCGGGATGTATATGTACAAATAATTGTATTAATGTATTAAAGAATATTAAGTTCTGTATATGTTATGAATGAGTAAGAATAGGTGACTAATATCGAATCACAGCCCAACGTTTGATGTGAGAGATGACAGAATAAGAGGTAAATGAAATGCAAAAAATTTGTGGTGATTTTGGTAGGTCGCGTGTGGGGGAAGAGCGTGACATAAATGGTATCAGAGCAGTGTTGGTCTGATGTGAATTGATATTAGTAACTAGGAAAAATATACATCCCCATAGTACTGTGCTTTGTTCAGTTACAATTGTGTATACGAGATGAAATCAGACTAACTAATGGTTATAAATGCAGGGATTTAGCCATTATGGTTAATACTTGTCGTGGTAGAGGGGCTAGAGATAGGGCTCGAGGTCGTAGAGGTAGGCTAGAGACCCGAGATGAGGCCATTGGTCCTACTGATGTACCTGAGAGTATCGAGCCACATTTCGAGAGACTAGAACGTCACCTAGAGACCATAGTGGAGATAGTGGCACAGACGATGCCATGAGGACAGGGACAGGATGCAGAGACTGTACCTGGAGAGGCAACTGCACCTGATACACCTACACCCCCACCAGTTAAGTATACGTCGTCTCATGTTGCTTCATGACAAGGCGGTAATGTTTTGGGGTATGGTTGTGATTTGGATAGACTCCGACAATTCCAGAAACTTGGACCTTCAACTTTTCATAAGATTAAGGACCCAATGTTGGCGGAGGAGTGGATAGGAGAGATGGAAAAGTTGTACGGATTCTTTGAGTGTACGACTTCAGAGATGGTCGTATTTGTTGCGTTCCTACTGAAGGGGACGGTAGAGCATTGGTGGAAGTCCACCCGACCCATATTGGGAGCCCGACATATAGAGATTAGTTTGGAGATATTTTTGAATGCCTTCAGGAGGCAGTTTATTCCAAATATGGCTCAGCGGAGGTTACAGACTGAATTTTTTGAGGTTAAGCCAGGGAAGTCATTCGGTAGATAAGTACGAGACTAGATTTTTATCCCTAGGAAGTTATGACCCTGACACCATGAGTAGTGAGACTAGGAAGGTCCGCAGGTTTATCGATGGATTGAGACCAGTACTACTGTCTAAACTAGTTCCATTCGACATTTCTACCTACGATGAGGCAGTGCGTAGGGCGCAACTCTGTGAGCAAAATTATGAGAGGAATGTCTCAGAATTTAGAATAGTTGGAAAAGGTAGAGACAGAGATAGAAAGAGGCTGGTGAGTGACAGTGCTCGAGGTTTCAATTATCGATGAGAGAGGTGACTCATCGGTAAGAGACCAAAGATCGAGGAAGTATAGGAGAGGACTATTAGATCTCCTGCATACCCGGCTATAGCTCCAGCCAGAGGAGTAGTGATTAGAGTATAGAGACCTACCACTGAACAGTTCAGTCGATGTGGTAGATTCCATGGAGGTAGACCTTATCCTATTTCTAGTGGTTTGTGCTATAGATGTGGGAAGCCAGGACACATGGCCAGAGTTTGCCAAGAGGCCATTGATATTGCCCCACACAAGGGTAAAGAGCCTGAAAGAGCTCCAGCTGATACGTCTGCTCCAAGGAGGAGAGCGACAGTAAAAGAGAAAGGGAAGCAAGTCATGGGACGAGGGTGAGTGCATGCTTTGGACCAGGGAATAGCAGATGCTTCATCGGATGTGATTAAAGGTAACATCCTAATTTATGATTTAGAAGCACATGTGTTAATTGATCCTAGTGCCACACATTCATTTGTATCGCCTTCATTTGCATGTAAGATAGAAAAGCATGTAGAGCATACACCTCTGAGTAAGATGATGTTGATTAGTACACCCATGGATAATAGTCAACTAATAGAGTATATGTTAACTAATTGTAAGCTAAAAGTAGGGGAAAAGGACATGACAGCCAATCTAATACTGTTAAGCATGAGTGATTTTGATGTAATCTTAGGAATGGATTAGTTATCATCAAACCATGCTGTTTTAGATTGTTACGCTAAGACAGTTATGCTTCCTAACCCTGAAAAGAATGTTGTAAAGTTTGATGAAAAGAAATAAAGTAGTAGTTATGATTGTGATTAATAATGTACTATGCTGACTGAGGAATGAATATATTGAAGGTTTTATTGCATATGTGGCTGATACGAATAAGGTACATCCGGAGTTGGAAGATATTCCTGTGGTTAATGAGTTCCCAGATTTCTTTCCGAATGAATTGTCAGGGTTGCCACTAGACAGAGAGATGGAGTTCTGTATAGACTTGGTGCCTGATACTGAACCTATATTGAAACCACTGTATCGCATGGCCTTAGTTGAGCTAGAGGAGCTCAAGAAACAGTTAAATGAGCTGTTGGACAGGGGTTTTATCAGACCGAGTGTTTCACCGTGGGGAGCACCGGTTTTGTTTGTAATGAAGAAGATGGAAGCCTCCGATTATGTATAGATTACAGATTGTTAAATAAGGCAACCATTAAGAATAGATATCCCCTTCCACGCATTGATGATTTGTTAGATCAACTCTGGGGAGCGCACATTTTTTTTAAAATTGATCTGAGGTCTGGGTATCATCGATTGAGAGTTCAGAGTGGAGATGTACCCCAGACAGCATTTAGGACCCGATATGGCCATTATGAGTTCTTGGTTATGCCATTCGGATTGACGAATAATCTCACAGCTTTCATGACTTTTATGAACGATGTGTTCAAGCCATATTTAGATCAATTTGTTATCGTCTTCATAGATGATATCTTGATATATTCTAAATCCGAAGAAGAGCATGAGAACCACCTCAGGATTGTATTGCATACCCTATGAGAGCATAAGTTGTATGCTAAACTCAATAAGAGTGATTTTTTGTTGTCACAGATCTCGTTTTTGGGACACGTTGTGTCAAAGGATGGTGTATCAATGGATCCATCCAAGATTGAGGCTATAGTTCAGTGGGAACAGCCGAGGACAGTCATCGAGATCAGCAGTTTCTTGCATTTAGCAAGGTATTATCGCAGATTCGTAGAAGGATTCTTAAAGTTAGCTGCTCCGTTGACACGTCTCACTCAGAAGGGTGTAGCATTTGTATGGGATGAAGATTGTGAGAAGAGTTTTCAGGGGTTGAAAAGTCGATTGACTACTACTCCGATTCTCACTATCCCTACCAGCTCAGGAAGATTTTCAATATATACTGATGTATCGCATCAGGAACTGGGCTGTGTATTGATGCAGGATGGGAAAGTAGTTACTTATGGATCCAGACAAATGAAGGACCATGAAAAGAACTATCCGACCCACAATTTTAAGTTAGCAGTGGTAGTGTTTGCGTTGAAGGTATAGCGCCACTACCTGTATGGAGAGAAATTCTAGATTTTTACTGACCACAAGAACCTTAAGTATCTGTTCTCACAAAAAAAATTAACATGAGACAGAGAAGATGGCTAGAGCTTCTGAAGGACTATGATTGTGAGATACTTTATCATTCGGGTAAGGCTAATGTTGTAGTCGATGCTTTGAGCAGGAAAAGCCTAGGGATGGTATCGTATATGATGGTCAAGGAACATGAGTTGCTAGAGCAGTTTGCTAGCCTCAGTTTGGGAGTTGTGCCTTCTGACATGAATACGGACTGTATGATTGCTAGTCTACGCTTGGAGCCGGATCTGTTGGACAGGATCAAACAGGCTCAGCAGATTGATCATTGTTGCATTGACAGGCTTTCCATGGGCCTCAAGTGATGTGGTTTCGGGTGAGAAGAAGGACTGTTTTAGGCTATGTTGAAGAACCAAAAAAAAAAACAGAGGAAGCTTTCTCCTCTATAGAAAACTGAAGCAAAAGAGAGAAGTGGAAGAAGCTGGAATCAAGAACGAGAGGGACGCATGAGGGTCAAAAATGATGCTGAAGCAGAGGGCTACACGCGAGGGATCGAGAGCCTGGCGATAGGCGACCCAAGAAGAGAGCAGGAGCAGGAGACGATCTGGCCTCTTGGCTGCTGCCTTAAAATTGAAAGAAAGCTTAAGCATGGCAGTTGAGTTCGGAGATACAGAACCCTAAAGCAGAACAGAGGTGCGTGGTTGGGAGTAGGACTCAACAAGGCATTCAAAGGCTGAAAAAAAATGTCATGTACCGTGGTGTTATTCTAGGGGTTATTGGCATTGCATTGTCAGGTTGTAACCAGGGAACAAGAACAGATTAAAAAAGGGGCTGATCAAGGTGGCCCTTGGTGCTAGTTTGGGTTACCTCTTTGACGTGGGAAACAGAGGCATAAACGGGGACCAAAACCAGTATTTTCGGGTCTAAAAATAGAGGTAGTATTGGTAGAAGCTAATGCGTTGAAGAGCTAGGAAACTGGGAAAAAGAAAGGCCATAACCGTAATGTGTAAGTGGAGAAAAAAGGACTGTAAGAGGGCCGATTTTGTTAGGAACAGGAACTAGAAAAAAATGGAGGTGATCAGACAGTTAGAAAACGTGAGATAAGGTGAAGAAAAAAAAGAAAGAAAGAAAGGAAAAAAAAAGGAGCGGGAAGGAAATTCAAAAATATATTTATATAAATATAGATAAATATATATATATAGGAGTATTTGGAGATAGGAATTAAGGCACAGAGAAAATTGGGAAAGCCCGAGGGAAAGAGCTTCAGAGAAATAAACTGAGTAAACCGAACCCACTGACTCCAGTCACTAAGGCATTGAGGATTGCGGGCAGATATCGAGGTAAGAAAAATTTCGTGTGCTGCTAGTGATAAATCGCACGTATTTTTCTGATGCTTTGTAGATATAAATTTAGGTCGTATTTCTACTGTAGGAAAATATTAATGAATTGTTAAAAATATCTATGTATATTTTTTGGGTATTTGAGACTGCGAATTTTAGGACAAAAATTTTTAGTAACTTGAATTATAGAAAACCTTAGGCCAATTTTACGCTTTGGAATTTAAGGAAGAGTTTTAAAACTCCATAAAAATAGCCTGATTTTCGATATAGTATTATCAAGCCTATTTAAATAAAAATTTGAGTAGTTTAAAATTATTTGTGAGAAGTCTAAAAATTTCGAAATTATATCAAAAAATCGTGTTTTGTGAAAAAGGGCAAGACCAGCCCCTTTTACCCTATTTTATGAGTTGAAAACGAGATTAAAATATTTGAGGTTAAAACCATGGCAGTTAGGAGTGTATTATTGTGTGATCTTGCACTACCGACTTGCACGTGATTTAAAGCATTTTGATGTTAAAATCGTGTCTGTCAGGCGTGTACTGCTGTGTGATCTTGCACTACCTGCTTGTACGTGATTTGAAACGTTTTGTATTAAAACTGTGCCTGTCAGGCGTGTATTACTGTGTGTGTCACGACCCAAATTACTTAAAAATCAGAGTAAATTTTTCGCTTTTCCGTTTATTATTTAATTCTTACCTTTCTCTCATCGTGACTATCCTACAAACAGTTAGGCTATGATTCGGTGTTAGTCACCTCTTACCTATTTACCATTCCATTTTCATAATCACATTCATATATCAGAGTTTACTATCTTTTAACTTTAACTAAATACATACACAATGTTATTTACATAACTCTATATCCCCGACATCATATACGTTTACAGTACTGTGCATTACATAGTTAGATACAAAACTATACAAAAGTGTATACCTATTTCTAAATGGAAGCAGCGGATACCAAGAATGCAAGTCATCAGCCGCTCATTAACTACTGCGAGTGCTCTGAAAAGATGGGAAAATAAAGGGGTGACCAAACCACACACTCAGTAAGGCAATTATGCAAGTAAGTAGATAGCTCCACTATCTATATGCTCATAATGTCATGCACTTAAAATCCATTTCTTTTCATTAAAATCTCAAGCACAAAATCATGTATTTCATCAATGACCTAGTTTATAAAACTGTTCGTGCATATATAAATCATACTACTTATGCATCAATGGCATTTTATATGACATCATTAAATCATACTTAGCATGAATTAAATCAAAATCATGCAATATTTCATGCGATAAAAAACAAATCGTGAGATACAATCATTTCATGAATTTATCATTAAAACATGGAAAACTCATCATGCTACTGCATTTAAATCATTTCATTTAAAGCGCAGTATAAAATAACCCAAAGGGGTTAAGCATCTCATAATTCAATTTCAAACTCATAAAGCAATTCGTTAAAATTCATTATAAAACTTCGGTTATAAAATCACCCTTCTTTCAGGGTCACATATCATAAAATCATAAAATCGGGGGCCTGACCCCTCCCTCGGGTCTACCCTGGTCTATCAAGACCACAAGTTATATCATCTGAGACAAGTAGGTGATTATATTAGTAACATCGAGGACTATGGCCATATCCTAGTGATCCCTAGCAACACAGTACCTACTGTACAGGGTATCACACCTGAAACGGGAAGTGGGTCGGTCCTACCCGTCAGAACAGCATAACATCAGGATTGCAAGGGCAAAGCTTGCTGCCCGTGGCTGATGCCACTCCACTCCAACAATTCCCACGGTACAGCGTACTCCGTGTGACATACACGGTACAACGTACTCCGTAAACCCAAGCTGAGTCAGGGGTGCCTGCAATAGGTCTTATCCACCCATACCATCTCTGTCTCAGTATGCATGTGTGAGCATATCATCTCACTGTGACACACAGTCTACAGGAGGCTCTAACACAGCTATATGCATGTCATATAAATCCCTGTGTGAGCGAAGCTCTAGCACGGCTCCATGCATATTCATGATATCAGAAAATCTCGTGCAAGCGAAGCTCTAGCACGGTGTCATAAAAATCAGTAAAATCTGCGTATGAGTAACACTCCAGTACGACTTTAAAATGAGTTATCAATCCATATAAAATCTTATGCGAGCAATGCTCCAGCACGAATGAATGCTCAAGTAAATCAAAACTTCGTACGAGCAACACTCTAGTATGGTTTTATGCATAAATACATCAAATCTCGTGCGAGGTACACTCCAGCACGGCTTTATGCAATTTCATATCAAAACAGGATGCAAGCTAGGCTCCAACACCTCTCATGCATGTCAAATCATTAAAACTAGTGCGAACAATCACTTCAGCACCTTTTTATGCATATCACGTCAAAATAGTCAAAACCGTCAAAACAGTCAAAACAGGGTGCGAGCTAGGCTCCAGCAACTCTCAAGCATTTCATAATAATAAAAATCAGTACGAGCAACTGCTCTAGCACATTTCATGCATATGATGTCACACAAGTCGGTGTGAGCGACCGCTCAAGCACATTTTATGCACACTCACAAACGCAGATATAGTGCGAGCTATGCGCCAGCACTATCTGTTTCCATTTAAACTTGATAGTTGGCCCATTTTCTAAAGGATTTTCATTTAAATATAAATAACACTTACGTAGTGTTATTTTGTGAAATTTATGCAATTACTGGCCAATCTATCGATTTACTTTGCTTAAAAACCAATAAAATTATTTAATTCAGAAAATTCCTTAAATCATGCATTTCATGCATGTCATTCTTTCACCATCCTTAGGTGAACTTCCCTCAATAGGGGTAAAATAGTCTTTACCTATTTCGAGTCCTTAAAATATTTAAACCATTTTTAGGACCTTTATACATAATCAGCGTATACATACATATTCAGTGTATACAAAAACTATTAAAATACGCGTAGCTACCTCTAGCTACTCACACAATTCCCTTACCTCATTTTCTGTACAGTCTGACCTTTCCACTGATGTCTCGTCATGAAGTCTGATTTGCTCTCAATCAAATCTTCGGAACTACGTATAAATATACATCAGGTCAAGTTACAATACAATTAATTGTATTTCATATTTTCTTGGCTTAATTTATATCATTGGGCCCGTTTACCCACATTGGACCCGATTGCACCATAATGGGCCTTAATCGGCCTTAAGCTCGTTTTTAACTTACTATTCACATTATCGGGGCCTATTAGGCTCATTATGCTCATCAGTATTTATTAAACCTCATTCTAAATTCTCGGATAGCTTAATGAATTATTTACGACAATTTATCTCCATTCCAGAATATAATTCATTTAATGCGAAAATTAAATATGTAATTTATCTAACACATATAATGATGCAAAATTGTCGTAAATAAGGGTTACTTACTCGTGATTCCATGATAGTACACAAATCGAGACTGTCTCGAGCTTTCGGTTGATGCCAATTGTTGAGCTACACAATTTAATATTTTTTCGGGTAAATTTTCAGTCGAATATTAATCAAATTAAATATTTCAAAATTTAAATCGGTCAATTCGACCGCTTACCGACTTACCCGTAGCTCAATTACATCACTGGAATTTTTTCTAATTTTTCCTCTTTTTTTCTTTTTCCTTTTTTTTCCTTTTCTTTTTTGCTGAACCGGTCCGGTCCAGTTCAGCATACTCTCACTGCGCTGAACCAACCGTACCGGTTCAGGCATCATTTCATCGTTCCAATTCTCGGGCTGTTTTCAGTGCCGTTCGGCGCCCCATCGCCTGGGCTTCCATCATCGGGCCTCGGAGTTGGTCCAAACGGCGCTGCTGGCCGCCAATCCAGCCTTCTCTCCGGCGGTAAGCTCCTCCGTCGATCTCCCGATTTCGACGTCTCCACAGCGCGTTGCGGCCGATGGTGGTTCTCCCGATGTCAGGCTCTCTTCGTCGGCCCTCGTCGGCCCCTCAGCCTCGCCGGTGGTTGTCGGATGGAGGGATCGGTCCGTCGGTCTTCTGCTTCGTTGCTTTCGCCATTTCCCTTTCTGTTTCCGCGATTCAATCTTCAATCCTTTTTTTATAATTTATTTTAATATTATTTTAATCAATATTTTATTGTTAAAAATCCAAAATATCTAAAAAAATTATTATTTTATTCATTTATTCAATAAATGAATTTATCGGTATTATTTCGTCTTCCGGGATAATTTTTCGAATACTTTCGGGATTATTTTTTGAAGTGAAAATTTCGACTTATTCCAATAAATTCATATCTTGATCAATTTAACCCGAAATTTAATTATTTCTTCATTATTGATCAAGATTCTCAAATCCATTATTTTTAATTAAATTTTCTTGTCACGATAAATACCGAATTTTGGTCTTTTGACCGTTTTACCATTCACATTTTCGGGAATACCATTTTAATCCTTTTGCATTTTTCATTTCGTGTTTTAAATAAAATCGGGTCTTACAATCTCCCCCACTTAAGAAATTTGGTCCTCCAAATTAGAACCAAGTCAAAAAGGTCCTTAAACAACTCCCCTTACGTCTATCGCATCATACTCTTTAATTCTCATGTAACTTTTTTCGGAGTGTAATACTACCAACGGACTTAACTATGGAGATCATCTTAAACCTCAACACTTCCTCCTTCCGTCTAATACCTGAATCGATTTTTTTTTCAAACATACGTTATACTTTCATTGAGCTAAGCTATTGGAGCTCATATTCGATCACATATGCTGGGTCCGAATGGTATTTCTGAAGCATCATAAGATAGGACATATAGTGGATGCCTGCTAATTCAGGTGGTAACGCCAACCTATAAGTCTTATCTCCCACTTTGTCCAATCTCTCAAAGAATTCAATCTAACGAAACTCAATTTGCCTTCTTTCCGAATCTCGTTATGTCCTTATGCTATGTCCTAAGGGCATGTAACTTCCAACAATACTAATTCACCCTCGGTGAATTCCAATGGTTTTCAGTCTCTTGTCAGCATAGCTTTTCTGTCTGCTCTGAGGTGTTCTTAATCTCTCACAAATCAACTGAACATCCTCAGAGGTTTGTCTTACCAATTCGAGAACAATTCTCTATCTATCACCCATTTCTTCTTATCCAAGTAGGGAAACAACCCCTACGGCCATACAATGCCTCATATAAAGTCATCCAGATACTCGAGTGATAACAGTCATTATTGGCGAATTCGATTTGTAACAATTGATCATCCCAAGAGCTTATAAAATCAATGGCACACATTCTCATCACATCCTCGAGAACCTGTACAGTCCTCTCTGACTGACCATCTGTCTGAGGATGAAAAGCTGTGCTAACACTCAATTGGGTTCCCATAACTTTCAAAAACAATATTCCCAGAAGTGGGAAGTGAAGCGGGAATCCCTATCTGATATCATGCTCACTGGAACGCTACATAATGTATCACCATTTTCCATACATATATATCCGCCTACGCACTTAGAGTATCTGAGGATTTCATAACCAGAAGGTGGGTAGACTTAATCAATCTATCGACTATCACCCAGATAGCCTCGTGATTTATCCGGGTCCTCTATAACCCATCACGAAATTCATGGTAACTTGTTCTCATTTTCGTGTCACTATAGGTAGAGGCTGCAAAAATTCTGCAGACTTCTAGTAATCTATCTTACCCTGCTGACATACGGGACACTTTGCTACAACTCTACAATATTTCTTTTCATATCTGACCACCAATACCCTTTTCAGAGATTTCGATATATTTATTATTTTTCGGATGCACTGTATATCCCGAAGAGTGAGCTTCTGTCAATTACATTATCTCATCAATTGTGGTCCTGGGGAGCACTTATACTATCTCTGAACCTCTATAAGTCATCATCACTCACTGTGAACTCTGTCACTATACCCTTTTGAATCTGACCCACACTATCGACACCATGTCGATCATCACGCTAAGCTTGGCAAATTCGGTCACTCAAATCTGGTTCTAACCATCAGACTAGCTGTCACAAAATCACCATCATCATCAGAAGGGATCACATCACTACTGAGGCTCACAATTGTTCTAGCAGCTCACGCTCCCTGACCATCATATGTGATACCATCCCGAGGCTCTTTCTGTTCAAGGCATCAACCATTACATTAGCCTTTCCTGGGTTGTACTATATTCACAATCATAATCCTTAGAAGCTCTAACCCTCTTGGTTATCTCATATTCTACTCTTTCTGTGAAAACAGATACTCGGGGCTTTTACAATCAGTGCATATCTAAAATTTCTTACCATTTGAGTGGTGGCGCCATACTTTTAGTGTAAACGCTACGATTGCCAACTCTAAATCATGAGTCGGATAGTTTCTCTCATGGTCCTTGAACTAACTGGATCCATAAACGACTATCTTCCCATTTTACATCAATACGCAGCCCAATCCTTATTTTGAGGTATCCATACACACTAAAACCTCTTGAGCTGTTGGTTATGGTGAGAATAATTATGGTAGTCAGTTTATTACTTCCATATACCAAAACTCACGGAAACTACTTTCATACTTGTCATCCCACTCGTATGCAATCTTTTTTCGAATGAGATGTGTCAACTGAGCATCCAATTTCGAGACACTCGACAATTCATCTGTAAGACAATTTATTGTTGCTACTCATGCTCTACCCTGGACTTCGAATACATCAACATGTCATCGCTAAAGATGACAACCAATCGGTCCAGGTAAGGTTTAAATACCTCATCGTAGTTGAGTTCCACTAATATTTCAATCACCCATATCCTCAACCTATGTACGCATAAACGTATAATGTCATTTCAAAATCGCTTCCTTTCAAGATACTAACCCACGTCATTTCCTTTTTCTTATATTAACGGCTTTTATAAAATTTTAATTTTTAAACCTTCATGATTAATCGAATTCTACCAGTAAAGGTACCAAAATTTTAAATGTATATATTACGACTTTCGATTTCAATTTATAGGTTATGTGTGCACTTCTAGACGCTGTCAAGTCTTCAGGCAGGGAAGTATTTTGAAATACCTTTATTAACCCTTAGACTTGACCACATAGACTGGTTGTAGATATATCCACCCCTTATGCTTGGTCGCAATTCATATTCGCTACATATCGTTTAATCCAAATTACTTTATATATCAAAGATATTCTTATCGTGCATACGCCTCTTATTCCAATATATCTCGTATTCAGGATCTATCACATCTCAAAGCTTATCTCCTTTCATAAATCACTTATAACAAACTCTTTCATTACTTGTCAAACTTACAATACACTTTTCAGGGGTGAAAACATCACTATCTGAGGATAGCAATCTAAACATCATAGTTTGCAGCCGAATCAATCTATTCTTAAATATTACTTCAAAATTATTCATATTCCATTGAATAAAATCGGCTAACATATCATTTTCCCCCGTTTTCAACTTATAATCCCTATATCCATATTCAATTAGTGATAATCAGCTAACTATCATCATCTTACCTAAGGGTACAAGCCTCACATCTTTCACTAACTTATAAGCAACTGAAGGCGATATGAATATATACGTGGCACCAGGATCAATTAAAATAATTACTTCATTATTTACAACCAGTGTGGTATCTTCCACCACATCAAATAAAACATCAATAGTGTCCTAGTCCAAGGCATACACTCGCCCTCGTCCAACATCTTATTTTCGTGGTAACTACCACACATCTTACACTGTTACATTACTACACTGCTACACTGCTACACTGCTACACTGTTACACTGCTCCGTAGCAGGTCGGGGTCCTCCAATCACAATACCCCTCAAAAGTGCTGAAATTAGATACACTGGGGCCTTACCACTCATCTTACCCTGTGACTCATCAGCTCTAAGCCTTTACTGTGAGATCTGAGAATTTTAGATATATTTTAATGATGTAATAAGAATTTGAAGTGTAATTTATTGAGCTAAGTGAATTATGGGAATTATAATTGGAGATTTATATGTTAAGTGTGTAAAATAAGCATGAAGTATGAGGACAGATCGATCTGGGAGAAGGAGAGATCGATCTGGTGAGTTAAAAAATGACGAGGAAGGAGGAATTTGAGGAGCAGATCGATCTCCAATGGAAGAGATCGATCTCCAAATGATTCTGTTTGAGAAAGGATCGATCTCATGAGGAAGAGATCGATCTCCAAATGATTCTGTTTGGGAGAAGATCGATCTCCTTAGGAGCAGATCGATCTCATAAAGCCATAAAGAGATCGATCTCACCCCTCGACAGATCGATCTCCTAGGCATAAAATTGCCCAGATCGTCCCCAAAATTCAAACGCAGATCGATCTCACCCCTCGACAGATCGATCTCCTACCTCCAGTCTATATAAGGAACCCCTGTTTTTTTCCTGCAAACTCACTTTCTCTCTCTTCCAACCCCATTTCCACCGAAAACCTAACTTTCTCACTCATCCAAATCACCCATTTCCGGTCGAATCGGAGGTTGTGGCAAGAAGGAAAGTTGTTCCTCATCAAAGGGAGAACAACATACTTGGAAATCGAAGGACGAATCGGATCGAGGCGTGGGTTGTGCGTCTCACAAGCTTTGGGTAATTTCTAAACCTCGATCTTGATATTTGAGATTATTTTGATGATATTGGGGGTTGTCATTGCGTTGAAATAGTTGAGAAAGGATTAGGGATTGATGAATTGCAATGTAGTTGGAGTAATGTAGATATTTGGTAATTTTGAGAATTTGTGCTATAAATGGAAATATAGACAATGTGATGAATTAGCATAGATAATTGGCATGAGAAATGTAGGACGTTGAGATATTGTGAATGAGGTTGTAGTTTAGGGTTGAGTTACGAGAATAAAGAGATTTGAGGAGTTATGAGCAATCATGCTCGATTTTGAGAATTGAGGTTTATGAGATAATTGAGTATTGATGTTTTAACATCGTTTGGACAGCTCAGGAGTTCCAGAGTGGAATGCGAGACTAGTCCGTGATACGGGGGAAACGATTGCACTATACGAGGTGCAAAGAGGTAAGGGAAATCTAAACCATTTGTGTATGTGAATTGTAAACTATTTTAGCATGAATTGTGGTTTATAAAACAAGCATGTTGGGTATTGTGTTGAGATTTAATTGCACACGGTTTTTATAGCCGATTGGAGCCCAATGTTTTTATGAGTTTATAACTGGGCTCTACGTTAAGGCAATATCGAGATTTGAGAAATGTGTGCGTGTGCTTTGCCGGTTGGGACTCAATGTTTATTATGTTTTGTGTTGAGTACAAAACGATTTCAAATGAGTTTTATGAGAGAAAAACCATCATGAGTTCTACGTGAAGGCAAACCAGTCTTATGTGATAAGACTTAGGTGTGTAGTTATGAGTACACACCAGGCATTGCTCTGGTAGCATGTAAGCCCGATTTCTTCTCCGTTCTGGTAACGTGAGAACCCCATTGGTGGCTGTGCCACGTTATACCCATTGGTGGCTGTGCCACGTTATACCCATTGGTGGTTGTGCCACGTTATACCCCATTGGTGGCTGTGCCATGTTATACCCATTGGTGGCTGTGCCACGTTATACCCCATTGGTGGCCGTTGCCACGTTGAGAAATCCTATTTTGTGGCTATGCCACGCGAGAAATTAAATCAGTGGCTATGCCACGTGTGTTTAGTGGCCATGCCACGAGTGATTTTAAATCAGTGGCCATGCCACGTGTGTTTTGTGGTTATGCCACGTGAGAATTTAAATCAGTGGCAATGCCACGTGTGTTTAGTGGCTGTGCCACGTGCATTACTATTTCAGTGATTTTATCACGTGCATTGAGAAAGCGTTTATTGCATTATTTTCACATGCTTTGTTATCGCTCTAGAGTGAGCCTTTTTACTTCATGTTTTCACATGACTTGACACATGAGAATGTCGTTTTGAGTACTTTCATGCTATGGTTTTCAAATGAGTTTCACATACAAATAAACATTGTGTGATGTGCATTTTGGTTTATGAAATGAGTTCCTCACCCCCCTTACTGAGCGATTTAGAAGCTCACCCTATTTTCTTTTCCCCTCAGAGTTCTTCAAGTGAAAAAGGATCTCCCTGCGACGTACGGAGTAGTGGCTAGTGGAGGATTCGAGCTTCAGGCCATATATATTGTATCTTGAGGTATATTTTATCTTTTCATGTACCCAGACTATTATTGTAATTGCAGACACTTGATGTACAACATTATATGGGATGTATTAGGATTAATTAACTTGGAATTGAGCATTTGTATACGGTACAATATACGCTATATTAGGATGAGATCCTGAGGCATAATAATTATGATGATGTATGACACTGCACAAGAATGCACCTTTAATTGTGAATTAACGAGTAAAAAGTTTTAAATTTGCCCTATTTTCAGCATATTCGGGGCGTGACAGAGTTTTCTTGGTATCAGAGCTTAGGGGGTCTAGTACTGTCAGTGTCGGTTAAGTGGAATAGAATACATCCCAAGTGTCTGTAATAGTCTGGTCATGAACTGAAATTGAGGATTGAGATTTCAATCGATTGTGATATGTACGCGCAGGAGACGAGTTGAGATAGAGAATGAGTAAACGACGAGGTCGTTCGAGGAGGCAGGCAGAGTCCCCTCCACCACCTGTCCCACAACCAGAGAGTCCTAACTCTCGATTTAATCGGATTGAGACCGATGTGAGGCAAGGTTTTGAGCAGATGGCAGCGTTACTCGCGCAACACTTTGGAGTTAATGCTTCGGATACTACCCCTACACCACCACAAGGACCTCCTATACCCCCAGTGCCTCCCGTCACCCAGCCTGAGGATAGAAGTATGGTCCGACTAAGGGATTTTCTGAAGATGAATCCACCCGCATTTAAGGGAAAGAAGGATCCTACAGAGGCTGAGGAGTGGTTGACGGAATTAAGAATTATTTTGATTTCCTGGGGTGCACCGATGCTGAGAGGGTCAATATGAGTGCCTATATGCTGAAGGGGATAGCTCGAGATTGGTGGGGTACTACCCAGGGTATTCTGATGTCCCACCATGATGTGATTGGTTGGGAAGAGTTCCAGACAGCCTTTAGGACCCAATATGTACCACGAGTCGCCCAGAGAAAGAAACAAGCTGAGTTTTTGAGTTTGGTACAGGGTGACATGTCTGTGGATGACTATGAGAGCCAATTCACAGCACTATTGAGATATGACCCAGAGACCTTCAAGAGTGAAGAGCTCCGCACAGAGAAGTTTGTGTATGGGTTGAAGCCTGTCATCAGAGATAGATTGATAGGGCTATGTATCACGGAGTTTGGAGATGCTCTGAGACGAGCACAAGAAATTGAAAGAGGAATTGAGATGGTACAATCCCAGAATGAGCTCAGAGCGGTGAATAGAGATAAGGGCAAGAGGCCAGCACTTTTCCAAACAGAGGCTCGGAGAGGTTCCTTCAGAAGAGGAAGGATTGAGGTACAGAAGGACAGATTGGAGAGGCCCAGAGCCTATCCTATTATCAAGGAGACCCCTCGATATGTCAGGCCGGAGATAAGGGTTTGTAGAGACTGTGGCCGATCGCATGAGGGAAGTTGTACTGGGTCGATCCGTGGATGTTTTAGATGTGGCGACATGGATCACAGAGTGAAGGACTGTCCCCAACCTTAGATACCACATGCTCCGGAGCCCACTAGACAACAGCCTCAGAGAGTGGATCCCCGGAGACGGGCCACTGTGGCAGAGAAAGGGAAGAAACCTGTGGCACAGGGACGTGTGTTCGCCCTGGATAAGGAGACCGCAGACACTTCGGCAGAAACTATAAGAGGTACGCTCTCTGTCTGTGATCATAAGGCTCATGTGTTGATTGACTCAGGATCCACGCATTCCTTTATTTCTGAGCATTTTGCATGTAGATTAAACTTGAAGTTTGAACCTCTAGAATATATACTACATGTAAATACCCCTATGCGTGAATCTCAGAGAACTGAGTTAATCTGTAGAGGATGTGAAATAAAGGTGGGAGATAGAGTGATGTTAGCAGATCTAATCATGTTGAATATACATGGGTTTGATGTAATTCTAGGGATGGATTGGTTGGCAACCAATCGAGTGAGTTTAGACTGCTACACTAAGATTGTAACTTTCTCCCTACCTGAACCTTACAGTGTACGATTGAGATATTGAGGAAATGAATATGTGGAATTCTAGTAAGTAATTTGAGAATTTTAATATTATTTTGGAGAATATTAAATATAATTGTTCATGTGAAGGTTATGAGACACTCATCTCAGACGATGAGCGGGAACATCCGAGGATTGAGGATATACCTATGGTGTGTGAATTTTTGGATGTTTTCCCAGATGAATTGCCAGGTTTACCACCAGAGAGAGAGCTGGAGTTTACCATTGATTTGGTACCAGATACTCAGCCGATCTCTAAACCTCCTTACAGGATGGCATTAGTGGAACTTGAGGAATTGAAGAGATAACTACAGGAGTTATTGGATCAAGGGTTTATTAGACCCAGTGTTTCACCGTGGGGAGCACCAGTACTATTTGTTAAAAAGAAGGATGGTAGTCTCAGATTGTGCGTAGACTACCGACTGTTGAATAAAGCCACGGTGAAGAATAAATACCCACTGCCCAGGATTGATGATCTACTCGATCAGCTAAGAGGGGCCTCAGTCTTTTCTAAGATTGATTTGAGATCGGGCTATCACCAATTGAGGATCAAGGAAGAAGATATTCCAAAGACGGCCTTCAGGACAAGGTATGGCCATTACGAATTTCTGGTGATGTCCTTTGGATTGACGAACGCCCCTGCAGCATTTATGAGATTGATGAACGAGGTGTTCAGAGACAATCTAGATAAATTTGTGATAGTCTTTATTGATGATATCCTAGTATACTCTCGGTCGTATGAGGAGCATGCACAGCATTTGTGGTTAGTACTTCAGATACTCCGAGATAAGCAATTATACGAAAAGCTTAGTAAGTGTGAGTTTTGGCTGAACCGGATAGCTTTCCTTGGTCATATAGTCTCAGAGGAAGGAGTATCAGTGGACCCAAGCAAGGTGGAGGCTGTGCTTAATTGGGAGAGACCGAGGACAGTTACTGAGGTACGAAGCTTCCTTGGTTTGGCAGGGTATTACAGAAGATTTGTGGAAGGATTCTCAAGGATTGCCGCTCCTTTGACTAAACTCACGCGCAAAGAGACTCCATTTATATGGACTGATCAATGTGAGCTCAGTTTTCAGGAATTAAAAAGGAGATTGACAGCGGCACCTGTGTTAACCATTCCTGAGGGATCAGGAGGATTCTCGGTGTATAGCGATGCATCTCACCAAGGATTGGGGTGTGTGCTTATGCAGCACGGAAGAGTGGTCGCTTATGGATCACGACAGCTGAAGGACCATGAGCGGAATTACCCCACGTATGATTTGGAGTTAGCCGCTGTGGTATTTGCTTTGAAGATCTGGCGACACTACTTATATGGGGAAAGATTCCAGATCTTCACTGATCACAAGAGTTTGAGATATCTCTTTGATCAGAAAAAGTTAAACATGAGACAAAGGAGATGGATGGAACTCCTTAAGGATTATGACTGCGAGATTCTATATCATCCGGGTAAGGCGAATGTGGTTGCTGATGCCCTGAGCAGGAAGAGTATGATATCTGCTATAATGATCAGGGAATGGGATTTGTTAGAGCAGTTCGTCGAACTTCGGATCAGCGTTAAAGAGGTAGAGACTGGATTTTTGGCTAGCCTGCGGATAGAGCCCAGGATCATGGATCAGATTAGAACTGGGCAGCGCAGTGATCAGAGATTGATAGACATGGTTAGCCAAGCTGAGCAGAGTTCGCAGTTGGATCTCACCATCAGTGAGGATGGATTATTGAGGTTCAGAGGACGGATTTGTGTACCGGACGATGATACCCTAAAGAGACAGATACTGAGAGAATCCCACTGCTCGCGATACACCATGCACCCAGGGAGTACTAAGATGTACCGAGACTTGAGAAAGGTGTATTGGTGGAGTGGTATGAAGCAAGACGTGGCAGAGTATGTGGCCAGGTGTTTAGTATGCCAGCAAGTGAAAGCTGAGCATCGGAAGCCCGGAGGACTACTACAGCCCTTACCTGTACCTACATGGAAATGGGAGCATGTCACTATAGACTTTATTATGGGTTTACCGAGGACCCGAAGAGGTCATGACGCTATATGGGTTATAGTGGATAGATTGACCAAGAGTGCACACTTTCTTGCCATCAAGAGCACAGATACTGTGGATGCCTTAGCTGAACTGTATGTCAGCGAGATAGCTAGATTACATGGGGCTCCAGTGAGTATTACTTCTGATAGAGATTCCCGATTTACTTCTAGATTTTGGACCCAGTTTCAGGAGTCCATGGGATCTCGATTGAGTTTCAGTACCGCCTATCATCCTCAGACAGATGGTCAGTCAGAGAGGACTATTCAGACCCTGGAGGATATGTTGAGGGCGTGTACGATGGATTTTAAGGGATCATGGGATGATCACCTGCCCCTAGCAGAGTTTGCATACAATAACAGCTATCATGCGAGTATTGGAATGGCACCTTTTGAGGCTCTATATGGTAGGAGGTGTAGATCCCTTGTAGCTTGGGAAGAAGTCGGTGACAGAAAGATAAATGCCCCCGAGCTTGTTGAGCAAGCCGTACAGAGTGTGAAACTCATATGTGAGAGGTTACGGGCTGCACAAAGTAGACAGAAAAGCTACGCGGATGTGCGTAGACGGCCACTCGAGTTTGATGTTGGTGATGCAGTATTTCTGAGAGTATCACCGAGCAAGGGTATCGTGCGATTTGGGAAGAAAGGGAAATTGAGTCCTCGATACATAGGACCATTCGAGATTCTTGAGAGAGTGGGAGAGGTAGCTTACAGATTAGCATTACTCCCACAGATGTCCGGAATACACAATGTTTTTCATGTATCTATGTTGAGAAAGTACCACCCGGACCCTTCTCATGTTATAGAGTATGATGAGATGGACATACAGGAGGACATGAGCTACACTGAGGAACCCGTCCGGATTCTCGATAGAAAGGAGAAGGTACTGAGAACCAAGAGCATCCCATTAGTGAAAGTTTTGTGGAAACATCACTCAAGGGAAGAGGCAACGTGGGAACTAGAGAGCCTCATGAAGGAGAAATACCCCCATCTATTTTGACTAGTTGAGTTGAATTTGGAGGACCAAATTCTTTTTAAGGTGGGGAGGATGTGAGATCTGAGAATTTTAGATATATTTTAATGATGTAATAAGAATTTGAAGTGTAATTTATTGAGCTAAGTGAATTATGGGAATTATAATTAGAGATTTATATGTTAAGTGTGTAAAATAAGCATGAAGTATGAGGACAGATCGATCTGGGAGAAGGAGAGATCGATCTGGTGAGTTAAAAAATGACAAGGAAGGAGGAATTTGAGGAGCAGATCGATCTCCAATGGAAGAGATCGATCTCCAAATGATTCTGTTTGAGAAAGTATCGATCTCATGAGGAAGAGATCGATCTCCAAATGATTCTATTTGGGAGAAGATCGATCTCCTTAGGAGCAGATCGATCTCATAAAGCCATAAAGAGATCGATCTCACCCCTCGACAGATCGATCTCCTAGGCATAAAATTGCCCAGATCGTCCCCAAAATTCAAACGCAGATCGATCTCACCCCTCGACAGATCGATCTCCTACCTCCAGTCTATATAAGGAACCCCTGTTTTTCTTCTGCAAACTCACTTTCTCTCTCTTCCAACCCCATTTCCACCGAAAACCTAACTTTCTCACTCATCCAAATCACCCATTTCCGGCCGAATCAGAGGTTGTGGCAAGAAGGAAAGTTGTTCCTCATCAAAGGGAGAACAACATACTTGGAAATCAAAGGATGAATCGGATCGAGGCGTGGGTTGTGCGTCTCACAAGCTTTGGGTAATTTCTAAACCTCGATCTTGATATTTGAGATGATTTTGATGATATTGGGGGTTGTCATTGCGTTGAAATAGTTGAGAAAGGATTAGGGATTGACGAATTGTAATGTAGTTGGAGTAATGTAGATATTTGGTAATTTTGAGAATTTGTGCTATAAATGGAAATAAAGACAATGTGATGAATTAGCATAGATAATTGGCATGAGAAATGTAGGACGTTGAGATATTGTGAATGAGGTTGTAGTTTAGGGTTGAGTTACGAGAATAAAGAGATTTGAGGAGTTATGAGCAATTATGCTCGATTTTGAGAATTGAGGTTTATGAGATAATTGAGTATTGATGTTTTAACATCGTTTGGACAGCTCGGGAGTTCCAGAGTGGAATGCGAGACTAGTCCGTGATACGGGGGAAACGATTGCACTATACGAGGTGCAAAGAGGTAAGGGAAATCTAAACCATTTGTGTATGTGAATTGTAAACTATTTTAGCATGAATTGTGGTTTATAAAACAAGCATGTTGGGTGTTGTGTTGAGATTTAATTGCACACGGTTTTTATAGCCGGTTGGAGCCCAATGTTTTTATGAGTTTATAACTGGGCTCTACGTTAAGGCAATATCGAGATTTGAGAAATGTGTGCGTGTGCTTTGCCGGTTGGGACTCGATGTTTATTATGTTTTGTGTTGAGTACAAAACGATTTCAAATGAGTTTTATGAGAGAAAAACCATCATGAGTTCTACGTGAAGGCAAACCAGTCTTATGTGATAAGACTTAGGTGTGTAGTTGTGAGTACACACCGGGCATTACTCTGGTAGCATGTAAGCCCGATTTCTTCTCCGTTCTGGTAACGTGAGAACCCCATTGGTGGTTGTGCCACGTTATACCCATTGGTGGCTGTGCCACGTTATACCCCATTGGTGGCTGTGCCACGTTATACCCATTGGTGGCTGTGCCACGTTATACCCCATTGGTGGCCGTTGCCACGTTGAGAAACCCTATTCTGTGGCTATGCCACGTGTGTTTAGTGGCCATGCCACGAGTGATTTTAAATCAGTGGCCATGCCACGTGTGTTTTGTGGCTATGCCACGTGAGAATTTAAATTAGTGGCAATGCCTTGTGTGTTTAGTGGTTGTGCCACGTGCATTACTATTTCAGTGATTTTATCACGTGCATTGAGAAAGCGTTTATCGCATTATTTTCACATGCTTTGTTATCGCTCTAGAGTGAGCCTTTTTACTTCATGTTTTCACATGACTTGACACATGAGAATGTCGTTTTGAGTACTTTCATGCTATGGTTTTCAAATGAGTTTCACATACAAATAAACATTGTGTGATGTGCATTTTGGTTTATGAAATGAGTTCCTCACCCCCCCTTACTGAGCGATTTAGAAGGTCACCCTGTTTTCTTTTCCCCCCAGAGTTCTTCAAGTGAAAAAGGATCTCCCTGCGACGTACAGAGTAGTGGCTAGTGGAGGATTCGAGCTCCAAGCCATATATATTGTATCTTGAGGTATATTTTATCTTTTCATGTACCCAGACTATTATTGTAATTGCAGACACTTGATGTATAACATTATATGGGATGTATTAGGATTAATTAACTTGGAATTGAGCATTTGTATACGGTACAATATACGCTATATTAGGATGAGATCCTGAGGCATAATAATTATGATGATGTATGACACTGCACAGGAATGCACCTTTAATTGTGAATTAACGAGTAAAAAGTTTTAAATTTTTCCTATTTTCCGCATATTCGGGGCGTGACATTTACCAACTACCTTTTTCCCGTTCTGACATCTCTGTCATTCTTTATTCTCTTTCTTTCTCTATTACGGCCCTTACTACTTTTTCCAATCTCAGAGGCAGGCAACTCATGATCTTATTCACACATCTATAGTCTGCGCACTATCTCGGCATATGTAGTGATATCTAACGGGGTCAATCGGACTCTAATTGACAATCTAAGCCCTTCCATGAACTTTCAGACATCCCGACTCTCACTATTCCTAGTGTTGGGGTCATATCTGGGCAGAAATATAAACTGAGTTTCATACTCATCAATCAATCAATTTCTTTGAGTTAGAGTAAAGAATTTTATCTGTAATTTCCTTTAAGCAATGTCCGGGATATTCTGTCACTGGAATACATATAGAATTATTTTCTATGTCTATTCTGGATGTCTATCTCTTAAGGTGGGTCGAGTGGACTTCCATCAATGCTCCGACTCACCCTCAAATCTCATGCATACTTAGAGCAATTAACTCTTAAAATATTCTCCACACTATGCTCCAACCTCGCGAAGCGTGTCTCAATACTGTTCGATCTCTCTGTCGGACTCTGTGGGGCATACTCAACATCATCCTCCACTTCAACCTCATCTTGAGTCTCATGTGGAAACTCAGTACGACTCTCAGGCCTATCTCATATCAAAACAGGATGCGAGCTAGGCTCCAGCACCTCTCATGCATGTCAAATCATTAAAACTAGTGCGAGCAATAGCTCCAGCACCTTTTTATGCATATCACGTCAAAACAATCAAAACCGTCAAAATAGTCAAAACAGGGTGCGAGCTAGGCTCCAACACCTCTCATGCATTTCACAATAATAAAAATCAATGCAAGCAACCGCTCTAGCACATTTCATGCATATTATGTCACACAAGTCGGTGCGAGCAACCGCTCAAGCACATTTTATGCACACTCACAAATACAGATATAGTGCGAGCTATGCGCCAGCACTATCTGTTTTCATTTAAACTTGATAGTTGGCCCATTTTCCAAAGGATTTTCATTTAAATATAAATAATACTTACGTAGTGTTATCTTGTGAAATTTATGCAATTACTGGCCAATCTATCGATTTACTTTGCTTAAAAACCAATAAAATTCCTTAATTCAGAAAATTCCTTAAATCATGCATTTCATCTTTTCCCCATCCTTAGGTGAATTTTCCTCAATAAGGGTAAAATAGTCTTTACCTATTTCGAGTCCTTAAAATCTTTAAACCATTTTTAGGACCTTTATACATAATCAGTGCATACATACATATTCAGTGTATACAAAAACTATTAAAATACGCGTAGCTACCTCTAGCTACTCACACAATTCCCTTACCTCATTTTCTATACAGTCTGACCTTTCCACTGATGTCTCATCATGCAGTCCGATTTGCTCTCAATCAAATCTCCGGAACTACCTATAAATATACATCAGGTCAAATTACAATACAATTAATTGTATTTCATATTTTCTGGGCTTAATTTAAATCATTGGGCTCGTTTACCCATATTGGGCCCGATTGCACCATAATGGGCCTTAATCGGCCTTAAGCTCGTTTTTCACTTACTATTTAGATTATCGATGCCTATTAGACTCATTGGGTTACTTACCTGTGATTCCATGATAGTACACAAATCGAGACTGTCTTGAGTTTTTGGTTGATGCCAATTGTCGAGCTACACAATTTAATTTTTTTCGGGTAAATTTTCAGTTGAATATTAATCAAATTAAATATTTCAAAATTTAAATCGCTCAATTCGACCGCTTACCGACTTACCCGTAACTCGATTACATCACTGAAATTTTTCTCAATTTTTCCTCTTTTTTTCCTTTTTTTTCCTTTTTTTTGGCTGAATCGATCCGATCCGGTTCAGCAAACTCTCACTGCGTTAAACCGGTCGTATCGGTTCAGGCATCATTTCGTCGTTTTGACGTCGTCCAACCGGTTCTCGGGCCGTTTTCGGTGTCGTTCGACGCGCCATCGCCTAGGCTTCCATCATCGGGCCTCGGGGCTGGTCGAATCAGTGCAGCTGGCTGCTAATCCAGCCTTCTCTCCCTCGGCAAACTCCTCTGTCGATCTCCTGATTTCGACGTCTCCACGGCGCGTTGCGACCAACGGTGGTTCGCTCAATATCGGTCGCACTTCGCCGGCCCTCGCTGGCCCCTCAGCCTTGCCGATGGTCGTCGGATGGAGGGATCGGTCTGTCGGTCTTCTGCTTCGTTGCTTTCGCCATTTCCCTTTCTGTTTCCGCGATTCAATCTTCAATCCTTTTTTATAATTATTTGTTTATAATTTATTTTAATATTATTTTAATCAATATTTTATTATTAAAAATTTAAAATATCTAAAAAGATTATTATTTTATTCATTTATTCAATAAATGAATTTATCGATATTATTTCGTCTTCCGGGATAATTTTTTGAATACTTTCGGGATTATTTTTCAAAGTGAAAATTTCGATTTATTTTAATAAATTCATATCTTGATCAATTTAACCCGAAATTTAATTATTTCTTCATTATTGATCAAGATTCTCAAATCCATTATTTTTAATTAAATTTTCTTGTCACGATAAATACCAAATTTTGGTCTTTTGACCGTTTTACCCTTCACGTTTTCGGGAATATCATTTCAATCCTTTTACATTTTTCATTTCGTGTTTTAAATAAAATCGGGTCTTACAGTGTGATCTTGCACTACCTCCTTGCACGTGATTTGAGGTAAATAGGCGACAATGAAATTATATGAAATTATGGATAGTGAAATTATACTTAATGGTGAATGATGCTGAGGTCCATGGAGTACGATGTACCATGCTGTGTGGATGTGTGTACGATGTACCGTGTTACTGGAAAATAGTGTACTGTGTGACCCGTATGGGTAGCTGACCACTTCCACGACACCTGATATCCTGGCACACATGACCCGTGAATTACTCGAAGTCATCGCCATTGGTCAATAGTCACTTTTGATATCTAATATAGTGTGAAATGCTTGCATCGTCTATCTGAAATTTCTGAAATGAAAATGTGAATTGTGTTGCGATTTGAAACTGTGTGTTTCACTACTTGAATTTCGAAATTGTGAAATCTGTGTGGTAAACTGTGAAGATACTATTTTTGATTTTATTAAACTGAAAATTTTTTAGTATGATTTACGAGAAACTTATTTGTGGCATAAGTATATAGGTAGTGTATTTATCTACCTGCCACGTGTTTTTCTTACTGAACATATTGAGCTCACCCCCTTACTTTCCTCCACAAAGTCCTTCCGTAGCTAGGATCGCTTCTGTTGTAAGGCATTCCGCACAGTTATGATTTCGCGGAGCATATTTCTGCATCAAAGGTACACCCAGGTTTAAACAATTCCTTTGTATCTAAAATTTTTATAAGTCCAATAATGCTTACAAGATGTGTGTGGGGAATGTGAATATATATTTTGTTTAAATTTGTTACTAAGAAAAAATTAATCAGACTAAATTATTGTTTTGACATAATATCAACTTGTACCCCAACCGAAATGTATGTAATTCGGGTCATTACAGAAAGTTTGGACCACTTTTTTTTAGACTATTAGGCTACCCCTAGTACATACATTATGGTCATTTGTGCCACCATTTGGACTCTATTTGGACTTTGTTTGGACTATGGACTAATAGACTTGGACACATCTACAATTTCCTAATACTCACCGATCTAATGGGATTGAGGACCTTTTTAGCCGTGGCCATAGGTTATCTTTGTCCCTTATTGGGACTATTTAGACATTAGGACTTGCATGCTTACTTTGGGATTATTTCACCTAGTTTCTCACAGTTATTTGTTTTACTCATGTTTGTTTTTGGGTGCTTTCAATATGAAATTTTGAAATGAGTAATTGAAATTATGTATTTGAAAATAAGTATTTGAAAGTAAATATTTATTATTTTGGATTTAAATAAGTACGTATTGTTTAACTGATTTATAAGCATGATTGTAAGTTTTGCATATTGTTTTGATGCCTTCCCCTTTAGTATGCTTTCTTTACTAGGCATAAGCTCACTCTTTTTTTCCTACCATTCAGATTACTTGCGGTAGGTTGGGTTATCCTCAAGAGTGTGTTTCAAGGGGTCTGTCTTCCACACGCCTTATGTCACGTTTTGAAGAAGTAGATACCCTTATGTATATTTCCAGTTTGTTATTCTAGGCATTTTTGGTGTGCAATTTTATGTATATATGATTATGGGATGCAAACGAAGTATTTTTTTTAGATTTAACTCTCGGCTATAATGGGCATCAAATATAGTCTCCCAAACTGTATTAGATGTCAATTATGATCTACTTAGGATGTGATGTGACATATTTCCAATTGAGTACACAATCATTTTGATGTATGATATTTTTGAATTGGAGTTTAATTAAAGATTAAAATGAATGAGGTAATTAAGTAATTGATGGTTATGGATTACATCACACACTATTAGACTGAGACCACAAGTTTTAATTCGTCTGTAATTAAATCAATCAAGTTAGAATCTACACTAGACGTATACAAACATAAGTAAGAAAAATGAAAAATTTGTTCCGAAAATTTTAAGAAATTGGTGCGTCACAATTTTACCACTAAACCATTTGGAATACGTAAATACTCAAAATCAAATAAAAATGAAGAAGTAAATGCTGAAGAGTTATTGGCATTTAAAAGTGTAGTTTTCTTTCTTACTTCTAATTTATTTCTTTATTTATTTTTTTATTATTTATTATATAAAAATATTTCTAAAGAATGTTGTGTTAATACTCAGCTTTCATTTTATGAATTTTTTTTTTTGTTTATTGGGTTTAGTATTTAGTATTACATTATAATTATTTTACACTTTGCCCTTTTTTGTTACAAGTCAATAGGGTAGAAAGCTTAAAATTCGATATAGACTCAAAAAATTCATTTGAGTTGATTAAAATTGATTTAATAAAAATGCAAATAACTTAAATTAAAATAACATAACATAAAATAATTTATATTTGAAATTATTAAAAATCAAAATAATTTAAAATTTGAAAAAATTTGAAACAATGATTGAAATTATTAAAAATTAAATTAAGTATAATTTTTTTTAAAAAATTAATAAGATTAAATATAATATATTTAAGAAGAAAATTATAACTTGAACATTGTTAGTAAAAAAATGAAAATTGTGAAAAAAGAGTTAAAATCATGGAAGATAGAAAAAAATAAAGAATTTTTTAGATTAAAAAGGTTTAAGATTGGATAATTTTATAATTGCTTATATTTTATTAATTTTTGTTAACAATTTTAAATTAGTTTAGGTGTAATGTTTCTTTTTATTAGTGGGTTTGAATTAAATTAAGATTAAATTAAAAAAATAATATTTATATTTTAAAATGTAGACAGGCTGAGTGAAATATCTGAAACCCGACCCGCACTATAGTTTGATGATTCGGCGAAAAACCCTAACCCCTCGTTCAGCATCCCCTATAAATAATACATATTAGCTAATCACAAAGTTTTCTTTCTAATTTCTCCATACAAGACGCAGCGCCGGCCGCAGCTTTACGCTTACCTTCAGTCACTTCTTCCTGGTTTTCTTCTCGTTATTCTCTCTTTTCTTTATTTGACATTTAAAAAGCTTGCAGTAAATTGGGGTTTAGATTTTTTAATTATTTGTTTTGGGTTTTCATTTTTATTGTATTTTATGTATGTTTTCCCATCATGATTTTTTGTTTTGAGGATTGATCTTCAATCAAACTAGTAGAAACCCACTAATCTTTAGATTACAACTTTATCCATTCCTGCAATATATATTGCTGGAGTCGTTTTATTCTTTCAACGGAAAAGGGTCAACTTTCTTTTGCATTTGAGTTTATTTTCTTACTTGTGTCAAATAATTCTGGATTTTGAGCTTTGAAAGAATATGTGAATTTTTTTTTTCTTTGTTTAGTAGTTAGAATTTAGTGAATGAAACTCCTATTTTTAAGATTTTGAGCTTTGTGAAAATTTTTTATTGGAATTAATTGTTCTGAACAGAAGCCAAAAGTTAAGAAATGGCATATGCAGCAATGAAGCCTACCAAGCCTGGTTTGGAGGAGCCCCAGGAGCAGATTCACAAGATCAGGATCACTCTCTCATCTAAGAATGTGAAAAACCTCGAAAAGGGTACAATTTTTTTTTTTTTTTTTGCTGAAACGAGTATAGATTCAATTATTATCTTATTGTCCCTAAAATTTTGTTATTAAATTTACATTTCCTTGGTGAAATTTTATATAGGATGTTTGTCCTAATATGGTAGTTCTGTTTGAGTGATGATATGATTATGGATTCAACTGATACACTTGGAATGGGTTAGTCTAATGTATTTCTCGTTGATTGATAGTTTGTGCTGATTTGGTTCGTGGTGCCAAGGATAAGCGACTGAGGGTTAAGGGACCAGTCAGAATGCCCACCAAGGTTCTTCACATCACCACAAGGAAGTCTCCCTGTGGTGAAGGTATTTGCTTTGCATCTGCTTGACTCTGATGATATTGTGTAGCTTATGTTAATTGCTTTTATTTAGACTGTTTCTTTCCCGTCTTGAAAGAATGTTTTAAAAACCTATTCTGTCCTTGAACCAATTCTGTCGCTTCTTTTTTCTAGGAGCTAAAGTTAGAGATTATGTCTTGTTATAAAAGAAAATCTGATATTGCTATCTTTCTGGTTTGCTTGGTAATCAGTAGACCATGTAGAGTGTAATGAAAAATGGGACGATAGAAAACTTGGAGAGAGAAGTGGAATGATAGAAAATATGTTATTTTTCTCCATAGGAGTATTTGGTAAAAAAGATGAAAAAGTGGATGGAAAACACATTTTTTTTCCTTTTATTGCTTGGTAAAAATGAAAAGTGAGAGGAACCAAAATAAAAATAAAGTTATTAGGGGTAAGTATTTTCACTTGATTTACTCTCATGGATTACATTTTCTTTCTCCTTTTCTCTTTCCAATTTGGACAGATTGTATTTTGT
Source organism: Firmiana major (assembly GCA_033439115.1). Classification (NCBI taxonomy): domain Eukaryota; kingdom Viridiplantae; phylum Streptophyta; class Magnoliopsida; order Malvales; family Malvaceae; genus Firmiana; species Firmiana major. Next base: position 24,395,764 of record CM065896.1, on the reverse strand, counting down.
GGATAGGGAAAAAAAACATTCATCCCTCTCATTTTCTTTCTTTCTATTTTCTATCGTACCAAGTATCCTCAAAATCCATTTTTCTTTCACTTTTCCAACAATAACTTTCCATCTTCCACTTTCAGGTATACCAGGCACAGCTTTAGTGCTGTGAACAGACCTTGGCATAAATTTGAATCATGCATCTACCTTTTTTATTATTTTAGTTTAGAAAAATCTTTAAGGACCATCATTTGCTACCTTTGTGCATGTTTAAACATGTTGAACTTTTCTTAGTAATGGATGCTTTGGATGTTTGAGCTACTTGGTGCATGTTGTTTTGTTTGGCCTACATAAATGTAGTTTATATATGTTCTCTTTTTAGTTGGATGCCCACTGGTTTACTAATGAATATGATATTGTAGTTTTTAGGATCTTGCTTTTCAACTGTATCTGTTGATTATGTCTGTTGGTTATGGCTGGGGTTTGATATGTGCAGGCCAATCAAGTCAAGTATGCTACGGGTTTCTTGTAACATGATTAATTTGTGTGGATAATTTATGAAAACTATTTGTGTGCTTTGTAGGAACAAACACATGGGATCGATTTGAACTTCGTGTTCACAAGCGAGTTATTGACCTCTTCAGCTCCCCTGATGTAGTCAAGCAGATCACTTCTATCACCATTGAACCTGGAGTTGAGGTGGAGGTCACAATTGCAGATTCTTAAATATTCCCCACTTTTGCTTTTTTGTCCTTATCTAGTTTTAGTTGATTAGAAGACTTTCTTTGATGTGGCTCAGAACAATCCTAGCTTGAACGAGTGGTTGTAGGGTTTCTGTAGTCTGTCTTCCCATGCTATTACGATTCTTGAGGCGAAGATTCAATTATGTTACGTGGCTCCAGAGTTTGATCCTTTTTGTTAACTAAAGATTATGTTTGGGTTACTTTTATTTAATGAATCTTTTTACATTAAAGATCATGAAATGGTCTGCTTTATTGATTACCTTGTTTCGAAGGTTAGTGAAAAACCCATTGAGGAGAACAAGCATGGAATTTTCCGCCTTCGTATTCCCTTGGCATATCTTATTTACACTTTATTTTTTTTAATAAACTTTGCGGAACCCCTGATTCATGGTTATGATCTACATGATTAGGGTTGTTAGTTTTGACATGGTCGGGTTAAGGGAATAATCTATGGGACTTGGTAAGGACACCATGGATGGTGGTATTGCTCTGAATTGAGCAATCCTGTTGCCATCGGTATAATTGGAAGGATATTTTGGTTTGGTTGGGGGAATGTAAAATTATCTAATGACATATTTTACTATGTTGTTTTTATATATTGTTAGGTGTGTCAAGTGAATAAATAAACATTTATATTTAAATGATTTATTTATTCAACATATAAAATTATTTAGTTTTAAATATGTAATTTATTTATGGATAATTATTTATTACATCAGTAAAATTTTTTAACTTTATAAGTGAGATTAAGATAATGATAAATATTTTATTTTATTTTTTATTTTTTTAAAATGTTTAAATGATGTGTTATCATTTTAAAGTAACTAAAAATACTCTATTTATGGCATATTAGATATAAAATTTTAATTAATTTATTTTAATATATAAATAATATTTAAAGTTATACTCATTTTTTTTAATTTAAGTTAAATCAAATTTTAATATAATTGTTATTAGAGCTTTTTAATATAGAATAATCATGTATCATTGTTTATGTAATTATTTATTTATTTATTTATTTATTTATTTATCATGTAAATTTTTTTATTTAACATGTAAATTGTTTATATATTTAACTTGTAAATTTTATTTTAATTTATTTAACATTTAAATTAATTATTTATTTAATATGTAAATTGTTTGTTTATTTAACATAATTTAGTTAACATTTAAATTATTTATTTTTTAACATATAAATTGCTTTTTTATATTCATTAATATGTAATTTATTTATTTAGTATGTATATAATATTTAAATAATATTTAATGGTTAGATTGGAAATATTACTCAAAGAGGAAGAGGGAAGTAATATTGCCAAACAATAGAGCATTTTTATTTTGTAATTTTAAGTGACTAAAAAAGATAATATGGTCTAAAACATAATTAAGTGAAGACAAAATGGAAAAGAAAATCATTTTCCCCTATGATTTCTAAAAAAAAACCTTAAGATATAGAAATTATCTAATTCTCCATATCCCCCCCTCCATGGGCACCCCCTATTTATTGGGAATATAAGATTCATGATATAAGGGAAAATGTAATAACCAAACGTAGGAAAGTGAAATTTCTACCAAGAATCTTACATTCTGCTAACTAAATTGCCACCAAATGTAAAGTATCATTTTTTTTAACAATAAAAGCTTGATTTAGCGGGTTTCTTTATAGGTCGAAAAATACAAATTACAAGTTCATGAGATATAAAGCTGGCAAATTTGATTCGGATTCGAAAACTTACTTGAAACAATTTAGGATCGAATTTAGACTGACTTGAAGTGCTGAAAAAAGACAGGCTTAGTACAAAAAAATATCGAGTTTTAAACAAATCGAACTCGAAAAAATGAAACTCAAATATGAAAAAACTCTAACTCGACATGACTTGAGTTCGACATGATTCGGACTTGAGATTGATTCTGTTGGCTCAACCGAGAGGGGGGTGAATCGATTTTTCTAGCAATTTACTGAATTTAAACTTTGTTAACTCAAATTGCACTTAACCAAATAAAACAATAATAAGCAATAGAGTAAATATGCAGTAAAAAGGAAGATAAAGAGGAAGAGTAACAAACACAGTAATTTATAGAGGTTTGCCCAAATCTCTTGCCTACGTCCTCTCTTCTTTACCTTCTTGTCAAGGAGTCTCTTTCACTAATCAAAGTAAACTTTTACAGTTTCCTTTTCAAGGTTAAGGAATAACCTCTCTACCCCTTAGCCAATGAAGCTACCCAAACTCTTTCACACAAGTTTTCACTCAGAGGAACACTTCCCCTCTTCTTTATAATAGAGAATAAATACAAACAAAGGCTTCCTCACAAGGTAGTTGATGAATTGAAATGAATTAAATACAGCTCAATCACTTTGGACATAAAGAATATTTCTCAAGAATATTCAGAGTTTTTCTGTTTTCTTTCTTCTTGTCTCCAATGTCTTTATGGCTTGTATTTATACACTCAATTGGTTGGTGAAGCATTTAATGCATTTTCTCCCATCGAAAACCTATAAAGATAGTCGTTGGAGTTCTGCAGAAGAAGTCCAGATCAATCTCATTTATCTGAGGAGATCGATCTCTTGGTTCCTGAACCTGCAACACAAAGGAACTTTACGAAGGGAAGATCGATCTCATTTATCGAGGGATCGATTGTAAGACCTGATTTTTATCGTAAGAGCAAATGGAATGAATAGAAATTTTTGAGTGCATTGAAAAATGCAAAAGAATTGAAATGGTATTCTCGAACGTGTGTAAGGGTAAAACGGTCAAAAGATCGAAACTCGGTATTTATCGGGATAAGAAAATTTAATTAAAAATATGAGATTGAGAAATCTTAATCAATAACGAAGAAATAATTAAATTTCGGGTTAAATTGATCAAGATATGAATTTATTGGAAAAAATCAAAATTTTCGCCTCGAAAAATAATCCCGAAAATAATCAAAAAAATATACCGAAAAGTCAAAATAATATTGAGAAATTCATTTATTGATTTAATGAATTAAATATAATTTTTCAGATATTTGAAAAAAATAATAATATTTAATTGAATAAAATAATAATAAAAATAAATTAAAAATAAATTAAAAAAATAAAGTAAAAAAAAATATTTTTCGCGTTTCGCGAAAACTGGAAACGCAGACAGCGAGGGACCAAGCCCCTGCTGCCTTACCGACCACTGGCGACCAGCCTAGAGGAGCGGCCGACGAGGAGGAAGCCCAGCCAAGCCACCACCGGCACCATCAAGCCGACGAATGACGGCGAACAGCGAGGGAGAGAGAAGAAAGAGAGCCGAGAGAGGAAAAGAGCATTTCCTGGTGATCGGAGCCGATTCGGGCCCTACCACCTCCAGCCAAAGGTGTGCCACGCCAAGATCGGCCGATCAGCGGCTGAATCGGTCGGTGGGGCGGCGGCTAGCGTCGAAAACGACAAGAAAGAGAGAAGTCACCGACGGCGGAAAGAAGAAGGGCCGGACCGGCCACTTTTCGACGACCTCGGGGAAATTGAGACCAGATCTGAGCTGCGGACGACCCCCCGGAATTGCTGGCGGTAAAAACCGGTGTAGAATCGGTCGGTAAGGCACTGAACCGGTTGAACCAAACTGAACCGATGGTCTGAACCGGGTTGAACCGGACCTAGTCGGTTCAGCCAAAAAAGAAAAGAAAAGAAAGAGAAAAAGGGGAAAAAGAAAAGAGGAAAAATTGGGAAAAAATTTCAGTAATGCAATCGAGCTATGGGTAAGTTGGTAAGCGGTCGAATAGATCGATTTAAATTTCAGAATATTTAATTTGATTAATAATCGACTGAAAATTTACCCGAAAAAATATTAAATTATGTAGCTCGACAATTGGCGTCAAACGAGAGCTCGAGTCAGCTCGATTTGCGTATTATCATGGAATCTCAGGTAAGTAATCCTTATTTACGACAATTTGCATCGTTATGCATGTTAGATAAATTACAGATTTAATTTTCGCATAAAATGAATTAAATTTTAAAAATTGAGATAAATTGTCATAAATAATTCATTAAGCGATTCGAGAATTTAGAATGAGACTCAATATATACTGATGGGCCCAATGATCCCAATAAGCCTCGATAATGTGAATAGTAAGTGAACAACGGGATAAAGGCCGATTAAGGCCCAATATGGGTAAACGGGCCCAATGATTTAAATTAAGTCGAGAAAATATGAAATACAATTAATTGTATTGTATTTGACCTGATGTATATTTATACGCAGTTCCAGAGATTTGATTGAGAGCAAATCGAACTACATGACGAGACATCAGTGAAAGGTCAGACTGTACAGAAAAATGAGGTAAGGGAATTGTGTGAGTAGCTAGAGGTAGCTACGCGTATTTTAATAGTTTTTGTATACACTGATTATGTATGTATACACGAGTATTGTATAATGATCCTAAAAGTGGTTTAAATGATTTTAAGGATCGAAATAGGTAAAAATGCTATTTTACCCCTATTGAGGGAAGTTCACCTAAGAATGGTGAAAGCATGACATGCATGAAATTCATGATTTAAAGAATTTTCTGAATTAAAGAATTTTATTGGTTTTAATCAAAGCAAATCGGTAGATTGTCCAGTAATTGCATAAATTTCACAAGATAACACTACGTAGGTGTTATTAATATTTAAATGAAATTTCTTTGGAAAATAGGCCAACATCAAGTTTATATGAAAACAGATAGTGCTAACACATAGCTCGTACTATATCTGCGTTTGTGAGTGTGCATAAATGTGCTTGAACGGTTGCTCGCACCGACGTGTGTGACATCATATGCATGAAATATGCTAGAGTGGTTGCTCGCACTGATTTTTATTATTGAGACATGCATGAGAAGTGCTGGAGTGTAACTCGCACGAGATTTGATTTATTTATGCATAAAGTCGTACTGGAGTGTAATTCGCACGAGTTTTGATTTATTGGAGCATTCATTCGTGCTGGAGCGTTGCTCGCACGAAGTTTTATATGGATTTATAACTCATTCATTTTTAAGTCGTACTGGAGTGTTACTCGTACGCAGATTTTACTGATTTTTATGAAACCGTGCTAGAGCTTCGCTCGCACGAGGTTTTCAGATATCATGAATATGCATGGAGCCGTGCTAGAGCTTCGCTCGCACAGGGATTTATATGACATGCATATAGCCGTGTTGGAGCCTCCTATAGACTGTGTGTCACAGTGAGATGATATGCTCACACGTGCATACTGAGACAGAGATGATATGAGTGGATAAGACCTATTGCAGGCACCCCTGATTGAGCTTGGGTTCACGGAGTACGTTGTACCGTGTATGTCATGCGGAGTACGCTGTACCGTGGGGATTGTTGGAGTGGAGTGGCATTAGCCACGAGGCAGCAAGCCTTGCCTTCGCAATCCCGGTGTTATGCTATTTTGGCGGGTAGGACGACCCACCTCCCGTTTCAAGTGTGATATCCCACACACTAGGTACCGTGTTGCCAGGGATCACGAGGTTATGACCATAGTCCTATGTTGTTACTGATAGTCACCTACTTGTCTCACATGATATAACTTGTGGTCTCGATAGACCAGGGTAGACCCGAGGGAGGGGTCAGGCCCCCGATTTTATGATTTTCTACTATGTTAATATGTGTTTTAGTGGATTTTATGATATGTGACCCTGAAAGAAGGGTGGTTTTATAACCGAAGTTTTATAATGAATTTTATTGAATTGTTTTATGAGATGATTGACCCAGAAGGGTTAGTTTATACTGCGTTTTAAATGAAATGATTTAAATGCAATAGCATGATGTGTTTTCCATGCTTTAATGATAAATTCATGAAATGATTGTAGCTCATGATTTGTTTTATATCGCATGAAATAATGCATGATTTTGATTTAATTCATGCTAAGTATGATTTAATGATGTCACATAAAATACTATTGATACATGATTTCGATATGCACGAATAGTTTTATAAACTAATTCATTGATGAAATACATGATTTGTGCTTGAGATTGTAATGTAAAGAAGTGGATTTTAAGGGCATGGCATTATGAGCATGTAGATAGTGGAGCTATCTACTTACTTGCATAATTGCCTTACTGAGCGTGTGGTTTGCTCACCCCCTTATTTTTCCATCTTTTCGGAGCACTCACAGTAATTAGTAAGCGGCTGGGGACTTGCATCTTGGTATTCGCTGCTTCTTATCGTGAGACAGGTATACACATTTGTATAATTTTGTATCTAAATATGTAATGCACAGTATTATAAACTGATATGATGTCGGGGATGTAGAGTTATAAATACCATTGCGTATGTATTTAGTTAAAGTCAAAGAATAGTAAACTATGATATGTGAATGTGATTATGGAAATGGAATGGTAAATAGTGTGAGGTGACTAACACCGAATCATAGCCCAACTGTTTGTAGGATGGTCACAATGAGAGAAAGGTAAGAACTAAATAATAATCGAAAAGTGAAAAATTTATAGTGATTTTAGGTAATTTGGGTTGTGACAAGTTAAATGGTATTAGAGCTTGAGTTGGCCTGATATGAGTCGGTATTAGTGGTGAAGAAAGTTTACATCCCCATGTACTGTGTATTGTTTAGATACAATTGTGTATATCGAGATGGAAGTGCAGCTAAGAATTTGGTTTTTAATGCAAGAATAGACTCATTAACTGATAGCCGCTATGGTAGAAGGGCGCGAATACAAGAGCTCGAGGCCGTAGAGGTAGGCCTGAGAGTCGTACTGAGTCGCCACGTGAGACTCGAGATGAGATTGACGTAGAGGTTGGTATTGAGCATGCCCCACAGAGTCCGACAGAAAGATTGGACAAAGTCGGATAGAGAGATCGGACAGTATTGAGACACGCTTCGTGAGGTTAGAGTGGAGTGTGGGGAATATTTTGAGAGCTAATTGCTCAGAGTATGTATGAGATTTGAGGGCGAGTTGGAGCATTGGTGGAAGTCCGCTCGACCCATCTTAAGAATTAGACATCTAGATTGGACATGAGAACATAATTCTAGATGTATTCCGGTGACAGAATATCCTGGACACTGCTTAAAGAAAATTACAGATGAAATTCTTTACTCTAACCCAGAGGAACATGTTGATTGATGAGTATGAATCTCAATTTATATTCCTGGGCAGATATGACTCCGACACTATGAACAGTGAGAGTCGAGATGTCTAAAAGTTCATGAAAGGACTCAGATTGTCGATTAGAGTCCGATTAGCCCGTTAGATATCACTACCTATGCCGAGGCAGTGCGTAGACTACAGTTGTGTGAATAAGATCATGAGTTGCATGCCTCTGAGATTGGAAAAGGTAGTAAGAGCCGAAATAGAGTCAAAAGAGAATAGAGAATGATAGAGATGTCAGAAAGGGAAAAAGGTAGTTTGGTAAAAGATTAGAGCTGATGAGTCACGGGGTAAGATGATTGGTAAGGCCTCAGTGTATCCAAATACAATACTTTTGAGGGGTATTGTGATTGGAGGACCCCGACCTGCTCCGTAGCAGTGTGAGCAGTGTAAGCAGTGTAAACAATGTAGGATGTGTGGTATTTACCATGGAAATAAGATGTTGGACGAGGGCGAGTGTATGCCTTGAACCAAGATATTATTGATGTTTCATTTGATGTAGTGGAAGATACCACACTGGTAGTGAATAATGAAGTAATTATTTTAATTGATCCTAGTGCCACGCATTTATTCATACCGCCTTCAGTTGCTTATAAGCTAGCGAAAGATGTGAAGCCTGTACCCTTAGGTAAGATGATGATAGTTAGCTGATTTTCACTAACTGAATATGGGTATAGGGATTATAAGTTGAAACATGGGGAAAAAAGGATATGTTAACCGATTTTATTCAATGGAATATGAATAATTTGAAGTAATATTTGAAAAGATTGATTTGGCTGCAAACTATGTTATTTAGATTGCTATCTAAGATAGTGATATTTTCAACCCTGAAAAGCGTATTGTAAGTTTTAACAAGTAATGAAAGAGTTTGTTAAAAGTGATTTATGAAAGGAGATAAGCTTTGAGATGTGATAGATCCTGAATACGAGATATATTGGAATAAGAGGCGTATGCAAGGTAAGAGCATCTTTGATATGTAAAGTAATTTGGATTAAGCGATATGTAGTGAATATGGATTGTGACCAAGGATAAGGGGTGGATATATCCATAACCAGTCTATGTGGTCAAGTCTGAGGGTTAATAAAGGTATTTCAAAATACTTCCCCGCCTAAAGATTTGACAACTTTAGAAGCACACACATAACCTATAAATTGAAATCGACAGTCGTAATATATGCATTTAAAATTTTGGTACCTTTACTGGTACGATAAAGAAATATAAAATTCGATTAATCAAGAAGGTTTAAAAAATTAAAATTTTATAAAAGCCGTTAATATAAGAAAAAGGAAATGACGCGAGTTAGTACCTTAAACAGAAACGATTTCAAAACGACATTACACTTTTATGAGTACATAGGTCAAGGATATGGGTGATTGAAATATTTAGTGCAACTCAACTACGATGAGGTATTTAAACCTTACCTGGAAGGATTGGTTGTCATCTTTAGCGATGATATTTTGATGTATTCGAAGTCCAAGAAAGAGCATGAGTAGTAATTGGAAACTGTCTTGCAGACGAGTTGTTGAGAGTTTCTCGAAATTGGCTGCTTAGTTGATACGTCACATTTGGAAAAAGATTGCATGTCAGTGGGATGATAAGTATGAAAGTAGCTTTGGTGAGTTTTGGTATATTAAAGTAATGAACTGACCACCGTAATTATTCTCATCATAACCAACAGCTCAAGAGGTTTCAGTGTATATGGATACCTCAGAATAAAGATTGGGCTGTGTATTGATGTAAAATGGGAAGATAGTCGCTTATGGATTCAGATAGTTCAAGGACCATAAGAGAAACTATCCGACCCATGATTTAGTTGGCAGCCGTAGCGTTTACACTAAAAGTATGGTGCCACCACTTATATGGTAAGAAATTTTGGGTATGCACTGATCGTAAAAGCCCTGAGCATTTATTTTCACAGAAAGAGTAGAATATGAGATAACCAAGAGGGTTAGAGCTTCTAAGGATTATGATTGTGAACATTGTACCGCCCAGGAAAGGCTAATGTAATGGTTGATGCCTTTAACAGAAAGAGCCTCGGGATGGTATCACATATGATGGTCAGGGAGCGTGAGTTGCTAGAGCAGTTGTGAGCCTCAGTAGTGATGTGATCCCTTCTGATGATGACGGTGATTTTGTGACAGCTAGCTTGAGGTTAGAGCCGGATTTGACAGGCTTAGCGTAATGATCGGCATGGTGTCGATAGTGTGGGTCAGATTCAGAAGGGTATAGTGAAAGAGTTCACAGTGAGTGATGATGACTTACAGAGGTTCAGAGACAGTATAAGTGCTCCCTAGGACCATAGTTGATGAGATAGTGCTATTGTCAAAAGCTCACTCTTCGGGATATACAGTGCATCCGGAAAGTAATAAATATATCGAAATCTCTGAAAAGGGTATTGGTGGTCAGATATGAAAAGAGACATTGTAGAGTTATGGAGAAGTGTCTCATATGTCAGCAGATTAAGGTAGAGCAATAGACGTTTGCGGGGTTATTGCAATCTCTACCTATATTGACACGAAAATGGGAACAAGTTACCATGGATATCATGATGGGTTACAAAGGGCCCGGATGAATCACGAGGCTATCTGGGTGATAGTCGATAGATTGATTTAGTTTACCCACCTTCTGACTATGGTAATCCCCAGATACTCTAAGTGTGTAGGCGAATTTATGTGTATAGAAAATTGTGGAACATTATGTAGCGTTCCAGTGAGCAAGGTATCAAATAGGGATTCCCGCTTCACTACCCACTTTTGGGAATATTGTTTTCAGGAAGCTATGGGAACCCGATTAAGTGTTAGCACAGTTTCCATCCTTAGATAGATGGTCAGTCAGAGAGGACTGTGCAGGTTCTGGAGAATGTGATGAAAGTGTGTGCCACTGATTTTATAAGCTCTTGGGATGATCAGTTGTTACTAATCAAATTCGTCAATAATGACAGTTGTCACTTGAGTAGTGAGATGACTTTATATGTGACATTGTATGGCTGTAGGGAGTTGTTTCCCGACTTGGATAAGAAGAAATAGGTGACAGATAGAAAATTGTTCCCGAATTGGTAAGATAAACCTCTGAGGATATTCAATTGATTTGTGAGAGATTAAGAACACCTCAGAGCAGATAGAAAGCTATGCTGACAAGAGACAGGAAATCATTGGAATTCACTGATGGTGAATCAATATTGAAATATTGGACAAAGTGAGAGATAAGACCTGTAGGTTAACGTTACCACTTGAATAAACAGGCATCCACAAGGTGTCCTATCTTATGATACTTCGTAAATAGTATCTGGATCCAGCATATGTGATCGGATATGAGCTCCAATAGTTTAGCTCAATGAAAGTATAATGTATGTTGAAAAAAAATTGATTCGGGTATTAGACGGAAGGAGAAAGTGTTGAGGTTTAAGACGATCTCCCTAGTCAAAATCCTTTGGTAGTATTACACTCCGAAAAAGTTACATGAGAATTAAAGAGTATGATGCGATAGACGTAACCAGAGTTGCTTATGGACCCTTTTGACTTGGTTCTAATTTGGAGGACCAAATTTCTTAAGTGGAAAAGATTGTAATACCCGATTTTTATCCTAAGAGCAAATGGAATGAATAGAAATTTTCGAGTGCATTGAAAAATGCAAAAGGATGGACGGTCAAAAGATCAAAATTCGATATTTATCGGGATAAGAAAATTTAATTAAAAATATGGGATTGAGAAATCTTGATCAATAATGAAGAAATAATTAAATTTCGGGTTAAATTGATCAAGATATGAATTTATTTGAATAAATCGGAATTTTCACCTCGAAAAATAATCCAGAAAAAAATAAAAATAATATACCAAAAAGTCGAAATAATACTGAGAAATTCATTTATTGATTTAATGAATTAAATATAATTTTTTCAGATATTTGGAGAAAATAATAATATTTAATTGAATAAAATAATAATAAAAATAAATTATAAATAAATTAAAAAAATAAAGTAAAAAAAAATATTTTTCGCGTTTCGCGAAAACTGGACAGCGAGGGACCGAGCCCCTACTGCTTTACCGACCACCGGCGACTAGCCTAAAGGAGCGGTCGACGAGGAGGAAGCCTAGTCGAGCCACCATCGGCACCATCAAGCCGACGAACGACGGTGAACGGCGAGGGAGAGAGAAGAAAGAGAGCCGAGAGAGGAAATGAGCATTTCCCAGTGACCGGAGCCGATTCGAGCCTGGCCACCTCCAGCCGAAGGTGTGCCACGCCAAGACCGGTCGATCAGCGGCTGAATCGACCAGTGGGGCGGCGGCTAGCGCCGAAAACGGCGAGAAAGAGAGAAGTCACCGACGGTGGAAAGAAGAAGGGCCGAACCGGCCACTTTCTAGTGACCTCGGGGAAAACTCAGACCAGATCTGAGCTGCGGAGGACTTCGCGGAACTGCTGGCGACAGAAATCGACGGAGAACCAGCCGGCAAGGCACTGAACCGGCAGAATCGGACTGAACCGACAGTCTGAACTGGGTTGAACCGGACCGAGTCGGTTCAGCCAAAAAAGAAAAGAAAAGAAAGAGAAAAAGGGGAAAAAGAAAAGAGGAAAAATTGAGAAAAAATCACAGTGATGCAATCGAGCTACGGGTAAGTCGGTAAGCGGTCGAATAGATCGATTTAAATTTTGAAATATTTAATTTGATTAATAATCGACTAAAAATTTACCCAAAAAAATATTAAATTGTGTAGCTCGACAATTGACCTCAAACGAGAGCTCGAGCCAGCTCAATTTGCATATTATCATGGAATCTCAGGTAAGTAACCCTTATTTAAGACAATTTGCATCGTTATGCGTGTTAGATAAATTACGAATTTAATTTTCGCATAAAATGAATTAAATTTTGAAAATTGAGATAAATTGTCGTAAATAATTCATTAAGCGATTCGAGAATTTAGAACGAGACCCAATATATACTAATGGGCCCAATGAGCCCAATAAGCCTCGATAATGTGAATAGTAAGTGAACAACGGGCTTAAGGCCAATTAAGGCCCAATATGGGTAAACGGGCCCAATGATTTAAATTGAGCCCAGAAAATATGAAATACAATTAATTGTATTGTATTTAACCTGATGTATATTTATACGCAGCTCTGGAGATTTGATTAAGAGCAAATCGGACTGCATGACGAGACATCAGTGAAAGGTCAGACTGTACAGAAAAAATGAGGTAAGGGAATTGTGTGAGTAGCTAGAGGTAGCTACGCGTAATTTAATAGTTTTTGTATACACTGATTATGTATGTATACACGGGTATTGTATAATGATCCTAAAAGTGGTTTAAATGATTTTAAGGATCGAAATAGGTAAAAAGGCTATTTTACCCCTATTGAGGGAAGTTCACCTAAGGATGGTGAAAGCATGACATGCATGAAATGCATGATTTAAAGAATTTTCCGAATTAAAGAATTTTATTGGTTTTAATCAAAGCAAATTGGTAGATTGGCCAGTAATTGCATAAAATTTACAGGATAACACTACGTAGGTGTTATTAATATTTAAATGAAATTTCTTTGGAAAATGGGCCAACATCAGGTTTATATGAAAACAGATAGTGCTGACACATAGCTCGTACTATATCTGCGTTTGTGAGTGTGCATAAATGTGCTTGAGCGGTTGCTCACACCGACGTGTGTGACATCATATGCATGAAATGTGCTGGAGCGGTTGCTCGCACTGATTTTTATTATTGAGACATGCATGAGAAGTACTGGAGCCTAGCTCGCACACTGTTTTGACGGTTTTGAACTGTTTTGACTTGATATGCATAAAGAGGTGCTAGAGCGATTGCTCACACTAGTTTTATGATTTGATATGCATAAAAAGGTGCTGGACTTAGATCGTATCCTGTTTTGATATGAAATTTGTATAAAGCCGTGCTGGAGTGTAACTCGCACGAGATTTGATTTATTTATGCATAAAGCCGTGCTGGAGTGTAACTCGCACGAGATTTGATTTACTGGAGCATTCATTCGTGCTGGAGCGTTGCTCGCACGAAGTTTTATATGGATTTATAACTTATTCATTTTTAAGTCGTACTGGAGTGTTACTCGTCGTAAATTTTATTGATTTTCATGAAACCGTGCTAGAGCTTTGCTCGCACGAGGTTTTCAGATATCATGGATATGCATGGAGCTGTGCTAGAGCTTCGCTCGCACAGGGATTTATATGACATGCATATAGCCGTGTTGGAGCCTCCTGTAGACTGTGTGTCACAGTGAGATGATATGCTCGCACATGCATACTGAGACAGAGATGATATGGGTGGATAAGACCTATTGCAGGCACCCCTGATTGAGCTTGGGTTCACGGAGTACGTTGTACCGTGTATGTCACGCGGAGTACGCTGTACCATGGGGATTTTTGGAGTGGAGTGGCATTAGCCACGAGGCAGCAAGCCTTGCCCTCGTAATCCTGGTGTTATGCTGTTCTGGCGGGTAGGACGACCCACCTCCCGTTTCAGGTGTGATATCCCACACACTAGGTACCGTGTTGCCAGGGATCACGAGGTTATGGCCATAGTCCTATATTGTTACTGATAGTCACCTACTTGTCTCACATGATATAACTTGTGGTCTCGATAGACCAGGGTAGACCCGAGGGAGGGGTCAGGCCCCCGATTTTATGATTTTCTACTATATTAATATGTGTTTTAGTGGATTTTATGATATGTGACCCTGAAAGAAGGGTGATTTTATAAATAAAGTTTTATAATGAATTTTATTGAATTGTTTTATGAGATGATTGACCCAGAAGGGTTAGTTTATACTGCGTTTTAAATGAAATGATTTAAATGCAATATCATGATGTTTTTTTCATGCTTTAATGATAAATTCATGAACTGATTGTATCTCATGATTTGTTTTATATCGCATGAAATAATGCAAGATTTTGATTTAATTCATGCTAAGTATGATTTAATGATGTCACATAAAATACTATTGATACATGATTTCGATATGCACGAATAGTTTTATAAACTAATTCATTGATGAAATACATGATTTGTGCTTGAGATTTTAATGTAAAGAAATGGATTTTAAGGGTATGGCATTATGAGCATGTAGATAGTGGAGCTATTTACTTACTTGCATAATTGCCTTACTGAGAGTGTGGTTTGCTCACCCCCTTATTTTTCATCTTTTCAGAGCACTCACAGTAATTAGTAAGCGGCTAGGGACTTGCATCTTGGTATTCGCTGCTTCTTATCGAGAGACAGGTATACACATTTGTATAATTTTGTATCTAAATATGTAATGCACAGTACTGTAAACTGATATAATGTCGGGGATGTAGAGTTATAAATAGCATTATGTATGTATTTAGTTAAAGTCAAAGGATAGTAAACTCTGATATGTGAATGTGATTATGGAAATGGAATGGTAAATAGTGTGAGGTGACTAACACCGAATCATAGCCCAACTATTTGTAGAATGGTCACGATGAGAGAAAGGTAAGAACTAAATAATAATCGAAAAGCGAAAAATTTATAGTGATTTTAGGTAATTTGGGTCGTGACATCGATCTTCTTGTTAGCTTTATACAGGGGATATCGATCTCTTATTAAAGAGGCGATCGATCTCTTTTTGAAATATTGCTCCCACTTATAGGAGATCGATCTCATAACCCCATGAGATCGATCTTACAATGTCTCGGCCTTGAGGAGATCGATCTCACAATACCTTGAGATTGATTTTACAAAGCCTCTGTCTTGAGGAGATCGATCTCACCATTCCTTGAGATCGATCTTGCTAAGCCTCTTCCTTCAGGAGATCGATCTTGCAAGGCTTTTGCTTAAAGGAGATCGATCCTGTAAGGCTTTTAGATTGATTTCTTTAACTTGATTTTCCAGCCAATGTTTTAGTTTTATAAAGATTTGAAGTTTGATAATATTTCTAAGTGAACATTGATGGAATATGATTTTAAGATAAATACTTAGAAATAGTTTCTTACAAATGATTTAAAAATAAGTTCCTTTGAGATCAATTTTTTTTCATTTCAAAATACATCATTCAAAGTTAACAATCTCTCCCTTTTTGATATGACAAAACTTAATTCAATCATTTAAGATTTTGGTTCCAAAAGTATGTCCAATCATTTGTATGTAAAATTTGCTCCCCCTTAATATATGCTCCCTATTAATATATGCTCTCTCTTTCTCCCCCTTTTTGTCATATCAAGAAGGCAAGCATGATCCATTTAAGAACACTTATTAAATGATCAAACACAATTAAGCAATGAAGAACATTCATTAAATGATAAATAAGTAACATGTTTAAGTAATCACAACATAGCAAATGTCATTTCAAAATCAACGTATATCACAACCAAATGTGCAACCAAATATTCAAGAAGGCGAAGGAAAATGATCGAAAAGCGCGTCAACACGGGTGCGGGTGGTCTGCACTTCATCAAACATTGTCTACCGAGTCACTTGAAGGATTGCCACTTGAGACTCAATAGTTTCAACTTGAGATGCAACAGTTGCAACTTGAGACTCAATAGTTGCAAAGAGCTGATCCATGGTCTAATGAAGGTTCATGATCATGGTTGCAATGAAGTCCAAGTTGATCGATGATGATGTAGCAGGTGTAGGTTCCGCAGCAAGAGGTGCTGAAGGCTCAGCTGGAGCATCTGTCTCCATCTCTGCATCTTATGTGGGAAGTCTAGTCCTCTTACGCCAAATTCCATCGTCATCTGTATAATATCCCGCATGGTGAAGCATGCTGATGTTGATAACACTATTCTGTGATGGAAGTTCACCAGCTTCAACCGTGCAGTCAACACCAAGGTGTTGAAGAAGAAAGGCAAGTGGTTGCGGATAGACAATGGTGTTGGCTTACCCCATAATAACCTTGAGCCAGTCTTCGAATATAAAGTGGATCAGGTTTGGCTTTTGACTGGAAGGAGAATGGATGTTATATAACCAAAACCGATCGAATTTCCTAATGGTCGAGTGACGCGTGCCAAAAGGACGAAGGTTCCACGAGATAATAAGATGAAAGAGGCATGGATGCATAGGTAACTCACTAGCTCGGTCATTGGTGATGGGAAAATCTGGCGTTACCTTATCGTCTTTATTGGTAAGACTCGAATCGGGTATACCAAAGAGTCGCGCTAGGAGTTGTTTGTCAATATAGAGGGATTTAGCCATGATAAACGTGTTAAATCCTATAGTGCGACAGGGATTATTAGGAGCAGTAACAATTTCAGCGTTTGAAAAGAAGGCACGAACGATATTTAGAGGAACAGGAGTTTTGATTTTGAGAAAGGAAAACCACTAATATTCTTCGAATTTTGCGAGATAGGGAAAATCAATGCGATTCAGAAAAGAGAAATCAATGATGCGCCAATGTTTAATGGGTAATGTGGAGAAATGTTCATCAAATCGTTTTCATTTGGTCGAGGTTTGAAAACATAGACTAAACGTAGTGGGTAGTGTGTTTACAGGAGTTAGTCATGGTGCTCGAGATGCTACAGTCTTAGTACGAGGCATTGTGAGTTGAAGCTGTTAGGGAATATGGAAGAAGTGTTGGATTTGAGGGTTTCTAATCAAGCATAAAGAAATCTAAACTAGACAGAGAATTACCCAAATCAAACTAGCCTACATAGAATATGGATTCTCTAACACCCAATAGGTTCACTAAGAATTTGAACAGTAAAGGAACAAACAGATCGATCTATGAAGGAACAGTAAAAACTTTTGAAAAACAAATGTTGGGTCGAAGGAACTAAATAGAGCAGAAATAAAATCAGTCAAGGAAAACTTACCAAGATAATGATCCCGGAGGCGAGAGACAAAGACGAATAGATGTGTTTTTTGTTAGGGTTTTGCAGATTGGGGATTTGAGTTTATGAAATTTGGGAAATTTTATCGATGCTTTATATAACCAAGGGCGAAGGAGATCGATCTGTCGAGGTACGAGATCGATCTCTCTTTCCCAGAAACTTAAGGAGATCGATCTGCTAGAGGTAGAGATCAATCTTTATTTCGCAGAGACTTAAGGAGATCGATCTATTAGATTGTGAAGATCGATCTCAGTTATACAAAAGCTTAAGGAGATCGATTTTAATGAATAGAAGATCGATCTTAGTTATACATAAGCTTAAGGAGATCGATCTCAATGAATAGAAGATCGATCTTAGTTATACAGAAAGCTTAAGGAGATCGATCTCAATGAATAGAAGATCGATCTATTAATCATGATCCAAATACTATAGGCTATTCTGAGTAAGCAAGATCGATCTATAATGAACAGAGATCGATCATTCTTACCAATTTTCCTAGAAAACTTTTGAAAGCTTAGTTGAAAAGAATTTGAAAAAGCAAACTTAAGTCAAACACATCAAGGAGCATTCATTAGTCCTAATTCACCTCTAAGAACAAAAAATCTTTCTTTGTCAAGGGGTTTGGTGAAAATATCAGCTACTTGATGCATTGTATCAATATATTCTAGAACTATATCCCCTTTTTGTACATGATCTCTAAGGAAGTCGTGTCTAATTTCAATATGTTTAGTTATAGAATGTTGAATTGGATTTTTGGAGAGATTAATTGCATTGGTATTATCGCATTTTATGGGAACTTATTTCATATCTATGCCATAGTCTCTCATTTGTTACTTAATCCACAATACTTGAGCACTACAACTTCCAGCTGCTATGTATTCTGCCTCAGTTGTGGATTGTGCTACACTATTTTATTTCTTTGAGAACCATGAGATTAATCTATTCCCTAAAAATTGATAGGTACCTGAAGTGTTTTTCCTATCTATTTTGCATCCTCCAAAGTCTGCATCAGAATAAGTATGAAGAACAAAGGTAGAATCTCTAGGGTACCATAATCCTAGTAAAGGTGTGTCTTTGAGATACCTAAAAAATCTTTTTGTAGCTAGTAAATGAGATTCTCTAGGTGAGGATTGAAATCTAGCACATAAACATACACTAAACATAATATCAGGTTTACTTGCAGTAAGATAAAGCAATGAGCCAATCATATACCTATATAATTTTGTGTCTACACAGTTACCATTTTCATCCTTATCAAGCTTTATGCAAGTGCCCATTGGAGTTGCTTGAGGTTTGCAATTATCTATTCCAAATCTTTTGAGCAAATCATTGGTGTACTTAGCTTGATTGATGAAGATCCCATCTTTACTTTGCTTTACTTGAAGCCCCAAGAAGTATGTGAGTTCTCCCATCATGCTCATTTCAAATTCACCTTACATGATATTAGCAAACTCTTGACATAAGGATTCATTAGTTGATCCAAAAATAATATCATCTTCGTAAACTTGAACTACTAATAAATCTTTATCATTGGTTTTGATAAACAGAGTTGTATCAACTTTTCCTCTTGAAAATCCTTTTTCAATTAAAAACTTTGAAAGTCTCTCATACCAAGCTCTAGGAGCTTGTTTCAAATCATATAACGCCTTTGAGAGTTTATAAACATGATTGGGATAATTAGGATCCTCAAAATCAGGAGGTTGTTCCACATAAACTTCTTCACTTATAAAACCATTCAAGAATGCACTTTTTACATCCATTTGATATAGTTTGAAGTTCTTATAACATGTAAAAGCAAGCAACATTCTAATAACTTCTAGTCTAGCTACCAGAGCATAAGTTTCATCATAATCTATACCTTCCTCTTATCTATAACTTTGAGCAACCAATCTAACTTTGTTTCTTATAATAACACTGTTTTCATCCATCTTATTTTTAAATATCCATTTAGTTCCAATGATAGGGTAATCACTGGGTCTAGGAACTAAATTTCATATTTTTCTCATCTCAAATTGATTTAATTCTTCTTGCATAGCTAAAAACCAATTGCCATTATCTAAAGCTTCATTGACATTTTTTGGTTCAATTTGTGATACGAAAGCTATATATTGGCATACATTTCTAAGTGAGGATCTTGTTTTAACTCCTAGATTTGGATCACCAACTATTTCAAAATCTTTAACATATTTGAGTTCTTTTGAACATCTAGGTTCTCTCTCTACATTCTCTTGCCCAATTATCTCTTCTCGTTTGTCAATATTATGATCATCTAAACTATTGATATTATCTTTCATGTTTGAGGGTTTTTCTAAGACTTCATTAAATATTTCTACATCCTCATCATTACTAAGGTTTTTAGTCGTGGCATTTGACTCATCAAATATTACATGAATTGACTCTTCCACCATTAATGTCTTTTTGTTGTAAACTCTATAGGCTCTAGAATTTAATGAATATCCTAAGAAAATTCCTTCATCACTTTTAGCATCAAATTTTCCTAAATAACCTTTTCCATTATTTAAGACAAAACATTTGCAACCAAAAGGATGAAAATAACTTATATTTGGTTTTTTTTCCCTTGTAAAGTTCATATGGAGTTTTCTTTAATATTGGTCTAACCATTGCTCTATTTATGATATAACAAGAGGTATTAATAGCTTCAGCCCAAAAATACTTACGTAAATTATTTTCACAAAGCATTGTTCTAGCCATTTCCTCTAAGGTTTTATTTCTCTTCTCAACAACCCCATTTTATTGTGGTGTCCTAGGAGCTGAAAAATTATGGCTAATTTCTTGATTATTGCAATATTCATAAAAACCAAGATTTTTGAATTCTTTGTCATGATCACTTCTAATACTAGTTATGCTAATACCATTTTTCATTTTGAGCTATTTTTGAATAAGTAACAAATTTGTCTAAAGTTTCATTTTTCATATTTAAGAAAAATACTCATGTAAATCTAGTGTAATCATCTACAATTACAAATCCATAGTGCTTACCCCCAAGACTTGTGGTTCTAGTTGAACCAAAAAGGTCTAAGTGAAGTAGTTGAAGTGGTCTAGAGGTTGACACAATTTTTAGGTTTAAACGATATTCTTTTATGTTTTCCCTTGACACAAGCTTCACAAATTTTGTCATTGTCATAGGACAACTTAGGTAAACCTACAACAAGTTCTCTTCTAGCTAGCTTAGATAATACATGCATGCTAGCATAACCTAGTCTCCTATGCCACAACCAAGGTTCATTTTTTTTACCAACCATAAAACATACATTTTCATTCCTAAGTTCATTCAAATATACAATATATATGTTACCTTGTCTATGTCCTAAGAAAAGAACTTTATTTGATTTAGCATCTATCACATGGCAATTTAAGCAATCAAAAATTACTTTGTAACCCTTGTCACAAAGTTGACTAATACTAAGCAAATTATGTTTTAGTCCTCTAACAAGTTGTCACGACCCAATTCCATTCTCTTTAACCGAAATCACTGAAAATTTTTCGCGTGTTACTGTTACCTTACCTGGTCGCGAACTAAACTCACCACACACTATTGGGCTGTGAGCCAATAATAATCACCACATCTCATTCATTCTCAATAAATTAAAACGATGTCATACATGTGCATTTAATCGTGTACTTATACGAATACATGTTTTACTGACATCTACATCCCCCATAAGTACAACTCAAAAGAATACTGTGCTTTTACATTGTTTAGATACAAAAAGAATCACTGTGTATATACCTCTTAGCGATGGAGATGCAGCGGAGTCCAAAATAATACGCCTCAGTCCTCACTGGGCTACTATGCACGCTCTGTAGGGGGGAAAATAGAGTGGGATGAGCAACCACACGCTCAGTAAGGCAATAATGCAAGCATGGTAGATAACTACTCTATCTACATGCTGATAGTGTTATGCATAAATCGTTTATAGTAGGAGCATGAGGAATAAAACTATGCCATGTGAATATACATATATATCATGTATCAAATCATGTGCATTGGCATATAAAACATGGTAGAGACATCATGTATAAAACATCTCATGCTCAATCTCATATAAATTCATAAAAGGGCAATTCATTTAGAACTTCCTTTTTGAATCAACAACATAACACCACCAAATCAACTCACAACCCACAACCACATTTACATTCCACAATTCACGCATGTGTATAAATCTAGGTCACTATATCAGAAGTGCCTATGTGAATCATTACATCATAAATCATCCCAGACCACACGCATCCAGGTGTGCGGGGTATCATGCTGGCACGAAGATGAATTATCCCTCGCCAGACTTTCTCATCACATATCCATCATGCGGTACATCGTACTCCATGTGATATACACGGTACATCGTACTCCGCAACTCATATCATGATTGGGGGTGCCATTCCTAGGTCTTATCTACCCCATACCAAGAGTTTTCCATATTCCGAGAAGGAGAGCCTTCCTGCCGAACAGAGCCTCCCCGCCTAACAGAGCCTCCCTGCCTCCTCGGGCTTAAGGATGTTAGCTTAAGGATGTAGGGCTTAAGGATCCTTTCCGTAAGAGAGCCTCCCCACCGAACAGAGCCTCCCCGCCTAACAGAGCCTCCCTGCCTCTTCGGGCTTAAGGATGTTAGCTTAAAGATGTAGGGCTTAAGGATCTTACCTTTACCATACCCATGTAGGAGAGCCTCCCTGCCTAACAGAGCCTCCCCGCCTCTTTGGGCTTAAGGATGTTGGCTTAAGGATCCCACCGTAAGAGAGCCTCCCCACCAAACAGAGCCTCCCCGCCTAACAGAGCCTCCCTGCCTCCTCGGGCTTAAGGATGTTGGCTTAAAGATGTAAGGCTTAAGGATCTTACCCACTTTCACAACCCTATACGAATCCCATTGTACAAGCTTGTGCGAGCAAAGCTCTAGCACGACTCATGCATCATGCATCTTCTCATAAAGAGGCGTGTACGAGCATAGCTCTAGTACGGTTATACTCATAAGATAACCATTCACAATCCACGTACGAGCAGAAGCTCCAGTACGGTTTATAAACATCATCACAATTCAATTTCAAAGTGCGAGCTAAGCTCAAGCACGTTTCACACAAGTGGAAACATAGAAATCTCGCGCGAGCGAGGCTCTAACGCGAATTATATCACATACACGCGATAGGCGGCTTACGTGCATTCAAAACATCACATAATATGCTTAGTGCCTCATATGGGCTATCTCACAACATCATTCAAGTACTAGCCAGCCTATCCTTTCATTTGCTCAAATCAAAGCATTGTGTTTTGTAAAAGCATTCAAAACACATGATTTATGCAATTATTAGCCTTACTATCCCTTTTTCATAACACCCACTTCAAAACCAAAACCACGCATATACCCATCATCTTTCACAAATACCATCAACATTTATTTGAGCAATTCATGCATTTCATACAACACCCAATATTCCAGTTCAAAATACGAGCAGCTATCTCTATATACTCACAAAATTCCCTTACCTGGAATTGCGATGCGTGATTCCACTTCCTTAAGCTGCTTGCTCGTACGATTCGGTTCGCCTTCAACGAACTCTTCGGGACTGCACAAAATCGTATCCCGCATTATATTCGACCCATACAATTGCAACCCTTGTGCTTGCTATAGTCAATTTAACCTATAGCCTCTATTAAAGCTTATTGGCCTCGTTTCATTACTTTACCCATAACTCGAGTCTATGGATTTTCTTAGGCCTATTAACTCATTCAAAGTCGATATCAAATCGACATAAAGCTCATAGCGTTCATATTTCATGAATCCCCTCACTATGGCATTTATCAAGCATATTCATACCCATTTCCACAATTCCTCCAAACTCACAATGTAATCTCATTTAACCATCTAAAATCATAAACAATACCCCAATAACAACTTTAGCGTGCCACAAATCATAAACTCATTCAATCCCACATATCCTCACATTATACCCATTTTAGATTTCTAGGTCACACCACTTCCACTACATTTTTAGGTAGTTTATCCATCAATACTCATACCAATCAACTCTAAAATCAATTAAATAGCTAATGCATTTAGATTGGAGTGTTAGAATCTTACCAATATGATTTCTCTTCTTGCTCCAATTGGTAATGCCCTCAACTCCTTCAATTCCAAGAATGGGAAAATGCCCTCTCACTATGTTGTTCTTCTCCTTGATAGGAACAACTTTGCTTCTAATGATCTCTCTTCAAATCTCACTGAAAACGACTGATTTTAGAGAGGGAAAGTTGGGTTTTTAGGGTTGAGATTGTAAGGTTTGGTGTTTTTCCGAGATTTCCAGATTTTCAGCTCTCCTTATATAGAGTTGACTTGAGGAGATCGATCTGGTCCAAGAGGAGATCGATCTGGTCCCTTAAAATCCCTCTTTTTCACGGCATTTTTAAGCCTGAGATCGATCTTTCGAAGCAATGAGATCGATCTGTTGAAGCATGAGATCGATCTGTCGAAGCAATCAGATCGATCTGGTCCCAAACAGAGAGCTAAGGAGATCGATCTGGGTGTTTGGGGATCGATCTTTCCACTACAGAATGCTTGAGAGATCGATCTGGCTCCATTGGAGATCGATCTGCTCAATTCTTTCACCCAATTAAGAGCATTCTGGCTCTCCCAGATCGATCTCTCATCCTAGGAGATCGATCTGGACCTCATGTTTTCCAGATTCCCTGCAGTTTCATTGCTGCAACTCATACCAATACACCCTCAATCTATTGCCATGGCCATTTCCTCATCCATCCACCTTTATAACTTGAAAATGGCATCCATTCATACCTTATGCACATTGAAACTTGTGTGCATTCATTGTATATTCAAAGGTATGCAACATAAAACCAAATGGAAGCATAACTCCATTCCATTTTACCACACTACTCATTTTGAGTTTCAATCACATCCATCACTTGCCATATCTCATTTCTTCGTATTTATACTCAATGAAACTTGTATGTACGTTACAATTTATATTACACATACATACATGGGATCCATGGACTTACTTCAATCATACTTTACATTACAAGTCCATTCATATTTTTGATCCAAGTATACACATTATCATTGTATACATACGGGATCTTACACAAGTAACACATTTTCTATAGAAAAAGAATCATTACCAATAGAGCCACTTTCCTCAATTTGGCTTTGGAGTTATCCCAAAAAGTGACTTCTCCACCAGCCTTTGATTTTAAGATATTGAAATGGCTTCAATCACTGGTCATGTGCCTTGAGCATCCATTGTCCAAGTACCAAGCTTCCTTTGTCTTTGCCTTGTAACAATGCTCAAGTTCCTATAATTATCATTAAACTTTTGTTTTAGGTACCCAAATTTTCTTGGGTCCTTTGGAGTTAGTAAGCAAAAGTTTTGATCCTTTTGGGATCCATTTCATTATTGAATCAATGTCTTTTGAATTTATAATATTCTTTGGCACCCAAACCTTTCTAACTACTTTTCCTCTAAAAGTAGTCTTTTCTAACCTTGTATTCTTTTGATAGATGTTCTATTTTGTTACATAGTGAGCAAGTATGAGATAGATTATGTTTATTATGTTTACTCACTAAGAAGTTCTTCAAATGAGTTTCTTTAATCTTGTCATTATATCCTAAACCATTTTTATCAAAGAAGGCTCTTTGTGTTTTTAACACATGATCTAATTTTTGTTGTCCCATATAGAATCTAGAGAAAGAATTATGCAGGTTATTATTCTTTTCTTTTAAATTACTGATTTCTAGATTTACACTTTCCAAATTCTTTTCCCATTCTATTTTGTCATTTATTAACTTTTCATTTTCTTTCTTTAGTTTATATATCATCTTTTTATATTTCAAGTTCATGCTCTCAAATTCCATAGCAAGATCATCAAAAGCATCTTGTAACTCATCGAAAGAGTATTCATTAGATATAGATAATACCTTATCATCTTCTAGAGCCATGAAACAAAGATTAACTACTTCTTCTCCTCAATCATCATCGGAGCTGTCGCTATCACTCCATGTTGCCATCATTGCCTTCTTTTTTTGTTTCCTATCATTCGATTTCTTTAGCAAAGGACAATCAAATTTAATATGACCTGGTTTTTTACATTCATAACATACAATAGTATCTTTCCTACTTGGTTTCCTCTATTGTGTTATCTCTTATGAGTTCTCCTAATACCACCATTTCCCCCCATTCTCATAAATTTATTGAATCTTTTGGCTAACAGTGCCATTTCAAAATCTTCTTCATCACCACTCTCATTTTTGTCCTCTTTTAATTCCTCATGAGTGATAGATTTTAGAACTACTCCTACTTTCTTAGGAGGCTCCTCATTTCTTTTCAGCTTCATTTCATAAGTGAGTAATGACCCTATCAATTCATCTAATGATAGTGAGTGAGGGTCTTTAGACTCCTCAATAGCGGTTACCTTGGCTTCTAAAGATTTTAGTAAGCTATTTAGGATTTTCTTCACCATTTCTATGTTAGAATACGTTTTGCCTAATGATTTGAGTCCATTAATTATATCAGTAAATCTTGTAAACATGTCACTAATTGACTCATCTTATTTCATTCTAAATAATTCATAATCATGAGTAAGTATACCTACTTTAGTCTCCTTGACTTGAGTTGTGCCTTCATGTGTGATTGTCAACTTATCCCAAACTTGTTTGGCATTTTCACAAGTGGATACTCTATTGTATTCATTAGGTCCTAATGCAAAAAATAAGGTGTGCATGACCTTTGCATTCAATTGGGCACATTTCATGTCATTGAAATCCCACTCATCTTCCTCTTTTGGAATATATTTTCCTTCAACTCTCTTAATAGGAATTTATGGGCCTTTGACAATAATCCTCCACACTTCATAATCATTAGCTTGAAAAAATAGCATCATTCTAGTCTTCCGATAGGCATAGTTTTCACCATTAAACATGAGAGGTCTAACAGTGGAGTGCCCTTCTCCTACTAGGTTAGTTGCTACACTATTATGAGCATATGATCGTTCTAAACTCTTAGGAATTTACTCCTTTTTAATCAAAGAATCCAAGCTCTGATACCAATTGTTGGCTCAACCGAGAGGGGGTGAATCCGTTTTTCTAGTAATTTACTGAATTTAAACTTTGTTAAGTCAAATTGCACTTAACCAAATAAATAACAACAATAAGCAATAGAGTAAATATGTAGTAAAAAGGAGGATAAAGAGGAAGAGTAGCAAACACAGTAATTTATAGAGGTTCGGCCAAATCTCTTGCCTATGTGATGAGCCCTAAGGGTATATGTCCGCAAGTGCACGGGTCGTACAAGTAATAATGAGATTTTGAGTCCCGAGTTATCGTCCCACAGAGAAGTTGACTAGCCTAATTAACTATCGGTTACTTTTCCCTAAGTATATTCTAGCAAATTATGAAATTGCAATGGGTGATCTACTAAGGCTAATTAAAAACACGGGAAAGCATTAAAATAGAGAAAATAAAAGAAATAAAACCGAGCAAGAAGTACTTACAAAACTCCAAGCAATTAAAATCGAAAACCTACAAAAGAAATTAAAACAGTTAAAACTAATTAACGCAATTAAAATAAAATGCAAATATGAAAATATCAAAGCAAGATTAATTAAATTAAAATTAAACTAACCTAAAATATAATTAAAATGCAATTTAAACTAAACTAAAGCTTAATGAAATGAATTTACCCCTAATCTAATTCTAAATGAACATTTAATTAACTATTAACCTAATTAAAACTAAGTTCTACACTATTAAGCAAGAATAATAATTATGCAATTTAATTAACAACTCTAAACTAAGCTAACTAATTAAATTGAAAATAAACTAAACTAAAATGCATGAAAATGAGTTAATGCCCAAAATGCAAAAGCCAAACAAGGCCTTAACATTTTTAAACATTCCCTCCAAAATACTATTCATATAACATTTCTGCATTTCCATTTCCAGGTCACGGTTATTGCTCTCTGGTCTGCTGCTGTTTTCGCTGGTCTGCTGCTGTTTTGTCCACGGGTTGGTGCTTGCTGTTCGGTCTACTGGTCCGCTGCACTCTGCTGTTTCTGGTGTTTCCAGGTCACGGGTTGGTTGGCTCCAGGAGTGCTGCTGTATGCTCACGGGTTCCAGGTGGTCTGTCTCGGGTTGGTAGCTTAGGCTTGTCCAGCTACTTGCTACCAACTCTGCCTCGGTTTCCATGCACTGCTCCATTCCCTGCACGTCTCCACAGCTTCACGTTTTCATTAATCAACAAGGCAAGCAACTGCTCTTACCGACTCCAGCTGCTGTTTCTGACCAGACCAGCGTCCCTCTGCTCCAGCACGTTCGTTGTGTCCTGCTACCAGGTCTGTCTCGGTCGCAGATCACGGATTGCCCTCGGTTCTGCGGTGTTATTCATCTTTTTTGCCTGTTGCAGACTGGTCCCTGCTATCCCTCGGTTTGTCAAGCAAGTCTCCTGCTCATGCGTCAGTCCAGCCTTCAGCACTTCACAATACAGAGGAAAGCAGAGGAGAGTTCTCGGATTGCTTGCTGCTGCCTGCGGGATGCTAGCTGCTGCTTCCCCACCTCTGTACCACAACCGATTAAATAGCTGAGGAAGATG